>CM046333.1:30277520-31539268 GCA_025403435.1 Artocarpus heterophyllus | reverse complement strand
AAGGTTCTTGCTTCGATATAAGCAACGGGTCGCGGTGACTTCCATCCAAATTGAGTAGAAACGGTCTTGGTGCCTTTTCTATTGATAACGGGTTTCATCAGTATATTGCTTCGGTTCTTATCATTTTAGTATCAGAGCCTCGGTTCTAAGCTCAAGTTTGTCTATCCTTAGTTTTTTCTGAATTCTGATTTATTACTTAGGTTCTATTCCGTTCAAAAAAAAAATCGAGTTTGTTAAATTCATAGGGTTCTTGCATTCTCATTTGTGTTTCTTGAACTTTCTTTGGTTTGTTGACAAGGTCATATCCGAAATTCTATTCTAGGTTGTTTTGTGAATTCTTGTTTGGGAAAGAACTTTGGTTTGGCCGAAATTTCACCAAGGGCTGCTAGGGTTATTTTTTTTGGTTTCGGGTAACTAGTGTCTTGGGCTTCAAGTTTAGGTTGTAGCTTCCTATTTTGTGTTTCTTGGTCTATTATAGTCCTTGTTCTTGCCGAATTTCACAACAAAAGAAAAGAAAAGAAAAGAAAAAAAAAGAAAGAAAAGAAAAAAAGAAAAGAAAAGAAAAGAAAAACCAAGAGGATCCCGAAAAAAAAAAAAGAAAAGAAAAAAACTGAATTTGACCTCACATCGCAGTGCAAAAATTTGCTTCATTTTGAACTGCGTAGCAAAACCTGTTGCTAAATTTGTTGCCGAATAGATTTGATTGTTGTTTGTGTAATTTCAAAAGAATTGAAAGAGAGAATAAACGAGTAAAAAAAAAAGGCAAGAGTGGTGAGAACATTCGAGGGTAAAAGCCAATTATTCGAGTGAAACATGAGTGAACTGAGTGACCAAGTGATAGAGTAAAACACGTGAGGGAGAGCAGTGAGGTCAATTATTATCTAACGTTGTTTTGTAGGTTTAAAAAAAATGAGTCCGAATCAAGAAAGAGAAGCTGAAGATGACCTTCTACAACAAAACGTTCCAAATCTTCAATTGCAAGCATTAATGAGGCAAAAGGAATGGTTGTTGACGCGAGCGCTAGAGCCCATTCAGGAGAGATTAGATGAGGTTGATGCCAGAACATGTAATAGGCAGCCACGAAACATGCAAAATAGGCGGAGGGGTGGATGTGATCTTTCAGAGGAAGATTGATGAGAACATTGTTAGCACAAGCAAGAGCACGTGGGAGACTTATTCAGATCCAATTCAAGTTCCAATTGGTCCGGTTACGAGAGCTCGTGCGAAGAAGTTTAAAGAAACGCTTATTGGGCTGATTCAAGCAACTTGGGCTCAAGCCATTGCATGGAGGCCCATTGAGGGAATTGCATGCGAAAATCAGACTAATAAATGCGTGATTCAAGCTATAGAAGGGATTGAGTAATTTCCATTTCAGTTACTTTCCCATTTTGAGGCGACACATGGCGAGAAGAATCAGTTTTGACCTTTTAATGTCTAGTTTCCTTTTTTCCGTTTCTGGTATTTCTATTATTGTAAGGCTTTTAAGCCATTAAGGGAACTTTCCTTATTTAGTCTAGATTTGACTTTTGTTAATTGAGTATCCCGAAATTTCCATGGGAATTAGGGGCTGAAAATTCGCATAGGAACCCCTATATAATTGTAACGAATTTCAATCAATGGACACAAGTAATAACACATAATTTTGAGGTTTAATTCTCTTTAGTTCCTAAACGAACTATTCGAACTTATCGGAAATTTCCGTGGCGTTCATCGACTTATCAATCAGTCCATCCATAGCTGATTGTGGCGTCCTCACTTACCAAGACTTATCAATCAGTCCCTCCATAGCTGATTGTGGCGTCCGCACATACCAAGGTTCGTGCTTCTTGTTGGGCATCGGGTCGCGGTTCCATCCAAAACCGGTTAGAAATTTGATCTTGGAAACCAACTTCGGTTAGGATCGCGTCAGTTCTTGGCGTGGTTCATATTATTTGGTAATCAGAGCGAGGTTCTAATCAGGTTTTGCTTATCCGTTCTCTTAGTTTTTTGTTTGTTTCAATTGTTCGTGAGTTTTGATTTCCATTATCAAAGTCGGTTAAAAAAAAAAAAAAAAAGATCCGAAAAGAAAAGAAAGAAAGAAAGAAAGAAAAGAAACGAAAAAAAAAAAAAAGGAAAAGAAGAAAACAAGAGGATCCGAAAAAAAAAAAAAAAAAAGGAAAAGAAGAAAAACAAGAGGATCCGAAAAAAAAAAAAAAAAAAAAAAGAAGAGTCTGGAAACCCTTCTTAAATTTTATTTCAGATTCTTGTTATTCATTGTTTAAGGAATCCAAAACTGAATTCCTTGCATAGACCAAAAAAATTTTTGCTGAAATTTTGTTCCTTTTGGGTGTGATTTTGAAAGCCTAAATTCTTTGTTCCAGTTATAGTCTTGTCTTTTGGTAATCTATTTGTGAATTGTCAAGGAAGTTTCGATATTGATTTGACTAGTTTTATAGGAACTGAGTGAGAATTAACGAGTGGAAAAAGGCATAGAGGCGAGAGCATTTGAGTGGACAAAAGCCGAAAGTATTGAGTGCAAACACGAGTGAAATTGAGTGAACCATTTCACGAGTGAAACACGTAAGGGAGTGTGGTAAGGTCCTTTGGAAAATGTCAAATAACAGCAAGAACACTAATGAGGGTACCTCAGGTGCAGCAGACCCAAAACTTCTTATGGAAGCAATGTTGGGGGAGATGAGGCGATTATTGAGGGGAGAAATAGGACAGCTTCATGAGAGGATAGACCAGATAGAAAACGCACATGTGGAGCAGCCACAACATGTTCCTCATGCACGTAGGCGAGAAAGGGTTCCGGTTAGAGGAGAGGTTGATGACTACTATAGGAATGATGGGGAAGAGTTTGACGAAGGAGAAGATTCAGCGGGTAGTCACTGAAGATTTGGACGGGATAGAGGCGTTAGGAACAGGGAAGATGATAGTTTGAGAGGCATAAAAATGAAGATACCATCATTTCAAGGCAAATCCAATCCAGAAGCGTACCTAGAATGGGAGAAGAAAATGGAGTTCATCTTTGACTGCCACTACTATTCTGAGGCAAAGAAGGTAAAATTGGCTGTAATTGAATTTTCTGATTATGCTATTACTTGGTGGGATCAGCTTGTTATAAACAGGAGACGAAATAGAGAGCGACCTATTGAGTCATGGGAAGAGATGAAGACGGTGATGAGAAAGCGATTTGTGCCAACTTACAACTACCGGAGTTGTACAACAAGCTACAAAACCTTAAGCAGGGCAACCGGAGTGTAGAGGAGTACTATAAGGAGATGGAGGTTATGATGATTCGGGCTAATATAGAGGAGGATCGGGAGGCTACAATGGCAAGGTTTTTGGCGGGCTTGAACCGAGAAATTCACAATGCCGTTGAGTTACAACATTATGTGGAGTTGGAGGACATGGTGCACATGGCTATTAAAATTGAGAATCAACTTATGAGGAGGGGCAGTAGCACACGTCCAAGCCAAAACCCGAATACATCGGCTTGGAAAACCAACCAATGGAAGAGGGATGAGAAGCAATCCAACCCCAAGCCAAAGATCGAGCAAAAACAAGAGGTGGTCAGCCATGGGAATCAAGGTAAATCCGATTCTTCCACTACTCGGACTCGTGATATTAAATGTTTTAAATGTCAAGGCAGGGGTCATATGGCAAGCCAATGTCCGAACAAGCGAGTTATGGTGATGCGGGACAATGGAGACATTGAAACCGAGGAAGATTCGGACAATGATTCTATGCCTTCATTAGAGGATGTCGACGATGAGGAGTGCGCTGTCCAAGGAGAATTGTTGGTCACAAGGAGAGCTTTAAGTATGCAAGCCAAAGAAGAAGATGAAGAGGAGCAACGGGAAAACATCTTCCACACTAGGTGCCACGTTCAAAACAAGGTATGTAGTGTGATTATTGATGGTGGGAGTTGTACTAATGTTGCAAGCACAACCATGGTAGAGAAGTTAGGGCTGCCAACAATTAAGCATCCTCGACCATATAAATTGCAATGGTTAAATGATACTGGTGAGGTAAAGGTGCATAAACAGGTGTTAGTTCCTTTTCGCATTGGAAGATATGAAGATGAAGTTTTGTGCGATGTGGTTCCAATGCAAGCTGGGCACTTGTTATTAGGCAGACCATGGCAATTTGATCGGCGAGTTAAGCATGATGGTTTCACCAACAAGTACTCATTCGTTCACAATCAAAAGACGATCACTCTTGTTCCATTAACACCAAAACAGGTCTATGAAGACCAAGTGAGCTTACAGAGAGAAAGTGATAAAAAAAAATAAAGAGTGAAGAAAAATCAAGAGTGGGAGTGCAGAGAGAGAGTTCGGCCAGTGAGAGAAAAAAAGAAGAGATGGCCGAGAAAAAGGAGAGCAAGGGAGAGAAAATTGAGAGGGCTGAAAAGAATTCACAATCAGCCAATGAGAGAAAAGTAGAGAGAAAAACAAACTTTTATGCAAGCAAGAGTGATGTGAGAAGAGCTTTGTTTTCTAATCAGCCGATGATTTTACTCATGTACAAGGAGGCGTTATTAAACACTAACGATCTTGATTCCACCTTGCATAGTTCTGTTGTTTCTCTTTTGCAGGATTTTGAGGATATCTTTCCCTAGGAAACACCGCAAGGTTTACCTCCAATCCGCGGGATTGAACATCAAATCGACTTCATACCTGGAGCTACAATCCCAAACCGACCAGCCTATAGGAGTAATCCCGAGGAGACAAAGGAACTCCAACGGCAGGTAAATGAGTTGATGGAGAAGGGACACGTGAGAGAAAGCATGAGCCCGTGCGCCGTACCAGTTTTACTTGTGCCTAAGAAAGATGGGACTTGGAGGATGTGCGTTGATTGTCGAGCCATCAACAACATCACGGTAAAGTATCGACATCCCATTCCTCGCTTGGATGACATGTTAGATGAATTGCATGGTGCTTGTGTGTTTTCTAAAATTGATCTAAAGAGTGGATATCATCAAATTCGCATGAAAGAGGGAGATGAGTGGAAAACGGCTTTCAAAACAAAACAAGGCTTGTATGAGTGGTTGGTAATGCCTTTCGGTTTAACCAATGCGCCTAGCACATTTATGCGTTTAATGAACCATGTTTTGCGAGCTTTTATTGGAAAATTTGTCGTTGTTTATTTTGATGATATCCTTATCTATAGCAGCAATTTGGATGAACATATTGAACATTTGAAACTTGTTTTAGATGTTTTGCGGAAGGAAAAGTTGTATGCTAAACTCAAGAAATGTACCTTTTGCACAGATAAGCTTATGTTTCTTGGTTTTGTTGTTAGTGCTCAAGGTATACAGGTTGATGAAGAAAAGGTGCGAGCCATCCAGGAGTGGCCGAGTCCAACTAGTGTGGGAAATGTACGGAGTTTTCATGGACTTGCTAGTTTCTACCGGCGGTTTGTGAAAGATTTCAGTACTATAGCCGCACCACTGACTGAAGTCATCAAAAAGAATGTTGGGTTTAGATGGGGAGAAGAGCAAGAAAAGGCATTTCAGCTACTCAAGGAGAAGTTGACAAATGCTCCATTGTTATCTTTACCTAATTTTGCCAAAACTTTTGAGATTGAATGTGATGCTTCAGGTGTTGGAATTGGTGCTGTTTTAATGCAGGAAGGGAGACCAATAGCATATTTCAGTGAGAAGCTGAATGGGGCAACTCTTAATTACCCAACTTATGATAAAGAGATGTATGCATTGGTTCGGGCATTAGAGACATGGCAGCACTACCTATGGCCTAAGGAGTTCGTGATTCACACTGATCATGAGTCCCTGAAACACTTGAAGGGCCAGCACAAGCTGAACAAGAGGCATGCTCGTTGGGTAGAATTCATAGAGACGTTTCCATATGTCATTCGCTACAAGCAAGGTAAGGAAAACGTCGTTGCCGATGCACTTTCTCGCAGGTATGTCTTAATCTCAACTCTTAATGCTAAACTACTGGGTTTTGAACACATTAAAGAGTTATATGCTGATGACCATGACTTTCGTACTGAGTATCAAGCTTGTGAGAGATCTGCTAGTGGTAAATACTTTAGGCATGAGGGATACTTGTTTCGGGAGAATAAATTATGTGTGCCTAATTGTTCATTAAGAGATTTGCTAGTGAGGGAATCCCATGGGGGAGGATTGATGGGACATTTTGGAGTAGTGAAAACTTTAGCTATGTTGCAGGAACACTTCTATTGGCCACATATGAAACGAGATGTTGAGAGGCTTTGTGGTTGATGTGTAACTTGTAGGCAGGCTAAATCAAGAGTGCAGCCCCATGGTTTATACACCCCTTTACCAATACCTAGTGAACCTTGGATTGATATTTCGATGGATTTTGTGTTAGGTTTGCCTAGGTCTAAACGGGGAAGAGACTCAATATTTGTGGTCGTGGATAGGTTTTCAAAGATGGCTCATTTTATTCCATGCCACAAGACAGATGATGCTTCCAATGTTGCTGATTTGTTCTTTAGGGAAATTGTGAGACTTCATGGTATGCCTAGGACAATTGTTTCTGATAGGGACCCCAAGTTCTTAAGCTACTTTTGGAAGACTTTGTGGGCTAAGTTAGGGACTAAGCTATTGTTTTCAACAACTTGTCACCCTCAAACCGATGGTCAAACAGAAGTTGTGAATAGAACCTTGTCCACTTTGTTAAGGGCTGTCATTAAAAAGAACATCAAAACATGGGAGGAGTGTTTACCACATGTTGAGTTTGCTTATAATCGATCTGTTCATTCTGCTACACAATTTTCACCGTTTGAAATTGTTTATGGTTTTAATCCTTTAACTCCTTTGGATTTAATGCCATTACCTTTGTCTGAGCATGTGAATTTAGATGGAAAAAGAAAAGCTGATCTTGTTAAGCAGATACACGAGAAGGCAAGACTCAACATCGAGCGAAGGACCAAACAATATGCTGAACAAGCCAACAAAGGGCGTCACAAGCTCGTCTTCGAGCCCGGTGATTGGGTGTGGTTGCACTTACGCAAGGAACGGTTTCCGGAGCAAAGGAAATCCAAGCTATTGCCTAGAGGGGATGGTCCTTTTCAAATTCTCGAAAGGATCAATGATAATGCGTACAAGCTAGACTTGCCAGGTGAGTATGGTGTAAGTGCCTCTTTTAATGTTTCTGATCTAAGTCCTTTTGATGCAGGCGACGATTTGAGGACAAATCCTTCTCAAGAGGAGGGGAATGATGAGAACATTGTTAGCACAAGCAAGAGCACGTGGGAGACTTATTCAGATCCAATTCAAGTTCCAATTGGTCCGGTTACGAGAGCTCGTGCGAAGAAGTTTAAAGAAACGCTTATTGGGCTGATTCAAGCAACTTGGGCTCAAGCCATTGCATGGAGGCCCATTGAGGGAATTGCATGCGAAAATCAGACTAATAAATGCGTGATTCAAGCTATAGAAGGGATTGAGTAATTTCCATTTCAGTTACTTTCCCATTTTGAGGCGACACATGGCGAGAAGAATCAGTTTTGACCTTTTAATGTCTAGTTTCCTTTTTTCCGTTTCTGGTATTTCTATTATTGTAAGGCTTTTAAGCCATTAAGGGAACTTTCCTTATTTAGTCTAGATTTGACTTTTGTTAATTGAGTTTCCTGAAATTTCCATGGGAATTAGGGGCTGAAAATTCGCATAGGAACCCCTATATAATTGTAACGAATTTCAATCAATGGACACAAGTAATAACACATAATTTTGAGGTTTAATTCTCTTTAGTTCCTAAACGAACTATTCGAACTTATCGGAAATTTCCGTGGAGTTCATCGACTTATCAATCAGTCCATCCATAGCTGATTGTGGCGTCCTCACTTACCAAGACTTATCAATCAGTCCCTCCATAGCTGATTGTGGCGTCCGCACATACCAAGGTTCGTGCTTCTTGTTGGGCAACGGGTCGCGGTTCCATCCAAAACCGGTTAGAAATTTGATCTTGGAAACCAACTTCGGTTAGGATCGCGTCAGTTCTTGGCGTGGTTCGTATCATATATTATTGTCTTCCCGGTCCCTAGCTTCTCTATTTCCACTTCCACGCCTAAATCTGCCCCTATTTATCGGTGGTTCCTCCAACTCTTCTAATTCATCTTTGATACGAACCACGCCAAGAACTGACGCGATCCTAACCGAAGTTGGTTTCCAAGATCAAATTTCTAACCGGTTTTGGATGGAACCGCGACCCGTTGCCCAACAAGAAGCACGAACCTTGGTATGTGCGGACGCCACAATCAGCTATGGAGGGACTGATTGATAAGTCTTGGTAAGTGAGGACGCCACAATCAGCTATGGATGGACTGATTGATAAGTCGATGAACTCCACGGAAATTTCCGATAAGTTCGAATAGTTCGTTTAGGAACTAAAGAGAATTAAACCTCAAAATTATGTGTTATTACTTGTCTCCCACGTGCTCTTGCTTGTGCTAGTGATGTCCTCATCAATATAGGAGGTATTAAAATTAAGATTCCGCCATTCCAAGGGAAAAATGACCCTGGAGCTTACCTAGAGTGGGAGAAGAAAGTGGAGCTAGTGTTTGATTGCCATAACTACTCAGAGTTAAAGAAAGTTAAGCTTGCTGCAATTGAGTTCTCAGATTATGCGGTTGTATGATGGGATCAGCTGGTAATGAATAGGCGACGTAACCGAGAACACCCGATTGAGACATGGGAGGAGATGAAAATGGTGATGACAAAGCGATTTGTGCCAAGCCATTATTACCAGGAATTGTACAAAAAGTTGCAAGGACTGAGACAAGGAAACAGGAGTGTGGAGGAATATTATCAAGAAATGAAAATAGCCATAATACGAGCCAATGTTGAAGAAGATCGAGAAGCAACCATGGCAAGATTTTTGCAAGGGCTAAATCCGGATATTCAAGATAGGGTGGAGATGCAACACTACATAGAATTAGAAGACATATTGCACATGGCCATCATAGTAGAGCGGCAGCTCAAGAGGAGGGGTGGCTCACGTGCAAATGTTAGTTCGGCACCTTCTTCATGGAAGCTGAATTATGGGAAGAGAGAAGAGAAATCGGTTGCTAGGCCTAAGTTCGAGCCAAAACCAGCCACGGCTAGCCCTTCAAACCAAGGTAAACATGATTCATCCATTTCTCAAAACTGTGATATTAAATGTTTCAAATGCCAAGGCAGGGGTCACATCTCAAGCCAATGTCCGAACAAAAGGGTGATGGTATTACGGGATGACGAAGAGGTTGTTACGGATGACGAATCGGATGAGGACTCCATGCCACCATTGGAGGACGTGGATGAGGAGGAGTATGCTGCCCAAGGTGAATTGTTGGTCACTCGACGAGCCCTTAGTGTGCAAGCCAAAGAGGAAGAAGGAGAGCAACGTGAGAACATTTTTCATAATAGGTGCCACGTGCGGAACAAGGTATCTAGTGTGATAATAGATGGAGGGAGTTGTACGAACGTTGCTAGTACTACTATGGTTGACAAATTAGGGCTGCCAATGACCAAACATCCTCGATCTTACAAGTTGCAATGGTTGAATAATAGTGGTGAAGTGAATGTAACTAAACAAGCATTAATTTTGTTTCGCATTGGTAGATATGAAGACGAAGTTTTGTGCGATGTAGTCCCAATGCAAGCCGGGCACTTGTTACTAGGTCAACCATGGCAATTTGATCGTCGAGTCAAATATGATGGCTACACCAACAAATATTCTCTTGTGCACAACCAGAGACCATTCACTCTTGTACCAATGATAGCTAAACAGGTTCATGAAGATCAAGTGTGGTTACGAAAGGAGAGTGAACAAAAAGGAGAGAGTGAGAAAAAGAGAGAGAAAGGGAGTGAAAAAAATGAGTGTTGGAGTGCAAAGAGAGAGGTCGCCCAGAGAGGGAAAAAGGATAGAGGGGCCGAGAAAAAGGAGAGAAAAGGAGAGAACATTGAGAGAGCCAATACAAAAGAAGATTCGGTCAATGAGGTAAAAATAGAGAGAAAAACAAACTTCTATGCAAGAGAGAGTGAGAAGAGCTTTGTTTTCTAATCAGCCGATGATTTTACTCATATACAAGAAGATGTTATTAAACACTAACGATCTTGATTCCACATTGCATAGTTCTGTTGTTTCTCTTTTATAGGAATATGAAGATATCTTTCCCGAGGAAACACCACAAGGGTTACCTCCAATCCGTGGGATTGAACATCAAATCGACTTCATACCTAGAGCTACAATTCCAAACCGACAAGCCTATAGGAGTAATCCCAAGGAGACAAAGGAACTCCAACGACAGGTAAGTGAGTTGATGGATAAGGGACAAGTAAGAGAAAGCATGAGCCCGTGCGTCGTACCAGTTTTACTTGTGCCTAAGAAAGATGGGACTTGGAGGATGTGCGTTGATTGTCGAGCCATCAACAACATCATGGTAAAGTATCGACATCCCATTCGTCACTTGGATAACATGTTAGATGAATTGCATGGTGCTTGTGTATTTTCTAAAATTGATCTGAAAAGTGGATATTATCAAATTCGCATGAAAGAGGGAGACGAGTGGAAGACGGCTTTCAAAACAAAACAAGGTTTGTATGAGTGGTTGGAAATGCCTTTCGGTTTAACCAATGCGCCTAGCACATTTTGATGAGGACATCGTTAGCACAAGCAAGAGCACGTGGGAGACATATTTAGATTCAATTCAAGTTCCCATTGGTCCGGTTACGAGAGCTCGTGCGAAGAAGTTCAAAGAAACGCTTATTGGGCTGATTCAGGCAACTTGGGCCCATTGAGGGAATTACATGTGACATCCCGACCCACAAATGCGTGATTCAAGCTCTAGAAGGGATCGAGTAACTTCCATTTCAGTTACTTTCCCGTTTTGAGGCGACACATGGCGAGAAGAATCAACTTATGACCTTTTAATGTCTAGTTTCCTTTTTTTCCGTTTGTTTATTTCTATTATTGTAAAGTTTTTAAGCCATTAAGGACACTTACCTTATTTGCTTTAGATTAGGTGATTTGGTAATTGATTTGCCCGAAATTCCATGGGGAATTAGGAGCTGAAAATTCGCATAGGAACCCCTATATATTGTAACGAATTTCATTCAATGGATATACAAGTATTAACACACAATTTGAGGTTTAATTCTCTGCGGTTCCTAAACGAACTATTCGAACTTATCGAAAAATTCCGTCGCATTCATAGACTTATCAATTAGTCCATCCATAGCTGATTGTGGCGTCCTCACATACCAAGGTTCGTGCTTCTTGTTAGGCATCAGGTCGCGGTTCCATTCGAAACCGGTTAGGAATTTGATCTTGGAAACCAATTTTGGTTAAGGTCGCGTCAGCTCCTGACGTGGTTCGTATCATTTGGTATCAGAGTGAGGTTCTAATCAGGTTTTGCTTATCCGTTCTCTTAGTTTATGTTTGTTTCAGTTATTCGTGAGTTTTTGATTTCCATTATCAAAGTCATTTAAAAAACAAAAAAAGATCCAAAAAGAAAAGAAAGAAAGAAAAGAAATGAAAAGAAAGGAAAAAAAAAGAAAAGAAGAAAAAAACAAGAGGATCCGAAATTGAATTCCCTGCATAGACCAAAAATTTTTTGTCAAATTTTGTTCCTTTTGGGTGTGATTCTGAAAGCCTAAATTCTTTGTTCCAGTTATAGTCTTGTCTCTTTGGTAATCTATTTGTGAATTGTCAAGGAAATTTTTGATATTGATTTGACTAGTTTTACAGGAACTGAGTGAGAATTAACGAGTGGAAAAAGGCATAGAGGCGAGAGCATTTGAGTGGACAAAAGCCGAAAGTATTGAGTGTAAACACGAGTGAAATTGAGTGAACCATTTCACGAGTGAAACACGTAAGGGAGTTAGGACAGCTTCATGAGAGGATAGACCGGATAGAAAACGCACATGTGGAACAGCCACAACATATTCCTCATGCGCGTAGGCGAGAAAGGGTTTCGGTTAGAGGAGAGGTTGATGACTACTACATGATTGATGGGGAAGAGTTTGACGAAGGAGAAGATTCAGCGGGTAGTCACCGAAGATTTGGACGGGATAGAGGAGTTAGGAACCAGGAAGATGATAGTTTGAGAGGCATAAAAATGAAGATACCATCATTTCAAGGCAAATCCAATCCAGAAGCGTATCTAGAATGGCAGAAGAAAATGGAGTTCATCTTTGACTGCCACTACTATTCCGAGGCGAAGGTAAAATTGGCTGTAATTGAATTTTTTGATTATGCTATTACTTGGTGGGATCAGCTTGTTATAAACAGGAGACGAAATAGAGAGCGACCTATTGAGTCATGGGAAGAGATGAAGACTGTGATGAGGAAGCGATTTGTACCAACTTACTACTACCGGGAGTTGTACAACAAACTACAAAACCTTAAGCAGGGCAACCGAAGTGTAGAGGAGTACTATAAGGAGATGGAGGTTATGATGATTCGGGCTAATATAGAGGAGGATCGGGAGGCTACAATGGCAAGGTTTTTGGCGGGTTTGAACCGAGATATTCACAATGCTGTTGAGTTACAACATTATGTGGAGTTGGAGGACATGGTGCACATGGCTATTACAATTGAGAATCAACTTATGAGGAGGGGTAGTAACACACGTCCTAGCCAAAACCCGAGTACATCAGCTTGGAAAATCAACCAATGGAAGAGGGATGAGAAGCAATCCAACTCCAAGCCAAAGATCGAGCAAAAACAAGAGGTGGCCAGCCATGGGAATCAAGGTAAATCCGATTCTTCCACTACTCAGACTCGTGATATTAAATGTTTTAAATGTCAAGGCAGGGGTCATATAGCAAGCCAATGTCTGAACAAACGAGTTATGGTGATGCGGGATAATGGAGACATTGAAACCGAGGAGGATTCGGACAATGATTCTATGCCTTTATTAGAGGATGCCGACGATGAGGAGTGCGCTGTCCAAGGAGAATTGTTTATCACAAGGAGAGCTTTAAGTGTGCAAGCCAAAGAAGAAGATGAAGAGGTGCAACGGGAAAACATCTTCCACACTAGCTGCCACGTTCAAAACACGGTATGTAGTGTGATTATTGATGGTGGGAGTTGTACTAATGTTGCTAGCACAACCATGGTAGAGAAGTTAGGGCTGCCAACAATTAAGCATCCTCGACCATATAAATTGCAAAGGTTAAATGATACTGGTGAGGTAAAGGTGCATAAGCAAGTGTTAGTTTCTTTTCGCATTGGAAGATATGAAGATGAAGTTTTGTGCGATGTGGTTCCAATGCAAGCAGGGCACTTGTTATTAGGCAGACCATGGCAATTTGATCGGCGAGTTAAGCATGATGGTTTCACCAACAAATACTCATTTGTTCACAATCAAAAAACGATCACTCTTGTTCCATTAACACCAAAACAGGTCTATGAAGACCAAGTGAGCTTACAGAGAGAAAGTGATAAAAAAATGAAGGGCGAAGAAAAATCAAGAGTGGGAGTGCAGAGAGAGAGTTCGGCCAGTGAGAGAAAAAAAGAAGAGATGGCCGAGAAAAAGGAGAGCAAAGAGAGCAAGGGAGAGAAAATTGAGAGGCCTGAAAAGAATTCACAATCAGCCAATGAGAGAAAAGTAGAGAGAAAAACAAACTTTTATGCAAGAAAGGGTGATGTGAGAAGAGCTTTGTTTTCTAATCAGCCGATGACTTTACTCATGTACAAGGAGGCGTTATTAAACACTAACGATCTTGATTCCACCTTGCATAGTTCTGTTGTTTCTCTTTTGCAGGATTATGAGGATATCTTTCCCGAGGAAACACCGCAACGTTTACCTCCAATCCGCGAGATTGAACATCAAATCGACTTCATACCTGGAGCTACAATTCCAAACCGACCAGCCTATAGGAGTAATCCCAAGGAGACAAAGGAACTCCAACGGCAGGTACATGAGTTGATGGAGAAGGGACACGTGAGAGAAAGCATGAGCCCGTACGCCATACCAGTTTTACTTGTGCCTAAGAAAGATGGGACTTGGAGGATGTGCGTTGATTGTCGAGCCATCAACAACATCACGGTAAAGTATTGACATCCCATTCCTCGCTTGGATGACATGTTAGATGAATTGCATGGTGTTTGTGTGTTTTCTAAAATTGATCTGAAGAGTGGATATCATCAAATTCGCATGAAAGAGGGAGACGAGTGGAAGACGGCTTTCAAAACAAAACAAGGCTTGTATGAGTGGTTGATAATGCCATTCGGTTTAACTAATGCGCCTAGCACATTTATGCGTTTAATGAACCTTGTTTTGTGAGCTTTTATTGGAAAATTTGTCGTTGTTTATTTTGATGATATCCTTATCTATAGCAGCAATTTGGATGATCATATTGAACATTTGAAACTTGTTTTAGATGTTTTACGGAAGGAAAAGTTGTATGCTAACCTCAAGAAATGTACCTTTTGCACAGATAAGCTTGTGTTTCTTGGTTTTATTGTTAGTGCTCAAGGTATACAGGTTGATGAAGAAAAGGTGCGAGCCATCCTGGAGTGGCCGAGTCCAACTAGTGTGGGAAACGTACGGAGTTTTCATGGACTTGCTAGTTTTTACCAGCGGTTTGTGAAAGATTTCAGTACTATAGCCGCATCACTGACTGAAGTGATCAAGAAGAACGTTGGGTTTAGATGTGGAGAAGAGCAAGAAAAGGCATTTCAGCTACTCAAGGAGAAGTTGACAAATGCTCCATTGTTATCTTTACCTAATTTTTCCAAAACTTTTGAGATTGAATGTGATGCTTCAGGTGTTGGAATTGGTGCTGTTTTAATGCAGGAAGGGAGACCAATAGCATATTTCAGTGAGAAGCTGAATGGGGCAACTCTTAATTACCCAACTTATGATAAAGAGATGTATGCATTGGTTCGGGCATTAGAGACATGGCAGCACTACCTATGGCCTAAGGAGTTCGTGATTCACATCGATCATGAGTCCCTGAAACACTTGAAGGGCCAGCACAGGCTGAACAAGAGGCTTGCTCGTTGGGTAGAATTCATAGAGACGTTTCCATATGTCATTCGCTACAAGCAAGGTAAGGAAAATGTCGTTGCCGATGCACTTTCTCGCAGGTATGTCTTAATCTCAACTCTTAATGCTAAACTATTGGGTTTTGAACACATTAAAGAGTTATATGCTGATGACCATGACTTTAGTACTGAGTATCAAGCTTGTGAGAGATTTGCTAGTGGTAAGTACTTTAGGCATGAGGGATACTTGTTTCGGGAGAATAAATTATGTGTGCCTAATTGTTCATTAAGAGATTTGCTAGTGAGAGAATCCCATGGGGGAGGATTGATGGGACATTTTGGAGTAATGAAGACTTTAGCTATGTTGCAGGAACACTTCTATTGGCCACATATGAAACGAGATGTTGAGAGGCTTTGTGGTTGATGTGTAACTTGTAGGCAGGCTAAATCAAGAGTGCAGCCCCATGGTTTGTACACCCCTTTACCAATACCTAGTGAACCTTGGATTGATATTTCGATGGATTTTGTGTTAGGTTTGACTAGGTCTAAATGGGGAAGAGACTCAATATTTGTGGTCGTGGATAGGTTTTCAAAGATGGTCCATTTTATTCCATGCCACAAGACAGATGATGCTTCCAATGTTGCTGATTTGTTCTTTAGGGAAATTGTGAGACTTCATGGTATGCCTAGGACAATTGTTTCTGATAGGGACACCAAGTTCTTAAGCTACTTTTGGAAGACTTTGTGGGCTATGTTAGGGACTAAGCTATTGTTTTCAACTACTTGTCACCCTCAAACCGATGGTCAAACAGAAGTTGTGAATAGAACCTTGTCTACTTTGTTGAGGGCTGTCATTAAAAAGAACATCAAAACATGGGAGGAGTGTTTACCACATGTTGACTTTGCTTATAATCGATCTGTTCATTCTGCTACACAATTTTCACCGTTTGAAATTGTTTATGGTTTTAATCCTTTAACTCCTTTGGATTTAATGCCATTACCTTTGTCTGAGCATGTGAATTTAGATGGAAAAAGAAAAGCTAATCTTGTTAAGCAGATACACGAGGAGGCAAGACTCAACATCGAGTGAAGGACTAAACAATATGCTGAACAAGCCAACAAAGGGCGTCGCAAGCTCATCTTCGAGCCCGGTGATTGGGTGTGGTTGCACTTACGCAGGGAACGGTTTCCGGAACAAAGGAAATCCAAGTTGTTGCCTAGAGGGGACGGTCCTTTTCAAATCCTTGAAAGGATAAATGATAATGCATACAAGCTAGACTTGCCAGGTGAGTATGGTGTAAGTGCCTCCTTTAATGTTTCTGATCTAAGTCCTTTTGATGCAGGCGACGATTTGAGGACAAATCCTTCTCAAGAGGAGGGGAATGATGAGGACATCGTTAGCACAAGCAAGAGCACGTGGGAGACATATTCAGATCCAATTCAAGTTCCCATTGGTCCGGTTACGAGAGCTCGTGCGAAGAAGTTCAAAGAAACGCTTATTGGGCTGATTCAAGCAACTTGGGCTCAAGCCATTGCATGGAGGCCCATTGAGGGAATTGCATGTGACATCCCGACCCACAAATGCGTGATTCAAGCTCTAGAAGGGATCGAGTAACTTCCATTTCAGTTACTTTCCCGTTTTGAGGCGACACATGGCGAGAAGAATCAGCTTATGACCTTTTAATGTCTAGTTTCCTTTTTTTCCGTTTGTTTATTTCTATTATTGTAAAGTTTTTAAGCCATTAAGGACACTTACCTTATTTGCTTTAGATTAGGTGATTTGGTAATTGATTTGCCCGAAATTCCATGGGGAATTAGGAGCTGAAAATTCGCATAGGAACCCCTATATATTGTAACGAATTTCATTCAATGGATATACAAGTATTAACACACAATTTGAGGTTTAATTCTCTTTGGTTCCTAAACGAACTTTTCGAACTTATCAGAAATTTCCGTGGCGTTCATAGACTTATCAATCAGTCCATCCATAGCTGATTGTGGCGTCCTCACATACCAAGACTTATCAATCAGTCCATCCATAGCTGATTGTGGCGTCCTCACATACCAAGGTTCGTGCTTCTTGTTAGGCATCGGGTCGCGGTTCCATTCAAAACCGGTTAGGAATTTGATCTTGGAAACCAATTTTGATTAGGGTCGCGTCAGCTCCTGGCGTGGTTCGTATCACATTTATGCGTTTAATGAACCACGTTTTGCGAGCTTTTATTGGAAAATTTGTCATCCTTTATTTTGATGATATCCTGATCTATAGCAGCAATTTGGATGATCATATTGAGCATTTGAAACTTGTTTTAGATGTTTTACGCAAGGAAAAGTTGTATGCTAATCTTAAGAAGTGTACCTTTTGTACGGATAAGCTTGTATTTCTTTCTTAGTTTTGTTGTTAGTGCTCAAGGTATACAGGTCGACGAAGAAAAGGTTAGGGCTATCCAAGAATGGCCAAGTCCCACAAGCATTGGAGAAGTAAGGAGTTTTCATGGACTTGCCAGCTTTTACCAGCGGTTTGTAAGGGATTTCAGTACTTTGGCTGCACCACTCACAGAAGTAATCAAGAAGAACATTGGGTTAAAGTGGGAAGAAGAACAAGAGAAGGCATTTCAGCTTATTAAGCATAAGCTTACTCATGCTCCTTTACTTGCTTTACCTGATTTTTCTAAAACATTTGAAATTGAATGTGATGCTTCTGGTGTAGGTGTAGGTGCCGTACTAATGCAAGGAGGATGACCAATTGTGTATTTCAGTGAAAAATTGAGTGGTGACACACTAAATTACCTGACTTATGACAAGGAGTTGTACGTGTTGGTTTGAGAATTACAGACTTGGCAACACTACCTATGGCCCAAGGAACTCGTGATTCACACTAATCACGAGTCATTGAAACATCTGAAGGGACAACAAAAGTTGAACAAGAGGCATACCTGATGGAGACTTAGGGAGCTCAAATGAATGGAAGGTGGTTGACCCAATACAAGTTCCTGCTGGACCAGTCACAAGAGCTCGAGCTAAGAAATTCGAGGAAGCACTAAATGGGATGATTCACAAAATCTAGAATCAAGAAAATTTGTGCAAGCCCATTGACCCAGGCCCACGTCAACCACAACGGTGCGTCAATTTGATCCAAGTTCTAGAAGAATCCGGATGAGTCAAGCTTGAAATCAGCTCAAATTTTGCAAGATCAAGTCAATGGAAGAATTTTGGAAACTTTCCCATTTTGGCACACATGCGGATTAATTGCACTTTCCTTTAATTGTTGGGCGTGTAAATGGCTGAAAATCAGCCCTTAAGACTTTCCTTTCTTTTGGTAATTATGTTTGAATTTGTCAACCTTTCTTTTTGGGCAACACTTTGTTATTTTGGCCTATAAATAGGCGTTTACAAGGTTAATGAAAGGATGAATGTTTATTTTCTAAGAGAAATAATTTTTTATTTGGTTCTTTAACGAACTGCACGAACTCTTCGGATCAATCTGAGCGTTCAACCCTGACTTATCAATCAAGCTTTCCATCCTTGATTGTGGCATCTACGATATACCAAGGTTCTTGCTTCGATATAAGCAACGGGTCGCGGTGACTTCCATCCAAATCTGAGTAGAAACGATCTTGGTGCCTTCTTATTGATAACGGGTTTCGTCAGTATATTGGCGAGGTTCTTATCATTTGGAATCAGAGCCTCGGTTCTAGCCTCAGGTTTGTCTATCCTTCTTTGTTTCTAAATTCTAATTTATTCGTTAGGTTCTATTCCGTTTTAAAAAAAAATAGTCGAATTTAGAGTCTTAAACAAAAAAAAAAAGATCCGAAAAGAAAAGAAAGAAAAGAAAAAAATCAAGAGGATCCGAAAAAAAAAAAAAAAAAAAAAAAAAAGTCTGGAGACCCTCCTTAAAATTTTTTTGTTTCCTTTCCATTGTTTGAGCGTCCAGGTGTCCGAATTTGACCTCACCTCACAGTGCAAAAATTTGGTTCATTCTGAACTGTGTATCAAAATGTGTTGCTGAATTTGTTGCTGGATAGATTTTATTGTTATTTGTGTAATTCCAAAAGAACTGAAAGAGAGAATAAGCGAGTTAAAAAAAAAAAGGCAAGAGTGGTGAGAACATTCGAGGGTAAAAGCTAATTATTCGAGTGAAACACGAGTGAACTGAGTGACCAAGTGATAGAGTGAAACACGTGAGGGACAGAAGTAAGGTCCTTTATTATCTAACGCTGTTGACGCAAGCGCTAGAGCCCAAGCATGAGAGATTAGATGAGGTTGATTCCAGAACACGTAATAGGTAGCCACAAAACATGCAAAATAGGCGGAGGGGTGGATTGGATCTTTCGGAGGAAGATGAATTAGAAGAGTTGGAGGAACCACCGATAAATAGGGGCAGATTTAGGCGTGGAAATGGGAATAGAGAAGCTAGGGACCGGGAAGACAATAATATGGGAGGTATTAAAATGAAGATTCTGCCATTCCAAGGGAAAAATGACCCCGAAGCTTACCTAGAGTGGGAGAAGAAAGTGGAGCTAGTGTTTGATTGCCATAACTATTCACAGTTAAAGAAAGTTAAGCTTGCTACAATTGAGTTCTCTGGTTATGTGGTTGTATGGTGGGATCAGTTGGTAATGAATAGGCGATGGAGCCGAGAACACCCGATTGAGACATGGGAGGAGATGAAAGCGGTGATGAGAAAGTGATTTGTACCCAACCATTACTACCGGGAGTTGTACAAAAAGTTGCAAGGACTTAGACAAGGAAACAGGAGTGTGGAGGAATATTATCAAGAAATGAAAATAGCCATGATACGAGCCAATGTTGAAGAAGATCGAGAAGCAACCATGGCAAGATTTTTGCAAGGGCTAAATTCGGATATTCAAGATAGGGTGGAGATGCAACACTATGTAGAGTTAGAAGACATGTTGCACATGGCCATCACAGTAGAGCGGTAGCTCAAGAGGAGGGGTAGCTCACGTGCAAATGTTAGTTCGGCACCTTCTACATGGAAGCCAAATTATGGGAAGAGAGAAGAGAAATCGGTCGCTAGGCCAAAGTTCGAGCCAAAACCAGCCACGGCTAGCCCTTCAAACCAAGGTAAACATGATTCATCCACTTCTCGAAACCGTGATATAAAATGTTTCAAATGCCAAGGCAGGGGTCACATCTCAAGCCAATGTCCGAACAAAAGGGTGATGGTGTTACGGGACGACGGAGAGGTTGTTACGGTTGACGAATCGGATGAGGACTCCATGCCACCATTGGAGGACATGGATGAGGAGGAGTATGTTGTCCAAGGTGAATTGTTGGTCACTCGACGAGCCCTTAGTGTGCAGGCCAAAGAGGAAGAAGAAGAGCAACGTGAGAACATTTTTCATACTAGGTGCCACGTGCAGAACAAGGTATGTAGTGTGATAATAGATAGAGGAAGTTGTACGAATGTTGCTAGCACTACTATGGTTGACAAATTAGGGCTGCCAACGACCAAACATCCTCAACCTTACAAGTTGCAATGGTTGAATAATAGTGGTGAAGTGAAGGTAACTAAACAGGCATTAATTTCATTTTGTATTGGTAGATACGAAGATGAAGTTTTGTGCGATGTAGTTCCAATGGAAGCCGGACACTTGTTACTAGGTCGACCATGGCAATTTGATCGTCAAGTCAAACATGATGGCTACACCAATAAATATTCTCTTGTGCACAACCAAAGAACATTCACTCTTGTGCCAATGACACCAAAACAGGTTCATGAAGATCAAGTTTGGTTACAAAAGGAGAGTGAACAAAAAGGAGAGAATGAGAAAAAGAGAGAGAAAGGGAGTGAAAATAATGAGTGTTGGAGTGCAGAGAGAGAGTTCGGCCAGAGAGGCAAAAAAGATATGATACGAACCACGCCAAGAACTGACGCGACCCTAACCGAGATTGATTTCCAAGATCAAAATTTCTAACCGAGATTGGTTTCCAAGATCAAAATTTCTAACCGGTTTTGGATGGAAACGCGACCCGATGCCCAACAAGAAGCACGAACCTTAGTATGTGAGGACGCCACAATCAGCTATGGATGGACCGATTGATAAGTCTTGGTATGTGAGGACGCCACAATCAGCTATGGATGCACTGATTGATAAGTTTATGAACGCCACAAAAATTTCTGATAAGTTCGAATAGTTCGTTTAGGAACCAAAGAGAATTAAACCTCAAATTGTGTGTTATTACTTGTATTCCATTGAATGAAATTTGTTACAATATATAGGGGTTCCTATGTGAATTTTCAGCTCCTAATTCCCATGGAATTTCGGGAAAATCGTTTACCAAATGTCAAATCTAAACTAAATAAGGAAAGTTCCCCTAATGGCTTAAAAGCCTTACAATAATAGAAATAACACAAACGCAAAAAGGAAACTAGACATTAAAAGGTAAATAAGCTGATTCTTCTTGCCATGTGTCGCCTCAAAACGGGAAAGTAACTGAAATGGAAATTACTCAATCCCTTCTAGAGCTTGAATCATGCATTTGTTGGTCTGGTTGTCGCATGCAACTCCCTCAATGGACCTCCATGCAATAGCTTGAGCCCAAGTTGCTTGAATCAGCCCAATAAGCGTTTCTTTAAACTTCTTCGTACGAGCTCTCGTAACCGGACCAATGGGAACTTGAATTGGATCTGAATATGTCTCCCACGTGCTCTTGCTTGTGCTAACGATGTCCTCATCACGATAGAGGGGCCGAGAAAAAGGAGAGAAAATGAGAGAACATTTAGAGAGCCAGTACAAAAGAAGATTTGGCCAATGAGGTAAAAATAGAGAGAAAAACAAACTTTTATGCAAGAGAGAGTGATGTGAGAAGAGCTTTGTTTTCTAATCAGCCGATGATTTTACTCATATACAAGGAGATGTTATTAAACACTAACGATCTTGATTCCACCTTGCATAGTTCTGTTGTTTCTCCTTTATAGGAATATGAAGATATCTTTCCCGAGGAAACACCACAAGGATTACCTCCAATCCATGGGATGGAACATCAAATCGACTTCATACCTGGAGCTACAATTCCAAACCGACCAGCCTATAGGAGTAATCCCAAGGAGACAAAGGGACTCCAACGGCAGGTAAGTGAGTTGATGGAGAAGGGACACGTGAGAGAAAGCATGAGCCCGTGCGCCGTGCCAGTTTTACTTGTGCCTAAGAAAGATGGGACTTGGAGGATGTGCGTTAATTGTCGAGCCATCAACAACATCACGGTAAAGTATCGACATCCCATTCCTCGCTTGGATGACATGTTAGGTGAATTACATGGTGCTTGCGTGTTTTCTAAAATTGATCTGAAGAGTGGATATCATCAAATTCGCATGAAAGAGGGACACGAGTGGAAGACGGCTTTAAAAACAAAACAAGGCTTGTATGAGTGGTTGGTAATGCCTTTTGGTTTAACCAATGCGCCTAGCACATGTATGCGTTTAATGAACCACGTTTTGCGAGCTTTTATTGGGAAATTTGTCGTTGTTTATTTTGATGATATCCTTATCTATAGCAGCAATTTGGATGATCATATTGAACATTTGAAACTTGTTTTAGAGGTTTTATGGAAGGAAAAGTTGTATGCTAATCTTAAGAAGTGTACCTTTTGCACGGATAAGCTTGTTTTTCTTGGTTTTGTTGCTAGTGCTCAAGGTGTACAGGTTGACGAAGAAAAGGTTAGGGCTATCCAAGAATGGCCCAGTCCTACAAGCATTGGAGAAGTACGGAGTTTTCATGGACTTGCCAGCTTTTATCGACGGTTTGTATGGGATTTCAGTACTTTGGCTGCAGCACTCACAGAAGTAATCAAGAAGAATGTTGGGTTCAAGTGGGGAGAAGAACAAGAGAAGGCGTTTCAGCTTATTAAGCATAAGCTTACTCATGCTCCTTTACTTGCTTTACCTGATTTTTCTAAAACATTTGAAATTGAATGTGATGCTTCTGGTGTAGGTATAGGTGCCGTGCTGATGTAAGGAGGACGACCAGTCACGTATTTCAGTGAAAAATTGAGTGGGTCAACACTAAATTACCCGACTTATGACAAGGAGTTTTACGCGTTGGTTCGAGCATTAAAGACTTGGCAACACTACCTATGGCCCAAGGAATTCCTGATTCACACTGATCACGAGTCATTGAAACATCTGAAGGGACAACAAAAGTTGAACAAGAGGCATGCCCGCTGGGTGGAATTCATCGAGACATTTCCTTATGTCATTCGATACAAGCAAGGTAAGGAGAATGTTGTTGCGGATGCACTTTCTCGCAAGTACGCATTACTTTCTATCCTTGACGCTAAACTGCTCGGTTTTGAGCATATTAAGGATTTATACCCTTTAGACCAAGATTTTTGTGAGGAGTATCGAGCTTGTGAGAAAAACCCAATGGGTAAATTTTATAGACATGATGGATTTTTATTTCGGGAGAATAAGCTTTGTGTGCCTAATTGTTCTTTGAGAGATTTGTTAGTGAGGGAATCCCATGGTGGCAGATTGATGGGGCATTTTGGAATTGCTAAAACTTTAACTGAAGGGACAACAAAAGTTGAACAAGAGGCATGCCTAATGGAGACTTAGGGAGCTCAAATGAATGGAAGGTGGTTGACCCAATACAAGTTCCTGCTGGACCAGTCACAAGAGGCCGAGCTAAGAAATTCAAGAAAGCACTAAACGGGATGATTCACAAAATCTAGAATCAAGAAAATTTGTGCAAGCCCATTGACCCAGGTCCACGTCAACCACAACGGTGCGTCAATTTGATCCAAGTCCTAGAAGAATCCAGATGAGTCAAGCTTGAAATCAGCTCAAATTTTGCAAGATCAAGTCAATGGAAGAATTTTGGAAACTTTCCCATTTTGGCACACATGCGGATTAATTGCACTTTCCTTTAATTGTTGGGCGTGTAAATGGCTGAAAATCAGCCATTAAGACTTTCCTTTCTTTTGGTTTTTATTTTAGGCTTAGTAATTATGCTTGAATTTGTCAACTTTTCTTTTTGGGCAACACTTTGTTATTTTGGCCTATAATAGGCGTTTCCAAGGTAATGAAAGGATGAATGTTTATTTTCTAAGAGAAATAATTCTTTCTTTGGTTCTTTGACGAACTGCACGAACTCTTCGGATCAATCCAAGCGTTCAAGCCTGACTTACCAATCAAGCTTTCCATCTTTGATTGTGGCATCTACGATATACCAAGGTTCTTGCTTCGATATAAGCAACGGGTCGCGGTGACTTCCATCCAAATCTGAGTAGAAACGATCTTGGTGCCTTCTTATTGATAACGTGATTCTTCAGTATATTGGCGAGGTTCTTATCAATGCCTGCTGGGTGGAATTCATTGAGACATTTCCTTACGTCATCCGATATAAGCAAGGTAAGGAGAATGTCGTTGCGGATGCACTTTCTCGCAGGTACGCATTACTTTCTATCCTTGATGCTAAAATGCTTGGTTTTGAGCATATTAACGATTTATACCCTTTAGACCAAGATTTTAGTGAGGAGTATCGAGCTTGTGAGAAAAACGCAATGGGTAAATTTTATAGACATGATGGATTTTTGTTTCGGGAGAATAAGCTTTGTGTGCCTAATTGTTCTTTGAGAGATTTGTTAGTGAGGCAATCCCATGGTGGCAGATTGATGGGGCATTTTCGAATTGCTAAAACTTTAACTGTTTTACAGGAACACTTCTTTTGGGCCACACATGAAAAGGGATGTTGAAAGGATATGTGGTAGATGTGTCACGTGTAGGCAAGCTAAATCGAGAGCACAACCCCATGGTTTATACACACCTTTGCCAATTCCTAGTGAGCCTTGGACTGATATTTCGATGGACTTTGTGTTAGGTTTACCTAGGACCAAACGTGGGAAGGATAGTATGTTTGTGGTTGTAGATCGATTTTCTAAGATGGCACATTTTATTCCCTGTCATAAAACTGATGATGCATCGCATGTTGTTGAATTGTTCTTTAGGGAGATTGTGAGAATACATGGCATGCCTAGGACAATTGTTTCAGATAGAGATGCTAAGTTCTTGAGCTACTTTTGGAAGACTTTGTGGAGTAAGTTAGGTACTAAGCTGTTGTTTTCTACTACTTGCCACCCACAAACTGATGGTCAAACTGAGGTAGTAAAGAGGACTTTGTCAACCTTATTAAGAGCAATCTTCAGTAAGAACATTAAATCATGGGAAGACTGTTTACCACATGTTGAGTTTGCATATAATCATTATGTCCATTTTGCTACTAAGTATTCACCTTTTGAAATTATTTATGGTTTTAATCCTTTGTCTCCATTGGATTTATCACCACTACCTGTCCTGTTTCTGAGCGTGTTAATTTAGATGGCGAAAGAAAGGCTGACTTTGTTAAATAGATTCATGAGAAAGCAAGACTCAACATTAAGCGAAGAACGGGACAATATACAAAGCAAGCAAACAAGGGGCGACACAAGCTGATTTTCGAACCCGGTGACTGGGTGTGGTTGCACTTCAGAAAGGAGCGTTTTTTGGAACAAAGAAAGTCAAAGTTGTTACCACTGTGAGATGGTCCATTTCAAGTCCTTGAACGAATTAATGACAATTCTTACAAGTTGGATTTGCAAGGTGAGTATAATGTAAGTGCTACCTTCAAAGTTTCTGATTTGAGTCCTTTTGATGCAGAGTCTGATTTGAGGACAAAGCCTTGTCAAGAGGAGGAGAATGAAGGAGACTTAGGGAGCTCAAATGCAAGAAAGGTGGTTGACCCAATACAAGTCCCTGTTGGACCAATCACAAGAGCCCGAGCTAAGAAATTCAAGGATGCACTAAATGGGCTGATTCACGAAATCTGGAATCAAGAAAATTTGTGCAAGCCCATTGACCCAGGCCCACGTCAGCCACAAAGGTGCATCAATTTGATCCAAGTTCTAGAAGAATCCAGATGAGTCAAGCTTGAAATCAGCTCAAATTTTGCAAGATCAAGTCAATGGAAGGATTTTGGAAACTTTCCCATTATCGACACACATGTGGCTGATCATTTGTGCAAATTGTTGATGAGGATTAATTGCACTTTTGATACGATCTATGCCAAGAGCTGACGCGACCTTAACCAAAATTGGTTTCCAAGATCAAATTCCTAACCGGTTTTGAATGGAACAGCAACCCGATGCCCAACAAGAAGCACGAACCTTGGTATGTGAGGACGCCACAATCAGCTATGGATGGACTGATTGATAAGTCTTGGTATGTGAGGACGCCACAACCAGCTATGGATGGACTGATTGATAAGTCTATGAACGCCACGAAAATTTCTGATAAGTTCAAAAAGTTCGTTTAGGAACCAAAGAGAATTAAACCTCAAATCGTGTGTTAATACTTGTATTCCATTGAATGAAATTCGTTACAATATATAGGGGTTCCTATGCGAATTTTCAACTCCTAATTCCCCATGGAATTTCAGGCAAATCAATTACCAAATCACCTAATCTAAAGCAAATAAGGTAAGTGTCCTTAATGGCTTAAAAGCTTTACAATAATAGATATAAACAAACGAAAAAAAAAGAAAACTAGACATTAAAAGGTCATAAGCTGATTCTTCTCGCCATGTGTCGCCTCAAAACGGGAAGGTAACTGAAATGGAAATTACTCGATCCCTTCTAGAGCTTGAATCACGCATTTGTTGGTCTGGGTGTCGCATGCAATTCCCTCAATGGGCCTCCATGCAATAGCTTGAGCCCAAGTTGCTTGAATCAGCCCAATAAGCGTTTCTTTGAACTTCTTCGCATGAGCTCTCGTAACAGGACCAATGGGAACTTGAATTGGATCTGAATATGTCTCCCACGTGCTCTTGCTTATGCTAACAATGTCCTCATCATTCCCCTCCTCTTGAGAGGGATTTGTCCTCAAATCGTCGCCTGCATCAAAAGGACTTAGATCAGAAACATTAAAGGAGGCACTTACACCATACTCACCTGGCATGTCTAGCTTGTATGCATTATCATTGATCCTTTCAAGGATTTGAAAAGGACCATCCCCTCTAGGCAACAGCTTGGATTTCCTTTGTTCTGGAAATCGTTCCTTGCGTAAGTGCAACCACACCCAATCGTCGGGCTCGAAGACGAGCTTGTGACGCCCTTTGTTGGCTTGTTCAGCATATTGTTTAGTCCTTCGCTCGATGTTGAGTCTTGCCTTCTCGTGTATCTGCTTAACAAGATCAGCTTTTCTTTTTCCATCTAAATTCACATGCTCAGACAAAGGTAATGGCATTAAATCCAAAGGAGTTAAAGGATTAAAACCATAAACAATTTCAAATGGTGAAAATTTAGTAGCAGGATGAACAGATCTATTATAAGCAAACTCAACATGTGGTAAACACTCCTCCCATGTTTTGATGTTCTTTTTAATGACAGCCCGCAACAAAGTAGACAAGGTTCTATTCACAACTTCTGTTTGACCATCGGTTTGTGGGTGACAAGTAGTCGAAAACAATAGTTTAGTCCCTAACTTAGCCCACAAAGTCTTCCAAAAGTAGCTTAAGAACTTGGTGTCCCTATCAGAAACAATTGTCCTAGGCATACCATGAAGTCTCACAATTTCCCGAAAGAACAAATCAGCAACATTGGAAGCATTATCTGTCTTGTGGCATGGAATAAAATGGGCCATCTTTGAAAACCTATCCACGACCACAAATATTGAGTCTCTTGCCCATTTAGACCTAGGCAAACCTAACACAAAATCCATCGAAATATCAATCCAAGGTTCATTAGGTATTGGTAAAGGGGTGTACAAACCATGGGGCTGCACTCTTGATTTAGCCTGCCTACAAGTTACACATCTACCACAAAGCCTCTCAACATCTCGTTTCATATGTGGCCAATAGAAGTGTTCCTGCAACATAGCTAAAGTCTTCATTACTCCAAAATGTCCCATCAATCCTCCCCCATGGGATTCTCTCACTAGCAAATCTCTTAATGAACTATTAGGCACACATAATGTATTCTCCCGAAACAAGTATCCCTCATGCCTAAAGTACTTACCACTAGCAAATCTCTCACAAGCTTGATACTCAGTACTAAAGTCACGGTCATCAGCATATAACTCTTTAATGTGTTCAAAACCCAGTAGTTTAGCATTAAGAGTTGAGATTAAGACATACCTGCGAGAAAGTGCATCGGCAATAACGTTTTCCTTACCTTGCTTGTAGCGAATGACATATGGAAACATCTCTATAAATTCTACCCAACGAGCATGCCTCTTGTTCAGCTTGTGCTGGCCCTTCAAGTGTTTCAGGGACTCATGATCAGTGTGAATCACGAACTCCTTAGGCCATAGGAAGTGCTGCCACGTCTCTAATGCCCGAACCAATGCATACATCTCTTTATCATAAGTTGGGTAATTAAGAGTTGCCCCATTTAGCTTCTCATTGAAATATGCTACTGGTCTCCCTTCCTGCATTAAAACAGCACCAATTCCAACACCTGAAGCATCACATTCAATCTCAAAAGTTTTGGAAAAATTAGGTAAGGATAACAATGGAGCATTTGTCAACTTCTCCTTGAGTAAGGCATTGCCAACCACTCATACAAGCCTTGTCTTGTGTTGAAAGCCGTCTTCCACTCGTCTCCCTCTTTCATGCGAATTTGATGATATCCACTCTTCAGATCAATTTTAGAAAACACACAAGCACCATGCAATTCATCTAACATGTCATCCAAGCGAGGAATGGGATGTCGATACTTTACCGTGATGTTGTTGATGGCTCGACAATCAACGCACATCCTCCAAGTCCCATCTTTTTTAGGCACAAGTAAAACTGGTACGGCGCACGGGCTCATGCTTTCTCTCACGTGTCCCTTCTCCATCAACTCACTTACCTGCCGTTGGAGTTCCTTTGTCTCCTCGGGATTACTCCTATAGGCTGGTCGGTTTGGGATTGTAGCTCCAGGTATGAAGTCGATTTGATGTTCAATTCCACGGATTGGAGGTAAACCTTGCGGTGTTTCCTCGGGAAAGATATCCTCATATTCCTACAAAAGAGAAACAACAGAACTATGTATGGTGGAATCAAAATCGTTAGTGTTTAATAACGCCTCCTTGTACATGAGAAAAATCATCGGCTGCTTAGAAAACAAAGCTCTTCTCACATCACTCTTTCTTGCATAAAAGTTTTTTTTTCTCTCTACTGTTCTCTCATTGGCTGATTGTGAATTCTTTTCAGCCCTCTCAATTTTCTCTCCCTTGCTCTCTTTGCTCTCCTTTTTCTCGGCCATCTCTTCTTTTTTTCTCTCACTGGCCGAACTCTCTCTCTGCACTCCCACTCTTGATTTTTCTTCACTCTTCATTTCTTTTATCACTTTCTCTCTGTAAGCTCACTTGGTCTTCATAGACCTGTTTTGGTGTTAATGGAACAAGAGTGATCTTTTTTGTTTGTGAACAAATGAGTACTTGTTGGTGAAACCATCATGCTTAACTCGCCGATCAAATTACCATGGTCTGCCTAATAACAAGTGCCCAGCTTGCATTGGAACCACATCGCACAAAACTTCATCTTCATATCTTCCAATGCAAAAAGGAACTAACACCTGCTTATGCACCTTTACCTCACCAATATCATTTAACCATTGCAATTTATATGGTCGAGGATGCTTAATTGTTGGCAGCCCTAACTTCTCTACCATGGTTGTGCTAGCAACATTAGTACAACTCCCACCATCTAAAAATCACACTACATACCTTGTTTTGGACGTGGCACCTAGTGTGGAAGATGTTTTCCCGTTGCACCTCTTCATCTTCTTCTTTGGCTTGCACACTTAAAGCTCTCCTTGTAACCAACAATTATCCTTGGACAGCGCACTCCTCATCGTCGGCATCCTCTAATGAAGGCATAGAATCATTGTCTGAATCCTCCTCAGTTCCAATGTCTCCATTGTCCCGCATCACCATAACTTGTTTGTTCGGACATTGGCTTGCTATATGACCCCTGCCTTGACATTTAAAACATTTAATATCACGAGTCCGAGTAGTGGAAGAATCGGATTTACCTTGATTCCCATGGCTGGCCACCTATTGTTTTTGCTCGATCTTTGGCTTTTGGTTGGATTGCTTCTCATCCCTCTTCCATTGGTTGATTTTCCAAGCCGATGTACTCGGGTTTTGGCTAGGACGTGTGTTACTGCCCCTCCTCATAAGTTGATTCTCAATTTTAATAGCCATGTGCACCATGTCCTCCAACTCCACATAATGTTGTAACTCAACGGCATTGTGAATATCTCGGTTCAAACCCGTCAAAAACCTTGCTGTTGTAGCCTCTCGATCCTCCTCTATATTAGCCCGAATCATCATAACCTCTATCTCCTTATAGTACTCCTCTACACTCCGGTTGCCCTGCTTAAGGTTTTGTAGTTTGTTGTACAACTCCCGGTAGTAGTAAGTTGGTACAAATCGCTTCCCCATTACGGTCTTCATCTCTTCCCATGACTCAATAGGTCGCTCTCTATTTCGTCTCCTGTTTAAAACAAGCTGATCCCACCAAGTAATAGCATAATCAGAAAATTCAATTACAACCAATTTTACCTTCTTTGCCTCGGAATAGTAGTGGCAGTCAAAGATGAACTCCATTTTCTTCTCCCATTCAAGGTACGCTTCTGGATTGGATTTGCCTTGAAATGATGGTATCTTCATTTTTATGCCTCTCAAACTATCTTCTTTCCGGTTCCTAACTCCTCTATCCCGTCCAAATCTTCGGTGACTACCCACTGAATCTTCTCCTTCGTCAAACTCTTCCCCATCAATCCTATAGTAGTCATCAACCTCTCCTCTGACCGGAACCCTTTCTCGCCTATGCGCATGAGGAACATGTTGTGGCTGTTCCACACGTGCATTTTTCTATCCGGTCTATCCTCTCATGAAGTTGTCCTAACTCTCCCCTCAACAATCGCCTCGTCTCCCCCATCATCGCTTCCATAAGAAGTTTTGGGTCTGCTGCACCCGAGGTACCCTCAATAGTGTTCTTGCTGTTGTTTGACATTTTCCAAAGGACCTTACCACACTCCCTTACGTGTTTCACTCGTGAAATGGTTCACTCAATTTCACTTGTCTTTACACTCAATACTTTCGGCTTTTGTCCACTCTAATGCTCTCGCCTCTATGCCTTTTTCCACTCGTATATTCTCACTCAGTTCCTATAAAACTAGTCAAATCAATATCAAAATTTCCTTGACAATTCCCAAATAGATTACCAAAGAGACAAGACTATAACAGGAACAAAGAATTTAGGCTTTCAGAATCACACCCAAAAGGAACAAAATTTGACGAAAAATTTTTGGTATGTGTAGGGAATTCAATTTTGGATTCCTTAAATGATGAATAACAAGAATCTAGAAAAAAAATTTAAGGAAGGTTTCCAGACTTTTTTTTTTTTTTCGGATCCTCTTGTTTTTTTTTTCTTTTCTTTTTTTTTTTCTTTCTTTTCGTTTCTTTTCTTTCTTTCTTTTCTTTTTGGATTTTTTTTTAACCGACTTTGATAATGGAAATCAAAAACTCACGAATAACTGAAAGAAACATAAACTAAGAGAACGGATAAGCAAAACCTGATTAGAACCTCGCTCTGATACCAAATGATACGAACCACGCCAAGAGCTGACGCGACCCTAACCAAAATTGGTTTCCAAGATCAAATTCCTAACCGGTTTTGAATGGAACCGCGACCCGATGCCCAACAAGAAGCACGAACCTTGGTATGTGAGGACGCCACAATCAGCTATGGATGGACTGATTGATAAGTCTTGGTATGTGAGGACGCCACAATCAGCTATGGATGGACTGATTGATAAGTCTATGAATGCCACGAAAATTTCTGATAAGTTTGAAAAGCTCGTTTAGGAACCAAAGAGAATTAAACCTCAAATTATGTGTTAATACTTGTATTCCACTGAATGAAATTCGTTACAATATATAGGGGTTCCTATGCGAATTTTCAGCTCCTAATTCCCCATGGAATTTTGGGCAAATCAATTACCAAATCACCTAATCTAAAGCAAATAAGGTAAGTGTCCTTAATGGCTTAAAAGCTTTAGAATAATAGAAATAAACAAACGAAAAAAAAGGAAACTAGACATTAAAAGGTCATAAGCTGATTCTTCTCGCCATGTGTCGCCTCAAAACGGAAAGGTAACTGAAATGGAAATTACTCGATCCCTTCTAGAGCTTGAATCACGCATTTGTTGGTCTGGGTGTCGCATGCAATTCCCTCAATGGGCCTCCATGCAATAGCTTGAGCCCAAGTTGCTTGAATCAGCCCAATAAGCGTTTCTTTGAACTTCTTCGCACGAGCTCTCATAACCGGACCAATGGGAACTTGAATTGGATCTGAATATGTCTCCCACATGCTCTTGCTTATGCTAACGATGTCCTCATCAACTTTCCTTTAATTGTTGGGCATGTAAATGGCTGAATATCAGCCATTAAGACTTTCCTTTCTTTTGGTTTTTATTTTAGGCTTAAATTATGATTATGTTTGAATTTGTCAGCTTTTCTTTTTGGGCGACACTTTGTAATTTTGGCCTATAAAAAGGCGTTTCCAAGGTTAATGAATGATTGATGAATGTTTATCTTCTGAGAGAGAAATTCTTTCTTTGGTTCTTTGACAAACTATACAAACTCTTCGGATCAATCTGGGCGTTCAACCCGACTTATCAATCAAGCTTTCCATCCTTGATTGTGGCGTCTACGATATACCAAGGTTCTTGCTTCGATATAAGCAACGGGTCGCTGTGACTTCCATCCAAATCTGAGTAGAAACGGTCTTGGTGCCTTTTTTATTGATAACGGGTTTCGTCAGTATATTGGCGAGGTTCTTATCAGTGAGCACATTGAGAACCGCTGCAATGTCACCCAAGTTAAGGCTTAGTAAGTAAGGAAGACAAGTAAGTACATTATCACCTGTAACATGATACAAGTTTACGAAAAAGTTTTGAGAAGATGTTTTATGATAATTTTAAGTTTGTTTTTACACATTGTTTTCTCATGAAAACTCTTGTTGCAACAAGAAAGTTTAACGAAAGTTTCATTGATGAGGTTTGTTAAAAATATATCTATATATATGTATCACTTAATTAAGCGTTGCACACCCTATGTTTATGTTTATGTTTATGACGTCCCAAAGGTTCAACTTGTCAAGTTTGGTTTGGGATTAGCTACCCCTCTCCTCTCATGATGGAGCGCCTACGATGATGATGTTTATGGAGCAACACTTAGGGCCCCAAAGATAAAATGAATGAACTTTTAATATGGATAATGATAATGAAAGATATGTTCTATATAAAATTGTGCCAAGTGCACTATTATGTTTTTGATAATTATGATTATGATGTTTCATAAGGATATTCATAAAATGTTTTATGTTGTAAGATAGGAAAGTATACTTATTAAGCTTTTGCTTATTTAATTTATAATCATGTTGTAGATAAAGGTAAGAGGACCATGGAATAGGTGGAGGCCGAGGATAAGCGTGTGAACTATGAACGATGGATTGGAAATGGAAGAACACCAAGAAAGAATAATTTTTTTTGAACTATGTTTTTATTTCTTTGAATTCTTAAATTTTCGCACTATTAAGTAAAAAGACTTGTTTTACATTTATTTTGTTAATTTGGCATTGATAAACTTTTAAAAAAAAGGATTTGAAATATTTGGAATATTTAAAAAAAATTATATGCATGGATCCTGAGATTTGTTTATCAAATTGTGTTTATATTTAAAAGGTTTATCTTATAAATAATGATAACAAGAATGAAAGTAAGGGGGCATTACAGGTTTTAGCATATAACATGGAATCTAACTTGTTCAAATGTAAAATAGATTCACTGGCAAGATCAACATCGTTAGGAGATATAGACATAGATATAGAATGGAAGAGAGTTTGATGAATGGAGGATACATGCATATGGGTCTTTGTTTTTTAGGAAACGATTGGCGGTACCTATAATAGAAGAGGTCACAAAGCTGTAACGGATGAGGCACACAAGTCTTGTTTTGCTATTTATCCAAGAAGCACGAAGAGATATCGTGATCTAAAAAGATAGTATTGGTGGAGAGATATGAGGAAGGATGTTCTGGATTACATCGCCAAGTATATGACTTGTCTCCAAATAAAGGCCCAACACCAAAAACCTACTGGACAACTTCAACTGCTTCCTATTCCAAGGTGGAAGTGAGAGCACATCACGATGGATTTTCTCATTGGTTTACCAAGAACAGAGCAGAAGCATGATGCAATTTGGGTTATCATTGACAGATTGACAAAATCGGCACATTTCATACACTTCAGATCGACTTGCTCAAGAAGAGTCCTTAGAGAGTTGGATCTTGAGAATATAGTAAGACTGCATGGAGTTCTATTGTCCATTACCTCTGATAGAGATACTCAATTTAATGCTAAATATTGGAGAATTTTCCAAGAAGTATTAGGCACAGAGTTGAATTTCATCACTACTTTTCATCCTCAGATCGATGGACAGTTTGAGCAAGTTATTTAGATTCTTAAGGACATGTTACATGCTTGTATTTTGGAATTTGGAAGAAATTGGAAGAGGCACTACATCTAGCTGAGTTTGCATACAATAATAGTTACTAGGCAAGTATCGGTATGGCACCGTTCGAGACACTTTATGGGAGACCATATTGACCATCGGTTTGTTGATTAGAACCAAAGGATATGATCATCATCGGATCTGATGAGATTCGTAAGAATAATGAGAAAATTGTCATAATTCTAGATCGAATGAAAGCCGCCTATAGCCGACAAAAGAGTTATGCTCACAAGAGATGTCGACCTATGGAATTTGAAGTAGGTGATTTTGTTCTCTTAAAGGTTTCTCTATGCAAAGGGATTACGTGTTTCAGCATAAGTGGAAAACTTACACCGAGGTATGTCAGGCCATTTGAGATTACTCACTGTGTTGGTGTAGTTACTTACTGAACTAATCTTCCTCCCAAGCTCTCTCATGTTCACAATGTGTTCTATGTGTCAATGCTTAAGAAATGCCCACCCGAGCTGAGCAAAGTTGTTTCATTCTACGATGTACCGATCCAAGAAGACAAGACCTATGAAGAGGTGTTGGTTCAGATTATCAATTGGAAGGTAACATGTTTACGACGTCATGACATACCACTAGTGAAGGTCTTGTGGCAGTACCATGGTGTCAATGAGGCAACATGGGATTTGGAATCAACAATGCGAGAACTGTATCTGCATTTATTCTGCTTTTGAGATGGTTTCTAATTTCGAGGACGAAATTCCTTTAAGAGAGGAGAGATGTAATGTCTAGAAATTAATTAAAAGTGATTTGTGTGTAATTAGTGAATTAGTGTGACTAATTTCAATTTAAGTTCAATAATTTTGTTAATCAATTGAAACCCCCCACTTGAAAACCATGTGTAGAACATGGTTTGGAGCAAAACCATCTAAGCCCACTTATTAAACAAATATTTAGACATTGCTACTGATGAGGACATCGTTACAAGCAAGAGCACGTGGGATGAGACATATTTAGATCCAATTCAAGTTCCCATTGGTCCGGTTACAAGAGCTCGTGCGAAGAAGTTCAAAGAAACGCTTATTGGGCTTATTCAAGCAACTTGGGCTCAAGCTATTGCATGGAGCCCCATTGAGGGAATTGCATGTGACATCCAGACCAACAAATGCGTGATTTAAGCTCTAGAAGGGATCGAGTAATTTCCATTTTAGTTAATTTCCCATTTTGAGGCGACAAGTGGCGAGAAGAATCAGCTATTTACCTTTTAATGCCTAGTTTCCTTTTTGCGTTTGTTTTATTTCTATTATTGTAAGGCTTTTAAGCCATTAAGGGAACTTTCCTTATTTGCTTTAGATTAGATGTTTTGGTAATTGATTTGCCCGAAATTCCATGGGCAATTAGGAGCTGAAAATTCGCATAGGGGAACCCCTATATATTGTAACGAATTTCATTCAATGTGAATATAAGTTTTAACACACAAATTGAGATTTAATTCTCTTCGGTTCCTAAACGAACTATTCGAACTTATCAAAAAATTCCGTGGCATTCATAGACTTATCAATCAGTCCATCCATAGCTGATTGTGGCGTCCTCACATACCAAGGTTCGTGCTTCTTGTTAGGCATCGGGTCGCGGTTCCATCCAAAACCGGTTAGGAATTTTGATCTTGGAAACCAATCTTGGTTAGGGTCACGTCAGTTCTTGGCGGGATTCGTATCAGCTACACCCACCTTACTCTTTTCTTTTCCCCCCCTCTCTCCATGCCTCACTCTCTCCTTTTTGAGCAACTCAAAGCAAAAAAAAACATACTTAGATAAACTCAAGGACACAACTTAGAATCTTCATTCTAGCCAAGAAACCAAGGCAAAGGGCACTGATTTGAAGCCACCAAGCTGCACCAATTGCTCATTTGAGGTTAGAAACGTTCCTAGCAAATTAAACACAATTTTTTGAAGTTTTAAATTCTGATTTTGTAGACAAATTTGTGCTTAAATTTGCTTGCTATTTCCTGGTAGAACAATTTCTATTTTACTTCAACTTGACAAAAAATCATCCGTACATGTTACAATCCAAACATAAATAAGCTTAAACAACATTTAATCTAAGCTTGTAGAACTTAAATCACCATGAATTCACGCTTTAACTTGGATTAAAATCGGATTGAAACTAGTTTTACATTTTTTGTTCATTTTCAGAGTAAAAGTGAAAATGCTTGGAAAATGATAAAAATTGTTGCATGGCTGTGAAATTGAGTTTAAATGCTTCATATCATGTTCATGGATTGTTTAGAAATGTTTTAATGCATTACAATGGAATTAAAATGAGTTTTTCACGGATTGAAGCTCGGATGCTCGAAACAGAACATCCTGGCCGCAAGCACGCGGTAGCATAGTGCGGTCCACCACACTACACAAGTTCGACAAGTCGAACTCGTATGGTCGGTGGGCCAAACCTGACTGGCCTGGCATGCCAAACTCAGATGGTCTACAGGCCGATTGGGCATCCTGAAATGACATAATTACCCCTAGTTTTTTATTGTTCAATGATTTAGAAATGTTCTAAAAAGATTATGGTTTTGACTTCAAAACACTAAAAATATGATAAATGGCAAACATGATTATTTCAAATCTAAAGGCACACTAAGGTACCATGAAATAACATACTAACATAGAGTATTCAAGTTTAGATATTAATATATCTAGTCTATACCTAAGGTTATCTATTGTTTAGAGGAACTAATGTGTAATGGAACGAGACTGTGGTGTTGGTGCAATCATGCTAGATAACGAGGTAGGACTCTAGACCCTCCTCATTCGATAGCCATAATTTTAAAAGAGTTTTGACCATACCATAATCTCCTGAAAATGTTTTTAAGGAATGATTGTCAGTATTTCTTTATTTCTAGAGGATATTGAATATGATCATAATGAATGTAAGAATGATAAGTTGGTAATACGAGACCTAGATAATGATATGATCTCAATGACATTGAGTACTAAATGGATTAAGAACCCCCGTTCAAAATCATATGTTAGTGCATGATGCCACACATAGATCGCGTCGTGTAGGAGCAACCCTAGGGGCAGGTCCTGAACCCAGCTGGGCCACTATGGTGGTGTATTATTTAGCTTGCACATAATGAATAATGATTCTATGACTTCAAATGATTAAAGGACTTGAACAGTAAGTATGGAATTGCTTGATAATTGTTATTTGTTTTTCCATCGCTTTTAAATTTACGCATTTCTTTTTAAATTAATGATTTTAGAATGTAAGTCCTACTGAGCCTTAAGCTCACAATTTTACTTTGTTTTTTAAATCCTCCCCTTGATCTAGGTGGTTCGCAATATACCGTTGAATAGGATGCTGCTGGTTTGCACATGAGGATCATGGAAACCCCTTTTTGTTTATTTGTTTATTTTAATTAAAGGCAAGTAATAATAAGGACATTATTTAGTTTCTATTGTACTGTGGTTTGTGTTAATTTGTTTATGTCGGTACTGTGTGTGCACTATGTGGGGTCTAGTGTTGATGTAGACATAGTGGCACAATGGACACAAGATCCAGTTACAGTTCCACTTGGTCCGGTTATGAGGGCTTGAGCTAAAAGATTCAAAGAAGCACGTAACGGGCTGATTCAAGTTATTCACAAAGAAGCTACAAACACATTCACTACTGATGGTGAATCAAGAATGGTCCAAGTTATTCAAGTCACACAAGAAGTGGACCCACCATGAATATGGCATGTTTCAACACAAAGAACAAGAATCTTGGAGTTTTGATGTGTCCCACATCGGTTAGAGAGGGTGGTCTTGGGTGTTATATATATGGGTTCACAATCCTCCCCTCACGAGCTAGCTTTTGGGGTGGAGTTAGGTGGGTTCATGTCAAGTTTCTTGAAGCTTGAAGATCAATCTTGAAGAATCTTGAAAGAAAGTGATTGAAGCTGAGGAGCTGATTCCAAGTTCTTGAAATTTATCAAATTAGGGTTTTCTTGTTTTGTTAGGAACTTAAGTAAATCTTATTTATTTTAATCCTTTGTAATGAGGTTTATAAGTTGGTTTGACTTAGTCAAAATTCAACACAAAAGACTTAGCCAAACTAGACTTGACGCCGAGTATGATTAGGGTTTCTTTTCTTAGGATTTATTTTGGGAAAGTTTGTTAGTTTGTTTGTTATTTAAGGGTGATATTCGACCATTGACTTGGTCAATGCAAGGTGGATGAATATTTTAGCTGGTTAGGATTAGTTTTGAGTCCAATTACCATCATGCCCTTCATTAAATTAATAAGCATGTTTCGGGGCTCTATTTCCTTTAGAATTGTTTGGTTTCATCCTATTTAAAGGCATTCACTATCAACAAAAATTCACTTTAGTCGTTTTATTCAAGATTGACAGTATTCTCTTGAGTTCTTCAAGAACAACCAGGAACTGATCAAGATTGAGTCTTGCTATATTCCACTGACTTATCAAGCGGATTTCCACCACCGTTTGTGGCGTCTACGACTATACCTAGTGATGAGGACATTGTTAGCACAAGCAAGAGCACATGGGAGACTTATTCAGATCCAATTCAAGTTCCCATTGGTCCGGTTACGAGAGCTCGTGCGAAGAAGTTTAAAGAAACGCTTATTGGGCTGATTCAAGCAACTTGGGCTCAAGCTATTGCATGGAGGCCTATTGAGGGAATTGCGTGCGACAACCAGACCAATAAATGCGTGATTCAAGCTATAGAAGGGATTGAGTAATTTCCATTTCAGTTACTTTCCCATTTTGAGGCGACACATGGCGAGAAGAATCAGCTTTTTACCTTTTTAATGTCTAGTTTCCTTTATTTTCGTTTGTTTATTTCTATTATTGTAAAGTTTTTAAGCCATTAAGGACACTTACCTTATTTGCTTTAGATTAGGTGATTTGGTAATTGATTTGCTGAAATTCCATGGGGAATTAGGAGCTGAAAATTCGCATAGGAACCCCTATATATTGTAACGGATTTCATTCAATGGGATACAAGTAATAACACATAATTTTGAGGTTTAATTCTCTTTGGTTCCTAAACGAACTATTCGAACTTATCGGAAATTTCCGTGGCGTTCATAGACTTATCAATCAGTCCATCCATAGCTGATTGTGGCATCCTCACAGACCAAGACTTATCAATCAGTCCATCCATAGCTGATTGTGGCGTCCTCACATACCAAGGTTCGTGCTTCTTGTTGGGCATCGAGTCGCGGTTCCATTCAAAACCGGTTAGGAATTTGATCTTGGAAACCACTTTTGGTTAGAGTCGCGTCAGCTCTTGGCGTGGTTCGTATCACCTAGGTTCTTGCTTCTTCATAAGCAATGGGTCGTGGTTTCCACCATCCAAACTTATTCTAGAAAAGATCTTGGTGTCATATATTGCTATTGGGCCTTGTTCATGGATTGGCAAGGTTCATATCAGTTGGTACTAGAGCCGGTCTAGCATCAGGTATGTCTATCACTTTATTGGTCTTAATTTAGGGCCGCATTGGGTTGAATATTTGCGTGTTCTTAAGAGTTAGAATAGGTTTTCAGGCAAGGTTCATATCAGTTGGTACTAGAACCGGTCTAGCATCAGGTATGTCTATCACTTTATTGGTCTTAATTTAGGGCCGCATTGGGTTGAATATTTGCGTGTTCTTAAGAGTTAGAATAGGTTTTCAGGCAAGGTTCATATCAGTTGGTACTAGAGTCGGTCTAGCATCAGGTATGGCTATCACTTTATTGGTCTTAATTTAGGGCTGCATTGGGTTGAATATTTGCGTGTTCTTAAGAGTTAGAATAGGTTTTCATTCTATTCAAGAATCATCATCTTGGCTGAATTCTTCTTCTCCATTCTTCTAGTTTAGGGTCTAGTTTCTAATCTTGTTGCTTTGAATCCAATCTCTTTCAATTTTCTAGGGTTTGTTCATCATTTTTAGTTCTGAAATTTGTGCCCCATATTTTTTTAAAAAAAGAAAAAATCGTACAAAAAAAATCAGACTAAAAAAAAATAGAAATTTTTTTTTTCAATTCTTCAACTTTTTGTCAAATTGCTTGTCGCATTTGATTTGCGACAGGTTTAATGCTGCAAGTGCATTGCGTCAAACACATGGTAGAAGTCAAGGGTGCATGTGCATGGAATAATTTTATTAAGTTTTTATTTTCTTGTTTTATTCTTGCTATTATTATTAAATTAAAAACATTTGTTGGTGAGGCTTTGAGTGAAAACATTAAGTGGATTGCCTCATAATCATGTGGAGTTCAGCCCATGAAGAAAGCATAGAAGGCGCCATTCATGAGGAATTCAACTTCGAGCCACATGCAAAAGGATGGAAGATTACTCGTAATTGCAAGGTAATGACTACCAAGGCAATCAAGAGAAATTTCCTATACTTGAAGAAGTGGGGGAGTTCGAATTTGGCCAAGAATGGGAATATGTTATCAGCCAAATTGAAGGGTATGTCAATAACAAAATCAACGTCTATTTTAGGAAGAAAATGGCAAGGAATTTCTTTAACTTTTGATTTTATTTTTTGTACTGCTTTAGTACAAATTTCATTCCAGTCAGGAGGGTTTTTTCTCAATCTTTCAAATAATGGTTTTGAGTCTTTAGCGAGATCTTTATAAAAATCTGCTATGTAATTGAGACTCCCTAAAAACCTCTGCAATTGTTTTTTATCTTTTATTTTGTCTGGGAATTTTTCTGCAAAACTTATAGCTCTATCAATTGGACTTATAAGTCCTTGTTGAATATTATGGCCTAGAAATCTGACTTCCGTCTGGAAGATTTTCATTTTCTTGGCTGAGACTACTAAGCCCATTCTTTTAATGACAACAAAGAATATTCTAAAATGCTTCCAATGTTGTTCAATACTTTCGGAGAATATTAGAATATCATCAATATAAGTGATAACAAAATCAGTGAATGGATTGAATATCTCATTCATTATTTTTTGGAATTCAGAGGGAGCATTTTTAAGCCCAAATGGCATAACATTCCTTTCAAAATCTCCAAATGGAACTGTGAACGCTGTTTTATATTTATCTTCCTTTGCTATTTGTATTTGCCAACAGCCACTCTTTAGATCAAATTTTGAAAATATGGTGGCTTTATGAAGTCTATTTAATAGATCTTTTTTATTTGGAATAGGATATCTTATCCATCTTAGAACCTTATTGGTACTAGAGCCGGTCTAGCATCAGGTATGTCTATCACTTTATTGGTCTTAATTTAGGGCTGCATTGGGTTGAATATTTGCGTGTTCTTAAGAGTTAGAATAGGTTTTCATTCTAGTCAAGAATCATCATCTTGGCTGAATTCTTCTTCTCCATTCTTCTAGTTTAGGGTCTAGTTTCTAATCTTGTTGCTTTGAATCCAATCTCTTTCAATTTTCTAGGGTTTGTTCATCATTTTTAGTTCTGAAATTTGTGCCCCATATTTTTTTTTTAAAAAAATCGTACAAAAAAAATCAGATTAAAAAACAATAGAATTTTTTTTTTTCAATTCTTCAACTTTTTGTCAAATTGCTTGTCGCATTTGATTTGCGAGAGGTTTAATGCTGCAAGTGCATTGCGTCAAACACATGGTAGAAGTCAAGGGTGCATGTGCATGGAATAATTTTATTAAGTTTTTATTTTCTTGTTTTATTCTTGCTATTATTATTAAATTAAAAACATTTGTTGGTGAGGCTTTGAGTGAAAACATTAAGTGGATTGCCTCATAATTATGTGGAGTTCAGCCCATGAAGAAAGCATAGAAGGCACCATTCATGAGGAATTCAACTTCGAGCCACATGCAAAAGGATGGAAGATTACTCGTAATTGCAAGGTAATGACTACCAAGGCAATCAAGAGAAATTTCCTATACTTGAAGAAGTGGGGGAGTTCGAATTTGGCCAAGTATGGGAATATGTTATCAGCCAAATTGAAGGGTATGTCAATAACAAAATCAACGTCTATTTTAGGAAGAAAATGGATTGGGGAAAAAGATGGAGAGTGGTGGTCATTAGTCCCTTAATTTTGGTGGTATTAGTTGTTGTCATCACTTTGATTGAGGTGATAGGCGTGTTTAATGTGTGAATTTTGTGTGTTTGCAGTGTAATATTTTAGGAGAAAAGTGTGAAAAAATGGCTAAATACTAGGGTTGCTTGGGTGTGTCAAAAGAGTGTGAATTCAGCGTGATTAAAGAGGAAAGACAAGTGGTTGCAAGGAAGGAGGGAAATTCGAAAAATTTGGGAAGAAGCTTGCATGGATTTGGACGTAAAAATAAGTAAAATTCGTCCATCTTTGTGGTTGACTTTGTAATGCACTCAAATTTATGGCATTTAAGTATGATAAGCACTAGGTGGTGAAAAGCCCTTGCATGGGTCAATCTATGTGCAATTAATTATTATATTTTATGGCTGAAATTGAAGTTGTCAAGTGAGCCTTGCATGGTTGCATGAAACTTGTAAATAGAAGTCTAAGTTATCCTTTGCAGAGAGTTTTGGAGGAATGGACGTTGATGAACATTTTGAGTCTCAACCTTTGTGTGGGTTAAGTCTTGAAACCTTGATTCTATATCGTTAGAGTTGGACAGCTAGGGCGGTGAATCAAATAGGTCTATATGTAGGAGTGGTGATTAATTTCTGTATCTCTTAGTGATGACCTAGTCTTGTCCCTTAGGGTGGTGATTAATTTCTATATCCCTAAGCTCTATCACATTGTTTAGTTTTGTCTAAGTTTCGTTGTCAAAAAAAAAAATAAAAATCAGAGTGCACAACCTATAACATTTTCGTCCTTAAGAATCTGCCATCAATTTGGCATCAGAGTAAGTTCGAGACAACTCTAGGAAGAACTTCTATGTTCCATCTTTTTCAGATTCTTATGACCAAATGGCACAATGTCAAACCACACAAAGAGTTGAAGGACCCTTGGGATTGGTTCCCGAGAATACCAACAATGACCTCACAATGGAAGAAATGCGAGCCACAATTGTAATGTTACAATGCCAATTATTGGAGGAGAAAGCCCGAAATGAACGCCTTCATGAAGCCGTCAACCAACCCTGACTAGCACCTGTGATACGTGACTCGAGTGAAAAAGATGACCTTGAATCCTCCGAGGGAGATTCTGGTTCTGACCATTCCATGCCTAATAGGAGATTCCATAACAAAAAGAGAGATGGAAATGCCAAAGTAGATCTTTCGGAGTTTGATGGACGTGGTGATGGCAACAACTTTCTAGAATGGCTCTACTGGGTGGAGCAAATTTTTAAATTCAAGGAGTACTCAGACGAGCAGAAAGTGAAACTCGTAGCCATCAAGCTAAAAGGCTATGCTTCTCTTTGGTGGAAAAACTTACACCGATAATGCATGCGAGAAGGAAGGCAACCAATCAAGACATGGAGCAAACTGAGAAGGGAAATGAAGAGGAGGTTTCTATCCGACAATTACAAACAGGATAATTACCTTCGATTTTATAACTTTAAACAAGGAGACCTTTTAGTGGAGGATTACACTTGAGAATTTGAGTATTTGATGTTGAAGTGTGACATGGTGGAACCCGAGGAGCAAACCATTGCATGTTTTCTAGGCGGCCTCAAAAAGGAGATGTCCGATGTTATACAGTTGCAGCCATATTGGACATTCAACGACATCTGCAAGTTGGCAATGAACATGGAGGCGCAACAAGCCAAGCCAAAAAAAAGTTGATTAACTTATCCTCCAAAAACGTCAACCCTCGAACCTAAGGTGACTCCATCAACATGACCTTCATCAAGTGGGACCAAGGTGGACGACAAAAGCAGCCAACAACCAATGGACAAGAGGCGGTGTGTCAAGTGCAATGAGGTAGGCCATATGTCTTCAAAATGTTCCCATCGAAACATCACTACAATCCTTGAGGAGGTCGAAGAAGAAGAAGTCGAGGAGGAAGAGAAGATGGAAGAAACAAGTGGTGATGTGGGAGAGGCACTCGTGGTACAAAGAACAGTTCATGCAAAGGTGGTCAAAAATGAGGATTGGCTACGTGAGAGTTTGTTCTATACACACCATGCACTTCTAGCGGGAAAATTTGCAGCGTCATCATTGACGGAGGGAGTTGCACCAACATTGTCTCTGAAACCATAGTAAACAGACTCTAAATGGTAACGGGACCTCATCCTGATCCTCACAAAATTCAATGGTTTAAAAAGGATGGTGGAATTAGAGTTTCTAAATGATGTCTAGTTTCAATATCAATTGGTTCCAAATATCGTGATGATATTTTGTGTGATGTGGTGCCAATGGATGCATGTCATATCCTACTTGGAAGGTCTTGGTTGTATGATCGAGAGGTGATGCATGATGGGCCCAAAAACACATATTCTTTTACAAAAGATGGAATGTGCATTGTGTTGTTGCCAAACAAGAGTTTTCATGGAGAAAAGGAGGCTAGTCTTGTCATCCCAGGAGACAACAAGGAGCTTGATCAAATGAAGTTAGGCAAGCCAATTTAAACTCGAGGACGAGTTCCTTCCAACCTAGGGAGAATGATGCAAGTGCATTGCGTCAAACACATGGTACAAGTCAAGGGTGCATGTCAATGGAAGAATTTTATTAAGGTTTTATTTTCTTGTTTTATTCTTTCTATTATTATTAAATTAAAAGCATTTGTTGGTAAGGGTTTGAGTGAAAAAATTAAGTGGATTCGACTTGTAATATTTGGCTTCATAATCATGTGGAGTTCAGCCCATGAAGAAAGCATAGAAGGCACCATTCATGAGGAATTCAACTTCGAGCCACATGCAAAAGGATGGAAGATTACTCGTAATTGCAAGGTAATGACTACCAAGGAATCAAGATGATGTGTCCCACATCGGTTAGAGAGGGTGGTCTTGGGTGTTATATATATGGGTTCACAATCCTCCCCTCACGAGCTAGCTTTTGGGGTGGAGTTAGGTGGGTTCATATCATATGGTACCAGAGCCGAACCTCTACTAGTCGGTGGGCACATGTACAAAGGTTCCCTGCCGCTCGTGTGTGTTAACGACGGAGTTGGCATGAGGATGTGCAGTCTAAAGGGGTCGGGAATGATGTGTCCCACATCGGTTAGAGAGGGTGGTCTTGGGTGTTATATATATGGGTTCACAATCCTCCCCTCACGAGCTAGCTTTTGGGGTGGAGTTAGGTGGTTCATATCACAAGAGGAAATTTCCTGTACTTGAAGAAGTGGGGGAGTTCAAATTTGGCCAAGTATGGGAATATGTTATCAGCCAAATTGAAGGGTATGTCAATAACAAAATCAACGCCTATTTTAGGAAGAATATGGATTGGGGAAAAAGATGGAGAGTGGTGGTCATTAGTCCCTTAATTTTGGTGGTATTAGTTGTTGTCATCACTTTGATTTAATCAGAAATTAAATGGGTTGAAAATGAGAGGGAAATTTTGTTTGGGAAGGGGGCTGGTGATAGGCGTGTTTAATGTGTGAATTTTGTGTGTTTGCAGTGTAATATTTTAGGAAAAAAGTGTGAAAAAATGGCTGAATACTAGGGTTGCTTGGGTGTGTCAAAAGAGTGTGAATTCAGCGTGATTAAAGAGGAAAGACAAGTGGTTGCAAGGAAGGAGGGAAATTCAAAAAATTTGGGAAGAAGCTTGCAAGGATTTTGCATGGATTTGGACGTAAAAAGGTCCATCTTTGTGGCTGACTTTGTATTGCACTCAAATTTATGGCATTTAAGTGTAATAAGCACTAGGTGGTGAAAAGCCTTTGCATGGCTCAATCTATGTGCAATTAATTATTATATTTCATGGCTGAAATTGAAGTTGTCATGTGAGCCTTGCATGGTTGCATGAAACTTATAAATAGAAGCCTAAGTTATCCTTTGAAGAAAGTTTTGGTGGAATGAAATTTTATGAACATTTTGAGTCTTAACCTTTGTGTGGGTTAAGTCTTGAAACCTTGATTCTATATCCTTAGAGTTGGACGGCTAGGGTGGTGAATCAAATAGGTCTGTATCTGTGAGTGTTGATTAATTTTTTTATCTCTTTGTGGTGACCTAGTCTTGTCCCTTAGGGTGGTGATTAATTTCTGTATCCCTAAGTTCTATCCCTTGGTTTAGTTTGTCTAAGTTTCGGTTGTCAAAAAAAAATTCAGAGTGCACAACCTATAACATTTTTCGTCCTTAAGGATCCGCCATCATTTAATATAATTATTTTGATTGAATTGCTAATTGTATTCAAGTTTCCATTCATTATGTTAGCTTGAAACCCTAGATTCAATTTTCAGCTTTCAAAACCCTAGAAACATATGTTAATTTGCTCTTTTGCTGAAATTTTATTACTGTCCCATTTATTAAAATCCGTGAGTCATTACTCTTTTCTTTCTAAGCCATTTATTTCATGTTGCTTCTCAGATTACTTGCTGCATTTGCCTTGTGTTTAGTCTTGATTCCACTTACAGATTCCTTGTAAGTTAGATTGAATTGTTAGACTTGCTTGATTGAGTGGGATTGGTTGTGGAGAAGGACAGAAAGGGAATTGTTTGAGTGTAAAATCAGAGAGAGTTTGAGAGAATCGGCAAGGATTGAGTGTAAACACGAGTGATCATCAATCAATTTTTGAGTGAAAACACGTGAGGGAGTGAGTGAGGTCCATACACTTAACTTTGTTTTGCAGAAATCACGGCCATGAACAAGGTGGGGAGGATGATTCTAGGGCACTTACTGTGAAGGAGATGAAATTATTCTTCAAAACCTTGGAAGATAAATTTAGCAAAATTGATTTGCAATTTGAGGGGATGAAAGAAGATAGAAAGGAGTGTAACAATTAGCCCTGTGAAAAGCCAAGTAGGTAGAAAGGGGGACGGCCTCACCAAAGATTTGAGGGGGCGGATTTGGAGGATTTATCTTTGGATTTGGATGGATTTGCAGAGGTAGAGTACAACCTGAGGAGAAATAGACAAGGACACTGATAAGAACCTCGCCAATATACTGACGAAACCCGTTATCAATAAGAAGGCGCCAAGATCGTTTCTACTCAGATTTGGATGGAAGTCACCGCGACCCGTTGCTTATATCGAAACAAGAACCTTGGTATATCGTAGACGCCACAATCAAGGATGGAAAGCTTGATTGATAATTCGGGGTTGAACACTCGGATTGATCCGAAGAGTTCGTGCAGTTCGTCAAAGAACCAAAGAAAGAATTATTTTTCTCAGAAAATAAACATCCGTCCTTTCATTAACCTTGGAAACGCCTATTTATTGGCCAAAATTACAAAGTGTTGCCCAAAAAGAAAAGTGGACAAATTCAAACATAATTACTAAGCCTAAAATAAAAACCAAAAGAAAGGAAAGTCTTAATGGCTGATTTTCAGCCATTTACACGCCCAACAATTAAAGGAAAGTGCAAATAATCCGCATGTGTGCCAAAATGGGAAAGTTTCCAAAGTTCTTCCATTGACTTGATCTTGCAAAATTTGAGCTGATTTCAAGCTTGACTCATCTGGATTCTTCTAGAACTTGGATCAAATTGACGCACCGTTGTGGTTGACGTGGGCCTGGGTCAATGGGCTTGCACAAATTTTCTTGATTCCATATTTCGTGAATCAGCCCATTTAGTGCTTCCTTGAATTTCTTAGCTCGGGCTCTTGTGACTGGTCCAGCAGGAACTTGTATTGGGTCAACCACCTTCCATGCATTTGAGCTCCCTAAGTCTCCATCATTCCCCTCCTCTTGAAAAGGATTTGTCCTCAAATCAGACTCTACATCAAAAGGACTCAAATAAAAAACATTGAAGGTAGCACTTACATTATACTCACCTTGCAAATCCAACTTGTAAGCATTGTCATTAATTCTTTCAAGGACTTGAAATGGACCATCTCCACGTGGTAAGAACTTTGACTTTCTTTGTTCTGGGAAACGCTCCTTTCTAAAGTGCAACCACACCCAGTCTCCAGGTTCAAAAATCAGCTTGTGTCGCCCCTTGTTGGCTTGCTTTGCATATTGTTCTGTTCTTCACTCAATGTTCGGTCTTGCTTTCTCATGAATCTGTTTAACAAAGTCAGCCTTCCTTTTGCCATCTAAATTAACACGCACAGAAACAGGTAGTGGTGATAAATCCAATGGTGATAAAGGATTAAAACCATAAACAATTTCAAAAGGTGAATACTTAGTAGCAGAATGGACAGAGTGGTTATATGCAAACTCAACATGCGGTAAACAGTCTTCCCATGATTTAATGTTCTTACTGATGATTGCTCTTAATAAGGTGGACAAAGTCCTATTTACTACCTCAGTTTGACCATCAGTTTGTGGGTGGCAAGTCATAGAAAACAATAGCTTAGTACCTAACTTACAACACAAAGTCTTCCAAAAGTAGCTCAAGAACTTAGCATCTCTATCTGAAACAATTGTCCTAGGCATGCCATGTATTCTCACAATCTCCCTAAAGAACAATTCAGCAACATGCGATGCATCATCAGTTTTATGACAGGGAATAAAATGTGTCATCTTAGAAAACCGATCTACAACCACAAACACACTATCCTTCCCACGTTTGGTCCTAGGTAAACCTAACACAAAGACCATTGAAATATCAGCCCAAGGCTCACTAGGAATTGGCAAAGGTGTGTATAAACCATGGGGTTGTGCTCTCGATTTAGCTTGCCTACATGTGCTCTCAAAAGAAGTGTTCCTGCAAAACAGCTAAAGTTTTAGCAATTCCAAAATGCCCCATCAATCTGCCACCATGGGATTCCCTCACTAACAAATCTCTCATAGAACAATTAGGCACACAAAGCTTATTCTCCCGAAACAAAAATCCATCATGTCTATAAAATTTACCCATTGCGTTTTTCTCACAAGCTCGATACTCCTCACTAAAATCTTGGTCTAAAGGGTATGAATCCTTAATATGCTCAAAACCAAGCAGTTTAGCGTCAAGGATGGAAAGTAATGCGTACCTGTGAGAAAGTGCATCCGCAACAACATTCTCCTTACCTTGCTTGTATCGAATGACATTAGGAAATGTCTCGACGAATTCCACCCAGCGGGCATGCCTCTCGTTCAACTTTTGTTGTCCCTTCAGATGTTTCAATGACTCATGATCAGTGTGAATCACGAATTCCTTGGGCCATAGGTAGTGTTGCCAAGTCTTTAATGCTCGAACCAACACGTGCAACTCCTTGTCATAAGTCGGGTAATTTAGCGTTGACCCACTCAATTTTTCACTTAAATACGTGATTGGTCGTCCTCCTTGCATTAGCACGGCACCTATACCTACACCAGAAGCATCACATTCAATTTCAAATGTTTTAGAAAAATCAGGTAAAGCAAGTAAAGGAGCATGAGTAAGCTTATGCTTAATAAGCTGAAACGCCTTCTCTTGTTCTTCTCCCCACTTGAACCCAACATTCTTCTTGATTACTTCTGTGAGTGGTGCAGCCAAAGTACTGAAATCCCTTACAAACCGTCGATAAAAGTTGGCAAGTCCATGAAAACTCCGTACTTCACCAATGCTTGTGAGACTTGGCCATTCTTGGATAGCCCTAACCTTTTCTTTGTCAACCTGTATACCTTGAGCACTAACAACAAAACCAAGAAAAACAAGCTTATCCGTGCAAAAGGTACACTTCTTAAGATTAGCATACAATTTTTCCTTCCGTAAAACATCTAAAACAAGTTTCAAATGTTCAATATGATCATCCAAATTGCTGCTATAGATAAGGATATCATCAAAATAAACAACGACAAATTTCCCAATAAAAGCTCGCAAAACATGGTTCATTAAACGCATAAATGTGCTAGGCGTTCCATCCAAAACCGGTTAGGAATTTGATCTTGGAAACCAATTTTGGTTAGGGTCGCATCAGTTCTTGGCGGGGATCGTATCATTTGGTATCAGTAGCCTCGGTTCTAGCCTCAGGTTTGTCTATCCTTCTTTGTTTATGAATTCTAATTTATAACTTAGGTTCTATTTTATTTTTAAAAAAAAATAGTCGAATTTAGAGTCTTAAAAAAAAAAGATCCGAAAAGAAAAGAAAAAAAATAGGGAAAAGAAAAAGAAAAGAAAAATCAAGAGGATTCAAAAAAAAAAAAAAGAGTTTGGAGACCTTCCTTAAAATTTTTTATTTCCTTTCCATTGTTTGAGTGTCCAGGTGTCCGAATTTGACCTCACCTCATAGTGCAAAAAAATTGCTTCATTCTGAACTGCGTATCAAAATGTTTTGCTAAATTTGTTGCCGGATAGATTTTATTGTTGTTTGTGTAATTCCAAAAGAACTGAAAGAGAGAATAAGTGAGTTAAAAAAAAAAAAAAAAAGGCAAGAGTGGTGAGAACATTCGAGGGTAAAAGCCAATTATTCGAGTGAAACACGAGTGAACTGAGTGACCAAGTGATAGAGCAAAACACGTGAGGGAGAGAAGTAAGGTCCTTTATTATCTAACGTTGTTTTGCAGGTTCTAAAAAAAAAAAAAATCCGAATCAAGAAAGAGAAGCCGAAGATGATATTTCACAACAAAACATTCCCAATCTTCAGTTGCAAGCATTAATGAGGCAAATGGAACGGCTGTTGACGCGAGCGCTAGAGCCCATTCATGAGAGATTAGATGAGGTTGATACTAGAACACGTAATAGGCAGCCACAAAATATGCAAAATAGGCAGAGGGGTGGATTGGATCTTTCGGAGGAAGATGAATTAGAAGAGTTGGAGGAACCACCGATAAATAGGGGCAGATTTAGGTGTGGAAATGAGAATAGAGAAGCTAGGGACCGGGAAGACAATAATATGGGAGGTATTAAAATGAAGATTCCGCCATTCCATGGGAAAAATGACCCTGGAGCTTACCTAGAGTGGGAGAAGAAAGTGGAGATAGTGTTTGATTGCCATAACTATTCACAGTTAAAGAAAGTTAAGCTTGCTGCAATTGAGTTCTTTGATTATGCGGTTGTATGGTGGGATCAGTTGGTAATGAATAGGCGACGGAACCGGGAACACCCTATTGAGTCATGGGAAGAGATGAAGACCGTAATGTGGAAGCGATTTGTACCAACTTACTACTACCGGGAGTTGTACAACAAACTTCAAAACCTTAAGCAGGGCAACCGGAGTGTAGAGGAGTACTATAAGGAGATGGAGGTTATGATGATTCGGGTCAATATAGAGGAGGATCAGGAGGCTACAATGGCAAGGTTTTTGGCGGGTTTGAACCGAGATATTCACAATGCCGTTGAGTTACAACATTATGTGGAGTTGGAGGACATGGTGCACATGGCTATTAAAATTGAGAATCAACTTATGAGGAGGGGCAGTAACACACGTCCTAGCCAAAACACGAGTACATCCGCTTGGAAAATGAACCAATGGAAGAGGGATGAGGAGCAACCCAACACCAAGCCAAAGATTGAGCAGAAACAAGAGTTGGCCAGCCATGGAAATTAAGGTAAATCCGATTCTTCCACTACTCGGAATCGTGATATTAAATGTTTTAAATGTCAAGGCAGGGGTCACATAGCAAGCCAATGTCCGAACAAACGAGCTATGGTGATGCGGGACAATGGAGAGATTGAAACCGAGGAGGATTCGGACAATGATTCTATGCCTTCATTAGAGGATGCCGACGATGAGGAGTGCGCTGTCCAAGGAGAATTGTTGGTCACAAGGAGAGCTTTAAGTGTGCAAGCCAAAGAAGAAGATGAAGAGGTGCAACGGGAAAACATCTTCCACACTAGGTGCCATGTCCAAAACAAGGTGTGTAGTGTGATTATTGATGGTGGGAGTTGTACTAATGTTGCTAGCACAACCATGGTAGAGAAGTTAGGGCTGCCAACAATTAAGCATCCTCGACCATATAAATTGCAATGGTTAAATGATACTGGTGAGGTAAAGGTGTATAAACAGGTGTTAGCTTCTTTTCGCATTGGAAGATATGAAGATGAAGTTTTGTGCGATGTGGTTCCGATGCAAGCTAGGCACTTGTTATTAGGCAGACCATGGCAATTTGATCGGCGAGTTAAGCATGATGGTTTCACCAACAAGTACTCATTTGTTCACAAACAAAAAACGATCACTCTTGTTCCGTTAACACCAAAACAGGTCTATGAAGACCAAGTGAGCTTACAGAGAGAAAATGATAAAAAAATGAAGAGCGACGAAAAATCAAGAATGGGAGTGCAGAGAGAGAGTTCGGCCAGTGAGAGAAAAAAGGAAGAGATGGCCGAGAAAAAGGAGAGCAAAGAGAGCAAGGGAGAGAAAATTGAGAGGGCTGAAAAGAATTCACAATCAGCCAATGAGAGAAAAGCAAAGAGAAAAACAAACTTCTACGTGAAAAGCAGTGAAATTAAAAGGGCATTGTTTTCAAATCAGCCAATGATTGTACTTTTGTACAAAGAGGCGCTTTTAAACACTAACGAACTTGACCCTGCATTGCCTAGTTCTGTTGTTTCTCTGTTGCAGGAATTTGAGGATATCTTTCCCAAGGAAACACCGCAAGGTTTACCTCCAATCCGCAGAATTGAACATCAAATCGACTTCATACCTGGTGCTACAATCCCAAACCGACCAGCCTATAGGAGTAATCCCGAGGAGACAAAGGAACTCCAACTGCAGGTAAGTGAGTTGATGGAGAAGGGACACATGAGAGAAAGCATGAGCCCGTGCGCCGTACCAGTTTTACTTGTGCCTAAGAAAGATGGGACTTAGAGGATGTGCATTGATTGTCGAGCCATCAACAACATCACGGTAAAGTATCGACATCCCATTCCTCGCTTGGATGACATGTTAGATGAATTGCATGGTGCTTGTGTGTTTTCTAAAATTGATCTAAAGAGTGGATATCATCAAATTCGCATGAAAGAGGGAGACGAGTGGAAGACGGCTTTCAAAACAAAACAAGGCTTGTATGAGTGGTTGGTAATGCCTTTCGGTTTAACCAATGCGCCTAGCACATTTATGCGTTTAATGAACCATGTTTTGCGAGCTTTTATTGGGAAATTTGTCGTTGTTTATTTTGATGATATCCTTATCTATAGCAGCAATTTGGATGATCATATTGAACATTTGAAACTTGTTTTAGATGTTTTATGGAAGGAAAAGTTGTATGCTAACCTCAAGAAGTGTACCTTTTGCACAGATAAGCTTGTGTTTCTTGGTTTTGTTGTTAGTGCTCAAGGTATACAGGTTGATGAAGAAAAGGTGTGAGCCATCCAGGAGTGGCCGAGTCCAACTAGTGTGGGAAACGTACGAAGTTTTCATGGACTTGCTAGTTTCTACTGGCGGTTTGTGAAAGATTTCAGTACTATAGCCGCACCATTGACTGAAGTGATCAAGAAGAACGTTAAGAAAAGGCATTTCAGCTACTCAAGGAGAAGTTGACAAATGCTCCATTGTTATCTTTACCTAATTTTTCCAAAACTTTTGAGATTGAATGTGATGCTTCAGGTGTTGGAATTGGTGCTATTTTAATGCAGGAAGAGATACCAGTTGCATATTTCAGTGAGAAGCTGAATGGGGCAACTCTTAATTACCCAACTTATGATAAAGAGATGTATGCATTGGTTCGGGCATTAGAGACGTGGCAGCACTACCTATGGCCTAAGGAGTTCATGATTCACACCGATCATGAGTCCCTGAATGATGAGGACATCGTTAGCACAAGCAAGAGCACGTGGGAGACTTTTTCAGATCCAATTCAAGTTCCCATTGGTCCAGTTACGAGAGCTCGTGCGAAGAAGTTCAAAGAAACGCTTATTGGGCTGATTCAAGCAACTTGGGCTCAAGCCATTGCATGGAGGCCCATTGAGGGAATTGCATGCGAAAATCAGACCAATAAATGCGTGATTCAAGCTATAGAAGGGATTGAGTAATTTCCATTTCAGTTACTTTCCCATTTTGAGGCGACACATGGCGAGGAGAATTAGTTTTGACCTTTTAATGTCTAGTTTCCTTTTTTCCGTTTCTGGTATTTCTATTATTGTAAGGCTTTTAAGCCATTAAGGGAACTTTCCTTATTTAGTCTAGATTTGACTTTTGTTAATTGAGTTTCCCGAAATTTCCATGGGAATTAGGGGCTGAAAATTCGCATAGGAACCCCTATATAATTGTAACGAATTTCAATCAATGGAGACAAGTAATAACACATAATTTTGAGGTTTAATTCTCTTTGGTTCCTAAACGAACTATTCGAACTTATCGGAAATTTCCGTGGCGTTCATCGACTTATCAATCAGTCCATCCATAGCTGATTGTGGCGTCCTCACATACCAAGACTTATCAATCGGTCTCTCCATAGCTGATTGTGGCGTCCTCACATACCAAGGTTCGTGCTTATTGTTGGGCATCGGGTCGCGGTTCCGTCCAAAACCGGTTAGAAAGTTGATCTTGGAAACCAACTTCGGTTAGGGTCGCGTCAGTTCTTGGCGTGGTTCGTATCATTTGGTAATCAGAGCGAGGTTCTAATCAGGTTTTGCTTATCCGTTCTCTTAGTTTTTTTTGTTTGTTTCAATTGTTCGTGAGTTTTTGATTTCCATTATCAAAGTCGGTTAAAAAAAAAAAAAAAAAAAGATCCGAAAAGAAAAGAAAGAAAGAAAGAAAAGAAACGAAAAGAAAAAAAAAAAGAAGGAAAAGAAGAAAAACAAGAGGATCCGAAAAAAAAAAAAAAAAAAAAAAAAAAAAAAAGTCTGGAAACCTTTCTTAAATTTTTATTTCAGATTCTTGTTATTTATTGTTTAAGGAATCCAAAACTGAATTCCTTGCATAGACCAAAAAAAAATTTTGCTGAAATTTTGTTCCTTTTGGGTGTGATTTTGAAAGCCTAAATTCTTTGTTCCAGTTATAGTCTTGTCTTTTGGTAATCTATTTGTGAATTGTCAAGGAAATTTTTGATATTGATTTGACTAGTTTTATAGGAACTGAGTGAGAATTAAAGAGTGGAAAAAGGCATAGAGGCGAGAGCATTTGAGTGAACAAAAGCCGAAAGTATTGAGTGCAAACACGAGTGAAATTGAGTGAACCATTTCACGAGTGAAACACGTAAGGGAGTGTGGTAAGGTCCTTTGGAAAATGTCAAACAACAGCAAGAACACTAATGAGGGTACCTCGGGTGCAGCAGACCCAAAACTTCTTATGGAAGCAATGTTGGGGGAGATGAGGCGATTATTGAGGGGAGAGATAGGACAGCTTCATGAGAGGATAGACCGGATAGAGAATGCACGTGTGGAACAGCCACAACATGTTCCTCATGCGCGAAGGCGAGAAAGGGTTCCGGTTAGAGGAGAGGTTGATGACTACTATAGGAATGATGGGGAAGAGTTTGACGAAGGAGAAGATTCAGTGGGTAGTCACCGAAGATTTGGACGGGATAGAGGAGTTAGGAACAGGGAAGATGATAGCTTGAGAGGCATAAAAATGAAGATACCATCATTTCAAGGCAAATCCAATCCAGAAGCGTACCTAGAATGGGAGAAGAAAATGGAGTTCATCTTTGACTGCCACTACTATTCTGAGGCAAAGAAGGTAAAATTGGCTGTAATTGAATTTTCTGATTATGCTATTACTTGGTGGGATCAGCTTGTTATAAACAGGAGACGAAATAGAGAGCGACCTATTGAGTCATGGGAAGAGATGAAGACCGTGATGAGAAAGCGATTTGTGCCAACTTACTACTACCGGGAGTTGTACAACAAACTACAAAACCTTAAGCAAGGCAACCGGAGTGTAGAGGAGTACTATAAGGAGATGGAGGTTATGATGATTCGGGCTAATATAGAGGAGGATCGGGAGGCTACAATGGCAAGGTTTTTGGCGGGCTTGAACCGAGATATTCACAATGCCGTTGAGTTGCAACATTATGTGGAGTTGGAGGACATGGTGCACATGGCTATTAAAGTTGAGAATCAACTTATGAGGAGGGGCAGTAGCACACGTCCAAGCCAAAACCCGAATATATCGGCTTGGAAAACCAACCAATGGAAGAGGGATGAGAAGCAATCCAACCCCAAGCCAAAGATCGAGCAAAAACAAGAGGTGGCCAGCCATGGGAATCAAGGTAAATCCGATTCTTCCACTACTCGGACTCGTGATATTAAATGTTTTAAATGTCAAGGCAGGGGTCATATGGCAAGCCAATGTCCGAACAAACGAGTTATGGTGATGCGGGACAATGGAGACATTGAAACCGAGGAAGATTCGGACAATGATTCTATGCCTTCATTAGAGGATGTCGACGATGAGGAGTGCGCTGTCCAAGGAGAATTGTTGGTCACAAGGAGAGCTTTAAGTGTGCAAGCCAAAGAAGAAGATGAAGAGGTGCAACGGGAAAACATCTTCCACACTAGGTGCCACGTTCAAAACAAGGTATGTAGTGTGATTATTGATGGTGGGAGTTGTACTAATGTTGCAAGCACAACCATGGTAGAGAAGTTAGGGCTGCCAACAATTAAGCATCCTCGGCCATATAAATTGCAATGGTTAAATGATACTGGTGAGGTAAAGGTGCATAAACAGGTGTTAGTTCCTTTTCGCATTGGAAGATATGAAGATGAAGTTTTGTGCGATGTGGTTCCGATGCAAGCTGGGCACTTGTTGTTAGGCAGACCATGGCAATTTGATCGGCGAGTTAAGCATGATGGTTTCACCAACAAGTACTCATTTGTTCACAATCAAAAGACGATCACTCTTGTTCCATTAACACCAAAACAGGTCTATGAAGACCAAGTGAGCTTACAGAGAGAAAGTGATTAAAAAATAAAGAGTGAAGAAAAATCAAGAGTGGGAGTGCAGAGAGAGAGTTCGGCCAGTGAGAGAAAAAAAGAAGAGATGGCCGAGAAAAAGGAGAGCAAAGAGAGCAAGGGAGAGAAAATTGAGAGGGCTGAAAAGAATTCACAATCAGCCAATGAGGGAAAAGTAGAGAGAAAAACAAACTTTTATGCAAGAAAGAGTGATGTGAGAAGAGCTTTGTTTTCTAATCAGCCGATGATTTTACTCATGTACAAGGAGGCGTTATTAAACACTAACGATCTTGATTCCACCTTGCATAGTTCTGTTGTTTCTCTTTTGCAGGATTTTGAGGATATCTTTCCCGAGGAAACACCGCAAGGTTTACCTCCAATCCGTGGGATTGAACATCAAATCGACTTCATACCTGGAGCTACAATCCCAAACCGACCAGCCTATAGGAGTAATCCCGAGGAGACAAAGGAACTCCAACGGCAGGTAAAAGAGTTGATGGAGAAGGGACACGTGAGAGAAAGCATGAGCCCGTGCGCCGTACCAGTTTTACTTGTGCCTAAGAAAGATGGGACTTGGAGGATGTGCGTTGATTGTCAAGCCATCAACAACATCACGGTAAAGTATCGACATCCTATTCCTCGCTTGGATGACATGTTAGATGAATTGCATGGTGCTTGTGTGTTTTCTAAAATTGATCTAAAGAGTGGATATCATCAAATTCGCATGAAAGAGGGAGATGAGTGGAAAACGGCTTTCAAAACAAAACAAGGCTTGTATGAGTGGTTGGTAATGCCTTTCGGTTTAACCAATGCGCCTAGCACATTTATGCGTTTAATGAACCATGTTTTGCGAGCTTTTATTGGAAAATTTGTCGTTGTTTATTTTGATGATATCCTTATCTATAGCAGCAATTTGGATGAACATATTGAACATTTGAAACTTGTTTTAGATGTTTTGCGGAAGGAAAAGTTGTATGCTAACCTCAAGAAATGTACCTTTTGCACAGATAAGCTTGTGTTTCTTGGTTTTGTTGTTAGTGCTCAAGGTATACAGGTTGATGAAGAAAAGGTGCGAGCCATCCAGGAATGGCCGAGTCCAACTAGTGTGGGAAACGTACGGAGTTTTCATGGACTTGCTAGTTTCTACCGGCGGTTTGTGAAAGATTTCAGTACTATAGCCGCACCACTGACTGAAGTGATCAAGAAAAACGTTGGGTTTAGATGGGGAGAAGAGCAAGAAAAGGCATTTCAGCTACTCAAGGAGAAGTTGACAAATGCTCCATTGTTATCTTTACCTAATTTTGCCAAAACTTTTGAGATTGAATGTGATGCTTCAGGTGTTGGAATTGGTGCTGTTTTAATGCAGGAAGGGAGACCAATAGCATATTTCAGTGAGAAGCTGAATGGGGCAACTCTTAATTACCCAACTTATGATAAAGAGATGTATGCATTGGTTCGGGCATTAGAGACGTGGCAGCACTACCTATGGCCTAAGGAGTTCGTGATTCACACTGATCATGAGTCCCTGAAACACTTGAAGGGCCAGCACAAGCTGAACAAGAGGCATGCTCATTGGGTAGAATTCATAGAGACGTTTCCATATGTCATTCGCTACAAGCAAGGTAAGGAAAACGTCGTTGCCGATGCACTTTCTCGCAGGTATGTCTTAATCTCAACTCTTAATGCTAAACTACTGGGTTTTGAACACATTAAAGAGTTATATGCTGATGACCATGACTTTCGTACTGAGTATCAAGCTTGTGAGAGATCTGCTAGTGGTAAATACTTTAGGCATGAGGGATACTTGTTTCGGGAGAATAAATTATGTGTGCCTAATTGTTCATTAAGAGATTTGCTAGTGAGGGAATCCCATGGGGGAGGATTGATGGGACATTTTGGAGTAGTGAAAACTTTAGCTATGTTGCAGGAACACTTCTATTGGCCACATATGAAACGAGATGTTGAGAGGCTTTGTGGTAGATGTGTAACTTGTAGGCAGGCTAAATCAAGAGTGCAGCCCCATGGTTTATACACCCCTTTACCAATACCTAGTGAACCTTGGATTGATATTTCGATGGATTTTGTGTTAGGTTTGCCTAGGTCTAAACGGGGAAGAGACTCAATATTTGTGGTTGTGGATAGGTTTTCAAAGATGGCTCATTTTATTCCATGCCATAAGACAGATGATGCTTCCAATGTTGCTGATTTGTTCTTTAGGGAAATTGTGAGACTTCATGGTATGCCTAGGACAATTGTTTCTGATAGGGACACCAAGTTCTTAAGCTACTTTTGGAAGACTTTGTGGGCTAAGTTAGGGACTAAGCTATTGTTTTCAACTACTTGTCACCCTCAAACCGATGGTCAAACAGAAGTTGTGAATAGAACCTTGTCCACTTCGTTAAGGGCTGTCATTAAAAAGAACATCAAAACATGGGAGGAGTGTTTACCACATGTTGAGTTTGCTTATAATCGATCTGTTCATTCTGCTACACAATTTTCACCGTTTGAAATTGTTTATGGTTTTAATCCTTTAACTCCTTTGGATTTAATGCCATTACCTTTGTCTGAGCATGTGAATTTAGATGGAAAAAGAAAAGCTGATCTTGTTAAGCAGATACACGAGAAGGCAAGACTCAACATCGAGCGAAGGACTAAACAATATGCTGAACAAGCCAACAAAGGGCGTCACAAGCTCGTCTTCGAACCCGGTGATTGGGTGTGGTTGCACTTACGCAAGGAACGGTTTCCGGAACAAAGGAAATCCAAGCTATTGCCTAGAGGGGACGGTCCTTTTCAAGTTCTCGAAAGGATCAATGATAATGCGTACAAGCTAGACTTGCCAGGTGAGTATGGTGTAAGTGCCTCCTTTAATGTTTCTGACCTAAGTCCTTTTGATGCAGGCGATGATTTGAGGACAAATCCTTTTCAAGAGGAGGGGAATGATGAGGACATCGTTAGCACAAGCAAGAGCACGTGGGAGACTTTTTCAGATCCAATTCAAGTTCCCATTGGTCCAGTTACGAGAGCTCGTGCGAAGAAGTTCAAAGAAACGCTTATTGGGCTGATTCAAGCAACTTGGGCTCAAGCCATTGCATGGAGGCCCATTGAGGGAATTGCATGCGAAAATCAGACCAATAAATGCGTGATTCAAGCTATAGAAGGGATTGAGTAATTTCCATTTCAGTTACTTTCCCATTTTGAGGCGACACATGGCGAGAAGAATTAGTTTTGACCTTTTAATGTCTAGTTTCCTTTTTTCCGTTTCTGGTATTTCTATTATTGTAAGGCTTTTAAGCCATTAAGGGAACTTTCCTTATTTAGTCTAGATTTGACTTTTGTTAATTGAGTTTCCCGAAATTTCCATGGGAATTAGGGGCTGAAAATTCGCATAGGAACCCCTATATAATTGTAACGAATTTCAATCAATGGAGACAAGTAATAACACATAATTTTGAGGTTTAATTCTCTTTGGTTCCTAAACGAACTATTCGAACTTATCGGAAATTTCCGTGGCATTCATCGACTTATCAATCAGTCCATCCATAGCTGATTGTGGCGTCCTCACATACCAAGACTTATCAATCGGTCTCTCCATAGCTGATTGTGGCGTCCTCACATACCAAGGTTCGTGCTTATTGTTGGGCATCGGGTCGCGGTTCTATCCAAAACCGGTTAGAAAGTTGATCTTGGAAACCAACTTCGGTTAGGGTCGCGTCAGTTCGTGGCGTGGTTCGTATCACTGAAACACTTGAAGGGCCAGCACAAGCTGAACAAGACGCATGCTCGTTGGGTAGAATTCATAGAGACATTTCCGTATGTCATTCGCTACAAGCAAGGTAAGGAAAACGTCGTTGCCGATGCAGTTTCTCGCAGGTATGTCTTAATCTCAACTCTTAATGCTAAACTACTGGGTTTTGAACACATTAAAGAGTTATATGCTGATGACCGTGACTTTAGTACTGAGTATCAAGCTTGATACTTGTTTGGGGAGAATAAATTATGTGTGCCTAATTGTTCATTAAGAGATTTGCTAGTGAGAGAATCCCAGGGGGGAGGATTGATGGGATATTTTGGAGTATTGAAGACTTTGGCTATGTTGCAGGAACACTTCTATTGGCCACATGTGAAACGAGATGTTGAGAGGCTTTGTGGTAGATGTGTAACTTGTAGGCAGGCTAAATCAAGAGTGCAGCCACATGGTTTGTACACCCCTTTACCAATACCTAGTGAACCCTGGACTGATATTTCGATGGATTTTGTGTTAGGATTGCCTTGGTCTAAACGGGGAAGAGACTCGATATTTGTGGTTGTGGATAGGTTTTCCAAGATGGGCCATTTTATTCCATGCCACAAGACAGATGATGCTTCCAATGTTGCTGATTTGTTCTTTAGGGAAATTGTGAGACTTCATGGTATGCCTAGGACAATTGTTTATGATAGGGACACCAAGTTCTTAAGCAACTTTTGGAAGACTTTGTGGGCTAAGTTAGGGACTAAACTATTGTTTTCAACTACTTATCACCCACAAACCGATGATCAAACAGAAGTTGTGAATAGAACCTTGTCTACTTTGTCGCGAGCTGTCATTAAAAAGAACATCAAAACATGGGAGGAGTGTTTACCACATGTTGAGTTTGCTTATAATCGATCTGTTCATTCTGCTACTCAATTTTCACCGTTTGAAATTGTTTATGGTTTTAATCCTTTAACTCCTTTGGATTTAATGCCATTACCTTTGTCTGAGCATGTGAATTTAGATGGAAAAAGAAAAGCTGACCTTGTTAAGCAGATACACGAGAAGGCAAGACTCAACATCGAGCGACGGACTAAACAATATGCTGAACAAGCCAACAAAGGTCGTCGCAAGCTCATCTTCAAGCCCGACTATTGGGTGTGGTTGCACTTACGCAGGGAACGGTTTCTGGAACAAAGGAAATCCAAGCTGTTGCCTAGAGGGGACGGTCCTTTTCAAATCCTTGAAAGGATCAATGATAATGCATACAAGCTAGACTTGCCAGGTGAGCACGGTGTAAGTGCCTCCTTTAATGTTTCTGATCTAAGTCCTTTTGATGCAGGCGGCGATTTGAGGACAAATCCCTCTCAAGAGGAGGGGAATGATGAGGACATCATTAGCACAAGCAAGAGCACGTGGGAGACATATTCAGATCCAATTCAAGTTCCCATTGGTCCGGTTACGAGAGCTCGTGCGAAGAAGTTCAAAGAAACACTTATTGGGCTGATTCAAGCAACTTGGGCTCAAGCCATTGCATGGAGGCCCATTGAGGGAATTGCATGCGACAACCAAACCAACAAATGCGTGATTCAAGCTCTAGAAGGGATCGAGTAATTTCCATTTCAGTTACTTTCCCGTTTTGAGTCGACACATGGCGAGAAGAATCAGCTTATGACCTTTTAATGTCTAGTTTCCTTTTTTCGTTTGTTTATTTCTATTATTGTAAAGCTTTTAAGCCATTAAGGAAACTTACCTTATTTGCTTTAGATTAGGTGATTTGGTAATTGATTTGCCCGAAATTCCATGGGGAATTAGGAGCTGAAAATTTGCATAGGAACTCCTATATATTGTAACGAATTTCAATCAATTGAAGACAAGTATTAACACACAATTTGAGGTTTAATTCTCTTTGGTTCCTAAATGAACTTTTCAAACTTATCAGAAATTTTCGTGGCGTTCATAGACTTATCAATCAGTCCATCCATAGCTGATTGTGGCGTCCTCACATACCAAGACTTACCAATCAGTCCATCCATAGCTGATTGTGGCATCCTCACATACCAAGGATCGTGCTTCTGGTTAGGCATCGGGTCGCGGTTCCATCCAAAACCGGTTAGGAATTTTGATCTTGGAAACCAATCTTGGTTAGGGTTGCGTCAGTTCTTGGCGGGGTTCATATCACGCATTGGTTAAACCGAAAGGCATTACCAACCACTCATACAAGCCTTGTTTTGTTTTGAAAGAAGTCTTCCACTCGTCTCCCTCTTTCATGCGAATTTGATGATATCCACTCTTTAGATCAATTTTAAAAAACACACAAGCACCATGCAATTCATCTAACATGTCATCCAAGCGAGGAATGGGATGTCGATACTTTACCGTGATGTTGTTGATGGCTCAAAAATCAACGCACATCCTCCAAGTCCCATCTTCCTTAGGCACAAGTAAAACCGGTACGGCGCACGGGCTCATGCTTTCTCTCACGTGTCCCTTCTCCATCAACTCACTTACCTGCCGTTGGAGTTCCTTTGTCTCCTCAGGATTACTCCTATAGGCTGGTCAGTTTGGGATTACTCCAGGAATGATGGAGACTTAGGGAGCTCAAATGCATGGAAGGTGGTTGACCCAATACAAGTTCCTGCTGGACCAGTCACAAGAGCCCGAGCTAAGAAATTCAAGGAAGCACTAAATGGGCTGATTCACAAAATATGGAATCAAGAAAATTTATGCAAGCCCATTGACCCAGGCCCACATCAACCACAACGGTGCGTCAATTTAATTCCCGCGGATTGGAGGTAAACCTTGCGGTGTTTCCTCGGGAAAGATATCTTCATATTCCTGCAAAAGAGAAACAACAGAACTATGCAAGGTGGAATCAAGATCGTTAGTGTTTAATAACGCCTCCTTGTACATGAGTAAAATCATCGGCAGATTAGAAAACAAAGCTCTTCTCACATCACTCTCTCTTGCATAAAAGTTTGTTTTTCTCTCTATTTTTTCCTCATTGGCCAAATCTTCTTTTGTACTGGCTCTCTCAATGTTCTCTCCTTTTCTCTCCTTTTTCTCTGCCCCTCTATCTTTTTTCCCTCTCTGGCTGAACTCTCTCTCTGCACTCCAACACTCATTATTTTCACTCCCTTTCTCTCTCTTTTTCTCATTCTCACCTTTTTGTTCACTCTCCTTTTGTAATCAAACTTGATCTTCATGAACCTGTTTTGGTGTCATTGGCACAAGAGTGAATGTTCTCTGGTTGTGCACAAGAGAATATTTATTGGTGTAGCCATCATGTTTGACTCTACGATCAAATTGCTATGGTCAACCTAGTAACAAGTGTCCAGCTTCCACTAGAACTACATCGCACAAAACTTCATTTTCTTATCTACCAATGCGAAACGAAATTAATGCCTGTTTAGTTACCTTCACTTCACCACTATTATTCAACCATTGCAACTTGTAAGGTCGAGGATGTTTGGTCGTTGGCAGCCCTAATTTGTCAACCATAGTAGTGCTAGCAACGTTCGTACAACTTCCTCCATCTATTATCACACTACATACCTTGTTCTGCACGTGGCACCTAGTATGAAAAATGTTCTCACGTTGCTCTTCTTCTTCCTCTTTGGATTGCACACCAAGGGCTTGTCGAGTGACCAACAATTCACCTTGGACAGCATACTCCTCCTCATCCATGTCCTCCAATGGTGGCATGGAGTCCTCGTCCGATTCGTCATCTGTAACAACCTCTCCGTCGTCCCGTAACACCATCACCCTTTTGTTCGAACATTGGCTTGAGATGTGACCCCTGCCTTGGCATTTGAAACATTTAATATCACGGTTTCGAGAAGTGGATGAATCATGTTTACCTTGGTTTGAAGGGCTAGCCGTGGCTGGTTTTGGCTCGAACTTTGGCCTAGCAACCGATTTCTCTTCTCTCTTCCCACAATTCAGCTTCCATGAAGAAGGTGCTGAACTAACATTCGCACGTGAGCTACCCCTCCTCTTGAGCTGGCGCTCTACTGTGATGGCCATGTGCAACATGTCTTCTAACTCTACATAGTGTTGCATCTCCACCCTATCTTGAATATCCGAATTTAGCCCTTGCAAAAATCTTGCCATGGTTGCTTCTCGATCTTCTTCAACATTGGCTCGTATCATGGCTATTTCCATTTCTTGATAATATTCCTCCACACTCCTGTTTCCTTGTCTAAGTCCTTGCAACCTTTTGTACAATTCCCGGTAGTAATGGCTAGGTACAAATCGCTTTCTCATCACCGTTTTCATCTCCTCCCATGTCTCAATCGGATGTTCTCAGTTTCGTCGCCTATTCATTACCAACTGATCCCACCATACAACCACACAATCAGAGAACTCAATTGCAGCAAGCTTAACTTTCTTTAACTATGAATAGTTATGGCAATCAAACACTATCTCCACTTTCTTCTCCCACTCTAGGTAAGCTCCGGAGTCATTTTTCCCTTGGAATGGCGGAATCTTCATTTTAATACCTCCCATATTATTGTCTTCCTGGTCCCTAGCTTCTCTATTCCAATTTCCACGCCTAAATCTGCCCCTATTTATCGGTTGTTCCTCTAACTCTTCTTATTCATCTTCCTCCGAAAGATCCAATCCACCCCTCTGCCTATTTTGCATGTTTTGTGGCTGCCTATTACGTGTTCTAGCATCAACCTCATCTAATCTCTCATGAATGGGCTCTAGCACTCGCGTCAACAGCTGTTCCATTTGCCTCATTAATGCTTGCAACTGAAGATTGGGAACGTTTTGTTGTGGAATATCATCTTCGGCTTCTCTTTCTTGATTCGGATTCTTTTTTAAAAAAAAAACCTACAAAACAACGTTAGATAATAAAGGACCTTACTTCTCTCCCTCACGTGTTTTGCTCTATCACTTGGTAACTCAGTTCACTCGTGTTTCACTCGAATAATTGGCTTTTACCCTCGAATGTTCTCACCACTCTTGCCTTTTTTTTCTTTTAACTCGCTTATTCTCTCTTTCAGTTCTTTTGGAAATACACAAACAACAATAAAATCTATCCGGCAACAAATTCAGCAACACTTTTTGATACGCAGTTCAGAATGAAGTAAATTTTTTTTTTTTGCACTATGAGGTGAGGTCAAATTCAGACACCTGGACACTCAAACAATGGAAAGGAAATAAAAAATTTTAAGGAAGGTCTCCAGACTTTTTTTTTTTTTTGGATCCTCTTGATTTTTCTTTTCTTTTCTTTTCCTTTTTTTTTCTTTTCTTTTCGGATCTTTTTTTTTAAGACTCTAAATTTGACTTTTTTTTTAAAATAGAATAGAACCTAAGTTATAAATTAGAATTCAGAAACAAATAAGGATAGACAAACCTAAGGCTAGAACCGAGGCTCTGATACCAAATGATAAGAACCTCGCCAATATACTGACGAAACCCGTTATCAATAAGAAGGCACTAAGATCGTTTCTACTCAGATTTGGAAGGAAGTCACCACGACCTGTTGCTTATATCGTAGCAAGAACCTTTGTATGTCGTAGACGCCACAATCAAGGATGGAAAGCTTGATTGATAAGTCGGGGTTAAACGCTCGGATTAATCCGAAGAGTTCGTGCAGTTCGTCAAAGAACCAAAGAAGGAATTATTTCTCTTAGAAAATAACATCCGTCCTTTCATTAACCTTGGAAATGCCTATTTACAGGCCAAAATTACAAAGTGTTGCCCAAAAAGAAAAGTTGACAAATTCAAACATAATTACTAAGCCTAAAATAAAAACCAAAAGAAAGGAAAGTCTTAATGGCTGATTTTCAGTCATTTACACACCCAACAATTAAAGGAAAGTGCAAATAATCCGCATGTGTGCCAAAATGGGAAAGTTTCCAAAGTTCTTCCATTGACTTGATCTTGCAAAATTTGAGCTGATTTCAAGCTTGACTCATCCGGATTCTTCTAGAACTTGGATCAAATTGACGCACCGTTGTGGTTGACGTGGGCCTGGGTCAATGGGCTTGCACAAATTTTCTTGATTCCATATTTCGTGAATCAGCCCATTTAGTGCTTCCTTGAATTTCTTAGCTTGGGCTCTTGTGACTGGTCCAGCAGGAACTTGTATTGGGTCAACCACCTTCCATGCATTTGAGCACCCTAAGTCTCCATCAGACACAGGTTTAGAGAAGCTGGGAACTAGGAAGATAACAACATGAGTAGCATCAAGATGAAAATTCCATCCTTCCAAGGTAAGAGTGATCCAGAGGCTTATTTAGAGTTGGAGCAGAAGATGGAATTTGTGTTTGATTGCCACAACTACGCCGAATTAAAGAAGGTGAAATTGGTAGCAACCGAGTTCTCCAATTATGCTATTATTTGGTGGGATCAATTGATGATTAGTAGAAGGCAAAACGGTGAACATCCCATTGATACATGGGCAGAGATGAAAACAGTGATGCGAAAGCGATTTGTGCCAACTCATTATTATTGGGGGTTGTATCAAAAGCTACAAGGATTGACACAAGGTAATAGGAGTGTTGAGGACTACTACAAGGAGATGGAAATAGCTATGGCTCGAGCGTATGTAGAGGAGGATTGAGAGGCTACCATGGCCAAATTCTTAGCTGGATTGAACCATGAAATTGCCAACACGGTTGACTTGCACCATTATGTAGACATTAAGGATATGGTGCACATGGCTATAAAGATTGAGCAGCAGCTTAAGAGGAGGGGTGCAGTACGTCAAAACCCTAACTCTACCACCACTACATGGAGGCCGAATTTTACTAGGAAGGAGGAGTACAAATCCGACTAAAAACCTAGACTAGAAAATAACGGAGAACTTGCCAAAGCCAAACCACAAGGTAAAACTAATCCCTCCACTATTGGAAATCATGATATTCAGTGTTTTAAATGTCAGGGAAAAGGACACATAGCCAGCCAATGCTCAAATAAAAGAATAATGGTGATACGGGACAACAGTGAAATTGAAACTGAAAGTGAGTTCGAGTCCAATTGTGACTCTATGCTTGAATTGGAGGATGCACCAGGAATGGAACTTGCTGTCCAAGGAGAGATGTTGGTAGTGAGAAGGGCGTTGAACATGCAGGCCAAGGAAGGAGATGATGTTCAACGGGAGAATATTTTCCACACTAGATGTTTTGTGAACAACAAGGTGTGTGGTATGATTATCGATGGAGGTAGCTACATGAATGTGGCAAGTACAACAATGGTTGAAAAACTTGGGCTTCCAACAATGAAACATCCTCATCCGTATAAGTTACAATGGTTGGATTATAGTGTAGAGGTACGGATCACAAAGCAAGTGTTGGTATCTTTCAAAATTGATAGGTACGAAGATGAAGTTTTGTGTGATGTCGTGCCTTTGCAAGCCGGCCGCTTATTGCTTGGAAGGCCTTGAATATTTGATCGAAGGGCCATGCATAATGGATACACCAACCAATACACTCTTTAGCATAACAAGAAGCGATACACTCTAGCCCTTTTAACTCTAGGTTAAGTCTATGAAGATCAAGTGAGGTTACAAAGAGAGAGTGAGCAAAAAAGATTGAGTGAAAAAAAAATCAAGAGAGGGAGTGCAGAGAGTGTGTTCGGCCAGAGAGAGAAAAAAAGAAGAGTAGGCCGAGAACAAGGAGAAGAAAAGAGAAAAAATTGAGAGGGCCAAAATTAATACACCACCGACCATTGAGATAAAAACAGAGAGAAAATCAAATTTTTATGCAAGAGTGAGTGATGTGAAGAAAGCATTGTTTACAAATTAGCCAATGATTGTACTTATGTACAAGGAGGCATTTTTAAACACTAGTGAACTAAATTCCACTCTGCCTAGTTCAATTGTCTCTCTTTTGCAAGAATATGAAGATGTCTTTCCTAAAGAAATACCAGCCAGTTTACCACCAATTAGAGGGATTGAACAACAAATTGGTTTCATACCCGGAGCATGTCTTCTAAACTGGCCAGCATATAGGACAAATCTAGAGGAGACAAAGGAATTGCAATGTCAAGTCGAGGATCGTTTGAAGAAGGGATACATAAGAGAATGCATGAGCCCGTGTGTTGTTTCGGTATTGTTAGTACCAAAAAAAGATGGGTCTTGGAGGATGTGCATAGACTGTCGAGCAATCAACAACATAATAGTTAAGTATTGCCATCCTATCCCTCGTTTAGATGATATGTTAGATGAATTGCATGGATCTAGCATCTTTTCAAAAATTGATTTGAAAAGTGGTTATCATCATATTAGAATGAAAGAGGGAGATGAGTGGAAAACAACATTTAAAACAAAACATGGTTTATATGAGTGGTTAGTTATGTCTTGTGGATTGACTAATGCACCTAGTACTTTCATGAGATTAATGAATCATGTTTTGCGTGCTTATTCGCATCCTTAAAGAAGACATGAGCCAAACATCCTCATATGCGAATATGGTTTAAGGATGTCTTCTTGCCCATCCACAACTCGTGAAGAGTTTTAGAAACCAATTTTGAAGGCACATTGTTCAAAAGATAACATGTGGTTTGTAGTGCATATCCCAAAAAAAAAAGAAAGGCAATGATGAATAATTCATCATGGACCTGACCATGTCCAACAAAGTCTGATTCCTTCTCTCCACCATGCCATTTTGCTGCATATTGCCCGATGCAATCAAATGGGATAAAATCTCATTCTCTAATAAGTGTCCCAAGAACTCATCAGAAAGGTATTCTCCACCTCGATCGAATCGAAATGCCTTTATAGGTCTACCGAATTCTTTTTCCACTTCAACCCAAAACTCCCTAGACTTGTCATAAGTTTCGTTTTTGTGGTGCATCAGGTACGCAGACCCATACCTTAAGTAATCATAAATAAAAGTGACGAAGTACTCATACCCTCCTCGTGCCCAGATGTTCATCAGTCCACAAACATTATTATGCACAAATTCTAGAACCACTTCGGCCCTATTGCCCTTAGACCTAAATGGTCTTTTGGTCATTTTACCCTCCAAACAAGATTCACATTGTGGTATAGATTCCACCTTTAAGTGACTTAAAGGTCCATCCCTTATCAACCTTTGAATCCTATTTAGGTTAATATGACCCAGTCACAAATGCCAAAGATAAGTCTTATTAGAGTGAGAAGTTTTAAGTCTTTTAAAGTTATTATCATTCATCTCAACATTAAGCAGTAAGTCTATATTAGGTTTGATAAAATGTAGATTGTTTTGCATCCATCCAGAACAGATAAAAGACTTGTTTTTACGAATCACCACTTTATTATTAAAAAAAGCCAAATAGGAGTCTTTCAATAAACAAACTATAGAAATTAAATTCCTTTTAAATTTAGGAACATAAAAACAATCTCGCAAAATTAAAATCCTATAATTATCAAAATGAAGATGGACGTCTTCCACTACTTCAACTAAGGCCAAGGATCCATCGCCCATCCGAAGTGGAAAGCCTTCACGAAGTAGACTTCTCATTTTTTTGAACCCGTATAGAGAAACACAAACATGATTAGTTGCTCTAGAATCTATGACCCAGGTGTCACTGGATTCCTCAACTAAACAAGTTTCTAAATACAAAAGATCACACATACCACCTCGGGAAAGGAAGTCCTTGTAATTCTTCTTTATGTGCCTGACCTTCCTGTAGAAGAAGCATTTTAACTTATTTGGGTTCTTTTTCTTCTTCATCTCGCCGTTTAGAGGAATAGAAGATTTCCTGTTCTCGGCCTATTGCTTCTTTCCATTCCCTGGGTTAGGATTGGAACTAGAGGCAGCTGGCAAATTGGCCTCACCACCAGCAGGAGACTCCCTGATCAGCAGTTCGAACTCCTGTAACTATTTCATCAACTTTGTTAAGGTCATATCCCATCCATTGCTTAAATTAAAAGTAGCCCTAAACAAGATAAATTCCTTAGACAGAGTTTTAAAGACCATAGTCATCTGAGTTTCAACATCGATGTCAGCTCCATTGGTATGAGCCTCAGCAAGTTAACCCATGACAAACATCATATGCTCCTTCATAGACGTCCTGGGTATCTGCTTGTAGTTCAAGAGTTTTTGAAGTGCCCCTTACCATTTTGTTAGGGCCTGGCCTCTAAACATGTCTTCAAGATTATCCAACATCTGCTTCGCAGTCTCATAATCTTCATGTTGAGCCTATAGCACGTTATTCATACTGGCCATAACATAGCAGCGGGCCTAATCATTGGCATCTTTCTAGCGATCATAAGCTTGGATTTACTTATTAGTAGAATCTCCCGTAGGCTCGAGAGGACACGGAGTTGTCAGCACAAATTTGAGTTTTTCAAAGGAAAGGACGGTGTTTAGGTTCTGTTTCCAATCATTATAATTCTCTCTAGTTAATTGGTTTTTATCAAGTATCGATGATAAAGTATTTTTAGACATTTTTTAATCTACAATAAAGAATCAAATACCAAACATAAGCAAACAGATCATAATAATTTAGTAAGATAACACAATCATGTATAGCATACAAATGTGTTTATATATCAAAACCTTGAAAATATCACAACCTTACAACGATAATTTCCAACTCAGAATTAAACATGCTCCTAGGGGAGTCTTGCCAAATTCAATCAGGAACACGAATCCTCTCATGATTAATATATGCCATCCAGGACTGATATGATCCAGCATATATTAATAATTGTTTCTTTGGCCATTAATTTTATTAACAGAGCTCATAGGGGAGATTAATAATAAAATTAACATAAGTGTATAACCATCGTTTCAATATTTTATCAATGATTTATAATCATCACCTAGGGGTGTGCAACCATGAATCATACTAAAATACCTTATCCTCTTAGAAATCCAACCCGATACATGATGAAGTCCCTTCCTAGGGGTCGGAACCACCATGTGCTACCTATGGACCAACGATGGAGGCTGTAGGTCCTCTCTTCAAAAACCTTCTGCTACTTAATCTTTTGAAATCATGGTTTTATTTTATAAACATCATGAACAATTTTTAACGAGCGGCACTCCCTATTATATATGACATGTTATCAATATACATGGAAAAACGTATTATAATGCAGACAAGCAAAGCAATCATGCAAAACCATAAGCAAAATAATAAATAATTGGAATATTATGGTTCCACCCTAGAGAAAAGAAAATAAAGATTATAAGAGATAAATCAAAACATATTATCGATTCTTCATCCTTGAATCTTCAAATCGTATCCTTCTTTATGTAACTTCCATCTTCAAGTCTTCAATCCCGCATAAATCAAATACTCCATATTTTTTGTCATATTTAAATTTAATGTTTCTCAAAATTGTCACAAAAACAAAATCAAAACTACATTTAAAACGTACCTTTTCTTGAAAAATCATAGCTCTCTATCGGCTTACCAATCGTATGATCGGCTTGCCAGTCATGACCCTCCAGGCTTTCGATCTTTTTAGGTCGGCCTGTCAGTCATGATAGATCGGCCTATTGAATTGAAAGGTTGGCCTGCTACCAGAGCCACTAGATTTCTACCCCGTAGACGGCTTGCCAAATCTCATGTCTGGCATGCCGATCTACAACCATCTGCCTGCCAAACTAGAGGGTTTGACATGCCAACCGAGCAGAAATCACGTTTTTTTAAAAAATATAGTTTTACATAGTTTTTCAATTTTATTTTCAACAATTCAAAAACATAAAGTTTTAAAGACTAAGGAAATACCTATAGAATGCTATCATCTATCTTCTAAGTCTGTCTTCTCCAAATGATTATTTACTTACAAAATTCTTACAAATTTAAAATTAAATAATAATTCCTAGATGGAGATGATAGTCTGCCATTTAAATACACAAATGATATGAACCCACCTAACTCCACCCCAAAAGCTAGCTCATGAGGGGAGGATTGTGAACCCATATATATAACACCGAAGACCACCCTCTCTAACCGATGTGGGACACATCATTCCTAACCCCTTTAGACTGCACGTCCTCATGCCAACTTTGTCGTTAACCCACACGAGCGGTAGGGAACCTTTGTACATGCGCCCACCGACTAGCAGAGGTTCGGCTCTGACACCAAATGATATGAACCCCGCCAAGAACTGACGCGACCCTAACCAAAATTGGTCTCCAAGATCAAAATTCCTAATTGGTTTTGAATGGAACCGCGACCAGATGCCTAACAAGAAGCATGAACCTTGGTATGTGAGGACGCCACAATCAGCTATGGACGGACTGATTGATAAGTCTATGAACACCACAGAATTTTCTGATAAGTTTGAATAGTTTGTTTAGGAACAGCTGAGAATTAAAACCTCAAATTGTGTGTAAAAACTTATATCCATTGATTGAAATTCGTTACAATATATAGGGGTTTCCCCTTCACGAATTTTCAGCTCCTAATTGCCCATGGAATTTCGGGCAAATCAATTACCAAAAAAAAGGTCTAATCTAAAGCAAATAAGGTAAGTTCCCTTAATGGCTTAAAAGCCTTATAATAATAGGAAATAAAAGAAGCACATGTTTTCTAAAAAAGAAAAAGGAAACTAGACAATAAAATGGTAAATAGCTTATTCTTCTCACCACTTGTCGCCTCAAAATAGGAAAGTAACTGAAATGGAAAGTTGTTTGATTATTCGCAGCCATATGGTGCAAATCACTTGTTGATTCTGCAAACATGATTACTCGGTCCCTTCTAGAACTTGAATCATGCATTTGTTGGTCTGGAAGTCACATGCAATTCCCTCAATGGGCCTCCATGCAATAGCTTGAGCCCAAGTTGCTTGAATCAGCCCAATAAGCATTTCTTTGAACTTCTTCGCATGAGCTCTCGTAACTGGACCAATGGGAACTTGAATTGGATCTGAATATGTCTTGTCCCACGTGCTCTTGCTTGTGCTAACGATGTCCTCATCAATGATGTGTCCCACATCGGTTAGAGAGGGTGGTCTTGGGTGTTATATATATGGGTTCACAATCCTCCCCTCATGAGCTAGCTTTTGGGGGGAGTTAGGCGGGTACATATCATATGGTATCAGAGCCGAACCTCTGCTAGTCGGTGGGTGCTTGTACGAAGGTTCCTTGCCGCTCGTGTGGGTTAACGACGGAGTTGGTGATGGAGATTCTGGGAGCTCAAATGCATGGAAGGTGGTTGACCCAATACAAGTTCCTGCTGGACCAGTCACAAGAGCCCGAGCTAAGAAATTCAAGGAAGCACTAAATTGGCTAATTCACGAAATCTGGAATCAAGAAAATTTGTGCAAGCCCATTGACCCAGGCCCACATCAACCACAACGGTGCGTCAATTTGATCCAAGTTCTAGAAGAATCCGGATGAGTCAAGCTTGAAATCTGCCCAAATTTTGCAAGATCAAGTCAATGGAAGAATTTTGGAAACTTTCCCATTTTGGCACACATGCGGATTATTTGTACTTTCCTTTAATTGTTGGGCGTGTAAATGGCTGAAAATCAACCATTAAGACTTTCCTTTCTTTTGGTTTTTATTTTAGGCTTAGTAATTATGATTGAATCTGTCAACTTTTCTTTTTGGGCAACACTTTGTAATTTTGGCCTATAAATAGGCGTTTCAAAGGTTAATGAAGGACGAATGTTTATTTTCTGAGAGAAATAATTCTTTCTTTGGTTCTTTGACGAACTGCACGAACTCTTCGGATCAATCCGAGCGTTCAACCCTGACTTATCAATCAAGCTTTCCATCCTTGATTGTGGCGTCTACGATATACCAAGGTTCTTGCTTCGATATAAGCAACGGGTCGCGGTGACTTCCATCCAAATCTGAGTAGAAACGATCTTGGTGCCTTCTTATTGATAACGGGTTTCGTCAGTATATTGGCGAGGTTCTTATCATTTGGTATCAGAGCCTCGGTTCTAGCCTCAGGTTTGTCTATCCTTCTTTGTTTCTGAATTCTAATTTATAACTTAGGTTCTATTTTATTTAAAAAAAAAAATAGTCAAATTTAGAGTCTTAAAAAAAAAGATCCGAAAAGAAAAGAAAAGAAAAGGAAAAGAAAAGAAAAGAAAAATCAAGAGGATCCAAAAAAAAAAAAAAAAAGTCTGGAGACATTCCTTAAAATTTTTTATTTCCTTTCCATTGTTTGAGTGTCCAGGTGTCCAAATTTGACCTCACCTCATAGTGCAAAAAAAATTTGCTTCATTCTGAACTGCGTATCAAAATGTGTTGCTAAATTTGTTACCGGATAGATTTTATTGTTGTTTGTGTAATTCCAAAAGAACTGAAAGAGAGAATAAGTGAGTTAAAAAAAAAGGCAAGAGTGGTGAGAACATTCGAGGGTAAAAGCCAATTATTCGAGTGAAACACGAGTGAACTGAGTGACCAAGTGATATTTCAGGTTTTAAAAAAAAATGAATCCGAATCAAGAAAGAGAAGCCGAAGATAATATTTCACAACAAAACGTTCCCAATCTTCAGTTGCAAGCATTAATGAGGCAAATGGAACGGCTGTTGACGCGAGCGCTAGAGCCCATTCATGAGAGATTAGATGAGGTTGATACTAGAACACGTAATAGGCAGCCACAAAACATGCAAAATAGGCGGAGGGGTGGATTGGATCTTTCGGAGGAAGATGAATTAGAAGAGTTGGAGGAACCACCGATAAATATGGGCAGATTTAGGCGTGACAATGGGAATAGAGAAGCTAGGGACCAGGAAGACAATAATATGGGAGGTATTAAAATGAAGATTCCGCCATTCCAAGGGAAAAATGACCCCGGAGCTTACCTAGAGTGGGAGAAGAAAGTGGAGCTAGTGTTTGATTGCCATAACTATTCACAGTTAAAGAAAGTTAAGCTTGCTGCAATTGAGTTCTTTGATTATGCGGTTGTATGGTGGGATCAGTTGGTAATGAATAGGCGACGGAACCGGGAACACCCGATTGAGACATGGGAAGAGATGAGAACGATGATGAGAAAGCGATTTGTACCCAGCCATTACTATCGGGAATTGTACAAAAGGTTGCAAGGACTTAGACAAGGAAACAAGAGTGTGGAGGAATATTATCAAGAAATGGAAATAGCCATGATACGAGCCAATGTTGAAGAAGATCGAGAAGCAACCATGGCAAGATTTTTGCAAGGGCTAAATTCGGATATTCAAGATAGGGTGGAGATGCAACACTATGTAGAGTTAGAAGACATGTTGCACATGGCCATCACAGTAGAGCGGCAGCTCAAGAGGAGGGGTAGCTTACGTGCGAATGTTAGTTCGGCACCTTCTTCATGGAAGCCGAATTATGGGAAGAAAGAAGAGAAATCGGTCGCTAGGCCAAAGTTCGAGCCAAAACCAGCCACAGCTTGCCCTTCAAACCAAGGTAAACTTGATTCATCCACTTCTCGAAACCATGATATTAAATGTTTCAAATGCCAAGGCAGGGGTCACATCTCAAGCCAATGTCCGAACAAAAGGGTGATGGTGTTACGGGACGACGGAGAGGTTGTTACGAATGACGAATCGGACGAGGACTCCATGCCACCATTGGAGGACGTGGATGAGGAGGAGTATGCAGTCCAAGGTGAATTGTTGGTCACTCGATGAGCCCTTAGTGTGCAAGCCAAAGAGGAAGAAGAAGAGCAACGTGAGAACATTTTTCATACTAGGTGCCACGTGCAGAACAAGGTATGTAGTGTGATAATAGATGGAGGAAGTTGTACGAACGTTGCTAGCACTACTATGGTTGAAAAATTAGGGCTGCCAACGACCAAACATCCTCGACCTTACAAGTTGCAATGGTTGAATAATAGTGGTGAAGTGAAGGTAACAAAACAGGCATTAATTTCGTTTCGCATTGGTAGATACGAAGATGAAGTTTTGTGCGATGTAGTTCCAATGGAAGCCGGACACTTGTTACTAGGTCAATCATGGCAATTTGATCGTCGAGTCAAACATGATGGCTACACCAATAAATATTCTCTTGTGCACAACCAGAGAACATTCACTCTTGTGCCAATGACACCAAAACAGGTTCATGAAGATCAAGTTTGGTTACAAAAGGAGAGTGAACAAAAAGGAGAGAATGAGAAAAAGAGAGAGAAAGGGAGTGAAAATAATGAGTGTTGGAGTGCAGAGAGAGAGTTCGGCCAGAGAGGGAAAAAAGATAGAGGGGCCGAGAAAAAGGAGAGAAAAGGAGAGAACATTTAGAGAGCCAGTACAAAAGAAGATTTGGCCAATGAGGTAAAAATAGAGAGAAAAACAAACTTTTATGCAAGAGAGAGTGATGTGAGAAGAGCTTTGTTTTCTAATCAGCCGATGATTTTACTCATGTACAAGGAGGCGTTATTAAACACTAACAATCTTGATTCCACCTTGCATAGTTCTATTGTTTCTCTTTTGCAGGAATATGAGGATATCTTTCCTGAGGAAACACCGCAAGGTTTACCTCCAATCCGTGGGATTGAACATCAAATCGACTTCATACCTGGAGCTACAAACCCAAACCGACCAGCCTATAGGAGTAATCCCAAGGAGACAAAGGAACTCCAATGGCAGGTAAGTGAGTTGATGGAGAAGGGACACGTGAGAGAAAGCATGAGCCCGTGCGCCGTACTAGTTTTACTTGTGCCTAAGAAAGATGGGACTTGGAGGATGTGCGTTGATTGTCGAGCCATCAACAACATCACGATAAAGTATCGACATCCCATTCCTCGCTTGGATGACATGTTAGATGAATTGCATAGTGCTTGTGTGTTTTCTAAAATTGATCTGAAAAGTGGATATCATCAAATTCGCATGAAAGAGGGAGACGAGTGGAAGACTGCTTTCAAAACAAAACAAGGCTTGTATGAGTGGTTGGTAATGCCTTTCGGTTTAACCAATGCTTCTAGCACATTTATGCGTTTAATGAACCATGTTTTGCGAGCTTTTATTGGGAAATTTGTCGTTGTTTATTTTGATGATATCCTTATATATAGCAGCAATTTGGATGATCATATTGAACATTTGAAACTTGTTTTAGATGTTTTACGGAAGGAAAAGTTGTATGCCAATCTTAAGAAGTGTACCTTTTGCACGGATAAGCTTGTTTTTCTTGGTTTTGTTGTTAGTGCTCAAGGTATACAGGTTGACGAAGAAAAGGTTAGGGCTATCCAAGAATGGCCAAGTCCCACAAGCATTGGAGAAGTACGGAGTTTTCATGGACTTGCCAACTTTTACCGGCGGTTTGTAAAGGATTTCAGTACTTTGGCTGCACCACTCACAGAAGTAATCAAGAAGAATGTTGGGTTCAAGTGGGGAGAAGAACAAGAGAAGGCGTTTCAGCTTATTAAGCATAAGCTTACTCATGCTCCTTTACTTGCTTTACCTGATTTTTCTAAAACATTTGAAATTGAATGTGATGCTTCTGGTGTAGGTATAGGTGCCGTGCTAATGCAAGGAGGACGACCAATCACGTATTTTAGTGAAAAATTGAGTGGGTCAACACTAAATTACCCGACTTATGACAAGGAGTTGTACGCGTTGGTTCGAGCATTAAAGACTTGGCAACACTACCTATGGCCCAAGGAATTCGTGATTTACACTGATCATGAGTCATTGAAACATCTGAAGGGACGACAAAAGTTGAACAAGAGGCATGCCCGCTGGGTGGAATTCGTCGAGACATTTCCTTATGTCATTCGATACAAGCAAGGTAAGGAGAATGTTGTTGCGGATGCACTTTCTCCCAGGTATGCATTACTTTCTATCCTTGATGCTAAACTGCTTGGTTTTGAGCATATTAAGGATTTATACCCTTTAGACCAAGATTTTAGTGAGGAGTATCGAGCTTGTGAGAAAAACACAATGGGTAAATTTTATAGACATGATGGATTTTTGTTTCGGGAGAATAAGCTTTGTGTGCCTAATTGTTCTGTGAGAGATTTGTTAGTGAGGGAATCCCATGGTGGCGGATTGATGGGGCATTTTGGAATTGCTAAAACTTTAGCTGTTTTGCAGGAACACTTCTTTTGGCCACACAAGAGAAGCGATGTTGAAAGAATATGTAGTAGATGTGTCACGTGTAGGCAAGCTAAATCGAGAGCACAACCCCATGGTCTATACACACCTTTGCCAATTCTTAGTGAGCCTTGGGCTGATATTTCAATGAACTTTGTGTTAGGTTTACCTAGGACCAAACGTGGGAAGGATAGTGTGTTTGTGGTTGTAGATCGGTTTTCTAAGATGGCACATTTTATTCCCTGTCATAAAACTGATGATGCATCGCATGTTGCTGAATTGTTCTTTATGGAGATTGTTAGAATACATGGCATGCCTAGGACAATTGTTTCAGATAGAGATGCTAAGTTCTTGAGCTACTTTTGGAAGACTTTGTGGAGTAAGTTAGGTACTAAGCTGTTTTTTTGGAGTTTCAAAGGTTAATGAAGGACGGATGTTTATTTTCTGAGAGAAATAATTCTTTCTTTGGTTCTTTGACGAACTGCACGAACTCTTCGGATCAATCCGAGCGTTCAACCCCGACTTATCAATCAAGCTTTCCATCCTTGATTGTGGCGTCTACAATATACCAAGGTTCTTGCTTCGATATAAGCAACGGGTCGCGGTGACGTCCATCCAAATCTGAGTGGAAACGATCTTGGTGCCTTCTTATTGATAACAGGTTTCGTCAGTATATTGGCGAGGTTCTTATCAGTTGGCACGAGGACGTGCAGTCTAAAGGGGTCAGGAATGATGTGTCCCACATCAGTTAGAGAGGGTGGTCTTGGGTGTTATATATATGGGTTCACAATCCTTCCCTCACGAGCTAGCTTTTGGGGTGGAGTTAGGTAGGTTCATATCATATGGTATCAGAGCCAAACCTCTGCTAATCGGTGGGCGTATGTACAAAGGTCGTTAACCCACACGAGCGGTAGGGAACCGCGACCCGATGCCTAACAAGAAGCACGAACCTTGGTATGTGAGGACGCCACAATCAGCTATGGATGGATTGATTGATAAGTCTAATGCCACGAAATTTTCTGATAAGTTTGAAGAGTTCGTTTAGGAACAGCTGAGAATTAAAACCTCAAATTATGTGTAAAAACTTATATCCATTGATTGAAATTCGTTACAATATATCGGGGTTTCCCCTTCACGAATTTTCAGCTCTTAAGTGCCCATGGAATTTCGGGCAAATCAATTACCAAAAAAAAAGGTCTAATCTAAAGCAAATAAGGTAAGTTCCCTTAATGGCTTAAAAGCCTTACAATAATAGGAAATAAAAGAAACGCATGTTTTCTAAAAAAGAAAAAGGAAACTAGACAATAAAATGGTAAATAGTTTATTCTTCTCGCCACTTGTTGCCTCAAAATGGGAAAGCAACTGAAATCGAAAGTAGGTTACTTATTCGCAGCCATATGGTGCTAATCACTTGTTGATTCTGCAAACATGATTACTCGGTCCCTTCTAGAACTTGAATCATGTATTTGTTGGTCTGGAAGTCACATGCAATTCCCTCAATGGGCCTCCATGCAATAGCTTGAGCCCAAGTTGCTTGAATCAGCCCAACAAGCATTTCTTTGAACTTCTTCACACGAGCTCTCGTAACTGGACCAATGGGAACTTGAATTGGATCTGAATATGTCTCATCCCACGTGATCTTGCTTGTGCTAACGATGTCCTCATCATTCCCCTCCTCTTGAGAGGGATTTGTCCTCAAATCGTCGCCTGCATCAAAAGGACTTAGATCAGAAACACTAAAGGTGGCACTTACACCATACTCACCTGGCAAGTCTAGCTTGTACGCATTATCGTTGATCCTTTCGAGAATTTGAAAAGAACTGTCCCCTCTAGGCAACAGCTTGGATTTCCTTTGTTCCAGAAACCGTTCCTTGCGTAAGTGCAACAACACCCAATCGCCAGGCTCGAAGACGAGCTTGTGACGCCCTTTGTTGGCTTGTTCAGCATATTGTTTAGTCCTTCGCTCGATGTTGAGTCTTGCCTTCTCGTGTATCTGCTTAACAAGGTGATACGAACCACGCCAAGAGCTGACGCGACCCTAACCAAGATTGGTTTCCAAGATCAAAATTTCTAACCGGTTTTGGATGGAACCGCGACCCGATGCCCAACAAGAAGCACGAACCTTGGTATGTGAGGACGCCACAGTCAGCTACGGATGGACTGACTGATAAGTCTTGGTATGTGAGGACGCCATAATCAGCTATGGATGGACTGATTGATAAGTCTATGAACACCACGGAAATTTCGGATAAGTTCGAATAGTTCGTTTAGGAACCAAAGAGAATTAAAACCTCAAATTGTGTTAATACTTGTCTTCAATTGATTGAAATTCGTTACAATATATAGGGGTTCCAATGCGAATTTTCAGCTCCAAATTCCCATGGAATTTCGGGCAAATCAATTACCAAATCACCTAATCTAAAGCAAATAAGGTAAGTTTCCTTAATGGCTTAAAAGCTTTACAATAATAGAAATAAACAAACGAAAAAAGGAAACTAGACATTAAAAGGTCATAAGCTGATTCATCTCGCCATGTGTCGCCTCAAAACAGGAAAGTAACTGAAATGGAAATTACTCGATCCCTTCTAGAGCTTGAATCACGCATTTGTTGGTTTGGTTGTCGCATGCAATTCCCTCAATGGGCCTCCATGCAATGGCTTGAGCCCAAGTTGCTTGAATCAGCCCAATAAGCGTTTCTTTGAACTTCTTCGCACGAGCTCTCGTAACCGGACCAATGGGAACTTGAATTGGATCTGAATATGTCTCCCACGTGCTCTTGCTTGTGCTAACGATGTCCTCATCACAAGGTCAGCTTTTCTTTTTCCAGCTACATTCACACACTCAAACAAAGGTAATGGCATTACATCCAAAGGAGTTAAAGGATTAAAACCAAAAACAATTTCAAATAGTGAAAATTGAGTAGCATAATGAACAGATCGATTATAAGCAAACTCAACATGTGGTAAACACTCCTCCCATGTTTTGATGTTCTTTTTAATGACAGCCCGCAACAAAGTAGACAAGGTTCTATTCACAACTTCTGTTTAACCATCAGTTTGAGGGTGATAAGTAGTAGAAAACAATAGCTTACTCCCTAACTTAGCCCACAAAGTCTTCCAAAAGTAGCTTAAGAACTTGGTGTCCTATCAGAAACAATTGTCCAAGGCATAACATGAAGTCTCACAATTTCCCTAATGAACAAATCAGCAACATTGGAAGCATCATCTGTCTTGTGGCATGGAATAAAATGGGAAATCTTGGAAAACCTATCCATGACCACAAATATCGAGTCTCTTCCCGGTTTAGACCTAGGCAAACCTAACACAAAATCCATCGAAATATCAGTCCAGGGTTCACTAGGTATTGGTAAAGGAGTGTACAAGCCGTGGGGCTGCACTCTTGATTTAACCTGCCTACAAGTTACACATCTACCACAAAGCCTCTCAACATCTCGTTTCATATGTGGCCAATAGAAGTGTTCCTGCAATACCGCCAAAGTCTTCATTACTCCAAAATGTCCCATCAATCCTCTCCCATGGGATTCTCTCACTAGCAAATCTCTTAATGAACAATTAGGCACACACAATTTATTCTCCCGAAACAAGTATCCCTCATGCCTAAAGTACTTACCACTAGCAAATCTCTCACAAGCTTGATACTCAGTACTAAAGTCACGGTCATCAGCATATAACTCTTTAGTATGTTCAAAACCCAATAGTTTAGCATTAAGAGTTGAGATTAAGACATACCTGCGAACAGTGCATTAGCAATGACGTTTTCCTTACCTTGCTTGTAGCGAATGACATACGAAAACGTCTCTATGAATTCCACCCAACTAGCATGCCTCTTGTTCAGCTTGTGTTGGCCCTTCAAGTGTTTCAGGGACTCATGATCAGTGTGAATCACGAACTCCTTAGGCCATAGGTAGTGCTGTCACGTCTCTAATGCCTGAACCAATGCATACATCTGTTTATCATAAGTTGGGTAATTAAGAGTTGCCCCATTCAGCTTCTCACTGAAATATGCTACTGGTCTCCCTTCCTGCATTAAAACGGTGCCAATTCCAACACCTGAAGCATCACATTCAATCTCAAAAGTTTTGGAAAAATTAGGTAAAGTTAACAATGGAGCATTAGTCAACTTCTCCTTGATTAACTGAAATGCCTTTTCTTGCTCTTCTCTCCATCTAAACCCAACGTTCTTCTTGATCACTTCAGTTAGTGGTGCAGTTATAGTACTGAAATCTTTCACAAACCGCCGGTAGAAACTAGCAAGTCCATGAAAACTCCGTACGTTTCCCACACTAGTTGGACTCAGCCACTCCTGGATGGCTCACACCTTTTCTTCATCAACCTGTATACCTTGAGCACTAACAACAAAACTAAGAAACACAAGCTTATCTATGCAAAAGGTACACTTCTTGAGGTTAGCATACAACTTCTCCTTTCTAAGCACATCCAAAACAGATTTTAAATGCACTACATGTTGGTCCATGTCTTTGCTATAAATGAGTATATCGTCAAAATACACAACCACAAACCTGCCAATAAATGCACGTAATACATGATTCATTAAACGTATAAATATACTTGGAGCATTAGTTAAACCAAATGGCATTACTAACCAACCACTCATACAGTCCATATTTTGTCTTAAAGGTAGTTTTCCACTCATCACCCTCTGTCATGCGTATTTGATGGTATCCACTTTTCAAATCAATTTTTGAGAATATAGAAGCACCATGCAGTTCATCCAACATATCATCTAAACGAGGAATAGGATGACGATACTTTACCATGATATAGTTAATGGTTCTGCAATCTACTCACATCCTCCATATCCCATCCTTTTTAGGCACGAGTAAGACTGGAACGGCGCACGGGCTCATACTTTCTCTCACGTACCCCTTTTTCATCAACTCATTGACCTGCCTTTGAAGCTCCTTTGTCTCCTCAGGGTTGCTTCTATAAGCCGATCGGTTTGGAATGGAAGCGCCAGGTACAAAATCAATATGATGTTCTATTCCCCGAATTGGTGCCAAACCATCAAGCACCTCATCTAGAAATACATCCTCAAATTTTTGCAACAGAGAAACAACAGAACTAGGCAATGCAGGGTCAAGTTTGTTAGTGTATAAAAGCGCCTCTTTGTACAAAAGTACAATCATTGGCTGATTTGAAAACAACGCCCTTTTAATTTCACTGCCTCTCACATAGAAGTTTGTTTCTCTCTCTGCTTTTCTCTCATTGGCTGATTGTGAATTCTTTTCAGCCCTCTCAATTTTCTCTCCCTTGCTCTCTTTGCTCTCCTTTTTCTCGGCCCTCTCTTCCTTTTTTCTCTCACTGGCTGAACTCTCTCTCTGCACTCCCACTCTTGATTTTTCTCCACTCTTCATTTTTTTTATTACTTTCTCTCTGTACACTTACTTGGTCTTCATAGACCTGTTTTGGTGTTAACAGAACAAGAGTGATCATTTTTTGATTGTAAACAAATGAGTACTTGTTGGTGAAACCATCATGTTTAACTCGCCGATCAAATTGCCATGGTCTGCCTAATAACAAGTGCCCAGCTTGCATCCGAACCACATCGCACAAAACTTCATCTTCATATCTTGCAATGCGAAAAGAAACTAACACTTGCTTATGCACCTTTACCTCACCAATATCATTAACCATTGCAAATTATATGGTCGAGGATGCTTAATTATTGGCAGCCCTAACTTCTCTACCATGGTTGTGCTAGCAACATTAGTACAACTCCCACCATCAATAATCACACTACATACCTTGTTTTGGACATGGCACCTAGTGTGGAAGATGTTTTCCCGTTGCACCTCTTCATCTTCTTCTTTGGCTTGCACACTTAAAGCTCTCCTTGTAACCAACAATTCTCCTTAGACAGCGCACTCCTCATCGTCGGCATCCTCTAATGAAGGCATAGAATCATTGTCCGAATCCTCGTCGGTTTCAATCTCTCCATTGTCCCGCATCACCATAGCTCATTTGTTCGGACATTGGCATGCTATGTGACCCCTGCCTTGACATTTAAAACATTTAATATCATGATTCTGAGTAGTGGAAGAATCAGATTTACCTTGATTCCCATGGCTGGCCACCTCTTGTTTTTGCTCAGTCTTTGGCTTGGTGTTGGGTTGCTTCTCATCCTTCTTCCATTAGTTCTTTTTCCAAGCAGATGTACTTGGGTTTTGGCTAGGACGTGTGTTACTGCCTCTCCTCATAAGTTGATTCTCAATTTTAATAGCCATGTGCACCATGTCCTCCAACTCCACATAATGTTGTAACTCAACGGCATTGTGAATATCTCGGTTCAAGCCCACCAAAAACCTTGCTATTGTAACCTCCCGATCCTCCTCTATATTTGCCCGGATCATCATAACCTCCATCTCCTTATAGTACTCCTCCACACTTCGGTTGCCTTGCTTAAGATTTTGTAGTTTGTTGTACAACTCCCTGATACAAACCATGCCAACAGCTGACGCGACCCTAATCAAAATTGGTTTCCAAGATCAAAATTTCTAACCGGTTTTGGATGGAACCGTGACCCGATGCCCAACAAGAAGCACGAACCTTGGTATGTGAGGACGCCACAATCAGCTATGGATGGACTGATTGATAAGTCTATGAACGCCACGGAAAATTTTTGATAAGTTCGAATAGTTCGTTTAGGAACCAAAGAGAATTAAACATCAAATTGTGTGTTATTACTTGTATTCCATTGAATGAAATTTGTTACAATATATAGGGGTTCCTATGTGAATTTTTAGCTCCTAATTCCCCACGAATTTCGGGCAAATCAATTACCAAATCACCTAATCTAAAGCAAATAAGGAAAGTTCCCTTAATGGCTTAAAAGCCTTACAATAATAGAAATAACACAAATGCAAAAAGGAAACTAGACATTAAAAGGTAAATAAGCTGATTCTTCTCACCATGTGTCGCCTCACAACAGGAAAGTAACTAAAATGGAAATTACTCAATCCCTTCTAGAGCTTGAATCACGCATTTGTTGGTCTGGTTGTCGCATGCAATTCCCTCAATGGGCCTCCATGCAATAGCTTGAGCCCAAGTTGCTTGAATCAGCCCAATAAGCGTTTCTTTAAACTTCTTCGTACGAGCTCTCGTAACCGGACCAATGGGAACTTGAATTGGATCTAAATATGTCTCCCACGTGCTCTTGCTTGTGCTAACGATGTCATCATCATTCCCCTCCTCTTGAGAAGGATTTGTCCTCAAATCGTCGCCTGCATCAAAAGGACTTAGGTCAGAAACATTAAAGGAGGCACTTACACCATACTCACCTGGCAAGTCTAGCTTGTATGCATTATCGTTGATCCTTTCGAGAATTTGAAAAGGACCATCCCCTCTAGGCAATAGATTGGATTTCCTTTGTTCCGAAAACCATTCCTTGCGTAAGTGCAACCACACCCAATCACCGAGCTCGAAGACGAGCTTGTGACGCCCTTTGCTGGCTTGTTCAGCATATTGTTTAGTCCTTCGCTCGATGTTGAGTCTTGCCTTCTCATGTATCTGCTTAACAAGATCAGCTTTTCTTTTTCCATCTAAATTCACATGCTTAGACAAAGTTAATGGCATTAAATCCAAAGGAGTTAAAGGATTAAAACCATAAACAATTTCAAACGGTGAAAATTGAGTAGCAGAATGAACAGATCGATTATAAGCAAACTCAACATGTGGTAAACACTCCTCCCATGTTTTGATGTTCTTTTTAATGACAGCCCGCAACAAAGTAGACAAGGTTCTACTCACAACTTCTGTTTGACCATCGGTTTATGGGTGACAAGTAGTTGAAAACAATAGCTTATTCCCTAACTTAGCCCCCAAAGTCTTCCAAAAGTAGCTTAAGAACTTGGTGTCCCTATCAGAAACAATTGTCCTAGGCATACCATGAAGTCTCACAATTTCCCTAAAGAACAAATCAGCAACATTAGAAGCATCATCTGTCTTGTGGCATGGAATAAAATGAGCCATCTTTGAAAACCTATCCACGACCACAAATATTGTGTCTCTTCCCCGTTTAGACCTAGGCAAACCTAACACAAAATCCATCGAAACATCAATCCAGGGTTCACTAGGTATTGGTAAACGGGTGTACAAACCATGGGGCTGCACTCTTGATTTAGCCTGCCTACAAGTTACACATCTACCACAAAGCCTCTCAACATCTCATTTCATATGTGGCCAATAGAAGTGTTCCTGCAACATAGCTAAAGTCTTCATTACTCCAAAATGTCCCATCAATCCTCCCCCATGGGATTCTCTCACTAGCAAATCTCTTAATGAACAATTAGGCACACATAATTTATTCTCCCGAAACAAGTGTCCCTCATGCCTAAAGTACTTACCACTAGCAAATCTCTCACAAGCTTGATACTCAGTACTAAAGTCATGGTCATCAGCATATAACTCTTTAATGTGTTCAAAACCCAGTAGTTTAGCATTAAGAGTTGAGATTAAGACATACCTGCGAGAAAGTGCATCAGCAACGACGTTTTCCTTACCTTGCTTGTAGCGAATGACATACGAAAACGTCTCTATGAATTCTACCCAACGAGCATGCCTCTTGTTCAGCTTGTGTTGGCCCTTCAAGTGTTTCAGGGACTCATGATCGGTGTGAATCACAAACTCCTTAGGCCATAGGTAGTGCTGCCACGTCTCTAATGCCCGAACCAATGCATACATCTCTTTATCATAAGTTGGGTAATTAAGAGTTGCCCCATTCAGCTTCTCACTGAAATATGCTACTGGTCTCCCTTCCTGCATTAAAACAGCACCAATTCCAACACCTGAAGCATCACATTCAATCTCAAAAGTCTTGGAAAAATTAGGTAAAGATAACAATGGAGCATTTGTCAACTTCTCTTTGATTAATTGAAATGCCTTTTCTTGCTCTTCTCCTCATCTAAACCCAACATTCTTCTTGATGACTTCAATCAGTGGTGCGGCTATAGTACTGAAATCTTTCACAAACCGCCGGTAGAAACTAGCAAGTCCATGAAAACTCCATACATTTCCCACACTAGTTGGACTCGGCCACTCCTGGATGGCTCGCACCTTTTCTTCATCAACCTGTATACCTTGAGCACTAACAACAAAACCAAGAAACACAAGCTTATCTGTGCAAAAGGTACATTTCTTGAGGTTAGCATACAACTTTTCCTTCCGTAAAACATCTAAAACAAGTTTCAAATGTTCAATATGTTCATCCAAATTACTGCTATAGATAAGGATATCATCAAAATAAACAACGACAAATTTTCCAATAAAAGCTCGCAAAACATGGTTCATTAAACGCATAAATGTGCTGAGCGCATTGGTTAAACCGAAAGGCATTACCAACCACTCATACAAGCCTTGTTTTGTTTTGAAAGCCGTCTTCCACTCGTCTCCCTCTTTCTTGCGAATTTGATGATATCCACTCTTCAAACCAATTTTAGAAAACACACAAGCACCATGCAATTCATCTAACATGTCATCCAAGCGAGGAATGGGATGTCGATATTTTACCGTGATGTTGTTGATGGCTCGACAATCAACGCACATCCTCCAAGTCCCATCTTTCTTAGGCACAAGTAAAACTGGTACGGCGCACGGGCTCATGCTTTCTCTCACGTGTCCCTTCTCCATCAACTCACTAACCTGTCGTTGGAGTTTCTTTGTCTCCTCAGGATTACTCCTATAGGCTGGTCGGTTTGGGATTGTAGCTCCAGGTATGAAGTCGATTTGATGTTCAATCCCGCGGATTGGAGGTAAACCTTGCGGTGTTTCCTCGGGAAAGATATCCTCATATTCCTGCAAAAGAGAAACAACAGAACTATGCAAGGTGGAATCAAGATCGTTAGTGTTTAATAACGCCTCCTTGTACATGAGTAAAATCATCGGCTGATTAGAAAACAAAGCTCTTCTCACATCACTCTTTCTTGCATAAAAGTTTGTTTTTCTCTCTATTTTTCTCTCATTGGCTGATTGTGAATTCTTTTCTGCCCTCTCAATTTTCTCTCCCTTGCTCTCTTTGTTCTCCTTTTTCTCGGCCATCTCTTCTTTTTTTCTCTCACTGGCCGAACTCTCTCTCTGCACTCCCACTCTCGATTTTTCTTCGCTCTTCATTTTTTTATCACTTTCTCTCTGTAAGCTCACTTGGTCTTCATAGACCAGTTTTGGTGTTAATGGAACAAGAGTGGTCGTTTTTTGAATGTGAACAAATGAGTATTTGTTGGTGAAACCATCATGCTTAACTCGCCGATCAAATTGCCATGGTCTGCCTAACAACAAGTGCCCAGCTTGCATCGGAACCACATCGCACAAAACTTCATCTTCATATCTTCCAATGCGAAAAGAAACTAACACTTGATTATGCACCTTTACCTCGCCAGTATCATTTAACCATTGCAATTTATATGGTCGAGGATGCCTAATTGTTGGCAGCCCTAACTTCTCTACCATGGTTGTGCTTGCAACATTAGTACAACTCCCACCATCAATAATCACACTACATACCTTGTTTTGAACGTGGCACCTAGTGTGAAAGATGTTTTCCCGTTGCACCTCTTCATCTTCTTCTTTGGCTTGCACACTTAAAGCTCTCCTTGTGACCAACAATTCTCCTTGGACAGCGCACTCCTCATCATCGGCATCCTCTAATGAAGGCATAGAATCATTGTCCGAATCCTCCTCGGTTTCAATGTCTCCATTGTCCCGCATCACCATAACTCGTTTGTTCGGACATTGGCTTGCTATATGACCCCTGCCTTGACATTTAAAACATTTAATATCACGAGTCCGAGTAGTGGAAGAATCGGATTTACCTTGATTACCATGGCTGGCCACCTCTTGTTTTTGCTCGATCTTTGGCTTGGGGTTGGATTGCTTCTCAACCCTCTTCCATTGGTTGATTTTCCAAGCCGATGTACTCGGGTTTTGGCTAGGACGTGTGTTACTGCCCCTCCTCATAAGTTGATTCTCAATTTCAATAGCCATGTGCACCATGTCCTCCAACTCCACATAATGTTGTAACTCAACGGCATTGTGAATATCTCGGTTCAAACCCGCCAAAAACCTTGCCATTGTAGCCTCCCGATCCTCCTCTATATTAGCCCGAATCATCATAACCTCCATCTCCTTATAGTACTCCTCTACACTCCGGTTGCCCTGCTTAAGGTTTTGTAGTTTGTTGTACAACTCCCGGTAGTAGTAAGTTGGTACAAATCGCTTCCTCATTACGGTCTTCATCTCTTCCCATGACTCAATAGGTCGCTCTCTATTTCGTCTCCTGTTTATAACAAGCTGATCCCACCAAGTAATAGCATAATCAGAAAATTCAATTACAGCCAATTTTACCTTCTCCTCCTCGGAATAGTTGTGGCAGTCAAAGATGAACTCCATTTTCTTCTCCCATTCTAGGTACGCTTCTGGATTGGATTTGCCTTGAAATGATGGTATCTTCATTTTTATGCCTCTCAAACTATCATCTTCCCTGTTCCTAACTCCTCTATCCCGTCCAAATCTTTGGTGACTACCCGCTGAATCTTCTCCTTCGTCAAACTCTTCCCCATCAATCCTATAGTAGTCATCAACCTCTCCTCTAACCAGAACCCTTTCTCGCCTACGCGCATGAGGAACATGTTGTGGCTGTTCCACACGTGCGTTTTCTATCCGGTCTATCCTCTCATGTAGCTGTCCTAACTCTCCTCTCAACAATCGCCTCATCTCCCCCATCATCGCTTCCATAAGAAGTTTTGGGTCTGCTGCACCCGAGGTACCCTCAATAGTGTTCTTGCTGTTGTTTGACATTTTCCAAGGACCTTGCCACACTCCCTTACGTGTTTCACTCGTGAAATGGTTCACTCAATTTCACTCGTGTTTACACTCAATACTTTCAGCTTTTGTCCACTCTAATGCTCTCGCCTCTATGCCTTTTTCCACTCGTTAATTCTCACTCAGTTCCTATAAAACTAGTCAAATCAATATCAAAATTTTCTTGACAATTCACAAATAGATTACCAAAGAGACAAGACTATAACAGGAACGAAGAATTTAGGCTTTCAGAAATCACACCCAAAAGGAACGAAATTTGAGCAAAAAAAATTTTTCTATGTAAGGAATTCAATTTTGGATTCCTTAAATGATGAATAACAAGAATCTGAAAAAAAAATTTAAAGAAGGTTTCTAGACTCTTTTTTTTTTTTCGAAACCTCTTGTTTTTTTTTTCTTCTTTTCCTTTTTTTTTCTTTTCTTTTCTTTCTTTTCTTTTCGGATCTTTTTTTTTTTTTTAACCGACTTTGATAATGGAAATCAAAACTCACGAACAACTGAAACAAACATAAACTAAGAGAACGGATAAGCAAAACCTGATTAGAACCTCGCTCTGATTACCAAATGATACGAACCACGCCAAGAGCTGACGCGACCCTAACCAAAATTGGTTTCCAAGATCAAAATTTCTAACCGGTTTTGGATGGAACCGTGACCCGATGCCCAACAAGAAGCACAAACCTTGGTATGTGAGGACGCCACAATCAGCTATGGATGGACTGATTGATAAGTCTTAGTATGTGAGGACGCCACAATCAGCTATGGATGGACTAATTGATAAGTCTATGAACGCCACGAAAAATTTTCGATAAGTTCGAATAGTTCGTTTAGGAACCAAAGAGAATTAAACCTCAAATTGTGTGTTATTACTTGTATTCCATTGAATGAAATTCGTTACAATATATAGGGGTTCCTATGCGAATTTTTAGCTCCTAATTCCCCATGGAATTTTGGGCAAATCAATTACCAAATCACCTAATCTAAAGCAAATAAGGAAAGTTCCCTTAATGGCTTAAAAGCCTTACAATAATAGAAATAACACAAACGCAAAAAGAAAACTAGACATTAAAAGGTAAATAAGCTGATTCTTCTCGCCATGTGTCGCCTCACAACGGGAAAGTAACTAAAATGGAAATTACTCAATCCCTTCTAGAGCTTGAATCACGCATTTGTTAGTCTGGTTGTTGCATGCAATTCCCTCAATGGGCCTCCATGCAATAGCTAGAGCCCAAGTTGCTTGAATCAGCCCAATAAGCGTTTCTTTAAACTTCTTCGCACGAGCTCTCGTAACCGGACCAATGGGAACTTGAATTGGATCTGAATATGTCTCCCACATGCTCTTGCTTGTGCTAACGATGTCCTCATCACTCCCGGTAGTAGTAAGTTGGTACAAATCACTTCCTCATCACGGTCTTCATCTCTTCCCATGACTCAATAGGTCGCTCTCTATTTCGTCTCCTGTTTATAACAAGCTGATCCCACCAAGTAATAGCATAATCAGAAAATTCAATTACAGCCAGTTTTACTTCTTTGCCTCGGAATAGTTGTGGCAGTCAAAGACGAACTCCATTTTCTTCTCCCATTCTAGGTACACTTCTGGATTGGATTTGCCTTGAAATGATGGTATCTTCATTTTTATGCCTCTCAAACTATCATTTTCCTGGTTCCTAACTTCTCTATCCTGTCCAAATCTTCAGTGACTACCCGCTGAATCTTCTCCTTCATCAAACTCTTCCCCATCAATCCTGTAGTAGTCATCAACCTCTCCTCTAACCGGAACCCTTTCCCACCTACGCGCATGAGGAACATGTTGTGGCTGTTCCACACGTGCGTTTTCTATCCAGTCTATCCTCTCATGAAGCTGTCCTAACTCTCCCCTCAACAATCACCTCATCTCCCCTATCATCGCTTCCATAAGGAGTTTTGGATCTACTGCACCAAAGGTACCCTCAATAGTGTTCTTGCTGTTGTTTGACATTTTTTTTTCTACAAAACAAAGTAAGAAACAATGCAAAGGACCTCACCACACTCCCTTACGTGTTTCACTCGTGAAATGGTTCACTCAATTTCACTCGTGTTTGCACTCAATACTTTCGACTTTTGTCCACTCTAATGCTCTCGCCTCTATGCCTTTTTCCACTCGTTAATTCTCACTCAGTTCCTATAAAACTAGTCAAATCAGTATCAAAATTTCCTTCACAATTCACAAATAGATTTCCAAGGAGGCTCAGATTAGAAACAAGAATATAATAGGCATAGATAATTTAGGCTTTCGGAAATCACACCCAAAAGGAACAAAATTTGAGCAAAAATTTTTGGCCTTTGCAGGGAATTGAATTTTGGATTCCTTAAACCATGAATAACAAGAATTTAAAAAAAAAATTAAGGAAGGTTCCCAGACTTTTTTTTTTTTTATACCCGACTTTGATAATGGAAATCAAAACTCACGAATAACTGAAACAAACATAAACTAAGAGAATGGATAAGCAAAACCTAATTAAAATCTTGCTCTGATTACCAAATGATATGAACCCACCAAACTCTACCCCAAAAACTAGCTCATGAGGGGAGGATTGTGAACCCATATATATAACACCCAAGACCACCCTCTCTAACCGATGTGGGACACATCAATGAAAAACCTGAATACACATTGTAACCTCTAATGAACCACAACCGGCATGAATGAATGAATTAATTAATTATAAAATAATAATTTAATCAACATAATTAATTAATAAACATTCACCATATAATCCATGACAATATACAAACATATGGGAACCCTAGAATGCTAACTCTCTAAAAAATTAAATTCAAGGATATGAGAGATCAAGATCACATAATTTATACATATAGCATAATCATAAACTCGTAAATTTATGTAAAAACCTTGTCTCTGATACCAACTGTAGGAAAAATAGTACGCAGCAGAATTTTAAAATTTTTATGCTAGAATATTTTCCAAAACACAAGTTTAACGAGATCTTACTAACCTTGTTTGTCGAAAAACTCCCACAATCGATAGAGAAAGGATGTTGTAGAAGAACCTCAACCAACTAGCCTTCTTTGTTATTCTCTATCCACGACTAGTGTGTGTGTGGGCACACTCGTACAGCTCTTCCACCAGACGACTCTCCTTCTAACCAATTGAGAAAACCCAAAGCTATAGTTCATGATGTGTGAACAATAGCTCATAGGGAGTTTCAGAGTCTCACTCTTAATCTCTCAATTGATCTAAATAACATATGAGTCTCACTCCTTATTTATAGAGGTTGGGCCCAAGAGTCAGTCTTTATCAGATAAGGCCTCAAAAATTCGAATCAAGATCAATATCTGATTAAATTCACGTGAAAACGTGTGATCTATTTATCGCTTGGTTGGCAGGCCGAACTAATAGATTGGCCTGCCGAACTTACTCTATCGGCTGGCTAAACCTGAAGACCGGCCTATCAAACTTACGATAAATGATCTCTGTGAATCTTTTATTTTCCACCCGAGATTCTTAAGATAGAGCCTCAATTTTAATTCAAATAACCCAATAAAGAAGTTATCTGATTAAAACAATCATATTTAGATAATCTCTAGGAAAATAAATATTCTTGATAGTTCAACAAGTTTATCTTGAATTAATCCAACTGATAAGTAGACATGAATTATCTAATGAATTATCTAATTTCAATAATTCAACAAGTTTATCTTGAATTAATTTTCACAAAACTAATTCAATCGATAAACAAACATGATTTATCTTATCCTATCGAATTTTCAGCCAATTTGATAATTTGATGCAAGTAACCAATTATTAGAAAAGCACGTTGTATCATTGTAGGATTTCTTATGAGCTAGCAAAGGGGACCTGATGGACCTATATACTTCAAGCTCCTGATAATTATGAAACTCAATATCCTAGATATATAATTCATAATTATCAACTCTAACGCTGCTCCATTAAAAACTTAGAGTTGCACTCTCAAACTATATAGAATTACGAAGCTCGTATAGCTAAATCTCCATGACATATCATAATGTATCGTATCCCTAATTCAAAATTATGAATTAGATATATAATTCATAATTATCAACTCTAACGCTACTCCATTAAAAACTTAGAGTTGCACTCTCAAACTATACAGAATTACGAAGCTCGTATAGCTAAATCTCCAAGACATATCATAATGCATCGTATCCCTATAAGATTATCCATAATTGGCTTAAGGATAAATTATGTCTTACCTTCTGCATTAATTTTATCTTACGTTCCATTATCTCACCATCGAAAAACTTACCATCCAAAGATGATATGCCATTCGATTACACCTATGTATCCAAATGGTTGTGCACTCTAGTTTTTCAATTACAGGATAATGCATATAAGAGGATATCAACTACTCCTGAAGAGTAGCTATGGATTCCATATCTTTGAATAACAGGTCTACGCTATTAAGAGTCATGCCTCCAATGAACCGGCATGCGTACCAACATAAAATGTGGATATCACCCTTTAGTATATCAAAAGATATAAGTCAAGACAATGGGCACACTATTCATCCCAAGATTAAGATACAATACAAATAATTGTCTAGAGTGAATCAATTTGCTGAGAAAAAATTATTAACCCAAATCAATTCACTTTATGTCCCGATCCAACACATCGTCACCTACGACAATGTGCCAATGTTTCTATTCATGGAGTCTACCTCCAATGACCAGGACAAACCATCTCCCCTTAGGGATATAGACAACATAACAATCTGTGCATGAATAAATCGCCCAACTTTGTTCCTTCTGATACAAACCTCGCCAATATACTGACGAAACCCGTTATCAATAAAAAGGCACCAAGACAGTTTCTACTCAGATTTGGATGGAAGTCACTGCGACCCGTTGCTTCTATCGAAGGAAGAACCTTGGTATGTGAGGACGCCACAATCAGCTATGGACGGACTGATTGATAAGTCTATGAATGCCACGAAATTTTTCGATAAGTTTGAATAGTTTGTTTAGGAACAGCTGAGAATTAAAACCTCAAATTGTGTGTAAAAACTTATGCCCATTGATTGAAATTCGTTACAATATATAGGGGTTTCCCCTTTACGAATTTTCAGCTCCTAATTGCCCATGGAATTTCGGGCAAATTAATTACACAAAAAAAAGGACTAATTTAAAGCAAATAAGGTAAGTTCCCTTAATGGCTTAAAAGCCTTACAATAATAGGAAATAAAAGAAACGCATGTTTTCTAAAAAAGAAAAAGGAAACTAGACAATAAAATAGTAAATAGCTGATTCTTCTTGCCACTTGTCGCCTCAAAATGGGAAAGTAACTGAAATGGAAAGTAGCTTGATTATTTGCAGCCATATGGTGGTAATCACTTGTTGATTTTGCAAACATGATTACTCGGTCCCTTCTAGAACTTGAATCATGCATTTGTTGGTCTAAAAGTCACATGCAATTCCCTCAATGGGCTTCCATGCAATAGCTTGAGCCCAAGTTGCTTGAATCAGCCCAATAAGCGTTTCTTTGAACTTCTTCGCACAAGTTCTCGTAACCGAACCAATGGGAACCTGAATTGGATCTGAATATGTCTCATCCCACGTGCTCTTGCTTGTGCTAACAATGTCCTCGTCATTCCCCTCCTCTTAAGAGGGATTTGTCCTCAAATCGTCGCTTGCATCAAAGGACTTATATCAGAAACATTAAAGGTGGCACTTACACCATACTCACCTGGCAATTCTAGCTTGTACGCATTATCATTGATCCTTTTGAGAATTTGAAAAGGACCGTCCCCTTTAGGCAACAGCTTGGATTTCCTTTGTTCTAGAAATCGTTCCTTGCGTAAGTGCAACCACTGTTAGACATGTATGCCCTAAGGAGTAAAAATGTAATAAGTTTTTGGAGACATTTTTATTAATAAAGAATTTGTTCATTTATATATACCAAATCTTGTCCTCTTTACGTTCATATTTGTTGAATGTATGTTAAGCAAACAGTAGTCTGAGATTGTTGGTCTAAACCTTAAGAATTGGGCATATGATGGACTGATTATGCGGAAGACACGATTCTTAAGGTGACGGTCTAAAACATATGATCCGCAATCGAGGGAATAAAGTTGGGCACTTTATTCATGTAAAGATTGTTTTGTTGTCTATATCCCTTTTAGGAGATGGTTTGTCTTGACCATCGGAGTTAGACTCCGTGAATAGAAATATTGGCAAGTTGTCATAGGTGACGATGTGTTGGATCGGGACATAAAGTGAATTGATTTGGATTAATAATTCTGTCTTGGCAAATCGATTCACTTTAGACAGTCATTTGTATTGTATCTTAATCCTGAGATGAATAGTGGGCCTGTTGTCTCGACTTGTGTCTTTTGATGTACCAATGGGTGACACCCACATCTCAATAGTGGTATGCATGCCGGTATGTTGGAGGCATGACTCTTGATAGCGTAGACTTGTTATTCATAGATATGGAATCCATAGCTCCTCTTTAGGAGTAATGATATCCTCTTATATGCATTGTCCTGTACTTAGAAAACTGGAGCGCTCAACCATTTGGATACGTAGGTGTAACTAAATGGTATACTATCTTTGGATGGTAAGTTTTCTAATGGTGAGATAATGGAACGTAAGATAAAAATAATCGGGAAGGTAAGACAGAACTTGTCCTTAAGTCGATTATGGATTATCATATGGGGATATGATACACTATGATATGTCATGAAAACTTAGCTACACGGGCTTCGTAATTCTATAAAGTTTGTGATTGCAGCTCTAAGCTTTTAGTGGAGTAGCGTTGGAGTTGATAATTGTGAAATGTATATCTGAGATATTGGGTTTCATAGTTATCATGAGCTTGAACTTTATAGGTCCATTTTGGTCCCCTTTGCTAGCTCACAAAATCCTGTAACGACATGGCGTGTTTTTCCAATAATTGGTGACTTATGTCGGATTTATCAGATTGGTTTAAAATTATGAAAGAATTAAATAATTCATGTCTGTTTATCGATTCAATTAATTTTGTAAGAAATTAATTTAAGATAAACTTGTTGAATTATTAGGATCAGATAATTCTTGTCTGTTTATCGGTTGATTTAATTTTGGATAAATTAGATCAAGATAAACTTGTAGAATTATTGTGAATTGATTTATTTTCTTAGCGATTATCTTGATAAAGTTTGTTTTGATCAGATAACTTTTCTATTGGGTTATTTGAATCAAAATTGAGACCTTATCCTATAAAATCTCGGGTGGAAAATAAAAGATTTGTGAAGATATTTGCGTGGGAGTTTGGCCTGCCAAATGACGTGTTCAGCCTGTCGATGGGGCCTGTTCGGCCTGCCGATCAACGAGTGATAAGATTACGCGTTTTCAAGCGGATCTTATCAAATATTGATCCGAACTTGATTCTGTTTCGAGTTTTTGAGACCTAATCTGATAAGGTCTGACCCTAGGACTAATAGCTACATAAAAGGAGTGAGTCTCATGATTTACTCAGATCAATTGAGAGATTAAGAGTGATACTCTTCTGGTGAGCATCTGGAAACTCCCTGAGAGCTTTTGTTCACAAATCATGAACACTAGCTTTGGGTTCTCTCTATTGGTTGGAAGGAGAGTCACCAGTGGAAGAGCTGTATGATGAGACTGGAAAAGTGTACATTTTTTAAAGCTTAAATCATTTATTTACGCTTATATTTCTCATTAAATCCTCTAATTAATAGCATTTTGTGTTAATAAGTATTTTTGTGTCTTAGTGTGAAAATGTATTTAAAAATACGTTTTTAGTGTGTTTTTAGTAATTTTTAGAATCATTTTAGTGTGTTAAATAAGTGCCTAGTCTGTAAATAATTAAATCCGTAAAAGTAATGCTGTTATTTTATTTTGAGTTTTAGTGTGTTTGATAGTGTGTTTTAAATTTATAAATATGTCTTGTTATATTTTTAGTAATTTTTAAAAATATTTCCAAGTTATAAAAATTATATCTGTGCTAAACCGTAAGAGACTAGAAATTTTAGGAGTTTTTATCTATTTTTGTGTATTTTATTGTAAAATAAATATTTTTAATATTTTTGTAAATATTATGTTTGTAAAATAATTAATATTAGTGTGTTTGTGATTTTTAGATTTGAAATCTAAAGGAAAAATGGAACAAAACGACACCAAAACGGATAAAATCGGACATCAAATGCATCAAGGAGATAAATAAAATTCAAATTTAAAATTTAAGGGACACGTGGCACACTTTCAATAGGAAAGAGCATTAATTATCAATGGACGTTAGTAAATCCAATCCCCTATAAATACCGAGGCATTTGCCTCAGTTGAAGAACCCCTCTCACAGTATGAAAATACTGTTGTATTAGTTGTAGTCCAGTTTTTAGTCTAGTTAATATTCCCTAGTTTATGTTGTAAAAATTATGCTCAATAATATTAGTAGTATTTTATTAATTATGTCTTTTTAAATTTCTTTTTAGTTGAGGGGAGAGGGGAAAATTCTGACAAAATTATCTTAAGTATTTTTTGGTTTTTCTTAGTTTTCTAAGCTGTTGTAATGCCAAAATATTTCCTTAGAAAACTTAGAATTTCAATATTTTCTTAGCAAAATTACGATTTTGATTTATCGACGACATAGACTGGCACGGATAATGCTTGGGAGGACCTTGATTACTCGTAGACAGAGAATGGCTCGGTAAATGCTTAACTTACTATCTTGGTTGTTATTTTAGTTAAGGTATGTTGAATGCTGCTTATGATGTGTCCCACATCGGTTAGAGAGGGTGGTCGTGGGTGTTATATATATGGGTTCACAATCCTCCCCTCACGAGCTAGCTTTTGGGGTGGAGTTAGGTGAGTTCATATCAACTTATTTATTAAGTTGTGTTTTTGTTACATTATAGACATGGAATGTGACAGTAAATGCTTGGTAAATCTTGATTTATTGTCGACATAGGATGACATAATGTATGCTTAAATCAACTAATAAATAAAAAGAGAAACTAAAATATATTGAAGATAATTGTTAGAATAGAACCTTTGAACCTCAGTTCTGTTATTATTGTTGTTTTACTTCTTTAAATTGTCGTTATTATTGTTGTTTCTCTACTTAAGTTATTATTTGCATTTCTTGTTATTAAAGTTCTAAATGATCAAAATTTAAAGATGACAAATGTTGTAAAAATATGTAAATATTGTAAATACATCCTGTGAATAATAAATATTAATCCTCAAAATTTTCAGCTTAAATAAAAAGAAAAAGTTAATAAAATACATGTATTGGAATTAAATAAATCCTTCCCTGTGGGTTCGACCTCGGATTCACCGAGTAAATATTACTTGAGACAACCTTATACTTGAGGTTAGTTTAAAATGAGTAAATAGACGCGAGACCAAGTTTTTGGCGCCGTTGCCGGAGAAGGTATTGTTTTCATTGCAATATAATATTGTGTAATATATTTTATTTTTATTTTTATTTTTATTTTTCTTTTATATATTACTAACTCTTCTTTTCTTTTGTTTTATTTCTTTTCTTTTGTTAATATCTTCTGTTTTGCAAGTATTAAGTACTGTTCACGTAGGAATCTGCATGCATTTTATGTAAGTTACTATTTACAGTAGTTACTATTCATGTCACTATTTTAATATTCAAAAAGAAAAATTAAAAAAAATCAAAAAAATTTAAAAAATCAAAAAAAATTTATTTTCTCTCATTTCTTCTGTAAAATATTTTTTTTGCTAGTTTTAGGCTTTTGCCTTAGAAATAAAACTTCATAAAATTTTAGATTAGGTTTTTCATAATACTTAATAAATAAATTGTGTTTTTGTGAAAAGTATTTTTTGAGAAAGTTTTGTTTGGGGACTAGTACTGGTTCGAAATTCTTTCCCATAACCGGTTCACTTTTGGAGATTCTCCCAACACCAGTCATTCCTGAAACGTTATTCTATCAAGGAAATTGGTTCTTAAGGAGCCTTAGCACCACCAATCTTTCCTGGGGACATTCTTGAAAAATATAATTCGTAACTTCACAAAATCAATAAGGCAGATACTTTTCATTCACTACTCTACTCTCCCTGAGTGGAGAAAAGCTTAGTATTTGTCTATAAAATTTTGTAAATATTTAAATAATTTGTATGCCAGTTTGGTTTCGTGAGTCTAATAGTCGTAGGTTAGTTAGGAAAAGTTTAGAATCACATTTCGTCTCTGTTGTGTCTTCAAATTCACCAAAAATGGCTGATGATGAAAGTGTTCATAATGAAAATATTGTTAATCAACAAATCATCAATCCTGTTGTTCGCTCAACGAGAGATTATTTGCAACCACCCCGTGAATCCACTCCATCATGTTTGGTTTTTCCTCTCAATGCTCATCACTTTAGGTTTAAACCTGGAATGATCAACTTGCTTCCCAATTTTCATGGCTTAGAATATGAAAATCCATATCTGCACCTTAGAGAGTTTGAAGATGTTTGTGCTACCTTCACTGACCAGGAAGTTTCAAATGAAATTGTTAAGCTTAAACTTTTTCCTTTTTCTTTAAAAGACAAAGCTAAAACTTGGCTTACTTCTTTAAAACCTAGGTCAATAGGTACATGGCAAGAAATATAAACTGAGTTTCTGAAAAAATTCTTTTCAACACATAAGACTAATGCTTTGAAAAAACAAATTCAAATTTTTTCCCAAAATGTAAAAGAAGTTTATTTCCAATGCTGGGAACGATTTAAAGATTTCTTAAATTCTTGCCCACATCATGGTTTTGAAAAATGGCATTACATTAGTTTTTTTTTATGAAGGCTTAACTCCTAAAATCTGTCAATTTGTTGAAACAATGTGTAATGGAGAATTCCTTGATAAAGAACTTGATGAAGGGTTAGATTTCCTTGATAATTTGGCTGATAACTCTCAATACTGGCAACATAGTAATTCTGAAGGCTCAATTAGATCTAATCTTGCTAATGCTCAAAGAGGTGTCCATCAACTTAGTCAAGAAAATTATCTAAGTGTTAGAATTGCATGTTTGACTAAAAAGATTGAAGCCATGGAACAAAGGAATGTCCAAGAACCCAAAATTAAAATTTTGTGTAGTGTTTGCCAAACTCTAGGACACTCAACTTATGAATGCCCAATTTTTAAGGAAGAGTCTCATGAACAGGTGAATTACACAAATCAATTGGACCCACCTAGGAAGCCATTTCCATCCCTACATTCTGACACATACAATTCACAATGGAAAAACCATCCCAATTTAGTTAGAGAAATGATCAACCACAATAGCAATATCAACCACCACCACCATTTTCACCACAAAACTCTCAAGGCCGTCCACTATTTCCATCAAATTCTCAAAATTTTCAAAGGCCTCCACAAAAATTTTCTGAAAATCTCCAATCTTGAGTCAAAACTCTTGAAGACACTTTGCAAACTTTCATTCAAGCTCAAAAATCATTCATTCAAAAACAGGAAGTTCATAACACTCGCACTTCTCAAGACATTCATGAAATTAAAGAATCCATTTCCAAACTCACTTCTTCCCTTCGCATTCAAGAAAAAGGCAAATTTCTTGCTCAACCTGTACATTATCCATCTGCAAATGAAATTGCCTCTTCTAGTTCACAGGCACAACAAGAAACTGTTAATTTTGTTACAACTCTTTGAAGTGGAAAAACTGTTGATAAAACTAATCTTTTAAAAGATCAAAAAGTTAATTCAACTTTGAAAAGTGGTGATCAAATTAATAGTGATGAGGAAAATTCTGAAAGAGAAAAGAGTGTTTCAAAAGAGAAATTTGTTCCAAAGATTCCATTTCCTCAAGCTTTGCTTTCAAAAGAGAAGTTTGACAAAAACGCTGAAGTTTTTGAACTGTTCAAACAAGTCAAAATTAACATTCCACTTTTAGATGCAATCAAACAAGTCCCATCTTATGCTAAATTTTTGAAAGATTGTTGTACAATTAAAAGAAAGCATAATGTGACTAAAACTGCATTTTTAGCTGAGAATGTTAGTTCCATCATTCAACATGATTCATCATTGAAATACAAAGATCCTGGTTGTCCCACAATTTCTTGCATCATCAGAAATACTCAAATTGAACATGCTTTGTTAGACCTTGGTGCTAGTGTCAACCTCTTACCTTATTCTGTTTATCAGCAATTAGTTTTAGGTGAACTAAAGCCAACTTCTGTCACACTACAACTAGCTGATCGATCTGTAAAATTCCAAGAGGTGTTGTCGATGATGTGTTAGTCCAAATTGATAAATTTTACTACCAGTGGATTTCATTGTTTTGGATACACAACCTGTCACAAATTCAAATGTTCAAATTCCTATCATTTTAGGTCGTCCATTTCTTGCAACTTCTAATGCTTTGATTAATTGTAGAAATGGAATACTAAAATTGTCTTTTGGAAATATGACCTTAGAGTTCAACGTTTTTAACATGGCACAATCACCCTCTGGAAAATGTGAAGTTAACTTTGTTGAGAGCAATACTTCTAGAACGTTTGTTGATCCCTTGGCTGATTTGGCTAATTCTTTTGATTCGAATGTCCCACCCAAAGTTGATAACCATTCTGTGAATGTTTTTGACCAATCTCCTGAAGCTAAAAATTCAAATTTTGAAGCTAAATGTGAAAATGAAGTTTTTGAAGAAGGACCTGAGGATGAGGTGATGGGTGACACTATGGATGATCTCATGTATGATCTCATGGATGAAGAAAAATTTCAGCAAAGATTCTTTGCAGCTGCTGGCAACTTAACTTTTTGGGAGTGCTATATTTTAGGAAGGTTTAGAGCAACTCTTCCAACAGTCATCAACATTGACGATTCTGACTCCGATCCTGAAACTAAAATCATGGTTATAGATTAATGTTTGTATTGTGTTTATGTTTTTGTATTTGTTTGTTGTATCTTTATTTTCTTTGTTTTTCCTAAAAATAAAAAAAATAATTTCAAAAATTCATTAAAATGGCAGAAATTATGGAGGTTGTAATCAGCACTATTAGTTGGTATTTTTGTATCAACGGCCTCTAGAAACGCATTTTAATGAAATAATTTTCAATGAATTTTTCTGAATTTTAGATCTTTGTCAAAAAAAAATTTGAAAAACTCAAAAACACAAAAATATTTTCATTTCTGAGTAATCTATTAGGTTACCTTTCTTTAGCCCATTTTAGTTCAGCCCATTATTCCCGCATGCGTCTGAATAGTCTTCCCTGTGTCTGAATAGAAGTCTACCCCTTATCTATAAAATATGTTACTGTACATCTAAGCTCAGAAATCTTTGTTCTTTCTCTCTCTAAATTTCTTGTTTTCTCTCTCGAATTCTCTTTGTCTTCTCACTAAAATTCTGAGAAATTCTTCAAAACTCTTTCAAAGTTCTTCAATCTTTTAAACATTTTTTCCAGAAAATCTTCAATCTCCTTTTCTTCTGCTTCCACAAAAATCTTCACAATTCTCTCTCAAACTCTCTCTTAAAGCTCTTAATTCACTCTCAAGAATCTCTGATGAGGACATCGTTAGCACAAGCAAGAGCACGTGGGAGACATATTCAGATCCAATTCAAGTTCCCATTGGTCCGGTTACGAGAGCTCGTGCGAAGAAGTTTAAAGAAACACTTTTTGGGCTGATTCAAGCAACTTGGGCTCAAGCTATTGCATGGAGGCCCATTGAGGGAATTGCATGCGACAACCAGACCAATAAATGCGTGATTCAAGCTATAGAAGGGATTGAGTAATTTCCATTTCAGTTACTTTCCCATTTTGAGGCGACACATGGCGAGAAGAATCAGCTTTTGACCTTTTTAATGTCTAGTTTCCTTTATTTTCGTTTGTTTATTTCTATTATTGTAAAGTTTTTAAGCCATTAAGGACACTTACCTTATTTGCTTTAGATTAGGTGATTTGGTAATTGATTTGCCGAAATTCCATGGGGAATTAGGAGCTGAAAATTCGCATAGGAACCCCTATATATTGTAACGAATTTCATTCAATGGGATACAAGTAATAACACATAATTTTGAGGTTTAATTCTCTTTAGTTCCTAAACGAACTATTCAAACTTATCGGAAATTTCCGTGGCATTCATAGACTTATCAATCAGTCCATCCATAGCTGATTGTGGCGTCCTCACATACCAAGACTTATCAATCGGTCTCTCCATAGCTGATTGTGGCGTCCTCACATACCAAGGTTCGTGCTTCTTGTTGGGCATCGGGTCGCGGTTCCATCCAAAACCGGTTAGAAAGTTGATCTTGGAAACCAACTTCGGTTAGGGTCGCGTCAGTTCTTGGCGTGGTTCGTATCATTTGGTATCAAAGCGAGGTTCTAATCAGGTTTTGCTTATCCGTTCTCTTAGTTTATGTTTGTTTTAGTTATTCGTAAGTTTTTGATTTCCATTATCAAAGTCGGTTAAAAAAAAAAAAAGATCCGAAAAGAAAAGAAAGAAAGAAAAGAAACGAAAAGAAAAAAAAAAAAAAGGAAAAGAAGAAAAACAAGAGGATCCAAAAAAAAGTCTGGAAACCTTCCATAATTTTTTATTTCAGATTCTTGTTATTCATCGTTTAAGGAATCCAAAATTGAATTCCCTGCATAGACCAAAAAAATTTTTGCTGAAATTTTGTTCCTTTTGGGTGTGATTCTGAAAAGCCTAAATTCTTTGTTCCTGTTATAGTCTTGTCTCTTTGGTAATCTATTTGTGAATTGTCAAGGAAATTTCGATATTGATTTGACTAGTTTTATAGGAACTGAGTGAGAATTAATGAGTGGAAAAAGGCATAGAGGCGAGAGCATTAGAGTGGACAAAAGCCGAAAGTATTGAGTGTAAACACGAGTGAAATTGAGTGAACCAATTCACGAGTGAAACACGTAAGGGAGTGTGGTAAGGTCCTTTGGAAAATGTCAAACAACAGCAAGAACACTATTGAGGGTACCTCGGGTGCAGCAGACCCAAAACTTCTTATGGAAGCGATGATGGGGGAGATGAGGCGATTGTTGAGGGAAGAGATAGGACAGCTTCATGAGAGGATAGACCGGATAGAGAATGCACGTGTGGAACAGCCACAACATGTTCCTCATGCGCGAAGGCGAGAAAGGGTTCCGGTTAGAGGAGAGGTTGATGACTACTATAGGATTTATGGGGAAGAGTTCGACGAAGGAGAAGATTCAACGGGTAGTCACAGAAGATTTGGACGGGATAGAGGCGTTAGGAACCGGGAAGATGATAGCCTGAGAGGCATAAAAATGAAGATACCATCATTTCAAGGCAAATCCAATCTAGAAGCGTACCTAGAATGGGAGAAGAAAATGGAGTTCATCTTTGACTGCCACTACTATTCTGAGGCAAAGAAGGTAAAATTGGCTGTAATTGAATTTTCTGATTATGCTATTACTTGGTGGGATAAGCTTGTTATAAACAGGAGACGCAATAGAGAGCGGCCTATTGAGTCATGGGAAGAGATGAAGACCGTGATGAGGAAGCGATTTGTACCAACTTACTACTACCGGGAGTTGTACAACAAACTACAAAACCTTAAGCAGGGCAACCGGAGTGTAGAGGAGTACTATAAGGAGATGGAGGTTATGATGATTCGGGCTAATATAGAGGAGGATCGGGAGGCTACAATGGCAAGGTTTTTGGCGGGCTTGAATCGAGATATCCACAATGCCGTTGAGTTACAACATTATGTGGAGTTGGAGGACATGGTGCACATGGCTATTAAAATTGAGAATCAACTTATGAGGAGGGGCAGTAGCACACGTCCTAGCCAAAACCCGAGTACATCGGCTTGGAAAATCAACCAATGGAAGAGGGATGAGAAGCAATCCAACCCCAAGCCAAAGATCGAGCAAAAACAAGAGGTGGCCAGCCATGGGAATCAAGGTAAATCCGATTCTTCCACTACTCGGACTCGTGATATTAAATGTTTTAAATGTTAAGGCAGGGGTCATATAGCAAGCCAATGTCTGAACAAACGAGTTATGGTGGTGCGGGACAATGGAGACATTGAAACCGAGGAGGATTCGGACAATGATTCTATGCCTTCATTAGAGGATGCCAACGATGAGGAGTGCGCTGTCCAAGGAGAATTGTTGGTCACAAGGAGAGCTTTAAGTGTGCAAGCCAAAGAAGAAGATGAAGAGGTGCAACGGGAAAACATCTTCCACACTAGGTGCCACGTTCTAAACAAGGTATGTAGTGTGATTATTGATGGTGGGAGTTGTACAAATGTTGCTAGCACAACCATGGTAGAGAAGTTAGACCTGCCAACAATTAAGCATCCTAGACCATATAAATTGCAATGGTTAAATGATACTGGTGAGGTAAAGGTGCATAAACAGGTGTTAGTTCCTTTTCGCATTGGAAGATATGAAGATGAAGTTTTGTGCGATGTGGTTCCGATGCAAGCTGGGCACTTGTTATTAGGCAGACCATGGCAATTTGATCGGCGAGTTAAGCATGATGGTTTCACCAACAAGTACTCATTCGTTCACAATCAAAAGACGATCACTCTGGTTCCATTAACACCAAAAGAGGTCTATGAAGACCAAGTGAGCTTACAGAGAGAAAGTGATAAAAAAATGAAGAGCGAAGAAAAATCAAGAGTGGGAGTGCAGAGAGAGAGTTCGGCCAGTGAGAGAAAAAAAGAAGAGATGGCCGAGAAAAAGGAGAGCAAAGAGAGCAAGGGAGAGAAAATTGAGAGGGCTAAAAAGAATTCACAATCAGCCAATGAGAGAAAAGTAGAGAGAAAAACAAACTTTTATGCAAGAAAGAGTGATGTGAGAAGAGCTTTGTTTTCTAATCAGCCGATGATTTTACTCATGTACAAGGAGGCGTTATTAAACACTAACGATCTTGATTCCACCTTGCATAGTTATGTTGTTTCTCTTTTGCAGGATTATGAGGATATCTTTCCCGAGGAAACACCGCAAGGTTTACCTCCAATCCGCGGGATTGAACATCAAATCGACTTCATACCTGGAGCTACAATCCCAAACCAACCAGCCTATAGGAGTAATCCCGAGGAGAGGAAGGAACTCCAATGGCAGGTAAATGAGTTGATGGAGAAGGGACACGTGAGAGAAAGCATGAGCCCGTGCGCCGTACCAGTTTTACTTGTGCCTAAGAAAGATGGGACTTGGAGGATGTGCGTTGATTGTCGAGCCATCAACAACATCACGGTAAAGTATCGACATCCCATTCCTCGCTTGGATGACATGTTAGATGAATTGCATGGTGCTTGTGTGTTTTCTAAAATTGATCTAAAGAGTGGATATCATCAAATTCGCATGAAAGAGGGAGATGAGTGGAAAATGGCTTTCAAAACAAAACAAGGCTTGTATGAGTGGTTGGTAATGCCTTTCGGTTTAACCAATGCGCCTAGCACATTTATGCGTTTAATGAACCATGTTTTGCGAGCTTTTATTGGAAAATTTGTCGTTGTTTATTTTGATGATATCCTTATCTATAGCAGCAATTTGGATGAACATATTGAACATTTGAAACTTGTTTTAGATGTTTTGCGGAAGGAAAAGTTGTATGCTAACCTCAAGAAATGTACCTTTTGCACAGATAAGCTTGTGTTTCTTGGTTTTGTTGTTAGTGCTCAAGGTATACAGGTTGATGAAGAAAAGGTGCGAGCCATCCAGGAGTGGCCGAGTCCAACTAGTGTGGGAAATGTACGGAGTTTTCATGGACTTGCTAGTTTCTACCGGCGGTTTGTGAAAGATTTCAGTACTATAGCCGCACCACTGACTGAAGTCATCAAGAAGAATGTTGGGTTTAGATGGGGAGAAGAGCAAGAAAAGGCATTTCAGCTACTCAAGGAGAAGTTGACAAATGCTCCATTGTTATCTTTACCTAATTTTTCCAAAACTTTTGAGATTGAATGTGATGCTTCAGGTGTTGGAATTGGTGCTGTTTTAATGCAGGAAGGGAGACCAATAGCATATTTCAGTGAGAAGCTGAATGGAGCAACTCTTAATTACCCAACTTATGATAAAGAGATGTATGCATTGGTTCGGGCATTAGAGACATGGCAGCACTACCTATGGCCTAAGGAGTTCGTGATTCACACTGATCATGAGTCCCTGAAACACTTGAAGGGCCTAGCACAAGCTGAACAAAAGGCATGCTCGTTGGGTGGAATTCATAGAGACGTTTCCGTATGTCATTCGCTACAAGCAAGGTAAGGAAAACGTCGTTGCCGATGCACTTTCTCGCAGGTATATCTTAATCTCAACTCTTAATGCTAAACTACTGGGTTTTGAACACATTAAAGAGTTATATGCTAATGATCATGACTTTAGTACTGAGTATCAAGCTTGTGAGAGAATTGCTAGTGGTAAGTACTTTAGGCATGAGGGATACTTGTTTCGGGAGAATAAATTATGTGTGCCTAATTGTTCATTAAGAGATTTGCTAGTGAGGGAATCCCATGGGGGAGGATTGATGGGACATTTTGGAGTAATGAAGACTTTAGCTATGTTGCAGGAACACTTCTATTGGCCACATATGAAACGAGATGTTGAGAGGCTTTGTGGTAGATGTGTAACTTGTAGGCAGGCTAAATCAAGAGTGCAGGCCCATGGTTTATACACCCCTTTACCAATACCTAGTGAACCCTGGATTGATATTTCGATGGATTTTGTGTTAGGTTTGCCTAGGTCTAAACGGGGAAGAGACTCAATATTTGTGGTCGTGGATAGGTTTTCAAAGATGGCTCATTTTATTCCATGCCACAAGACAGATGATGCTTCCAATGTTGCTGATTTGTTCTTTAGGGAAATTGTGAGACTTCATGGTATGCCTAGGACAATTGTTTCTGATAGGGACACCAAGTTCTTAAGCTACTTTTGGAAGACTTTGTGGGCTAAGTTAGGGACTAAGCTATTGTTTTCAACTACTTGTCACCCACAAACCGATGGTCAAACAAAAATTGTGAATAGAACCTTGTCTACTTTGTTGAGGGCTGTCATTAAAAAGAACATCAAAACATGGGAGGAGTGTTTACCACATGTTGAGTTTGCTTATAATCGATCTGTTCATTCTGCTACTCAATTTTCACTGTTTGAAATTGTTTATGGTTTTAATCCTTTAACTCCTTTGGATTTAATGCCAATACCTTTGTCTGAGCATGTGAATTTAGATGGAAAAAGAAAAGCTGATCTTGTTAAGCAGATACACGAGAAGGCAAGACTCAACATCAAGCGAAGGACTAAACAATATGCTGAACAAGCCAACAAAGGACGTCACAAGCTCGTCTTCGAGCCCGGTGATTGGGTGTGGTTGCACTTACACAAGGAACGATTTTCGGAACAAAGGAAATCCAAGCTATTGCCTAGAGGGGATGGTCCTTTTCAAATTCTCGAAAGGATCAACGATAATGCGTACAAGCTAGACTTGCCAGGTGAGTATGGTGTAAGTGCCTCCTTTAATGTTTCTGACCTAAGTCCTTTTGATGCAGGCGACGATTTGAGGACAAATCCTTCTCAAGAGGAGGGGAATGATGAGGACATCGTTAGCACAAGCAAGAGCACGTGGGAGACATATTCAGATCCAATTCAAGTTCCCATTGGTCCGGTTACGAGAGCTCGTGCGAAGAAGTTTAAAGAAACGCTTTTTGGGCTGATTCAAGCAACTTGGGCTCAAGCTATTGCATGGAGGCCCATTGAGGGAATTGCATGCGACAACCAGACCAATAAATGCGTGATTCAAGCTATAGAAGGGATTGAGTAATTTCCATTTCAGTTACTTTCCCATTTTGAGGCGACACATGGCGAGAAGAATCAGCTTTTGACCTTTTTAATGTCTAGTTTCCTTTATTTTCGTTTGTTTATTTCTATTATTGTAAAGTTTTTAAGCCATTAAGGACACTTACCTTATTTGCTTTAGATTAGGTGATTTGGTAATTGATTTGCCGAAATTCCATGGGGAATTAGGAGCTGAAAATTCGCATAGGAACCCCTATATATTGTAACGAATTTCATTCAATGGGATACAAGTAATAACACATAATTTTGAGGTTTAATTCTCTTTAGTTCCTAAACGAACTATTCAAACTTATCGGAAATTTCCGTGGCGTTCATAGACTTATCAATTAGTCCATCCATAGCTGATTGTGGCGTCCTCACATACCAAGACTTATCAATCGGTCTCTCCATAGCTGATTGTGGCGTCCTCACATACCAAGGTTCGTGCTTCTTGTTGGGCATCGGGTCGCGGTTCCATCCAAAACCGGTTAGAAAGTTGATCTTGGAAACCAACTTCGGTTAGGGTCGCGTCAGTTCTTGGCGTGGTTCGTATCAATCTCAATTCCTCAATCATGGATCCGAAATATGAGCACTTAAAGAAATATTTCCCTTCACTTTCTCAAAGAGAAATCAGAAAGAAGTACAAAACTAGAGTCACTCGTCTTTGGGTACTTTCACGTTTTAAGCTTCCTACTGATATTAAGATGTACATAGAAGGTCTTGCTCGTTCAAGTGATGTAAATAATATAGGTTTGCCTGGTATGGGTACAAGTCTGTGTGCTAGAAAAAGAAGAATTCGTTGTATGGAGTCAAAATGTCATAAATGTTCTCGTCAAACTTGTTCTAGAAAATGTCCCTCACCTGGTTTCGTATCTAGAAATAGGGAAGATAAAATTCAGTTCTGTAAAAATGGTCTTAAGAATGAAAACTTAAAAGATCTCTGAGTTTCTCTTGAGTCCCATCCAAGTGGATACGTTTGGGGGGCTATGAAACAACTCTAGCCTCAATTTCATGAAGAAAAAGAACGTCTTGGGAATCTAAAGCTAAAAGACCCAACTGTTCAGTTTGCGAGAATGTTAGATGGAAAACAAACTCAAGATCCTTCTACTTCAGAACAAGGTCTGTAAAGTATTCTTCTTTGTTTCTTTCTGTGTTTGTTCTAAAAAAAAAAATTGATTGAAAATTTATTCGAGGTATGATCATGGTTTTAATGAAAAAAATCATCAAAACGGCTAAGTAACGGAATTTCTGGAAACGCGTTTTGATGAACAAAAGTTTTCTTCAACTCATTCTCGAATAAAATTTCATCAACAAAAAGATTTTTATTTTTGTGATTTATACAGTTGTTGTTTAATAGTTGTGATCGTGCCATTTATCTTATAATAATAATATCTTGACTTTTCTTTTTTTTTTCAGATGCATAATTTTCTTCGGTAGGTATCTTGTGTGTCGTGTAAGATAAGCTTTGCTTTGAATTTTTAAAATTTAGTTCCATTTGTCAAAAGTTGTACAGTAAAGTCTAGTTTGTCAAAAGGTTAATAGTGTTGTCAGGTACAAGTTGTCTGCAGGGTGTCACATTTATCTGTCCTCGTCTGTCATCACAGCTGTCTTTATTTAATTTTACCCAACGTTCTCTTTAGGTGTCTATAAAATCCTTTTAGTTCTTAAGTTTTTCTCAGAGCAAATTTGTAAGATAGAGTCAGTCAAAAAAAAAAAAGAGTCTTAGTCTTAGTAATTATCATGGATTCCTCGTCCCAGTCATCTTTAAAGTTCAATAATATCTGTGTGTTTTGTGGTTCTAAATCAGGAAAAGGCATTGATTACATAGAAACTGCATTTCATCTAGGCTATGTCTTGGCTACGAAAAAGATAAACCTTGTCTATGGAGGAGGTAGTTTAGGTTTAACGGGTACTGTCTTTGCTGGAAGACGGTTCTGGAGGTACTGGAGCTTTAGGTATTATTCCAGGTGTCCTTGCTCAAAGTCGTTTAAGTGGTCCTACCATTGGTGTTGAAAAAGTAGTTACAGGTATGCCTGAGCGAATAAGAGACATAGAGTTTGCTTTTGATGCTTTCATTGCTTAACCTGGAGGTTTAGGAACTCTAGAAGAACTTTTTGCCATTGCTAGTTGGAAATTGTTAGGACTACACTCTAAACCTGTTGGTTTGTCAAATATAAATGGTTACTTTGACAGTTTGCTTAGTTTTTTAGATCATGCTATGGAACAAAAGTTTCTTGATGAGTCAGGAAGAAAGATTTTTATCTCTGCCACTACTGTAGAGGAATTGCTCGAAAAAATGCACGTCATTGATCCTCAAATGGACACTGCAACATCAAAGCTCTGCGAAAAATGCAAACGAGATTGGGATCTTTCTCTCTAAACTCTAACTCTTTTAGTCTTACTTACAGCATTATTGTTTTTTTATGCATTTGTCTTTGAATAACCACCCTTGAAAGTATGTGTTGTTAGTCTTCTTACTTAATCTTTTTAAACATTGGGAACAGTGTTCAATTTAGGTTGGGGGGAGAAGGTTGTGTCAATTTTTTTCTTTTGTGATTGAATCTGGGACTAGTTTTAAAAACCAAGCGAAAAAAAGAAAAAGAAGAAAAAAAAAGAGTGTGCTGTTTGTAAGACTTTAAGATTCATGTGTTCATAGATCGAGATGGCTGAGTGAAGGTTTTGTCCTGAAACGCGTCTCGATAATGGTTTGAAAATGAAGTCCTTTGTGTTTGTAAAATTCTCATCTCTGCATCTTTCCTTTGTAGCATGCAAGTTTGAAGATGGCTGAGGTAAGGAGTATTTATTATTCTTGAAACGCATCTTCACCTTGGTAGAAATAGCTGAGTAATGGAGTGACTAGCATTCTTGAAACGTGTTTCTACATGATTATAAAAACTGTTTGTTTGCATTGCATTTATTATTAAGAAAAAAAAAACTAAAAAAAAATAAAAATAAAAATCTAAAAATATTTTGGTGATTTGCCTCCTGTCCAATGAGGATATCAAGATTATATCATTCCCATGACTTAAGGTAAATTTTAAATACTAATTAAGTTTATGTTAGTTTCTTTAGTTTGCCATATGTTTAGCATGAAATTTTCCCAAAATTTGAACACTTAATCTTGCACTATGATTTGTTATATTAATTTAGAGACTGTTTATGTTAGAATAATTTGGTTTATTTTTATAAAATCTTATAACTTGTTTAAATCCCACTTGAGACGAAATCCTAGATAACACTAAGTTATAGATATAATTTAGGCCATATTTGGATCGTTTGAGCCTTTGAAGCTAACCTGTTTACATTCTATATCCCTAGTCACCTCGTTGTGCTTAATGTTCTATTTTCTTTGTTACCCATATATTTAGCCTAGACTTTTTAATAAATTCATAATCCTTTTCTTATACCTTTCACTCATAAGGCATCTGTTCTTTCAAGTGAATTCAGGTTTATGAGGTTAGGATGAGTTAGGAATATCTGCTACCTCTGTAAAATATGTATGTTTATTGTAACTCTTCAGTTATTTTATATTAAAAAAAACAAAAAAAAAAAAAGAAGAAGAAAGTTAAATAAAAAGTGGTTGACAAAGGAAATTTCATTTCGGTTCGAGATTGTAAACTTTGGGAATTGGATTGTACATTTTATAGGTTCGGGGTTTCTGTAAGTGTCTTATGGGTGAACTAAGCCTCAAATATATCTTCCATCATACCTTTAACCCAAGCCTTACATTACAAGCTAAATAAAGTCCTAAAGGTCTTTAACAAGGTATTATTCTACATTAGTGGAGACAGGGATGAAAAACAAATTTATAAGAATTTATTTAAATAAATTAAGATATATTAATATAAATTTATCTGGTTAATATGCATTGATTAGTAATAGATATTCACACACACAGAGAGGAAAATTCATCTTAAATAATTGATTTACTGTAGAAATGAATCATAACTTAATTAGTGTTTACATTTTTACTTTGAGGCATGAATATGAGATAAACCCTGAGGAAAATCAGTGAGGAATCGCAATTAAAAAAAAAATCTTTTGTCTATTTTAAGTTTTATCACTTTAGTTGCTAGAGACTAGCAATAAGCTGGTTGGGGGGTGTGATGAGACAGTAAAGGTGTACATTTTCTAAAGCTTAAATCATTTATTTACGCTTTTATTTCTCATTGAATCCTCTAATTAATAGCATTTTGTGTTAATAAGTATTTTTGTGTCTTAGTGTGAAAATGTGTTAAAAAATACGTTTTTAGTGTGTTTTTATGTTTTTAGTAATTTTTAGAATCATTTTAGTGTGTTAAATAAGTGTCTAGTCTGTAAATAGTCAAAACCGTACAAGTAATGCGGTTATTTTATTTTGAGTTTTCGTATGTTTGATAGTGTGTTTTAAATTTATAAATATGTCTTGTTATATTTTTAGTAATTTTTAAAAATATTTCCAAGTCATAAAAATTATATCTGTGCTAAACCGTAAGAGACTGGAAATTTTAGGAGTTTTTATTTATTTTTGTGTGTTTTGTTGTAAAATAAATATTTTTAATATTTTTGTAAATATTATGTTTGTAAAATAATTAATATTAGTGTGTTTGTGATTTTTAGATTTGAAATCTGGAGGAAAAACGGAACAAAACGACACTAAAACAGATAAAATCAGACATCAAATGCATCAAGGAGATAAATAAAATTTGAATTTAAAATTTAAGGGACACGTGGCACATTTTCAACTTTCGAATCAGCTGCCAATTGAATCTCACCCGTTGGATCACTGCAGACGTCAGGACACGTGAGAAGCGTCAACGCTGACGCATGTCGGAGAAGCTGCGTGTCTCAGTCGTGGATTCCACGTGTCGAAGAACGATTGGCTCGTGTGTTACACGCGCCGACAAGATTGCAAGCGAGTCAGAGGGAATCTTGACCTTCTTTGGATTGCATACGGTCGTGTTCACTTGCTCCCACTTTTCTATCCGTTCGATGAAAATAGCAAGAGCGATCCAACGGTCCTCAATTGGACCCACCGGACCCACTTGGGCCCAATCTCGCTTGCGTCTGACAGCCATTGGATCTTGTCTTCAACGCTCCAGATCGTGCCTGTTTTTGTGCTGCTCTGGTATGCGTTACACGGGATTATAAAGGAAAATCTGCACACTTAAGAACACGGATCAGCGTAGAAGACAAAAGGAAGAAAATAATTCGAATCAGTCAACTTTCAACAGGAAAGAGCATTAATTATCAATGGACGTTAGTAAATCCAATCCCCTATAAATACCGAGGCATTTGCCTCAGTTGAAGAACCCCTCTCACAGTATGAAAATACTGTTGTATTAGTTGTAGTCTAGTTTTTATTCCAGTTTTTAGTCTAGTTTCTTGTAAAATATTTCCTAGTTTATGTTGTAAAAATTATGCTCAATAATATTAGTAGTATTTTATTAATTATGTCTTTTTAAATTTCTTTTTAGCTGAGGGGAGAGGGGGAAATTCTGGCAAAATTATCTTAAGTATTTTTTGGTTTTTCTTAGTTTGCTAAGCTGTTGTAATGCCAAAATACTTCCTTAGAAAAATTAGAATTTCAATATTTTCCTAGCTGGAACTCTGCCAAAATTACGGTTTTGATTTATCAACGATATAGAGTGGCACGGATAATGCTTGGGAGGACCTTGATTACTCGTAGACAGAGAATGGCTCGGTAAATGCTTAACTTACTATCTTGGTTGTTATTTTAGTTAAGTTATGTTGAATGCTGCTTATTTATTAAGTTGTGTTTTTGCTACATTATAGACATGGAATGGCACAATAAATGCTTGGTAAATCTTGATTTATTTTCGACATAGGATGTCATAGTGTATACTTAAATCAACTAATAAATAAAAAGAGAAACTAAAATATATTGAAGATAATTGTCAGAATAGAACCTTTGAACCTCAGTCTTGTTATTATTGTTGTTTTACTTCTTTAAATTGTCGTTATTATTGTTGTTACTCTGCTTAAGTTATTATTTGCATTTCTTGTTATCAAAGTTTCAAATTATCAAAATTTAAAGATGAAAAATGTTATAAAAATGTGTAAATATTGTAAATACATTCTGTGAATAATAAATATTAATCCTCAAAATTTTCAGCTTAAATAAAAAGAAAAAGTTAATATAATACATGTACTGGAACTGAATAAATCATTCCCTATGGGTTCGACCTCGGATTCACCGAGTAAATATTACTTGAGACAACCTTATACTTGAGGTTAGTTTAAAATGCGTAAATAGACGCGAGACCACTGTACGTGTGAGCCCACACTCACTCCGATTGTGGATAGAGATAGCAAAGAAGACTAGTTGGTTGAGGCTCTTCTAGAACTTTACTTCTCTTCACAGGTTGCGAAGGTTCTTCACATACAAAGGTTAGTAAGATTTGTTTAATTTATACATATAGCATGTCAAACTTGTGTTTTGAAAATTACTCTGATGAAAAATTTTTAAATTTTGTTGCGCACTGTTTTTTCAACAATTGGTATCAGAGCCATGGTTTTTACATAAATTTACGAGTTTGTGATCATGTTATATGCATAAATTTTGTGATCTTAATCTCTCCTATACTTGAATTGAATTTTATAGAGAGTTGGCACTCTAGGTTTCTATAAATTATATGTTGTCATAGATTATGTGGTGAATGTTTATTGATTAATTATGGTTGATTAAATCGTTGTTTAATTATTTATTAATTAATTAATACCGGTTATGGTTCCTTAGAGGTTAGAATGTGCATCTAGGTTTTTCATGTAATTAGATGACGGACTATCATCTCCGTCTAGGAATTGTTATTTAATTTTAAATTTGTAAGAATTTTGTAATTAAATAATTGTTCGGAGAAGACGGATTTAGAAGGCGGATCTAGAAGAATGATGATGGTGCCCCTAGGTATTTCCTAAGTCTTTAATTTTATGTTTTTGAATTGTTGAAAATAAAATTGATGAATTGTACTAAAATTGTATTTTTTGGAAAGAGGATTTTCTTCTCGGTCGGCATACCGGATATCACAGTTCGACAGGCCGATGGTCACAGATCGACAGGCCGGACGTGTGGTCCGATAGGCCAAACTTTCATGGGTCAACAGGCCGACGAAACATGACTGGTAGGCCAATCACCAAGATCGCCCTGCCGACCGAGAGCTGCCAAGTATCCAGAAAAGGTGCAATTTTTTCGATGCAGTTTTAATTTTATTTTTGGGACGATTATGAAAAATATTAAATTTGGATATGACCGGAAATATGAAGTATTTGATTCATACAGGATTGAAGACTTGAAGATGGGTATTGCATGAAGAAGGATACAGCATGAGGATTCAAGGATGAAGAATCGATAAATGTCTCGATTATTCTCTTGTAATCTTAGTTTTCTATTCTCTAGGGTGGAACCATAATATTACGGTTATTATTATTTTGCTTGTAGCTTTGCTTGATTGCTTTGCTTATCTACATTATAATATGATTTACCATGTATATTGATAACATGTCATATAGAATAGGGAGTGCCGCTCATATTAAAATTGTTCATGCATAATCTTAAAATAAAAACCTTGATTTCAAAAGATTGAGTGGGAGAAGGTTTTCAAAGAGAGGACCTAAGGCCTCCATCGTTGTTCCATAGGTAGAACATGGTGGTCTTGACCCCTAGGAAGGGATTTCTATCATGTACCAGATTGGATCTCTGAAACGATAAGGTATTTTAGTATGATTTATGGTTGCATACCCCTAGGTGGTGATTATAAATCATGGATAAAATATTGAAACGATGGTTATACACTCACGTTAACTTTATTATTAACCTCCCCTAGGAGCTCTGTTAATAAAATTAATGGCCAAAGAAACGATTATTAATATATGTTGGATCATACGGGTCCTGGATGGCATATATTAATCAGGAGGGAATCCGTATTCTTGATTGAATTTGGCATGACTCCCCTAGGAGCTTGTTGAATTCTAAGTTGGGAATTATCGTTGTAAGGTTGTGATATTTTCAAGGTTTTGACACATAAACACATTTGTATGATTTTACATGATTGTGTTATCTTACTAAATTATTATAGGTTTGCTTATGTTTGGTATATGATTCTTTATTGTAGATTGAAAATGTCTAAAAACGCTTTATCGTCGATACTTGATAAGAACCAATTAACCGGTGAGAATTATAACGATTGGAAACGGAACCTGGATATCGTCCTATCCTTTGAGAAACTGAAATATGTACTGACACAACCCCTTGTCCTCCCGAGCCTACGGGAGACTCAAGTAATGAGCAATTCCAAGCGTACGATCGCTGGAAAGATGCTAATGATCAGGCCCGCTGCTATGTAATGGCCAGCATGAACAACGTGCTGCAGGCTCAACATCAGGATTATGAGACTACGAAGCAGATCTTGGATAATCTTGAGGATATGTTCGGAGGCCAGGCCATAACAAAGCGAGAAGGGGCGCTTCAGAAACTCTTAAACTGTAGACAGAGACTGGGGACATCTGTGAAGGAGCACACGATGTTGGTCATGGGTTACCTCGCTAAGGCTCAAACCAATGGAGCCGACATCAATGCTGAAACTCAGATGACTATGGTCTTTGAGACTCTATCTAAGGAATTTATTCCGTTTAGAGCTACTTTTAATTTAAGCAATAGACGGGATATGACCTTAACAGAACTGATGAAACAGTTACAGGAGTTCGAACTGCTGATCAGGGAGTCTCCTGCTGGTGGTGAGGCCAACATGGTAGCTGCTTCTGGTTCCAATCCTAACTCAGGGAATGGAAATAAGCAACGGGCCAAGAATGGGAAGTCTTCTATTCCTGCTGCTACCAACAGCAAGAAGAAGAAGAAGAAGAACCCAAAGAAGCTTAAGTGCTTCTTCTGTAGTAAGGTTGGGCATATCAAGAAGCATTGCAAGGACTTCCTTTCTAAAGGAGGTAGGTATGATCTTCTATATTTAGAAACTTGTTTGGTTGAGGAATCAAGTGACATTTGGGTCATAGATTCCAGTGCAACTAATCATGTTTGTGTTTCTCTGCAGGGATTCAAAGAAACGAGAAGTTTGCTGCATGAGGACTTCACGCTTCGGATGGGCGATGGATCCTTGGTCTCAACGGAAGCAGTGGAGATGTCCATATTTACTTTGATAATTATAGGAATTTAATTTTGCAAGATTATTTTATGTTCCTAAATTTAAAAGGAATTTAATTTCTGTATCTTGTTTATTTAAAGACTCCTACGTGGTATCTTTTAATGAAAAAGTGGTGATTCGTAAAAACAAATCTTTTATCTGTTCTGGATGGATGCAAAATAATCTATATTTTATGAAACCTAAGATGGACTTATTGCTTAATGCTGAGATAAATGATAATGACTCTAAAAGACTTAAAACTTCTCACTCTAATAAGACTTATCTTTGGCATTTGCGCCTTGGTCATATTAACTTGAATAGGATTCAAAGGTTGGTAAGGGATGGACCTTTAAGTCACTTAAAGGTGGAATCTATAGCTCAATGTGAATCTTGTTTGGAGGGTAAAATGACCAAAAGACCATACGGGTCTAAGGGCAATAGGGCCGAAGGGGTTCTAGAACTTGTGCATAGTGATGGTTGCAGACCGATGAACATCCGGGCACGAGGAGGGTATGAGTACTTCGTCACTTTTATTAACGATTACTCAAGATATGGGTATGTGTACCTAATGCACCACAAAAACGAAACTTTTGACAAGTTCAGGGAGTTTCTAGCTGAAGTGGAAAAGCAATTGGGTAGACCCATAAAGGCACTTCGATCTGATCGAGGTGGAGAATACCTTTTTGATGAGTTCTTGAAACACTTGTTAGAGAATGGGATTTTATCCCATTTGACTACGTCGGGTACTCCGTAGCAGAATGGCGTAGAGGAGACATCCTAAAACTCCGTAGCAATTGGGTAGACCCATAAAGGCACTTTGTTAGACATGATTAGGTCCATGATGAGTTATTCATCATTGCCTTTATCCTTTTGGGGATATGCACTATAAACTGCATGTTATCTTTTGAACAATGTGCCTTCAAAATCGGTCTCTAAAACTCCTCACGAGTTGTGGACGAGAAGGAAGACATCCTTAAACCATATTCGCATATGGGGATGTCCGGCTCATGTCCTGTTTAAGGATCCGAATAAGTTGGAAGCACGTTCAGAAGTTTGCGTGTTTGGAGGATATCCAAAAGGGACTAAAGGGGGTTATTTTTATAACCCAAAGGAAAATAAAGTCGTGGTTTCAACTAATGTAACTTTCCTTGAGGAGAGTTACATGGACGACTTTAAACCTCGAAGCAAAGTGGTGCTTGAGGAGTTAAGGGATGATCCGTTCACTCCAGAGGTTCCGAACGAAACCATTCCGATCGGTGTAGAAAAACCAAACAAACCTGAACAACAACCTCAAGGGCTTCGGCATAGTGGGAGGATCGGGCGTCAACCTGAGAGGTATATGTTCAATGGGGAGGTCTTTTTGGCTGAACCGGATGAACATGACAAGGATCCTTATACTTACGCAGAAGCTATGGAGGATGTTGATTCAAGACTCTGGACAGAGGCCATGAACATAGAGATGAAGTCTATGGAGACTAATCGGGTCTAGGAGCTTGTGGATCTTCTCGAAGGGGTAAAACCCATAGAGTGTAAGTGGATCTACAAGAGGAAAAGAGGAGTGGATGGAAAGGTCGAAACCTTTAAGGCTAGACTGGTAGCTAAGGGTTATACACAAAAGGAAGGAATCGATTATGAGGAAACTTTTTCACCTGTAGCCATGCTTAAGTCCATCCGGATTCTCTTGTCCATAGCTGCCGCTCTCGACTACGAGATTTGACAGATGGATGTCAAGACGGCTTTTCTGAATGGCTATCTTGATGAGTCAATTTATATGGAACAACCAGACGGGTTCAAGGTTGCGGGTCAAGAAGATAAGGTTTGTAAGCTGCTAAAGTCAATTTATGGACTTAAGCAGGCTTCCCGTTCTTGGAACATAAGATTTGATCAAGTGATCAAAACTTATGGGTTCTCACAAAATGTGGATGAACCATGTGTTTACAAACACATTAAGGATGGGAAGGTGGTTTTTCTACTGCTCTATGTGGATGACATTCTGCTAATTGGCAATGACGTTGGGGCATTGTCGTCGGTCAAATTATGATTGACCAAGCAGTTTTACATGAAGGACTTGGGTGAGGCTAATTTTGTTCTCGGTATCTAGATTTTTCGGGATAGGAAGAACAAAATGATAGCTTTGTCTCAGGCAGGCTACATAGATAAAATTCTCAGGAGGTTTGTAATGCAGGATTCCAAGAAAGGGGGGCAACCATCTAGGTCTGGAATCACTCTTTCTAAGAAAGACTCTCCAAAGTCTTATGAAGAAAGAGAATACATGAAGAAGGTACCTTATGCTTCTGCAGTGGGTAGTCTCATGTATGCCATGCTTTGCACACGACCGGATATTAGCTATGCGGTAGGGATTGTAAGTCGATTTCAGGCGGATCCAGGACCGAACCATTGGGTTGCGGTAAAGCATATTTTCAAGTACCTGAGAAGGACTCGAGGGTATATGCTTGTGTATTCGGGTGAGGATTTAACTCCTCTAGGCTACACTGACTCAGATTTTCAATCCTGTCTGGATTCTAGGAAATCAACTTCGGGGTTTGTGTTTACTCTGGGCGGCGGTGCCATCAGTTGGGGAAGTGCAAAGCAAGATTGCACTTCAGATTCAACGATGGAGGCCGAGTATGTGGCGGCTAGTGATGCTTCAAAAGAAGCAGTGTGGCTCTGCAAGTTCCTTGGGGATCTTGAGGTAGTTCCTGGTATGGATAAAGCGGTATCACTGTACTGTGATAACAGTGCGGCGGTAGCTAATGCTAAGGAACCAAGATTTCACAAGAAGAGTAAGCATATTGATCGGAAGTATCATGTGATAAAAGACTTCGTTGAGGGCGGGCATATCACGGTGTGCAAGATCGCGTTAGAGGACAATTTAGCTTATCCATTTACGAAGACACTTACTGGGAGAGTCTTCGAGAGGCATGTGGAAGCTATAGGGATGCGGAATTTGCTGTATTTACTCACTTAGTGCAAGTGGGAGATTGTTAGACATGTATGCCCTAAGGAGTAAAAATGTAATAAGTTTTTGGAGACATTTTTATCAATAAAGAATTTGTTCATTTATATATACCAAATCTTGTCCTCTTTACGTTCATATTTGTTAAATGTATGTTAAGCAAACAGTAGTCTGAGACTGTTGGTCTAAACCTTAAGAATTGGGCATATGATGGACTGATTATGTGGAAGACACGATTCTTAAGGTGACGGTCTAAAACATATGATCCGCAATCGAGGGCATAAAGTTGGGCGCTTTATTCATGTAAAGATTGTTATGTTGTCTATATCCCTTTTGGGAGATGGTTTGTCTTGACCATCGGAGTTGGACTCCGTGAATGGAAACATTAGCACGTTGTCATAGGTGACGATGTGTTGGATCGGGACATAAAGTGAATTGATTTGGATTAATAATTATGTCTTGGCAAATCGATTCACTTTAGACAGTCATTTGTATTGTATCTTAATCCTGAGATAAATAGTGAGCCCGTTGTCTCGACTTGTGTCTTTTGATGTACCAATAGGTGACACCCACATCTCAATAGTGGTATGCATGCCGGTACGTTGGAGGCATGACTCTTGATAGCGTAGACTTGTTTTTCATAGATATGGAATCCATAGCTCCTCTTTAGGAGTAATGATATCCTCTTATATGCGTTGTCCTGCAATTAGAAAACTAGAGCGCTTAACCATTTGGATACATAGGTGTAACCGAATGGTATACTATCTTTGGATGGTAAGTTTTCTAATGGTGAGATAATGGAACGTAAGATAAAAATAATCGGGAAGGTAAGACAGAACTTGTCCTTAAGCCGATTATGGATTATCATATGGGGATACGATACACTATGATATGTCATGGAAACTTAGCTACACGGGCTTCGTAATTTTATAAAATTTGAGAGTGCAGCTCCAAGCTTTTAGTGGAGTAGCGTTAGAGTTGATAATTGTGAAATGTATATCTGGGATATTGGGTTTCATAATTATCATGAGCTTGAACTTTATAGGTCCATTTTGGTCCCCTTTGCTAGCTCACAAAATCCTGTAACGACACGGCGTGCTTTTCCAATAATTGGTGACTTATGTCGAATTTATCAGATTGGTTTAAAATTTGAAAGAATTAAATAATTCATGTCTGTTTATCGGTTGAATTAATTTTGTAAGAAATTAATTTAAGATAAACTTGTTGAATTATTAGGATCAGATAATTCTTGTCTGTTTATCGGTTGATTTAATTTTGGATAAATTAGATCAAGATAAACTTGTAGAATTATTGTGAATTGATTTATTTTCTTACAGATTATCTTGATAAAGTTTGTTTTGATCAGATAACTTTTCTATTGGGTTATTTGAATCAAAACTGAGACCTTATCCTATAGAATCTCGAGTAGAAAATAAAAGATTCACAGAGATATTTGCGCGGGAGTTCAGCCTATCGATGGGGCCTGTTCGGCTTGCCGATTAGCGAGTGATAAGATTACACGTTTTCACGCGGATCTTATTAGATATTGATCCAAACTTGATTCTGTTTCGAGTTTTTGAGACCTAATTGATAAGGACTGACCCCAGGACCAATAGCTATATAAAGGGAGTGAGTCTCATGATTTACTCAAATCAATTGAAAGATTAAGAGTGATACTCTTCTGGTGAGCATCTAAAAACTCCCTGAGAGCTTTTGTTCACAAATCATGAACACTAGCTTTGGGTTCTCTCTATTGGTTGGAAAGAGAGTCACCGGTGGAAGAGCTGTACGTGTGAGCCCACACTCACTAGCAAAGAAGACCAGTTGGTTGAGGCTCTTCTGGAACGTTACTTCTCTTCACAGGTTGCGGAGGTTCTTCACACACAAAGGTTAGTAAAATCTGTTTAATTTATACATATAGCATGTCAAACTTGTGTTTTGAAAATTACGCTGATGAAAAATTTTTAAATTCCGTTGCGCACCGTTTTTCCAACAACCACACCTAATCGCCGGGCTCAAAGGCGAGCTTGTGACACCCTTTGTTGGCTTGTTCAGCATATTGTTTAGTCCTTCGCTCGATGTTGAGTCTTGCCTTCTCGTGTATCTGCTTAACAAGGTCAGCTTTTCTTTTTCATCTACATTCACATCCTCAAACAAAGGTAATGGCATTAAATCCAAAGGAGTTAAAGGATTAAAACCATAAACAATTTCAAACGGTGAAAATTGAGTAGAAGAATGAACAAATCGATTATAAGCAAACTCAACATGTGGTAAGCACTCCTCCCATGTTTTGATGTTCTTTTTAATGACAGCCCGCAACAAAGTAGACAAGGTTCTATTCACAACTTCTGTTTGACCATCGGTTTGAGGGTGACAAGTAGTCGAAAACAATAGCTTAGTCCCTAACTTAGCCCACAAAGTCTTCCAAAAGTAGCTTAAGAACTTGGTGTCCCTATCAGAAACAATTATCTTAGGTATACCATGAAGTCTCACAATTTCCCTAAAGAAAAAATCAGCAACATTGGAAGCATCATCTGTCTTGTGGCATGGAATAAAATGGACCATCTTGGAAAACCTATCCACGACCACAAATATCGAGTCTCTTCTCCGTTTAGACCTAGGCAATCCTAACACAAAATCCATCGAAATATCAGTCCAGGGTTCACTAGGTATTGGTAAAGTAGTGTACAAACCGTGGGGCTGTACTCTTGATTTAGCTTGCCTACAAGTTACACATCTACCATAAAGCCTCTCAACATCTCGTTTCATATGTGGCCAATAGAAGTGTTCCTGCAACACCGCCAAAGTCTTCATTACTCCAAAATGTCCCATCAATCCTCCCCCATGGGATTCTCTCACTAGCAAATCTCTTAATGAACAATTAGGCACACACAATTTATTCTCCCGAAACAAGTATCCCTCATGCCTAAAGTACTTACCACTAGCAAATCTCTCACAAGCTTGATACTCAGTACTAAAGTCACAGTCACCGCATATAACTCTTTAATATGTTCAAAACCCAGTAGTTTAGCATTAAGAGTTGAGATTAAGACATACCTGCGAGAAAGTGCATCGGCAACGACGTTTTCCTTACCTTGCTTGTAGCGAATGACATACGGAAACGTCTCTATGAATTCCACCCAACGAGCATGCCTCTTGTTCAGCTTGTGTTGGCCCTTCAAGTGTTTCAGGGACTTATGATCGGTGTGAATCACGAACTCCTTAGGCCATAGGTAGTGCTGCCACGTCTCTAATGCCCGAACCAATGCATAAATCTCTTTATCATAAGTTGGGTAATTAAGGGTTGCCCCATTCAACGTCTCACTGAAATAAGCTACTAGTCTCCCTTCCTGCATTAAAACAGTGCCAATTCCAACACCTGAAGCATAAGTTTTGGAAAAATTAGGTAAAGATAACAATGGAGCATTAGTCAACTTCTCCTTGGTTAACTGAAATGCCTTTTCTTGCTCTTCTCCCCATCTGAACCCAGCGTTCTTCTTGATCACTTCAGTCAGTGGTGCAGCTATAGTACTGAAATCTTTCACAAACCGTTGGTAGAAACTAGCAAGTCCATGAAAACTCCATATGTTTCCCACACTAGTTGGACTCAGCCACTCTTGGATGGCTCGCACCTTTTCTTCATCGACCTGTATACCTTGAGCACTAACAACAAAACCAAGAAACACAAGCTTATCTGTGCAAAAGGTACACTTCTTGAGGTGAGCATACAACTTCTCCTTTCTAAGCACATCCAAAACAGATTTTAAATGCGCTACATGTTGGTCCATGTCTGCGCTATAAATGAGTATATCATCAAAATGCACAACAACAAACCTACCAATAAATGCACGTAATACATGATTCATTAAACATATAAATGTACTTGGAGCATTAGTTAAACCAAATGGCATTACTAACCACTCATACAGTCCATATTTTGTCTTAAAGGTAGTTTTCCATTCATCATCCTCTTTCATGCGTATTTGATGGTATCCACTTTTCAAATCAATTTTTGAAAACACAGAAGCACCATGCAGTTCATCCAACATATCATCTAAACGAGGAATAGGATGGCAATACTTTACCGTGATATTGTTAATGGTTCTGCAATCTACACACATCCTCCATGTCCCACCCCTTTTAGGCACGAGTAAGACTGGAACAGCGCACGGGCTCATACTTTCTCTCACGTACCCCTTGTTCATCAACTCACTAACCTGCCTTTGAAGCTCTTTTGTCTCCTCAGGGTTGCTTCTATAAGCTGGTCGGTTTGGAATGGAAGAGCCAGGTATAAAATCAATCTGATGTTCTATTCCCCGAATTGGCGGCAAACCATCAGGCACCTCATCCGAAAATACATCATCGAATTCCTGCAACAGAGAAACAACAGAACTAGGCAATGCAGGGTCAAGTTCGTTAGTGTTTAAAAGTGCCTCTTTGTACAAAAGTACAATCATTGGCTGATTTGAAAACAAGGCGCTTTTAATTTCACCGCCTCTCGCATAGAAGTTTGTTTTTCTCTCTGCTTTTCTCGCATTGGCTGATTGTGAATTCTTTTCAGCCCTCTCAATTTTCTCTCCCTTGCTCTCTTTGCTCTCTTTTTTCTCGGCCATCTCTTCTTTTTTTCTCTCACTGGCCGAACTCTCTCTCTGCACTCCCACTCTTGATTTTTCTCCACTCTTCATTTTTTTTATCACTTTCTCTCTGTAAACTCACTTGGTCTTCATAGACCTGTTTTGGTGTTAACGAAACAAGAGTGATCGTTTTTTGATTGTGAACAAAGGAGTACTTGTTGGTGAAACCATCATGTTTAACTCGCCGATCAAATTGCCATGGTCTGCCTAATAACAAGTGCCCAGCTTGCATTGGAACCACATCGCACAAAACTTCATCTTCATATCTCCCAATGCGAAAAGAAACTAACACTTGCTTATGCACCTTTACCTCACCACTATCATTTAACCATTGCAGTTTATATGGTCGAGGATGCTTACTTGTTGGCAGCCCTAACTTCTCTACCATGGTTGTGCTAGCAACATTAAGTACAACTCCCACCATCAATAATCACACTACATACCTTGTTTTGGACGTGGCACCTAGTGTGGAAGATGTTTTCCGGTTGCACCTCTTCATCTTCTTCTTTGGCTTGCACACTTAAAGCTCTCCTTGTAACCAACAATTCTCCTTGGAGAGCGCACTCCTCATCGTCGGCATCCTCTAATGAAGGCATAGAATCATTGTCTGAATCCTCATCGGTTTCAATCTCCCCATTGTCCCACATCACCATAGCTCGTTTGTTCGGACATTGGCTTGCTATGTGACTCCTGCCTTTACATTTAAAACATTTAATATCACGATTCCAAGTAGTGGAAGAATCAGATATACCTTGATTCCCATGGATGGCTGGCCACCTCTTGTTTTTGCTCGGTCTTTGGCTTGGTGTTGGGTTGCTTCTCATCCTTCTTCCATTGGTTCATTTTCCAAGCCGATGTACTCGGGTTTTGGCTGGGACGTGTGTTACTGCCCCTCCTCATAAGTTGATTCTCAATTTTGATAGCCATGTGCACCATGTCCTCCAACTCCACATAATGTTGTAACTCAACGGCATTGTGAATATCTCGGTTCAAGCCCGCCAAAAAACCTTGCCATTGTAGCCTCCCGATCCTCCTCTATATTTTCCCAAATCATCATAACCTCCATCTCCTTATAGTACTCCTCCACACTCCGGTTGCCCTGCTTAAGATTTTGTAGTTGGTTGTACAACTCCCGGTAGTAGTAAGTTGGTACAAATCGCTTCCTCATCACAGTCTTCATCTCTTCCCATGACTCAATAGGTCACTCTCTATTTCATCTCCTATTTATAACAAGCTGATCCCACCAGGTAATAGCATAATCAGAAAATTCAATTATAGCCAGTTTTACCTTCTTTGCCTCTGAATAGTTGTGGCAGTCAAAGACAAACTCCATTTTCTTTTCCCATTCTAGGTACGCTTTTGGATTGGATTTGCCTTGAAATGATGGTATCTTCATTTTTATGCCTCTCAAACCATCATTTTCCCAGTTCCTAACTCCTCTATCCCGTCCAAATCTCCGATGACTACCAGCTGAATCTTCTCCTTCATCAAACTCTTCCCCATCAATCCTGTAGTAGTCATCAACCTCTCCTCTAACCGGAACCCTTTCCTGCCTACGTGCATGAGGAACATGTTGTGGCTGTTCCACACATGCATTTTCTATCTGGTCTATCCTCTCATGAAGCTGTCCTAACTCTCCCCTCAACAATTGCCTCATCTCCCCTATCATCACTTCCATAAGGAGTTTTGGATCTGCTGCACCAGAGGTACCCTCAATAGTGTTCTTGCTATTGTTTGACATTTTTTTTTCTGCAAAAACAAAGTAAGAAACAATGCAAAGGACCTTACCACACTCCCTTACGTGTTTCACTCGTGAAATGGTTCACTCAATTTCACTCGTGTTTGCACTCAATACTTTCGGCTTTTGTCCACTCTAATGCTCTCGCCTCTATGCCTTTTTCCACTCGTTAATTCTCACTCAGTTCCTATAAAACTAGTCAAATCAATATCAAAATTACCAAGGAGGCTCAGATTAGAAACAAGAATATAACAGGCATAGATAATTTAGGCTTTCGGAAATCACACCCAAAAGGAACGAAAATTTGAGCAAAAATTTTTGGTCTTTGCAGGGAATTCAATTTTGGGTTCCTTGAACCATGAATAACAAGAATTTAAAAAAAAAAATTAAATTTAAGGAAGGTTCCCAGACTCTTTTCTTTTTACCCGACTTTGATAATGGAAATCAAAACTCACGAATAACTGAAACAAACATAAACTAAGGGAATGGATAAGCAAAACCTGATTAGAACCTCGCTCTGATAACCAAATGATACGAACCTCGCCAATATACTGACGAAACCCGTTATCAATAAAAAGGCACCAAGACCGTTTCTACCCAGATTTGGATGGAAGTCACCGCGACCCATTGCTTATATCGAAGCAAGAACCTTGGTATGTGAGGACGCCACAATCAGCTATGGACGGACTGATTGATAAGTCTATGAACGCCACAGAATTTTTCGATAAGTTCGAATAGTTCGTTTAGGAACAGTTGAGAATTAAAACCTCAAATTGTATGTAAAAACTTATGCCCATTGATTGAAATTCGTTACAATATATATGGGTTTCCCCTTTATGAATTTTCAGCTCCTAATTGCCCATGGAATTTCGGGCAAATTAATTACCAAAAAAAAAGGTCTAATCTAAAGCAAATAAGGTAAGTTCCCTTAATGGCTTCAAAGCCTTACAATAATAGGAAATAAAAGAAACGCATGTTTTCTAAAAAAGAAAAAGGAAACTAGACAATAAAATGATAAATAGCTGATTCTTCTCGCCACTTGTCGCCTCAAAATGAGAAAGTAACCGAATTGGAAAGTAACTTGATTATTTGCAGCCATATGGTGGTAATCACTTGTTGATTCTGCAAACATGATTACTCGATCCCTTCTAGAACTTGAATCATGCATTTGTTGGTCTGGAAGTCACATGCAATTCTCTCAATGGGCCTCCGTGCAATAGCTTGAGCCCAAGTTGCTTGAATCAGCCCAATAAGCGTATCTTTGAACTTCTTCACACGAGTTCTCGTAACCGGACCAATGGGAACTTGAATTGGATCTGAATATGTCTCATCCCACGTGCTCTTGCTTGTGCTAAAGATGTCCTCATCACCTTCGATTGCGGATCTTATGACCGTCACCTTAAAAATCGTGTCTTCCGCATAATCTGTTTATCATATGCCAAATTCTTACAGGTTTAGATCGACAGTCTCAGACAATTGTATGCTTAACATACATTCAACAAATATGAACATAAAGAGGACAAGATTTGTATATAAATAATAAATAAATTCTTTATTGATAAAAATGTCTTAAAAAATAGATTACATTTTTACTCCTTAGAACATATATGTCTAACAGTTTTGGGGCTCTACTTCCTTTAGGATTGTTTGATTTCAACCTATTTAAAGGCATTCGCTATCAATAAAAATTCAGTTTAGTCGTTTTATTCAAGATTTAGAGTATTCTCTTAAGTTCTTCAAGAACAACCAAGAACTGATCAAGATTGAGTCTTGCTACGTTCTACTGACTTATTAAGCAGATTTCCACCACCGTTTGTGGCGTCTACGACTATATGTAGGTTCTTGCTTCTTCATAAGCACCGAGTCGCAGTTTCCACCATCCAATTTAAAACTTCTTGCTTCTTCAAATCAATTTCATATATTGCTATCGGGTCTTGTTCACAAGTTGGCAAGGTTCACGTCAAATGCAGCCTAATCCGCTTTTCGTCAACTTTTATAATTTGATTTATTTCTAAGGTTATTTCATGAAATTTACTTGCTAAGTTTTAATAGCTGCTAATATTCTAAAAAGTTTTAAATTTACCATATTTTCATAAATTACCTCAAGCATGTTTCTTAATTTATTAATTAAATGATTGACAAGTTTAGTTAAACTTGATTAATTTGTTTTAATTAAACCGCCACGTCACTACTCGGATTTAGGTTCGTGACAACAACAAAGAAAGCACCGACTAAGTTAGTGTAAGCCAAAACTCCTCAGACAAAAATGCTTTCCTCCAACCGCCCATTCTCTTGGCTACCTTGGAAATGACAAGCTCCCAAAAAGAAAAGTATAGGGGAATGCCGGGCAAACCCAAATATTTAGTGGGCCGTTCTCCTACTGAACGCCCCACTGACTCTACCAGTCGTAGAAGTCTCTCATCCTTGATGTTGATCCCTAAGACCCACTTTTTTCCAAATTCACTTTCAGACCCAAGACAAGGCAGAAAAGATCCAAAATTAGCATCAGGTTTGTAAAATTTCCTCTTCCAAAAACCTAATAAATGTGTCATCCAGAAGCTGTTGCGAATCTTGACCTCTAATCTGCCCACCCATAAAGGCTTGAACAAGGCCGGCTAAGAAAGTCCGTTGCAATAATGGAGATGTGAGGGATAAGGGATCTCATCCCCAAAAACTGGCAAACTTTCTACACGGTCTGATTGACCATTACCGAATAAGAAATTCATTTAGCTCTGAATCGTCTCTTATCAAGCACAAAATCCAAGAATTTCCTTCCACTCGACCATCCTCGCTTTCAAAATCAATCTTGAATACTATTACTTGCTAGCCGATTTGTAATCCTCCACTACCTCATTAACGATTAGAACCAAATCCAAGATTTGCCTACCCGACTTCCAAAATTCTTTCCTCCGACACATCGTTAATCCTATCCAACACCCTCGAAACAATTACAATTAAAAGTACTGCTATATAACTAACAACCCAATTAAACAAGTCAAAAAATAATATCATAAAATAACACAATTATATTTAAACTTGAATTAAAGCTTTTCACTTATGTCAATAAACCTCTTATATGTATAATAAATATAGAGTGCAAAAAGATTCATCTTATATACGAACCTCTTTAAAAACCAATGAAAAATAACCTATATATAAGAAAATAAAAATTATCCTTAAAAAATAATTTAAAAAGAAAAATTATACTTAGCTATTTAACGGACAGTTTGAGTTGAAGGTTTAAGTAAACAATTTGGACAGTTTTAAAGTTTAAACTATTAGCCAAATCGCCCAAAATTATTTGTGTGAAAATACCTAAACCGTTCAAAAATCCAAAAAAAAAATCAACAATTTGGCTTGGTTTGACTCGGATTAAGCGGTTTGATAGATTTTTTGAACGCCACTAGTCATAACAATTCATGCTCTACAATTTTACAAGACAATCACCTACATTTTGTTATGCGGTGAGTGTTTAAAAAATAAAAAATAAAAAATAAATTCCAAGTTTTTTTTTTTTTTTTTTTTTTTTGACAACGAATGTCATGGTTATGTTCCGTGGCCTTCACTTTTATTATTTTCAGCCTTGAAGACATCACAAGAAGAACAAGGAAAAAACAAGATATGTGGTTATCAACACAAGAATGATACAGATAACTGGATGTTATCCACGCTTGATAGAACGCTCTAAATCTTCAAGTTGTGCTTTCAAAAGGGCATGTTCATGCCGCAGCCTCTCAAGACGGGCTTCAACCATGTACATCTCATCTTTAAGGTGGTGAACTCGCTTCTCCAACCAAACCATTGCCTCAGACGATCTTCCACCAACTCCGCGGCCAACGCTCATCATGTAGTCTGCTGGAGAGTGTACATGGACGTGTTGGGGTCTCGCTAGAAGCGCAAGTATACTCAACTGCAACAAATGGAGTATTTAGCTTATAGTTTAATGTACAATTGAGCTCCACAAAGCAACAAGTACACATCACAGTTGAAAGGCACAATTTTCAGACGAGTTTAATACTATAATTAACAATGAATAAAAAGAAAGGAGCCCATTGGGACATGAAAGGAACAATCTATTGATAATGACGAAAGGAAACTGAACTACTTTCCAATTTGATTTAGGTTAGTAATTCTCATTAAATCGATTAATATTTCAAGTGAACATGCAGGTGATAAAGGATAAGAGATTTTTACGTTAAGAAAAAAGAAAAAAGACAAGACAAGAACCACAGAATACCAGGGCTTCTAGGTTGTTGCCACAATCTGTTATGCAAAACATGAAAACTCCAGAAACAGTTCTGCGCATAGAAATGGCTCAAACACAAGGCTCGATCAGGATATTAGGGTATAGAACCCTCTAGGCTACTTTTTGGTTTGGGCTTGTGAATTGAAGATTCCACCTTCTCCAAGCAGACATATATCGGTATAATAGCAGTTTTTACGAACTTTTATAGATTTAGTTGACTCAGTTTATCTCAATATAAACAGAGACATAACAATTAAGGATTAAATTGACAAATCATACCTGCATTAAGAGAATCACAATAAAAATGATAACCACGACCAGGGAAAGATTGCCTTGACTTTTCAAAGGCGAATGGAGTCTTGTTAAAAATTCACTGAACCATGAAGCAAAAGAGGAAACATCAACAAATTTCCCTTGAAACAGATTGCCAACTTGCTGGTTAGAATCCATGGAACCCGAAATTTTTGGTAAACTAGAACATTTGCTTGTCTTGTACAGCCTTTCTGATGATTTCGCATCTTCTGCTTGTCTTTGAAAAACAATATCACCATTTGGAACAGTAGCAACTGGAGTTTCCTCTGCTTGTAATGAGGGGGGAAAGAACAAATATAAGTACAGAAAATTGAATGTAATGGCTAAAAGAATGTCATTTATTTGGGCAAGTGGATTCAGAATCTAAATCAACCATCAGACATAAAACATATGCAATTTGAGGAACTCCTCCAACATAGCATGTTTATATAGCCAACCTTCTTGTTTCACAAGGTTCTTCAACAATTCATGTGCCTGATAGAATCATTGAAACAACAATTTTATCAGTTAAAAGAAACCCGATAAATACAAACTCAATAATGGATATAACATAAATTGAAGAACGACAGAGAAACACAAAATACCATGTCGATCCAGGTTGCATATGCCTCTCGACATTCTTCCAGAGTAGACTGCACTATTTTTCCTGCAATCACAAACACCCACTTGGTATCCAATGCATCTCAAATTAATGAATTTCTAACATAGGGACATTTGAGTACAGTAGATGCATGCATCAGAAACTGTAAAAGAGTTCTGGAGACCAATGCATTTTGTAATAATATTTGCAAGGTATGTACACTGGCAAGACCAGATGGAAGAACACTCATGCAACCATTGAATCTCAAGCAAATGCACCAGGCCCCAAGCACCATCCGAAGCCTAAGATATTTGCTTGTGGACCAACCAGGTTCAAAGGTCTTGCCCTCAAAAAAACAAAAAAAGAAAAAAGCCTTTCATCCATGTCGGTACAAACCAAAAATCTACCGTAGTGAACCATGCCAGATTAATTATTAATAAGAAGGTCTACTACTCTGTCCTACCCTACTTTATCAATATTTTTACAAACAAACACTCTTTTAGTTACCCACTGCTTTTAGTTTCAAAGTAGATAAACAGAAAGAAAACTGATCTGAAATGAAACATGTATCATAGTCTCCCCTTCCTCGTACGTAAAAGTTCTGCAGAATGTGCTAGGGTGCTAGAAAAACACACATTTAAGGAAGCGCATACAAATATTTTAATGTTTTACTACGTAATGACCAACATTGCGACAAACTGGTGAGACGTACACAATATTAACTCATTAAAGTACTTATAAATAGCATTTGAGTCAACAAACCAAATAAATAACTAAATAGACCTTTCCAAACGGTTCTTTTTGAAAATGCCACATTGACATAAACCCGTAAAGAGCAGCTCTCTTTTGATTTATCAGCATCTCTCTCCACGTCCCAGAGCGCCTGAGTTGATGAAAAAGAAAGGAATTAAGACCAGGTTATAAACTATGGAAATCCTATGTTAAAGGAAAACTTAAATTGAATCGAGAAAACACAAAATTAAAGCAAATGCCAAAATGATGGGAAAAAAAGAAAAAAGAAGCAAGCAAACAAACAAGCAAAAAAACATAACAAACAAACAAAAAAACAAAAACAAAAACCTGCTAAAATTCCAACTTAGCATTGTAAAGAAAAAGTTCAAGAATTGACAGAGGCAAAATTAACAATGTCTGCTAATATTCCTACTGGCACTCTTAACATATTCAGGTTATTATAACCTCTATCAGCAAACTTAAAATTTGTACCCACGCATAACAAAGTAATGAATATTCAGATATTCTGAAAATATGCAAACAATATTGTAGTCTCCTTTAAGATCAAAAACAATAGAAGCGTCAAATTTCATGCAATACTACGACGTGCGAGTAATTAGAACGATAAGAGATCTCCAAACAATAAAGCAGAAAGAAACACAAACTACATCAGATAATCTGAACCCAAACCTACCATTTCGTCGAAAGTTTCTAGCTGATCAATCTACATTAATGGCTAGATGTAACAATATACTTAAAAAAAAAAAAAAAAAAAAACAACAACAACCACCACCACCACCTTATAAAACACTGATTGACACTCACAAATAACTCTACTTTGGTCCTTTACAAGGTCTTTTCGAATGAACCTCAGAGGTTAACGATCTCATACCAAAATGAACTTGAGAGAAATTTATGCACAAGAACCTATGGAAAAAGGTACAAATCTAGCTCATACCTCAACACGAAAATAATCTGCATAAGGTACATCGCTGACTTCTTGGGATGTCTCAATAACCAAATGACTAGCAAAATCAAAGTAGATATGTTAAGAAAACTGTAAAAACAAGTAAATAAACTTAAATAGTAATTATTACTGTTGAACAGTTAAATAAGTTAAGAGAGCAGCATTCGAAAAATTAAATGAGTCCAACAACTAATGCAGAGTTTCCATCTTATTGTATAAGTTCCCATCACCCAATACAATAAAATAGAAATAAAAACAAAATAATTCATAATCTTGTTTTGAAGATCTTAAAATGGCACTAGCATTACTATAGTTTCGGTTTCTTTACACCAACAATAATCACTAATTAACAATTGATCCAATAAGCTTACGTTAACGGACGGATAATATTTCATGAAAAAATATATATATATATTGGCAGGTAAATATTGCCTTTATATTCAAAAACTCCTTCAGAGGTGGCCCATATTTCATGAAAAAAAAAAAAACATACTGGCAGGTAAATAACGCCTTTATATTCAAAAACTCCTTCAGAGGTGGCCAATTATCTGGGTAGATAAAAGCACAACATGTAAATATTATAAAGGACGAACAAGAAACGTGATAGATTATATATATATATATATATATATATATTGAAAAGAAACGAAGAAATTTATTAATGAAAGAGAGAAAGAAATTACTGTAAATTTAGGATGAAAAATGGCTGAAATTCTCATTGCTCTTTGAAACAAGTTACAGCCCTAATTTAAAGAAACCGTGGCTGACATTCCAGTCCACAAGAAAAAACGAAAGAATCCCTATAGATCAGGGAATTCAGTTTTCTGGAGAATCAAAGAGAATCAGGGAATAACTGATTCTATTTATTAGAAAATAAACTAAGTAATTAATTATCCTAACTACTTATCCTGATATTCTAACAAAAGTGATATCCTAGTCAGCCAAGTAAGGAACGGCTCTTTTCTACACTCCCCCTCAAACTGGGTTGTATATGTTATACAATCCCAGCTTGGAACTGAATTCTTCGAAGCTTGTCCTCAGAAGAGCTTTGGTGAGAATATCAACAACCTACAGCTTTGCAGGAATGTAAGTCAATTGAACTATCCTGTTGTTGACTTTTTCTGATATGAAATGCCGATCGATCTCAATGTGCCTTATCCTGTCATGATGCACTGGGTTCTTGGCAATACTGATGGCAGCTTGACTATCACAAAACATTCTTGTAGTTTTCTCTGTGGTAGCTCCAAGTTCACTTAGCAGTCTTTGAAGCCACATTCCCTCGCAAATTCCTAGGGCAAGTGCACGGTATTCTGACTCAGCACTGCTTCTAGAGACTACTGATTGTTTCTTGCTTTTCCATGTCACAAGATTTCCCCACACATATGAGCAGTAACCTGTTGAGGATCTCCTGTAAGTTAATTCCTCAGCCCAGCTTGCATCTGTGTAAATTTCTATTTCTCGGTTTTCAAATTTCCTGAACAATAATCCATGTCCAGGTGTCATCTTCAAGTATCTCAAAATCCGGTTGACAGCTTTTAAATGTTCTTCATTTGGATTGTTCATGTGTTGACTCACCACACTGACTGAGAATGCAATATCTGGTCTGGTGTGTGAGAGGTAGATCAATTTGCCCACCAGCCGCTGATATCTACCTTTATCTACTGGAATACTCTCTTCATCCCTTTTTTCCTTTTTATTGGGGTCCATGGGAGTGTCAGCTAGCTTACATCCAAGCATACCTGTTTCATTAAGCAAATCTAGGATGTACTTCCTTTGAGAGATGACAATGCCTTTTTTGGATCGAGCAACTTCCATTCCTAGGAAGTATCTAAGAGGGCCGAGATCTTTAATTTCAAATTCGGTAGCAAGAATTTTCTTCAGTGTGATAATCTCTTCCTCGTAGTCCTCGGTCAAAATGATATCGTCAACATAAACAATTAGGATGGCAATCTTCTTTTCTTGTGAGAATTTCACGAACAATGTATGATCAGCTTGACATTGACTATATCCGTGTGCAATCACTGCTTTAATAAACCTGTCAAACCATGCACGAGGTGACTGCTTTAAACCATACATTGCCTTCTTGAGTTTGCATACCATCTGGCTGTTGGAGGAGTTCTTCAGACCTAGGGGTACTTCCATGTACACTTCTTCTAGATCGCCATTTAGAAATGCATTCTTGACGTCGAGTTGGTATAAAGGCCAATTGTGATTCACCGCAAGAGAAAGTAGAACTCGGACTGTATTAAGTTTAACAACAGGGGCAAATGTCTCCTGATAATCGATTCCATATGACCGAGTGAAACCCTTGGCTACCAGCCGGGCCTTGAACCTCTCAATGCTCCCATCTGCCTTGTATTTAACTGCAAATATCCACTTGCATCCCATTGGCTTTTTCCCATGAGGCAGCTTTGAAAGAATCCATGTGCCATTGCTTTCCAAGTGCTGCGATTTCTTCTTCAACTGCTTGCTTCCATGCTGGAATTTTTAGTGCTTCGTGAATCGAGTTTGGAACCTGTATGTTGTCAAGAGTAGACACAAAGGCTCTATACGAAGGTAGTAAATTCTCGTAGGCAACATAGTTTTCAATTAGATGTGCATTGCATGATCTAACACCCTTTCTTAGAGCAATAGGTAAATCAGAATCATTAGCAATAGGATCAGTGGACTTATGATTTGAAGAATCCAAACTTGTGCAAATTTCTGGAGCAAGAGGAGTCGGTTCAAGTTCTTGACCTTGTCTGACCTGTGTAGTATGCTCTAGTTGCTCAGTAGGTTTCCTTCTCCTAGAATAAACACGAAGTTCCTGTTTATTTGCACCAAGTTGTGGAGAATTGAACTCGTGTAGGTCAATTTGAGGGATTTGAGAAATTACTGGCAGGTTTATGGGCTCAAGTGGTTAAGGCGACTCAGGTGTTTCAAGCTGATTTGTGAGAGGCTCGAACTGGTTAGATGAGGATAATGGTTCTTGTGAGACAATTTGAGGATAATAAAATTGAGATTTAGTGTCTTGAAGGATTTCCCAAAACTGATATTCCCTCAAATGCTCCCCTTGAATTTCGAATTTGGGAAAGTAGGATTGATGTTCAAAGAATGTAACATCCATGGAGTTGTATACTCTCCTAGTGATAGGTGAGTAGCACTTATACCCCTTTTGGTTTGGATGAGTACCCTAAAAAGATACATTTGAGTGATTTAAGATTAAGTTTGGTTCGGTTTTGTTGATGTATATGGACAAATGCTGAGCACCTGAAGACTTTAAGTGGAAGATCTGTTGAAAATGATTTGATATGAGGAAAGGTTTGCATGAGGACTTGACGAGGCTTTTGGAATTTGAGGACTCCACTCGGCATCCTATTAATGAGATAGGTGGCTGTTAAGATGGCTTTCCCCCAAAAGTGTTTAGGCACATTGTTGGAGAACATTATTGATCGGGCTACCTCAAGTAGGTGTCTATTTTTCCTCTCTACCACTCTATTTTGCTGAGGTGTATCCACACATGAACTCGAGTGTAAAATGCCTTGGTCTAAGAGATAGGAGCCGAGAATAGAGTTGAAATATTCCTTGGCATTGTCTGTCTTTAAAACTTGGATTTTGCTTTTGAATTGATTTTTAATCATTGAGTGAAACGATTTAAAGATTGCTCCGGTTTCAGACTTCTCTTTCATGAGAAATGTCCATGTGTTTCTAGTGTGATCATCAATGAAAGACACAAACCAACGAGTTTCTGTTATGTTTTTAATTTTTGAGGGTCCCCAAATGTCACTATGAATTATGGAAAATGGGTATGAAGGTGTATGTTGAATACTTGGATATACATGTCTAGGATGCTTGGCAAGTTGGCAGATCTCACAATGATAAGAATTGAGACTTTTATTACTAAGTAAATGAGGAAACAACCTTTCAAGGTATATAAAATTTGGATGTCCAAGACGAAAATGCCCTAACATAACTTTATTTTCATTTGACATGGACACAGAATTGAAAACAAATTGAAAGACAACTTGTAGGTGGGACTTGTTGAAGTAGAGAAATACTACTTTCTTTGAGTAAATAGAGCCCCACACACAGCTCAGCACTGCCAATCACCTTCCCCGAATCCACTTCCTGAAATTCACACAAATTTGGAGAAAATTTAGTCACACAATTTAAATCTCGAGTAAGTTTGTTGATAGAAATTAGATTGCAATCCAAGTTTGGAACATGAAGGACCGAGGAGAGAGTAAGATTCTTTGTTAATTTAATTGATCCAATTCCAGCCACTTTTGAGATTGAACCATCAGCTATCCGGACTGTAGATGCACCATGACATGTCTTGTAATGTTGAAAAATGCTGATATCTCCAGTCATGTGATCCAAAGCGCCAGAGTCGACTATCCAAGGTTTTGGCTTCCTCACTTTTGCAGTAAAGGCAGAAAAAATAGTACCTTGATGTGCCAGTGTGCTGACATGTTGAGGCGGAATGGAGGTCTGTCCAAACAATTTCTGCAAAGCTTCAAGTTGTTCCTTGGTAAAAGGACTTGTTTCAGTAGGGTTGTTGTCGTTTGATGTTGTGGCAGTATTAGCACGACTTGCTTGATCACTGCGTGCACGGCTGGGCTTCCAATCAGCAGGTTTCCCATGAATTTTCCAACATGTTTCTTTAGTGTGACTAGGCCTTTTACAATGTTCGCACCATGGTGTTCCCTTCATCTTGTTGTCTTGATTTTGTTGAGACGAGCTATGTAAAAAGGGCTGATCCTTCCATAGTTGGGTTTGTGCTAGAAACCGGAGCATTTGCATTTGCATAAATTACACCAACCAGGAGAAATTGAGGTAAGGATTCTTGCGCTACAATCAGTCGTGAGTGTTCAATTCTTCCAAAGCCAATAGCTAGGAAAAGACTTAACTTTCTTGGGAACCTTGGATTTCCAAATAGCATTGGAGAAAGGAAAAGGATTGGGGGATTGGGTGCCACACAGACGAGAACAGAATGATCTAACCAAGTATATACCATTCGGACTTGGCCTCCAATTCCTCAAATCGGATGCCTCGTTTCTAATTGACGTCCTCTCCAAAATAGAGATCAGCTCCGAGACTTCCTCCAACTCTCTGACCTTCAGCTCCCTTTGGAAACTGAGATCCCACACTTGACCTCCGAAAACACCTTCTGCATCAACAGAGAAAAAACTAGCAATGGGTTGCTTGCGACGTGAAGATAATCTATACAATCCGGGGAACCTCTCCTTGAGCTACAAATCCGCGCACCAATTCCTAACCCACGCGATTTTTAAGCCTAACCTGAAAAATGAACTCCCAAGCCACTGCAGCTCTTTGGAACAACCCACGTGATTCTCAAATCCTTCAAAAGCGGTCAATCGACTCCCCACTCTTTTGCACAACAGACACCATCATGGAGAAACATAAAGAAATAGAATTCATTTCAGCAAAGAATCATGAATAAATGTTCAGTTTATCACGTAATAGTAACCAATAAAACACTGGAATTTTAGTTGGGCCTCGAGTTTTTTAACAAAGTTGGAAAATTGAAAATCAAGGGTGTTTTGATCAGTTGTAAGAAAATTGAATAAGGATTTAACATAAAAGCTCCCATATGTGGAAACCATTTGGATTCAATAAGAAAAGCAAGGCTTCTATAGCCTCCCCATCTGATAACTACTAGGAAATTTGAAATCCCATAGACACTCCTCCCCAATTCCTGACCAAAGACAAACAAAAAATGAGTGATGGGCTCGTTATGACTGCAAGGTAATCTGAAAAGAGATGAAAAACTATTTAAGAAAGAGAGATCACCGCACCAAACATCTTCCCACAATCCTATCCTGTCCCCCGGACCCACTTTCCACTCCACCTGTTGGAAAAAAGCACCAACAAAATGTTGAAAGTTCTTCCAAGGGCATCAATAAGTGACTCTATTGGCTAATCCAAAATCCAATTTATTCATTTCCAACCATATTTGCTTTTAGTCATCTTGTGGCATGAAGAATCAGCCTCCAAAGAGAATCTCCAAAGCCATTTACATAGCAATGCTTCATACCTATTAATGATCTTAAGTATACCAAAACGACCTTTACACTTGGTATTAGAAGACCTAAAAGAAGAAATCACAGAGACGTTGGGAGTGCAAGAATTTGAAGTTCCAATGAATTTCTCTGATGATCATGCTAGACCACCAACACTCCTAAAATCTTAAGCCAATTAAAAAAAAAAAGAAACAAGAACGAAAGCTCCGGATTCGTGATTCAGATCTTTATTTCCGTTCTACTTGCTGCTTTACAATAACTTTGGTTTAATTTCTGCAAGTTGTAAAACATAAATAATGTGCTTGTTCACTTGAAACAATCAATCATCAGGAATTTGTTATCAAGCTAACGCACTGGCACCAACTACCAGAAATACAGGAAAGACTTAGACACAAAGGGTGACTCAAGCCCATGAAGCATGAATAAAATTGCCTTCCGCATCTATGCATCACAAAAAGATTCTGTTGCATGGTCACAATGTCAATTGCTCATTCAATGATAACTATCATACAATCACTTATTTCCAATTTAACAAGAGAACGCCCTTTCATCGGGATTGCTATTTTATTACGCATACACCAGATTTTTTAAACTAAATGGATACATGACACAGTCAAAAGAGGCAATTAAAAATCAAGTCTCTACCTAAAAGATGCTTAGTAGGAAAGGTCAAGCATTCCAAAGATCAATTCAAATAATTTACACACTAAAATGCATGATACTTGTTGGACAGTTAGAATAAAATCCCACGATTATTGGGATTAATTAGGGGGATATTAGTTTTCTAAATTAAGTCTTTTCTTGTTCTGTTTTTTCCTGATTATGTGTTATCATATCAATCAGTTTATTAAGGTCTATTTTTGTGGAGAGTTTGTTTCCTAGAAAGGGAATCGTTAGTGTATTTTTCTTTTAAATAGCACATAGTACTGTAAATGAAATTTCAGAATAAAGAATTATTTCTTCTCTCCCGAAGTTATTGGTTTATGGCATCAGAGCCGGACGTTCTACTGCCGTAGTGTCACCAGCACCAACATCATCTAAATGGCCAATCCCATCTTGTCTACGGCAGAGTCCACCGCAACTCCAACCGTATCCAACCCATGCGTATCTCTCACCTCTAACCTTTTGGAAAACCCTTCAATCCAAGTTACAACACATAAATTAAATGGCAGCAACTTCCGAGAGTGGTACCAGTCTATTCTCCTCGTCATTAAAGGAAGAGGAAAAATGGGCTACTTGACAACAGCTGCAACAGTACCAGAACCAGGATCAGCAACCTACAATGTTTGGGAAGCAGAAAATTCGATAGTGATGGCATAGCTGATTAATTCCATGGAACAAAAAATTGGACGAATGTACCTGTTCTACCAAACAACAAAAGAAATTTGGGATGCAGTTAGAGAGATGCACTCGGATTACGAAAACATTTCACAGAGTTTTGAAATTCAGTCTACTATTCGTGACACACGCCAAGGTACTTCCTCTATTACAGAATATTTCAATAAACTTTCTGAGCTTTGGCAAGAAATAGATTTATTCTACAACATTACTTGCAAGTGTCCTGACGATGGAATCCAATATAGCAAGATGCTAGAGAAAGATTGAATTTGTGATTTTTTGCAAGGATTAAATCAAGACCTTGATAAGGTTAGAGGCCGAATTCTTGGTACAAAACCTCTGCCTACATTAAAATAAGTGTTTGCTGAGGTGCGACGTGAGGAAAGCTGGCAGAAGATTATAGGTAATTGAGAGTATGTGAAGCTACCAGAAGGGAGGAAGATTATAGGCAGCAAGTGGATTTTCACAGTTAAGTATAGACCAGATGGGACTGTTGAGCAGTACAAAGCAAGGCTTGTTGCTCAAGGATTTACACATACATATGGGATTGATTATGAACAAACTTTTGCTTTGATTGCAAAACTGAACACTATCAGGGTCTTATTGTCTATTGCAGCAAAGTTGGACTGGAAGTTATATCAGTTGGATGTCAAAAATGCTTTTTTAAATGGCACATTGGAAGAAGAGATCTACATGACGGCTCCACCTGGTTTTGAAGTTCAAGGAGATCCGAGCAAGGTATGTAGATTAAAGAAATCTCTCTACGGCCTGAAGCAATCACCACGAGCATGGTTCACAGGGTTTAGCACGGTCATGAAACAACTTGGCTACAAACAGGAACAAGCCAACCACACCTTATTTGTAAAAAGGGGTGAAACTAGTAAACAGGCAATCCTCATTGTGTATGTAGATGATATGGTGGTTACAGATGATGATGAAGAGGAGATTGCAAATCTTAAGACTACAAACTGAGTTTAAGGTAACGGATCTCGGGACTCTCAAGTGCTTTCTTGGTATTGAGTTTGCGAGGAGTAGAGAGGGTATCTTTATTTCTCAAAGGAAGTACACACTTGATTTACTCAAAGAGACTGGGAAACTTGGGTGCAAGCCTGCTAGCACACCATTAGAACGTCACTGGAAGCACTAAATATCTAAGAAGGACCCTCCAGTAAATAAGGAGAGCTATCAGCGCTTAGTAGGGAAGTTAATATATTTATCTCTTACTAATAGTGTGAGTGTTGTAATTCAATTTATGCATGCTCCTACAAAAAGGCATATGGAAGCAGTTAACCAAATCTTGAGATATCTAAAAGGGAACCCAGGAAAGGGTTTGTTATTTAGGAAAACTGGAAGAAGAGATGTTATTGGATACTCAAATGCAGATTGGGCTGGTGCAGTGGAAGGCAGCAAGTCAACATCAGGATACTGCACAAAAGTATGGGGAAATTTGGTGACTTGGAGAAGTAAAAAACAATCCGTGGTTGCTAGGAGTAGTGCCGAGGCTGAATATAGAGCAATAGCCCAAGGGACATGTGAATTAATCTGGATTAGACGGTTATTGGAAGACCTGAATGTGCATATATCCAGTCCTATGACTCTGTTAAGTGACAGCAAGTCTGCAAAAAGTTTGGTTCACAACCCAGTGCAACATGATAGGATGAAACATGTGAGAATCGACCGAAATTTTATTAAGTCCGAGATCGAATATGGAACAATTGTTCTCTCTTATGTTCCCACCAAGTCTCAAGAAGCTGATGTTCTTACTAAAGCTCTACACAAGTCAAGATTTGATCATTGTATTTGCAAGCTGGGAATGATTAATATCTATTCAGCAGCTTGAGGGGGAGTGTTGGACAGTTAGAATAAAATCCCACAATTATTGAGATTAATTAGGAGATATTAGTTTTCTAAATTAAGTCTTTTCCTTTTCTGTTTTTTCCTAATTATGTGTTATCATATCAATCAGTTTATTAGGGTCTATTTTTGTGGAGAGTTTGTTTCTTAGAATAGGGGAATCGATATTGTATTTTTCTTTTAAATAGCACATAGTACTGTAAATGAAATTTCAGAATAAAGAAGAATTATTTCTTTACTAAAAAAAGAAATTTCAGAATAGCACATAGTACTAAACCGCATGATAAATAAAACATATCAGAACCTGTTTCTGTAAAGACGAAATTTCTGAGTTTCCTGACAGCCACCAAACTTTGCTCCTTAATGGCAATAAAATAAACGCAAAACTAAGTAAGAATTTAGAATAGAATATGTTCAACACATATTTATCATGGAAGGAAGAAAAATATATATCCGTACCAAAGTAGAGTTTTATAGGATGTTGAAATGATACGTCCCGAGCATGCCCAAAATTGTCATGGATATACCACGAGTTGCATTTAAACTCTGCAAAAGTACACCATTACAGAAGCAAAAAACATTAAATGGACAAATTAATCCACCATGCTATATTCACAGTAAATACAACCTAAATAATTGGATATTGAGAACATACGGATCACATTTAGTTTCAAATATCCTACCTTTATCTCCACAACTCCTGTGAAACGATTCCATAAAATTAACTGCACCATCCGAAAAGAAATAATTGAAGAAGTCCTCAACTTTTATCTGCACTCAGAGGTCAGAAGAATCATTATCATCATAATTAGTTGAACTTCAGCTCTGTGACTGTAATTTAAAAAAGCAAAGAAACACTACCGAAAACTGTGATTCTGCAACCATTGTATAACATTCTGGTACTGCACCCAAAAAGTAAAAAAATAAAAAAGCAGCACAAAATTCAGATCATACATTAGATGAAAAGCATGATTGATTACTATAACTCGAATAGATTGAATAAATATTTCTTAACTTCCTTTTATTGATTTTTAAATCAACTAAAAACCACAAAGTGAAGAGGATAAGGTATCCTTATCCTCAATGAACAGAAAAAATACAACAGAAAAGGAAGAACCAACAGAAAGGACGAACTAGAGACTAAAAGACTAAAGAATAAGAGACAAAACACTTAGGACCTAACGCATCCTTCCCATTAAGAACAATCAAGGAAAAAGGAATGTCTTTAAAAGCCGTATTTGTTGATGCCCCTAAACAAGCAGTCAATTTTCCTTCTCAAATAAATCTCACTTCCAATACCTTATGTCCACAAATCCTTGCATCTCTTTTAAGCCAAATTGTTCAAAGCAGCAAAAAATTACAGTTGATCTCCAAATGCTAGCCCTTTTGTTACAACCCACACCTACCGTATCTTCCAGCAACCAGCACCTACCGTAGCCCTTGTTAGAATTTGTAATGAGGAAAGAAAACCCACAAAAATAACCTGCTTCATTCAATAGCATATGCCATAACTTTCGCTACATGACTATGTAGTAAAAGACAGCCATTGCAAAAACAAACCAGGATGGAGACATAGACAACTGCAGGTTTCTCCTTGTACCATGTCATAAGCATTCAATCTTCCATAAAAAAAAAAACAGCCAAGCGAACCTTCACTCTATGAGGAATACAAGATTTTTAAATGAATTTAAGGGCTTCAAAAATGGAAAAATCCCCATCATCCACAAAAATGGAAACAATATATATATTTGCACGAGAAGCCCGAAGTTTCACTAGACCAAATTCTAGAATCAGGGACAGACTGCCTAAGAGAGAGAATCTAGAGCCTGAAGAAGACAACTTAAAGGTACAGGCTGCCTAAGAGAGAGAATCCAGAGCCTGAAGAAGACAAGTCAAATTACCCCACCTCTCTATCATTAAGATTTCTTCTAAGACCAAAAGTCTCGCTAAATACTGTAGAAATTAGAGTTTTTGTGCAAATAAGAAACACAGGAATTAAGGGATTTTTGATAATTAAGGAACTTTGATTTTGCTACTTTATTTTTCCTTGAATAAAGGATTCGGGTAGGATGTTGCCCAAATTAATTTTTCCTAGTTTAATGAGGATCATTTTCGAAGGGAATAATTTTAGAAGGTTGACTTTCTCTATCCCATAATTAGAGGAAGTAGATTATATTCTCATTCCTATTTAATCCCTTCTATTTATTTGATGAATGAGAAGAATTACTATTCTTTCAATGAAATTTTTTGATGGTATCAGAGCATTTCTGAAACCTCGTCTGCTGAAAATTCTCGCCTCTTCTCAATGACAAAATATAGGATGGCCACTAAAATGCAAAGCTCAACATCTGAAGTCACTTCCAATTCAAAAGATGTCACCACAAGCTCTAACGGAGAATCTGAGGGCAATCTTCTTCCCATCACCAGCGACAAATTGAACGGAAACAATTATCTCCAATGGTCTCAATCTATGATGATGTTCATCTGTGGGAAAAGCAAAGACGACTATCTCACCGGGGCAGTTACCACCCCAAAGAAAGAAGATCCTGCGTTCAAAATCTAGAAATCAGAAAATAATATAGCAAAGTCCTGGCTAATTAATTCTATGACCAATGAGATAGGGGAAAACTTCCTACTCTGGTACAGCAAAAGAGATTTGGAATGCAGCCAAAGAATTATATTCTAAATCTGAAAATACATCAGAACTTTTCTATGTCGAAGGTACCCTTCATGAGCTTCGACAAGGAGATACCTCTGTCACTCAGTACTTCAACTCATCAAGCATCATTGGCAGCAACTTGACCTATTCAAAGTACACGAGTGGAAGTGCCCTGGGGATAAAGCACTGTACAAACAAATCGTTAAGAAGAAACAAGCCTTTAAATTCCTGATGGGAATAAATAAAGATCTTGATGAAGTGCGTGGAAGAAAATTAGGAACGAAGCTGCTGCCCAATATTCGAGAGGCTTATTCAGAGGTTCGTTTAGAGGAAAGACATTGAAAAATAATGATGGCATCATCAACTTCCTCATCCACTATTAAAGGATCTGCTTTAGCTGTTCAAGGTTCTCAACAATCTCTAAACAACGATAACAGACCAAGGAAGGGACAGCCTTGGTGTGATCGCTGCCGCAAACCTGGCTGGCCATACCAAAGATGCTCATTGGGAGATCCATGGAAAGCCTGTAGATTTTAAGCCAGCGTGGTTCTCCAATGACGGTGTTGTGGACATCTTGCTTCTTCCAACAACTCCAATCCTTTAGTGCCAAACCCTATTCAGCAAAGAGCAAACGGAACTACTCCAAAAAATGATTATTCAATCGCTAAATACTCCTGCACCTGCCTCAACCGTGATTGGCACAGGTTTTTGGCTCCAACAGGCAATCTCATAAATGCCCTAAATGTGAAGTAAAACAAGGGCCATAGAAGTGGATTCCGGTGCCTCGAATTATATGACGGGTGATGCCTCTATTTTAAAAAATTATAATCCATGCAATGGACTTACGATTAGAATTGCAGATGGTTCAATATCTAAGGTTGCTGGAATTGGGTCTGTTTACTTCTCAAACCAATTAACCCTCAATTCAGTTTTATTTGTGCCAAACGTTAATTACAACCTATTGTGTATCCATAACCTCACCCATGATCAAAACTGCTATGCTAAATTTCTTTTAAATATCTGTGAAATTCAAGACTTCGATTCGAGGAAGATGATTGGCAATACTGAGGTGTGTTTCGGACTTTATCTCCTCAAAGTGGATGATTCCTCAAGAAAACAAGCTTTCAAGGTTGCATCCACAAGTCAGTACCAAAATAGCAAGCAGTCATGATTTAATTCCAATAAAGATAGTGAAATCATGTTATATCACTATCAGTTAGGTCATCCAAATTTCTTGTATATTCAAAAACTCTTTCCTTCATTTAGTACAACTTCAACAAATTTTTCATGTGAAGTGTGCCAATTCTCAAACATGTCAAAAATTCTTATCCAAGTTTACCATATAAAAAATCACATCCTTTTTCCTGGATCCACTCTGATATTTGGGGACCATCCAGAATTTTTTTTTTTTTTTTTGATAAGAAACATACTTCATTGAATGACAGAAATATACAAGAATGATGGATAAGGATTCCATCATTAACTGAGAGTCGAAAGACAAAGAAAACAAAAAAACTAACAGGAGAGCTAATAGAATACTCAGAGAACTAATCTAGAGCATTTCTCAAAGCCAGTCCCCCCGAAAACAGAAAAGAGTGCAAAAAACAAGAAGACTTCAAGAGCTCTAGTTAAACCAAAATGTCTCTCCAACTTAGGAGGATCATAAATAGAGGGAAGTCCTTAAAGGAAGTATATGTGGAAGCCCACAAAGAGGCCAGAAAATTAGACTTCTCGAACAAACCTTCGCTATTCATCTCCTTGTCTTCAAAGATCCTCTTATTTCTCTCAAGCCACAAGACCCATAATATAGCTAGAACCAACGCTCTCCACATTGTTTTACCTTTCCTTCCTCTTCCAAAACCATGTAAATCTTCTACCAGCAAAGAACTCTAGGCGGGGCTTGCCCACGAGAGCGAAGCACCTCCGAACACCTTGCACCATAAATTTTGGGCTACCTTGCAATGGAGGAATAAATGGTCCACTGATTCTCCATTTTCCTTGCACATAGCACACCTACTGGGGGACAAAACAGTGTGAGGATGTTTCTTCTCTACTAAATCATAGGTGTTCAACTTCTTGTGAAAGAATAACCCAGCGAAGACCTTAACCTTGATAGCAGCACAAGACTTCCAAATGAATTCAAAGGGTACAAGTGGGGACGATTCGTACATTGACTCAACGAACGAAAGAAAGAGTTACAAGAAAAACCCAAAGACCCTGCATTCCAAATTCTCATATCAAGAGACGCGTTGACTAATGAAAAATTTTGAAAGGAATTCAGCAAAGCTAAGAAGTCCTCACATTCTCGATCGTTTAAGTTCCTTCTAAAGCTATAATTCCAATTAAGGAGAGAACCCTAACTGGAATTCTTTCCCTAACTGGAATTATAGATCTAGGAAAAGTGACCCTAATCTTAAGCTCACCAAAGTCTCCCTAATCTTAAGCTCTCTTTCCCTCGCCAACCTATACAATCTAGGAAAAGTGACTACGAAAGGCTGATCACCACACCATTTGTCTTCCCAAAACCTCACTCTCCTTCCGTCTCCTATCTTCCAACTCACTCTCCTTCCGTCTCCTATCTTCCAACTCACTCTCTAAAGAAAAGGTCTTGGGCCCTGAGAAATGAATTTCCAGGGATTCCCATGAGCGCTTTTATGAACAGGGTTAGAATCCTAGCCGTTAGCATGCAGACCATATTTGCTCTTGATGATTGTGGCCCAAAGATTCTTTTGTTCTAGTGGGAAACGCCATAAGCATTTACCCAAAAGAGCTTGATTTTTCTTCACCAAGTTTACAATTCCTAAACCCCCATCTTCTTTGCTAAGGGAAACCACCTTCCACACCACTAAGTCGTCTATCGACTCTCTCTCCAATACATCCTATAAGAACCATCTCAGTTGAGCTTCAATCTCCTCCGCCACCCCAACCAGAATCTTAAAAATAGAGAGGAAATGTATCTGAATGCTCCACAGAACTGACTGAATAAGACTGAGTTTGCCTCCCCTAGATAGGAGTCCTTTTTTCCACCCCTCCAATCTTCTAGAAATTTTCTCCATTACCGGTTTACAAAACTCCTTGGAAATGGGGTTCCCTCCGGAAGGTAGTCCTAGGTACTTCATCGGCCAAGAACCCATCTCCCAAGCCGTTCTCTGAATCACCTCATCCTCCAGATTAATTCCATTCAATGTACTTTTTCCCATATTAATCCTCAAACCCGAGCAGTGAGAGAAGAATTTCAAAATTACAACCATGTTTCGAAAATTCTCTTGCGGAGGTTTCAAAATAAATAGGGTATCGTCTGCAAACTACAGATGGGAAACCTTGATTTTGTCCCTACCAACTTCGAATCCCTTGACCACTTCCCTCTTCTCTGCTCTTTCCACTAACCTACTCAAACCATCAACCACTAGAGTGAAGAGAAACGGCGAACGCGAATCTCCTTGCCTTAATCCCCTTGATGCTCCAAATATACCTTGTGATTTCCCATTGACCAGGATTGAGAAGTTTGCCGAACTAATGCACCCCATGATCTAGTTTATCCATTTCTGACCAAACCCTTCTTCTCCATTGATAGCCTTAGAAAGTTCCAATTTACATGATCATAAGCCTTCGTGAAGTCGATTTTGAACACCAGACCTTGTTTACCTTCTACTCTATACTCTTCAACCAGTCCCTTTAGTTCTCTATGACCTTTCTTGGTTTTCTTTTTGTTCAGTCCAATAACTCCCTTATCATTTTCCCAACTAGAGAACTCACAACCCTAATTTGGTTCACCACCTTTTCAATTATGATCCTTTCTTCCTCTGAAAATGACCCGAGAAGCTCAAGGCTCATCTTAGGAGTTCTACTGCTGAACTGCGGTTTGGGTTGAAAATCTGGCTGTCCTCTGTAAACCAATTCCATAGAACCCTGTTCGGATATACTATTTGCAACCTCTGGGCTTCTAACCTTGTTACTTTCAAGCTCCTTTCCTATTACATTTGGATCTTGGTTTCCCCTGAATTCTTTTCTTACAATTGAGCTACAATCCACCCGACTAAATGAAAACAGTCCGCACCCTCCCCACCCAAACAATAACTCTCACAAGTTGAAGAATGGACAATAGTGCTCAAATCTAGGTCAAGGCTACTAACCTGGATAGACTTCCTAGAGATAGGCACTTGTACTTTAGGTTAAAGTGGCACCCCCACCTACCCTTCCTCCATAAGTTTCTTGATATCTTGGATTATTGTCTCCACAGGTTCTCTCGTTTTCGTCAAAGTCGGTTTCCTCCACCACACTTTTATCTTCTCCCGAGCTGCTATTAGTTGACATCGAGTCAAAGTCCCAGGTCAATTGATCAAGATTTGCTTCCACATAATCTTCCATTTCCTTACTTAACTCGACCTCTTCATGGAACATATTTCTGGGGCTAGGCATTTTCTTCTTCCTTCGTTTATAAAATAACATCTTAGGGGGAGTTGTAACTTTTTTTACCTCTGCATTCAAGGAAGGGGAAGACCGAACCTGCTCTGTGGGGATGGTGGAAGGCCCAACACTGATATGTCCCTTAGCAAACTTCAGCTTTGACTTGGGGTCTATGATGTTACAGCCCAGAGCTGTCTTAGGACTCGGTTCCTTAATAGAAGTGGGCTTTGGAGGCTCAGAAACACCTCTCCAAGCAGTTGGGCTTAAACACCAAGCCCACTTAAATCATCGCTTGCCTCATCCACCCAATTCAATACAGAACAACGATTTTTCCACCAAAAACTAACTTAGAAGTTGTTTCTCTCAGTTGTCACACACCCAAGCCACCACCTGCTGACTCACTGATTACAAGCAATTTCTTAAAGGCCATAGTCACATGGGAATCCTCCTCCTCTAAAAAATTGCCTGCTGCAGTGGAGCCTCTTCTCCCATCCCCATGTGTCTCTTTGCCCATACATTCCTATCCTTCAATAGCTGCATCTGAAGGGCCAGCCTTCTTTTTTTCTTCTACCTCCTTCCTGCAGCTACTACAGCCACTGGTGACTCTAGTCTAATGCTGACCTTCCTTCAAAAAGTCCCCGCCGACAGCCACATTCTTCCCCTTAATGACCACTCCGTTAGATTCTATAGGAAATAATCTTACTTTGGTGATTGAATCCCAACATTCCAAAACCAAATTCTCTAGAATAAAACCTTACTGATTTCCTTTGACCCCAACACGAGCATAGTCAAGTTGGTTCAACTCCAGGGTGTAAATATCAATCTCTATCGGTCCACCACATTTTGCTCCGAGGCTATTGAATATGTGAGGAGTCCACATATTCAAGGGTCACATATTCAAGGGAAGGCCGGCCACACCAATCCATGAGTTTCTACACGCTATCTTAACATCACTATGATAAACCTCCTCCTTCCACGGCTTAATCTCCACTAAAAGTGAATTCCACAGCTTCACCTTCCCCCAAGCACACATGGTGTCCCTTTCTTCTTTGTTGAGCGTCCAAAAACTGCTTTATCCGCCTGAAAAGAGCTAGTTTCGACTTTTCTATTCAACTTCGTGGCCAGACCATCTCGAATATTCTCCCATGAGTCCTCAGCTTGGTTTCCTAATACCAGTACGGCCATAATCCAATTCCTCACCTTGGCTGGTGGGGCATGTTGCTAGATGTTTGAGACCTGCCGCTTTCTTAAGTTTTCTATGTCCATTAATCTATCTTTCCATGTCAATGACCCACTCGATCTTTCCTGGTCTACTCCTGTGTTAGTAATCCCTTTGCTAGAACCTCTGTTGAAGAAGCTGTCTATACAATCCTTAAAGTCCTTCCAACCTCTTAGCTCAGATTCCCTAGGGATGATTACACTCCTAATAACCCCATTCTAAATCTTGGATACCTTAAGAAATAGCCCCCCATGGTTCTTGTTGTTTTCTGCAATCAGCCTACTGTTATGACCCCTAAAAAAGCGTCTGAAGCCCCCTTCTTTTCCATAACTCAAAGCTTCGCTTACAACATCCTACAGCCATGCAGCACATCCTACGTCCACTACGATGGAGAAGCTTCTATACATATTCCTTTCGGCAATACTGACGACACTACCATGCTCCTTCAACTTAAAGAGTTTATGTTTGGTTCTACAATCAACGTCATAATCAAAGAACTTGTACCTCATATCTGAAAGTGATCAGAGAACGTTTCTATGCAGCATGCTATAAAGAAGCTTCCAGAATAAAAAAATTTAACCAAAACACACTAGTTTATTTCCTTTGAAGATTTTTTATGAATGATGAATAAAATCGTCACAATTTCATTACTAGAATATCATACATATATACAAGAGAACAGAAACAACCTTTCCTACAAATAAAAAAGGTTAACAACTAACGCAATCAAATAGAGAATCTGACTAATAGCTAACAATTACTCCTAATAAGATTTGGTCAAATGTAACCCGAATAACTTAAACCTAATAAAAGAAAGAGAAAAATAAAGTCTCATAATTCTACACTCCCCCTCAACAAGCAGGGGTGAAGATGCTGTTCATTCCGAGCTTGGAACTTAATTCTTTGAAGCTTTTCCTAGGCAATGCTTTAGTTAGGATGTCTACAACTTGTGAGCTTGTTGGTGTGTAGATTAAATGAACAATCTTTTCTTCAATCTTTTCTTTGATAATGTGCTAGTCAATCTCCATATGTTTAGTCCTATCATGATGGATTGGATTTTTGGCGATGCTTATGGCTGACTGATTGTCACAAAAAAGTTTCATTGGTGCTTTGATTTTGACTTCAAGTTCTTCAAGTAGTCATTTGATCCAAATGCCTTCACAAATACTGAGAGCCACAGCACAAAATTCAACTTCTATGCTACTTCAGGATACAACAGGCTGCTTCTTGCTTCTCCATGTGACTAGATTTTCCCAAACATAAGTACAATAACAAGATGTAGATCAATCACTTATCCTGCCTAGTCTGCATCACTATAGATTTCTACCCCACAGCTAGAACACTTCTTGAAAAATAGTCCCTTTCCTGGTGTGAGCTTCGAATATCTCAGAATTCTGTACATAGCTTCCGTATGTTCCTCTCGTGGGTCCGTCATGTATTAACTCGCAACACGGACAAAGAAGCTTACATCAAGTAAAGTCCGTGAGAGATATATGAGTTTGCCAACTAACATTTGATATCGGCCCTTATCCACTAGAGGTCCCTTCTCAGCTCTCCCAAAGTTCACTGTAGTCATTGGAGTTTCAGCTATTTTACATCCCAACATCCCATACTCTTAGAGTAGGTCCAGAACATATTTCCTTTCGGATACTGATATTCCTTGACTCGATCTAGCCACTTCCATTCCTAGAAAGTACCTGAGGTTTCCTAGATCTTTGATCTCAAACTCCTTGGCAAGAGTTTTCTTCAAATTAATCATTTCATCTGTGTAATTACCAGTAACAATTATGTCATCAACATATACTATGAGGATAGACACTTTACCTTCTAAGGACCTTTTTATGAACAGGGTGTGATCTAATTGCCCTTGAGAGTATCTGTGTAATCTCACAACTCATGTAAACCTATCAAACCAAGCTCTTGGGGATTGTTTAAGACCATACAGGGACCTTTTCAAGTTGCAGACTTCATTTCTCGTGACATGAGTCTCAAATCCAGGACGAATTTTCATATACACTTCCTCTTCCAGATCTCCATTTAGAAAGGCATTTTTTACATCCAATTGATAAAGCGGCCAGTCAAGATTAGCCGCCAGAGATAGAAGAACCCTTATTGTGTTAAGTTTTGCTACCAATGCAAAGGTTTCTTGGCAGTCGATTCCATAGGACAGAGTAAACCTTTTGCAACAAGCCTGGCCTTGTATCTGTCAACGCTTCCATCCTTCTTACACTTGATTGTAAATATTCACTTGCAACCTACTGGATTCTTTCCTAGAGGTAGATTAGTGAGTTCCCAAGTCTAATTCTTTTCTAGCGCCCGAATCTCCTCAAATACAGCTGCCTTCCAAGATGGAATTTTGAGAGTAAAGGAAAATAAGACGAAAGAAACAATATATTGCTGGGCTGAATTTTAATCTTCTTATTAACAGAAAACGTAAAAACTGTGTACATAGTAAGCATATATTTATAGACTAACTTCTAACCTAAGATCCCTTAGTGACTGCCTTAAAAAAAGGAAACTAACTTAACTAAATGATACACCGATATCTTCTCTAATCCTGAAATCTATGACACACTAGCAAACTTGGATTTCCTACACTCCCCCTCAAGTTGGATTGTACAAGTTAAACATTCCCAGCTTGCACACGAACTTCTAGAATACCGGTTTAGCTAGACCCTTTGTAAGAATGTCTACAATTTGTTCTGTTGTTGGAATATGTGATGTCCAGTACTCCTCCTATCTTTTCTTTAAGAAAATGTCTATCTACATTCCTGTGTTTAGTTTTGTCATGATGAACCGGATTATGAGACATACTTATAGCTGCCCTATTATCCCAATGAACTCTTAGTGGCATGTCCATGGTAACCTTTAGTTCTTCAATTAGCATCTTTAGCCAGAGGATCTCGCAATCCCCGTGAGCCATAGACCTCAACTCTGCCTTAGCACTACTCCTTGCCACAACCGGTTGTTTTTTGCTTCTCCATGTCACCAAGTTTCCCCACACAAAAGTACAGTAGCTTGAAATGATCGCCTGTCATCTCTAGATCCGGTCCAGTCTGCATCTGTGAATACTTCAACCTTTCTTTTGTTGGACTTCTTGAAAAATAATCCGAGACCAGGACTGCCTTTGAGGTACCTTAAAATTCTATACACTGCCTCCATGTGCTCCCTTGTTGGCGAGTGCATGTACTGACTAACAAGACTAACTGCAAATGCTATGTCTGGTCTAGTTTGGGACAAGTAGATAAGTCTCCCAACCAGTCGTTGATACCTCTCTTTGTCCACGAGTTCACCAGTTAGATCCTCCCCTATTTTAAAGTTTGAATCCAATGGTGTATCTACTGGTTTGCACCCTAGCATCCTTGTTTCATGGAGCAAATCCAACACACATTTCCTTTGTGACACAGATATCCCTTGTTTACTTCTTGCAATCTCCATTCCTAAAAAATACCGTAATCTCCCCAGGTCCTTTATCTCAAATTCTGTTGCCAATACTTGTTTCAAACGCTTCATCTCCTCTGAATCATCCCCCATTAGAATTATGTCGTCCACATAAAGAATAAGAATTGTGACCTTACCATTCTTGTGTCGATAAAACATGGTGTGATCTGAGTGAGCCTATTTATAGTCTTGTTGTTTGAGGGCCTTTGCAAACCTGTCGAACCAAGCTCTAGGGGACTACTTCAACCCATATAGAGATTTCTGTAATCTGCATACTTTACCATTATCCTCATCATGGTTAAAGCCTGGTGGTAATTCCACATATATTTCTTCCTCCAAATCGCCATTTAAAAACGCATTTTTTACATCTAGTTGCTGTAGTGGCCAATCTAGGTTGGCTGCTAATGATAGTAAAACTCTGACTGAATTAATTTTGGCAACAGGAACAAAGGTCTCCTGGTAATCAATCCCATAAGTTTGAGTGTAACCTTTAGCGACCAATCTTGCTTTATAAAGCTCAACTGCACCATCTGCTTTATATGTTATAGTAAATACCCATTTACAGCCCACTGGCTTCTTTTCCTTGGGTCTCTGCACAATCTTCCAGGTTTTATTTTTCATGAGGGCTTCCATCTCTTCGATGATAGCTTTCTTCCACTTAGGACATCTTAGGGCTTCTTCCACGGTTTTAGGAGTTTCTTCTACAACAAGATTCACAACCAAAGCTCGAGTAGATTGAGAAAGGTGTTCGTATTTTACAAACTTTGATATAGGATGTTGGGTGCAAGATCTTACTCATTTCCTCAGGGCAATAGGAAAATAGAGATCACTATCAATTGTGGTTGAACCTGACCCTGGTTCAAATTCTTGGCAGGGAGCATTTTCTGGGTTATCTACTCTTTTTGAAACTTTTCTTCGAGAATAAGTCAACAATTTTGGCTGTGTTTGCAATACTTCCCTTGAATCGGGTAGTTTTAATTTGTTGGGACCCGTATCTTGGTTTTGAGGAGCAACGAAATCTAATCTTTGAAAGTCACAGGAGAATCCTACAGTGGGGTCTGAATCTTTGTTTTAAGTATTTGGCAGATTTTCTAGATTTGAAAGATTGGAGAATCTATATCTGGCTGATTCAATACAACCTCCTGATTTGGCTGAGCTGGCAGATTTGAGGAAGGATTTGTTGGCTGATTTGGTAGATTTGATGAAAGATTTGAAGTTGGAATAATCGGAGAATACGTTTTGGATCGCAAATCCAGGGAATTTGGAGGAGAATCAGGAGAATCCCAGAAATATTCCCATAAATCTGCTCTATCCCCAACTGACTCATCCTTCACCGAATTTAGTTCCTTATCTGGTTCCAAAAAATTAACTTCATCCATTCTCGCCCCCTGAAGGGAATTTTTTGAAAAATACGATTGATCTTCAAAAAAACTAACATCCATAGATGTGAAAAATCTCCTTTTTTCTAGGGAATAACAACGAAACCCTTTTTGAGTGGTAGAGTAACCAACAAATACACACTTAAGTGATCGAGGATCTAACTTACTCCTATTTTGATCATGGATGTGAACGAAGGCTGTACATCCAAAGACTTTAAGGTCCAAAGATGGAAATAACCGTGACTTAGGGTATGACCCAAACAGTTTTTTTACGGGTGTTTGACAATTTAAAGCCCTTGTTGGTAACCAATTTATCAAATAACATGCAGTAAGAATAGCCTCCCCCAAAAAATTTTTGGAACTTTAGAGGTGAATAATAGAGCCCAAGCTACTTCTAAAAGATGGCGATTTTTTCGCTCTGACATCCCGTTTTGTTGTGGCGTATTTACACAGGAACTTTGATGAATCATTCCATTTTGAGTTGTAAATTTTTAACAAATGAGAATTAAAATATTCAGTACCATTGTCAATACAAAATATTTGTATAATCTCATTGTATTGATTTTTTATCATAGAATGAAATTCTTGAAAAATTTGTGGAGTTTCAGATTTGTCCCTTAATAGATACACCCAACAAACTCTTGGTGATCAATAAAAGTTATAAACCACCTTTTATTAGTCAAGCTCCGGATTCTAGAGGGACCCCAAATATCACTATGAATTAACATTAAAGGAGAAGAGGCACGATAAGACAAGGATAAGGAACACGTTTGTGTTTTGCTAACTAACAAATTTCACACTGAAAAGAATCTTGAGTTTGAAACAATGATGGAAACAAATGTTTTAAATATGTGAAACTTGGATGACCTAGCCTACGATGTAACGACATTATTTTGTCTAATCTAGACGTGGTAGCATTGCAAACTGCCGTGTAAAGTTGGTCATCCTCGTTGAAATCATTCTCAAAGTAGTATAACCCTTCTAATTCTTTAGCACTGCCAATCATCTTCCCCGAAGTCCGATCCTGAAAAACACACTTTGATTGTGAGAGGTCTATCACACAATCTAGATCTTTAGTAATCTTACTGACATAGAGCAAATTGCATGATAATTTTGGAACATGAAGGACAATTTTGAGGGTAATTTGTAGACTCAATTTAACATTTTTAGTTCCTGCTACAGTTGTAAGGGATCCATTAGCTATCTCTACTTTGTGAGTTCCAGGGCTAGGTGTATAGGATGTTAAAAAACTCCTACTTCAGTTATGTGATCCGTGGCTCCCGAGTCTACTATCCAAGGCTCGCTTTTAACTATTAATCCACCAAAAATTGTAAAACTCGTACCTTTTTGAACCAAACAAGAGGTACCCGAAGGCTGTGAACTTGTGTTTTGAGTGGTCGTTAGGAGTCTCCGCAACTGCTCCAACTGTTCCTTAGTGAACACTGCTCCAAAATTGTTGTCCACCCCTTTTTTTTTGTCTCAAGACTGTGAGTTGTTTGAAGTCCCTTAACCTCTCGATTTCGTTGCTTGTTTAGTACCCAGTTTTTTGGTTTCGCGTTCAACTGCCAAAAGGTCTCCTTGGTATGGTGTGGCCATTGACAATGGTCACACCACAATTGTGCCTTTTTGTTCCCTCGTCCTTGGGATCCTCGAACCACCATGGCTGAAGTCTCTGTTTCTGAGGCAGTGGTCTCCTTGAGCATTACTTTCTTCCGCCATTCTTCCCTACGAGCCTCCACAAAAATCTCCTCAATAGTGGGCATTGGTCGCATCCCAAGTAGCCGTCCTCTAACCTCGTCTAGTTCTTTATTGAGTCCAGCTAAGAAATCATAGATCCTGTCTTTATCCACCATTTGCTGATAAAGCACTGCATCTTCAGGGTCTCCCCAGTTGCAACTTTTGAATAGGTCGAGTTCTTGCCACAACTTTGGAAGGCTATTGAAATAGAGTCACGTCAATCTCCCCCCGTCTCAAATTCCTAGATGTGTTCCTTAGCTCAAACATTTGAGATGAATTTTCTAATCTGAATAGGCAAGAAAAACTGCCTCCTAGATCTTCTTAGCCATAGGAAAAAATAGATAGGTTTCTCCTATCTTTTCCTCCATGGAATGGATCAACCATGCCATTACCATGGAATTTTGGGCGTCCCAACTTGGGAAGGATGGATCATCAATAATAGGCATGGGAATAGTGCCATCTAGATATCCTATCTTTCCTTTTCCCCTAATAATCATCTGGATGAAACGGAACCACTAGAGGTAATTTTTACCATTTAGTTTGTGTGGGGTAATTTGTAAAGAACTTTCAGAAGCCGTAGGAGGAGCAATTTTAGGAATTGGCTGAGTGGGAACCGAAGTTGCCTCAGAGCCCTCATTCCTGCTTGCTTCGGCCATGTCTCTCAACTCTATACTTCCTTTAATATCGCTCTGATACCATAAAGGAAAATAAGAGGAAAGAAACAATATATTGCTGGGCTGAATTTTAATCTTCTTATTAACAGAAAACGTAAAAACTATGTACATAGTAAGCATATTCATAGACTAACTTCTAACCTAAGATCCCCTAGTGACTGCCTTAAAAAAAGAAAACTAACTTAACTAAATGATACACTGATATCTTCTCTAATCCTGAAATCCAAGACAGACTAGCAAGCTTGGATTTCCTACAGAGAGCTTCCTGAATGTTAGCGGGAACCTGTAAGGCATCCAAATTCGTAACAAAGGCTCAAAACTTTAGTGAAAGATTTGAGTAAGAGATGTAATTACGAATTGGATGTTGCGTGCAAGATCACACTCCCTTCCTTAGAGCAATCAGCTAGCCCAAATCATCAGTGATAGAGTCACTAGTAGGGGGTTTGGAAGTTTGTGTTACCTTCATTCAATGAATCCAAATTGGGCTCTTGGTCAGGTTCAGCAAGTGCCTAAGGTTGTACACTTTCTCTTCTGGATTGGACACTTAGTTCATTAGTCATTGTCATTGGTAAGTCTGAAGATGGGACAGACACTACCGGTGTGGAACCGGGTGAATTAGGAGCATTTCCTTTTGCGTCAGGTGCAGGAGAATTTTGGAGATCAATGGATAGTTGAGGTTCGGTATTCTTAGAGTAAGAAGTGAGATGAGGAGTGGGATGAAAGGTGGGAAGACTGGGAATTATTTGTAATGGTTCACTCTCAACATTCCAAGATTGACGTTCTTTACTGTAGTCACTCCCCCTGAATGGTAGGATTGGGATAAAAAGGTTGATTCTCAAAGGAAACATCCATAGAATTATTGTACTTTCTAGCGATTAGAGAGTAGCACTTGCACCCTTTTTGATTGGATGAATAGCCCAAAAAAATGCATTTGCTTGCCCAAGGATCTAACTTCCTATGATTTGATGAGTGAATACGAACAAAGGCTGAACACCCAAATACTTTTGAGTCGGATGGTAGACGCAAGACAAGAGGTGGGATATGTTTCTAAAGAGAGCTTGAAGTGGAGTTTGAAATTTGAGAACTCGAGAGGGCATACAATTTATTAAGAATGACGCTGTTAGTATGGCATCCCCCCAAAAACATTTAGGACAATTGGCTGAAAACATAATAGATCTAGCAACTTAAGAAGGTGTCTATTTTTTCATTCTGCAATACCATTTTGTTGTGGGGTATCAACACAAAAACTTTGATGAACAATACGTTCACTCAACAAATATTCCCCCAAGACGAATTTAAAATATTCTTTGGCATTGTTTGTTCTCAAAATCTAAATTTTAGTTTGAAACTGAGTTTGGATCATAGTATTGTAGTTTTGAAAGACTTGACTAACTTCAAATTTTTCTTTTAAGAGAAATACCCAAGTCATTCGTGTATGATCATTTATAAATGTCACAAAAAAACAAAATCCTAATGGTTTTATTCGAGAGGGACCCCACACATCACTGTGAACCATTGCAAAAGGACGAAAAGATTTGTACTGTTGAATTCAAAAATTACTTCGGATATGCTTTGGAAATTAACATGCTTCACACCAAAACAAACTTGGATTTTTATTCTTAAATAGTAATGGAAACAGTTTTGCAAGATACAAGAAATTTGGATGACCTAAACGAAAGTGCCACACCATGGCTTCCTTATTGACCAAAGGAAGAAAAACATTAGAGGATGAACTCTAAAAACCTAGACTCCCAATTTGATGACCTTGTCCACTTGCATAGTTATTGTCATTAAGTATAACCCCGAGCATTCCTTAGCCGTACCAATCGTCCTACCCGTATTTATATCCCAAAAATCACACATTATTGAAGAATTTAGTGACACAATTATGTTCCTTTGTGAGCTTACTAATGGATAACAAATTACAATCTAGCTTGGGAACATATAACACTAAGTGAAGGATCAAATCCTTGGTTAACTTCACTATACCAACTCCATCAACCCAAGATTGTGTTCCATCAACAATCCGAACATACCAATCTTTACATGGATTAATAGTAGGAAAAAAACTTGAGTCTCCATGTTCGAAAGGTTGAATCTTCCTTCCTTGGCCAGACTGCTTCAACAGTAAGGAATTCATCTCTCCCTTTACCCGTAATGAAAATCAAAACGGACTGGGACCAAGCAAGATAGTTCTGCCCATTAAGTTTATGGCCGATGATGACCAAGGATGAGTGATTGACAACAACTGGCTAATTGATAGGACCTGGGATGCTTTCTGTCGATGAGACTCCCTTCTCGGCGGCCATTGAAATATTTTTGTTAGGTTCTTAGAGATAGCTCTGATACCATGCACATTTTTTATGAATGATGACTAAAATCGTCACAATTTCATTGCTAGAATATAATACATATATGCAGCAGAACGGTAACAACCTTTCCTACAAATAAGGAAGATTAACAACTAACGCAATCAAATAGAGAATCTGACTAGCAGCTAACAATTACTCCTAATAAGATTTGGTCAAATATAACCCAAATAACTTATTTCCTAAAGAAAAGGAGGAAAATTAGGAACCTAATAAAACAAAGAGAAGAATAAGGTCTATCATAGTTCTACATCCTTCATAAATGATCACACCAGAGTTACATGGATATTCCTTGTGAAAGAAAAGTCTAAGGCAGGTCAATTATTCAAAAATTTCAACACCAAGATACAAAACCAATTTCAAACAAAAATACGAGTCTTGAAAACTGACAATGCAAGAAAATATTTTGCCTCAATCCTAGGTGATTATCTATCGAGTCGGGATAGTTCATCAAAGCTCTTGTACTGATACTCAACAAAATGGATTAGCTGAACGGAAGAATAAGCATCTTCTTGAGGTTGCCAGATCATTCATTTGTACTAGTCACATTCCTAAACATTGTCAGGGAGAAGCAATCCTAACAGCAGCATATCTCATAAACAGAATGACTTCTTGTGTGCTCAATTTTCAAACTCCAAATCACATACTTCTAAAATCTTATCCGAACACTAGAATTATCTCAATCATTCCCATGAAAGTGTTCGAGTGTTCTGCTTATGTCCATATTCATTCCCATAATAAGAGTAAACTTGATCCCAAGTCTATCAAGTGCATATTTATAGGATCTTCCTCTAATAAGAAAAGGTACAAGTGCCATTCTCCTATTACAAGACATTTTTATAACTCCATGGATGTTATTTTTTTTGAACCACCACCATATTACGCCAAACATGATATTCACGGGGAGACTTCCTTCTCAGGAATATCAACTTTGGGACATTATTCCTACTACTATTACAACACCCGAAACTTCTTCCATGACAACTAGACCTAGTTCTATAGCACCTCAAATTAAATTGCCTAGTGATATGCCTACAGCAGACATTACACAGGAAAAGGGCCGAGTCATAAAATACCTCCCTTCTCATCACCAACCTTGACCAACAAACTCCATCTACGAATCCATCCATTCCTCCTAGTAGAGACCATGAATTGCTTGTTCCAAAAGGAAAAAGACATGGAGTGGAGCATCCGACACACCACGAGCAAGGTCAAGAGTTCAATCGGAGTTCAAGCACTCATAAAAATTCGCAAGGTAAAACCTCCTCTGAACCTATCACTCCTAAATCACTTAGCAAGGACCTATATATACCAATTGCACTAAGAAAGGGTGTGAGATCTTGCACTAATCACCCTATCTAATAACTTTGTATCCTAAAAAGGCCTTTCTCCTAGCTTTCGTGCATTTGTGAGCAATCTTGGTCAGGTGCAGGTTCCAAAGTCCACACATGAGGCAATTGGAATACCCAAATGGAAGTCGGCTATCTTAGAGGAAATTTAAGCACTTGAAAAGAATAAAACTAAAGACATTACTGAATTGCCACCACGAAAACGACCGGCGGGTTACATGTGGATTTTCACTATCAGACACAAGGCCGATGGAAACATAGAAAGGTTCAAGGCACGCCTCGTGGCAAAAGGGTTTACTCAGTCCTATGGAATTAACTACCAAGAGACATTTGCTCCTACCGCAAAAGTCAACACAATATGGGTACTCTTATCTCTTGCATCCAACTTGGATTGGCCACTCTACCATTTAGATGTCAAGAATGCCTTCCTCAACAGTGACCTTGAAGAAGTCTACATGGAAATTCCTCCTGGTTTCTATTCGTCTGCTACAACCAACAAAGTTTGCAAACTAAAGAAGTCCCTATATGGTTTAAAACAATCTCCACGGGCTTAGTTCGAGAGATTCACCAAACTAGTTAAACAAAATGGATACATACAATGTCAAGCTGATCACACACTCCTTATCAAAAGATCACCTGGAGGAAAATTACTTATTCTAATTGTTTATGTAGATGACATTGTTCTCACAAGGGACTTGATTGAAGAAACGAGCAGACTCAAAAGTCTTCTAGGTAAAGAATTCAAGATTAAAGACTCAGAAAATCTCAAATATTTCCTAGGTATGGAGGTGGCTCGATCAGAGAAGGGAATCTCAATTTCACAACACAAATATGTATTGGATCTTTTAAAAGAAACAAGAATGTTGGGGTGCAAATGGGCAAAAACTCCCATGGATTCAACCATTAAGCTCGGAATCAAAGATGATAGTCCTTCAGTGGATAAAGGTCGATATCAAAGGCTTGTTGGTAGACTAATCTATCTCTCTCACACCAGAGCAGATATAGGATTTCCTGTCAGCTGGTTTGTCAATTCATGAATAGTCCCACAGAGAAACATATGGAGGCTGTTTATCGAATCTTGAGGTATCTAAAATTGACTCCAGGTAATGAGTTATCTTTCAAAAAGAACTCAAACGGGAAGATTGAGGCGTTCACTGATGCAAACTAGGAAAGATCAGCTGCGGATTGCAAGTCTACTTCAAGACACTGTACATTTGTGTAGGGAAATTTGGTGACTTGGCAGAGGAAAAAGCAACATGTAGTTGCTCAAAGCAGTGCTGAAGTTGAATTTAGAGCAATGACCCATGGAATTTGTAAAGCAATGTCGCTAAAAAGACTTATCTATGAATTGCACATTTCAATTGAAGAACCTATGAATTCGTTTTGTGATAATCAAGCAGCTATAAGTATCGCAAAAAATCTCGTACACCGTGATCAGACCAAACATGCCAAGATTGACCGTCACTTCATCAAGGAGAAGATAGTGGGACTATGACTCTTCTACACCCACTTGCTAGCAAATTGCAGACATTCTCACCAAGGGTCTTCCTCAAGCAACCTTCGAAGAATTGAGTTCCAAGCTTAGAATGATTAATATCTACTATCCAGCTTGAAGGGGAGTGTAGAAATTAAAGTATTTGTGCGAATAAGAAACATAGGATTTAAAGGATTTTTATGATTAAGAGATTTTGATTTTGCTATTTTATTTTTCCTTGAATAAAGGATTCGGGTAGGATGTTGCCCGCATTAATTTTTCCTAGTTTAGTTAGGATCATTTTCTAAGGGAATAATTTTAGGAGGTTGACTTCTGTATTCCATAATTAGAGGAAGGAGATAATATTCTCATTCCTGTTCAATCCCTTGTATTTTCCCATGATTCGATGAATGAGAAGAATTACTATTGTTTCAGTGAAATTTCTCCAAATTATTATAGATCCCAACATTATATTCCAACATATGCATGCCTATATGATTAGGCAAATTGAACCAATAACCTCTTCTGAACCAACCTGACGCAATACCAGATAAGTGAACACCCAAAAGAGTCCAATACATGAGTAAATATTCCAGCGAAATATGTCAATCAGCTTCATCTTTTATCATCACAGCAACTCACAGACTTTCATATCTTGCATGAAATAATACATCGAATTACAAGGTAAATTGACTTTATGACAGACAATTGTATTTCCTGATAGACACAGTAGGATAAAAGGACAACTTTTTTTTTAATTTATTATAAGAAAAAACCTTATATTGATAGGATACAAGGAAAAGGATGAGGTATGCTTAAGAAACAAGAAAATGAAAAAAGAGAACAGACTATCAAAACAACATTCAGTTCAACAAATAACTAACAACCAATGGCAGCTAGCCAACTCAAACTTAACAAAGAAAATGGAATATCCTTGAATTCCTTGACAGTGGAAACCCAAAGCGAAGCTTGAAATTTCGACTTCTCAAAAGTATCCGTCACCCCCATAAGGACAAATTTTAAATTTACAGTAATTAATTTTAAATATGAATTTGGAAGCATTCAATTAGAATATATTCATCTTTAGCCATTAGTTCTAAATTTAAGATTATGTTTCTCTTAAAATTATTTAAAATATTTAGAAAATTTAGTTTCATTTACATTACTAGTTTTAGACTTCCATGTGGCTACTGGCACAGCCTAGCAACAAGTCCACACCTAACCCCACCTTAAACTATAGAGTTCAAATCCCTAACCCCCAAATCACAAAAAAAAACAAAACAAAACAAAACAAAAAAACGAAGGAAACAAAAACAAAAACAAAAAAGAAGAAGATTCCTATACATAACGTACTGAAAATAATATCACTAATAAGTTGATTAATTAAGGAATATTAAGATTACTAGTCCTCCCGAGTTCTCCTCTTTCTAGAATTCTTTGCTTCTCTTTTTTGGTTCTATTTCTACCTCCCATTTGATTATATTTCTCTTCTTCGTTCTCATTTCTATCTAAATTCTCTCTTTCTCAGATCTGTTTCAGTTCAACATCAAATGACCAGATTTTCTACTCTTTGGGGTGCTAGGCAGGGAGTTGGCCATCAAATATTTGGGCTTCCCTTCGAGTGGAAATCCTTTAAACGAGAATTGAAACCTGGCCCTTTGCAAAGTTATGAAGAGGTTGGATGGTTGAAAATAAAAGACATTATTTCCAAGAGGAAAAGACTCGCATTCGTTCAATCGGTTCTTGCAGCACCAATGGTCTATTATATGATTTTGTTTGAAATGCCTTGCTTAGTGGCGGAGAAATTGTAGAAGGCTATGTGCGTTTTCATTAGGGAAGGTAGTGATAAAAATGGTGGTGATCACTTAGTAGCTCAGGAGTTGGTGAAGTTTCCAAAAGAGATAGGCCAATCGGGCTTGGTTGCAAAAAATGAAGCCCTATTGGCTAAATAGTTGTGGAGATTTCCTTTGGAATCTGACTCACTATGGCACAAGGCCATCAAAAGTATGGGTGTTGAGAGAATGGATGACATACCAAGCAGGAGGGTTAAACATAGATGTCCTTGGAAGGGTACTTTTGCAGGCTATCATTTGTTCTCACATCTTTGAATTAGGTTATGACTGGTTTAGGGAAGAATTTTGGTGTGGAGTTCTTTTTCTCAAGCCTTCCCCAATTTGTTTAGATTTTCTTTCATTCATTCTTGTCCAGATTCCTCTTTTTACAACATTAATGTCAGGAATGGCAGAAGCATGGCATCATGCAATCTCTCTCTTAGAAGGAATCCTACTGAGAGGGACTTACATCAGGTGGTTGAGTTGTTACCTTTGTCGGAGGGATTAACGGGATCAATTCGGATGGATGGGGTTGGGTTTTGGAGGCCATCTGGTCCATTTTCTTGCATCTTTATTTTCCAAAATAGTTGAACCCATACATGTTTATAAATTCCAATCATTTCTTTCATTTGGAAAGACTATCAGCTAAAATTTTGATTGTTATAGTTTTTCTGATAGTATCTTCGAAATCATAAAATCTTATCCCAATTTTCTTAACAGGTTTTGCCTATTTCTCAAAGGCTATGTTCCTACTAAGCCGGAAGTTTTCAAGTGGGATGTATCGACCATATGTTATTGCATTGCCCTCTCCCTGATAGCTGTTGGATGAGATTAACATGAGTTTGGGCTGAGTTGGTAGCGCCTTTGAGGTGTACAGTTGTGTTTGTTTCATCCACCCTTTTTATATTTAATAAGGAAGATCGATATGGAAGTTCGGTTGGACAAAGAATTTTGTAATTTCAATATACTATATTTGGTTAGGGATCGGAACTCTCTAATGTAGTCTTCTTAAATTTTGTCTTATTGGTGAACTCCCCGTCCTCCTGTTTGGAGTTCTTTGTTTTTCATGATTTTTTAAGCAGTTTTGTTTCTTTAAAAAATAGAAATGATACATTCTCAAAAAAATAAATAAATAAATAAAAATGATACAAGATTGTAGACTGAACTCACTATTTGGGGCATCACAGTTCTCCTCCTTCCACAGCGAAGTCCTGCTAGAAGAAGAAGAGTTGGTATTTGAAATGGGTATGATATCCGCTTCCATAATATCTTTCGCCTCTGATGTTGTTGTTGTCGCCTTACCATCCTCAACATTGGGAGGTAACTCTGAATCTTTTGCAATAGGAATATCTACCTTCCTGACTCATCATGTAATAACATTAATGAGTTTCCAAAAGGATAAAAAGTAAAATAATAAAAATAAAAACAAAATGACAAGTACCTGTCAGTAGAATCCAATTCATCAGTTGGCTGTTTGAAGCTATCAACTTTTTCAATTGCAACTCCATTCTCCCGACTTCTGATTACAGATGTTGATTCCTGCAGCAATACCAGCATACTAGAAAGATGAGAAAAAAAATATCAATGTTGCAATTGTGTCCAATAAAAATCGGGGTATTTAAGTATCATTTGATAATGAAAATATATAGAGACTACTAATAGCATATCCATATAAGTTAAGAAGTACCATTTTGAAGCGGCAGTTTCAACATGGAAAACTATATAATAATGAGAAAAGGACGAAATTGTTGCATTATGTTAAAGTTAAAGATCGTGGAAGAGGCAAAAGTTTTCTTTTAAAAGAATAATGAATAAAAAAAGGGAAAAGAATAATTTATATATCACTGGACATCATATATAACTTTCTTAATAGTTGACATGACTGCATAAAGTGATCACTATGCTGCCGAGTTCATTTAACAATGCTTGAATGATAAGCAAATGGTGTACTTCAACATGAAGAATGTAGAAGTCCGGCTTAACTATATGCAGGTATTTAGGAGATTAAATCTTGTCTTGGATAGTTTAGATATTAGTTAGTTATTTTTTATTTTTCAAATAAAGATATGACCTAGATTTTAGGATATCAGTTTATTGTTTCCTGCTCCTAGATTTTAGGGTATCTTATGCTTATAAAATCAGGGCTGTACCTCTCTTAAAGTAAGTGAATAAAAAGAAGGTCCTATTCCAGCAATACCTTCCGGGTTTCCACATGGTATCAGAGCGGAATCTTCTGGAGTAATCAACGATGGCAAAAACATCCCACACAGGTGAGAAAGGGTCTAATCCAGCCGCCAGTCCAGCCGCTAAAAGTCCCGACCCTTTTCCTGCCAATTCAGAAATCAGTGGAGGAATTGATCACTCAACTTTCCACATTACCGGTCATAAACTCAATGGGAGGAACTACCTTCAATGGTCCCAATCAATAATGATGTACATTTCCGGTCGAGGCAAAGATGATTACCTCACAGGTGAGAAGGAGATACCGCCAAAGGAGGATGCCAAGTACCGAGTATGGAGAGCAGAAAACCACTTAGTAATGTCTTGGTTGATAAATTCAATGGAGAACGAAATAGGACAAACCTTCTTGTTCTATCACACGGCACAGGAAATCTGGGAGGCAGCCAAACAAACTTACTCCGACAGCGAGAATACAGCCGAACTTTTTGAAATAAAGAATACCCTACGTGACCTCAACCAGGGGGAGATGGATGTTACACAATACTTTAATCAACTTTCTCGGTATTGGCAACAAATGGACGTGTTTGAAGAAATTAAATGGAGCTGCACTGAGGACAGCAATCGTTATCGAAGGATCATTGATCGGGAATGAATCTTTGCATTCCTAGCAGGCCTCAACAAAAGTCTCGATGAAGTTAGAGGAAGAATTCTTGCAACAAAGCCATTACCATCTATCCGTGAAGCATTCTCTGAAGTTAGAAGAGAAGAAAGTAGGAAGAAAGTGATGCTAAGGGAAAACACAGCCGCTGCTTCAGTGGAAGGATCAGCACTCTTCTCCCGAGGACCAAACACTCGAAATACTTCTATTTTGGACAGCAAAGGCCGAAAACCCAGACCATGGTGTGACCACTGCCGCAAACCAGGTCATCTTAAGGAAACATGCTGGAAAATCTTCGGTAAGCCTGCACATCTCAAAAACAATCATAATCATGATCAGCAAATGAGGGGAGAGCGAGAAGGAAGAAGCTTTGTTGCAGAAGGAGAAGACCAGCTTTCTACAGAGAATTTGTTCACCAAGGAACAACTTACCCTACTGCAGAAAATGTTTGGCCAGAATTTCCCTCAACAACCAGCCATGAGCACAGGAACAATAGCCCAAAAAGGTAAATTTCCGAATGCTTTGAATGTAAAAACCGAGCAATTAAGCCCATGGATCGTAGACTCAGGAGCATCGGACCATATGACGGGAAATAAATCATTGTTCAAAACCTTTAATTCCTGCCCAGAGGGATACAAGGTTCGGATAGTAGATGGCTCGGTTTCAACAGTGGCAGGGAAAGGTTCAATTAGTATTTCAAACAACCTAATGTTGCAGGAAGTGCTTTTTGTACCAGAATTGACATATAATTTGCTGTCTATTAGTAAACTCACAAAGGATATGAACTGTATTACTAAATTCTATTCTACTCATTGTGAATTTCAGGATTCGGGCTCGGGGAAGATGATTGGCAGTGCTAGAGAGGTTGAAGGGCTCTACCTACTGAAAGTGGATGATTCTTACATTATTCCTGTGTTAGTTTCTCAATCAAATAGGAATTTAGTTTATGATCAAATAATGTTGTGGCACTATAGACTAGGCCACCCTAGTTTTCAATATTTGAAATGTATATTCCCAACTTTATTCAATAATAAAAATGTGGATTCATTTCATTGTGAAGTGTGCCAATTATCTAAACATTGTCGAAATTCTTATCCTTCACAACCCTACAAAGCATCACACCCTTTTTCGATCATACATAGTGATATATGGGGTCCATCCAGAATAAAAAATATATCCGGGTCTAGATGGTTTATTTCATTTGTTGATGATCACTCTCGGGCTACATGGGTGTTTTTAATGAAAGAAAAATCTGAAGCTGGAAACCGATTCAAAAAATTCCACTCCATGATCAAAACCCAATTCCAAGCAAAAGTTCAAATTTTTAGAACTGACAATGCTAGGGAGTATTTTCACTCTATTCTCGGGGACTATTTATCTGAAAATGGGATTGTTCATCACAGCTCATGCGTAGACACCCCACAACAAAATGGGATTGCCGAACGAAAAAATAGACACCTCCTAGAAGTAGCTAGATCCCTCATGTTTACATCCAATGCTCCCAAATCTTTTTGGGGGGAAGCCGTACTCACAGCAGCATACCTCATTAACAAAATGCCATCTAGGATCCTGCATTTTCAAACACCCATCAACTCACTTCTAAACATTTTTCCTCATACCAGAATTATTTCTTCCATCCCTCCTAAAATATTTGGGTGCTCGGCCTTTGTTCATATTCACTCCCAACATAGGAGTAAATTGGATCCTAAAGCCCTAAAATGTCTATTCTTGGGATATTCTGCAACACAAAAAGGATACAAATGTTATTCCCCGCTTACCAAAAAATTTTATGTGTCCATGGATGTTACATTCTTTGAGCATCAACCATTCTTTCCCAAAACTCATCTTGAGGGGGAGAATGGTAGCCTAGCTCAAGATCTTTTTTGGGAAACAGTATCACCAATTCCAACATTGTCCCCACCAGTATCAAAGGAACTGAGTCCGGTTTCACCACCACCATTATCTCCAAGCTTAGGGTCCACGGCACCAATTTCATCTGATCAACCACCTGCCCCGGCTGCCACAATTCCACCTGCCCATTCACCTAAACTAATTGTCTACTCAAGGAAGAGAAAGCAACAAGTAGCCGAGCCCCCAACTTCTCTCCAGCACTCTCAAGAGTCTAACCAGAACCCGATAATCACTGAGATTACGCCTGGTAATACAGTCTCTAACTCTAGCAATGAGGATACTAATTGTGATCTTGAGATTCCAATTGCAGTCAGGAAAGGGGTTCGGTCTTTGCACAAAGCACCCTATCTACAACTTCATATCCTACAAGAAGTTATCTCCAAATTACTCAACCTTTGTGACCAATCTTTCAAAAGAAGAAGTTCCACGTGACATACATGAAGCCCTGGAGAAACCTAAATGGAGACATGCAGTAAATGAGGAAATAGATGCCCTCAAGAAGAATAAGACGTGGGAAATTGTGGAGATGCCTAAAGATAAGGCAGTTGTAGGGTGTAAATGGATCTTCAACATAAAATACAAGTCAGATGGTAATATTGAACGATATAAAGCACGACTTGTGGCTAAAGGCTTCACACAGACCTATGGAATTGACTACCAAGAAACTTTTGCTCCGATGGCAAAGTTGAATACAGTTCGAGTTCTCTTATCTCTAGCTGCAAACCTTGATTGGCCATTGCACCAATTGGATGTAAAAAACGCCTTCCTTAATGGAGATTTGGAAGAAGAAGTGTATATGGAATTTCCCGTCAGTGTTATCAGTCAATTTATGAACAAACCTACTGAAGAACACATGGAAGCAGTGTACAGAATTCTTAGGTATCTGAAGAAGACTCCAGGCCAAGGGTTGTTTTTTGAGAAAGGATCAAAAAAGAATATTGAAGTGTATTCAGATGCAGACTGGGCAGGCTCCATCTTAGACAGAAGATCAACCTCAGGCTACTGTTCTTATGTGTGGGGAAATCTTGTCACGTGGAGGAGTAAGAAACAATCAGTGGTTGCTCGAAGCAGTGCAGAGGCTGAACTAAGGGCAATGGCACACGGTATATGTGAAGGATTGTGGTTAAAGAGACTATTAGAAGAGCTGAGAATTCCAACTGAAAAGGAGATGGAACTGTTGTGTGATAATCAGGCAGCCATAAAGAGTGCAACTAATCCTATTCATCATGATCGAACAAAACACATTGAGATTGACCGCCACTTCATCAAAGAGAAGGTGGATAATGGAGACATCAAGTTGACCTACACGCCAACACGCTTGCAGACAGCAGATATTCTAACTAAGGCCTTGCCTAGATCAACCTTTGAAGACATGATGTCCAAGCTGGGAATGATCAATATCTATAGCCCAGCTTGAGGGGGAGTGTAGAAGTCCGGCTTAACTATATGCAGGTATTTAGGAGATTAAATCTTGTCTTGGATAGTTTAGATATTAGTTAGTTATTTTTTATTTTTCAAATAAAGATATGACCTAGATTTTAGGATATCAGTTTATTGTTTCCTGCTCCTAGATTTTAGGGTATCTTATGCTTATAAAATCAGGGTTGTACCTCTCTTAAAGTAAGTGAATAAAAAGAAGGTCCTATTCCAGCAAAACCTTCCAGGTTTCCACAAAGAATATTTTACAAAGGAAATTAGGACCAACCTAAGAGATTTTATGAATGTGACTATTACCAACAGTAAGTCATCACCATATTAGATGATAAATACAGTTCGTGCCCCACAAAGTCACAAAAGAAAAGGTAGAAGTATGTGGGAAGAAGTTTCAACTTGGGGGAAAAAATCAGAGAAAGAGGCAAAAAAAAAAAAAAAAAGGCCGGCCTGTTGATTTCTAAAACTATAAGACAAGCATTCTGTAAATCTTACAACATTATTAGATTAAGAATTTAATCATGGAACATCCAGTATTCATGTTGACTGGTGCATAAAAAGAGAGTCAAGCTATTCTGGAAAATTCACCAGAGACATTTTAGCTAATGCTGTATGCTGACTCAATCACATCCATTCCTCTCATTAGACCATCTTTAGCACTAACAGCTACAAGGCTAACTCAATTGTTTCCAAATAATTTATGTACTTCACAAGTCACATTAATTTGTTTACCAACAAAATTTCGAAGAAACTTCTCAAAGGCACAATTGATTGCATTGATCTCAGCAGTCGAGAGTATTCAAGAATTTTCTTTCCAAGAAAAGAGCCAGAAAGAGACTTTGATGAAAACGCTAGAAAGACTAAGAAAGAAAAGGACAGTTTTTTCTGAGGAAAAAATGAGTCACTAAGATTGACAATACCTGCACTACTATTAATGTTGTTCCCAAGCAACAGACAAACCAAAGACACTACAATGTACGTTCAAAGTCTTGCAAGGCCGTAGGATATTATTAGCCCATAAAGCCTAATGTTGAGGCATCACTCTGCAATGAGTTGTAAACCACCCAGACATTCCAAGTTCAAGTTCCACTAGAAGGACCTCCTACCTTTTCGACTAATGAGACTTAAGGCTGTCTAATTGATCTTTTAAGCAAAAAATAGGAAAGCATTATTATTAATCTGTGAAAAAGGGTATAGATTTTTCATTTCATAACAAAATACTGTTAGTATTTCTCTCTTATCCAGAGTTTTAAGGCCAACAAATCTCTTTTGTAGCACAATACAGGCAAGGTAACACAGCCAAAACAAGGTAATGTCATATCAATGTATAAATGTTAAAAGAGAAAAATATCCACTTCAAGGACCCTTGAAAAACCAAATACCTTAATCGTGGCAAATGTAGTTCACAAGTGCTAACCAATTTCATCACTGGCTAACATTTTTAAGTAGAACAAAGTATGAAATGGCCATGTTCATACATTCATACTTTTACAAACTTTTAGCACAAATAAACAAGTGCACAGAAAAGGCTTTGGCACTTTAGAAACAGGATAAAGAAAATGCAGCATGAGAAATACAATACAAAGTAAGAGCTTTATTCTAGCCACACAAAAGCGTATTAATCTTTTCATCTTAGTTGTTTTATGGTAAATCAAATATGAAGTGCACTATTTTTAAGCCACCCAGATTAAAATTGGAAACTTGACCAAAAGTAAAAAATCCTAACCATTTGCACTTTATTCTGTATACAATAAATATATCTTTCATTTTCTTAAACAACCTTATTAGCACCAAGAAAACTCAGATGATGTGCTTGTCGTCCTAGATTCATTCGTTGTATTTATATTTATAACTAGAAACATATGCTAAAAGTATGAAATATGAGCGAAAACACAGATTGAAGTTCAAAAAATTATACGTCCTCAAGTCACATATGCTTTCAACTTTCAAGTAGCGTTGAAGAAACAATTAGAAAAATGAAAACATAGAATTTATTATATTTTAACATAACAAAACAACCTGCTGCTCTGTAACTGTTTTGGCAACATTACTGTGTTGCAACCATCCATCATTAATGATCTTGAACGCTTCGTCGCGAGAGAGGAAAGATGCAAAGAAGTACTGCCAAATCAATAACCAGAGTATGACATTGCAGCTGATATAAAATGACAGATAAAATAGTTTACAGCCTGGTGTATCAAGACCAACCAACCATAAAGTAAAAGACGGGAAATGATAGCTTTAAACTAGAAATACCTTCTTGCCTCCAGCAAAAATTTCTATGGCATTAGGAAAGATGCCAGCTGTCTTTGCTCTTCGTACGCTTGTGATTTCATGGAATGGGATCAATTTCTGAAGCAATTACAATATTTTCGAGAATTAAAAGAACTTACTTTATAAATAAAGCACACCAAAGTGAAATACTAGCGCACTATTTTCTGCATATAAAAGCACTTTTAAATATTATAAAACAACCTAGACAAAATCAATTGTGCCACTCGATACAACCACGTGAACTGTAATACCAACAATAATCCTAAATTGCACGTGCATACATTGCAACATTTCTCATAACAAGAAAACTTCTTTGTCAAATCTTTCATGTGGAATTAAGCAAAAGATTTGGTAAGATAAGCACCAGTAATAGTCATGACTCATTCAAATGACCCATATAAAGTAATGATCCACTTGGATTGCATCTTTATATGAGGATTATCCAGTAAAAGTATGTGCAGACCCAAGTATGGGTTTTATATATCATTAAGCCTTTTATCGGCGGCCAATGCCATAATTGCCCATCACAGTTGTCAACGATATGCATACCCATCAAAGAAGCTAGACAAACCAACTCATCACTGAAATGAGGAGTAGAAATTCGATAGCAGCCCCATTAGAAGACACTTGGGCTTTGCTTAAGACTTATAAGCACATTGCATCCAAGTTTTATTGGTTGGGAAGTAAACAGGATATTAAACAATTTGTGGAGGCTTGCCAGGTTTGTCAACAGAACAAGTCCTTTGCCCTGTTTCAAGGTGTTCTTCTTCAACCTTTGGCAATTCTTGACAAGCTGTGGGATGACTTGTCCACGGACTTTATTGAAGGCCTCCCTATATCGAGTGGGATGAATACCATCTTGAAAATGGTGGATAGGCTGCACAAATATGCTCATTTTATTGTCTTAAAACACCCATTTACTATCACTTCTAACACAAGTGTGTTCATGGTTCGCATTAGGTGGCTTGGGAACAGGTTTGTTTGCCAAAGATTAACGGTGGACTGGGTATAGGCAGCATCAAGAAAAGAAACGAGGCTCTTCTAGCTAAATGGCTATGGCGCTTTCCTTTGGAGCAAAACCATCAGCGGTATAAAGTAATTAAAGGAAAGTGTGGTTTGAATGCTAATAATCAGGACTGCAGGGACGCAAATAGAACCACATTTAGAAGCCCGTGGAAATCAATTCAGTCCATAGATGAAGATTTTTTTTTAAACAAATTGAATCAAAGGTGGGTTCTGGAGACTATTAGATTTTGGAAAGACACTTGGTGTGTGGATTCATCGTTGAAGGAGAGATTTCTGGCTTTATACCATTTATCTTCATTCCATGAGCTGCCTATAGCAAATTTTACTTCAATTTCTCACAACATTGCAACTGAAGGGCTAGCTTGGGACCGTAAATTTTAAAGGAGTTTAACAGATGGGGAATTAAGGGAAGTTTCAGAGCTAGTTACTATTCTGGAGAGGGTCATAATTAAGGAAGGAAACCCTGATAAAAGAGTCTGGAGGCCAGACTCTAATGGTCTCTTTTCGGTGAAATCGTACTTCTCCTGCTTAAATGATTATCCCTCTCTGTTCCTTTCCCTTTCTTTAACATCATTTGGAAAACCATAGTTCCTACTAAAGTTCAAGTTTTTTGTTGGCTATTTGCTCTTGACAAACTGAACACTCATGAATTGATGCAATGTAGGAATCCTTTTGTTACAATTTCTTCTAATTGGTGTGTGTTTGATGCAAGAATCACAAGAAAACAGCCAATCATTTAGTTCTCCATTGCTCCTTTTCTCAACAGATTTGGTTCCTTTTTTTTAAAAGAATTTGATTTTGTTTGGGTTATTCCCAAGGACTACAAGGACCTACTTCAGTTTTCTTCTCCGATTCTTTGCAGTTCTAGGAAAAAAAAAATTGTGGAAAAATGCCATTTTAACAAGTCTTTGGGGCATTTGGTTGGAAAGAATAATAGGATCTTTAATGATCGTAAGGAATACAGTTTCGTTTTATGGGATAGGATTATTTTGGGTTTCTTTGTGGGTTTAAAGGGGCAAAAATTTTGGAAGTCCGATTTGTCCTGAGTTGGTTAAGAGTTGGGCTCCATTTTCGTAGCTTCTCCTTTATTTGTTTTTTCTTGGGGAAATCTATTCCTCTTTCCTTTGTACTCATTGTTCTTCTTATAATACATTTAGTTTCTCTTTCAAAAATCAAAAAAAAAAAATCCAAAAAGGTGGTGCGCTTGCATGGTTTCCATGCTTCATAGTCTCAAATAGGGCTAGTTTTCACAAGCCATTTTTTGTCAGAGTTGTTTTGGCTCCAAGGAACTGCCGTAGCCCGAAATACGGCTTATCTTCAATCTGATGGATAGACAAAAGTGGTGAATCAATGTGTTGAAGCTTATCTACATTGTTTTGCTTCACATAAACCTACTACATCGCAAAAATGGCTTCTGTGGGAAGAATTTTGTACAACACTACTTTATATTTGTCGGCCAACACCACTCCTTTTCGTATCATGCATGGTCAAGACCCCCCTTACTGTGATTCGTGAGTGTGTTCGAAAAATCCGCTAATCCACCCAAACCGCCTAATCCAAACCAAACCGAACCAAACAGGGGGTTTTTGTTTTAATTTTAGATGGTTTGGGTGGATTTTTGCACAAATATTTTCAGGTGCTTTGGTCAGTGGTTTGAACTTCAAAACCACCCACAAACCGCCATATCATATCATTTTTATTTTTAAAATATTTTTATATAGAATTTTTATTATTATTTTTTCATTGGTCATCACATAAGATGCACACTTCCACACTATAATTATACTTCTCCTAACCACTCATCATTAGCATCCAAAAGAACAAAATCAAACTAAAGAACCAATATATACAATTAAGACTAACTCATGGAATGGAACCCTATCCTTCCCCCATCCAGCGACCAACGTCTTCTCTGTGCACCGCCACCGGCCTACTCGCCATGTGGTCACTGTTATGTCTCTCTCCGCCACCAGCACAACTCATCACGACGTCGATTAAGGATATTAGTAAAGGGAGAGGTTTATCGACACTAGTGGAAAGCTTTAATTCAAAGTTCAAAATTTAAATATGTTGTCATATGTTATTTAGTTGCATTTTTGACTTTTTAGTTCGGTAATTGGTGAACTTTGATTGTGCTATTGTGACTTTTTAGTTTGGTTTTTAGTTTGTATTAAAAGCTTGAAGAGTAAACTTTTAAACATTTAATAATTTTTGTTAAATATTAAAAAAAATTTAACCTTAAGCACAAGCTGCCCAAACCGCTTATGAGTGATTTGGTTTGGTTTGGTTCCAAACCGCTTATGAGTGATTTGGTTTGGTTTGGTTATAAAAAAATATCAAACTACCCAAACCGCCCAAAAAAAAATTATTTTTGGTTTGGTCAGTGGTTTTGAGAAAAAGACCGCCCACAAACACCCCTAGTGATTTGTTATGTTGCTAGATCAACTACTCTTTCAATGGTTGAACAATAGCTGGCTGCTCATGACGCTATCATCGAGGAGCTCAATAAGGCTCAAAAAACTATGAAGTTCATTGTGGATAAGGCGAGGCGTGATGTTTCATTTCAAAGTTGGCGATTGTCTATTTGAACTTGTGACCCTACCGCTAATGTTCCCTTACTCATGTGGCCAATAAAAAGTTATCACCTAGATAGTTTGGTCCATTTGGGATTTTGGCTTGTATGGGTGAAATTGCTTATTGGTTGAAATTGTCGAATAGTTCTACTCATCCAATTTTCCACGTTTCACAGTTTGTCTCGGCCATTGCCTCCCCACTTAAGATCTAATATGGAGTGGTAGGTTGAGCCCAAACAGGTCTTAGGTATTCATACTTCTACTATTAGTCCTCACCAACCACCCAAAGTCCTCATCAAGTAAAAGCACTTGCCTAAATTCGAGGCATCATGGCAGCCATTTGATCTCATCTAATTGGACAAGGTGTCTCTTTAGGCGGGGAGTATTGTTAGGCCTTTGATTTGCTACACCTATGCTCGAAGGAATAAGAAAGTAGGGGTTTAAGAGGGAATGTTTAGTGTAAGTTAGTTAAGTCATTTGTAAGTAGTAATAAAACAATTAGAGTTGTCACGAGTTAGTATGTTACTTAGAGGAGTTCTGATAAATAAGTAATGAATGAGATTGTGTATATAACGGATGGGAGAGAGAGGAGAGAGGGAGGCATTGATTGAGTGAGTTCTTGGCTTGTCCAAAGGGAGGAGCAGATCCTTTGAATTTGTTGGGTTTCAGTCATTTTGTAATGAAGCTTGTTGGCTTATTCATCCATGGCTATACAAGATTACAGTTTCGTTGAATTCTTCCTATTTCTTTTAAGAAAAGCCTAGCAACTAACATAAACCCTAAAAATTAGGAAACATCACATGAAAAGAAAGAAGGGTAATCGGTTAGTCGATGCATAATAATTTTGGGATTAACTAAAAAATGAGTTCTTTAACATACCTTTGTTTCAAACCCGAATATGTTAGAATAGAAGCAAATATAGTGAACAAAGACATACATATGGCCCTACAACAAATAAATATAAATAGAGTTAGGACAAGTAAAAAGTAGAAATTTAGTTCCAAAAACATACACATTCATTCTGGAAGTTATAATGAATTTGCACAAGCAATGGGGGCAATAGAATATAGTGCTATATGATAATTCAATATAGGCAGCATCATATGTCGACAATATGCTTCGGAGAATCAAATAATCACCAAGTGAAATATAAGGCCATAACCTAATCGGTTATATGCATACAGCATCTAAGGTTAAAAGATGAAGCGTGTGAAAAAAAAACATATTAATAAAACTTAATATCTTGAATGAGATTAAAGATTAGAATCACCTGAATAAGTATGTTCTCCTGGAATGCACAATTAAAATCTTCAACAAGAATCTATAAAACCAAAAATAGCAAAAAAGAAAAGAAGTAATCAACTAAATGTCTTCAAATTAAAAAGAAAAAATAGTAACTTCTAAAACTAGTAGTTTACTCACTTCCTCTGATGGAAGACGAAACAATTGTCGATATTCTTCACTTCTTAATATTGTTTGAGACTGAAATACAAAAAGGGGCATTTTTAATAGACAAATTATTTGCAAGGGAATTTTTAATAGACAAATTATTTGCTCGCATTAACCATTTGTGTGCTTCATCATGAAAAATCTTAGCTCACTAGTCATCAACTGTTTCAATTTCTTGCATTATGTTCTCAATCTACGTAAAAGCTTTTTTTTTCCTTTTTTAAAGGTAAACCTGAACTTTCTTTAACTAAGCAAAGTATCATCCAAAGCAGGAGAGCCAACACAAAGAGGAACTACACCAATCCAAGTTACAGAATTAGAAATCATAACACAATTTTCTAGATAACGAGCTAGTTTAGTCCCCCCACGGCAACAGTAGCAAATAGAACTAAAACCAAATTGAGAATGTAAATGGCATACCAAAAGAGTCCGTAGGGTTTTTTGGTAATTTTAAGTAATTTGGTGAGATGGGCTGTTGTTTTATGATTTGTGATTCCGTGATTTTGTTAAGTAAGAACAACTTATCTTGTAGAATGACTTATCTTAGGATCATTCCATGTGAGACTTTTGGTATATAACAGCTATATTCTAATAAATATACTACGATGTCATTTGATATCCCAAATTGGTAAACCACTTGAAAACCATATCATTATTTTTTAAAAAATTTTCCTTCTGCTGAACCCCACAATATTTGAAAGGCAGGAAACTATGACCTTTGTCATGTAGGTGCCCATGAGGAGGTTCAAACCCCAGACCTTACGGAAGCAAACCACAAGCCTAAGCATTCCAACCGGTAGAAACCATATCATTTGTAAGGAACTTGTAGCAATTGCAGCCATAGCCTAACGTTAAATCTACACCTGACTCCTTGAAGTGTAGAGTTCAAATACCCCTACGTTTTAAAATTAAAAACAAAACAAATTAAAACAACAAAAGATTTAAGGAAATAGTTATAGCTCTAATAACCTGGATCTAGATCATAGAGAAACAATCTATTAACTCATACACAAAGTGGAACCTGAAGTTCTTTATAATTCAATGGACTGTATGGACATTCTTTTCTTGTTATAATCTGATATGTTTTAAAGTTTATTCCAAATATAGGGTGCTTCATGTCCTCATTCAGGTAAAGAAGATGGTGAAACCACGATGCTCAAAAGATGGTTGAAAGAGCTATTATTGGGTCATTGTCAATAATGTGGGTTGCCATTTATTTGGATCCAACCATGGTGGGTTATTACAAATCACCATGACAAGTATTGGATTAGACGCAGTATGAACTATGGTTCTATGATCGTCCCTAAGAATGAATGGGGCGACCAAGGAAGGCTACCACCCAATAGACGTTGAGATCTATGAAGTCACCTAGCTGGGAAGATAGGCTAGCCATAGTGGACGGAAGATGCATAGTATGGCGAAATGTTAAACACCATAAGTCCCACACGGAATGATTATAAGATGACTAGTAGGTTTATAAGCCCTTGGGTTCCTTCGCCTTGCAAGCCGGTTTCGAACTAATGGGTTTGTAACAATAGACAACATGACATTAAACACACACCCTCTCTCTCGAACGTTTAAACTAGTAAGCATTTGTTGTTTTTAACCAAATGGAATAATTATAAGATAACTAACTAGTGGGTTTATAAGCCCTTGGGTTCCCTCCCCTTGCAAGCCAACATTGCAAGGGTGAGTTCTACCTAATGGGTCTGTAACAATAGCCAATATGACATTTAAACTAGATGGCATATGTTGTTTTTCAGCAGATGGAGGTTCACAATATTTGGCATCCAAAACATGGTAAACAAATGGTTCCCATAAGATTACTCATTTCCTTAAGGTCCTATTATCCTTTCACGCCTACCGTGTACCACAACTAACGGAACTAAAACTTGGAGCCTAGCTTGAAAAGTAAAGCTATGATTTGTATCATAGGTATGTAAGAGTTCGTGCAAAAAAGACTGATTATAAGAACCCATGGTCTGATTTCAAGAAGAAAACAAAAAAAGAAGCTTGTGAAAGTTTCAATGGTTAACTTTGGTTTTTTACAGGCTCAGAAGTTTCACTTCAGGTTTGTAAATTCAGATTGCTTCAAGCCATTAGAGAAGGACAAATACATTTGAAATTGAGATAGGAAATTGTAGAGTTATTCAAGAAATGATCAGAACTTGTGTACCGTGTCAACGTGAGAATGCAACTCATTAATCTTCTCAATGTAATCTTGATCTTCTTCCGTTAACAGAACTTGGACCTTGTTGTTAAGATCTTGCTGCTCTATCTGAGTGGTCCCAAGATTTTCACTGAGATTGTCCATTATAAGTCCTTGACAATCTGATTTAGTACACTGTTAACACTATCAAATGTTATAAACGATAGAGAAATTGCTAGCAATGTGCACTCAGAAAACAGAATATCTACAAAATCCCAACTACAAAAACTGGCCAAATTTTAACTTTTCAACATGACTCTTTGCATTCTTGCTTTGAGATATATCTATACAACTACCAAGTACTGTGTAATTCACAACTACAAGGTGAATTTAACGAGTTAATTAGGCTGAAAACCACTCTTTAAGAGGGGATTATAAGTTACAACTACTTTCAGAACTTTTGAGCCAAACTGCTTTCGTCAGCTGAGACGTCCAAATTACCCTTAAGTTATTAATTATTTACGTGTATTTTGTCCAACATAATTTTTTTTAGAAAGGTTTATTTATTGTTAAATGACTGATTTAGTAAATAAGAAATTTTTTAATAAATCAAAAATTCTATCAATAAAAAATCAGAAATTCTAAATAGATTTATTAATTATAAGAAAAATAATTAAAATTCCTACAAAAATTCACAAGGCGGCGCCCCCAGAGATGCGGTGGGATCTGACTGTCGCAGCGTTAAGCGGAGAAGATCTGGTCCTCGAAGCCGCCGCGCGGGCGAGATCTCACCGTCGAGATCTCAGTGCGTAGAGATCGGTCCGGCGCGGAGTGATCTGACCTTTTGCCGCCGGAGTTGCAGGGGAGAGAGAGGGCCGGACGGCGTAGATGTCGCACGTAGGAGGGAGAGGTATCGGTGCCGGCTGAGCGTTGGGACTGAGAAGGAAATTCAGTTAAGAGACTGAAAGAGAGAAGAAGTGAGAGATGAGAGAGAAGAAGACTTGTCTTGAAAAGTTAGGAAACAGCGAGGAGGAGGGAAAGGTAGACGAAGAAACCAAAGAGTAATTTTCTCTTTAATAAAATCGAAGGTGTCTGTTTGAAATTTTTTAAGGGAGAAGCTTGTTATCTAAAATCATCCCAATTGAATTTAAGACGCGTTTAGTAGGCAGGAATTTATAAAAAATAAATAAATTTCAAGAGGAAAAAAAAGTAGTAACATGTTTATTTATTATTCAACCTCATATTTACTTTTCCTATTTTTATCTTCGAATAGGATGTTTATTTACCAATCCTAGAATCAACTCCATATTTACTTCCTTATGTTTACTTGCCAAATTATTAATGGCATCTTTACTTAGAGGAGTAGGAATGAGAATGGTGAATAAGAACCAACCTCATGTTTACTTCTTTATTTTCATCCTAGAATGGGAGTGAAAAGAAAAAGTGCATCAAATAACACGATTTTAATTTTAAAGTAAGCAAATAGAACACTCTTAAATATATTTAAATATATAGCATTTTTGTAATCATATGCTTTTTTAAACATTTAAATTTTCAATTTTACCTCCTCATTTTTTTTCATTTTCTTCTTCCTTTTCTTTTCCTTTTTTTTGTTTTTCATTACTCATTATTGCTTCATTTTTTTTACGTCATTATATACAAAAATGAATTTTGTTTTAATGTAAGTGAGTTATTTATATACATTATTACATTTGATGGAAAACAAGTACGCAGCGAAATTTAAAATTTTTAGATAAGAGTATTTTTTAAAATACAAGTTGGACATGCTAGATACATAAATTAATGACAAATCTTACTAACCTTTTGTATACCAAAGTAGGCTCAAATCCGTGTAGAGAAGAACGTTTCAAAAGAGCCTCAACCAACTGGTCTTCTTTACTATTTTCTATCCATGATCGGAGTGCAGATGGTCACACATCATACAACTCTTCCACCGGTGACTCTCCTTCCAACAACTTGAGAAGACCTAGAACTAAAGCTCTTGATATTGAACAATAGTTCTCAGGCGTTTCAGAGTTTCTCAAACTACAGTACTCACTCTATGCTTCTCAATTAATCTAAATAATTGAGAAAACTCACCCCCTATTTATAGTGGTCGAACCTGGGGTTAATCCCTATCAAATAAGGCCTCAAAATTCACATCTGTATCAACTTCTAATGAAAAATGCATCTAAAAAGAGTATATAGATTATCGCAAGATCCGCAAGCCGAACTAAGAAATAAGCTTACTGAACTTACTCCACCAGCAGGCCAAACAAACGCATCGACCTACCAAACTAGTGATAATTTAATCCCTGAGAATATCTTATTTTGCACCCGAGATTCTTAGATAAAGCCTTAGTTTTAATTCAAATAACCCAATAAAAAAATTATCAAACCAAAATAGTCATATCCAAATAATCTCATAGAAAATAAAATATTATCCAAATAATTCAACATGTTTATCTTAAATCAATTTACAAAATTAATTCAACTGATAAACTTACATGAACTTTTAAATCTAATCTTATTAAATTTCAGCTAATCTAATAATTTAACATAAGTCACTAATATGTAGGAAAAGCATGTCGTATCATTACAGGATTTATTATGAGCTAGCAAAAGGAACCCGATGGACATACATAGTTCAAGCTCCTATAATTATAAAAGATAATATCGTAGATACATATTTTATAATTATCAACTCTAATGCTACTCTACTAAAAGCTTAGAGCTGCACTCTAAAACTATATAAATTATGAAGCTTCGTTAAGCTAGCCGTCCATCACATATCATAATGTGTCGCATCCCTATAGGATATTTATAATCAGCTTAAAGATAAATTCTGTTTACCTTCCTGATAATTTTTATGTTGCATTCCATTATCACACCATTGGAATACTTATAATCCATAGATAGTATACCATTTGGTTACACCTATGTATCCAAAAGGTTGAGCACTCCAGTCTTTCAATTGCAGGATAACACATATATAAGAATATCATTAACCCTACAAAAAGAGTTACGGATTTTATATCTATGAATAACAAGTCTACGCAAGTAAGAGTCATGTCTCCAACATACCGGTATGAGTACTATCATAAAGTCATGATGTCACCCTTTAGTACGTCAAAAGACATAAGTCAAGAATACAGGCCCATTAGTCATTTCAAGATTAAGACACAACGCATATAATTGTCTAAAATGAATTGATTTGCACAAAAGGAATTATTAATCTAAATCAATTCAACTTTATGTCCCAATCCAATATATCGTCACCTACGATAATGCACTAATGTTTCTACTCGCGAAGTCTCACTCCGATGACCAAGACAAGCCACCCTCCATTAGGGATGTAGACAACGCAACAATCTTAGCATGAATAAAGCTCCTTTGATTGTAGATCTATGATTTAGACCATCACCTTTAAGATTTATGTCTTTTGCATAATCTGTCCATCATATACATGATTCTTAAAGGTTTAGATTGACAGTCTCAAACTTTTATTTGCTTATTATACATTCAACAAATATGAACATAAAGAGGATAACATTTTGTATATGAACAATAAATAAACTCTTTATTGATAAAATGTCTCCAAAAACATGTTTTAACATTTTACTCCTTAAGGCATCATGTCTAACAACCTCTCACTTGCACTAAGTGAGTAAATATGGCATATCTCGCATCCCCATAACCTCTACTTGCCTCTCAAAAACTCTTGTAGTTAGTGTCTTCATGAATGCATCAACTAAATTATCCTTAGATGCAATTTTGTATACTGTAATATTGATGGAAAACAATTATGCAACAAAATTTTAAAAATTTTAAATTAGAGTATTTTTCAAAACAAAAGTTTGATATGCTATATACATAAATTAATCATAGATCTTACTAATCTTTTTATGCCAAAGAGCTCCTGTAATTAGTAAAGAGAAAGGCCTTCAGGAAGAGCCTCAACCAACTGGTCTTCTTTGCTATTCTCTATTCACGATCGGAATGTGTATGGGCACAAGTCTATAGCTCTTCCATCGGTGACTCTCCTTCCAACCAATTGAGAAAACCCAGAGCAAAGGTTCGTGATTGTGAACAAAAGCTCCGGAGTTTCATAGTGTCTAACACAAAAGTACTTACTCATAACTTCTCAATTGATCTAAATAACTTAGAAAACTTCGTCCCCATTTATTGAGGTCGTCCCCTAGGTTGGTCATTATCAGATAAGGCCTTAAAAATTCAAATCTGGATCGACCTCTAATAAAATCGCATAAAAAACGCATGATCAAATTATCGTTAAATCGCCAGGCCGAACTAATGGATCGACCTGCCAAACTTGCACCATCGGTAGGCCGATCCATTAGTTCGGCTTGTTGAACTTGCAATAATCTAATCCCTAAGAATCTTTTATTTTCCACCCAAGATTCTTTGGATAGAGCCTCAGTTTTAATTCAAATAACCCAATAGAGAAGTAATCTGATTAAAACAGTCATATCTAAATAATCTCTAGGAAAATAAATATTTCTGATAATTCAACAAGTTTATCTTGAATTAATTTATAAAATTCAACCTATAAACATACATGAATTATCTGATCCTATCGAATTTTAGCTAATCTTATAATTTAACATAAGTCATCAATATATTAGAAAAGCATGCCATATCATTACAAGATTTGTTATGAGCTAGCAAAGGAGACCTGATGGACCTATATAGTTGAAGCTCTGATAATTATAAAATATAATATCCCAGATATACATTTTATAATTATCAACTCTAACGTTACTCCACTAAAAGCTTAGAGTTGCACTCTCAAACTATATAAAATTACGAAGCTCTAAATTAGCTAAGTGTCCATGACATATCATGATGTGTTGTATTCCCATAGGATATTCATAATCAGCTTAAGGATAAATTCCATCTTATCTTCCCGATTACTTTTATCTTACGTTCTATTATCTCACTATTAGAAAACTTACTATATGGTTGAGCGCTCTAGTTTTTCAATTACAGGATAACACATATAAGATAATATCATTAACTCTACTCATAGAGCTATGGATTACATATCTATGAATAACAGGACTACGCTTTCAAGAGTCATGTCTACAACGTACCGGTATGCGTACCATCATAAAGTCAAGATGTTACCCTATGGTACATCAAAAGATATAAGTCAAGATAATAAGCCCATTAGTCATTTTAAGATTAAGATACAACACATATGATTGTCTAAAGTGAATTAATTTGTACAGATGGAATTATTAATCCAAATCAATTTCACTTTATGTCCTGATCCAATACATTGTCACCTTTGACAATGCACCAATGTTACTACTCGTGGAGTCCAACTCCGATGGCTTCGATGGCCAAGACAAGCCATCTCTCGTTAGGTATGTAGATAATGTAATAATCTTAGCATGAATAAAACACCCAACCTTATTCCTTCGATTGAGGATATTATAATTTAGACCATCACCTTTAGAATCACATCTTTCGCATGATCTATCTATCATATGCCTAACTCTTAAAGGTTTAGACCGATAATCTCAGACTTTTGTTTGTTTATCATACATTCAACAAATATAAACGTAAAGAGGATAACATTTGGTATATGAACAATAAATAAATTCTTTATTAATAAAATGTCTCCAAAAACATATTACAACATTTTACTCCTTAGAGCATACATGTCTAACACATACCTGTCTAATAATCTCTCACTTACACTAGGTAAGTAAATATAACATATCATGCATCCCCATAGCTTTCATATGCTTCTCGAAAACCCCCGCAATTAGTGTCTTCGGGAATGGATTAGCTAAATTGTCCTTAGATGCAATTTTGCATATAGCAACATACCCACCCTTAACGAAGTCCTTTATCACATGATACTTCTAATGAATATACTTACTCTTCTTGTGAAATCTTGGTTCCTTAGCATTTGCTATCACTGTATTGTTATCACAATGCAATGATACCGCCTTATCCATGCTAGGAACTTGCAGAGCCACACTGCTTCTTTTGAAGCATTACTAGCTACTACATACTCGACTTCCATTGTTGAATCTGAAGTGTAGTCCTACTTGACACATCTCCAAACAATGGCACTGCTACCTAAAGTAAACACCAAAACCAGAAGTAGATTTTCTCGAATCTAGACAGGATTGAAAATCCAAATCAGTATATCCTAGAGGTGTTAAATCCTCACCTGAATACACAAGGATATACCCTCAAGTCCTTCACAAGTACTTGAAAATATGCTTGACTGCAACCTAATGATTTGGTCTCGGATCCGACTGAAATCAACTTACTATCCTATCCGTATAACTAATATTCAGTCGTATGCAAAGCATGGCATGCATGAGACTATCTACTATTGAAGTATATGGCACTTTCTTCATGTATTCTCTTTCTTCATTAGACTTTGACGAGTCTTTCTTAGGAAAAGTAATTTCAGACCTAGATGGTTGCTCACCTTTCTTGGAATTCTACATTGGAAACCTTTCGAGAATCTTATCTATGTAGCCTGTTTAGGATGAAGCAATCATTTTGTTCTTTCTATCTTGAAAGATCTAGATACCGAGATCATAATTAGCTTCACCTAAGTCTTTCATGTTAAACTGCTTGCTCAACCATAATTTGACCGATGACAACCCCCAACGTCATTGCCAATTAGTAGAATGCGATCTACATAGAGCAGTAGAAAAACCACATTCTCATCCTTAATGTGTTTGTAAATGCATGGTTCGTCCATATTTTATTCAAACCCATAAGTCTTAATCACCTAAACAAATCTTATGTTTTGAGAATGGGAAGCCTACTTAAGTCCATAAATTGACTTTAGCAGCTTCCAAACCTTACCCTCCTGACCCTTAGCCTTGAACCTATCTGGCTGTACCATATATATGGACTCATCAATATTAGAGCTAGCAATTTCAGACACGGCACGATGACACGATACGAAAACGACACGATATAAATGGGTTTGGAACTCACGTATATTAATTAGGCCATAAATGGGTTGGCACAAATAACACAAAAATAAACGTGTTGGATTTGTGCTAACAAGCTTAATTAAACGTGTCAACACAACACGACCCACACGTTTATAGCATGTTTAATAACTATAGTATTTAGTAAAAGAAATATATTTCAAGTATATTTAGTAAAATAAATATATAAGAAAATATAGAATATAAAATTTGTAGTCAAAACTAATAGGTTGTTGAAACTAATTAATTAAGTTTAAGATGTGTTTTATAACTTTATAAACCGTTCTTTCTATTAATTATTATTAGAATATATACCTAGGATATATAACCCTAATTTTTAATTTATTTTTAATTTAAGCCAATTAAGAAAACCCCTTTTTTAAGTTAAGTGATTATACTAAAAATACAATTATACGAAAAATACGCCAATTTTAGACCTATGTTTCCACTGAAATATCAATAAAGATCAATCAAGAAATATATATTTATATATTAAATAATATAAGCTTAAAACAAAAAAAAATTTCAGAACTTACAGATGCAAAGATTTGAACCTTGCACCTCAAGGTATGTTGTCACTCTTGTCACCGCCACACTGGATAAGCATTCATCATCAAAGGATAGCCTTTTTTTAATTTATTATGATTCTTTTACTCCTTTAACCAGCAGAGCAAAAGTCCCACATCGAGAGGAAAGTAGAATTCTCTTACAACTCCTCTCTATATAAGGACTCAACATTCTCTTTTGTCTTACCCCTGTTGCCAATGAAGCTATATGGCTTTAAAATAATTATTCTTCAATTTGAGCTCTTTAGAAGATTGGGCTCTTTAAAATATTGGAGAAAAAATTAAGTTTAAAATATTTCATAAATACATATTATTATATTTTTTATGCTTTTTAATTTATTTTTGTTTTAATTTTTAAATTTGTTAGTTGAAATTAAAAAAAATTATATAGTAAAAAAATTATAAAATTTATATAGTAAAAAAAATGAATATTAAATGAGTTAATCGTATCATGTTATATGTGTTATAAGCATGTTTGTGTTTGAATTTTTAATACATTTATTAATTGTGTCGTGTTTGTGTTTAGTTTAATTGTGTCGTGTTATAAATGTGTTGGCACGAACATGACACTCGAATACGAGTTGCCAGCTTTAAGACTCATGGACCGCTTAGTAATCATGTCGTGCCGTGTTACGCGTGTCATAAACGGGTCATGTTCGTGTTTGTATTTTTAGCATGTTTATTAATCATGTGGTGTTCGTGTTTGGCCTAAACGTGTCGTGTTGTAAATGTGTCAACACGAACATGACACGAACACATTTACTGCCAGCCCTAATCAAGATAGTCATTCAAAAGGCCGTTTTGACATCCATCTGTCAAATCTCGTAATTGAGAGCGGCAGCTATGGTCAAGAGAATACGGATGGACTTAAGCATGGCTAAGCGAAAAGGTTTCCTTATAATCGATTCCTTTCTTTTGCGTGTATGCCTTAGCTACTAGTCTAGCCTTATAGGTTCTGACCACTACACCTTATGGGCTTTACTATTTCGGGAAGGTCCACAAGTTCCCAGACCCAATTAGTCTCCATAGAGTTCATCTCAGTGTTCATGGCTTCTGTCTATAGTTTTGAATCAATATCTTCCATAGCCTCTTCGTAAGTATAAAGATCCCTGTCATGTTCATCTAGTTTAGCCAAAAAGGCCTCACTATTGAACATATACCTCTCGGGTTGACACCCGATCCTCCCACTACGATGAAGCTCCTTAGGTTGTTGTTCGGTTGGTTTTTCTATATTGATTGGATTGGTTTCTACCGAAACCCCCAGAGTGATCGAATCACTCGCCAATTTCTCGAGTGCAACTTTATTTCGAGGTTTAAAGTCGTTCATGTAACTTTCTTGGAACATTGTATTAGTTGATATTACAACTTTATTTTCCTTTGGGTTATAGAAATAATCCCCTTTTATCCCTTTTTGATATCCTACAAACACACAAACTTTCAAACGTGCTTCTAATTTATTCGCTTCCTTATATAGGAGATGAGCTGGACATCCCCATATGCGAATATGGTTTAAGGATGGCTTCTTCCCCATCCATAACTCGTGAGGAGATTTAGAAACCAATTTTGAAGGTACACTGTTTAAAAAATAACACATAGTTTGTAGTGCATATCCCCAAAAGGATAAAGGCAATGATGAATAACTCATCATGGACCTGATCATGTCCAACAAAGTTCTATTCCTTCTCTCAACTGTGCCATTCTGCTACAGAGTGCCTGGCACAATCAAATGAGATAGAATCTCATTCTCTAATAAGTGTTCCAAGAACTCATTAGAGAGGTATTCAGCACCTCGATTAGGTTGAAGTGCCTTTATAGGTTTACCTAATTGCTTTTCCACTTTAGCTTGAAAAGTCCCTAAACTTGTCAAAAGTTTCACTTTTGTGATGCATTAGGTATACATTCCTATACCTTGAGTAATCATCAATAAAAGTAACAAAGTACTCATACCCTCCTCATGTCCAGATGTTCATGGGACCACAAACATCACCATGCATAAGTTCTAAAACCCTTTCGGCCCTATTGCCCTTAGACCCAAATGGTCTTTTGGTCATTTTGCCCTCCAAACAAGATTCACATTGTGGTATAGATTCCATATTTAAGTGACTTAAAGGTCCATCCCTTACCATCCTTTGAATCCTATTTAGGACAATATGATATAATCGCAAATGCCAAAGATAGGTCTTATTAGAATGAGAAGTTTTAAATCGTTTAAAGTTGTTATCATTAACCTTAGTGTTAAGCAGTAAGTCCATTTTAGGTTTGATAAAATATAGATTATTTTGCATCCATCTATCACAGATAAAAGATTTGTTTTTCGAATCACCATTTTATTATTCAAAGAAACTGAATAAGAGTCTTTAAATAAACAACCTACATATATTAAATTCTTTTTAAGTCTAGGAACATAAAAACAATCTCGTAAAACTAAAATCCTACAATTAGCAAAGTGAAGATGGATGTCTCCCACTACTTCAGCAAACACTAAGGAACCATCACCCATTTGAAGCGTGAAATCTTCATGCAGCAGACTCTCGTTTCTTTGAACCCCTATAGAGAAACACAAGCATGATTAGTTGCTCTAGAATCTATGACCCAAGTGTCAATTGATTCCTTAACCAAGCAAGTTTCAATAGCCAAAAGATCACACCTACCTCCTCGAGAAAGAAAGTCCTTACAATTCTTCTTGATGTGCCTAACTTTCCTACAGTAAAAGCACTTCAACTTCTTTAGGTTCTTCTTTTTCTTCTTCTTGCTCTTGCTGTTTACAAAAATAGAAGGCTTTCTGTTCTTAGCCTTCTGCTTCCTTCCATTGATAAGGTTAGGATTAGAACCAGACGCAGCCGCCAAGTTAGCCTCGCCACTCGTAGGAGTTTCCCTGATCAGATTTTTGAACTCTTATAACTACTTAATTAACTCCGTTAAGGTCACATCCTATCTATTGCTCGAGTTATATGAAGCTCTAAACAGGATGAACTCTTTTGACAGAGTCTGAAAAACTACAGTCATCTGCGACTCAACATCATTATCAGCTCCACAAACTTGAGCCCCAGCGAGGTAACCATGACCAACATCATATGTTCATTCACGGGCAATCCTAGTTTTTGTTTATAGTTCAAAAGTTTCCGAAGTGCCACTTGTCGTTTTGTTATAGCTTTGCCTCCAAATATGTCTTCAAGATTATCCAAGATTTGCTTTGCAGTCTCATAATCTTCATATTGAGCCTGCAGTATGTTATTCATACCAGCCATAACATAACACCAAGCCTAATCGTTAGCATCTTTTCAGCGATCATATGCTTATATTTGCTCATTATTGGATTCCCCAGTAGGTTCAGGAGGACACGGTGTCGTCAGCACAAACTTTAGTTTCTCAAAGGCTAGGATGATATTCAGGTTCCTTTTCCAATCATTGTAATTCTCACTGGTTAATTGGTTTTTATCGAGTATCAAAGATAAAGCGTTTTTAGACATTTTAATCCACAATAAAGAACATATAACAAATATAAGCAAACATACCATAATAATTTAGTAAGATAATACAATCAAGTAAACATACAATTGTTTTTATGTGTCAAAAACATTGAAAATATTACAACCTTACAACGATAATTCCTAACTCATAATTCAATAAGTTGCCTAGGGAAGACTTACCAAATTCAATTAGGAACATGGATCTCCTCCTGATTAATATATGCCATCTAGGACCCGTTTGATCCTGCGTATATTAACAATCATTTTCTTTGGCCATTAGTTTGATTAACATAGCTCCTAAGGGAGGTTAATAATAAAATTAACAAAAGTGTATAATAATCGTTTCAACTATTTTATCAATGATCTATAATTATCACCTAAGAGTGTGCAATAATAGATCATGCTAAAATATCTTATCCTTTCAAAGATCCAATTCGATACATATTGAAGTCCCTTCCTAGGGGTTGAGACCATTAGTGCTACCTATGGACAACAATGGAGGCTGTAGGTCCTCTATTCGAAAACCTTCTCCCACTCAATCTTTTGAAATCAATGTTTTATTTTAAAAACATGCATAAACAATTTTTAATGAATGACACTCCCTATTCTATATAACATATTATCAACATATATGGCAAATCATATTATAATGCAGACAAGCAAAGCAATCATACAAAGCCACAAGCAAAATAATAATAAACAACTGTAATATTATGGTTCCACTTTAGAGAAAAGAAATTAAAGATTACAAGAGATCAACCGAAACATATTATCGATTCTTCGTCATTGAATCTTCAAGTTGTATCCGTCTTCATGTGGCATCCATCTTCAAGTCCTTAATCCCAAATAGATCAAATACTTCATTATTTTCGATATCACAAAAATTAATGTTTCTTAGAATTGTCTAAAAAATAAAATCAAAACTACACCGAAAAACTCACCTTTTTTGAAGACAACAACTCTTTACCGGCATGTCAATCTATGTGATCGGCCTACTGGTCATAAGCCATCGGCCTGGCGAACTTTGTAGTTCGATTTGCCATCAAAGTTGGCTGAAATTCGCCCCGTGAACAGCCTATCGAACTGGAGGTTTGGCCCGTCGGTCTACAACCATCGGCCGGCCGATCTTGAGGGTTTAGCCTGCCGACCGAGCTGAAATCATGTTTTTCTAAAAAATAGTTTGTGCATAGTTTTTCAATCTTATTTTCAATAATTCAAAAACATAAAAAATTTAGAGACTCAAGAAATACCTTTGGAACCACTGTCATAATTATTTAATTACAAAATTCTCACAAATTTCAAATGAATAATAATTCCTAGACGGTAATGATAGACTGTCATCAAATTACTTGAAAAACATATATACACATTCAAACCTCTAAGGAACCATAACCGACATTAATTAATTAATTAATAATTAAATAATAATTTAATCAACCATAATTATTTAATAAACATTCACCATATAATCCATTACAATATATATAAATATATATAGAAACTTTAGAGCATCAACTCTCTAAAAAATTATATTCAAGTATAAGAGAGATTAAGATCACATAATTTATACATATAGCATGATCACATACACGTAAATTTATGTAAAAACCATGGTTCTGATACCAATTGTTAAAAAACAAGTACACAACAGAATTTTAAAAATTTTAAATTAGAGTATTTTCTAAAACACAAGTTTGACATGCTATATACATAAATTAATCATAGATCTTACTAACCTTTTTATGCTGAAGAGCTCTTGCAATTAGTGAAGAGAAAGGCCTTCCAAAAGAGCCTCAACCAACTATTCTTCTTTACTATTCTCTATCCACGATCGGAATATATGTGGGCACAAGTCGTATAGGTCTTCCACTGGTGACTCCTTCTAACTAACCGAGAAGACTCAGAGCAAAGGCTCGTGATTGTGAACAAAAGCTCTAAGGGAGTTTTAGAGTATCTAACACAAAAGTACTCACTCATAACTTCTCAACTAATCTAAATAACTTAAAAAACTCACTCCCTATTTATAGAGGTCGTCCCCTAGGTTAGTCATTATTAGATAAGGCCTCAAAAATTCGAATCTAGATGGACTTTTGATAAAATCGCGTGCGTGATCAAATAGATCAGCAGGCCGAACTAACAGATCGACCTTCCGAACTTGCTCCATCGATAGGCCAAACAAACTAATCGGCCTACCGAACTTGCGATAATCTGATCCCTGAGAATTCTTTATTTTCCACCTGAGATTCTTTGGATAGAGCCTTAATTTTAAGTCAAATAACCCAATAGAGAAGTTATTTAATTAAAACAATCATATCTAGATAATCTCTGGGAAAATAAATATTCTTGATAATTCAACAAGTATATCTTGAATTAATTTAGAAAATTAATTCAGTCGATAAATAAACATAAATTATTTGGTCCTATCAAATTTTAGCTTATATAATAATTTAACATAAGTCACCAATTTATTAGAAAAGCATGCCGTATCATTGTAGGATTTATTCTGATCTAGCAAAGAGGACCTGATGGACCTATATAGTTTAACCTCTAATAATTATAAAATATAATATCTCAGATATACATTTCATAATTATCAACTCTAACACTACTCCACTAAAAGCTTAGAGCTGCACTCTCGAACTATATAAAATTACAAAGCTCCAAATGAGCTAACTGTCCATGACATCTCATGGCGTGTCATATCCCTATAGGATTTTCATAATCGGCTTAAAGATAAATTTCATCTTACCTTTTCGATTATTGTTATCTTACGTTCCATTATCTCACCATTAAAAAACTTACTATTCAAAGATAGTATATTATTTGGTTACACTTGTGCATCCAAATGGTTAAATGCTCTAGTTTTCTAATTACAAGATAACGCATATAACAAAACATCATTGACTTCACCACTAGAGTTATGAATTTCGTATCTATAAATAACAAGTCTACGCTATCAAGAGTCATGTCTCCAATGTATCGTTATGCATACTAGCATAAAGTCAAGATGTCACTCTTTAGTACATCAAAAGATATAAATCAAGATAACAGGCCTATTAGTTATTTCAGGATTAAGATACAACACAATGATTATCTAAAGTGAATTAATTTGTACGAATGGAATTATTAATCCAAATCAATTCCACTTTATATCCTGATCTAATACGTTGTCACCTATGACAATACACTAATGTTTCTGCTCGTGGAGTCCAACTCCGATGGCAAAGAGAAGCCATCTCCCATTAGCGATGTAGACAACGTAACAATTTTAGCATGAATAAAGCACTCAACTTTATTCCCTCAATGGCAGATCTTATGATTTAGACTATCACCTTTAGAGTCATGTCTTCCCATAATCTATCCATCATATGCCTGACTGTTAAAGGTTTATACCGAGAATCTCAAACTTTTGTTTGCTTATCATACATTCAACAAATATAAACGTAAAAAGAACAATATTTAGTATATGAACAATAAATAAGTTCTTTATTGATAAAAGGTCTCCAAAAACATATTACAACATTTTACTCATTAGGGAATACATGTCTAACAAACATGTCCTCCCTCAATGAAGTCCTTTATCACATGATATTTTCGACGAATATGGTTACTTTTCTTGTGAAATCTTGGTTCCTTAGCATTAGCTATCACTACAGCGTTATCACAATATAGCGATACCGCCTTATCTATGCCGAAAATATCTCAACATCCCTAAGGAACTTGAAGAGCCATACTACTTCTTTCGAAGCATCATTAGCTGCCACATATTTGGCCTCCATCTTTGAATATGAAGTGCAATCTTATTTGATGTTTCTCCAAACGAGGGCACTGCCACCTAGAGTAAACACAAAACCGAAAGTTGATCTTCTCAAATCTAGATAAGACTGAAAATCTGAATCAATGTATCCTAGAGATGTGAGATCCTCACTCAAATACACAAGCATATACCCTCAAGTCCTTCTTAGGTTCTTGAAAATATGCTTGACCGTAGCCCAGTGGTTTGGTCTTGGATCCGACTAAAATCGACTTGCTATCCTGACAACATAAAAAATGTTCGATCGTGTGCAAAGTATAACATACATGAGACTACCCATTGCCAAAGTATAAGGCACCTTCTTCATATATTCTCTTTTTTTATCAGACTTTAGTGAGTTTTTCTTAGAAAGAGTAATTCTAGACCTAGATGGTTGCCCACCTTTCTTAGAATTCTGCATTTCATATTTCTTGAGAAGTTTATCTATGTATGTAGTTTGGGATAAAGCTATCATTTTGTTCTTCCTATACTGAAAGATATGGATACCTAGAACATATTTAGCTTCACTCAAGTCTTTCATGTGAAACTGCTTTAACATAATTTGACCGATGATAATGCTTCAACGTCATTGCCAATCAGCAGAATGTCATCTGCATAAAGTAGTAGAATTACCACCTTCTCATTCTTAATATGTTTGTAAACACATGGTTCATCCACATTTTATTTGAACCTATAAATCTTGATCATCTTATCAAATCTTATGTTCCAAGAACGGGAAGCCTGTTTAAGTCTATAAATTGACTTTAGTAGCTTACAGACCTTACCCTCTTGACCTTAGCCTTGAACCCGTATGGTTGTACCATATATATGAACTCATCAAGATAGCCATTCAGAAAGGCTGGCTTAACATCCATTTGCCAAATCTCATAATTGAGAGCAATAGCTATAGATAAGCGAATGCGTATGGACTTAAGCATGGTTATAGGCGAAAAAGTTTCTTTGTAATCGATTTCTTCCTTTTGTGTGTATCCCTTAGCTATTAATCTATCCTTATAGATTTTGACTTTTCCATATGCTCCTCCTTTTCTTATAGATTCACTTACACCCTTTGGGTTTTACTCCTTCAAGAAGATCCACAAGTTTTCAAACTCAGTTAGTCTCCATAGACTTCATCTCAGTGTTCATGGCTTCTGTCCAAAGCTTTGAATCAACATCCTCCATAGCCTCTGCATAGGTGTAAGAATCCTTGTCATGCAGTTCAGCCAAGTAAGCTTCACCATTAAACATATACCTCTCAAGTTGACGCCGGATCCTTCTACTACGCCAAAGCCCCTTAGGTTGTTGTTTGGTCGATTTCTTTACATTGATTAGATTGGTTTCAACCGGAACCCTTGAAGTGATCGAATCACTCATCAACTCCTCAAGTACCACTTTACTTCGAGGCTTAAAGTCGTTCATGTAACTTTCTTCAAGGAATGTTGCATTCATTGAAACCACGACTTTATTTTCTTTTGGGTTATCGAAATAACTCCCTTTAGTCCTTTTTGGATATCCTACAAACACATAAACTTCCAAATGTGCTTTCAACTTGTTCGCTTCCTTATACAAGACATGAGCCGGACATCCCCATATGTGAATATGGTTTAAGAATGTCTTCCTACCCGTCTACAACTCGTGAGAAGTTTTAGGAACTGATTTGAAGGCACATTGTTCAAAAGATAACATGCGATTTGTAGTGCATATCCCCAAAAGTATAAAGGTAATGTCAAATAACTCATCATGGACCTAATATGTCCAATAAAGTCCTATTCCTTCTCTCAGCTACGTTATTCTGCTACAGAGTGCCTGACACAGTCAAATAGGATAAAATCCTATCCTCTAATAAGTGTCCTAAAAACTCATCGGAGAGGTATTCACCACCTCGATCGGATCGAAGTGCCTTAATGGGTTTACCTAATTGCTTTTTCGCTTCAGTCCGAACTCCCTAAACTTGTCAAAAGTTTTGTTTTTCTAATGCATTAGGTAAACATACCCTTTTCTTGAGTAATCATCAATAAAAGTGATAAAATACTCATACCCCCTCATGTCCCGATGTTCATAGGACCACAAACATCACTATGCATAAGATGTAGAACCCCTTCAGCCCTATTACCCTTAGACCTAAATAGTCTTTTGGTCATTTTGCCCTCTAAACAAGATTCATAATGTGGTATAGATTCTACCTCTAAGTGACTTAAAGATCCTTTACCAACTTTTGAATCCTATTCAAGCTAATATGACTTAATCGCAAATGCCAAAGATAAGTCTAATTAGAGTGAAAAAACTTAAGTCTTTTAAAGTTATTACCATTAACCTCAGTGTTAAGCAGTATGTTAATCTTAGGCTTGATAAAATATAGATTGTTTTACATCCATCCCTCATAGATAAAAAAATTGGTTTTGTGAAACATCACTTTGTTATTAAAAGAAACTGAATAAGAATATTTAAATAAATAAGCTATAGATATCAAATTCCTTTAACTCTAGGAACATAAAAACAATCTTTTAAAACTAAAATCCTATAATTATCAAAGTAAAGGCGGACGTCTCTCACTACTTCAGCCAACACCTAGGATCCATCGTCCATTAAAGCGCGAAGTCCTTATGCAGCAGACTTCTTGTTTCTTTGAACTTCTGTAGAGAAACACTAACATGATTAGTTGCTCTAAAATCTATGACCTAAGTGTCACTTGATTCTTCAACTAAGCAAGTTTCAATAACTAAATGATCACACTTACCTCCTCCAGAAAGGAAGTCCTTGCAATTCTTCTTAATGTGCCCAACTTTCCCACAATAGAAGTGTTGAAAACGCGGTGCACAGCGAAATTTTTTAAAATTTTCATCAGAATAATTTCCAAAACACAAGTTTGACATGTTATATGTATAAATTAGACAGATCTTACTAACCTTTGTATGAAGAACCTCCGAGCCTGTGAAGAGAAGTAACGTTCCAAAAGAGCCTCAACCAATTGGTCTTCTTTGCTATTCTCTATCCACAACCGGAGTGAGTGTGGGCTCACACGTATAGCTCTTCCACCGGTGACTCTCCTTCCAACCAATAGAGAGAACCCAAAGCTAATGTTCGTGATTTGTGAACAAAAGCTCTCAGGGAGTTTTTTAGATGCTCACTAGAAGAGTATCACTCTTAATCTCTCAATTGATCTAAGTAAATCATGAGACTCACTCCCTTTTTATACCTATTGGTCCTGGGGTCAGTCCTTATCAGATTAGGTCTCAAAAACTTGAAACAGAATCAAGTTTGAATCAATATCTGATAAGATCCGCGTGAAAATGCATAATCTTATCTCTCGCTGATCGGCAGGCCGAACAAGCCCCATCGGCAAGCCAAACACCTCATTCGGCAGGCCAAACTCCTGAGAAAAAATCTCCGTGAATCTTTTATTTTCCACCCGAGATTCTAAAGGATAAAGTCTCAGTTTTGATTCAAATAACCCAATAGAGAAGTTATCTTATCAAAACAAACTTTATTAAGATAATCTCAAAGAAAATAAATCAATTCAAAATAATTCTACAAGTTTATCTTTATCTAATTTATACAAAATTAATTCAACCGATAAACAGACATGAATTATTTAATTCTTTCAAATTTTAAACCAATCTGATAAATCCGACATAAGTCACCAATTATTGAAAAAGCACGCCGTGTCGTTACAGGATTTTGTGAGCTAGCAAAGGGGACCAAAATGAACCTATAAAGTTCAAGCTCATGATAATTATGAAACCCAATATCCCAGATATATATTTCACAATTATCAACTCCAATGCTACTCCACTAAAAGTTTGGAGCTGCACTCTCGAAGTTTATAGAATTACGAAGCTTGTGTAGCTAAGTTTCCATGACATATGATAATGTATCGTATTCCCATATGATAATCCATAATCGGCTTAAGGACAAGTTCTGTCTTACCTTCCCGATTATTTTTATCTTACGTTCCATTATCTCACCATTAGAAAACTTACCATCCAAAGATAGTATACCATTTGGTTACACCTATGTATCCAAATGGTTGAGCGCTTCAGTTTTCCAATTACAGGACAACGTATATAAGATGATATCATTACTCCTAAAGAGGAGCTATGGATTGCATATCTATGAATAACAAGTCTACGCTACCAAGAGTCATGCCTCCAACGTAACGGCATGCATACCACTATTGAGATGTGGGAGTCACCTTTGGTACATTAAAAGACACAAGTCGAGACAACGGGCCCATTATTCATCTCAGGATTAAGATACAATACAAATGATCGTCTAAAGTGAATCGATTTGCCAAGACAGAATTATTAATCCAAATCAATTCACTTTATGTCCCGATCCAACACATCGTCACCTATGACAACGCGCCAATGTTTCTATTCATGGAGTCCAACTCCGATGGTCAAGACAAACCATCTCCCAAAAGGGATATAGACAACATAACAATCTTTACATGAATAAAGCGCCCAACTTTATTCCCTCGATTGCGGATCATATGTTTTAGACCATCACCTTAAGAATCGTGTTTTTCGCATAATCATCCCATCATATGCCTAATTCTTAAGGTTTAGACCGACAATCTCAGACTACTATTTGCTTATCATACATTCAACAAATATGAATGTAAAGAGGACAAGATTTGGTATATATAAATGAATAAATTCTTTATTGATAAAAATGTTTGCAAAAACGTATTACATTTTTACTCCTTAGGGCATACATGTCTAACAATCTCCCACTTGCACTAAGTGAGTAAATACAACAAATTTTGCATTCCCATGGCTTCCATATGCCTCTCGAAGACTTTCCTAGTAAGTGTCTTCGTAAATGGATTAGCTAAATTGTCCTCTGACGCGATCTTGTATACCGTGACATGCCCGCCCTCAACGAAGTCCTTTATCACATGATACTTTCGATGAATATGCTTACTCTTCTTGTGAAATCTTGGTTCCTTAGCATTAGCTACCACCGCACTGTTATCATAGTACAGTGATACCACTTTATCCATACCAGGAACTACCTCAAGATCCCCAAGGAACTTACGGAGCCACACTGCTTTTTTTGAAGCATCACTAGCCGCCACATACTCGGCCTCCATCGTTGAATCCGAAGTGCAATCTTGCTTCACACTTCTCCAACTGATGGCAACGCCGCCCAGAGTAAACACAAACCCCGAAGTCGATTTCCTAGAATCCAAACAGGATTGAAAATCCGAGTCAGTGTATCCTAGAGGAGTTAAGTCCTCACCCGAATACACAAGCATATACCCTCGAGTCCTTCTCAGGTACTTGAAAATATGCTTTATCGCAACCCAATGGTTTGGTCCTGGATCCGCCTGAAATCGACTTACAATCCCGACCGCATAGCTAATATCCGGTCATGTGCAAAGTATGACATACATGAGACTACCCACTGCTGAAGCATGAGGCACCTTCTTCATGTATTCTCTTTCTTCATAAGACTTTGGAGAGTTCCAGACCTAAATAGTTGCTCACCTTTCTTGGAATCCTGCATTGCAAACCTTCGAAGAATTTTATCTATTTAGCTGGCTTGTGACAAAGCTATCATTTTGTTCTTCCTATCCCAAAAGATCTGGATACCGAGAACAAAATTAGCCTCACCTAAGTCCTTCATGTCAAACTGCTTGGTCAATCATAATTTGACTGATGACAATGCCCCAACATCATTGCCAATTAGCAAAATATCATCTACATAGAGCAGTAGAAAAACCACATTCCCATCCTTAAAGTGTTTGTAAACACATGGCTCATCCATATTTTATGAGAATCCATAAGTCTTGATCACCTGATCAAATCTTATGTTCCAAGAACGGGAAGCCTGCTTAAGTCCATAAATTGACTTTAGCAGTTTACAAACCTTACCCTGTTGACCCTTGACCTTGAACCCGTCTGGTTGTTCCATGTAAATGGACTCATCAAGATAGCTATTTAGAAAAGCCATCTTGGCATCCATCTGCCAAATCTCGTAGTCGAGAGCGGCAGCTATGACAAGAGAATTCAGATGGATTTAAGCATGGCTATAGGCGAAAAGGTTTCCTTATAATCGATTCCTTCCTTTTGCATATAACCCTTAGCTACCAGTCTCGCCTTAAAGGTTTCAACCTTTCCATCCACTCCTCTTTTCCTCTTGTAGATCCACTTACACCCTATGGGTTTTACCCCTTCGGGAAGATCCACAAGCTCCCAGACCCGATTAGTCTCCATAGACTTCATCTTTATGTTCATGGCCTCTGTCCAGAGTCTTGAATCAACATCCTCCATAGCTTCTGCATAAGTATAAGGATCCTTGTCATGTTCATTCGGTTCAGCCAAGAAGACCTCCCCATTGAACATATACCTCTAAGGTTCACGCCCAATCCTCCCACTACGCCGAAGCCCCTGAGATTGTTGTTCAAGTTTGTTTGGTTTTTCTACACCGATCGGAATGGTTTCATTTGGAACCTCCGGAGTTAACGGATCCCCCCTTAACTCCTTAAGCACCACTTTGCTTCTAGATTTAAAGTCGTCCATGTAACTCTCCTCAAGAAAAGTTGCATTAGTTGAAACCACAACTTTATTTTCCTTTGGGTTATAAAAATAACCCCTTTTAGTCCCTTTTGGATATCCTACAAACACGCAAACTTCTGAACGTGCTTCCAACTTATTCGGATCCTTAAACAAGACATGAGCCGGACATCCCCATATGCGAATATGGTTTAAGGATGTCTTCCGTCTTGTCCACAACTCATGAGGAGTTTTAGGGACCGATTTTGAAGGCACATTGTTCAAAAGATAACATGCAGTTTGTAGTGCATATCCCCAAAAGGATAAAGGCAATGATGAATTACTCATCATGGACCTAATCATGTCCAACAAAGTCCTATTCCTTCTCTCCGCTATGCCATTCTGCTGTGGAGTGCCTGGCGCAGTCAAATGGGATAAAATCCCATTCTCTAACAAGTGTCCCAAGAACTCATTAGAAAGGTATTCCCCACCTAGATCAGATCGAAGTGCCTTTATGGGTCTACCCAATTGCTTTTCCACTTCAGCCCAAAACTCCCTGAACTTATCATAAGTTTCGCTTTTGTGGTGCATCAGGTACACATACCCATATCTTGAGTGATCGTCAATAAAAGTGACGAAGTACTCATACCCTCCTCGTGCCCGGATGTTCATCGGTCTGCAAACATCACAATACACAAGTTCTAGAACCCCTTCGGCCCTCTTGCCCTTAGACTCGTATGGTCTTTTGGTCATTTTACCCTCTAAACAAGATTCACATTGAGGTATAGATTCCACCTTTAAGTGACTTAAAGGTCCATCCCTTACCAACCTTTGAATCCTATTCAGGTTAATATGACCAAGGCGCAAATGCCAAAGATAAGTCTTATAAGAGTGAGAAGTTTTAAATCTTTTTGAGTCATTATCATTTATCTCAGCATTAAGCAATAAGTCCATCTTAGGTGTGATAAAATATAGATTATTTTGCATCCATCCAGAACAGATAAAAGATTTGTTTTTACGAATCACCACTTTTTCATTAAAAGATACCACGTAGGAGTCTTTAAATAAACAAGATACAGAAATTAAATTCCTTTTAAATTTAGGAACATAAAAACAATCTTGCAAAATTAAATTCCTTTTAAATTTAGGAACATAAAAACAATCTTGCAAAATTAAATTCCTATAGTTATCAAAGTAAAGATGGACATCTCCCACTGCTTTCGCTGAGACCAAGGATCCATCGCCCATCCGAAGCATTAAGTCTTCACACAGTAGACTTCTCATTTCTTTGAATCCCTGCAGAGAAACACAAACATGATTAGTTGCACCAGAATCTATCCCAGATGTCACTGGATTCCTCAACCAAACACGTTTCTAAATATAGAAGATCACACCTACCTCCTTTGGAAAGGAAGTCCTTGCAATGTTTCTTGATATGCCCGACCTTACCACAGAAGAAGCACTTAAGCTTCTTTGGGTTCTTCTTCTTCTTCTTCTTGCTCTTGGTTGCAGCAGGAATAGAAGACTTCCCGTTCTTGGCTCGTTGCTTCTTTCCATTCCCTGAGTTAGGATTGGAACCAGAAGTAGCTATCATGTTGGCCTCACCACCAACAGGAGACTCCCTGATCAACAGTTCGAACTTATGTAACTGTTTCATCAGTTCTGTCAAGGTCATATCCCGTCTATTACTTAAATTAAAAGTAGCTCTAAACAGAATAAATTCCTTAGACAAAGTCTCAAAGACCATAGTCATTTGAGTTTCAGCATTGATGTCGGCTCCATTAGTTTGAGCCTCAGCGAGGTAACCCATGACCAACATCATGTGCTCCTTTATAGATGTCCCCGGTCTTTGTCTACAGTTTAAGAGTTTCCGAAGCACCCCTTGCCGCTTTGTTATGGCCTAGCCTCCGAACATATCCTCAAGATTATCCAAGATCTGCTTCACAGTCTCATAATCCTGATGTTGAGCCTGCAGTACGTTGTTCATCTAGCCATAACATAGCAGCGGGCCTGATCATTAGCATCTTTCCAGCGATCGTACGCTTGGAATTGCTCATTACTTGAGTCTCCTGTAGGCTCGGGAGGACAAGGGGTTGTCAGTACATATTTCAGTTTCTCAAAAGATAGGACGATATCTAGGTTCCGTTTTCAATCGTTGTAATTCTCACCGGTTAATTGGTTTTTGTCAAGTATCGATGATAAAGCGTTTTTAGACATTTTCAATCTATAATAAAGAATCATATACCAAACATAAGCAAACATATAATAATAATTTAGTAAGATAACACAATCATGTGAAATCATACAAATGTGTTTATGTGTCAAAACCTTAAAAAAATATCACAACCTTACAACGATAATTCCCAACTCAGAATTCAACAAGCTCCTAGGGGAGTCATGCCAAATTCAATCAGGAACATGGATCCCCTCCTGATTAATATATTCCATCCAGGACCCGTATGATCCAGCATATATCAATAATCGTTTCTTTGGCCATTAATTTTATTAACAGAGCTCGTAGGGGAGGTTAATAATAAATTTAACGTGAGTGTATAACCATCATTTCAATATTTTATCCATGATTTATAATCACCACCTAGGGGTGTGCAACCATAAATCACACTAAAATATCTTATCCTTTGAAAGATCCAATATGGTACATGATAGAAATCCCTTCCTAGGTCAGGACCACCATGTTCTTCCTATGGACCAACGATGGAGGCCTTAGGTCCTCTCTTCGAAATCCTTCTCCCACTCAATCTTTTGAAGTCAAGGTTTTATTTTTAAAATTATGCATGAACAATTTTAATATGAGCGGCACTCCCTATTCTATATGACATGTTATCAATATACATGGCAAATCATATTATAATGCAGACAAGCAAAGCTACAAGCAAAATAATAATAACTGTAATATTATGGTTCCACCTTAGAGAATAGAAAACTAAGATTACAAGAGAATAATTGAGACATTTATCGATTCTTCATCCTTGAATCCTCAAGCTGTATCATTCTTCATGCAATACCCATCTTCAAGTCTTCAATCCCGTATGAATCAAATACTTCATATTTCCGGTCATATCCAATTTAATGTTTCTCAGAATCATCTCAAAAATAAAATTAAAACTGCATTGTAAAAATTGCACCTTTTTTGGATTTTTTCCAGCTCTCGGTCGGCAGGCTGACCTGGGTGATCGACTACCGATCATGCTTCATCGACCTGCCAATCTGATACATCGGCCTGTCGATCCATGAAAGTTCGATAGGTCGACAGAGCACCCCAATTTCTGCCCCACTGTCAGCCTGTCGGACCACACGTCTGGCCTGCCGATCTATGACCATCGGCCTGCCGAACTGTGACGTCCGGCATGCCGCTCCCTCATTCCAGAAAATACAATTTTAACGCAGTTTATCAATTTTATTTTTAACAATTCAAAACATAAAATTAGAGACTCAGGAAATACCTGGGGGCGCCATCATCATTCTTCTAGATCCGTCTTCTCCGGATAATTATTTAATTACAAATTTTAAAAAATAATAATTCCTAGACGGAGATGATAGTCCGCCACCTATTACATGAAAAACTTAGAAACACATTCTAACCTCTAAGGAACCATAATCGGTATTAATTAATTAATAAATAATTAAACAATGATTTAATCAACCATAATTAATTAATAAACATTTACCACATAATCTATGACAACATATATAATTTATAAAAACCTAGAGTGCCATCTCTCTATAAAATTCAATTCATGCATAGGAGAGACAAAGATCACAAAATTTATGCATATATCATGATCACAAACTTGTTAATTTATGTAAAAACCATGTCTCTGATACCAATTGTTGAAAACACGGTACGTAGTAGAATTTTTTAAAATTTTTATCAGAGTAATTTCCAAAACACAAGTTTGACACGTTATATGTATAAATTAGACAGATCTTACTAACCTTTGTGTGAAGAACCTCCGCAGCCTGTGAAGAGAAGTAACGTTCCAGAAGAGCCTCAACCAACTGGTCTTCTTTGCTATTCTTTATCCACAACCAGAGTGAGTGTGGGCTCACACGTACAACTCTTCCACCGATGACTCTCCTTCCAACCAATAGAGAGAACCCAAAGCTAATGTTCGTGATTTGTGAACAAAAGCTCTCAGGGAGTTTTTTAGATGCTCACTAGAAGAGTATCACTCTTAATCTCTCAATTGATCTAAGTAAATCATGAGACTTACTTCCTATTTATACCTATTGGTCCTGGGGTCAGTCCTTATTAGATTAGGTCTCAAAAACTCAAAACAGAATCAAGTTCGGATCAATATCTGATAAGATCTGCGTGAAAACGTATAATCTTATCTCTCGTTGATCGGCAGGCCGAACAAGCCCCATCGGCAGGCCGAACACGTCATTCGGCAGGCCAAACTCTTGAGAAAAAATCTCTGCGAATCTTTTATTTTCCACCCGAGATTCTAAAGGATAAAGTCTTAGTTTTGATTCAAATAACCCAATAGAGAAGTTATCTGATCAAATCAAACTTTATCAAGATAATCTCTAAGAAAATAAATCAATTCACAATAATTCTATAAGTTTATCTTGATCTAATTTATCCAAAATTAAACCAACCGATAAACAGACAAGAATTATCTGATCCAATAATTCAACAAGTTTATCTTAAATTAATTTCTTACAAAATTAATTCAACCGATAAACAGACATGAATTATTTAATTCTTTCAAATTTTAAACCAATCTGATAAATCTGACATAAGTCACCAATCATAGGAAAAGCACGCCGTGTCGTTACAGGATTTTGTGAGCTAGCAAAGGGAACCAAAATGGACCTATAAAGTTCAAGCTCATTATAATTATGAAACCCAATATCCCAGATATACATTTCATAACTATCAACTCCAACGTTACTCCACTAAAAGCTTGGAGCTGCACTCTCGAACTTCATAGAATTACAAAACTCGTATAGCTAAGTCTTCATGACATATCAAAGTGTATCGTATCCCCATATGATAATCCATGATCGGCTTAAGGAAAAGTTTTGTCTTACCTTCCCGATTATTTTCATCTTACGTTCTATTGTCTCACCATTAGAAAACTTACCATCCAAAAGATAGTATACTATTCGGTTACACCTATGTATCCAAATGGTTGAGCGCTCCAGTTTTCCATTTACAGGACAACGCATATAAGAGGATATCATTACTCCTAAAGAGGAGCTATGGATTCAATATCTATGAATAACAAGTCTACGCTATCAAGAGTCATGCCTCCAACATACCGGCATGCATACCACTATTGAGATGTGGGAGTCACCCTTTGGTACATCAAAAGACATAAGTCGAGACAACGGGCCCACTATTCATCTCAGGATTAAGATACAATACAAATGATTGTCTAAAGTGAATCGATTTGCCAAGACAGAATTATTAATCCAAATCAATTCACTTTATGTCCCGATCCTACACATCGTCACCTATGACAACGCGCCAATGTTTCTATTCACGGAGTCCAACTCCGATGGTCAAGACAAACCATCTCCCAAAAGGGATGTAGACAACATAACAATCTTTACATGAATAAAGCGCCCAACTTTATTCCCTCGATTGTGGATCATATGTTTTAGACCATCACCTTAAGAATCGTGTCTTCCGCATAATCATCCCATCATATGCCCAATTCTTAAGGTTTAGACCGAAAGTCTCAGACTACTGTTTGCTTATTATACATTCAACAAATATGAACATGAAAAGGACAAGATTTGGTATATATAAATGAATAAATTCTTTATTGATAAAAATGTCTGCAAAAACGTATTACATTTTTACTCCTTAAGGCATACATGTCTAACAAGAAGCATTTCAGCTTCTTTAGGTTCTTTTTCTTCTTCTTCTTCTTGTTCTTGCCATTTGCAGGAATAGAAGACTTCCTATTCTTAGCCCTCTGCTTTTTTTCCATTCTTTAGATTAAGATTGGAGCTGGTTGTAGCTGCCAAGTTGGCCTTGCCACTTGCAAGAGTTTCCCTAATCAGATTTTGAACTCTTGTAACTTCTTCATCAGCTCCGTTAAGGTCACAACATGTCTATTACTTAAATTATATGAAGCTCTAAACTGGATGAATTTCTTAGACAGAGTCTCAAAAACCATAGTCATTTGTGACTCAGCATCGATATCAGCTCCATGGATTTATGCCTCAGCAAGGTAACCTATGATCAACATCATATGCACCTTCGTAAGAGTCCCCGGTCTTTGTATGCAGTTCACAAGTTTTTGAAGAGCCCCTTGCCATTTTATTAGGGCTTCGCCTCCAAACATGTCTTCAAGATTATCCAAGAATTGCTTTATAGTCTAATAATCTTCATGTTAAGCCTACAGCACATTATTCATGCCAACCATAACATAACAGCGGGCCTAATCATTAGCATCTTTCCAGCGATCAGATGCTTGGATTTGCTCATTAGTGGATTCCCTATAGGTTTGGGAGGACACGATGTTTTCAGCACAAATTTTAGTCTCTTAAAATATGTGACGATATTCAGGTTCCTTTTCCAATTATTATAATTCTTGCCAGTTAATTAGTTTTTATCGAGTATCAAAAGAGCCTTTTTAGACATTTTAATCTACATTAAAGATTTATATGCCAAATATAAGCAAACATTCCATAATTGTTTAGTAAGATAACATAAACAAGTAAACATACAATTGTGTTTAAGTGTTAAAACTTTGAAAAAATCACAACCTTACAATGATAATTCCTAACTCAGAATTCAATAAGCTGCCTAGAGGAGACTCGCCAAATTCAATGAGAAACGTGGATCCCTTTCGATTAATATATGCCATCCAAGGCTCGTCTGATCTAGCATATATTAACATTTTTTTATTTGGCCATTAATTTCATTAATAGGGCTCCTAAAGGAGGTTAATAATAAAATTAATCTTGAGTATATAACCATCATTTTAACTATTTTATATATGATTTATAATTGTCACCTAGGGGTGTACAACTATAAATTACGCTAAAATAAATTATCCCTTTGGAGATAACCCAATACATGAAGAAATCCCTTCCTAGCAGAACCACCATGTGCTACATATAGACCAACGATGGAGGCTGTAGGTCCTCTCTTTGAAAACCTTGTCCCACTCAATTTTTTGAAAGTCAAGGCTTTATGTTAACATACATGAACAATTTTTAACGAGTGGCACTCCTTATTCTACATAGCAAATAAAATTATAATGCAGACAAGCAAAGCCACAAGCAAAATAATAATAAACAAACAGCCATAATATTATAGTTCTATCCTAGAGAAAAGAAAATAAAGATTACAAAAGATCAGTCGAAACATATTATCGATTCTTCATCTTTGTATCTTCAAGTTGTATCCTTCTTTATGCTGCATTCATCTTCAATTTTTCAATCCCTCATAGATCAAATGTTTTATTTTTTCGATCATCATAAAATTTCATGTTTGGCAGAGTTGTCTTAAAAATAAAATCAAAACTACACCAAAAAATGCACCTCTTTTGGAAACATACTAATCTCTACCAGCCTGCCAAACTTGATCATCGGCCTGCCAAACCTTAGAGGTTTGGCTTGCCGTCAAAGCTTATAGAATTCTACTCCGCAGATGACCTGCCGAACTAGAAATTTGGCCTACTGGTCTACGGCTATCGGCTTGCCGATTTGGAGGGTTCGGCATGCCGACCAAGCTAAATTCTTGTTTATCCAAAAATTGGTTTAAAAATTTTAGAAACTCAAGAAAAATAATGAAAATTCTATCATCTTCATCTTTTAGATCCATCTTCACTTCGAATGATTATTTAACTACAAAACTTTACAAATTTAAAATTAATATAATAATTCATAGTCAGTGATGATAGAGCACCATCTAATTATATGAAACAACTTAGATACATATTCTAACCTCTAAGGAACTACAATCGACACTAATTACTTAATTAATTAATAATTTAATGAACCATAATTAATTAATAAACATTCACCATATAATCTCATGACAATATTTAATTATATGGAAACCCTAGAGTACCAACTCTCTAAAAAAATTAAATTCAAGCATAGAAGAGAACAAGATCACATAATCTATACATATAGCATGATTACAAACTCGTAAGTTTACATAAAAACACTAGCTTTAATACCAATTGTTGGAAAATGAGTATGCAACGAATTTAAAATTTTTAGATCAGAGTATTTTATAAAACACAAGTTAGATATGTTATATATATAAATCAATGACAAATCTTACTAGCCTTTTGTATACTGAAGTAGGCTCGAATCCGTGTAGAGAATAACGTTCTAGAAGAACCTCAACCAACTGTCTTCTTTGATATTCTCTATCTACGATTGGAGTGTGGGTGGTCACACGTCGTACAGCTCTTCCCCCAAGGATTTTCCTTCCAACCATTTAAGAAGACCTAGAACTAAGGTTCTTGATATTGAACAATAGTTCTCAAAGAGTTTTAGAGTTTCTCAAACTAGAGTACTCACTCTATGCTTCTCAATTGATCTAAATAATTGAGAAAACTCGTCCTATATTTATAATGGTTGGATCTAGGGTTAATCGCTATCAGATAAGGTCTCAAAATTTGAATTTAGATAAACTTCAGATGAAAAACGCATCTACAATGTGTATACAGATTATCAGAGGATTGGCATGCCGAACTAAGAGATCGACCTGCCGAACTTACTCCATCGGCAGGCCGAACTAACGCAACGGCTTGTAAACTTGCAATAATATGATCCTTGAGAATATCTTATTTTCCACCCGAGGTTCTTAGATAGAGCCTTAGTTTTAATTCAAATAGCCTAATAAAAAAGATATCTGATCAAAATAGTCATATATGAATAATCTAATAGAAAAAAATATTATCCTAATAATTCAACATGTTTATCTTGAATCAATTTAAAAATTTAATTCAACCAATAAACTTACATAAACAATTAAATATGATCTTATCAAATTTTAGCCAATCTAATAATTTAACATAAGTGACCAATATGTTAGAAAAGCTTGTCGTATTTTTAAAGAATTTTTTATGAGCTAGCAAAAAGGACCCGATGGATATATATAGTTCAAGCTCCTATAATTATAAAATACAATATCCCAAATACATATTTTATAATTATCAACTCTAATACTACTCCACTAAAAGCTTAAAGCTACACTCTCAAAATATATAAAATTATGAAGCTTCATTATGCTAGCCGTCCATGACATATCATAATGTGTCGCATCCCCATACGATATTTATAATCGGCTTAAGGATAAATTCTGTTTTACCTTCTCGATTTTTTTTATCTTATGTTCATTATCACATCATTGGAATATTTACTATCCATAGATAGTATACCATTAGGTTACACCTACATATCCAAATAGTTTGACGCTCCAGTCTTCCAATTATACGATGATGCATATAAGAGAATACTATTAACTCTACAAAAAGTGCTATAGATTTCATATCTATGAATAACAAGTCTACGCAATCAAGTGTTATGTCTCCAACGGATTGGTATACGTACCATCATAAAGTCAGGATGCCACCATTTGGTACATCAAAAGAAATTAGTCAAGAATACAGGCTCATTAGTCATTTCAGGATTAAGATACAACACATATGATTGTCTAAGGTGAATTGATTTGTACAAACAGAATTATTAATCCAAATCAATTCAACTTAATGTCCCGATCCAATACATTGTCACTTATGACAATGTACCAATGTTTCTACTCGCAAAGTCCCACTCCGATAACCAAGACAAGCCATATCCTATTAGGGATATAGGCAACACAACAATCTTAGCATGAATAAAGCACCCAACTTCATTCCCTCGATTGCATATCTTATGATTTAGACCGTTACCTTTAAGATTCATGTCTTCTATATAATCTGTCCATCATATGCATGATTCTTAAAGGTTTAGACCGACAGTCTTAGGTTTTTGTTTGCTTATTATACATTCAACAAGTATGAACATAAAGAGGACAACATTTGGTATATGAACAATAAATAAACTCTTTATTGATAAAATGTCTCCAAAAACATATTACAACACTTGACTCCTTACGACATCATGTCTAACAACATTTTGGTCTATTTATTTTTATTACCACTTAATAATGGTCTAATTCCTCGTTCTCCCAAATGAAAATATATGGGCCCACCAGATTGGCACTCCCAATCCTGTAATAAATTCAAATTACTATTTTATCCTCAATTTTACTTCTTTATTGTACATGAAAAAGTAAACATAAAAAAGTAAGGGTTGTCCTAATGCTTTTCAAGATATTCTTCTTGATTTTCTTTGCTCTCTTCTTCTCTCCTACGGCAACAAAGAACAAAGGACAAAAAACTCCCCTCCTCTCTTCAAGGTGAGTTAACAATTCTTATTTTATGGTGGTTATTTATATAACCGGTGGTTTGTTTCAAAGAAAAAAAAAGTCTCTTGTTTTTCCATCACATTCTATATATAAGACTCAAAGTAGGCAAGTTGTTCGTTAACATTTTTTCCCCTTTTTGCCCTTTTTCTTTCATCTTTTACTTGGCCTTCATGTTGCTTTCAGCCTTGTTTCTTCACCATCTTCTGTCCACATGTTGTCCTTTTTTGTCATCTGTTATCAACCCTTGTTTTGATTTGTTTCAAGTCTCTTTCTTCCTCTTTCTCTAAAACCCGTTTTCTCCCTTCCCCTCTCTCCCCCTCTATTGTGTTTTCCCTCTCTTCATTAATAGAGTAGTTGTCGTTTGGGCCTTCAGTTGTCGTCGAAGGAGGAGGCAAAGTCTTGAAAGGTCACGAAGATGAGGATTTTAAAGATGCTATTCTAGAGGCTTCTTTTGGGGAAAACAAATTGGAGTTCGAAGGCAGAGATAGGTGATAATTGGCTTCTCATTTAGGGGGATTTTGTCTTCCAAAACCAAGGATTTTTTTAATATTTTCATGTTTGAATCTTAAATTCTTTCCTCATCCCCTGCTATTCAGAGTTTCATAGAGCATTGCATGCTAATACTTGGATTTTGAGGATTGAAACCTTATGACTTGGCTATAACAATTAACAGTGAATCTTTTGCCATATCTCTACCAAAGATACAAAAACTTGAGCTGAGAAAAATCAGCCAATCCTTAAAAAAGTGATATTTGCCAAGAAAAATCTTTTAGGGATCGATTAGACTTAGAAAATGCATATTTCTTAAAGTTAAAATTGTTCATTTTACATTAATATTTCTCGTAAAACTCTTTAATTATAGTATATTTAGTGATAAGTAGTGTTTTAGTGTCTTAGTATAAAAATATGTTTAAAAATGTATTTTTAGTGTGTTTTTATGTTTTATAATATTTTCGGTAATTTTTAGAGTCGTTTCAATACGTTAAATATGTGTTAGCCTGTAAATAATCGAAACCGTAAAAATAGTGTGTGTTAATTTTATTTTTAGTCTTAATGTATTTGATAGTGTGTTTGAAGTATGTAAATAAGGTCTATAATATTTTTAATAATTTTTAAAAATATTTTCAAGTCTTAAAAACTATATATGTGTCAAACCGAAAAAGACTGAAAATTTTAGAAGTTTGTAATTAATTTTGTGTGTTTTAATAAAAATAATTATTTTTAATATTTTTACAAATATTAGTTTGTAAAGTGATGAATTTTGCTTTAATTTTCTATCTTTAGATTTGATATCTCACAGAAAAAATGAGCAAAACGACACCAAAATGTGCAAAATCGAACATCAAATGCTTAAAAATTTATTAAAAATTCAAATTTGAATCAAGATGGACATGTAGCGTTTTTTAGCCATTGGACTCGCCATCAAACAAATCAGGACCGTCCAATTGTCAACATGTCAACCTTGCATCAACTTTGACGCGTGTTAGTGAGCCTTACGTGTAGCTGTAAGTCCAAGGTTTGTCTGATCAGCTGTGTTCTAGCCCACTAAAGCGTTTTCCTAACCGTTAGATTGATTGACCATGACTCATCAATGGTCTCGGAGATGGTCCCAGATGGTCCACCTGGCTCCACTTTTTCTCTTGAATTCTGACCATTGGATAGCAGTTTCTACAGCCTAGATTTTGTCTTATCTAAACTTTCAGCTGCCACGAAGCAGTAAATCACAACGAATTCTCCCATTCTGAGGAAGTAATCTCGCATGGAAAAATTGAAAAGAAACGTTGGAAAAATTTTTGATTGAATTTGTCAATGATTTCCATAGTAAAAAAATAATTAAAAATTTTAGAAATAGTAAAATTTAGGCGCCTTGGTTTTTCACCCCTCAAACGCAATTTTAAATTACTGCTTAAATAAGTTTAGTTTTTAAAATAATTCTCAATTTATGTTATAAAAATTATGTCTAATATTATCTGTAGCATTTTATTAAATATGTCTTTTTAATTTCCTTTTTAGCTAAGATGATAAGGGAAAATTCTGGCAAAATTACCTTAAATATTTTTTGTTTTTCTTAGTTTTCTAAGTAGTAATAATGCAAAAATATTTTCTAGAAAACATTGATTTTAATATTTTCTTAGCTAGAACCCTGCCAAAATTTCGGTTTTGATTTATCGACGATATAGACTGGCATAAATAATGCTTAGGAGGACCTTGATTAGTCATAGACATAGAATGGCTCAGTAAATACTTAACTTATTATTTTGGTTGTTATTATTGTTAAGTTATGTTAAAATGCTGCTCATTTATGAAGTTGATTTTTTGCTGTATTATAGACATAAAATAGCATAGTAAATGCTTGGTAACTCTTGATTTATTGTCGATATAGGATGGCATAATGTATTCTTAAACCAATTAATAAATAGATAGAAAAACTAAAATATATTTAAGTTAATTACCATGATGGAATCTTTAAACCTTAGCCTTGTTATAATCACTGTTTTATCCTTTTAATCTACCGCTATTATTGTTGTCACTATGTTTAACTTATTTTAAATTAATTGTAGTTTCTATTGAAATTCTATTTTAATTTTATTAGCATTTCTTATTATTAATGTTCTAAAATATCAAAATTTGGAAATGAAAAATGCTGTAAAAATATGTAAATATTGTGAATATATTCTATAAATAATAAATATTAATCCTTATATTTTTCAATTTAAAATAAAAAGAAAAAGTTAATATAATAAATATACTGAGACTGAATAAAATCCTTCCCTGTAGAATCGACCTCGAATTCACCTTGTGATTATTACTTAAGACAAGCTTATACTTGGGGTTATTTTAGAGTGCGTTTGACACGACCATGTCAAGTTTTTGACGCCGTTGCCGGAGAATGGTATTATTTTTAGTATAGTATTTTTTTGATATTATCTCTTCTTTTCTTTTTATTTTCTACATTACTGACTTTTCTTTTTCTGTTTTATTTGTTTTCTTTTATTAATATTTTCTATTTTGCAAGAGTTAAATACTATTCATGTAGAATTCTACATACGATTTCTATAATTTACTATTTATGTAGTCACTATTCATGCTATGTACTATTCATGTCACTATTCATCTTCCTATTCATAAAAAATAAAAAATTTAAAAATATTAATCCTTGTATTTTTCAATTTAAAATAAAAAGAAAAAGTTAATATAACAAATATACTGAGACTGAATAAAATCCTTCCCTGTAGAATCGACCTCGGATTCACCTTGTGATTATTACTTAAGACAAGTTTATACTTGAGGTTATTTTGGAGTGCGTTTGACACGATCAGGTCAAGTTTTTGACGCCGTTGTAGGAGAATGGTATTATTTTAAGTATAGTATTTTTTTGATATTATCTCTTCTTTTCTTTTTATTTTCTACATTACTAACTTTTCTTTTTCTGTTTTATTTGTTTTCTTTTATTAGTATTTTCTATTTTGCAGGAGTTAAATACTATTCACATAGAATTCTACAAACGTTTTCTGTAATTTACTATTTATGTAGTCACTATTCATGTTATGTACTATTCATGTCACTATTCATCTTCCTATTCATAAAAAAATAAAAAATTAAAAAATTCATAAAAATCAAAAATCATAAAAAAATTTCTTTTATTTTTTTTGTAAAATATTCATTTTGTTAGTTTTAGGTTTACTTTTGGGTTTTTGACTTAGAAATAAAACTTTATAAAATACTAGATTAGGTTTTCCATAATAATTAATAATAAATTATGTTTTTGTAAAAAGAATGTTTTGAGAAAGTTCTGATTAGGGACAGGTACTGGTTCGGAATCCTTTCCCATAACTAGTTAATTTTGAATATTCTCCTAAAACCAGTCATTTCAGGAACCTTGTTCTAACAATAAGGTAGGTTTTTAAAGAGCCTTAGCCCCACCAGTCTTTCCTAGGAACATTCTTAAAAAAAATATAATTTTTAAAATCTAAAAAATCATTAAGGCGGATACTTTTCATTCACTATTTTATTCTCTCTGAATAAAAAAAAGCTTAGGGCCCTTTTGGTTTCATTCTTCAAAATAGTTTTGGTATTTTTGGAAATTTTAAAAACAAAAATGGGCTTGGAAACACGTTTGGTTACCAAAGAAAACCAAAACAAAAATGAGTTTGTTCTCAACCTTTTTCAGAATTAGGGTAAGAAATAGAAAATGATTTTGCATCGTTTTCTCTTCTCATTTCTCATCTCACATTCTCATCGTCGAAGACAGTGCAACCTCCTTGGGTAGTTCCCATCAATCTCCTCTCTTCCCCTCGATCTACCTTCTCTCCTATTTTCCTCACCTCTCGTCGATCCCTGTTTTATTCTTCTCTCACTTGTTTGGACCTAGGTTCTTAGGGCATGTTTGTTTTGTGTATTCATTGGACTCAAAGGACTTAAATTGGGACTCAAAAAAATATTTTTGTTATTTTTTTATTTAAAATTTAAAACATAAAATTAAAACAGTAAAGCTTTGAGAATCCCTTGTATGCTTCGTAACTAATATAGAATTTTAACTTTAAATAAATAATTATCTAAAGTATTTGATCTATTATATCTTTTCTCATTAATTGCAAGCACTTTTACTATTTTTATAAGTCAACCGAGAACGATAATATAGCAAGCCATAATGCAGTAAGGGTCTTCCTATAAAAGCAGCAAAATAATCATCTCTCACTAATGATTAGGTACACTAATTATGAAAATTATAACTGTTGTCACTATAATGATAATTAACATAATTTTAAGATAGAAAATATAATAACAAACCAACATTAATATATTTTAATGTAATAATTTTTTACATTAATTTCGGCAACACTTTGTCTTATGAAATATCTTGAATCGACAATATAACAAGTCATACTACAGTAAAAGACATTCCATAAAATTAAACATTGCTTCAATATTTTTAATATTAATTATGCACACATTTAAATTGCATAAAGAAAGCATGATTGAATTTATGTAAAAATTGACAGCATAACAACACTAACAATAATTATTTTGAAAAATATAATTTATTCTACAAAAATATAAGCATTACAAGATAGATATAGAGTTAAAATCCATACAGAGTACTATGCATACAAGATCATCGCTCTACCCCACCAAACTCTCTATACTAATTTAGGCATTATCTTATTATTTTTAGTAGGATTGGAGGAGTGCTCTAACAGTATCTCCACCCTAAATGAATACTGTTGAGTCTAACTCAGCAGAAAGAAAGAAAACAAGAGGAGGAAGAAAGGGGAATTCCCCCGTGGGTGTTGAACTGAGGCAAAAGCCTCAGTATTTATAGGCTCCAAATTATATTGTTTGTAGATTTTTTTATTATTTTTTACTATAGTTTTTGTTGACAAAAACATATCAAAATGATTCATTTCCCTCTTTTTTCTAGGCTCAAGATTCGCTCTTGAAAGTGTGAATTTGTGTAACCCATATTGTGCGGCTGCTTGATGCACCGATGCAAGGAGATCTGGACCGCTGAAGATGCGATCCGACAACGATATTTGCATACAAATATGGGCTGTGGAACTAGGTAGGACCACAAATGGAAACCGTTGATGGAGTCCAAGTAAGCAAATCGTATGGCTAAAAATCAGCACTCATGTGAATCCACTCGCATATGATTAGACAGCTCTAAGATCCCCTATGACGCATCTAGCAGCTTTATCGGCGCATGAACTGCATGCACCAATCAGGCGATGACACGTGTACTGCACTACTGACACATGGCTGACAGGAGGCTGATGGCATGACATGCGAACAGGTCTAATTCAACTAGCAACGTGATCAACGGATAAGAATTTACCACGTGTCGTCCTGAATTCAAAATTTGAATTTTTAACTTTTTTTGATCATTTGATGTCCGATTTTGCCAGTTTTTGTGCCATTTTGCTCCTTTTTTCCTCCAGATTTTGAATCTAAAAATAAAATAAACAAACAAATATTAATTATTTTACAAATATTATTTTACAATAATTAAAAATATTTATTTTACAATAAAATACAAAAAAATTACTAAAAATAGATACAAATTTCTAAAATCAATAAACCTCAACAGATATGCTATTTAAGACTCAAGATTTTTTTAGAAATTACAAGAAACATAATAGAACATATTTAGGGTCTATTTGGTAAATGGATTCGAATTAGTGATTTAATTTGAGTTAGTGTGATTTGAATTAGGATTTGAGTTAGTGATTTGAATTGTTATTTGAATTGACGTTTGGATGTGCATTTAAGTTTTAATCTGAATATGGAATAAAATTAGAATTTGTGTTTGAAGAGATAGTGAAGATAGTTTTTAATTTATTAATAAATCTAATAAAATCTTAATGTTAATGATCTTAAAAAATATGCATTATGGATCTTGATTTATTCCTCTCTTTATTAGGAACATAGTGAAAAAAGAATCATCTCAATTGGATATCAAATGAAGAAGTTATGATTTTTTTCCTCAAATATAAGAGAGAGAATTTTAGTTTTTAATGTAGCAAAGATATCCAAATATCAAAAGTTTAAGGGGGGATGAGAACTCTAAAAACTTGGATTCTTGATACTTAAATGATTCAAATTTTGAGGGAAACAAACGTGAATTTGAAGGATTCTTGATACTCGAATCTAAATTGGAGTCTGTTGAGTTCAAAGAATGCACGAAACAAACATACCCTTACAAACTCAAAACTTATTTACAAACATGTTAAGACTTAAAATAACATCACACAATAATATTTTTGTGGTTTTGATTTATTTCAAACTAATTAATTATAAAACACACGTAGATTATTCTAAAAATTACTAAAAATATTATTAAACAGAAAATCACACTAAAAACACATTTTTAAACACATTTTCACACTAAGACACTAAAATACTAATTAACACAAAAACATTATTAATTTGATGATTTAATGAGAAATAAAAGTATAAATAAATGATTTAAGCCTTAGAAAATATACACTTTTACGGTCTCATCAAAGAGGTGGAACCTAAGGAAGAGATAAGGGACTCCGACAACATATTGAACACCCCACCATCGAAGGCCAAACCTTCTGAGAGAGCTAGTGCCCATTTGAAGAAAAAGAGTACCAATAAGAGTCTTGTAGAATCTATTTAGTGCTGGTCTAAAAGCCAGGCAACAAAAAGTAAAGCCTCTATATGTACACAAGAAGAGTTCCTACCACAACATTGCCGAGAAGCGATTTCGTATAGCTACTATTCATAGTTCTAATGATGACAAGGACAGTATTGCTACCTGCATGGGCTTGTTGAATGCAATTGAGGACTTAGATGATAGGATTTATGCACTGGCCATTAAAGAGCTTGCACTGAAAAAACAAATGATGTTGGCATTTATGAATGTGCCCCCCAAGCATCGCCGTGGATTTATCATAGTCTTGTTTCCATAGTGTGATTTGTAGTGATAGTTTCCTTTATTTATTTATTTTAGCTTTGCTTGAACAATTGCTTGGATTGTTGTTTGCTTATTTCTGGTTTGCATGGGATATTTTGTACATTGTTTACATTCCTACTTCGAGTGTTGTTGACTTGTTATTTGTGTTTTACTCAATGTTGTTTTGCATTCTTTTTTAAATCATACTAGCATAATAACATCTTTGCATTTGTTAGGTTATATGCCTTTAGCCTCTTCAAGTACTGATGAAGATTATACAATGATGGTTGGGATATGTAGTGAGAAAAATGAACAAATTAATTAGGACATAGAAATATTAACGACAATTATCAATTACACTAACAAGCATTCTTTACATAGTAGTGCATTGATAGGACGCAAATACGTCTCAAAGCAATTGTTAAATGATAACAATGGTTTGTGCAAGATGTGTTACATGCATAGAGAACCATTTTTGCAATTGTTGAACTAATTCGACAACATAACCTATACTTTTCAAATAGATTAATAATACAAGAATCGTTGATGATGTTTTTAAGAACCATCTCGTACTTAGATCGAACTAGGAAAATCCAAGATAGGTTTTTACACTCTAGGGAGACAGTTAGTTGTCATTTTAGGGTGATGTTGAATGCTATATGTGCATTGGCTCCAAAAGTGATCTTGGAACCTGATTGCAACACAATTTCTTCAAAAATAAGAGATGACAACAAATACTGGCCATGGTTCAAGGTAAATTTCACTATAAGTTTAATTGTTAGTCAATCTCGATGTTATCTTATGTTAATACTTTTTGATATAGGATTGTGTTGGTGCTATTGATGGAACACATATTCAAGTTGTCGTTCCTGCTGACTCCAAACTATGTATAGAGGAAGGTGGCATGTGTGCACGTAAAATATAATGGCAGCTTGTAACTTCGACATATTGTTCACCTATGTTTATAGTGGATGGGAAGGCATAGCTGCTAATTCTACAGTTCTTTAACATGCACTGGCAGACTAGGAAAATTGTTTTAGGCACCTGCCAGGTAATAAATATTATGTTGTTGATTCGGGGTACAATAATATGTGAGGATTTCTTGCACCTTATCGTGGTCAGAGATACCACCTTCAACAACTTCAAGAAGTTGGGGCTCCAATAGGACATCAAGAATTGTTCAATTATAGACACTTTCTTTGCGAAATTGTATAGAGAGGTATTTTGGTATTCTCAAAGCACGGTTCTCTATCCTCAAACATATGACCAATTATCCATTAGAAAAACAGGCTCAAATTTTCATCGCATGTTGTGTAATTCATAATTTAATTAAAATACATATACTTAATGATCCTCTATTCATATTGTACGATGTGGATGAGCCAATTGAAGCAATTGAGGGTCAAAGATGATGAAGATGACAACATAATAATGAAGCTCAAGAAATAAGTTTCCTTGGTGCTACTACTGCAAACAGGCAATATATGTCTAAGTTTAGAGACCAATTCACTAATCAAATGTGGGCACATTACCATTAGTTGAGGATTGATAACTAAGATTCATGTATGTATCATAATTATTATTATGATATGTGATTTGTAAAGTATGGTGAATTAAGGAGAGGATGACTCCATTGTATTAGTTTCTACTTTATTTACAAGTATTTTATCATTTAATTGTAATTATAATTATTTTAAAAATTAATATACAAAGAAGAGGAAGCTATAAAAATCATTCAAAAAATATTTGTGTTAATTGATCACCAAAATAGTAATAATAATGATTTGATTTGATGCATTAATCAAATAGATTAATTTAAATTTTTTTAATGGGCATTTTCAAAAACACGTACACCAAACATATTTTTATTTTTATCAGCTATTCTTAAAAAGGACAAAAAATATTAACCAAACACAATTTCCAAAACAGGCCTAGTATATTTTCCAAAATATTCTCATTTTCAACTTTTTTGAAAAACCAAAAACAAAATAAAAACACTGCCAAACGAGGCCTTAGTGTCTATAAAATTTTGTAAATATTTTTAATAATTGATATGTTGGTTTGGTCTCGTATGTCTAAATCTCATAGATTGATTAGGACAAGTTTAGAGCCATCTTTAGTCTCTATTGTGTCTTCTAATTCATCAAAAATGGCTAATGATGAAAGTGATCATAATGAAAACATTGATAATCAACAACTCATCAATCTTGTTCATTCAATACGAGATTATTTGCAACCACCGGAGAATCCACTCCATCATGTCTGGTTTTTCCTCTCAATGCCCATCACTTTAGATTTAAACCAGGAATGATCAATTTGCTTCCAAAATTTCATGGTTTAGAATCCAAAAATCCTTATTTGCACCTTAGAGAGTTTGAAGATGTTTGTGCTGCCTTCGTTGACCAAGATGTTTCAAATGAAATTGTAAGCTAAAGCTTTTTCATTTTTCTTTAAAAGACAAGGCTAAAACTTAGCTTACATCTTTAAAACCTAGGACAATGGGTACATGGCAAAAAATGCAAACCGAGTTTTTGAAGAAATTCTTTCCAACTCATGAAACTAATGCTTTGAAGAAACAAATTCAAAATTTTTCCCAAAATGTAAAAGAAGTTTATTTTCAATGCTGAGAACATTTTAAGGATCTTTTAAACTCTTTTTCACATCATGATTTTGAAAAAAAGGCATTATGTTAGTTTCTTTTATGAAGGTTTAACTCATAAAACCCGTCAAGTCATTGAAACAATGTATAATGGAGAATTCCTTGATAAAGAACCTAATGAACCATTAGATTTTCTGGATAACTTAGCTAAAAACTCTCATTATTAGCAACATGTAATTCTGAAGGCTTAATTAGGTCTAATCTTGCTAATGCTTAAAGAGTTATTCATCAACTTAGTCAAGAGAATGATTTAAATACTAGGATTGCCAGTTTGACAAAAAAGATTAAAGCCATGGAACGTAGGAATGTTCAAGAACTTAAGATTGAAACTTTGTGTAGTATTTACCAAACTTTAGGTCACTCAACTTATAACTGCCCAGTTTTTAAAAAAAGACCCATGAACGGGTAAACAATACAAATCAAATGGATCAACTTAGGAAACCTTTTCCATCTCCACATTCTGACACATTTAATCAACAATGGAGAAATCATTCCAATTTTAGTTAGAGGAATGAACAACCACCACCGCCACCTCAAAATTTTCAAAATTGTCTACCATTTCCACAACAATCTCATAATTCACAATATCCATCAAATCTACCATTTCAAAAGCCTCCACAAAATTTTCCACGTCCTGAAAGTTTTAATTCACAAGTTAAAACTCTTCACAATACATTCACGAGATTAAAGAATCCATTTCAAAGCTCACTTCTTCACTTGCAATTAAAAGAAAAGGTAAATTCCCTGCTCAACCTGTACATTATCCTTTTGCAAATAAAATTGCCTCTTCAAGTCCTTTATCACAATAAGAAACCGTTAATTTTGTTTCAACTCTTCAAAGTAGTAAAATTGTAGATAAAATTGTTGACTCAACTTTGGAGAATGATAATAAATTTAATAGTATCGAGGCAAGTTCTAAAAAAGAAAATGTTGTTTCTAAAGAGAAATTTGTTCTGAAAGTTTCTTTTTCATAAGCTCTGCTTTGAAAACATAAGTTTGATAAAAATGTTGAAATTTTTAAACTTTTCATGCAAGTTAAAATTAACATTCTACTTTTAGATGCAATCAAACAAGTCTCATCTTATGTTAAATTTTTGAACGATTGTTGTACAATTAAAAGAAAGCCTAATGTGACTAAAACTACAATTTTAGCTGAGAATGTTAGTTCCATCATTCAACATGATTCACCATTAAAATACAAAGATCTAGGCTGTCCCACAATTTCTTGTATCATAAGAAACACTCAAATTGACCATGTACTGTTAGATCTTGGTGCTAGTGTTAACCTTTTATCTTATTCTGTCTATCAGCAATTAGATTTAAGTGAATTTAAGCGAACTTCTATTATATTTCAGTTAGCTGATCGATCTGTAAAAATTGCAACAGGTATAGTTGAGGATGTGTTAGTTCAAATTAATAAATTTTACTTCCCAATAAACTTTATTGTTTTGGATACACAAGCTATTTCCACTTCAAATTTTCAAACCCCTCTTATTTTAGGTCGTCCATTTCTTGCAACTTTAAATGCCTTGATTAATTATAGAAATGGTATCTTGAAATTGACTTTTGAAATTTTGACTTCTAAATTCAATGTGTTCAATATGTTGAAACAATCCATTGAGTTGGAAAATCATGAAATTGAACCAATTGAGAAAGATTAGTCTTTAGTTGATGACGTATATAAACTTGTACATTTGATGTTGAAAAAAGGTGAAATTTGCAAATTTGATTCTAGAAAAGATAATTCTGTGAATAAAGATTCTGTTTTGAAAGAAAATTGTCCTGATCTAGAAAAATGTGAAGAAAGTGCTTGGAAAATTTTTGAAAAGAGTCCATTTATATCTAAAAACTCTTCATATCATACTGAATATCTTTCTGGTTTAGATAATATAGATGTTAACCCATTTTCAAATATAACTTTGTATTGTCTTTCATTTTAATTTTATTTTTTAGAGTGTTATTTTTTCATAAAAAAATGATTTTTAAAAAATTCATTGAAGTGGTTGAAATTATTAAGGATATAATCAAGATTGATTAGTTCGTATTTTTATATCAATGGCCTCTAGAAACACATTCTAATGAATGGTTATCAATGAATTTTTCTAAATTTTAGACTTTTGTAAATTTCAATTAAAAACACAAAAAAAATTAAAAATTAAAAAAAATAAAAATTTAAAAAATTCAAAAACACAAAAATATTTTAATTTAGTTTTTAGTGTGTTTAGTAATCTGTCGGTTTACTTTTACTTAGCTTATTTTAGTTTAGCCTATTGTTGTTTGGTATAGTGTTACGCACATTTGTATAGCTTCTTGTGTCTAAATAGTAACTTATCCTTAGTCTATATATCCCGTCATTATGCATCTAGGCTTAAAAATCTTTGCTTTCTCTCTATCTCTCTAAATTCTCATTCTCCCTCTAATTCTTGAATTCTTTTTGTCTTTTCTCTAAAATTCCTAGAAATTTTTCAGAAATCTTTTAAAGTTCTTCGATCTTTCAAACACGCTTTTTCCAAAAATCTTTTAATCTCCTTTCTCTTACTTCCACAAAATCTTCTCAAATCTCTTTCAAAACTCTTAAAACACTAAAAAATCTCTAGATTTTCTATTCAGTTTCAAGAATCTCCTTTTTCTCGTTCGTCATCATGGATCCTAAGTACGAGCTGTTGGACATGTATGCTCTAAGGACTTAAAATGTAATATATTTTTAGAGATATTTTATCAATAAAGAATTTATTTATTATTAATATATGAAATTATTGTCCTCTTTATGTTTATTTTTTGTTGAATGAATGATGAGCAAACAAAAGTCTGAGACTGTCAGTCTAAATCTTTAGATCAAGCATATGATGGACAAATTATGCGAAAAACATGATTCTAAAGGTGACGGTCTAAATCATAAGATCTGCAATCGAGGAAATAAAGTTAGACACTTTGTTCATGCTAAGCTGTTTTATTGTTTATATCCCTCACGGGAGATGACTTGTCTTGACCATTGAGTTGGACTCTGTGAATAAAAACATTGGTACATTATCATAGGTGATGATGTATTGGATCGGGACATAAAGTGGGATTAATTTGGATTAATAATTCTATTTAGGCAATTCAATTCACTTTAGACAATTATATGTGATGTTTTTTAATCCCAAAATGAATAGTAGGCCCACTGTCTTAACTTATGTCTTTTGATGTACCAAATGGTGACATTCATTTTCATGATGGTACACATACCGGTATGTTAGAGACATGACTCTTGATAGCGTAGACCTGTTATTCATCAATATAGAATCCAAAGCTCCTTTTTAGAAGTCGATGATATCCTCTTGTATGCGTTATCCTATAATTAAAAAACTGAAGCGCTAAACCATTTGGATATATATGTGTAACCAAATAGTTTACAGTCTTTAGATGGTAAGTTTTTTGATGGTGAGATAATATAACGTAAGAGAAAAATAAGGGGAAAGGTAAGATAAAATTTATCCTTAATTCGATTATGGATATCCTATGGGGATACGATACATTATAATATGTCATGGACACTTAGCTAACTTGGGCTTCATGATTTTATACGGTTTGATAGTACAGCTCTAAGCTTTTAGTGGAGTAGCGTTAGAATTGATAATTATAAAATGTGTATCTAGGATATTATATTTTATAATTATTAGAGCTTAAACTATATAGGTCCATCAGGTCCCTTTTGCTAGCTCATAATAAATCCTATAATGATATGGTGCGCTTTTCTAATAAATTGGTGACTTATGTTAAATTATTAGATTGGTTGAAATTCAATAGGATCAGATAATTTATATCTGTTTATCGGTTGAATTAATTTTGTAAATTAATTAAAGAAAAACTTGTTGAATTATTTGAAATATATATTTACTTCAAGATTATCTAGATATAGTTGTTTTAATCAGATAACTTCTCTATTTGATTATTTGGATTAAAACTGAGGCTTTATCTAAAAAATCTCAGGTGAGAAATAAAAAATTCGTAGGGATCATTTATCGTAAGTTCTGTAGGCCGATCAGTTAGTTTGGTCTGCAATAGGGCAACTTTGGTAGACCGATCAGTTGATTCAGCCTGTCAATCTAATGATAATTTGATCACCCATTTCAAAAGTGATTTTGTCAGATATAGATCCTGATTCGAATTTTTGAGGCCTTATCTGATAAAAACGAACCTTGGGGACATCCTCTAGAAATAGGGAGTGAATTTTTTGAGTTATTAAGATCAATTGAGAAATCAAGAGGGAGCACTCTAGTTTGTGAGTCTCTGAAACTCCGTAAAGAGCTATTGTTGATAAATCAAGAATGTTAGTTCTAAGTTTTCTCAATTGGTTGGAAGGAGAGTCACCAGGGAAGAGCTGTACGAGGTGTGCCCACACACATACCAATCGTGGATAGAGAATAGCGAAGAAGACCAGTTGGTTGAGGCTCTTCTAGAATGTTATTCTCTTCACAGATTACAAGAGCTCTTCAATATTCAAAGGTTAGTAAGATCTGGTTAATTTATGCATATAGCATGTCAAACTTGTGTTTTGCAAAATACTCTGATTAAAATTTAAAATTTATGTTGCATATCATTTTTCCGACACGAGCACCTTAAGAAATATTTTCCTTCACTTTTAGAAAAAGAAATCAGAAAGAAGTATAAAACTAGAGTCACTAATCTTTGGATACTTTCTCGTTTTAAACTTCCTACTAATATTAAAGTATATATAGAAGATCTTGTTTGTCCTAGTGATATAAATAATGTAGGTTTGCTTGGGATGGGTACGAATCTGTGTGCTTGGAAAAGAAGAGCTTGTTATATAAAATCAACGTGTCTTAAAGTTCTCGTTAAACCTATTCTAGTAAATGTCTCTCACCTAATTATGTGTCCAAAAACAGAGAAGATAAAATTCAATTTTGTAAAAATGATCTTAGGAATGAGAACTTGGAAGATCTTTGAGTTTCTCTTGAGTCACATCTAAGTAGATACATTTGGGGGGCTATGTCAAAACTCTGGCCACAATTCCATGTGAGAAAGAACATCTCCAGAATCTGACGTTAAACGGCCCAACTGTTAGTTTACGAGAATGTTAGATGGGAAGCAGGCTTAAGATCCCTTTAGTTTGAAACAAGATATGTAAAGTTTTTCTTTGCTTTGTATGATTTCCTTTCTAAAAATAATAAAAAAAAATTAAAAAATTAAAAAATTTTGAAATTTATTCGAGAAATGTTCTTGGCTTTAATTAAAAAATCATCAGAACGGCTGAGTGATAGAATTTCTGAAAATGGGTTCTGATGAACATAAGTTTTCCTTAATTCATTCTCGAATAAAATTTCATAAACAAAAAGTTTTTTGTTTTATGTGATGTTTACAGTAGTAGTTTAATAATTGTAAATGTACTGTTTATTTTTTAATAATAATATTTTGATTTTTTCTTTTGTCAGATGCATTATTTTCTTCGATAGGTATTTTATGTGTCGTGTAAGATAAGTTTTGTCTCGATTTTTAAAATTCGGTCCCCTTTTGTCAAAAGTTGTACAGTAGTGTTTTGTTTATCAAAAGTTAAATAGTTTTGTCAAGTGAAAATTTTCAAAAATTCTAAAGTTGTATCACATCTGTCCACCTATCTATACTTGTCATCATAGTTGTCTTTGCCTAATTTCACTCAACATTTTCCTTAGATGTGTATAAAATCTCTTTTAGTTTTAGGTTTTTCTCAGAGCGGTTTTAAGATAGAGTAAGTTAAAAAAAACAAAATTCTAAAAACATTGAAAAGGAGTCTTAGTCTTAGTAATCATTATGGAGTCCTCATCCCAAAAATATCTAAATTTCAAGGACATTTGTGTGTTTTGTAGTTCTAGATTAGAAAAAGGTATTGAATACATAAATGCTGCATTCCATTTAGGTCATGTCTTGGTTAAGAAAAAGACAAATCTTGTCTATGGAGGAGGTAGTCTTGGTTTAATGGGAACTGGTGCAGTTGGAGCTAAAGTAGGAGGAGTCCTAAGTATTATCCCTCGTTTTCTTGCTCAAGATAATTTATGTAGTGCAACCATAAGAACTGAAAGAGTAGTAGAAAATATGCTTGAGCATTTAAAACTTATGATTCATCACCCAAATGCTTTCATTATTTTACCAAGAGGACTAGGAACTTTAGTAGAATGTTTGTCATAGTTAGTTAGCAGTTAAGTTTTGCTAATAAACCACTAGGTGTGCTTAATATAAATGGTTACTTTGACAGTTTGTTTAGTTTTTTAGATAATGCTATGGAACAAAGGTTTCTTGGGAAGTCAGATAGAAAAATTATTATGTTTGCCCCTATTGTTGAGGAATTGCTCAAGAAAATGTAAGTTACTAGTCCTGAGGTAGACGCTACAACTTCAAAGCTCTATGGAAAGCGCAAACGAGATTTGGATCTTTCTCTCTAAACTCTATCTCTTTCAGTTTTATCTACAACATTTTTTATTTATGTTTATGTTTATGTTTTTGAATAACCGCTTTTGTATATATATGTTGTTACTCTTTTCTGCTTAATCTTGTTAAACATTGGGGACAATGTTCAATAAATTTTTCAAAATTTGTCAACATTTTTTGATTTTGTAAAAATGGTGTTAAAAACCAAGTGAAAAACCAAGCGGAAAAGGATAAAAAAATTGAAAAATTAAAAAAAAAATAAAAAATGGTGTGCTGTTTGTAAAACTTTAAGATTCATGTTCTCCTAGGTCCGGATGGCTGAGTAAAGGATTTGTCTTGAAACGCGACTCGATATGGTCCGAAAATGTAGTCTTTTGTATTTGCAAATTCTTATCTTTGCATCTTTCTTTTGTAGCATGTATGTTTGAAGGTGGTCGAGGTAAAAAATACTTAATATTCTTGAAATGCATCTTCATCTTATTAAAATAGCTGAGTAAAACAGTAACTAGCATTCTTGAAACATATTTTTGCATGTTTGTAAAAATTGTGTGTTTGTATTGTATCTAACTGTTTTGTTAATAAAAAACTTAAAAATCAAAAAATTTTAAAAATCTAAAAAAATATTTTGTAATACCTGTAAATATTTTTTTTTGGTAATTTGCCTCCTGTCCAATGACGATATCAAGGTTATATCATTTTCATGACTTGTGGTAAAATTTAAATATTGTTTAAGTTTATGATAGTTTTTTTAGTCTACCTTATATTTAGGTTGAAATTTTCCCAAAATTTGAGCACTAAATCTTGAACTATGATCTATTATGCTAATTTAGAGACTATTTATATTAATATAATTTGGTTTATTTTTATAAAATCTTATAACTTGTTTAAATCCTTATTGAGGCAGAATCCTAGATAACACTCAGTTATGGATATAATTTAAGCCATCTTTGGATTGTTTGAGCCTTTTTAAGCTTACCTGTTTACGTTCTATATTCCTAGTCAATCTGTTAAGCTTAATATTTCCATTTTTCTTTGTCTCCTACATATAGCCTAGCCTTTTTAAAAAAATCATAATCCTTTCTTTTACCTTTCACTCATAAGGCATCTAATCTTTCAAATATAATTAGGTTTATGCCAATGTTATGAGAGGTTAGGTTGGGTTAAAAATATACGTTAAGTTAGTGAAGTAAGTAATTTCAATACTCTTTAAGTTTGTTCAGATGTAATTTTTAGTTATTTTGTATTTTTGTAAAAAAAAGTATAAAAAAGAAAAAAAATTAAAAAAGAGAAAAAATATGAAAAAAAGTTTTAAAAAAGAAAAGTTAAAAAAAAAGTAGAAAAAAAGTAGATGACAAATGAAAATTTCATTTCAAGTTCGGGATTGAAACTCGGGAATCAGATTGTATATTTTTAGAGGTTCAAGATCTTTGTAAGTGTTTTATGGGTGAACGTAGCCTCAAATTTATCCTTCATCCTTCCTTTTACCTAAGCCTTACATTACAAGCCAAATAAAGTCCTAATGATCTTTAAGAAAGTGTTATATTATATTAGTAGAGAGAGGGATAAAAACAAACTTATAAGAATTTATTAAAATAAATTAACTTATATTAGGGCTGTACAAAAACCGCCCCTCACCTGACAACCGCCCACGCCCGCGCTCGCTCATCTCAAAAAAAGCGGGTTTACGTTAGCAACCCACTAAACCCGCCCACCAATATATTCGGTGGACGGGTTTGGTTTTAAGTTTTTGAGAGCGGGTTCAACCCGCACCCGCCCGCCTATATATTTAAAAAAAGAAAAACTTATCATTTATTTGATTTTGTTCTTATTTTAGAGATGATTGAACAATCCAACAGTCCAAGCACTGGCTCGGCTGCCTCTTCACATATTAAAAACTGAAAATTCTCCTTTTATTTTATGAAGTAATCAAAATTCAAATCAAATAAGTTAGTAGAGAAAGCCCTGAAAGAAAAAGAACACTTGACTTTGTTCATCATTTTATTTGTAGCATTCTATTATTTTCGAACCCAGTGAATAGGCTTTAATCTTTATGGACTCTTGACTTTGTTCATCACTTCATCTGTAGTTGATGTTTCTTGTTGCAGTGAACGATTATGTTTCTTAATTTTTACTTTTGAATATGGTCACTGTCTTTAAGCATCAAACTTGTTGGGAATGCTTTATGTATTATCATCTTATATTTTCTATAAATTTTCTTCACTTTCTAAAAAAAAGGTCCAAAAAATTACATTGGGCAATAGCATAGGTCTAAACCGCCTCCACCCGCTTGCACCCACCCGCAACCACCCAAAACCAAACCGAAACCACCCGCCATGTGGTGGGCGGTTTGCGGGTTGGTTAATCGCCAACCCGCCATCTAAAAAAACCGCACCGCACCCGCCCAAAAACCATCAAACCGCCCGCCGTTCACCCTTACCTTATATTAATGTAAATTTATCTTGTTAGTATGCACTGATTAGTAATAGAAAATCACACACTTACAAAAAAATTCATCTTAAATATTTTACATACTCTAGAAATGAACGATAACTTAGTTAATATTTATATTTTTACTTTGAGGCATGACATTGAGATAATCTTTGAGGAAAATCAGCGAGGAATCATCAAATTTTTGAAAGTTGTTTTATTTTTAAGTTTTACCACTTTAATTATTCGGGACTAGTAATAAGCTAGTTGAAGGTGTGATGAGACTTAAAAAATGCGCATTTCTTAAAGCTAAAATTGATCATTTTGCATTAATATTTCTCGTAAAACTCCTTAATTAGAGCAAATTTAATGATAAACAATGTTTTAGTGTCTTAATGTAAAGATATTTTTCAAAATATATTTTTAGTGTGTTTTTATGTTTAATAATATTTTCGGTAATTGTTAGAGTTGTTTCCCTATGTTAAATATGTGTTTAGTCTATAAATAGCAAAAATCATAAAAATAATGTGTGTTAATTTTATTTTTACTCTTAATATATTTGATAGTGTGTTTTAAGTTTGTAAATAAAGTCTATAGTATTTTTAATAATCTTTAAAAATATTTCCAAGTCTTAAAAACTATATTTGTGTCAAACAAAAAGAGATTAGAATTTTAGAAGTTTGTAATTAATTTTATGTATTTTAATATAAAATAAATATTTTTAATATTTTTGTAAATGTTATGTTTGTAAAATAATTAATTTTGTTTTAATTTTCTATCTTTAGATTTGAAATTTGATAGAAAAATAGAGCAAAACGAGTAAAATCAGATATCAAATGCTTCAAAATTTATTAAAAATTCAAATTTGAAGCAGATGGATACGTGGCACTTTCTAACCGTTGGATGCGCCATCAAACGAAACAAGGCCGTCCATTTGTCAACATGCATCCCTGCGTCAGCGCTGACGTGTGTCTGGGGGCCCCATGTGCAGGATTACTTGACCAAGACTCATTCAACGGTTCTCAGATATGGTCCTAGTTGGTCCACCTGGCCCGAGCTTTTTTCTTAAATTTTGACCATTGGATCGCATTTCTACCGACTAGATTTCGTCTGATCTATACTTTCATCTGTCGTGAAGCAGCAAATCACAACGAAATTCTGACCTTACTCCCGTTGAAAAATTGAAGAGAAATGTTGAAAAAAATTTTCTTGGGCGAATTTGTCAATGATTTCTACAGTAAAAAAATAATTTTTAATTTTATAAATAGTAAAATTTAGGCCTATAAGTACAAAGGCGTTAGCCTTGGTTCCTCACCCCTCAAACGTAGTATTAATTTATTGCTTAAATAACTTTAGTTTTTAAATAGTTTAGTTTTTATTTTTAGGTTTTAGTTCTATTTTGTAGAATAATTCTCAATTTATGTTACAAAAATTGTGTCCAATAATATCTGTAGTATTTTATAAAATATGTAATTTTAATTTCTTTTTTAGCTGAGATGAGAGGGTAAAAATCTAACAAAATTACCTTAAATATTTTATTTTATTTTATTTTTTTAATTTTTTAAGCAGTTATAATACTAAAATATTTTGTAGAAAACTTGGATTTTAATATTTTCTTAGCTAAAACTTTGTCAAAATTTCGGTTTTGATTTATCGACGATATAGACTAGAACGGATAATGTTTAGGAGAATCTTGATTAGTCATAAACAGAGAATAGTTTGGTAAATGCTTAACTTATTATTTTGGTTGTTATTATAGTTAATTATGTTGAAATGCTGGCCGTTTATGAAGGTAAGTCTTTGCTGCATTTTAGACATAGAATGACACAGTAAATACTTGATAATTCTTGATTTATTATCGACATAAGATGGCGTAATGTATTCTTAAACCAATTAGTAAATAAATAGAAAAACTAAAATATATTTAAGTTAATTGCTATAACAGAACCTTTAAACCTCAACCTTGTTATTATCACTGTTTTATCCTTTTAATTTATTGTTATTATTGTTGTTTCTCTATTTAAGTTATTTTAAATTAATTGCATTTGTTTTTGAAATTCTATTTTAATTTTATTTGCATTTCTTGTTATTAATGTTCTAAAATATCAAAATTTGAAGATGAAAAATACTATAAAAATATGTCAGTATTGTGAATATATTTTGTAAATAATAAATATTAGTCATCATATTTTTTTAGTTTAAAATAAAAAGAAAAAGTTAATATAATAAATATACATGAAACTGAATAAAATTCTTTTCCCTGGGATCGAATTTTTGGGTAATTATTACTTGAGACAAGGTTATTTTGGAGGGTGTTTTACACAACCGGGTCAGGGATAGCACAAAATTAGAACCCATTTCAATCGCAAACTTCTTTTTTCCGGGTGAAATCGATTACGTTATAGTTCTTTTATGCCAAATCTTTCGAATTTGCGTCTGAACTTGCAAAAGCCTCATTCTGATGCTAATAGAGAATCCTGTCAATATGGGGATTAGCATGTGTCTCATAAATGAAATTTGTACTACAATGCTCCAATTTTTCATATTTTTGTTGTTGCCATTGAAGGTTTGGGATGGGAGATCTCCAAAATTTTGATGTCTTTGTTGGGGACATTTAGAGTTTGAGAACTATTTTCTGTTGTTTTGCTTTTTTCTTTTGTTCCTTTTTTTTTTTCTTTGTTTTAGCAGCTTTTGTTTCCCCAAAACTTTCTCCTTTTTTCGTTCCTCTATTTTATTGTCTTATCATATTCTTTAATCAGATTTTTTATTTGTATTCTGCATTATATAAATTGCTTGCAGAAGGTTGGGCACTTTTTGGCCGCATTTCCCAAAAAAGTAAAGCTTAGCATTTTTTGTTTCATTCCAAATATCACTCTTGGAAGCTTTGTTGCTATTATACAGGTGCGAACATGCATCCATGCAGGTTGCAACTTTCATAATGGATATTTTAACTAGGACAAACCGCTGTTAATAGTTTTTTTATATTATCTTGGCGAGAGTGGACTTTTATTGTACTTGTTTTTTTAGTTTAGGCAAGATAATACAAACAAAAATACATGCTTTTTAAACTCTGATTATGCCACCAGATTTCTGCCCTGCTGATGGCTTACCCAACCCAAAGTTCGGCCCATCGATTTTGCAACCATCGGCCTGCCAAATTGGAAGGTTTGGCATGCCAACCGAGCAGAAAACACCCTTTTTCAGAAAATACAGTTCTTAATGCAATTTATCAATTTTATTTTCAACAATTCAAAAACATAAAATTAGAGACTTTGAAAATACTTGGAAACACTATCATCCATCTTCTAGATCCGCCTTATTCAAATATTATTTAATTACAAAATTCTTATAAATTTAAAATTAAATAATAATTCCTAGACAGACATGATAATCCGCTATCAATTACATGAAAACCTAGATACACATTCTAACATCTAAGGAACCACAACCGATATAAATTAATTAATTAATTAATAATTAAATAATAATTTAATCAACCATAATTAATTAATAAACATTCACTATGTAATCCATGATATCATAAAAATATAGAGAAACCCTAGATTGCCAACTCTTGATAAAATTAAATTCAAGCATAGGAGAGATTAAGATCACATAATTTACACATATAGCATGATCACAAACTCGTAAATTTATGTAAAAACCATGTCTCTATTACCAATTGTTGAAAAAATAGTACGCAGCGAAATTTTAAAATTTTTTATATCAGAGTATTTTTCAAAACACAAGTTTGACATGTTACATGCATAAATTAACCAGATCTTACTAACCTTGTAAATGTCGAAAAGCTTCCTCAATCAGTGAAGAGAAGTAACATTTTAGAAGGACCTCAACCAACTGGCCTTCTTTGTTATTCTCTATCCATGATCGGAGTGAGTGTGGGCTCACACGTATAGCTCTTCCACCAAGCGACTTTCCTTTCAACTAATTGAGAGAACCTAAAGCTAGTGTTCGTGATTTGTGAACAAGAGCTCTAAGGGAGTTTTCAGAATCTCACCAGCAGAGTTGCACTTTTAATCTCTTAATTGATCTAAATAATTATAAGACTCACTCTCTTTTTATAGAGTTTGGGCCCAGAAGTCAGTCCTTATTTGATAAGGCCTCAAAAATTCAAATCAGAATTAATTCGGATCAATACCTGATGAAATCCGTGTGAAAACGCGTGATCTTTTTATCACGTGGTCGGCATGCCGATCTGTCTAACCGGCATGTTGAACTTGCCCCTTTGGCAGGCCAAACCTACGATAAAAATCCTAGCGAATTTTTTATTCTCCATCCGAGATTCTATAAGATAAAGTCTCAGTTTTAATTCAAATAACCCAATAGAGAAGTTATCTAATTAAAACAACTTTATCTAGATAATCTCTAAGAAAATAAATGAATTCCTGATAATTCAACAAGTTTGTCTTGGATTAATTCAAAATTAATCCAACCGATAAACAGACATGAATTATTTGATCCCAATAATTTAACAAGTTTATCTTGAATTAATTTTATCACAAAATTAATTTAACCGATAAACAAACATGAATTATCTAATTTTACTGAATTTCAGCAAATATGACATAAGTCACCAATTATTGGAAAAGGACGCCATATCGTTATAGGATTTTTGTGAGCTAGCAAAGGAGACCAAATGGATCTATATAGTTCAAGCTTCCGATAATTATGAAACCCAATATCCCAGATATATATTTCATAATTATCAACTCCAATGTTGCTACACTAAAAGCTTGGAACTACACTCTCGAACTATATAGAATTACGAAGCCCATATAGCTAAGTCTCCGTGACATATTAGTGTATCGTAACCCTATAGGATTATTTATAATCCGCTTAAGGACAAGTTCTGGCTTACCTTCCCAATTAATTTTATGTTACGTTCCATTATATCACCATCAGAAAACTGACCATCCAAACACGATATACCATTCAGTTACACCTATATATCTAAATGGTTGAGCGCTCTAGTTTTCCAATTACAGGATAACGCATATAAGAGGATATCACTACTCCTAAAGAGGAGCTATGGATTCCATATCTATGAATAATAGGTCTATGCTATCAAGAGTCATGCCTCTAATGTACCGGCATGCATACCACTATTAAAATGTAGGTGTCACCCTTTAGTACATCAAAAGACACAAGTCAAGACAACAGGCCTACTATGCATCTCAAGATTAAGATACAATACAAATGATTGTCTAAAGTGAATCGATTTGCCGAGACAAAATTATTAATCCAAATCAATTCACTTTATGTCCCAATCTAACCCATCGTCACCTATGATAATGTGCCAATGTTTCTATTCACGGAGTCCACCTCCGATGGTCAAGGCAAACCATCTACCGTTAGGGATATAGACAACATAACAATTTTTACATGAATAAAGCGCCCAACTTTATTCCCTCGATTGTGGATCTTATGATTTAGACCGTCACCTTAAGAGTTGTGTCTTCTGCATAATCTATCCATCATATGCCCAATTCTTAAATTTTTAGACTGACGGTCTCATATTGTTGTTTGCTTAATACATTCAAAAAATATGAACGTAAAGAGGACAAAATTTGATATATAAATAATAAATAAATTCTTTATTGATAAAAATGTCTCCAAAAACATATTACATTTTTACTCCTTAGGACATACAAATCTAACATGAAATTCATACAAAGGGTGACAATAAGTATTTTGTTACTTTTATCGATAATAACACGAAATACTGCAATGTATTTGCTAAAAACCAAGGACAAAGCTATAGAGAAATTTGTTCTCTATAAGAAAGAAGTTTGAGAATTAACTTAACAAAAGAGATTAAAATTGTAGAAAGTGACCATAGTGGTGAACACAAAGCACCTTTTCGTGAATTCTATGCACAACACAGAATTATTCATAAGGTCATGCCACTTTATTCACCCCAATCAAATGGAGTGGATGAATGAAAGAATTATACATTGAAGGATATGATGAATGCAATATTGAGAAGCTCCAGGTTACCTCAAAACATATGTGGAGAAGCCATCCTATCGGCAAATTAAATTTTGAATAAGGTCCCTCGAAAGAAAGAAAATAAAACCTCATATAAGTTATGGAAAGGTAGGCAACCATTTTATAAATTCTTGCAAATGTGGGAATGTCTTGCCAAACTGGCCGTACCTGCACCAAAAAAGGTGAAAATAGGTTCAAAAACTATTAATAGCATTTTCATATGCTATGCACATAACAATAGTGCTTATCGGTTTCTGGTGCATTAGTCAAAAATCCCAAATATATGTGGAAACATAATAATAGAATCAAGAAATACAACGTTCTTTAAACATGTATTTCTATCTAGGACCACAGAGGGATTAGGAATATCTAAACAAACACTTGAGACTATGAATGAAGACAGTCACAACCAGGAGGTAGAACTGAAAGTTAAGGATGAACCTAGATGTAGTAAGAGAGCAAGGAGAGAAAAATCTTTTTGTCTCGATTTTTTTACCTATCTGATGGAAGGTGAACCTCAAAGCTTTAAGGAAGTGAGTTTTTCCAATCCCTTCATGCAAATAGGCCATTAGAAGTGAAATTGATTCCATCTTGCAAAATCATACTTAGGAATTAGTAAAGCTCCCTCTAGGATATAAAACAATTAGGTTTCAAATGGATTGTCAAGAGGAAATTGCAAGCAGATAGAATAATTTATAAGTATAAGGCCAAACTTGTAATTAAAGGATACAAGCAATGAGAAGGCCTTCATTACTTTAACATGTATTCTTCTATGGCAAGAATAAATTCAATTTGGATGATTATCGTACTTGTTGCTTTGCAAAATCATGAGGTGCATCAAAAATATGTAAAAATAGCCTCTCTTAATAGAAATTTAGGTGAAGAAAGCTATAGGGAGGAACCTAAGGGTTTTTTTGCCCCAAGACAAGAAAAAAAAAGTCTATAAATTGGTGAAGTTCTTGAATGGCTTAAAACAAGTGCCAAAACAAAGACATGAGATATTTGATAGGGCCATGATGGAGAATGGTTTCAAAATCAATGAATGTGACAAGTATGTCTCCATTAAGGATATAGAAAATAGCTATGTAATCCTATGTCTTTATGTGGATGACATGCTCATTGTTGGAAGCAATAATAGAATGATCAAGTCTACCAAGGATATGTTAAATTCAAAATTTGACATAAAAGATATGGGACTAGCTGATGTGATATTGAGAATTAAAATCTCTAGAACATCATAATGTCTCATTATAAGTCAATCACACTATGTGGACAAAATATTAGAGAAATTCAATAAAGATGCTTTGAGTATGGCTAGATTACCCATGGACACAAGTCTACATACAAGAACAAAGGTGAGAGTATCTCTCAAGTGGAGTACTTTATAGGGATAGGAGGTCTGATGTACTTATTAAGTTATACTAGACCAGACATAGCTTACACAGCTAGTAAACTGAGTAGATACAAGACCATTAGAAAGCAATAGTGAGAATACTAGGGTACTTACAATATACTTATGATTATAGATTACTTTATACCACATATCTTATTGTTCCAGAAGGATACAGTGATATGGATTGGATATCTAACATTAAAGACTCATAAGTCCATGGGTGGATATGTTTTCACACTAGGAGTTGTAGTTGTGCCATAGAAATTTTCAAAGCAAATAGTTATAGCCAGATCCATGATATAGTATGAGTTTATTGCCCTAGATAAATACAGTGAAGAGTCAAAATGGCTACACCATTTCTTAAAGGATATAACAAGGTGGTCGAAGCCTATGCCATCAGTATGTATTCAGTGTGATAGTCAGTCAACAATTAGAAGGGCACAAAGCAACACATACAAAATCTAGACATATACATCGCATACATAATAGCATTAGACAACTATTCTCAGCTGGAATTATTTCTATTAACTATGTGATGCCAATAGGTAATATTGTGGATTTGCTAACCAAACAGTTAAACAAAGAATTGGTTGAAAATCATTGAGAGGAATAGGACTAAAGCCCATTAAATAATAGTCTATGCAATGGAAATCTAACCTAGTTGACTAGAGATCCTAACATCCAAGTTCAAAGGAACAACCTAGTTAAAATATTATAGATTTCAAGCTCCCAGAAATCACACAAATCCTCTTGTTCATGTTTCTCTAGTGGTAGGTTTCAATGTGATAGTTTTCAGGTTTGTTTCAAGTTCGCTGGAGTAATGACGACCTACGTGTTAGCTACTAGTTTACTGTTGTATCCTGAAAGACAGATGCCATTGTATCCTCAAGCATTGATGGTGAAGGGCGAATATGCTTTAAGGGCACCATGTGGTACACAAGTCTTAGCTCTTTCCTTTGTTCCAATTTTCCTTTGTTCCAATTTCATTTGTTTTTTGTATTGTTATTATGCATGTTGTAATCCTTCATTTGCATAATTTTAATATAATTGTTGTTTGTCTATCACACTATGTTACTAACACTATCGATGCTAGAAATTTAGCCTTCTCAAAGATATCACTAAGCCCCAGTTGCTCTACCCCAAATATCTTGGAGTTTTCATTCGTCTAGACTGTCCATAGTAACAACACCATACACCACAAAGAGCTTTTGCCATCTTATTGAGCTTGAAACCACCATGTCCTCAACCATCAACAAGTTGCATTGGGATTGAAATATCACAGAAATTCTGCTTCCTTTAGTAACTTTTTCCACAGTACTCTAAAGGATTATGGCAAAAAATACTTGGAAATTCTGCTTCCTTTAGTAACTTTTTCCATATCGCAGAAATTCTGCTTCCTTAAGACAGAACTTGTCCTCAAGTCGATTATGAATTATCATATGGGGATACGATACATTATGATATGTCATGGAAACTTAGCTACACGAGCTTCGTAATTCTATAAAGTTCGAGAGTGCAGCTCCAAGCTTTTAGTGGAGTAGCGTTGGAGTTGATAATCGTGAAATGTATATCTGGGATATTGGGTTTCATAATTATCATGAGCTTGAACTTTATAGGTCCCTTTTGGTCCCCTTTGCTAGCTCACAAAATCCTATAACAACACGGCGCGCTTTTTCAATAATTGGTGACTTATGTCGGATTTATCAGATTGGTTTAAAATTTGAAAGAATTAAATAATTCATGTCTGTTTATCGGTTGAATTAATTTTGTAAGAAATTAATTTAAGATAAACTTGTTGAATTATTGGGATCAGATAATTCTTGTCTGTTTATCGGTTGATTTAATTTTGGATAAATTAGATCAAGATAAACTTGTAGAATTATTGTGAATTGATTTATTTTCTTAGAGATTATCTTGATAAAGTTTGTTTTGATCAGATAACTTCTCTATTGGGTTATTTGAATCATAACTAAGACCTTATCCTATAGAATCTCGGGTGGAAAATAAAAGATTCGCGAAGATATTTACGCGGGAGTTTGGCCTACTGAATGACGTGTTTGGCCTGCCGATGGGGCCTGTTCGGCCTGCCGATCAATGAGTGATAAGATTACACGTTTTCACACGGATCTTATCAAATATTGATCCGAACTTGATTCTGTTTCGAGTTTTTGAGACCTAATCTGATAAGGACTGACCCCAGGACCAATAACTATATAAAGAGAGTGAGTCTCATGATTTACTAAGATCAATTGAGAGATTAAGAGTGATACTCTTCTGGTGAGCATCTGAAAACTCCCTGAGAGCTTTTGTTCACAAATCACGAACATTAGCTTTGGGTTTTCTCTATTGGTTGGAAGGAGAGTCACCGGTGGAAGAGTTGTACGTGTGAGCCCACACTCACTCTGGTTGTGGATAGAGAATAGCAAAGAAGACCAGTTGGTTGAGGCTCTTCTAGAACGTTACTTCTCTTCACAGGTTGCGAAGGTTCTTCACACACAAAGGTTAGTAAGATCTATTTAATTTATACATATAGCATGTCAAACTTGTGTTTTAGAAATTACTCTGATGAAAATTTTTAAATTCTGTTGCGCACCGTTTTTCCAATAATTGGTATCAGAGCCATGGTTTTTATATAAATTTACGAGTTTGTGATCATGTTATATGCATAAATTTTGTGATCTTAATCTCTCTTATGCTTGAATTGAATTTTATAGAGAGATGGTATTCTAGGTTTCTATAAATTATATATGTTGTCATGGATTATGTGGTAAATGTTTATTAATTAATTATGGTTGATTAAATCGTAGTTTAATTAATTATTAATTAATTAATTTATACCGGTTATGGTTCCTTAGAGGTTAGAATATGTATCTAAGTTTTTCATGTAATTAGATAGCGGACTATCATCTCCGTCTAGGAATTGTTATTTAATTTTAAATTTGTAAGAATTTTGTAATTAAATAATTATTCGGAGAAGACGGATCTAGAAGGCGGATCTAAAAGAATGATGATAGCGCCCCCAGGTGTTTCCTGAGTCTCTAATTTTATGTTTTTGAATTGTTCAAAATAAAATTGATGAATTGCGTTAAAATTGGATTTTCTGGAAAGAGGGTTTTCTGCTCGGTCGGCATGTCGAACATCACAGTTCGGCAGGCCGATGGTCACAAATAGGCAGACCGGACGTGTGGTTCAGCAGGCCGTCAGTGGGGCAGAAATTGGCTGGCTCTACCGATAGGTTGAACCTTCATGGGTCGGTAGGCCGATCTGTATGATCGGCAGGCAGATGAAACATGATCGGCAGGCCGATGATCAGCCTGCCGACCGAGAGCTGCCAAATACCCAGAAAAGGTGCAATTTTTTTCGGTGCAGTTTTAATTTTATTTTTGGGACAATTCTAAGAAACATTAAATTTGGATATGACCGGAAATATGAAGTATTTGATTCATACGGGATTGAAGACTTGAAGATGGGTATTGTATGAAGAAGGATACAACTTGAGGATTCAAGGATGAAGAATCGATAAATGTCTCGATTATTCTCTTGTAATCTTAGTTTTCTATTCTCTAGGGTGGAACCATAATATTACGGTTATTATTATTTTGCTTGTAGCTTTGCTTTATTGCTTTGCTTGTTTGCATTATAATATGATTTACCATGTATATTGATAACATGTCATATAGAATAGGGAGTGCCGCTCATATTAAAATTGTTCATGCATACTCTTAAAATAAAACCTTGATTTCAAAAGATTGAGTGGGAGAAGGTTTTTGAAGAGAGGACCTAAGGCCTCCATCATTGGTCCATAGGCAGAACATGGTAGTCCCGACCCCTAGGAAGGGATTTCTATCATGTACCAGATTGGATCTCTGAAAGGATAAGGTATTTTAGTATGATTTATGGTTGCAAACCCCTAGGTGGTGATTATAAATCATGAATAAAATATTGAAACGATGGTTATACACTCACGTTAATTTTATTATTAACCTCCCCTAGAAGCTCTGTTAATAAAATTAATGGCCAAAGAAACGATTATTAATATATGCTGGATCATACGGGTCCTGGATGACATATATTAATCAGGAGGGAATCCGTGTTCCTGATTGAATTTGGCATGACTCCCCTAGGAGCTTGTTGAATTCTGAGTTGGGAATTATCGTTGTAAGGTTGTGATATTTTCAAGGTTTTGACACATAAACACATTTGTATGATTTTACATGATTGTGTTATCTTACTAAATTATAATATGTTTGCTTATGTTTGGTATATGATTCCTTATTGTAGATTGAAAATATCTAAAAACGATTTATCATCGATACTTGACAAAAACCAATTAACCGGTGAGAATTATAACGATTGAAAACGAAACCTGGATATCGTCTTGTCCTTTGAGAAACTGAAATATGTCCTGACAACCCCTTGTCCTCCCGAGCCTACGGGAGACTCAAGTAATGAGCAATTCCAAGCGTACGATCGCTGGAAATATGCTAATGATCAGGCCCGCTGCTATATTATGGCTAGCATGAACAACGTGCAGCAGGCTCAACATTAGGATTATGAGACTACGAAGCAGATCTTGGATAATCTTGAGGATATGTTCGGAGGCCAGGCCATAACAAAGCGGCAAGGGGCGCTTTGAAAACTCTTAAACTGTAGACAAAGACCGGGGACATCTGTAAAGGAGCACATGATGTTGGTCATAGGTTACCTCGCTGAGGGTCAAACCAATGGAGCCGACATCGATGCTAAAACTCAGATGACTATGGTCTTTGAGACTCTGTCTAAGGAATTTATTCCGTTTAGAGCTACTTTTAATTTAAGCAATAGACGGGATATGACCTTGACAGAACTGATGAAACAGTTACAGGAGTTCGAACTGCTGATCAGGGAGTCTCCTGCTGGTGGTGAGGCCAACATGGTAGCTGTTTCTGGTTCCAATCCTAACTCAGGGAATGGAAAGAAGTAACGGGCCAAGAACGGGAAGTCTTCTATTCCTGCTGCTACCAAGACAAAAAAGAAGAAGAAGAAGAACCCAAAGAAGCTTAAGTGCTTCTTTTGTGGTAAGGTCAGGCATATCAAGAAGTATTGCAAGGACTTCCTTTCCAAAGGAGGTAGGTGTGATCTTCTATATTTAGAAACTTGTTTGGTTGAGAAATCAAGTGACATCTGGGTCATAGATTCTGGTGCAACTAATCATGTTTGTGTTTCTCCGCAGGGATTCAAAGAAACGAGAAGTCTGCTACATGAGGACTTCATGCTTCGGATGGGCGATGGATCCTTGGTCTCAGTGGAAGCAGTGGGAGATGTCCATCTTTACTTTGATAATTATAGGAATTTAATTTTGCAAGATTGTTTTTATGTTCCTAAATTTAAAAGGAATTTAATTTCTGTATCTTGTTTATTTAAAGACTCATACGTGGTATCTTTTAATAAAAAAGTAGTGATTCGTAAAAACAAATCTTTTATCTGTTCTGGATGGATGCAAAATAATCTATATTTTATCAAACCTAAGATGAACTTATTGCTTAATGTTGAGATAAATGATAATGACTCTAAAAGACTTAAAACTTCTCACTCTAATAAGACTTATCTTTGGCATTTGCGCCTTGGTCATATTAACCTGAACAGGATTCAAAGGTTGGTAAGGGATGGACCTTTAAGTCACTTAAAGGTGGAATCTATACCTCAATGTTAATCTTGTTTGGAGGGTAAAATGACCAAAAGACCATTCGGGTCTAAGGGCAATAGGGCCGAAGGGGTTCTAGAACTCGTGCATAGTGATGTTTGCGGACTGATGAACATCTGAGCACGAGGAGGGTATGAGTACTTCGTCACTTTTATTGACGATTACTCAAGATATGGGTATGTGTACCTAATGCACCACAAAAGCGAAACTTTTGACAAGTTTAGGGAGTTTCGGGCTGAAGTGGAAAAGCAATTGGGTAGACCCATAAAAGGCACTTCAATCAGATCGAGGTGGGGAATACCTTTCTGATGAGTTCTTGGAACACTTGTTAGAGAATGAGATTTTATCCCATTTGACTGCGCCGGGCACTCCGCAGCAGAATGGCGTAGCGGAGAGAAGGAATAGGACTTTGTTGGACATGATTAGGTCCATGATGAGTTATTCATCATTGCCTTTATCCTTTTGGGGATATGCACTACAAACTGCATGTTATCTTTTGAACAATGTGCCTTCAAAATCGGTCCCTAAAACTCCTCACGAGTTGTGGACAAGAAGGAAGACATCCTTAAACCATATTCGCATATGGGGATGTTCGGCTCATGTCCTGTTTAAGGATCCGAATAAGTTAGAAGCACGTTCGGAAGTTTGCGTGTTTGTAGGATATCCAAAAAGGACTAAAGGGGGTTATTTTTATAACCCAAAGGAAAATAAAGTCGTGGTTTCAACTAATGTAACTTTCCTTGAGGAGAGTTACATGGACGACTTTAAACCTTGAAGCAAAGTGTTGCTTGAGGAGTTAAGGGGTGATTCTTTCACTCCAGAGGTTCCAAACAAAACCATTCCGATCGGTGTAGAAAAACCAAACAAACTTGAACAACAACCTTAGGGGCTTCGGCGTAGTGGGAGGATCGAGCGTCAACCTGAGAGGTATATGTTCAATGGGGAGGTCTTCTTGGCTGAACCGGATGAACATGACAGGGATCCTTATACTTAAGCAGAAGCTATGGAGGATGTTGATTCAAGACTCTGGACAGAGGCCATGAACATAGAGATGAAGTCTATGGAGACTAGTCAGGTCTGGGAGCTTGTGGATCTTCCCGAAGTGTAAAACCCATAGGGTGTAAGTGGATCTACAAGAGGAAAAGAGGAGTGGATGGAAAGGTCGAAACCTTTAAGACTAGACGGGTAGCTAAGGGTTATACGCAAAAGGAAGGAATCGATTATGAGGAAACCTTTTTGCCTGTAGCCATGGTTAAGTCCATCCGGGTTCTCTTGTCCATAGCTGCTGCTCTCGACTACGAGATTTGGTAGATGGATGTCAAGATGGCTTTTTTGAATGGCTATCTTGATGAGTCTATTTATATGGAACAACCAGATGGGTTCAAGGTCGCGGGTCAAGAGGATAAGGTTTGTAAGCTGCTAAAGTCAATTTATGGACTTAAGCAGGCTTCCCGTTCTTGGAACATAAGATTTGATCAAGTGATTAAGACTTATGGGTTCTCACAGAATGTGAATGAACCCTGTGTTTACAAACACATTAAAGATGGGAAGGTGGTTTTTCTACTGCTCTATGTAGATGGCATTCTGCTAATCGACAATGACGTTGGGGCGTTGTCATCGGTCAAATTATCGTTGACCAAGCAGTTTGACATGAAGGACTTGGGTGAGGCTAATTTTATTCTCGGTATCCAGATCTTTCAGGATAGAAAGAACAAAATGATAGCTTTGTCTCAGGCCGGCTACATAGATAAAATTCTCAGGAGGTTTGCAATATAGGATTCCAAAAAAGGTGGACAACCATCTAGGTCTAGAATTACTCTTTCTAAGAAAGACTCTCCAAAGTCTTATGAAGAAAGAGAACACATGAAGAAGGTACCTTATGCTTCTGCAGTGGGTAGTCTCATGTATGCCATGCTTTACACACGACCAGATATTAGCTATGCGGTCGGGATTGTAAGTCGATTTCAGGCGGATCTAGGACCGAACCATTGGGTTGCGGTAAAGCATATTTTCAAGTACCTGAGAAGGACTCGAGGGTATATGCTTGTGTATTCGGGTGAGGACTTAACTCCTTTAGGATACATTGACTCGGATTTTCAATCCTGTCTAGATTCTAGGAAATAGACTTCGGGGTTTGTGTTTACTCTGGGCGGCGGTGCCATCAGTTGGAGAAGTGCGAAAACAAATTGCACTTCGGATTCAACGATGGAGGCCGAGTATGTGGCGGCTAGTGATGCTTCAAAAGAAGCAGTGTAGCTCTGCAAGTTCCTTGGGGATCTTGAGGTAGTTCCTAGTATGGATAAAGCGGTATCACTATACTGTGATAACAGTGCGGCGGTAGCTAATGCTAAGGAACTAAGATTTCACAAGAAGTGTAAGCATATTGATAGGAAGTATCATGTGATAAAGGACTTCGTTGAGGGCGAGCATGTCATGGTGTGCAAGATCGCATCAGAGGACAATTTAGCTGATCTATTTACGAAGACACTTACTGGGAGAGTCTTCGAGAGGCATGTGGAAGATATGGGGATGCAAAATTTGCTGTATTTACTCACTTAGTGCAAGTGGGAGATTGTTAGACATGTATGCCCTAAGGAGTAAAAATGTAATAAGTTTTGGGAGACATTTTTATCAATAAAGAATTTATTCATTTATATATACAAAATCTTGTCCTCTTTACGTTCATATTTGTTGAATGTATGTTAAGCAAACAGTAGTCTGAGACTGTCAGTCTAAACTTTAAGAATTGGGCATATGATGGACTGATTATGCGTAAGACACGATTCTTAAGGTGACGATCTAAATCATATGATCCGCAATCGAGGGAATAAAGTTGGGCGCTTTATTCATGTAAAGATTGTTATGTTGTCTATATCCCTTTTGGGAGATGGTTTGTCTTGACCATTGAAGTTGGACTCCGTGAATGAAAACATTAGCGCGTTGTCATAGGTGACGATGTGTTGGATCGAGACATAAAGTGAATTGATTTAGATTAATAATTCTGTCTTGGCAAATCGATTCACTTTAGACAGTCATTTGTATTGTATCTTAATCCTGAGATGAATAGTAGGTCTGTTGTCTCGACTTGTGTCTTTTGATGTACCAAAGGGTGACACCCACATCTCAATAGTGGTATGCATGCCGTTACGTTGTAGGCATGACTCTTGGTAGCGTAGACTTGTTATTCATAGATATGCAATCCATAGCTCCTCTTTAGGAGTAATGATATCATCTTATATACGTTGTCCTGTAATTGGAAAACTGAAGCGCTCAACCATTTGGATACATAGGTGTAACCGAATGGTATACTATCTTTGGATGGTAAGTTTTCTAATGGTGAGACAATGGAACGTAAGATAAAAATAATCGGGAAGGTAAGACAGAACTTATCCTTAAGCCGATTATGGATTATCATATGGGAATACGATACATTATCATATGTCATGGAAACTTAGCTACACAAGCTTCGTAATTCTATAAACTTTGAGAGTGCAGCTCCAAACTTTTAGTGGAGTAGCGTTGGAGTTGATAATTGTGAAATATATATCTGGGATATTGGGTTTCATAATTATCATGAGCTTGAACTTTATAGGTTCATTTTGGTCCCCTTTACTAGCTCACAAAATCCTGTAACAACACGGCGTGCTTTTCCAATAATTGGTGACTTATGTCGGATTTATCAGATTGGTTTAAAATTTAAAAGAATTAAATAATTCATGTCTGTTTATCGGTTGAATTAATTTTGTAAGAAATTAATTTAAGATAAACTTGTTGAATTATTAGGATCATATAATTCTTGTCTGTTTATCGATTGATTTAATTTTGGATAAATTAGATCAAGATAAACTTGTAGAATTATTGTGAATTGATTTATTTTCTTAGAGATTATCTTGATAAAGTTTGTTTTGATCAAATAACTTCTCTATTGGGTTATTTGAATCATAACTGAGACCTTATCCTGTAAAATCTTGGGTGGAAAATAAAAGATTCGCGGAGATATTTGCACGGGAGTTCGGCCTGTCAAATGACGTGTTCGGCCTGCCGATGGGGCCTATTTGGCCTGCCGATCAACGAGTGATAAGATTACGCGTTTTCACGCGGATCTTATCATATATTGATCCGAACTTGATAATGTTTTGAGTTTTTGAGACCTAATCTGATAAAGACTGACCCCAGGACCAATAGCTATATAAAGAGAGTGAGTCTCATGATTTACTAAGATCAATTGAGAGATTAAGAGTGATACTCTTCTGGTGAGCATCTGAAAACTCCCTGAGAGCTTTTGTTTACAAATCACGAATATTAGCTTTGGGTTCTCTCTATTGGTTAGAAGGAGAGTCACCAGTGGAAGAGCTGTACGTGTGAGCCCACACTCACTCCGATTGTGGATAGAGAATAGCAAAGAAGACCAGTTGGTTGAGGCTCCTCTGGAACGTTACTTCTCTTCACAGGTTGCGGAGGTTCTTCACACACAAAGGTCAGTAAGATCTGTTTAATTTATATATATAGCATGTCAAACTTGTGTTTTAAAAATTACTCTGATGAAAATTTTTAAATTCCGTTGTGCACCGTTTTTCCAACACTTGGTTACTATGAGAAACCATCTATGCATAAACTTTTATCTCTTAAGGAACACAAGATTTCCAAATGATGTAGAAGGGATTAAAATTTGACGAATCATTGGGCACGTTTGATAGTGTTTTTGAAATAGGTTTTGTTTTTTTTTTAAAAATGGAAATGATTATATTTTGAAAAATACGGTGGAACCACTTTTGAGAATGTGTTTGCGTCATTTTTTTTTTTTTAAAGATTAGTTAGAAAAAGTGAAAATGTGTTTGGTTGTAGTGTGTTCCTCTAAAACAACATTAAAAAAATGTGTTTATAATTACTCAGTAAATGTAATTGTAAATTAATGTTTAATTTTTTTGAATAATTATAACTATTATGAAAATGATGAAATAAATAATCATTATAAAATATTATTCATGATAAAAACGAGAATAGCTTTTTTTCTTTATAAAAAACCCAAACCTTGTCAATAAATTACAAACTACTAACATGAAGTCATATTCTCTTTAATTCAAAGTGTATTACAAAATAAGATGAAAATAATAAAAATATGATATATATATATATATATATATATATATATTAATACTATAAATCTCTTTACTATTGTGGTCTCCGCATTTGATTAGTTAATCGAATCTAAAGTCACTCATGTATTGTTGGTCAGCAGCAGTAGTACCAACAAACCTGGTTTCTTCACTTCCATTAATATGTCTTACACATCTTCGTCATGCTTAAGGCTTAATATCTTCAATGAGCTAATCAACATCGTATATTGCTCATAAAAGCTCATCTTGTGCATGCATTATAATTAAGTTATAAATCACACTAAAAGCAATGACTATGTGAGATTGTTTCTCTAAGGGATAATTGCTCATATGCTTAAGAATGGCAAACCATGCTTTTAGGATGCTAAAGCACTTCTCTATGCAATTGCGAAAAGATGATTGTTACCTTCAAGGAATTTTTCCACACATCTTCATCAGCCGTCATAGTGTTAGAATCAGGATCCCAATTGAATCTAGTTGTTCCAATCATGTTACCAAACTCTTTGGTAGAAATTCTTAGCCAATTCTACTTTGCCTTCAACTATTGAAGCGTGTAACGCTTCCCAAACTTTACTGCTAATTCATTCTCAATCTTCATCTAAATTTTGTTGTTTAAGGTAGAGGAATGCAATCCATTTTGGTCTCTTCATGTAAAAAATTAATAAGGAATGTCTCTCTTTGCCAGCCACGTAGCATGTTCTACACTATCACACATTTATCAATTTAACCACATTTGTAAGTTACTGTAACTCCATTTTGACCCATGATTAAAAAAGTGGCTCAGGAGTTTAGGTTTCTATCCAACATAAAATCAAAATATGCATAAACCGGTTGATAACAATGAGATGTCTAAGGCTATTAAAATTGTCACTTGTATAGATAACAACCAATGTATTAGTACCTTCTACTCCTATAAATCATTTAACCTAAAATTAGAAATACATCATCGCCTTTATACCAATCTCAGACCAAGGTAGCATAATTCTTCCAAAGATAAGCAAAACATTAGGACAACATATGAATAAAAGAACAACAACAAATTTTTTTAACAAACAATGAAGTTAGTGGCAACACTCGGCACTAGGAAAAAATATAAAAAAATTGATCTATAAATAAAGACCAAACCTAACATCACACAATATAGCAGTATTATTAATAAACATATCCAACTTTCTTAACAAAACCATGAAATCATAGGCAAAACTTGCAACAAGAGAAATGAAAAAAAAGAAAGTTCCAAAATCAAAGGCCAAACCTAATTTTCTTAAAACATATCCAATACTTTAAACAGATAAAAAATTAATTAGAGGGAACACTCGTAGCAGAAAAACCACTGCAAAAAAAAAAGGATGGTAAACCTAAAATAAAATCAGGAGTAAATAGCCCAAAATCGCACACGTCAACATACCCACATATCAATTTTGAAACAAAACCTAGATAATGACCCTAACAGATTTGAGAATAAAATCCAAAACCCAAACATATCATAAAGCCAACATAAACTCTTAACAAAATGAAAAAAAAGGACCATTAATAGAATCAAAAAGATTAAGCATGCAAATTAGAGGCCATATTTGTTGAACAAAAAAAAATCCATCAAAATCAAATGCAAAGGAATCAAACACCAATTACCCATAATCACATATCTTCAACATAAATGGAGATAAGACTCACACTTTGTTGATTTGAGAAAGAAAAAAGTCGGAGCAAGTACCGATGAAACCATCATCAAAACTAGTGAGAGGAGAGATATAGATCTAAAACTAATCACCAAACCTAACCAAAACCCAAAATCAACAAAGCAGGCCATGGGTTTGGAAGGGAGAGAGACCATTTAGAGAGAGAAAGGTCTAGGAGCTGAGAGGAAAGAGAGACTCAAAGAGTAGAAAGAGAATTCGAGGGAAGTTACAGGGTCAATCAGAGGCAATTTGATGAGAGAGATTTTAAGAGAGAGTAAAAAATGGAGATACGAAAATGAGATCGAAAACGATTAAATTTTGTTTTTATTTTCGATACATTTATTGGGATTTTTAGATTTGTTTTTGTTTTTGTGGTGGGTCCAAAAGTTAACCAAACACTTCTTAAAATTATTTTTATTTTTTGTGTTTTTGAAATTGACAAAAAACATTTAAAATTGGAACCAACCGTGCCCATTATTTTCTAAAAAAAGCAAAAAAGGACTTACAGGAGAAACCTAAAGGATCACACACCCATACTTTACTATTTGGAATAGATGAATTAGGCAAGAAATAATTAAGTAATTTGAGTAAAGTATGCATCTCCTCAGCCTTCCTATCATTCAAACCCCTCCAAAATTCCAATTCAACTCATCATTACTATTGCTAGAGAAAATATCAGCAATAAAAACATGAAGGGAAAGTTAAGAGCTGAAAAATTCTAGAAAAAATCTTCAATGACTAATTCCCACACCAAACATCTTTCCAAAACAAAATTCTATTCCCCGACCCCACCTTCTAAAATATATTCTTAGTAAAAAAATTCAAGCCCTGAGATATGAATTTGCATGGATTTTTGGAAGACCCTCTAATCACAATGTTGGAATCCCAAACGTTTGGTTAGAGCCCATACTAGATATTAATAACTCTTGCCCATAAAAAATCTTGTTCTAAAAGGAACTTCTACAACCATTTTCGTAAAAAAGCAACATCCTCTTTCTCATATTGCCCAATCCCAAACCCCCTCCATTTCTTTACTCTTCATAATTGTGTCCCTAGCCACTAAACTCCTCAGCTCACCCCTCAACATTCCACAAAAACGATCTTATCATTCTTTCTATCATGTCAACCACAAACCCTCGTATGTTAAAGATGGACATGTTGTAGATAGGCAAACTAGCAAGAACCAATTAGATCAAAGTCACTCTCCCTCCTATAGAAAGAAAATCGTTCTTCCATCCATCAAGTTTTTTAGATACTTTGTCTACAACCAGCTGTAACAACCCTTTTTAGCATGGCCATTACTAAAACTACTTAAACTATATTTAGCTTAATTACTAAAATTTGAGGAATAATTTTATTTTTGAAACATTACTAAATTAAATAAATACAACTAAATTTAAACTTTGAATATAATATAACAAAATGTATCTTTACCAATTACATGTCTCAAAACTTAAATAGGCTGAGGTTGCGTAACAAACAACCTTGGTCCTAAAATGTACTTGACATAAATTAGATCGTATCATTAATACGTAACTTAAAAGTGTTAAATAACAAAACATATCAATAGACATACATAGTTAAATATAAGAAATTTTGAAAGTTCTAATCAAATTCTAAACATGCTCTATTGATGATGTTCAGACTGCTTGTCCCGCCTCTTAGAGGTCTGGTTTACTTGAACTTGTAAGAGAATAGAACACCAGAGTAAGGAGGACACCGGTCTGGTGCTTGCCAAGGGCACTCTGCTACTTAAGTCAGATGGCAAATCAAGGTGAACTAGGTGAAGAGGTAGGTTTTAGGCAAGAAAGCCCAACTTATCCTTAAGGCAGAATTAATACTCCTATTTATAGTGTTTGGTTTGCTCTGGGTGTGAGGTAGGTTTGCATTACGACTCGAGTGTACAGTTGTTTGGTCCCTACATGGCTAGTAATAGATATCACAATCTTCTGATGAGGAGGATTGCCCAACAGAGTGTTGAGATGATGCCAGGTTATGGTATTTATGTATTATTTGCTTCTATTTATAGGTATCAATGTGTTCGACAAGGATCGGATGGTCAAGGTCTGACCAATATATCAGTTTCATGGAGGTTGTTTCCTAAGGTTATGTCGACCTGGTCAGATAGATTCTACTTGAGAAATAGTGGTGAATAGACAAGAGACAATGAAGATTATTGCCTAAGACACGAGGAGTGCTTGGCTCACCGTTTAAGGAGGGTGTTTTGTGTGGAGGTCCAAGTAACCCCTTTGTACGATTGGTTCGGTATCAAGCTGGTTGCATTCTTGTTTGGCGACACTCAGGTCATTCTCGGGCTTATTTGTTCTTGGGCCAAGTTTGGCTTTGCTTGGAAGAATGCGCATATGTGATTTCCAGGCCATGCTAACGTCATCGTCCCAAGGAAATTTTCGATTGGTTATTTTCCTAATAGGATGTAATGATTGCGCCCCTCAATTTTCATGCTCAGGTTTGTTTATAAATAGGGCATCTCCCTTCATCCATCGCTCCCTAGTGAATAGTTTGTGTTGTGAATGACAGCATATGCCATCAAGATGCCTTGGGAGGCATATAAACAAATGTTTTGGAAAAAGAAACTCCTGAGGCAATGAGGTTGGTACTACTTTTGTGTCTTTTTCAAGGATTTCATCCTTGGTTCATCCTCGAGAATCCTACATAAATAAGCTTTTGAAAGTATGATTATTTCTATCTTGAAAAAGCTAGGCGGGCCAAGTAGGGCAAAGCAGTCTCGGACAACCAAAAAGTACCGACCTGTTTTTGTGAGGGGTATGTGTGTTCTAAATGGCCATGGGCCATTCTTGAGGTCAATGCTGCAACCTAAAGCTACTGGAGAGGCTAGCCTCTAAGCACCAATGATTTGTCTTGTTCGGCTGATAAAGCTTAAAGCGGTACTAATGGTTCATGGGCTCTAGCTTGTTGAACCTTAGCCTGACAAGGACATACCCCTTACATAATTGCTAAAGGAAGTCACCATAGCTCAAGGAGGCTGAGAAAATGATGCTGATTCCAACAAACGAGCTGAGTGGCACCGTTCACATCTAGATCCAAGGACTCTTCTAGGGGTGCCCCCTAGGATTGGTGTTTGCTTGTTTTAAATGAGAAACTTGAGGACGTGCTCTGGATGCTCTAGCTATAAAGGGCCTTTCGAATCAGAGGTCTCATTTTGCTCAAGCTTTACTAATCTTTTGAGACTATTCAAAGTAGATTTTGACTTGGGAAATTTTTCTTCTTTTTGCATAGATAGCTCTTGAGAAAAAAAAGGTCGACGATCAAAAAAGCGTTGCTGATAGGCTTTGACTTATGAAGCAACTCAGCAACAAAGGGAAGGCAAAGAAGTACGATACATCTTTTTCACCTTAGATGATCGGTAACTTGCCAATGAGACTGAGTGTCAACCACAGCTCCTAGGTGTTGGAAAAAATAGTATGCAATAGAATTTTAAAAAAATTTATATCAAAGTATTTTCCAAAACACAAGTTTGACATGCCATATACATAAATTAACCAGATCTTACTAACTTTTGTGTGCCGAAGAACCCTCGCAAAACGTAAAGAGAAGTAATGTTCCAGAAGAGCCTCAACCAACTGGTCTTCTTTGCTATTCTCTATCCACGACTGGAGTGAGTGTAGGCTCACACGTACAGCTCTTCCACTAAGTGACTCTCCTCCCAACCAATCGAGAGAACCCAAAGTAAGTGTTCGTGCTTTGTGAACAAAAGCTCTCAGGGAGTTTTCAAATTCTTACTAGCAGAGTATCACTCTTAATATCTCAATTGATCTAAATAACTTGTGTGACTTACCCCCTATTTATAGAGGTTGGGTCTAGGGTCACTCCTTATCATATTAGGTCTCAAAAATTTGAATCAAAATCAAATTCGGATCAATATTGGATGAAATCCGCGTGAAAATGCATGATTTTTTTACTGCACGATAGGCAGCCGAACTTGCCCCATTGGTAGGCCAAACTTGAGGATTGGCATGCCGAACTGCCGATAAAAAATCTCAACGAATCTTTTATTTTTCGCCCGAGATTCTATAGGATAAAGTCTCAGTTTTAATTCAAATAACCCAATAGCAAAATTTATCTAATTAAAACAACTTTATCTAGATAATCTCTAAGAAAATAAATGAATTCTCAATAATTCCACAAGTTTATCTTGATCTAATTAATCCAAAATCAAATCAACCGATAAACAGACAAGAATTATCCGATCCTTACAATTCAACAAGTTTATCTTGAATTAATTTTTATCACAAAATTAATTCACCCGATAAACAGACATGAATTATTTGATTCTTTCAAATTTCAACCAATCTAATAAATTTGACATAAGTTACAATTATTGGAAAAGCACGCCATGTCGTTACAGGATGTTATGAGCTAGCAAAGGGGACCAAATAGACCTATATAGTTCAAGCTCCCGATAATTATGAAACCCAATATGCCAGATATACATTTCATAATTATCAACTCCAACGCTACTCCACTAAAAGCTTGGAGTTGCACTCTCGAACTACATAGAATTACGAAGCTCGTATAGCTAAGTCTCCATGACATATCATAGTGTATCGTATCCCCATATGATAATCCATAATTGGCTTAAGGACAAGTTCTGTCTTACCTTCCCAATTATTTTTATCTTATGTTTCATTATCTCACCATCAGAAAACTTACTATCCAATGACAGTATACCATTCAGTGATAATTATGAAACCCAATATGCCAGATATACATTTCATAATTATCAACTCCAACGCTACTCCACTAAAAGCTTGGAGTTGCACTCTCGAACTACATAGAATTACGAAGCTCGTATAGCTAAGTCTCCATGACATATCATAGTGTATCGTATCCCCATATGATAATCCATAATTGGCTTAAGGACAAGTTCTGTCTTACCTTCCCAATTATTTTTATCTTACGTTTCATTATCTCACTATCAGAAAACTTACTATCCAATGACAGTATACCATTCAGTTACACCTATGTATCTAAATGGTTGAGCGCTCCAATTTTTCAATTACAAGATAACACATATAAGAGGATATCATTACTCCTAAAGAGGAGCTATGGATTCCATGTCTATGAATAACAGGTCTATGCTATCAAGAGTCATGCCTCCAACGTACCAGCATGCATACTACTATTAAGATGTGAGTGTCACCCTTTGGTACATCAAAAGACACAAATCAAGACAACGGGCCCACTATGCATCTCAAGATTAAGATATAATATAAATGATTGTCTAAAGTAAATCAATTTGTCGAGACATAATTATTAATCCAAATCAATTCACTTTATGTCTCGATCCAACACATCGTCACCTATGACAACATGCCAATGTTTCTTTTCAAGGAGTCCACCTCTAATGGTCAAGACAAACCATCTCCCAAAAGGGATATGGACAACATAACAATTTTTGCATGAATAAAGTGCCCAACTTTCTATTACAGATCTTATGTTTTAGACCGCCACCTTAAGAATCGTGTCTTCTGCATAATTCGTCCATCATATGCCCAATTCTTAAAGGTTTACACCGACAGTCTTAGACTATTGTTTGCTTAACATGCATTCAATAAATATGAACGTTAAGAGGACAATATTTGGTATATAAACAATGAATAAACTCTTTATTGATAAAAATGTCTCCAAAAACTTATTACATTTTTACTTCTTAGGGCATACATGTCTAACACTAGGTCCCAGAGGCTCCTATTCCACCTTTCCCCAAGGAATGCCACCAAAGACCGACCAAGATTGGAGATGCTCTAGTCGACCATTCCTCTACTAGCCAGTCAAAGAAGCTCTTTTTTCCTCCAGGAAGTGAAGACGAGGAACTTCTTTGACAATTACTTTGCTGCCTAGAAGCATCTAGCTTGGTGAGTGATTGTTTTTCTTGAGTCTACTTGATTTCTGAGCAAGTGAGGTGGAACCATTTTTTTTGCACCTTGTAGGTCCAAACCGATATGAGAATAGCTGAGACTCAGGTTAGGCATTACTATGGCCAGTAGAAGGATACCATCATGTAGAGGGAATTCGAGAAAGTTGAGGCTGAGAAGGAAATTGAATGGCTAAAGAAGGAGGTGACTAGTGCCGAGGAAAAGTTTTTGCTTGTGCAGAGCAAAGCCGCTCGAGTAGAGGATGAGGCCAGGTAGGCTAAGTTCAAGCACCATAATTATATGACTGAGGTGGACCTATTACCTAAGATAAGGCCGAGAACCGGGTCATCGAGGAGTTCAAGTAGACCCTAAGTTTGCAAAGAACTACATACGCGGTTTGAGGGATATAAAAATCGAGGTCATCAAGAATCATCCCTAGGTTGAGAAGTTCAATTAGTCCTTCATAGAGGACTCCAATGACACATCCATGGAGGCGATGGAGGAAGAGGTGGCCCATCTTGTTGGCCAGATGGAATAAGAATCAGGTGGTTAGGTCGACTAGACAAGAGTCGGGTAGGGAGGCGACATGCAATGAGCAACTTGTCTTTTCTTTTTCTGCTTCTAGGCTTGGGGGGTACCTGATCGTTATACCCCTGCCATGTATAAATAAATATTTTTTTTCAATGAACTTTTATTTTTCTAAGTGCAATGTTGATCATAACTTTCATTTTCATTCGTCATTTTTTCTTGCTACTCGAAACCAGAGCAAGGCGGTACTGCTTAGGACAAGTGTCCCTTGTGTGAAATGCCTAGGACAAGGGTCCCTTTTATGTAGTAGTGAGGTAGTAGCCCCCCAAACTTTGGTAATTTTTATGAAAATTGTCCCAAGTCTACTTGTGTTTGTAAGCATAGCAAGTAGAATCTTGTTAAGGTTAAAACTCTAAGGTGAGGTGCTGTGGCCCTTAGACATAGAAGTTTAGCTGTGTTCAGTCGATTGTAATTGCCTAATGGTCACATGCAAGTATATATGAATATGACGCCATTTGGGAGTTCTGGTAGCTGATCTGGCTCCTCAAGGCTGAGTTCTTACCGTTGAGTTGCTCTAATCATCTGTTGTGTTCCAGGGAACGCACAGTCCGCTCTTGAAGCATCTTTTTCAAAGTCTCCACTTCAACTGTAAGGGCTTCCATCTACTGGTTTGCTTGAGGAATGACTTCATCTGTTGTCTAATAACGTTATGCTAAATCGGAGTGTTTGACTTCGTTCTAGCCGTTTCCTTGATAATGACGATTTTACCCTTAACGGATTTTTCGTCAACCTTGTAACCTTATAAAACCCATTATCACATAAAATAGTGTAACAATCACTGATCATGCATTTCATAAATTTTTATGAAAGCATCTAAAATAATTTATTTTAAAACGATTCATACTATAGGCAAGATTCCTACTTACTTGAACTCTGAGCTAAGCGGATCCAGTTATACCTCACTATATTTACAGTATACGAAGCATACTCTATAGTGCTCCTCGAGCGATCATTAATGGCTAAGAATGCTTCCTGGAGATCATACATTATTAGAACTGTCATTCTAAACTCTATTATTGCTGTTTGAATCGTCTCGATTTGCGTGCAGTTAGTACCAAATAATTTTTACCAGAGTGGAATTAGCTAGAACGGAGGTCACCATTGCATTCAGAGCATCGAAACGAGTCAGGAGGCAGTCTCGGATCTTCGATCGGAGGTCCATATCACAAAAATCCAAAGTCACCGTTGACCGACTGTTGACCGACGTTGATCGACCGTTGACCAACTTTGACCGGTGTTGACTGGCGTCAATCGGGGTCCGTTGGCAACTGGGCTCGGGCCTACCCCCCCTAAATCGAACCTTTTGAGTCCAATGGCGGTGTCAATTTTGCCTAATTCTACCTCTAAGATAGCAGGTCAGAGCTCGACATTGATGGAAAAAATGGAGGCTCCGATGATGGCTTTCCGGCGATGGAAGCCCGAAATTGGCTGAGGGCTTTTGCTACCCATCCTCCTATGAGCATTTCCCCTCATCCAATTTGAAGAAATGTGGCTGGGAAGAGCAAAAACGAAGGCTTCTGCGGCGGTTGACGGCGGCGTTGGCCGTTCTCCTACGAAACAAGCTCCTTCGATGCAATTGATCAAGGGGTTTTATTCCCCTTGATCCTCAGAATCCATTGGGAGGGGCGGTGTAGGCCACCTCCTCTGGCAAGGCGGAGTTCCACCGTGGCGTGGTGGTGCACGGCGGCGGTAGGTGGGTGGAGCAATTCGGACGTTGTTGAGCTGCCACCATGGGTGGGTTTTGTTCCTCTCATCATGGTGGTTGTTTAGGAACAAGAATCACGTCGATTGGACATCGGACGACAAAGATATCTTGCCGAAAAGTTTGGGTTCCTCCGTCACTTTGGGCGGCACATGTGGCCTCCTCCAGCGGCGTTTTGGGCGGCACGACACCTCGTTGGACTCAGATCGTCGAGAGCTTTCCATTGGCGCGGGAGGTGTCGAAAACAAACGCCAAAATCTAGAGAAATTTGGAGAAAAAGAGAGAGAAAATCTAGAGAGAGAGAGCTAAATTTTTTTCTTATTTTTTTTTCTTTTCTACACTTTATTAAAGAAATTTGTGGTCTACACAAAACACAATCCAATTCTATATTGCATGAACTTAAATAGTCCAATTCGTACATCGCATTATTCTAATACTGTATAATTTCTTGTGTTATTATATAGTATTTTCCTTAAACTGTACTTTTTATCTTAATATAATCCTTAACTTAAAGCATTTTTAATGCATTAGAAATTCTCGGGTGTTTCAATCTACCCTCCTTAAAAGTTTTTGTCCCTGAAAATTAGAACCTTTTAGGGTAGTTCATCTCCCTTATCCTTTTTTTTTTCGTTCTTAACATGCTTCCTTAATCACTACTTTCTCACTAAAACTACGCTTACCTCTTGGAACTCCAACAATTTTCATCATGTTCTTGACATATTCCTTTAAATTATACACCACACTTCTGTTGCGCAACTCTGATCTTTCAACATTTCAGCGTAGTTTCCATTCATTTAAAGGTTTAACATTCTACAACTGAATGTTATTCTTGAAAATAGGGTTAATTTCCATTCTATTCTCATCATTTCTATCTAAAGATCAAGGTCATCCGACCACAAAATCTATAATTTCTGGTTCTATATCTATCCTAGAATGACATTTTGCCGTAATTTTCCTCATAACGTATAAATTTTCAGCTTCCATCCTCCAATCTGTGAGGTTTTTGCCGCCAGATTGGGCATCGTTGTCTTGATCGTATTTCCCATCCGGGTAGTTACGAGCTCATTCACATGTCTCAGCTCAGCTAAGGAGTGCTTAAGCTTGATAAAATCACATAATTAGTCATCTAACGTCTAGTTACTCTCAGGCACTCTCGTTCCATAGAGCACTAAAAATCACTTTAGACCTTCATTATTTTGTTGTCTTGATCCACTTTTCCTTGTTATACGTGTAGCCAATACCGAATAAACAGAGTAAGATTTGCTTATACGAAAACACTATTGTGGGCCTAAACATCATAACGTGTCACAAGCTCATCTTCATGATTTTGAGCCTCCGGCCATCTGTTGACCATCATTGACCACGTTTTGTTATCGTTGACTTGACATCGCTAATAGACGACGACTATTGTCGACTTGCGAGGACATTCTAGCATATAACATTACGTTCATCTATAGACCCTTGCCTTCTTGTTGCTCATCCGGAAGTGCCGACATCAAAGGCTACGCCCAACAATAATACGTATTCGTTAAATTCAAACTTTTCTTCCTACTTAACTTAACTTACTTACTTGAGCTATGGTGTAACGGACATATGACAGCGCGAGATGACATGGCAGGATTTAGCTCTGATACCACCTATGACGACTCGCCTTTTTGGGCAATCACTTTACTTTCTTAAACATTGTTACGTAAATAGTAATCTTATTTAGTAAGAAAAATACTGAAATATTTTTTTTTTCTTTAAACGTTCTTTAAAACTGATGCGACCTCTGTCGCATTTCAAGTTGAGACCTCGCTCAGCACTTGCCCTTAAAATCATTTCAAATCATTTCTTAAAACTTAATAAGAAATATTTATTAAATCATAGCTTAAAAATTTACTTTATAATTGTTAAGGGTAAGCTCGGCGCCACCATTGAGGACCTTAACTTTGGTGGTCGGCTATTAAGCTCGACAGACTCTAGGAAGCTTGCTGTCGGCCCCCGATGCGTTATACTTCTTCCCGAGGTGCCTCTCAGGCATCCAAAGCCGCGCCCAAGAAGGTTGCCACCTCGGGATGTACGGTAGCTCGGGTCAGGCCAACATTTCTCATAAATAGGCTACTACTCGCCATTATAGGCCAACACAAGGCAGATACATTACCGTCCGATAGACTCCAATCCATTAGGCGATGGGCGCGACACTTGTCACCTACTGCCTGACACACACTGATGTGACACCCGGGTGGTGGGCAAAACCCATCATACACTCGATCCAAGTGGTAGCCTATAAATAGAATGCATTTATGACATTCTAGAGAGACTACTTCTTCACACCTAACTAGCTGCCGACCTCTGCCGAGCAATACCTGCCTTGAGCATTAGAGAGCCCTTGTCTATTGACTAACCACACTATTTTCTCTGAAGCATCCCTCCTTTTGCAGGTACACACTCCCGGCCAGAGGCGAGCCCAAGAAGAGGTCAGACCGTGCGCAGCCGCACGCGGGTGTTGATCAGACGCCAGACAACGGTAAGCATCAACATTTTGGCGCTACAAGGAGGGCCCCTACGCCTTCATCCCAACTTTAGCTACTTTACCTCTGGCTCCTGAGACGACGACTCGAGGTAACGCCAGAGATGACACAGCCGGACAGGAGGGGTCGGGCGATGCGAGAAATAGGCAACCAGCCATAGGCCGGCCTAGGGGCCGTCCTCAGACCGCAAGATCCCGCTCCGGGGGGCAAGGAAGCACGGCGAGGGCTGAGCCGGTGGAGGCCCTAGCCGCCCAAGATCCGATCCGGGAACTTACAGACGCGGTCCGGATCCTGACCCAACAGCTCGCGCAGCAAGCTCAACGGCAAGCTGCACTAGCTCTGCCGCACCCGGCCCAAGATGACCAGGCCGGAGGTCGGGTTGAGCGAAGTGCAGTTGACCCGCAAGAAGACCAATCCGAGCAGTCTGCAGGATCCACCAGAGGAATCCCAACTGACAATAGACTAGTTCAGGAACCCCGTATAGGACGCCAAGCGACCCGTGCCCCTTCACCACAAGGTTCCCAAGCCTCGGTATTTGATCAGCTCGGGTCTCAAGGAATAAACAAAAACTGCCACGCTGGAGCTGGAGGCCGTGTTGAGGGCAGAGTACCCTATCGGGTCGAACTGCCTGAAGACACCAATAGCCGTCAGTTTCGGGCACTACAGCGACAAATTGACGAGATCCGGAATTGTAGATTCTGTCTAGATGAGACAGGAGCTCAGGACCCACCTTTTTTGGATAACATAATGTGGGCGCCCATGCCGCCAAAGTTCAAGGTCCCGCATATCAAGTTTATGATGGGACCACAGATGCTGATGAGCATGTTGAACTCTTTCGGGGACACATGCTACTGCAGAACGCCAGTGACGCAGAGATGTTTAAAGCCTTCTCTCTCACTCTTACGGGCCCTGCTCAGCAGTGGTTCCGACGGCTTGAGCCCAGGTCAATTTCCTCTTTTCGACATCTGGCTGACGCCTTCTCTTCGGCATTCTCCACGACCAAAACGCGGAGAAAAGAGATAACATGCCTGTATGCTATTAAGCAGGGAGACGGCAGTGTCAGGGATTACATTAACCGGTTCACCCGGGCAGCTCTTGAGGTCAAGCACGTTGAAGACGAGACCCTAAAGCGCATTTTTGTATGGGGTCTCTGAGATGAAAAGTTGACCTGGTCCTTGGCCTTTGAGCAGCCGAGCATATTTTTCCAAATGCTCGGGTATGCCCAGAGACACACGGATGCTGCCGAATACATGAAAAGCCGTCGGGAAGAGGCTGGCTCGAGCGAAACAAAGAAGGATAAGAAGTAGAAAAAGGCACCGAAACATAGCAGCGCGGAGCATGCCAAGAAGCAAAAGAAAGAGAAATCTGAAAAGCCAAAGGGGCCAACCAGTAAGTTTCAAAGCTACACACCATTGGTGGCGACCATCGATGAGGTGCTCGCCCAAGTTGGTAATAAAAATTTTCTAACACCACCGCCCAAGCTCCGAGGGAGCGGGGTGAAGTGAAATCAGTCAAAGTTTTGCGAGTTCCATAAGGATGTGAGGCATACTACTCGGGAATGCATCCAGCTGAAGGACCAGATAGAAAGGCTGGTTCGAGAAGGTCTTTTACAGGAATTCATGGAGCGGGTTATAACCCCGAGGGCCACTTCTGGAAGGAACTATTCATTGGGCCGAGACGTACAGAACCGACCCAGGACCGACAGTGGGAACGCCTCGGATCCCCCGAATATTGTTCACACGATATTCGTTGGGCCAGTTACCAAGGACACGTCGAGTGGTCGGTGATCTTACGTCAGAGAAGCTCGGAGGGTTGAGCGGGGTGAATTAATAAACATATTTGAGCACATCAACAAGATGCCATCAAGGAGACACCCCGATCACTTTCACCGAGGAGGAAGCGGATCGATTGATGCACCCCCACAATGATGCCTTGATATGCGAACTGCCCATCGCCAACAATGTAGTGCGGCGTGTCTTAATCGACAACGGCAGTTCAACAAACATCCTCTTCAAACAGGCTTTTGACAGACTGAAGATAAGTAATGCCCCCTTGGTCCCAATCCGGACCCCGCTTTACGGCTTTACTGGGGAGTGTGTCCAAGCAATCGGAAAAGTCAGTTTACTAGTAACTTTCGGAGAAGGAGCAGCTAGGATCATTCAGGTAGTCAACTTTTTAGTTGTCGACAAACCCTCCTAGTACAATATCATCATCGGCAGGCCGACGCTGAACGGCTTGAAGGCCATTGTTTCAACATATCATTTGGCCATGAAATTCCCGACCGACGGCGGTATTGGAGTGATACGCTCGTCCTAGACGGACTCCCAGGCTTGTTACGCTAGCGCTGTTTGAGTAGCCTCAGCTCTGCAACATGGCGTCATGGCCGTCTATTCGATCGACGAGACTGATCTCCCAACCGACCCAGCACCAAAGATGCTAGCAGACCTGGACCCCAGGTTGCCCGAGGAAAAGGTAAGGGCCACTCTGGTCGAAGACCTAGTGCCGTTCTTCCTGGACCCTGAAAGGCCTGAACGTACAGTCCAACTCAGATCACAGCTGCGACCTGAGATCCGGGCCGGCCTAGAATGCCTTCTTTCCGAATATCATGATGTTTTCGCATGGTCCCATGAGGACATGCGTGGCATTGATCCGAGCATAATCAGCCATCGGCTCAACGTCCAACCTGGCCACAGGTCGGTGATTCAAAGACGAAGGGCCTTTAACCCGGAGAGATATGCTGCGATCAACGATGAAGTCCAGAAACTCCTCAGGGCTGGATTCATCAGAGAGGTCAAATACCCGGAATGGTTAGCGAATGTTGTCCTCGTCAAAAAGGCGAACGGCAAATGGCGGGTCTGCATTGACTACACCGACCTCAACAAGGCCTGCCCGAAGGACTGCTTCCCACTTCCTCGGATAGACTAGCTCGTCGATGCCACATCCGGCCACGAGCTTCTAAGTTTTATGGGCGCATAGTCCAGGTACAATCAATACCAGGGCTTGTACTGTTACGTCGTGATGCCGTTTGGCCTAAAGAATGCTGGGGCTACTTACCAACACCTCGTCAATAAGATGTTTGCTCGGTTGATAGAGAAAACTATGGAGGTCTACGTGGACGACATGTTGGTAAAATTTGTCCAAGCGAAGGACCACGTGGCCGACATCTGAGCTAGCTTCGACATTCTCCGGGAATATGGGATGAAACTCAACCCAGCGAAATGCACCTTCGGCATCAACTCGGGCAAATTCCTTGGATTTTTGGTCAATCAGTGAGGAATCGAGGTCAACCCGGTGAAGCCCAAGCAATTATCGACATGCATTCTCCTCAGACGGTGAAGGACGTGCAATGGCTCACTCGCATGGTGGCTGCTCTATCAAGGTTTGTCTCCTAGGCTACCGACAAGTACCACCCTTTTTTCAAGGCACTTAAGGGGAGGTTTGAGTGGAGCAGGGAGTGTGAAGAAGCTTTTCAAAGCTTAAAAACTTACCTGGCTACGCCCTCGCTCCTATCCAAAGCTTTGCCCGGTGAGGCTTTAACCGCCTATTTAGCCTTGTTAGAGAAAGCTGTTAGCTCGGTCTTGGTCTAAGACAAAGACGGGATCCAGAGACCCCTTTATTATACCAGCCACGCATTTCAAGGTGTCGAGGAGCGGTACCCGCCGCTGGAGAAGCTGGCCTTTGCCTTAATAACATCGATCCAGAAGCTGCGGCCATATTACCAAGGCCATACCATCAAGGTCCCGACCAAGTTCCCTCTACGGTAATTTTTGCAAAGCCTGAAGATATCGAGCCGAATGGCCAAGTGGTCAGTTGAGCTAGGCCAATATGATGTGCATTTCGTGCCGAGAACGGCAATAAAAGCTCAAGTCCTGGTGGATTTCATTGCCAAGTTCACGGAGGCTGGCAAGGTGACTCCACAAGTTGAGAAGTCACCCATTAAAGAGCCTGATACAGCTGGCTGCAGTGAAGAAGACCTTTCCCCGGAGCCAGACTAGAAACTAAACGTCGATGGCTCTACCTGCGTCGATGGATCGGGGGTCGGGCTAATTTTAACGAGCCCGGATGGGTACAAGGTCATCTATGCCCTCCGGTTTAACTTCAAGGCCTCTAACAACGAGGCGGAGTACGAAGCTCCGTTGGCAGGACTACGAATCGCCCAAGATCTCGGCGTCAATCGCCTCACCATTTACAGTGACTCAATGCTAGTGGTGCAGCAAGTCACCGGAGGATTTCAGGCCTGGGCAAACTCGATGGCGGCATATTTAAAGGAAGCAAAACAACTGCTTGGACAATTTAAGTCCTATTCTTTTAAGCAGATCCCCTGGTCTGAAAACGCAGAAGCCGACGTCCTAGCCCGACTAGTTTTCGGATTAGGTGGAAGTGACTTGACGTTGGTCCCCATCGAAAGACTGCCTGAACCAAGCATAGTTAAGGAAATCATGAGCCTAGCCGAGGAACCGAGAAGTACCTAGATGGACCCGATCATCCGATACCTGACCACGGCCGAGTTGCCCGACGATCGAGAAGAAGCACAGCGGGTACGTAATGGCTCAGCCTGGTATTCGATGATCGGTGGAAAGTTATACCGGTGAGGCTACACTACGCCATGCTTGAGATGCTTGGACCCCGTGGAGGCCGAGTATCTAATGAGCGAGATCCATGAAGGTCTATGCGGCAATCATTCCGGAGGACGCTGTTTAGCCCAAAAGTGCCTCTGGTAGGGATACTACTAGCCTGCCATGCAGCAAGATTGTGGGAACTTTGCTCGAAAATGCCTCAAATGCCAACAGTATGCTAGAATTCCTGGCTCCCACACCGAGCCCCTCAATCCTGTAACCTCGGTGTGGTTATTCGCAAAGTGGGCCATCGACTTGATCAGACCACTCCCAACAGCCTGATCACAATTCAGGTACTGCATCGTGGCAATTGACTATCTTACGAAGTGGATCGAAGTCGAACCCAGTACCAACATGACCGAAGCCAAGTGTACCAACTTCGTGTGGAAGAACATTGTTTGCCGGTTCAGGATCCTGCACACTATAGTGACCGATAACGCTAAGCAGTTTGAATCCTCGGGTCTACGTCGCCTATGCGAGAAGCTCGGCATTAAGAAGGTTTTCTCCTCCTCAAGCTATCCGCAGAGTAACGGCCATGTTGAGGCCGTCAACAAGAAAATCAAAGATAACCTGAAGAAAAAACTCGAGGGGCTTAAGGGTGCGTGGATCGATGAACTACCCCAGGTGCTCTGGGCATACCGAACAACTGTCCAAACAGCGACTGGTGAAACACTGTTTTCCCTCGTTTACGGGGCAGAGGCAGTCATTCCAGCCGAAGTAGGATTACCGAGCTTTAGAGTTGAACACTATGAGGGTACTCTGAACGCGGAGCTGATGATGGCCGAGCTCGACCTATTGGAGAAAAAAAAAAACGAGCAGCGATTCGTAATGCAGCTCAGAATCAGGTGGTAGCTCGGTATTACAGCAAAAGAGTTCAGCCTAGAAGCTTTAAGGTTGGTGACTTGGTGTTGAAGAAGGTCATGGTTCAACAGCCCGGTCTCGGGTCCTTTGGTCCGAAATGGGAAGGTCCGTTTAGAGTCGAAGACATCGTACGACTGGGCACGTACAGGTTGGCCGACACGGAGGGGAATCAGCTCGGACATCCATGGAATGCCGAGCTCTTAAAAAGATTCTATTGTTAAAATTCAGAGCCAGACTCCTTTTTTGACCTCTGGCCACAATTCTTTTGTAACTAGACCTGCTGAACAAGGCTAGAAAAATCTATGTATATATCACATTAATGGAGCACAACTTCCCTAATATCATTCCACCTGAGTAATGTGTTTAAAGGAAAGGTAAATCCAAGATGCCACAACTCCGGCTCGGAGGACAAGACACTGACTCCCACCAAGGGAGAGTCATCCTCATTAAACTGAGCTGGGGGGCTGGTCGGTACACCGACCCCAGGTCTGTCGCCGTACAGACGACCTGATAAGTTGCTTGGCACAGTGCTATGTCCGATGACTCCTACACTTGTAAAGTTTCTTTAAAACTTAAACAAGTCGAGGGGGGGCAACAAGGTAAGGGTAGTCATACGCCGTTTATATTCTGCCCGACTGAGATCAGAAACTTAAACCTACTCGGATAACTGAGCAGATAAGGATAACTACTCGGGGTAACCGAGAACAAAAGTACTATAACCTAACCTGCTTGGATCAACTGAGAACAGGTGCTACAAACTTCTGCTCGGACGCTCGACACCGAACCGAGATGAAATCCTATATGCTTGGATTACTTGGGTCAGCTTTGGTTGTCGAGATTGCTTGTTCCCAACTTGGGATCCTCCCGAGGAACACCTAACTTGGACAATAATAGTTACTTGACACTAGATGACAGTAACTGGATGTCCGAGGAATACCTCACATCGAGGTCCACCTAAAGCTAAGACTGTTAACCCAAGAACACTCGCACTTGGAAAATAATGTGGAATGTAACGCAAAACAAAACTACACAAGGATCCAATAAGAGTAAAACGGGAAGTCTTTATTTATCAGGGAGGTACAAGGAAACCGAGCACCTCCCGAGCCCGAATACAAAAAAAGAGAGAGGGAAAAATACAGCTCAATCTGCCTGGGTCTCGCTCCCAGCCGCATCTCCGTCCCCGCCCCTCTCGGTGCTCTGCTCATCCCCGTCGTCGTCACCGTCTACCACGACGACCTCATCCTCTTCACCTCGCTGTTGCTCAACATCACCTTGGTCGGGCTCAACGATGACCGACCAGTCGAATCCCGCTGCCTCGGGGTGCTTCTCGATTAGGTGGTCGCGGAGGTCTGTCATGCTGTCGTAGTAGAGATCGGCGTACTCTGGGGTGTTTTAAATTCCTCAACCGCACTGGCCAGGCGATCGGGGAGCTCGGCCACAAAGTGCTGGTGTTTCACTTACAGGGTTGCGAGCTGCCCCTCAAGCCGTGTGGCTCTATCCTCCACCTCCTTGAGCTGCCTCGATGTTTCCTCGGCCTCGGCCTTAGCCTTTCCAGCTTCCTCCTGGGCTCGTGAAAGGGACTCCTTAGCTTGGTCTAGCTCAATGTTCTTCTCATTGAGCTTCTTGTCAGAGTCCATCTTCTTCAGAAGGGTCTTCTTGTGCATCTCTTTTTCTTTGTGGATCTCCTTCATCCCGGTGGAGTGCACCATGTGCAGAACAATGCTCGCCTGCAAAAATCAAGGCGTCAGTCCTCGGCAACATGTTAAAAGGAGAACTATCGATTAGCTCGGATACTTACAGAGGCAGTGGCTAGGAGGGCCGTGTTGCAGAGACTCTGCAAGTCCTCCCTCTGGATGTTCATGAAGAAGTCATCCTGGGGAACCGCATCTCCGAGGCACTCAAGAACCATGCCACGGTAGTCTGGGCGCCTTCTCTGCAAGTCCTCGGACGTGCCTCTGGCGGCCTCATCTGCTAGGGTGACCTCTGGCGAGGCCCTGGTCGGCTGCGATAGGTAGGACATGGACTGTTGTGGAGGTCTGCCCAGTACGCATTGGGAGCTCGGGCCTCAGCATCCGCTTACGTTTTCTCCCGGTGTCGATGGCCTTGCCCTTCTGCTTCCTCAGACTTGCCATCTGGGCATGCCTATCAACGCGGGAGGTCGATGCCGTCATTTCTGCACAAGGAAGAGCAAAGTCAAAGCAAGGTCGGGATAAGAAAGGGTGATTAAAAATAAGGTCCTGGGCTGACCTCCGATCTAGAGTGGGCGAGACGGGTATAGGAACCTAATCACGTCCTCGAGGTCCTTGTCGGCTACAGGTGGCCCCGCATCGAAGGAGCCACTGGACGAGTCCTTGGAATTGGACGTAGAAGGCTCCCTCGTCGGTCACCTAGACCGGGAAGTGCTTGGCCCTGGAACGTCCGCGACACTCGAATGAGCAATTGTAACTTGCCCGGCCCCCCGGGCAGGACAGACAGCTCGGGGAAGACTGCTGGACTCCCCAAACCAGCCATAACTGGATAAAGTGTCCTTCCTTAGAAGGAAGGACTGTTGTCTGGATGATTCTGGCTTCTCGAACAGCTCGTCTACTGCCCTATTTATGCGGCTCGGTGCCCAAGGACGCTTGGTCCAAACGTGCCCCTGCTCGAACGACCTTGGCACTTGCTGATCCTCAGGGACTGCTTCACCGGCTTAGGCTAGAAAGTTTCCCCCGGCGTAGAAACACTCGTACTTTCATAACTTGTCCGAGTCGGGGTTACCCAGGATAAAATCCTTCTTGAAGCTGGTGAAGTAGTACCAGCCAGACTGCCGAGGAAGCTTCTTCATCTTGAATACTTGTTTGAAGGCCTCCAGCGGCATCTCGGTACTCCGGTGGTACTTCCATAGGATGTACATCCCGATCAGCGACCTATAGCTGTTCGGGTTCAATTGAGCCGGGCACACATTGAAGTAGTTGAGTGCCCGGTGGAGAAAGCGGTGCAATGGTAGACGCAGCCTAGCCCTAAAGAACTCGACGTAGAGAGTGATGAATCCCTCCGGCGCGTCTAAAGGTGAGTCTCCCTCACCGGGGACGGTGAGAATCACATTGTCCGGAATGCCATACTCGACGCATAGGTTCTCTAACCGTGACTCCGTGATGGCACTCGTATAGCCTGCCGTCGAGGTTTGCCCAGGTCGGCTTACCCGATATGTCGTCACGCCCCGAACGCGTGTGTCCTGGACCTCCTGCTCCATCTCCTACTGCTCTGCCTCTGCCTCCTCGGCGCATTCTCCTCATAGGAGACGTCAACCGTGATCACCCCCGCGACTTGGGCGGGGGCCCCAGCATTCTGACCGGATGTGCTCGGAGTATCCTCGCTTGGCCTGAAGCTCAGCCCTCTCCCTTGGAAGAACTCAGGACGAGCCCGCTGTAGCCGCCCCTACATAAGGGTCTTGCTCCCTAGACGACCTAATGAGCCTTCGCCCGTCCAGCATGTTTAAAAACTCCTGCTCAGGTACCGTCTGGGAATCGACCCTTAGGATTTGCTCCAGCCGGTCGGCCCCATCCAGTCTTGGGGATGCCACTTCGGCGTCGGATTGGGTAGAAGAGCTACTACTCTCTGCCCTACTTTCCGACCAGGAAACCTCTACGTTCTGGGAATCGGACAAATCACTCATTTTCACTCGAGGGAAATTACTTGCTAGGGTTCTCGGTAGCTCGGGAGAGACGATCCTCGGCTATATAACTTGAGCTCAGTAGCTAAAACTCTTCGGGCGTAAAATTTTTGAAAATGAAGTGCAAATTACAAAGAGGGTGGCCGTATTTATAGCCAATTTGGGCAAGAAACTCGAGCGTGAAAACCCAGGAGGAGCAATTAATATGCCTGACAGGCGCGCAGACGGCCGCGATGCAACACGCATCCCCCGTCTGATCCACGCGTCTTTTCACGTCACCCCGCTTCGAAGTGTCTTTTGGCCTTCCTCCTTTGAGCCAACCTAACCCACTCGGCATAGTCCACCCAGCCGAACATCGACCAGGTGAACTAGGGGGCTAATGTTGAGGGTAAGCTCAGCGTCACAACCGAGGACCTTAACTTTGGTGGTCGGCTATTAAGCTCGGCAGACTCCAGGAAGCTTGCTGTCGGCCCCCGATGCGTTATACTTCTTCCTGAGGTGCCTCTCAGGCATCCAAAGCCGTGCCCAAGAAGGCTGCCACCTCGGGATGTACGGTAGCTCGGGTCGGGCCAACATTTCTCATAAATAGGCTACTACTCGCCATTATAGGCCAACACAAGGCAGATACATTGCCGTCCGATAGAGTCCAATCCATTGGGCGATGGGCGCGACACTTGTCACCTACTGCCTGACACACCCTGATGTGACAACCAGGTGGTGGGCAAAACCCATCATACACCCGATCCAAGTGGTAGCCTATAAATATAATGCATTTATGACATTCTAGAGAGAGACTACTTCTTCACACCTAACTAGCTGCCGACCTCTACCGAGCAATACCTGCCTTGAGAATCGGAGAGCCCTTGTTTATTGATTAACCCCACTATTTTCTCCGAAGCATCCCTCCTCTTACAGGTACACACTCCCGGCCAGAGGCGAGCCCAAGAAGAGGTCAGACCGTGCGCAGCCGCATGCGGGTGTCGATCCGACGCCGGACAACGGTAAGCATCAACAATAATTACATAAAACAGTTCATAAACTATATTTTAAAACTTTGAATACAATTCTTAGAACTATGATTTTCTTAAAACTTTGCAAACACAATATTAAACAGTGGAAAACCTTTTCTTTGCGTAGCGGAAGCAAAACCATGGTGGTATCCATACCCAAATCTTCGCTTCTGTCCTCTGCAGCACCCCGCTCTTCTTGCGGGTCCTATTGGTCACCAATAAATTACCTACAGCGTAAAGAAACTTTTAATGAGCTTTCACTCAGTAAGTTCAAACATAAACTCACAATTCATTTAATCATGGTTTAAAACGTTTCTCATAAAAACCTTCCTCTTGAAACATTTTACACAAACGTTTCCATAAACATTTCTGAAAACGTTTTTCATAAACTTTTTTCATAAAACATTTTTGAAACGTTTTGCATAAAAGTTTTTCATAAAACATTTCTTGAATGTTTTTCTTAAAACGTCGTTCATAAACCTTTTCTTGAAAACATGAAAAATGTTTTTCATAAATATTTATCATAAAACATTTCTCTGAATGTTTTCCATAACATAACATATAAATATTTCATAAAAACGCATTCAAGCAACATCAGAATGCATGACTCCATTTATGCTAAATTATTAACTTCAATTATGAGCATTTTATGAACATTCTTTTCTTACTTTAACTTTCTATCTTCGTTTTTTTTTTAACTTTTCTTATCTTACTTTAACTTTCTCTCCTTATTCCTTATCTTACCTTATCTTACCTTCATTTTCCTTACTTTACTTTAGTATTCGTACCAACTCATTAATCATGAGATCATAAACATGATGCTTCCCTTGTGGAAGACTTGAGACCATCAAACATTGAGGTCTTGTACCTCACATCTAGGAGGTCAAACTTTAATTTTACTTTTAGTACCTCATAACAAAGAGGCTGGTATGACACTTTCTTTTTATCCTTACGTTACCTTCTTATTAACTTTAGTAAGCATTTCAAATGCAATCACATCATATGCAAACACACTTGCAATTCATAGCTTGTACTATAAAACCTAATGCATAACAAATGCAACATATTGCTTAACAAATGTATCATAAAACGCAAACACATTTTGCAAATCATAACTTGTATTCTAACACTTATAGCATAACAAATGCAACATATAATGAAATCACATTTTGTAAATTATAACTTTTATTCTAAAACTTATTGCACAACAAATGCAATTTATTGCATAACCAATGCATCATATAACTTATAACTTAAATTATAAAACATTATGCATTGTCATAATGCAAAACATACTTTAAATACTTTGAAAATCATAACTTGAACTTTTAAAAACGTTATGCATATCAATATGCAAATAGACTTTATACATAACAATTGCAAATCCATTGCAAATCTTTTTCTTAAACTTTAAAACTTTTTGCATAATAAATGCAAACATACTTTAAAAGAAACTTGTATAATAATTGCAAACTCATTTGCAAATTATATAAATAAGCATTTAAAAATCATTTACTTCATACTGTATGTGAGATTTGAAACTTACCCGAACTATGCTCTAGCATTCTCTTTTCTATTCCTTTTCCTTCCATTAGTCGGCCTCCGTGTCCTGATCAAACGACAGCCGACTTATTAGTTAACTTTCTTTATTATCAATCCACTCGATTGATAATAAAACGTAAACATTAACCATTTTTTCCTTTTAACTTGACTAGTATACTTTTGTTTACTGTTGTCTTTACTTAACCTTATAAACCATCGGTTTACCTTTCTTTCACTTAGCTTTGTAACCCACCGGGGTTACTTTTCCTTTTAACTTCGTAACCTATCGGTTTACCTCTCGTTTACTTAAACATCCCTTATTAAATTTCCTGTCTTACTGGTGATTTCATTACTTAACGTATTACGAAACATTTTTCATCTAATAACGTTATGCTAAATCGGAGTGTTCGACTCCGTTCTAGCCATTTCCTTGATAATGACGATTTTACCCTTAACGGGTTTTTCGTCAACCTTGTAACCTTATAAAACCCATTCTCACATAAAATAGTGTAACAATCACTGATCATGCATTTCAAGCATCTAAAGTAATTTATTTTAAAACGATTCATACGGTAGGCGAGATTCCTATTTACTTGGACTCTGAGCTAAGCGGATCTAGTTATACGTCGTTGTATTTACAGTATGCGAAGCATCCTCTGCAGTGCTCCTCGAGAGACCATGAATGGCTAAGAATGCTTTCTGAAGACCATACGTTACTAGAACTGTCATTCTGGACTACGTTTCTGCTGTTTGAATTGCCTCGATTTGCGTGCAGTTGGTATCAAATGATTTTCACCAGAGTGGAATTTGCTCAAACGGAGGTCACCATTGCATTCAGAGGGTCAAAACGAATCAAGAGGCAGTCCCAGATCTTCGATCGGAGGTCCGGATCACAAAAATCCAAAGTCGCCGTTGACCGACCGTTGATTGGCCGTTGACCAACTTTGACCGGTGTTGACCGGCATCAATCGGGGTCCGTTAGTAGCTGGGCTCGGGCCTATCCCCCCAAAATTGACCCTTCTAAGTCCAATGGCGGCGTCAATTTTGCCTAATTCTACCTCTAACATAGCTGCTCAGAGCTCGACATTGATGGTAAAAATGGAGGCGCCGATGATGGCTTTTCAGCGATGGAAACCCAAAATTGGCTGAGGGCTTTTGGTACCCATCCTTCTATGAGCATTTTCCCTCATCTAATTTGAAGAAACGTGGTTAGGAAGAGCAAAAACGGAGGCTCCCGCGGCTGTTGACGGCGGTGTTGGCCGCTCTCCAACGAAACGAGCTCCTTTGGTGCAATTAATCGAGGGATTTTATTCCCCATGATCCTCTGAATCCATTGGGAGGGGCGGTGTTGGCCACCTCCTTCGACAAGGCAGAGTTCCACCATGGAGTGGTGGCGCACAGCGGCGGTAGGCGGGCGGAGCAATCCGGCCTTTGTTGAGCTGTCACCAAGGGTGGGTTTTGTTCCTCTCATCACGATGGTTGTGTAGGAACAAGAATCACGTTGATCGAACGTCGGACGACAAAGATATCTCGTCGAAAAGTTTGGGTTCCTCCGCCACTTTGGGCTGCGCGTGTAGCCTCCTCCGACGGCGTTTTGGGCGGTACGACACCTCGTTGGACTCAGCTCGTCGAGAGCTTTCCATTGGCGCTGGAGGTGTCGAAAACAAACGCCACAATCTCGAACGAGATTTAGGAGAGAGAGAGAGAGAGAAAATCTAGAGAGAGAAAGTAGAGAGAGAGCCAAATTTTTTTCTATGTTTTTTCTTTTCTGCACTTTTATTAAAGAAATTTGTGGTCTACACAAAACACAGTCCAATTCTATACTGCATGACCTTAAACAGTCCAATTCTTACACCGCATTATTCTAATACTGTATAATTTCTTGTGTTATTATAAACTATTTTCCTTAAACTGTACTGTTCATCTTAATATAATCCTTAACTTAAAGCATTTTTAATGCATTAGAAATTCTCGGGTGTTACAAGCTACCCTCCTTAAAAATTTTTATCCTCGAAAATTAGAACCTTTTAGGGTAGTTCATCTCCCTTATCCTTTTTTTTTTTCATTCTTAACATGCTTCCTTAATCACTACTTTCTCACTTAAACTATGCTTACCTCTTGGAACTCCAACAATTTTCATCATGTTCTTGACATATTCCTTTAAATTATACACCACACTTCTACTACGCAACTCTGATATTTCAACATTTCAGCGTAGTTTCCATTCATTTAAAGGTTTAACATTCTACCATTGAATGTTATTCTTGAAAATATGGTTTATTTCCATTCTAATCTCATCATTTCTATCTAAAGATCAGGGTCATCCGACCACAAAATCCATAATTTTTGGTTCTATATCTATCCTAGAATGACATTTTGCCGCAATTTTCCTCATAACTTATAAATTTTCAGCTTCCATCCTCCAATCTGTGAGGTTTTTGCTGCCAGATTGGGCATCGTTGTCTTGATCGTATTTCCCATCCGGGCAGTTACGTGCTCATTCGCATGTCTCAGCTCAGCTAAGGAGTGCTTAAGCTTGATAAAATCACATAATTAGTCATCTAACGTCTAGTTGCTCTCAGGCACTCTCGTTCCATAGAGCACTAAAAATCACTTTAGACCTTCATTATTCTGTTGTCTTGATCCACTTTTCCTCGTTATACGTGTAGCCAATACCGAATAACTCCAACAGAGTAAGATTTGCTCATATGAAAACACTATTGTGGGCCTAAACATCATAACGTGTCACAAGCTCATCTTCATGATTTTGAGCCGTCGGCTATGTGTTGACCATCATTGACCACATTTTGTCATTGTTGACTTGACATCGCTAATAGACGACGACTATTGTCGACTTGCGAGGACATTCTAGCATATAACATTACGTTCATCTATAGACCTTTGCCTTCTTGTTGCTCATCCGGAAGTGCCGACATCAAAGGCTACGCCCGACAATAACACGTATTCGTTAAATTCAAACTTTTCTTCCTACTTAACTTAACTTACTTACTTGAGCTATGGTGTAACGACATATGATAGCGCGAGATGGCATGGCAGGATTCCGCTCTGATACCACCTGTGACGACTTACCTTTTCGGGCAGTCACTTTACTTTTTTAAACATCGTTATGTAAATAGTAATCTTACTTACTTAGCAAGAAAAATACTGAAATAATTTTTTTTTCTTTAAACGTTCTTTAAAATTGATGCGACCTCTGTCCCATTTCAAGTTGAGACATCGCTCAACACTTGCCCTTAAAATCATTTCAAATCGTTTCTTAAAACTTAATAAGAAATATTTATTAAATCATAACTTAAAACTTTACTTTATAATTACATAAAATAGTCCATAAACTGTATTTTAAAACTTTGAATACAATTCTTAGAACTATGATTTTCTTAAAACTTTGCAAACAAAATATTAAACAATGGGAAACCTTTTCTTTACGTAGCAGAAGCAAAACCATGGTGGTATCCATACCCAAATCTTCGCATCTCTCCTCCGTAGCACCCCGCTCTTCTAGCGGGTTCTATTGGTTACCAATAAATTACCTACAGCATGAAGAAACTTTTAATGAGCTTTCGCTCAGTAAGTTCAAATATAAACTCACATTTCATTTAATCATGGTTTAAAACTTTTCTCATAAAAACCTTCCTCTTGAAACATTTTACACAAATGTTTTCCATAAACATTTCTGAAAACGTTTTTCATAAACATTTTTCATAAAACATTTCTGAAACATTTTGCATAAACGTTTTTCGTAAAAAATTTCTTAAACGTTTTTCTTAAAACGTCGTTCATAAACCTTTTCTTGAAAACATGAAAAATGTTTTTCATAAATATTTATCATAAAACATTTCTCTGAATGTTTTTTATAAGATAACATATAAATATTTCATAAAAAGGCATTCAAGCAACATCAAAATGCATGACTCAATTTATGCTCAATTATTAACTTCAATTATGAGCATTTTATGAGCATTCTTTTCTTACTTTAACTTTCCATCTTCGTTTTTTTTAACTTTTCTTATCTTACTTTAACTTTCTCTCCTTATTCCTTATCTTACCTTATCTTACCTTCATTTCCTTACTTTACTTTAGTGTTCGTACCAACTCATTAATCATGAGATCATAAACATGATGCTTCCCTTGTGGAAGACTTGAGACCATCAAACATTGAGGTCTTATACCTCACATCTAGGAGGTCAAACTTTAATTTTACTTTTAGTACCTCATAACAAAGAGACTGGTATGACACTTCTTTTTATCCTTACGTTACCTTCTTAGTAACTCTAGTGAGCATTTCAAATGCAATCACATCATATGCAAACACACTTGCAATTCATAGCTTGTACTATAAAACCTATTGTATAACAAATGCAACATATTGCTTAACAAATGCATCATAAAATGCAAACACATTTTGCAAATCATAACTTGTATTCTAACACATATTGCATAATAAATGCAACATATAATGAAATCACATTTTGCAAATTATAACTTTTATTCTAAAACTTATTGCACAACAATGCAATTTATTGCAAAACCAATGCATCACATAACTTATAACTTAAATTATAAAACATTATGCATTGTCATAATGCAAAACATACTTTAAATACTTTGAAAATCATAACTTGAACTTTTAAAAACGTTATGCATATCAATATGCAAATGGACTTTAAACATAACAATTGCAAATTCATTGCAAATCTTTTTCTTGAACTTTAAAACTTTTTGCATAATAAATGCAAACATACTTTAAAAGAAACTTGCATAATAATTGCAAACTCATTTGCAAATTATATAAATATGCATTTAAAAATCATTTACTTCATGCTGTAGGTGAGATTTGAAACTTATCCGAACTATGCTCTAGCGTTCTCTTTTTTGTTCCTTTTCCTTCCATTATTCGGCCTCTGTGTCCTGATCAAACGACAGCCGACTTATTGGTTAACTTTCTTTATTATCAATCCACTCGATTGATAATAAAACGTAAACATTAACCATTCTTTCCTTTTAACTTGACTAGTATAATTTCGTTTACCGTTGTCTTTACTTAACCTTACAAACCATCGGTTTACCTTTCCTTCACTTAGCTTTGTAACCCACCGAGGTTACTTGTCCTTTTAACTTTGTAACCCATCGGTTTACCTCTTGTTTACTTAAACATCCCTTATTAAATTTCATGTCTTACTGGCGATTTCATTACTCAACGTATTACGAAACATTTTTCATCTAATAACATTATGCTAAATTGGAGTGTTCAACTCCGTTCTAGCCTTTTCCTTGATAATGACGATTTTACCCTTAACGGGTTTTTCGTCAACCTTGCAACCTTATAAAACCCATTCTCACATAAAACAATGTAACAATCACTGATCATGCATTTCATAAATTTTTATGAAAGCATCTAAAACAATTTGTTTTAAAACGGTTCATACTGTAGGCGAGATTCCTACTTACTTGGACTCCGAGCTAAGCGGATCCAGTTATATCTCACTGTATCTACAGTATGCAAAGCATCCTCTGTAGTGCTCCTCGAGTGACCATGAATGGCTAGGAATGCTTCCTGGAGATCATACGTTACTAGAACTGTCATTTTGGACTCCGTTACTGCTGTTTTGAATCACCTCGATCTGTGTGTAATAGTACCAAACAATTTTCACCAGAGTGGATTTAACTCAAACGGAGGTCACCATTACGTTCAGAGCGTCAAAACGAGTCAGGAGGCAGTCTCAGATCTTCGATCGGAGGTCCGGATCACAAAAATCCAAAGTCGCCGTTGACCGATCGTTGACCAGATGTTGACCAACTTTGACCAGCATTGACTGGCGTCAATCGGGGTCCATTGGCAGCTGGGCTCGGGCCTACCCCCTTAAATCAACCATTCTAAGTCCAATGGTGGCGTCAATTTTGCCTAATTCTACCTCTAACATAGCAGGTCAGAGCTCGACATTGATGGCAAAAATGGAGGCTCCGATGATGGCTTTTCGATGATTGGCCGTTGACCAACTTTGACCGGTGTTGACCGGCATCAATCGGGGTCCGTTAGTAGCTGGGTTCGGGCCTATCCCCCCAAAATTGACCCTTCTAAGTCCAATGGCGGCGTCAATTTTGCCTAATTCTACCTCTAACATAGCAGGTTAGAGCTCGACATTGATGGCAAAAATGGAGGCTCCGATGATGGCTTTCCGGCAATGGAAACCCAAAATTGGCTGAAGGCTTTTGCTACCCATCCTCCTATGAGCATTTCCCCTCATCCAATTTGAAGAAACGTGGCTGGGAAGAGCAAAAACGGAGGCTCCTGTGGTCGTTGACGGCGGCGTTGGCCGTTCTCTGACGAAATGAGCTCCTTCTATGCAATTGATTGAGGGGTTTTATTCCCCTTGATCCTCTGAATCCATTGGGAGGGCGGGTGTCGCCACTTCCTCCGGCAAGGCGGAGTTCCTCCGTGGCATGGTGGCGCACGGCGACGGTTTTTGTTGAGCTGCCACTAAGGGCGGGTTTTATAGTACAATCTGGCCTTTGTTGAGCTGCCACCAAGGGTGGGTTTTGTTCCTCTCATTACGGTGGTTGTGTAGGAACAAGAATCACGTCGATCGGACGTCGGACGACAAAAATATCTCACTGGAAAGTTTGGGTTCCTCCGCCACTTTAGGCGACTCGTGTAGCCTCCTCCGGTGGCGTTTTGGGCGGCACGACACCTCGTTGGACTCAACTCATCGAGAGCTTTCCATTGGCACGAGAGGTGTCGAAAACAAACGCCAGAATCTCGAACGAGATTTAGGAGAGAAAGAGAGAGAAAATCTAGAGAGAGAAAGTAGAGAGAGAGCTGAATTTTTTTTCTGATTTTTTTTCTTTTTTTCTTTTCTGCACTTTTATTAAAGAAATTTATGGTCTACACAAAACACAGCCCAATTCTATACTGCATGACCTTAAACAGTCTAATTCTTACACCGTATTTTCTAATACTGTATAATTTCTTGTGTTATTATACAATATTTTTCTTAAACTGTACTTTTCATCTTAATATAATAATTAACTTAAAGCATTTTTAATGCATTAGGAATTCTCGGGTGTTACATGTACAACCTATCATTCTTGGCCTTTGCCTTAAGCGATTTATAGTTGTCCCAATCACCCCACTTTTTAGGCCTAGTGTCCTTGTTGGCCACACTTGCGGTTGGGTCAAGGCTCTGATACTATCTGTAATGACTCACACCTCTATTAGGCATGATATTATCCATTTTTGGCCTAAGACCACATGGTTTTGCTTCAGAAATTACCTCAAAAGTCTTCATGCCATTAGAAGGTGGTGTTATTGCGTATGAACCATTACCTGTGACTATTCCTCGGCGATGTGAGACTACACAACCCACCCTTTTGTATCTTTCTTCACCTCTACGGAATTATGATTGTTGCAGTCACCCACCATTGGAGGCCCAACGTCTTAGTTGGCTAAACTTTTGGCTGGGTAATGACCTGTAATCAAAGGTGGGGTAATTGTGATAACCATAATCCCTTGAGGCGAAGAGGGCCAAAAAAAGGTGGGATGTGCATTCCCACATTGCTTGGGAATGGTCATAGGTAATGGTTCATAAATAATAACACAACTTCCTAATAACATGAGGCCTTTAGAGATTAAGCCCAAAAGCGAAACCGTGCAAGCTTAGGCTCAAAGTGAGAAATATCATGCCAAGTTGAGGTATAGGTCGTTACATATAGGCTCTTTCAAACTCTATAAAATCCTAGGTTGTATTATCCAAGATCATATCTAAAAGTTCCTTTTCCCAAGTATGGAATTCGAAGTACTAAATCATCAAATTCATGGCCAATACATCAGAAGCATCAAGAACAGAATAATACAAATATACTTATGGAAAATCTCTGTTAAAAATAAATTAGACAATCAAAGACATAGTATTAAACACAAAACAAATGTTCCAACATCTCAATTCACGAAAATACAAATATAGAAAATTAGGAAAAAAAACTATGTGTAGGTGTCATAATTATTCAAGTTTGACTCTCCAATCTTCAGTCTTCTTTTCTTGATCTTCAAGTTATATTTTCCCTTGAATTTGTTAAAAATAAAATTCTTAAACCTAAAACCTAACAAAAAGTTGCCTATGTATTTCTCCCATGAGGAATTAGGCCTCCTCCAAATAACCTGAGAATGTATTATTTATAGGCTTTAAAGAAAATAGGCAACTTATTGAAAATTTGGAACTTTTTAAAGCTTCCCACAATTAGATTCGGGCTTTAGCGCTTGGGCGCTGCATTGATCATTTTTTTTCTCTTTGTTAAGGCAATTGCCATGTTTAATTTTATTTCTCTTTCGCTTTTCTTCTCGTTTTCTTCATGCCAACAGCAAAGGAAAAAAATGATCAAGAACTAACGACATTTATGGTACTAGCCCACGTGACACAAAATGATTGGAGCGATGGTTGATGGAGTCAGTTGGAGATCCATGGCAACACGACACTAGGAAAGTGTGAAGGGCGCACAGGAACTCCGTTGGGACACGACACACCAAAACTGAATCAGCTATTGGAGGCTACAATGCGGGCGCTCCGGTCTGGCTGATGACTGACGTCCTGAACAAGGCATCTGGGAGACACGCGCGCTGATGGCAGTAATATCTGATCGGATGGCCCATTTTATGAGTGAACAGAATTGCTGACGCTACATGTGATTCTTGTTCTGCAGGTTTTAACTTCGAATTTTAAATAGTTCTTGCCTTCATTTATTTTCCCCACCACCACAATTGTTATTACCTAAACAAATTAAAGAAAATTAATAAATAGAAATGAAACTAAATTAAATTAAAACAAATAAAATATAATTAAACAAAATAAATAAATTTAAAAAATAAAATAAAATCTCAAGAATATAGCAAACTTCAACACCAAAGAAAGTTAGAACAACTTTATTTTATTCAGTTATCAACACACACAACTATTTTGGACTAAGTGCTTCTCATTACTTTCACGAGTGTCAAAAGTATAGCTATTAATTCAATACAAAATATCTCATCACCATGAACAAAGGTCCTTCGGCCAACTTAAACAACTCTTGTAAAACACTTTCTCTTTGAGACTCCTGAGCCATGGCATGTAATGCCCCGAAATTTATTTAATGTTAATGTAATATAAATGATGAATTAGTGTGCCATAATTAATGTTTTAACATTAATTAGATTATTTGGTTGGATTTTAAATTTTTGGTTGTTTTGTTAATTTGTTGAATCCAAATGATTTCTTATTATTTTAAAATGATGTTTTGAGTTTTAAAACACAACAATTTGTAAAATGTTAAAAATACTCCGTTTTCTAAAATCGTCGGCGGCACATGGTTTTCGCACAGTAAAACCGCCCATCGATTTTCTCTATTTATTTCCTTTCCCTCTCTCTCTCTCCTCACTCTCACGGCACTCTCTCTCTCTCTCTCTTGATCTCTCTCTCGGCAACCCTCTCTCTCTCTATCTCTCTCAAAATTTTTGAAACCAAATTCGAATCCAAGCTTCGGGTTAGCAAGGAGGAAGCTCGGGGACGTGATTTAGCAACCGAGAACGCAGATTGAAGCTTCGATTCGAGGTTAGTTTTGAAATTTCTAAACTTTTTCCAAAATTTTCAACTTTGTGCATTTTTGAAATCTAGGTTTGTTTAAGCTTAGAAAACCTTGGATTTGAGTTAAATGAACTTAGAACACCTAGAATCTAAGCTTAGATTGAAGAAAAACGGATTGGATTCAAGATTTTTCATTTTTTCTTAATTTTTTCTATTTTTGGATTTTTGGGATTTTGTGTTTGAATCTTGTTTAAATGAGTTTTAAAGTGTCTAAATATGCTTTTCTATCATCTATGAATGTTTTCCATGCCTGAGATTTGAGAAAAATAGGTTAGAATCAAGATTTGGGTTTTGGGAAAATCATAACCCGTGGCTGAAATTTCTGGGTTTTCCCAGTTTGGCAGGCCGAACTGCGTGTTCGGTAGGCCGGAATAGGGATCGGCAGGTCGGTGTTCTTCAGTCCGGCAGGTCGAACTTGGAAATTGTTTGGCCGACCGAACTTTGCTTTTGGCAGGCCGAACTACGCAGTTCGGCAGGCCGAATCAAGGAGTCTGGCAGGCCGACCGAGGCATGGAAATTTTTGTGATTTTTACTCGTTTTCACTGTTTTGAACCCTGATTTGAATTCCAACCTTATAGAATGATTTTAATGATACAAATGGCACACTAGGACATCATGAAATGGTTTAGTAACACAGAATGTCTCGAACTAGTTATTGATCGATTTAGTTTGTATCTAGGATCGTTCGTGGTTCTGCGGAGCTAACGTATAGTGGACCGGGATTACGGTGTGGGGCATCGGCATGAGTATTGAGGTAGGACTTCTACCCCATTTCTTTGGTAGCCTGGTTTTGAAATGATTTGGCTTTAAAAAAGATTTCTATTAAAATGATTTCAACGGTTGTTTGAAAAATGGATATTTCGGTTATATTTTAATATACCGTGATCTGAAATGAACTTCATAATGAATGTAAATGATAACACTCGGTAATTGGGTTTTGAATGAAAATGATAATGAACACATAGGCATGATGCCATATCAGAGATCGGGTCGTGTAGCGATCGACCTTGGGGGTAGGTCCCGAAACCCAGCTGGGCCACTACGGTGGTGATTACTATGGTTTGCCTAGGAAAGAAAAATGATATTTATGGTTATCCAAGTAGACTGTTCTGGGTAAGAATGGTTTTACTTAAAATTGTTTATTTGTTTAACTATTTATTTATTTAAGGTTTCTTTTAAATAATTCCTAAATAATGAAATGTTTCCTTAAATTAAATTATTTATAAAACATAGTCCTACTGAGCCTTTCGCTCACGTTTTATTTGTTTTAAATTTCTCCCTCTAGGTGGTTTCCCATTTAGGTTTGGAGAGGAATTTTCGGACCAAACTCAGGAGCAATAGAAGGATTATTTAATTTATTTGTATTATTTAAATCAAGGCATGTAAGAATCTTAACTTTATTTGTATCTTGGACTGTAATTGTATTTATGATATTGTCAGTACCATGTGTGTGCACAAGTTGTGGGTCTGTGGAACCCATATTCGCTATGTTTATTATTTAATTTTTCATATTTTATCTTTAACTCAAACTTTTAAACTTTGGATTTTAATTAAATTTTATTTTAATTAATTTAAATAATCTACCACGTCACCTCCCGTTCTCCGGGGCGTGACAGAATGGTATCAGAGCTCAAGGTTATGAACCTTGGAAATTGTGCACACATAGGTTTGACAATGAAATACCTCTGACAGTCCAAATTTTGTTTTCAGAAGTGAGAGAATGGCACCTAGACGTCGTTCGACAGCTGACGCCGAGTTCAAAAATGATGAGAGCATGATGAGGTCTATGTTTGCGACTTTCAGACAGATGGCAGCCAGGGCTAGACCGGGAGATTCTGATGTTGGTAGTCGGCATGCATACTTTAAGGAATTCCGGCGGGCGTCTGTTTTGACTTTTGATGGCAATGGGGATCCGCAGTTAGCAGAGTATTGGTTGGATTCGATCTTGAAGCATTTGGATACTCTTGGTGTGCCTGAGGAGTATCGTGTGGAGTTTGCTGCGTATAAGCTTGAGGGTGGCGCTAACACTTGGTGGAAACAGGCTAAGCGTCTGGAGCGCGGTGGTGATATCAGTTGGGACAGGTTCGAGGAGCTGTTCTATGATCGTTATTTTTCACAAGGGTATAGAGATCAGAAGGCAGTTGAGTTCTACAGGTTGCAGCAGGGTGATTTGTCAGTTCGGGAGTATGAGGCAAAGTTTAATGAGTTGGCTAGGTTTGCTCCATCAGTAGTGGCATTGGAGCGTGAGAGATGTATTAAGTTTCAAGAAGGGCTCAAGGCTCCTATTCGGCTGCAGTTGTTTGCTCTACGGCTTAGGAGTTTCGGAGAGCTTGTGTCGTCGGCGATCTCCGTGGAGAATGATTATGTGCAGTATTGTGAGGACCGAGCCAAGGCTTCAGGAGGACCGCAAAGGAGTGGTAGGAAGAGCACCAGTAGTCGTCCAGCTCCAGGGAAAGGCAAGCAAGGCGGTGCGACCAGTGTTAGTAGCAGTTCGTCTGGCAGCGGGCGCTGCAATCCCTACAGCTTTCATTGTCATTTCTATCAGCAGCCTGGACACATCAAGAGGAATTACCCGATCAGGAGTGCTCGTCTTGGATCTCAGACTGAGGAGGATGCTAGTTTTCAGTCTCAGTCTCAGCCTCAGACCCTACCTCCGCCTCCGCAGTACCCGCAGTTGCAGTATCCCCAGTTCTCTCCTCAGCAATTCTCATATCCGGCACGGGGGTAGCAGCCGCAGTATTTTTAGCGCAGTGTTCCTCAGTATCGAGCACCGAGTACAGGTAGTGTGCAGTCGTCTCCATCTCAGCAGCATCGGCCGAGTAATCCAGGACCCAGCAATGTCGGTAGAGGAAAAGGAAAGGTGCCAGTGCAGGTTCATGTAATGGCATTTGGAGGGTCAGATTCTCAGACTGGTAACGCGGTTGTTGATGGTATGATCTTGGTTTCTAGATCTTTAGCTCGCATTTTATTTGATACCGGTGCCTCTCATTCTCTTATTTTGAGTTCTTTTGTACATGCCTTGGGATTAGAGGTAGAAGACTTTGATGAACCCCTAGTCATAACTTCTCCCTTGGGGCGAGTGTGTGTAAATTGTATGTGTAAATCCTGTAAAATAAAGATTGGGGATGAGATTTTGAAAAGTGATTTGATTATACTCCCCATGAGCTCCTATGATGTAATTCTAGGGATGGACTGGTTGTCCAGGTATAGTATAGTCGTGGACTGCCAACTTAGAAAAGTGACCCTAGTGTCTGATAGGGGGAGGATGATCACTTACCAGGGTGGTGGTGATTGGTTAATGAGTGAGCGTCTTATGAAGTCGTGTCTAGGAGGGCGAAGGAGTCTAGGTTGTTGTGCTTTTCTTGCCAATCTAGATTGCGAGCCCTATGTTCCGAGAGGCAGTTTAGCGATTCCGGTGGTTGATGAGTTCAAGGATGTCTTCCCTGACGAGTTGCCAGGATTACCACCGCATCGGGAGATTGAGTTTGGTATCGAGTTGTTTCTAGGGACATCATCGATTTCTATGGCACCTTATCGGATGGCACCGGCAGAAATGAAAGAATTGAGGAAGCAACTTCAGGTGCTTGCTGATAAAGGATATATTTGAAATAACACATCTCCGTGGGGAGCACCGGTTTTGTTTGCTAAGAAGCACGACGGGACTCTCAGGTTGTGTGTGGATTATCGGTAGCTGAATCGTGTTACGGTGAAGAAAAAGTATCCCTTGCCCAGGATTGATGAGTTGTTTGATCAGTTGGGAGGTTCGCGGTACTTCTCGAAGATTGATTTGCGGTCGGGTTATCATCAGCTCAGGATTAAGGAAGAGGATATTCCCAAGACAACTTTCAGGACTCGGTATGGGCACTTTGAGTTTCTGGTTATGTCGTTTGGGTTGACGAATGCTTCGGCAGCTTTTATGGATTTGATGAACAGGATAATCAGGCCGTATCTGGATCAGTTCGTGATCGTGTTCATCGATGATATTCTTGTGTATTCTAAGACTTGGGAGGAGCATGAGCAGCATCTTCGGATCGTGCTTCAGACTCTGCGGGAGCACCAGTTGTACGCTAAGAGGGAAAAGTGTGAGTTCTGGTTGACTGAGGTCAAGTTTCTAGGTCATGTTATCTTGGAGCATGGTATTTTTGTGGATCTGTCCAAGATTGAAGCTATATTCGAGTGGAAACGACCAAGGAATGTAGCGGAGATTCGCAGCTTCTTGGGTCTTGCTGGATATTACAGGAAATTTGTAAAGGATTTTTTGAAGATTGCAGCTCCGTTGACGAGATTGATCAAGAAAAATGTCAGGTTTGAGTGGAATGAAGATTGTGAGCTTGCTTTTCAGGAATTGAAGAATCGGTTGACTTCAGCTCCAGTGTTAGTTATTCTTAGTAATGACGAGCCGTATGAGGTTTATGCGGATGCTTCAGGGCGCGGACTTGGATGCGTGTTGATGTAGCATGAACGTGTGGTTGCATACGGATCGAGACAGCTACGACCTCATGAGCGGAATTATCCTACTCATGATTTAGAGCTTGCGGTGGTGATTTACGCGCTGAAGATTTGGAGATGTTACTTGTATAGAGCATCATTTCAGGTCTTCTCCGATCACAAGAGTTTGAGATATTTGTTCACTCAGAGGGATCTTAATCTAAGGCAGCTTAGATGGATCGAGTATATGGAGGATTATGATTTTCCGTTGTAGTATCATCCCGGGAAGGCTAATGTGGTCGCGGACGTGCTTAGCAGGAAGTCTTCAGGGATTCTAGCTTGTTTGGTTTTTGAGGACTAGAGCAGGGATGCGACAGTGAGTGAGTATCGGCTACGGTATCATGAAGACTGTGATCGAGTTTCGGTGTATCATGTGAAAGCAACTTCAGCTCTTGTTCGGATGGTGAAACAAAGTCAGTGGCAGGATCGGCATTTGCAGGGGATTTGGTCGCGGATTTAGAACGGGGAGCAGTTTGAAGAATGGAGCGTGCATGCAGATGGATCGTTGTACTTCCGGGAGCGTCTTGCATTTCAGTTATCGCCGAGGTGACGAAAGCCGTTTTGGACGAAGCTCATAGGTCTCAGTTCGCTATTCATCCGAGGAGCACCAAGATGTATCGTGATTTGAAGAGGCAGTATTGGTGGAGAGGCATGAAGAAAGATGTTCAAAAGTACGTGGCCAAGTGTTCGACGTGTCTTCAGGTGAAAGCTGAGCATTAGAAGCCTGCAGGTCAGCTTCAGCCGCTTCCTATTCTAGGGTGGAAATGGGAGCATGTGACGATGGATTTTCTCAGGATTGTCGAGAACGGAGCAGCGGCACGATGCAGTTTGGGTTGTGGTCGACAGGTTGACGAAATCGGTGCATTTCATTTCTTTTAGGTCGACGTGTTCGAGGAGGATTCTCGGGGAGTTGTATATGCAGAACATTGTGAGGTTGTATGGAGTTCCTTTGTCCATCACCTCTGATCGAGACACCAGGTTTAATGCTAAGTATTGGAGGAGTTTTGAGGAGGCTTTAGGTACGGATTTGAACTTCAGTACGGCGTTTCATCCTCAGACTGATGGGCAGTCTGAGCGGGTTATTCAGGTTCTCAAGGATATGTTGCGTGCCTGTGCGTTAGACTTCGGCGGGAACTGGAAGCAATGTTTGCATTTGGCGGAGTTCGCGTACAACAATAGCTATTAGGCAAGTATCGGTATAGCACCATTTGAGGCGTTGTATGGGCGACCGTGTCGGTCACTTGTGTGTTGGGCCGAGCCGGAAGATAGAGTTATTCTTGGGCCGGATGAGATTCGTGATAGCAACGAGAAAGTCGCAGTGATTCGAGATCGGTTGAGGGCAGCTCAGAGTTGGCAGAAGAGTTACGCGGATAGGAGACATAGACCTTTAGAGTTCGCGGTTGGAGATTTTGTTCTCTTGAGGGTATCGCCTCGTAAGGAAACTATGCGGTTTGGAGTGAGAGGGAAGCTCGCGCTGAGGTATATTAGGCCGTTCGAGATCACTCAGCGTGTTGGCGTGGTCGCTTATCGGCTTGATCTTCCGCCTGAACTTTCTCATGTTCATGATGTATTTCATGTGTCAATGCTTAGGGAGTGTCCACCTAAGCAGGGTAAGATAGTTTCGTTTCGTGATGTGCAGGTTTAGGAGGATACTACGTACGAAGAAGTGCCGATTCAGATTATCGACCGAAAAGTGATTAGTTTGCGTCGTTGTGAGATACCGTTGGTAAAAGTCGTGTGGCAGCATCATGGGATTGATGAAGCCACTTGGGAACTAGAGTCGAGCATGCGGGAATTGTATCCGCATTTGTTTTGTTTTTGAGATGAGTTGTAAATTTCGAGGGCGAAATTTCTTTTAGGGATGGAGAGTTGTAACGCCCCGAAATTTATTTAATGTTAATGTAATATAAATGATGAATTAGTGTGCCATAATTAATGTTTTAACATTAATTAGATTATTTAGTTAGATTTTGAATTTTTGGTTGTTTTGTTAATTTGTTGAATCCAAATGATTTCTTATTGTTTTAAAATGATGTTTTGAGTTTTAAAACACAACAATTTGTAAAATGTTAAAAATACTCCGTTTTACAAAACCGTAGGTGGCACATGGTTTTCGCACAATAAAACCGTCCACCGATTTTCTCTATTTATTTCATTTCCCTCTCTCTCTCCTCACTCTCACGGCACTCTCTCTCTCTCTCTTGATCTCTCTCTCGGCAACCCTCTCTCTCTCTATCTCTCTCAAAATTTTTGAAACCAAATTCGAATCCAAGCTTCGGGTTAGCAAGAAGGAAGCTCGGGGACGTGATTTAGCAACCGAGAACGCGGATTGAAGCTTCGATTCGAGGTTAGTTTTGAAATTTCTAAACTTTTTCCAAAATTTTCAACTTTGTGCATTTTTGAAATCTAGGTTTGTTTAAGCTTAGAAAACCTTGGATTTGAGTTAAATGAACTTAGAACACCTAGAATCTAAGCTTAGATTGAAGAAAAACGGATTGGATTCAAGATTTTTCATTTTTCCTCAATTTTTTCTATTTTTGGATTTTTGGGATTTTGTGTTTGAATCTTGTTTAAATGAGTTTTAAAGTGTCTAAATATGCTTTTCTATCCTCTATGAATGTTTTCCATGCCTGAGATTTGAGAAAAATAGGTTAGAATCAAGATTTGGGTTTTGGGAAAATCGAAACCTGTGGCTAGAATTTCTGGGTTTTCCCAGTTCGACAGGCCGAGCTACGTGTTCGGTAGGCCGGAATAGGGATCGGCAGGCCGGTGTTCTTCAGTCCGGTAGGCCGAACCTGGAAATTTTTCGGCCGACCGAACTTTGCTTCCGGCAGGCCGAACTGTGCAGTTCGGCAGGCTGAAGCAGGGAGTCCGGCAGGCCGACCGAGGCATGGAAATTTTTGTGATTTTTACCCGTTTTCACTGTTTTGAACCCTGATTTGAATTCCAACCTTATAGAATGATTTTAATGATACAAATGGCACACTAGGACATCATGAAATGGTTTAGTAACACAGAATATCTTGAACTAGTTATTGATCGACTTAATTTGTATCTAGGATCGTTCGTGGTTCCGCAGAGCTAACGTATAGCGGACCGGGATTACGATGTGGGGCACCGGCACGAGTATTGAGGTAGGACTTCTACCCCATTTCTTTGGTAGCCTGGTTTTGAAATGATTTGGCTTTAAAAAGGATTTCTATTAAAATGATTTCAACGGTTGTTTGAAAAATGGATATTTCGGTTATATTTTAATATACCGTGATCTGAAATGAACTTCATAATGAATGTAAATGACAACACTCGGTAATTGGGTTTTGAATGAAAATGATAATGAACACATAGGCATGATGCCATATCAGAGATCGGGTCGTGTAGCGATCGACCTTGGGGGCAGGTCCCGAAACCCAGCTGGGCCACTACGGTGGTGATTGTTGGAAACAAAGTGCGCAGCGGAATTTAAAAAATAAATTTTCATCAGAGTATTTTCCAAAATACAAGTATGACATGTTATATGTATAAATTAAACAGATCTTACTAACCTCAGTGTGCCGAAGAACCTCCGCGACCTGTGTAGAGAAGTAACGTTCCAGAAGAGCCTCAACCAACTGGTCTTCTTTGCTATTCTCTATCCACAACCGGAGTGAGTGTGGGCTCACACGTACAGCTCTTCCACCGGTGACTCTCCTTCCAACCAATAGAGAGAACCCAAAGCTAGTGTTCGTGATTTGTGAACAAAAGCTCTCAGGGAGTTTTTAGATGCTCACTAGAAGAGTATCACTCTTAATCTCTCAAATTGATCTGAGTAAATCATTAGACTCACTCCCTTTTTATACCTATTGGTCCTTGGGGTCAGTCCATATCAGATTAGGTCTTAAAAATCGAAATATAATCAAGTTCGGATCAATATCTGATAAGATACGCGTGAAAAACGCGTAATCTTAGCTGTCGCGGTCGGCATGCCGAACTGTGAGATAGGCAGGCCGAACTGGCCAGTTCGGCAGGCCGAACACGTCATCCGGCATGCCGAACTGCCGAGAAAAAATCTCCGCGAATCTTTTATTTTCCACCCGAGATTCTAAAGGATAAAGTCTCAGTTTTGATTCAAATAGCCCAATAGAAAAGATATCTGATCAAAACAAACTTTATCAAGATAATCTCTAAGAAAATAAATCAATTCACAACAATTCTACAAGTTTATCTTGTTCTAATTGTCCAAAATTAAAACAACCGATAAACAGACAAGAATTATCCGAACGCCATAATTCAACAAGTTCATCTTGAACTAATTTCTTACATAATTAATTCAACCGATAAACAGACATGAATTATTTGATTCTTATAAATTTTAAACCAATCTGATAAATCCGACATAAGTCACCAATTATTGGAAAAGCACGCCGTGTCGTTACAGGATTTTGTGAGCTAGCAAAGGGGACCAAAATGGACCTATAAGGTTCAAGCTCATGATAACTATGAAACCCAATATCCCAGATATATATTTCACAATTATCAACTCCAACGCTACTCCACTAAAAGCTTGGAGCTGCACTCTCGAACTTTATAGAATTACGAAGCTCGTGTAGCTAAGTCTCCATGACATATCATAGTGTATCGCATCCCCATATGATCATCCATAATCGGCTTAAGGACAAGTTCTGTCTTACCTTCCCGATTATTTTTATCTTACGTTCCATTGTCTCACCATTAGAAAACTTACCATCCAAAGATAGTATACCATTCGGTTACACCTATGTATCCAAATGGTTGAGCGCTCCAGTTTTCCAATTACAGGACAACGCATATAAGAGGATATCATTACTCCTAAAGAGGAGCTATGGATTCCATATCTATGAATAACAAGTCTACGCTACCAAGAGTCATGCCTCCAACGTACCGGCATGCATGCCACTATAGAGATGTGGGAGTCACCCATTGGTACATCAAAAGACACAAGTCGAGACAACGGGCCCATTATTCATCTCAGGATTAAGATACAATACAAACGACTGTCTAAAGTGAATCGATTTGCCAAGACAGAATTATTAATCCAAATCAATTCACTTTATGTCCCGATCCAACACATCGTCACCTATGACAACGCGCCAATGTTTCTATTCACGGAGTCCAACTCCGATGGCCAAGACAAACCATCTCCCAAAAGGGATATAGACAACATAACAATCTTTACATGAATAAAGCGCCCAACTTTATTCCCTCGATTGCGGATCATATATTTTAGACCATCACCTTAAGAGTCGTGTCTACCGCATAATCATCCCATCATATGCCCAACTCTTAAGGTTTAGATTGACAGTCTCAGACTACTGTTTGCTTATCATACATTCAACGAATATGAACGTAAAGAGGACAATATTTGGTATGAATAAATTCTTTATTGATAAAAATGTCTCCAAAAACGTATTACATTTTTACTCCTTAGAGCATACATGTCTAACAATCTCCCACTTGCACTAAGTGAGTAAATACTGCAAATTTCGCATCCCCATAGCTTCCACATGCCTTTCGAAGACTCTCCCAGAAAGTGTCTTCGTAAATGGATCAGCTAAATTGTCCTCTGACGCGATCTTGCACACCGTGACATGCCCGCTCTCAACGAAGTCCTTTATCACATGATACTTCCGATCAATATGCTTACTCTTCTTGTGAAATCTTGGTTCCTTAGCATTAGCTACCGCCGCACTGTTATCACAGTACAGTGATACCGCTTTATCCACACCAGGAACTACCTCAAGATCCCCAAGGAACTTGCGGAGCCACACTGCTTCTTTCGAAGCATCACTAGCCGCCACATACTCGGCCTCCATCGTTGAATCCGAAGTGCAATCTTGCTTCGCACTTCTCCAACTGATGGCACCGCCACCTAGAGTAAACACAAACCCTGAAGTCGATTTCCTAGAATCCAGGCAGGATTGAAAATCCGAATCAGTGTATCCTAGAGGAGTTAAATCCTCACCCGAATACACAAGCATATACTCACGAGTCCTTCTCAGGTACTTGAAAATATGCTTTACCGCAACCCAATGGTTTGGTCCTGGATCCGCCTGAAATCGACTCACAATCCCGACCGCATAGCTAATATCTGGTCGAGTGCAAAGCATGGCATACATGAGACTACCCACTGCCGAAGCATAAGGTACCTTCTTCATGTATTCTCTTTCTTCATAAGACTTTGGAGAGTCTTTCTTAGAAAGAGTAATTCCAGACCTAGATGGTTGCCCACCTTTCTTGGAATCCTGCATTGCAAACCTCCTGAGAATTTTATCTATGTAGCTGGCCTGTGACAAAGCTATCATTTTGTTCTTCCTATCCCGAAAGATCTGGATACCGAGAACAAAATTAGCCTCACCCAAGTCCTTCATGTCAAACTGCTTGGTCAACCATAATTTGACCGATGACAATGCCCCAACGTCATTGCCAATTAGCAGAATGTCATCTACATAGAGTAGTAGAAAAACCACCTTCCCATTCTTAATGTGTTTGTAAACACATGGTTCATCCACATTTTGTGAGAACCCATAAGTCTTGATCACTTGATCAAATCTTATGTTCCAAGAACGAGAAGCCTGCTTAAGTCCATAAATAGACTTTAGCAACTTACAAACCTTACCCTCTTGACCCGTGACCTTGAACCCGTCTGGTTGTTCCATATAAATGGACTCATCAAGATAGCCATTCAGAAAAGCCGTCTTGACATCCATCTGCCAAATCTCGTAGTCGAGAGCGGCAGCTATGGACAAGAGAATCCGGATGGACTTAAGCATGGCTACAGGCGAAAAGGTTTCCTCATAATCGATTCCTTCCTTTTGCGTATAACCCTTAGCTACCAGTCTAGCCTTAAAGGTTTCGACCTTTCCATCCACTCCTCTTTTCCTCTTGTAGATCCACTTACACCCTATGGGTTTTACCCCTTCGGGAAGATCCACAAGCTCCCAGACACGATTAGTCTCCATAGACTTCATCTCAATGTTCATGGCCTCTGTCCAGAGTCTTGAATCAACATCCTCCATAGCTTCTGCGTAAGTATAAGGATCCCTGTCATGTTCATCCGGTTCAGCCAAAAAGACCTCCCCATTGAACATATACCTCTCAGGTTGACGCCCGATCCTCCCACTACGCCGAAGCCCCTGAGGTTGTTGTTCAGGTTTGTTTGGTTTTTCTACACCGATCGGAATGGTTTCGTTCGGAACCTCTGGAGTAAATGGATTACCCCTCAACTCCTCAAGCACCACTTTGCTTTGAGGTTTAAAGTCGTTCATGTAACTCTCCTCAAGGAAAGTTGCATTAGTTGAAACCACGACTTTATTTTCCTTTGGGTTATAAAAATAACCCCCTTTAGTCCCTTTTGGATATCCTACAAACACGCAAACTTCTGAACGTGCTTCCAACTTATTCGGATCCTTAAACAGGACATGAGCTGGACATCCCCATATGCGAATATGGTTTAAGGATGTCTTCCGTCTTGTCCACAACTCGTGAGGAGTTTTAGGGACCGATTTTGAAGGCACATTGTTCAAAAGATAACATGCGGTTTGTAGTGCATATCCCCAAAAGGATAAAGGCAATGATGAATAACTCATCATGGACCGAATCATGTCCAACAAAGTCCTATTCCTTCTCTCTGCTACGCCATTCTGCTGCGGAGTGCCCGGCGCAGTCAAATGGGATAAAATCCCATTCTCTAACAAGTGTCCCAAGAACTCATCAGAAAGGTATTCTCCACCTCGATCTGATCGAAGTGCCTTTATGGGTCTACCCAATTGCTTTTCCACTTCAGCCCGAAACTCCCTGAACTTATCATAAGTTTCGCTTTTGTGGTGCATTAGGTACACATACCCATATCTTGAGTAATCGTCAATAAAAGTGACGAAGTACTCATACCCTCCTCGTGCCCGGATGTTCATCGGTCCGCAAACATCACTATGCACAAGTTCTAGAACCCCTTCGGCCCTATTGCCCTTAGACCCGTATGGTCTTTTGGTCATTTTACCCTCCAAACAAGATTCACATTGAGGTATAGATTCCACCTTTAAGTGACTTAAAGGTCCATCCCTTACCAACCTTTGAATCCTATTTAGGTTAATATGGCCAAGGCGCAAATGCCAAAGATAAGTCTTATTAGAGTGAGAAGTTTTAAGTCTTTTTGAGTTATTATCATTTATCTCAGCATTAAGCAACAAGTCCATCTTAGGTTTGATAAAATATAGATTATTTTGCATCCATCCAGAACAGATAAAAGATTTGTTTTTACGAATCACCACTTTTTCATTAAAAGATACCACGTAGGAGTCTTTAAATAAAGAAGATACAGAAATTAAATTCCTTTTAAATTTAGGAACATAAAAACAATCTCGCAAAATTAAACTCCTATAATTATCAAAATAAAGATGGACATCTCCCACTGCTTCCGCTGAGACCAAGGATCCATCGCCCATCCGAAGCGTTAAGTCTTCACGAAGTAGACTTCTCGTTTCTTTGAATCCCTGCAGAGAAACACAAACATGATTAGTTGCACCAGAATCTATGACCCAAATGTCACTGGATTCCTCAACCAAACAAGTTTCTAAATATAGAAGATCACACCTACCTCCCTTGGAAAGGAAGTCCTTGCAATGCTTCTTTATATGCCCGACCTTACCACAAAAGAAGCACTTAAGCTTCTTTGGGTTCTTCTTCTTCTTCTTCTTGCTCTTGGTAGCAATAGGAATAGAAGACTTCCCACTCTTGGCCCGTTGTTTCTTTCCATTCCCAGAGTTAGGATTGGAACCAGAAGCAGCTACCATATTGGCCTCTCCACCAGCAGGAGACTCCCTGATCAGCAGTTCAAACTCTTGTAACTGTTTCATCAGTTCTGTCAAGGTCATATCCCGTCTATTGCTTAGATTAAAAGTAGCTCTAAACGGAATAAATTCCTTAGACAGAGTCTCAAAGACCATAGTCATCTGAGTTTCAGCATCGATGTCGGCTCCATTGGTTTGAGCCTCAGCGAGGTAACCCATGACCAACATCATGTGCTCCTTTACAGATGTCCCCGGTCTCTGTCTACAGTTTAAGAGTTTCCGAAGCGCCCCTTGCCGCTTTGTTATGGCCTGGCCTCCAAACATGTCCTCAAGATTATCCAAGATCTGCTTCGCAGTCTCATAATCCTGATGTTGAGCCTGCAGCACGTTATTCATGCTAGCCATAACATAGCAGCGGGCCTGATCATTAGCATCTTTCCAGCGTTCGTACGCTTGGAATTGCTCATTACTTGAGTCTCCCGTAGGCTCGGGAGGACAAGGAGTTGTCAGTACATATTTCAGTTTCTCAAAGGATAGGACGATGTCCAGGTTCCGTTTCCAATCATTATAGTTCTCACCGGTTAATTGGTTTTTGTCAAGTATCGATGATAAAGCGTTTTTAGACATTTTCAATCTACAATAAAGAATCATATACCAAACATAAGCAAACATATTTAATAATTTAGTAAGATAACACAATCATGTAAAATCATACAAATGTGTTTATGTGTCAAAACCTTGAAAATATCACAACCTTACAACGATAATTCCCAACTCAGAATTCAACAAGCTCCTAGGGGAGTCATGCCAAATTCAATCAGGAACACGGATCCCCTCCTGATTAATATATGCCATCCAGGACCCGTATGATCCAGCATATACTAATAATCGTTTCTTTGGCCATTAATTTTATTAACAGAGCTCCTAGGGGAGGTTAATAATAAAATTAACGTGAGTGTATAACCACCGTTTCAATATTTTATCCATGATTTATAATCACCACCTAGGGGTGTGCAACCATAAATCATACTAAAATACCTTATCCTTTTAGAGATCCAATCTGGTACATAATAGAAATCCCTTCCTAGGGGTTGGGACCATCATGTTCTTCCTATGGACCAACGATGGAGGCCTTAGGTTCTCTCTTCGAAAACCTTCTCCCACTCAATCTTTTGAAGTCAAGGTTTTATTTTAAAATTATGCATGAACAATTTTAATATGAGCGGCACTCCCTATTCTATATGACATGTTATCAATATACATGGTAAATCATATTATAATGCAGACAAGCAAAGCAATCAAGCAAAGCTACAAGCATAATAATAATAACCGTAATATTATGGTTCCACCCTAGAGAATAGAAAAACTAAGATTACAAGAGAATAATCGAGACATTTATCGATTCTTCATCCTTGAATCCTCAAGCTGTATCCTTCTTCATGTAATATCCATCTTCAAGTCCTCAATCCCGTATGAATCGAACACTTCATATTTCCGGTCATATCCAAATTTAATGTTTCTCAGAATCGTCCCAAAAATAAAATTAAAACTGCACCAAAAATTGCACCTTTTCTGGACACCTGGATGCTCTCTGTCGGTAGGCCGATCTAGGTGATCGGTCTGCCGATCATGGTGGTTCGGCCTGCCGAACATGAAGGTTCGGCCTGCCGGCAGAGCACCAAAATTTCTGCCCCACTGTCGGCCTGCCGGACCGTACGTCCGGCCTGCCGATCTGTGACCTTCGGCCTGCCGAACTGTGAGGTCCGGCATGCCGACCGAGCAGAAAACACTCAATCCAGAAAATACAATTTTAATGCAATTCATCAATTTTATTTTCAACAATTCAAAAACACAAAATTAGAGACTCAGGAAATACCTGGAGGCGCCATCATCTATCTTCAAGATCCGACTTCTCGTTCCGTCTTCTCCGAATAATTATTTAATTACAAAATTCTTACAAATTAAATAATAATTCCTAGACGGAGATGATAGTCCGCCATCTAATTACATGAAAAACTTAGATACACATTCTAACCTCTAAGGAACCATAACCGGTATTAATTAATTAATAAATAATTAAACAACAATTTAATCAACCATAATTAATTAATAAACATCCACCATATAATCCATGACAACATATATATTATATAGAAACCTAGAGTGCCATCTCTCTATAAAATTCAATTCAAGCATTGGAGAGATTAAGATCACAAAATTTATGCATATAACATGATCACAAACTTGCAAATTTATGTAAAAACCTCGGCTCTGATACCAATTTGTTGGAAACAAAGTGCGCAGCGGAATTTTAAAATTTTTTATCAGAGTATTTTCCAAAACACAAGTTTGACATGTTATATGTATAAATTAAACAGATCTTACTAACCTCAGTATGCCGAAGAACCTCCGCGACCTGTGTAGAGAAGTAACGTTCCAGAAGAGCCTCAACCAACTGGTCTTCTTTGCTATTCTCTATCCACAACCGGAGTGAGTGTGGGCTCACACGTACAGCTCTTCCACCGGTGACTCTCCTTCCAACCAATAGAGAGAACCCAAAGCTAGTGTTCGTGATTTGTGAACAAAAGCTCTCAGGGAGTTTTTAGATGCTCACTAGAAGAGTATCACTCTTAATCTCTCAAATTGATCTGAGTAAATCATTAGACTCACTCCCTTTTTATACCTATTGGTCCTTGGGGTCAGTCCATATCAGATTAGGTCTTAAAAATCGAAATATAATCAAGTTCGGATCAATATCTGATAAGATACGCGTGAAAAACGCGTAATCTTAGCTGTCGCGGTCGGCATGCCGAACTGTGAGATAGGCAGGCCGAACTGGCCAGTTCGGCAGGCCGAACACGTCATCCGGCATGCCGAACTGCCGAGAAAAAATCTCCGCGAATCTTTTATTTTCCACCCGAGATTCTAAAGGATAAAGTCTCAGTTTTGATTCAAATAGCCCAATAGAAAAGATATCTGATCAAAACAAACTTTATCAAGATAATCTCTAAGAAAATAAATCAATTCACAACAATTCTACAAGTTTATCTTGTTCTAATTGTCCAAAATTAAAACAACCGATAAACAGACAAGAATTATCCGAACGCCATAATTCAACAAGTTCATCTTGAACTAATTTCTTACATAATTAATTCAACCGATAAACAGACATGAATTATTTGATTCTTATAAATTTTAAACCAATCTGATAAATCCGACATAAGTCACCAATTATTGGAAAAGCACGCCGTGTCGTTACAGGATTTTGTGAGCTAGCAAAGGGGACCAAAATGGACCTATAAGGTTCAAGCTCATGATAACTATGAAACCCAATATCCCAGATATATATTTCACAATTATCAACTCCAACGCTACTCCACTAAAAGCTTGGAGCTGCACTCTCGAACTTTATAGAATTACGAAGCTCGTGTAGCTAAGTCTCCATGACATATCATAGTGTATCGCATCCCCATATGATCATCCATAATCGGCTTAAGGACAAGTTCTGTCTTACCTTCCCGATTATTTTTATCTTACGTTCCATTGTCTCACCATTAGAAAACTTACCATCCAAAGATAGTATACCATTCGGTTACACCTATGTATCCAAATGGTTGAGCGCTCCAGTTTTCCAATTACAGGACAACGCATATAAGAGGATATCATTACTCCTAAAGAGGAGCTATGGATTCCATATCTATGAATAACAAGTCTACGCTACCAAGAGTCATGCCTCCAACGTACCGGCATGCATGCCACTATAGAGATGTGGGAGTCACCCATTGGTACATCAAAAGACACAAGTCGAGACAACGGGCCCATTATTCATCTCAGGATTAAGATACAATACAAACGACTGTCTAAAGTGAATCGATTTGCCAAGACAGAATTATTAATCCAAATCAATTCACTTTATGTCCCGATCCAACACATCGTCACCTATGACAACGCGCCAATGTTTCTATTCACGGAGTCCAACTCCGATGGCCAAGACAAACCATCTCCCAAAAGGGATATAGACAACATAACAATCTTTACATGAATAAAGCGCCCAACTTTATTCCCTCGATTGCGGATCATATATTTTAGACCATCACCTTAAGAGTCGTGTCTACCGCATAATCATCCCATCATATGCCCAACTCTTAAGGTTTAGATTGACAGTCTCAGACTACTGTTTGCTTATCATACATTCAACGAATATGAACGTAAAGAGGACAATATTTGGTATGAATAAATTCTTTATTGATAAAAATGTCTCCAAAAACGTATTACATTTTTACTCCTTAGAGCATACATGTCTAACATTGCCTAGGAAAGGAAAATGATATTTCTGGTTATCCAAGTAGACTGTTCTGGGTAAGAATGGTTTTACTTAAAATTGTTTATTTGTTTAACTATTTATTTATTTAAGGTTTCTTTTAAATAATTCCTAAATAATGAAATGTTTCCTTAAAATAAATTATTTATAAAACATAGTTCTACTGAGCCTTTCGCTCACGTTTTATTTGTTTTAAATTTCCCCCTCTAGGTGGTTTCCCATTTAGGTTTGGAGAGGATTCTTTGAACCGAACTCAGGAGCAATAGAAGGATTATTTAATTTATTTGTATTATTTAAATCAAGGCATGTAAGAATCTTAACTTTATTTGTATCTTGGACTGTAATTGTATTTATGATATTGTCAGTACCATGTGTGTGCACAAGTCGTGGGTCTGTGGGACCCATATTCGCTATGTTTATTATTTATTTTTTCATATTTTATATTTAACTCAAACTTTTAAACTTTGGATTTTAATTAAATTTTCTTTTAATTAATTTAAATAATTCACCACGTCAACTCCCGTTCTCCGGGACGTGACATGGCATATGTGTTTGCTCATATCCATTCTCTAAATTTGTAGCTATGTTTATCTTAAAACCAATTCTCAAATTTCTTCCTCTTTTGAGATTTGCATCTTTTATTTCCTTCATGTAGACCTCTACATATGGTTCAACCACACAATTATTGTGCAAAACGTAAAACCATTTTGCTTCTATTCTTTACAAGAAACCGATAATGAAATATTGAAAAACATTGCTTTAGGCTCAATGTTAACCTTCCTTGGCAAACCATTGCTTCGATATTAGACGAGTGCTCCGAGCAAAATTCCACAGCTTCATTGGCTATGTAATTTTCTACAATGCAGCACTTTGGCCTATTTTGGTTTTTGAGATAATCCTTTAAAAGCTTCATGTATCTTTCAAAGGGTATGTCTACCTCAAGTATATTGGCCCACAAGGCTATACTGCATGTTAAGTGCACCGTTAAATAAATCATAATATCAAAAAATATGGTGGAAAGTACTTTTTAAACATGCATAAGCTTTTCACCAACTCCGCTTGCATTGTGTCTAGTTTCCTTGGATTTATCGCCTTGGAACATATGGAGTTAAAGAAGAAACAAAACTTTATTAATACATATCTCACCTTCGACGGGAGAATTCCACGTAAAGCAAGTGAGAACAATTGTTGCATCGCAGTGTGACAATCATGTGTCTTCATGCCAATAAGCCTCAACTCAAATATTGATACCAAGTTTTTGAAGTTAGAAGAATACCATTCTAGAACTTTGATCAAAGCAAGCTATTCATAATTTTTTTCTTCTCTTGTCTCAATAAGGTGTACTTTGATGGAGCCAAGTAAGTCTAAGCGTCTCTTTTTTTGGGAGTCAAATAACCTCTTATATTCTTATCAATAAGATCCAATCATGCATTGAAACTGTCTTTAGTTTTTCCAAGAATGTCAAGCAACGAATCTACTATCAATTCACAACTGTTCTTTTTAATGTGCATGACATCCAAGCAATGATGAATAAAAGAGTACTCCGATATAGAAGTTGGACCAAGATTAACTTCTTCTTTCAAGGTGTTTCTCCAGCCAGTTCATTCTTCTTATTTTTTCCTCTTTCCAAAAACCACTTTAATATTCCTCACCATCACAAACACTTATTGACTTGTCAAAAGTCTTGAAGCTCATCTTTCTTATGTCTTGCCATTAAACATTATGATCAGTGCCCTAAGGAAAAAAATACTTTAGTTGTATTTATGACATTTTTGGTGAAATAAATAAGAATGCAAACATTTCATATACTAATAATGAGGTCCTTATATTACTATCATATTAATGATTGTATATTAGCAAACATGTGATCCATGACTATGAGAACTAAATCTTGGAATTAGGCATATGTGGAGTTTATATGTGGAAAGATCCGATTAGGAGATTAACAGTCTAAAATGAATAGTCTACAATTTTCATATGTGGCCGCACACTAGACTAGACATGAAGTTGAATTAATTTAGTAATAATTTTTTAACTAAAATCAATTCTCCTTGATAATCATTTATTTGTCATCTTAATCCTGAACATGGATTCATAACTCTATGTTTATAGCTTGTATCTTTTGATATGCTAAAGCTAAGAGTTCCAAAGATCGAAGGCTCTATTGTCTGTATGTTGGAGATACAACCTATATTTGATGAGAGTATAATCTACAAACATAGAATCTATAGCTCTCTAACGAAGAGTTAATGTTATCTTTTCAAAGGTATTATTCGGGTATTGAAAAATATGTTAGACATGTATGCCCTAAGGAACAAAAATGTAATATGTTTTTGGAGACATTTTTATCAATAAAGAATTTATTTATTGTTTATATACCAAATCTTGTCCTCTTTACGTTCATATTTGTTGAATGTATGTTAAGCAAATAATAGTCTGAGATTGTCGGTCTAAACCTTTAAGAATTGGGCATATGATGGACAGATTATGCAAAAGACACGATTCTTTAGGTGACATTCTAAAACATAAGATCCACAATCGAGGGAATAAAGTTGGGCGCTTTATTCATGTAAAGATTGTTACGTTGTCTATATCCTTATTGGGAGATGGTCTGTCTTGACCATCGGAGGTGGACTCCATGAATAGAAACATTGGCACGTTGTCATAGGTGACGATGTGTTGGATCGAGACATAAAGTGAATTGATTTGGATTAATAATTCTGTCTCAGAAAATCGATTCACTTTAGACAACCATTGTATTGTATCTTAATCCTAAAATGAATAGTGGGCCTGTTGTCTTGACTTGTGTCTTTCGATGTACAAAAAGGTGACACTCATATTTTAATAGTGGTATACATGCCGGTACGTTGGAGGCATGACTCTTGATAGCGTAGACCTGTTATTCATAGATATGGAATCCACAGCTCATCTTTAGGAGTAGTGATATCTTCTTATATGCGTTATCCTGTAATTGGAAAACTGGAGCGCTCAACCATTTGGATACATAGGTGTAACTAAATGGTATCCAAATGGTATATTGTCTTTGGATGATAAGTTTTTTGATGGTGATGGAATGTAAGATAAAAATAATCAGGAAGGTAAGACAAAACTTGTCCTTAAGCCGGTTATGGATAATCTTATGGGGATACGATACACTATGATATGTCATGGAGACTTAGCTATACGGGCTTCGTAATTTTATATAGTTCGAGAGTGCAGCTCCAAGCTTTTAGTGGAGTAGCGTTGGAGTTGATAATTATGAAATATATATTTGGGATATTGGGTTTCATAATTATTGAGAGCTTGAACTATATAGGTCTATTTGGTCCCCTTTGCTAGCTCAAAAAATCCTGTAACGATACGCCGTGCTTTTTCAATAATTGGTGACTTATGTCAAATTTATTAGATTGGTTGAAATTCGAAAGAATCAAATAATTCATGTCTGTTTATCGGTTGACAAAATTAATTCAAGATAAACTTGTTGAATTATTGGCATCGGATAATTCTTGTCTGTTTATTAGTTGATTTAATTTTGAATAAATTAAATCAAGATAAACTTGTAGAATTATTAGGAATTCATTTATTTTCCTAGAGATTATCCAGATAAAGTTGTTTTAATTAGATAACTTTTCTATTGGGTTATTTGAATTAAAACTAAGACTTTATCCTATAGAATCTCAGGTGAAAAATAAAAGATTTGTTGAGATTTTTTCTTGGCAGTTCAGCATGTCGATCCTTAAGTTCGGCCTGCCAATGGGCAAGTTCGGCATGCCTTTTAGACAAATCGGCCTGCCTATGCGCAAAAAAAAGATCATGTGTTTTCACGTTGATTTCATCAGATATTGATCTGAATTTGATTCTAACTCGAATTTTTGAGACCTTATCTGATAAGGATTGACCTAAGACCCAACCTCTATAAATAGGGAGCGAGTCTCATAAGTTATTAAGATCAATTGAGAGATTAAGAGTGATACTCTACTGGTGAGAATCCGAAACTCCCTAAGAGCTCTTGTTCACAAATCACGAACACTAGCTTTTGGTTCTCTCAATTGGTTGGAAGGAGAGTCATTTGGAGGAAAAACTGTACGTGTGAGGCCACACTCACTCCAATTGTGGATAGAGAATAACAAAGAAGGCTATTTGGTTAAGGTACTTCTGGAGCGTTACTTTTCTTCACTGATTGCAGGAGCTTTTCAACACATAGAGGTTAGTAAGATCCGGTTAATTTATGCATATAGCATGTGAAACTTGTGTTTCAAAAAATACTATAATATAAAATTTTTAAAATTCTGTTGCGTACTATTTTTCCAACAATTGGTATCAGAGCCATGGTTTTTACATAAATTTACGAGTTTGTGATCATGCTATATGTATAAATTATGTGATCTTGATCTCTCATATACTTGAATTTAATTTTATAGAGAGTTGGCATTCTAGGTTTCTATATATTTTATATATTGTCATGGATTATATGGTGAATGTTTATTAATTAATTATGGTTGATTAAATTATTATTTAATTATTTTATAAATTAATTAATTAATTTATACTGGTTATAGTTCCTTAAAGGTTAGAATGTATATCTAGGTTTTTCATGTAATTAGATGACGGACTATCATCTCCGTCTAGGAATTATTATTTAATTTTAAATTTGTAAGAATTTTGTAATTAAATAATTATTCAGAGAAGACGGATCTAAAAGCGAATCTAAAAGATGGATGATGACGCTCCCAAGCATTTCCTGAGTCTCTAATTTTATGTTTTTGAATTGTTGAAAATAAAATTGATGAATTGTATTAAAAAATTATATTTTCTAGAAAGGGTGATTTCTACTCGGTTGGCATGCTGAACCCTCTAATTCGGTAGGCCGATGGTCGCAGATCGGCAGGTTGGACGTAAGGTTCGGTAGGCCATCAGCAGGGTGAAAATTAGATGGTTCTGGCGGTAGGCCGAACTGTCATGAATAGGCAGGCTGATCTGTGAAGATCGGCAAGCCGGTGGGTCATGACCGGCAGGCCGATCACCTAGACCGGCAGGCCGATCACCCAGATAGGCTTGTCGGTAGAGAATTAGAAATTTTTTCAAAAAATGTGCAGTTTTCAGTGTAGTTTTAATTTTATTTGTGGGACAATTCTGAGAAACATTAAATTTGGATATGACCGGAAATATGAAGTGTTCAATTTATACAAGATTGAAGACTTGAAGATGGGCATTACATGAAGAAGGATACAGCTTGAGGATTCAAGGATGAAGAATCGATAATATGTTTCAATTATTCTCTTGTAATCTTTGTTTTCTATTCTCTAGGGTGGAACCATAATATTACGGTTATTATTATTTTGTTTGTAGCTTTGTTTGATTGCTTTGTTTGTCTGCATTATAATATGATTTGTCATGTATATTGATAACATGTCATATAGAATAGGGGGTGCTGCTCATATTAAAATTGTTCATGCATGTCTTTTTAAAATAAAACCTTGATTTCAAAAGATTGAGTGGGAAAAGATTTTCGAAGAGAGGACTTAAGGCCTCCATCGTTGGTCCATAGGAAGAACATGGTGGTCCAACCCCTAGGAAGGAATTTCTATCATGTACCAGATTGGATCTCTAAGAGGATAAGGTATTTTAGCATGATTTATGGTTGCACACCCCTAGGTGGTGATTATAAGTCATGGATAAAATATTGAAACGATGGTTATACACTCATGTGAATTTTATTATTAACCTCCCCTAGGAGCTCTGTTAATAAAATTAATGGCCAAAGAAACGATTATTAATATATGCTGGATCATACAGGTCTTGGATGGCATATATTAATCAGAAGGGGATCCGTGTTCCTAATTGAGTTTGGCATAACTCCCCTAGGAGCTTGTTGAATTCTGAGTTGGGAATTATCATTGTAAGGTTGTGATATTTTCAAGTTTTTGACACATAAACACATTTGTATGTTTTTTACATAATTGTGTTATCTTACTAAATTGTGATATGTTTGCTTATGTTTGGTATATGATTCTTTATTGTAGATTAAAAATGTCTAAAAACGCTTTATCTTCGATACTTGACAAAAACCTATTAACCAGAGAGAATTATAATGATTGGAAATGGAACTTAGATATAGTCCTCTCCTTTGAGAAACTGAAATTTGTGCTGACAACCCCTTGTCCTCCTGAGCCTACGAGAAATTCCACCAATGAGCAATTCTAAGAGTACGATCGCTTGAAAGATGCAAATGATCAGGCCCGCTGCTATGTTATGGCTAGCATGAATAATGTGCTGCAGGCTCAACATGAGGATTATGAGACTGGTAAGCAGATCTTGGATAATCTAGAAGACATGTTTGGAGGCCAGGCCATAACAAAGCGGCAAGGGGTACTTCGAAAACTCTTGAACTATAAACATTGACTAGGGACGTCTGTAAAGGAGCACATGATATTGGTCATGGGTTACCTCGCTAAGGCACAAACCAATGGAGCCGACATCGATGCTGAAACTCAGATGACTATGGTCTTTGAGACTCTGTCAAAGGAATTTATTCCATTTAGAGCTACTTTTAATTTGAGCAATAGGCGGGATATGACCATAACAGAATTAATGAAATAGTTACAAGAGTTTGAATTGCTGATTAGGGAGTCTCTTATTGGTGGAGAGGCCAATTTGGCGGCTGCTTCTGGTTCCAATCTCAATTCTAGGAATGGAAAGAAACAACGGGCCAAGAAGGGGAAGTCTTTTGTTCTTGCTAACAACAATAGCAAGAAGAAGAAGAACCCAAAGAAGCTTAAGTGCTTCTTCTGTGGGAAGGTCGGGCATATCAAGAAGTATTGCAAGGACTTTCTTTCTAAAGGAGGTAGGTGTGATCTTCTGTATTTATAAACTTGTTTAGTTGAGGAATCTAGTGACATTTGGGTCATAGATCTCGTTGCAACTAATCGTGTTTGTGTTTCTCTACAGGGGTTCAAAGAAACAAGAAGTCTGCTTTATGAAGACTTCACGCTTCGAATGGGCAATGGATCCTTGGTCTTAGCGGAAGTAGTGGGAGACGTCCATCTTTATTTTGATAATTATAGGAATTTAATTTTGCAAGATTGTTTTTATGTTCCTAAATTTAAAAGGAATTTCATTTCTATAGCTTGTTTATTTAAAGACTCCTATTTGGTTTCTTTTAATAATAAAGTGGTGATTCATAAAAACAAATCTTTTATTTGTTCTGGATGGATGCAAAATAATCTATATTTTATCAAACCTAAGATGGACTTATTGCTTAATGTTGAGATGAACGATAATAACTCTAAAAGACTTAGAACTTCTCGCTCTAATAAGACTTATCTTTAGCATTTGCACCTTGATCATATTAACCTGAATAGGATTCAAGGTTGGTAAAGGATGGACCTTTAAGTCATTTAAAGGTGAAATCTATACCTCTATGTGAATCTTGTTTGGAGGGTAAAATGACCAAAAGATCATTCAGGTCTAAAGGCATTAGGGCCAAAGGGGTTCTAGAACTTGTGCATGTGATGTTTGTGAATTGATGAACATCCGGGCACGAGAAGGGTATGAGTACTTTGTCACTTTTATTGACGATTACTCAAGTTATGAGTATGTGTACCTGATGCACCACAAAAGAGAAACTTTTGAACAAGTGCAGGGAGTTTCAGGCTGAAGTGAAAAAGCAATTGGGTAAACCCATAAAAGCACTTTGATCCGGTCGAGGTAGAGAATACCTTTCTGATGAGTTCTTAGGACACTTATTATAGAATAGGATTTTATCTCATTTGACTGCACCAGGCACTCCGTAGCAAAATGGCGTAGCGAAGAGAAGGAATAAGACTTTATTAGACATGGTAAGGTCCATGATAAGTTATTCATCAGTGCCTTTATCCTTTTGGAAATATGCACTACAAACCACATGTTATCTTTTGAACAATGTGCCTTCAAAATCGATCCCTAAAACTCCTCACGAGTTGTGGATGGGCAGGAAGACATCCTTAAACTATATTCACATATGGGGATGTCCGGCTCATGTCCTGTTTAAGAATGCAAATAAGTTGGAAGCACGTTCAGAAGTTTGCGTGTTTGTAGGATATCCAAAAGGGACTAAAGGAGGTTATTTCTATAACCCAAAGGAAAATAAAGTTGTGGTTTCAACTAATGCAACTTTCCTTGAGGAGAGTTACATGGACGACTTTAAGCCTTGAAGCAAAGGGGTGCTTGAGGAGTTAAGGAGTGATCCAATCACTCTAGAGGTTCCGAATGAAACCGCTCTGATCAGTGTAGAAAGACCAAACAAACCCAAACAACAACCTAAGGGGCTTCGATGTAGTGGGAGGACTGGGCGTCAACCCAAGAGGTATATGTTCAATGGTGAGGCCTTTTTGGTTGAACCAGATGAACATGATAGAGATCCTTACACTTACGCAGAGGCTATGGAGGATGTTGATTCGAAACTTTGGACAGAGGCCATGAACACAGAGATGAAGTCTATGGAGACTAGGAGCTTGTGGATCTTCTCAAAGGGGTAAAACCCATAGGGTGTAAGTGGATCTACAAGAGGAAAAGAGGAGTGGATGGAAAGGTCGAAACCTTTAAGGCTAGACTGGTAGCTAAGGGTTATATGCAAAAGGAAGGAATCGATTATAAGGAAACCTTTTCGCCTATAGCCATGCTTAAATCCATCCAAATTCTCTTGTCATAGCTGCCGCTCTCGACTACGAGATTTAGCAGATGGATGTCAAGATGGCTTTTCTGAATAGCTATCTTGATGAGTCCATTTACATGGAACAACCAGACGGGTTCAAGGTCAAGGGTCAATAGGGTAAGGTTTGTAAACTGCTAAAGTCAATTTATGGACTTAAGCAGGCTTCCCATTCTTGGAACATAAGATTTGATCAGGTGATCAAGACTTATGGGTTCTCATAAAATATGGATGAGCCATGTGTTTACAAACACATTAAGGATGGGAAGGTGGTTTTTCTACTGCTCTATGTAGATGATATTTTGCTAATTGGCAATGATGTTGGGCCATTGTCATCGGTCAAATTATGGTTGACCAAGCAGTTTGACATGAAGGACTTAGGTGAGGCTAATTTTGTTCTCGGTATCCAGATCTTTTGGGATAGGAAGAACAAAATGATAGCTTTGTCACAAGCCAGCTAAATAGATAAAATTCTTCGGAGGTTTGCAATGCAGGATTCCAAGAAAGGTGAGCAACTATTTAGGTCTGGAATTACTCTTTCTAAAAAAGACTCTCCAAAGTCTGAGGAAGAAAGAGAATACATGAAGAAGGTGCCTTATGCTTCGACAGTGGGTAGTCTCATGTATGCCATGCTTTGTACCCGACAGGATATTTGTTATGCGGTCGGGATTGTAATTTGATTTCAGGCGGATCCAAGACCGAACCACTGGGTTAACGTTAAGCATATTTTCAAGTACCTGAGAAGGACTCGAGGGTATACGCTTGTGTATTCGGGTGAGGACTTGACTCCTCTAGGATATACTGACTTGGATTTTCAATCCTGTCTAATTCTAGGAAATTGACTTCGAGTTTTGTGTTTACTCTGGGCCACGGTGCCATCTGTTGTAGATGTATGAAGCAAGATTGCACTTCGAATTCAACGATGGAGGCCGAGTATGTGGCAGCTAGTGATGCTTCGAAAGAAGCAATGTGGCTCTACAAGTTCCTTGAGGATCTTAAGGTAGTTCATAGTATGGATAAGGTGGTATCACTGTACTGTGATAACAGTGCAGCGGTAGCTAATGCTAAGGAACCAAGATTTCATAAGAAGAGTAAGCATATTGATCGAAAGTATCATGTGATAAAGGACTTCATTGAGGGCGGGCATGTCACGGTGTATAAAATCTCCATTTACGAAGACATTTACTGGGAGAGTCTTCGAGAGGCAAATGAAAGCTATGGGGATGTGAGATTTGTCATATTTACTCACTTAGTGCAAGTGAGAGATTTTTAGATGTGTATGCCCTAAGGAGTGAAAATGCAATATGTTTTTGGAGACATTTTTATCAATAAAGAATTTATTTATTATTTATATACCAAATCTTGTCCTCTTTATGTTCATATTTGTTGAATGTATGTTAAGCAAACAATAGTCTGAGACTGCGGTCTAAACCTTTAAGAATTGGACATATGATGGATAGATTATGCGGAAGACACGATTCTTTAGGTGAAGGTCTAAAACATAAGATCCACAATCGAGAGAATAAAGTTGGGCACTTTATTCATGTACAGATATTTATGTTGTCTATATCCCTATTAGGAGATGGTTTGTCTTGGCCATCGGAGGTGGACTCCATGAATAGAAACATTGGCACGTTGTCATAGGTGACGATATGTTAGATCGGGACATAAAGTGAACTGATTTGGATTAATAATTCTATCTCAGCAAATCGATTTACTTTAGACAACCATTTGTATTGTATCTTAATCCTGAGATGAATAGTGGGCCCGTTGTCTTGACTTATGTCTTTTGATATACCAAAGGGTGACACCCACATTTTAATTGTGGTACCTGTACGTTGGAGGCATGACTTTTGATAGTGTAGACCTGTTATTCATAGATATGGAATCCATTACTCCTTTTTAGGAGTAGTGGTATCCTCTTATATGCGTTATTCTGTAATTGGAAAATTGGAGCGCTCAACCATTTGAATACATAGGTCTTATCGAATGGTATACTGTCTTTGGATGGTGTGATAATGAAACGTAAGATAAAAATAATCAGGAAGGTAAGACATAACTTGTCCTTAAGCCGGTTATGGATAATCCTATGGGCATACGATACACTATGATATGTCATGGAGACTTAGCTACATGGGCTTCGTAATTCTATATAGTTCGAGAGTGCAGCTCCAAGCTTTTAATGGAGTAGTATTAGCGTTGATAATTATGAAATGTATATCTGGGATATTGGGTTTCATAATTATCAGGAGCTTAAACTATATAGGTCTATTTGGTTCCCTTTGCTAGCTTACAAAATCCTATAACGATACGCCGTGCTTTTCCAATAATTGATGACTTATGTCAGATTTATTAGATTGGTTGAAATTCGAAAGAATCAAATAATTCATGTCCGTTTATTGGTTGAATTAATTTTGTGACAAAATTAATTCAAGATAAACTTGTTGAATTATTGGGATTGGATAATTCTTGTCTGTTTATCAGTTGATTTAATTTTGAATAAATTAAGTCAAGATAAAATTGTAGAATTATTAGGAATTCATTTATTTTCCTAGAGATTATCCAGATAAAGTTGTTTTAATTAGATAACTTTTCTATTGGGTTATTTGAATTAAAACTGAGACTATATCCTATAAAATCTTGGGTGGAAAATAAAAGATTTGCTGAGATTTTTTATCAGTAGTTCGGCATGGTGATCCTTAAGTTCGACTTGCCGATGGGGCAAGTTCGGCCTGCCTATTAGACAGATCGGCCTGCCTATGAGTGAAAAAAGATCATGTGTTTTCATGCAGATTTCATCAGATATTGATTCGAATTTGATTCTGATTTGAATTTTTGAGACCTTATCTAATAAGGACTGACCCAAGACCCAACCTCTATAAATAGGGAGTGAGTCTCATAAGTTATTAAGATTAATTGAGAGATTAAGAGTGACACTTTGCTGGTGAGAATCTGAAACTCCCTGAGAGTTCTTGTTCACAAATCATGAACACTAGCTTTGGGTTCTTTCAATTGGTTGAAAGGAAAGTCACCTAGAGGAAGAGCTGTATGTGTGGGCCCACACTCACTCCGATCTTGGATAGAGAATAGCAAAGAAGGCTAGTTGATTGAAGTCCTTCTAGAACGTTAATTCTCTTCACTGATTGCAGGAGCTTTTCAGCACACAGAGGTTAGTAAGATCCGGTTAATTTATGCATATGGCATGTTAAGCTTGTGTTTTGGAAAATACTCTGATATAAAATATTTAAAATTCTACTACGTATTATTTTTCCAACAAAATATAATAAGGTCTCGGTCATCGGATACATATGGTAGCTAGATGATATTTCTATTGTATGTCTTATAAAATAAATGAATTTTCCAATGGTTAAATAATAGATTTTTGAAATAAAATAATCAAAAGGTAAAAAATGGAACTAAGTTCTTAATTCGGTTATAGATAACCTATGGGGATACACATATAAGAGGTCATGGACAAGATTTAAATTTCAGAAGTCTCATAATATAGTATATTATCTAGAGTGCAGCTTCAGGCCCATAATGGAGAGACACTGAAGCTAATAGTTATATGGATAATTAATCAAGGATAAATTTATGTGTTATTATTGGAGCTTGATAATATATATCCATGGGGTTCCAATATTTGCTCACGAATTCCTTTATGACAATCAGGCAAGTTCAAATTACCACATGTAAGACCAAAGTATACATGAGTCGGGCCACTAGGCCTGATTGGAAGTGTGGGCCTCAATCCGATTGGACTACTAGTGGGTACAAGCCCACTAGGGAATGGCGCATTTCTCTATTTTTTGGAAAAAATTAATTATTTAATAATTCTAGAAAAATAATCATTCAAATTGGTAATTAGGATTTTGTGATAATTAATTATTTGTATAATTAATTTAAATCCTAATTATATTTGAATTTAGATAAAGGATAATTATTCATAATTATTTAAATTAGATAATTATCTTGGATAATGGAATTCTAATTTAAATAGAATTATTTTAATAGGAACTATCATGGACGATGTAGATAATAACAAAACCTCACACTATGATTGGCTGAATTTGAATCTCCCTCTGATTGATATAGGCGTGTACATTAGGGCTTTTGTGGGTGGTGCAAACTATAGGATAGGGGGGAAAAAATTTATTTCCTAATCCTGATAGACTTCTAACTCCTCCTAATCATTCTATAAATAGTGACCTAGGGTCTTCATTTATTCATAGACTACCTAAGTGCAAATTAAAGAGGAGAACTATGATTGCTCATCTTTTGTAATCTTAATTCTTAAGCATTTGAGTAGTTAGAAGGAGTGTAGCTGTGGTGGAGATTTGTTGCGTTATGCCCACACACACAACGATTTGAAAAAAGAGAATAGCATTTAAGATCTGACGATAGATATTTGTTCTTGAAGAATTGTTCAGTCAAAAATAATATTTTCGGTCTCCAACTGGTACGTTAAATTAGATTTAGTTTATTATTTATAGAATCACGAGTTAGTTTCCTAGGTGCTTCATAAAAATTTTTATAATTCCGCTGCTTCACAGAATTAATTATTCCAACATTAAATGCTTTCTTTTGTCTACAGTATTAATGATTCATAGGCAACAACCGTCTATGGCCATCGTAAACCTTCTTCTTATCATGATTTAACTAAAATGAAGGTGTCTTTGTCATGCAAATAGGACACCTTATTGAACTCTTAATAGAATACCTGGATAGGTTTCTACATGCAAGGAAGTCGTTAATAGTTCACATCAATATTGCTCGGAGTGTGAAGGTCCTTCTGGAAAGCATCTTGGACTTGTATACCCCTTTCCTACAATCTTTTCAATTCATCCATCAAGGATGCTAGGTATATGTCAATGTCATTTCCTAGTAGATTATGTCCAGAAGTCAACAAAGCTAACATCAAGAACTTTCACTTTAGGCACAAGATTGGTGGAAGATTGTAATTGAGAAAAATAACGGGCCAAGTATTGTGTTTGCTAGTAAAATTACTATGAGGATTCATTCAACTAGCGGATAGAGCAAGACAAAGATTCCTAATTTTTGTACTAAATTCTGGTTTTTTGTATTAAATGCCTTCTAGTACGGTGAATCAGCCAAATGTCTCATCATATCATCATCAATCCTCCTATCATGGTGTCAAGTTAAATCCTTTGATGATCTGCATTTTAAAACAATCGCTTTAAGCGCAATTCTATTAGAATGTACCACAACACCTTTGTCGGTACATATTTTCTTCCCTCCGATAGTTTATTAGCTTTCTTCCACTAGACTCATTTCACACTAGGCATTCATCCAAGTCTTCATACTCTTTTTGGTATAGTAGCAGTCATTCGGGCAAGCTTTTATCTTCCCATACTCCATTCGTAGAATACTCAACATCTTTTGTGCCTCATATATAATAGTCAGTACCTTCTTATTATTGGGAAATGCATCATGTAAAAATTCTAAAAGTCATGCGAAACTTGAATTTGACCATCCACTCAATACCCTTAAATTCTATAATCTAATGAAACCAGATTGTTTGGAATACTTCGAACACTCGCAATACAACTCTCTGCATCTTCCACCATTGTCTCAAATAACTACGGCTAGTGCACAAAGTCTTCTTCTATATTATTTGTTATGTCAACCATGTTAATACCATCATCTTCCTCATCAAGATAACTAACATAGACATTTCCCTTCACTGCCGATGATGAAGTAGGGACTTCTTACCATGCTAAATCAATATTTGATAAGTTTGATCAATCCCATACTACAAATGGAATCTAACATCATCATATGATTGTTTTCTAATATTTTCACAATCTATACAAGGACAACGAATCATACTTCCTTTGACATTAGCTTTCATAAAAGGCAAAAAGTCACTAACCCATTTCTCATTTTCATCACTCATCCTACGAGTACTCATCTATTTCTTCTCCATTGCTACAAAAACAAATTAAATTTTATTCAATCTCACAACAAATTATCCAACAACAAATTTATAATAACTTTTAAAAATTTCTAACAACAATCTAATGATTTTACAAAACCTAAATAAAACATAACAATAAAATTATTTCAAAGAAACCAAATAATAGCAAAATAAATTAAGAGAAAACAATTTACTAACTAATAAATAACTAATTTCAAACAATTTCTAATAATAAATCTCCATTCGTAAAACCTAAATTAAACCTAATTATGTAAATAAATAAAAGAAACTAAATCTAACATACCCAAATCAATCATGTTCAATTTTACAAAGAATTTTAAAACTAACTTATAACTAATTTCAAACAATTTCTAATAATAAACTCATTTGCAAAACCTAAATAAAGCCTAATCAACTAAATAACTAAAGAAAACTAATTAAATGAAAAACAATTAATATAGAATTCTACTAACCAAACAGGAGGCGGCAATTGCAACCCAAAGCAGTGGCGGAGGGACAATGATAAAGAGCAACGGTGGGGACACGAGCACTGGTGGAGGGACAACAAAGGGAGAGGCAAAAAGATAGAGGGCGATGCAAAAAAACAAAGGAGAGGGAGACAGAGGTAAGGCAAGGGCGAGGGTGGTAACAGGCTTTGAAGGCGATTAGGCGACGACAACAATGGCAGAGAGAGGGCGACGGTGATTGGACGATTAGGGAAAGGAAGAAGGCAGAGATACAAGGAAGAAAGAGAAAAAACTGGGCACAATATCATTTTTTTAGAAAAATCAAAAAAGTTGCCTGATATTAGATGACGGTTTTCTAGAAACAATTGTTTAAAAGCATACTCTTAGACGACGGTATCATCGTCTAAAGTGTAGTATGGATTTCTAAAAGATAGAGAACTCTGTGTTACGCATATTTGGCACATATATAATGATGGTTTCATAAAAACTGCTGTCTTTCACGAGTTGCCTAAGCTACATTTTTGTACTAGTGAACGTGAAAGTAGACTAACCGTGGGTGGAGGTAGGTTTTATGGAGTACATTAGCGAATTACGGACAACATGGAGATGATTAGCAGGGGATTATTAGGGGCTGTTGTCACAAAAAGAGGAGTTTGGAGCCCTCGTTGCCGAGATGGATACTGAATCATCTTCGCCGAGGGGAAATAATGTTGGATTGTCATCATGTAGTAAAGGTGAAGGGGTGAGCGAGAGATTTTTTAACTTTTTATTTTATTTTATTTTTTTAGTTTTAAATGCTAATTATCGAGCATATTGTCGACATTTTCAACCATTTGCTTAGTTAAAGTGGTATCATTTAACTCTTAAAAAACATAGGTATGTGTTTTTTTCTTAATTATAAATCTGATATATTTATAGTATTTTGAATAAATTTAGTAGTACTTTCAGAAGTTTTCTTATAAAATAATAAAAAAAGTGTTATTGCAATAAATGTAATGTCCACTAATTGCAAGAAATAAATGCCACTAGATTCATGGTCAATGCCATGCATCATGTTACAAGCACAACATCTAGTCGTGAGAGCAGCCTTTCCTCCATGTCGTAAGCACAGCCTCCCCTTGTCATCGTCATCGACATCGACTTCCGTGCCCCACCAACCCCTCATTGAACCCCTGGTTTTCTCACTTTCTTTGTTTTAAGTTTTAAGAAGTTTTCAATTTTGGGCCTATTTGCCATTATTTAGAGGTTGTTTTTAGTTTCTACGAAAGCCTATAATAGTTTAGGATGTTTGATACATCTTATTTTATAAAGTTGTTTTTAAAAACTGCTGCATAAAAAAAAAAAAGTTGAGAAGTAAATAAGAGATTGTTTTTTTACAACAGCTTCTATATCATAATTTAAAATTACTAAACTTATCTTAATAATAATACATAGTTCATACTCTACCTTTTTTCCATAACAATTTAAAATATTAATACAAGAACTCTATAATTAATTTATAAGGTAACTTTTTTAATGTCATTGTGCTTTTTTAAGTGGTTTTTTAATTTAATTGAAATTAAAAAAATCCATGATATAGTTAGCAAATCAATAACATCATTATTGAAAAGTCAATTTCTATGGATAAAGTTGTATTTTTTTAGCATTTCAAGCTACAAATATTAGTATGATTAACCTTAAAATTAAAAATTTAAAAACTAAAACTGTAAACATGCTCAATAAACTGTCTATTTCTGTGATTATACATAGTCACAATAATTTTATACATAGTTTATCAAACACTTATAATTTCTCTTTTGGTATTCACAAAAACTTTGAAAAAAAATTTACTAAACACCTGCTTCTTATTCACAGTACAACACAACAAAAACACAGTACAACAAAAACATCAGCGCAACATGCAATACCAAGCTGGCCCTCAAAGTTATTAAAGTATTAGTTAATCGAATTCTCTTAGTACCATTAGTAGAGATTCTTGTGAAACACGTGTGCACTTTCCCAAACAATTTTTGATAATTGTTTTCAATTTTACGGTAGTTGCCAACGTTTTAAAAGTTAATAAAATTAAAAGATCGAAAATCAACTTGTCACCTACTAATTAAATTAATATGGAAACCAATAATTAAGCCAAAACCCTTTCTTAAACGTACATGAAAAAAAAAAAGAAAGAAAAACCTGCCAAAGTGATATGACTAGTGCCACGTTACTAATCCAAAAAAGGTTGTACGCGCTTGATTAGCGTCTCAAAAGCGACCTTTAATAGTTAGGTTGTTTTTAAGGGGTTAATTGATCACACTTCCTAAAAAAATAAATAAAACTCCTACCAATTCCATGAATCCTTTGTTTTTTTAAACTTCGAGAGTAGAAATTTGACTTGTATAACCTTAATTGTACCAATCCAAAAAAAAAAAAGTGCAAAATCAGGAACAAATATAAACAAATTAAGGAAACATTGTAGGACCCACGTTTGTCGAATAAACCACAATGCATGACTGACTTTTGTCCTTTTATTTTTCATCAACATCATCCCGTCTTCTTTTGTTACAATTTTGACATTCAGAGAATCACATTATATAAAATCAAATCTTACACCACAATAAATTGACATATCGCCGTTTGTATGTCTCTATTTAAGCTGAGCTAATCGCTTTTTCGTGTATCGTTTTTTTTTTTTATTTTTTATTTTTTACTGCTTTCTATAGTATTCATCCCTAGCCGGAGGCATAGTTTTAAGTATTATTTTTCTAAGAGTCGAAAGTGTTATTATTGATGGAAAAAGTGTCATTACAATTAAAGGATGGAGTTTTCTTAAACCAGAATAGTTCATTATAGAATAGTTCATTAACAATGGTGAGAATACAAGTGTAACACCCCCTCTAGCAGGATGTTATGAGACCTTACTTAATGTCATTTATTAAGTAAAAATATTTTGAAGTATTAGCAGAAAGCATGTAAACAAAAATTAGTAAAAATAGTGCCTTTAAAAGTCGAAACAAATTTTAAATTTTCAAAAACATATCTTACAATAATATATTTTAAAGACACGTACTGATTTATAAAAATTAACTAATTGCATTAAATAAAAAGCGTGTAAAATAAATAACCAACATATCGTTTTAAGAAAGACTTTTGAAAATATTAATCAAAACTTAGAAATTTTTGAACCACAATTTAAGACATAAGTTCCAATAAAACCCTAGAATTGCTATCCAATAACCTGCTTCACTACCATGCGCACACCCACGTCAAGGCTCCTCCATCCTAGAGCTTAGTTCCTACATACATATACAACATATGAATAATTGGAGTAAGCAAAAAACTTAGTAAATACATTTATAACCTCACAAAACATTTAACATAAGTTTTAGAGAAATCTTAAAATCAATAAAGCATGAAAGAAAATAACTTAGCATCATAAAACCATTATTTAAAAGCTTTCTTTAAAAAAAGTTATTTCCAAATATTAGTTTTGCTTATTTCTTGTTTATTGTTAGGGCCCTAAACATGTACCAAAACCCACAACCATGATGAGAGTGGGATTGCAAGTTTCAAACCTATCGAGGCACCTTATCTCTATTGTCTTTGGACCCATGTTAAAAGGAGCACCTATTGGCTCGGCGCAAAGACAGCTATTTCTATTATGGTACATGCCGCCTAAAACAAACATCTTTTATCTTGATTAGCTTTCAATTCTATATTTATTAGATTATGAGGACACATAGAATATAACATATAGATCATAAACTTGTTTCATAAAAAATCCTCATTGAAAATTTTATCATAATAGCTATCAAGATTTAAAATCATATAAAATAGCTATTAAGATTTTAGATCATATAAAATCATATCTTGAACAAACATGTTGCAGGTGAGAGATGTACTTACCATGTAAAACAACTTTTACTCTACAAGTTCTTCTATAGTGATGAGACTTTGAGACTCCTCGGTGTGCTTAATCCCTTTTTTAATTGTTTCATGTGACTAAGTATTATTGATTTCATGTTATAAAATATCTCATGGAATAAACCATACCAAATTAAAAGCAACACTAAGGCCACACAAACTGTTACTTAAGCACAAAAATAGATTCGTCGATCCTTACAAGAAAATTCATAATTAATTCTAAAAAAAATTGAAAAGTTACAATTCTTATTCCATATTAAAGTACACATCTAGAGCTTTCTTTTGATCTATTATCCATCCCCTTTCAAAATCATTAAAAACATATTATAATCTGACATTAAAAATTCCTTTTTTTCTAGCAACAGTGCATAATCTTTAAAAATTCATATCTTAAGGGAAAAATCTCCATTTTAAGCGGTTCATATATCAAAGTGAAGGTTAGAATCTCTGGATCATATATCAAAATTTTTTCCAGTTAGAACCCTAACAAATAAGTACGGTTTTTAGGTTTAAGTAAGGAGTCCCTAAACTTTAATTTTCACGTGAATCTAACAATCAAATCATAACACTCTTCAATTAAATCCCATCGAATAATCAAATTTAACACCATAATCCTATTCTAAACCACAATTGGATTCTATTAAATCACAAAAGGTGTCATAATCTAATTCATAGAATTTTAAACAAAATTCACGTAGACAAGATTTTCATTAAGGAATCTTAAACCATTGAAGGAAACAAAAAAATCATTAAATTATGGTTGCATATATAATCTTTTCTAAAATTTATTGTTTTCAATCCCATGCTATTAAAAACCATTAAAAAAATATAGAATCCAAAACACTTGCAAAAGAATTACTAAGAAAATAATCAATTCATATGAAAACCTTAATTTTTCAATCATGAAAAACAAAACACCAAAATCATAAACCAATCACCATAAAAATGTTATTAACAATATGCTTATTAAAAATCCATAACAAAAAAGAATTAAAAAAATACCTTTAGAATTATTGTTGGTTTAAAGAGAATTAGAAAAGAAGGAACAATAAGGAGAATAGGGAATTTCTAACTAGAAGGAGAGACTAAGAAAAATATTCTTAGATGGTTATATGGGCTAGGGTTGCTATCTAAAGGAGGTATTTATAGATTTCCCTAAAGTTGAATATGAGTATTTTTTTTAAAACTTACCGTAATATATATTTTGTTGGAATTAATTCTAATAAAGTATGGGCTAATATATTAAATAAATGTGTATGAATGCTATCAGATAAGACTAGCCTAATTAAAGTGATCTAATAAAGTAAAAAGTTTTAGGTTTTAAAGCATCTCATAAAGTGTGGGCACAAAATTATATGTAGAGACCTAAAGTCTAATTTCTATTTTTATGATAGGCCAAAATAGAAATAAGACAAATTAAGAAATAATTTATAAAATGGTCATAGTCCCTGAGTCATACGGTACGTATTTTTTCTCGCATCCCATCATTGAAAGATAGAGAAAAACTTCCTTTCAAAGAAACTGTACTGGCTCAAAAGATGAAAAACTAAAATTCAACCATTCAAATGGATTCAGGTATGCTTCTGCTAAAATTCTTGATGAATTAACATGAGTTTTAAAATTTAATGATGGTTTTTTAATTTGTAAATTTTTTTTAATAAGTGGTATAAGAGCCTCTTTATGTTGAATTATTGAGAAATATTTTCTTAAAAAAAAAAATTTGGTTGTATTCGGTCACATATACATTTATGGCATGCTGCTGAAAAGTAAAAGAAAAGAAGAAAATTGACGGTTCGGTTTTCCATATGTGTGTTTATATATAATATATATATATATATATATATATATATATTTGGTTGTTTATGGATTTTGGATTCGTTTATATATACATATATATACATATATATATATATATTAATATGATATATGTATGTTCTCACCGAAAAAAAAAATGATATATGTATGTAAGTTGTCAACGTAGGAATTCAATGAATTCAGTCTTTATGATTTCATGGATTTGGAATGAATTTATAATTATGCTATACGGCACATTTGCCGAAAAGAAGATTAAAAAAAAAACTCATTTGTATATATGCAATAAAGGCAATTCAGTCATTAATGGGATAGTAATCATATCAAAGTCAGGCGACCATTAATGGCTGCCAATAAAAAAAATTGGTGCAAAATGGTTTTAACTTGCAAAACCGTTTTGGTAAACTGCTGGATTACACTGGTTTACCAATTCAAGTTTGTTTTTGTTGGGCTTAGAGTTTGTCAAGCCCGTCAAGTATCTTAAGTGCAAATTGGGTCTGGATCAAATTTTTTGAGTTGAGTTTAAATGTTAGGTCAAATAATAGGTCATTGGGTTTGGGTAAAGAGTTGGATAGGGTTAACCCATCCGTACAATACCCGACCTGCAAGGGCCTGATCTGGTTTGACTTCATAGTCTGAATTTGATCGTTGACTGTTGACTTTGACAAAAAAAATTTTAGTTTTAATTTTGGTCATTTTTTAGTGTAATTTTAAATTCAAATATTTTGTATTTTAAATGTATTTTGAGATGAATTAATTGAAGCAATATGTCACCAAAGTGGCTTCTCTTGTAAAAATTAATTTGTTTTAAAATATAAACGGTTGTGTCCTTGCAATTTATGTAAATATTGACTGGCCCAAAGGAAGGCTAATATTTAACAGAATTGCATGTGCATCTATAGTAATAAACACGTGATAATTATTCGGTTCTTTACATGTGAACAATAAATCGGCCCAAAGGAAGATTTATTGTTTGACAAGTTCTTATTGTCAATGTTTGATTACTTCATCAAAAGTACCACTTACAAGTTAATATTTCTGTCCAAAGACTAAATATTAATGTTGTGCTTGGTATCTTGTGATGGGCCCTACCATTATTGGAATCTATTTAAGCATGATATGGAACTTATGTGAGCTTGTTGTTTTGTTGTGTTGTTCTCTATTCAGTTGCAAGTTCTGCTTCTAATATTTCTACTAGCATTAATTCAATCCCATGCTTAATGGCACAAACTTTAAGGCATGGCAAGAGAACGTTATGATTGTTCTCGGTGTCATGGATCTAGATCTTGCATTGAGGGTTGAACGGCCTCCTAACCTTACAGATAACAATTCCTCTAATGATAAGAGGGATATGGAAAGGTGGGATCGTTCGAATCGCATGAGTTTAACGATCATAAAGTATGCTATTCTGGAAACTTTCAGGGGCACTATGTCCGAAAAGGTTACTACAACCAAAGGTTTTCTTGAGGAAATTGAGAAGAGGTTTGCCAAGAATGAAAAGGCTAAAACAAGTACACTTTTGGCAAACCTTATTTCAATGAGGTATAAAGGAAAAAGGGAACATAAGGGAGTACATCATGGAGATGTCTCATCTTGCTTCGAAACTAAAGGCACTTAAGTTAGAGTTGTCTGAGGACTTATTGTGCATTTAGTTTTAATATCTCTTCCTGCATAGTTCAGTCAATTTAAGGTGAGCTACAACTGTCAAAAGGACAAATGGTCCCTTAATGAGCTCATCTCATATTGTGTGCCAGAAGAGGAAAGACTAAAGCAAGAGAAGGCAAAAAGTGCTCATTTGGCTACAACCTCTAAGGACAAGAAAAAGAAAAGGAAGAAAGGTAAGGAAGCTGCAGGTGCGACACCACAAAAGAAACAACAAAAGGGACAAGGTGATGAATTTACCTATTTCTTCGATGGAGGTACAAGACACAAGAAGAAGCAGTGTACCAACTATCATACATGGGGTGCAAAGAAAGGTATAATTCTAAATCTAGATTGTTTTGAGGTTAATTTAACTTTGATACCAAGACACATTTGGTGGATAGATTCCAGTGTTACTACTCACATAAGAGTGTTTTTGCAGGGTTGCCTGAGCTATCGAAAGCTAAGTGATGGTGAAAGATACATCAATGCGGGCGATGGCAAGTTAGTGGAAGTTGAGGCAAAAGGAATATTTAGGTTATTACTAAGGACTGGATTTTATTTGGATTTGAATGAGACTTATGTTGTACTGTCGTTTAGACAAAATTTGGTTTTTGTTTCTGTATTGGACAAATTCAGTTATTCTTGTTCATTTGGAAATGGTCGATTTAGTCTTTTTCAAAATTCAAAAGTTATTGGTTCTGGTTCTTTATTTGTTTATGATAACCTTTATTTGCTTGATACGGTTGCCTTATTTAATGAAACCTTGCATATAAGTACACGTGGTGTAAAATAAAAATTAACCAATCAGAATTCTGCTTCATTATGGCACAAGAGATTAGGTCATATCTCCAAGTAGATAATTGAGAGACTTGTGTCTGATGGGATTCTTGATCCCCTTGATTTTATAGATTTTAAAATTTGTGTTAATTACACAAACATAAAAAGATTAGGTGCCAACAGGACTTTAGACGTCTTAGAACTAATTCATATGGATATTTGTGGGCCATTTTTTATGGTTTCTTGGAATGGTCAACAATATTTTATTACGTTTATAGACGATTTCTTACGATATGGCTACCTGTATCTCATTCATGAGAAGTCCCAATCATTGGATGTGTTCAAGAATTATAAGGCTGAAGTTGAGAACCAACTCAACAAAAGAATTAAAGGTGTCATATCTGACCGTAGTGGAGAATACTATGGCAGATATGACAGATCAGGTGAACAACATCTAGGACCATTTGCTAAGTTCCTAGAGGAGTGTGGTATTGTCCTACAATATACCATGCCGGGATCATCTAGCATGAATGGTGTTGTTGAGAGACGAAATAGAACACTTAAGGATATGGTGAGGAGTATAATTAGTCATTCTACCTTTCCAAAATCTCTCTGGGGAAAAGCCTTAAAGACTACAGCTTACATACTCAACAGAGTTCCAACTAAAGCAACTGCCAAAAACCTCTTATGAGCTTTGGAGAGGCAAAAAGCCTAGTTTGAATCACTTGTACATTTGGGGTTGTCTAGCTGAGGCAAGGCCTTATAGGCCAAATGAAAAGAAACTAGACTCCAAAACTATCAGTTGCTATTTTATTGGATATTCTGAGAGATCAAGAGGTTACAAATTTTATGATCCCACAACTAAGTCGATTTTTGAGAGGAGAACTGTTTAGTTCTTTGAGGACGTCGAGTTTACGAGGGGAGATAAGGTTAAGGACTTTGTCTTTGATGAGGAATACGTTGATATTCCCACGGCTGTTATTGACATTGATCAGGCTCTTATTCCTAATATTGTTTAAGAAACAGAACCAAATCAAGACAATGTCGAAGAACCTCCCATTCCAAAAATTGTTCCAGAAAAATAAACTCTACCACCTCAAAAACCTACGCCATTAAGAAGATCCATTAGAGAAAGGAGAAGTGTGACTCCTAATGATTATATTATATTTCTCCAAGAACATGAGGTTGACATTGGAATGGTAGAAGATGATCCAATCAACTTCCGCATGCCATGGAAAGTTCTAAATCTTAAGAGTGGATTAATGCCATGAATGAGGAAATAAAGTCCATGAAAGAGAATGACATTTGGGATCTTGTCCCGTTTCCTAAAGGTGCAAAACCCATTGGTTGCAAATGGATATTTAAGACCAAGAAGGATTCGAAGGGCGATGTGGAGAGATATAAAGCTCGTCTTGTTGCAAAGGGCTTTACTCAAAAGGAAGGCATTGACTATAAAGAGACTTTTTCTGTAGTTTCTTCGAAAGACTCTTTTAGGACTATAATGACATTGGTGGCACATTTTGATCTTGAGCTTCACTAGATGGATGTTAAGACTGCATTTTTCAATGGCGACATTGATGAAACGATTTATATGATGCAACAAGAAAACTTTGTGTCAGAAGACTCAAAGCAAATGGTTTGCAAATTAAAGAAATTCATCTATGGGCTTAAGCAGGCGTCTTGTCAGTGGTATTACAAATTTCATCAAGTTATCATCTCATTCGGTTTTGAGATGAATATGGTCAATGATTGTATATACCATAAGTTCAGTAGGAGCAAGTATATTTTTCTAGTTTTATATGTCGATGACATTTTACTTGCCAGCAATGATATAGGCTTATTGCACGAAACCAAGAGATTTCTATCAAAGAAATTTGAGACGAAGGATCTTAGAGACGCCTCTTTTTTATTAGGCATACGATACACCAGAATCGCTCTTAGGTATACTTAGATTATCACAAAAGAGCTGATCAAGAAGGTACTTAAGAGATTTGGCATACAAGATTATAAAGCACGTGACACCCCTGTTGCTAATGGAGACAAGTTCAGTCTCAGTCAATGCCCTAAAAATGACGTTGAAGTTAAAGAGATGTAGAAGATTCCTTATGCATCTACCATAGGGAGTCTGATGTATACTCAAGTTTGTACGTGTTCAGATATTGCATACATTTTTGGGATGCTAGGCAGGTACTTAAGTAATCCAAGAATGGATCATTGGAAAGCAGCCAAATGAGTCATGTGGTATTTACAGAGAAAGAAGGATTACATGCTCTCATATAGAATTGGATCAGTTGGAGATCATTGGGTATTCTAATTCTGATTTTGCTGGATGCCAAGACAGTCAGAGATCCACATCGGGCTATATCTACATACTAGCTGGAGGTGCTATTTCCTGAAAGAGTGCTAGGCAGACACTAATAGCTTCCTCCACCATGGCAGCATAGTTCATATCATGTTATGAGGCATCCAACCATGGGATATGGCTATGGAATTTTGTCACTGGGCTACGAATTGTGGATAGAATTGAAAGACCACTTAAGATATTTTGTGATAATAAGTCAGCAGTGCTATATTCCAATAACAACAAGAGCTCCACAAAGTCGAAGCATATAGACATTAAGTTTCTCATTGTTAAAGAAAGAGTACAGAGTGATCAAGTGTCTATAGAACATATTGGAACAAACTCTATGGTTGCAGATTCGCTTACTAAAGGAGTACCACCCAAGGTCTTTCATGAGCAAACTACTCAAATGGGTGTTGTATCTCTTGAGGATATGTAATTTTAGTGGGAGTTTGTATTTTGGATGCTTTCTTGTTATCGACACACTTTATAGTTATTTTCTACAGAAATAAAGTTTACAGTTTATTTTCACTTTGAATATGTTTGATTTGATCTCAGTAAAGAATAAGGTTGGACCAGTAGGAAATAGGCATGTTAAGATCACATTGTATAAAATTTCCTTGCTACACATCTATACTTGATCCATGTCGTTCGTTATATTAATATACGTGACCATTGATGGGTTTAGTTATGTTGAATGTAACAAGACCACTTTGATCCTATATTGATATGATTGATGGACCGGATTGATTGGAGATGCTTTTGGTAATGACAGCACAATTCATAAGCTCATAAGGCATGATTCATATTTATAAAGTTTCATATATATAGCCCAAGTGGGAGATTGTTGGAATTAATTCCAATAAAGTATGGGCTAATATATTAAATAAATGTGTATTAATGCTATCAGATAAGACTAGCCTAATTAAAGTCATCTAATAAAGTGTAAAGTTTTGGGTTTTAAAGCATCTCATAAAGTGTAGGCACAAAATTATATGCAGAGACCTAGAGTCTAATTTTTATTTTTATGATGGGGCAAAATAGAAATAAGACAAATTAAGGAATAATTTAAAAAGGGTCATGGTCCTTGAGTCATATGGTACATATCTTTTCTGACATCCTATCACTGGAAAAGAGAGAAAAACTTCTTCTTAGAGAAACTGTACTGACTCAGAAGATCAAGAACCAAAATTCACCCATTCAAATGGATTTAGGTATGCTTCCGCTAAAATTCTTGATGAATTAACATGAGTTTTGAAATTTGGTGATGGTTTTCTTTTTTTATTTGTAAAGTTCCTTCCAACATATTTTTCTCCTCATCCTAGTCGCACGACCTCAATGTCTTTTTTTTTTACATAGTTAATTATATAGCCAACAAAAGTTGCCAACCTATATCCATATATATGTTTTTTTAAAAGTTCACCTTTATTCAAAAGTTAAAATAGTGATAAAGGTCACAGAATCCAATTATCACTTGTACCTTATCTAAAAACAACTGAATCTTTAAATAATAATTAGGATATGTGGCATAGTCTATTTTAAACCCATGCATATTAAAACTCTTTATCCATAGAATCGTGACTCCTCTTGCATATATATAACATTTAATTCATATACTTTTCAATTTTACTATTTCACACCAAGTCTCATCGCGATCAACTACGAAAAGAAACTTGACACGACATGCCAATTAGTAATTTATACATTATAAGCTAATAGTCCTATTTAAAACACAATCTATTCTTGTAACTATTTTCCTATTTACACTTGCCAACTTAAAGGTGTATTACAAACTCTCCAAATCTTATAAAAGGTTCGTCCTTGAAACTTATAATAACTCAGATTACTTAGGCTTCAACTTATCTTCGCATTCCCATGTTGCCTCCTCAACACTATGATTACACTATATCACTTTAACCAAAGCTATTTCCTTATTATTTCTTAGCCTCCTAACCTCTCTATCTAATATCTCAATAGGTTTCTCCTTATAACTCAATTCCTCTCGCACTTTTACCACTTGTGGATTAATCACATGATCGGGGTCATAAATGTATTTCTTAAGCATCGGTACATGAAACATATTATAGATTGCTAACATATTCTCAGGCAATTGTAGTTTGTAAGCCACATTACCGACTCACTTGATAATCTTATTAGGTCCTACATAGCAAGGACTCAACTTCCCTTTTTTCCATATCTCATTACCCTTTTCACAGGTGCTACCTTTATAAAGACAATCACCAATGGCAAATTTCAAAGGTCTTCTTCAAACATTTGTGTAAGTTTTTTGTCTACTTTGAACCATTTCAATTCTTTGACAAATGGTCTTAATTGCCTCGGTCGTTTCCTCTACAATGTTTGTCTTCCTTTTCATCTGCTCTTCCATCTCTTTCTTCTTTCCTGCTTCATGCAATAGATCGGGGATCAACACTTTCTGCCATACAATGCTTCATATGATGAGATCCCTATCATTGCATGGTAACTGTTATTGTAGGCAAATTCTTTTATTGACAAATACTTACTCCAACTTCCTTTCCAATTCAATGTACATGCACGAAGCATGTCTTCAAGTATTTGATTTGCTCTTTCCATCTGCCCATCTATTTGAGGATAAAAAGATGTACTAATCTTTAACTTTGTTCCCAATTAGGCTTGCACACACCTCCAAAAGTGTGAAGTGAATCTATTATGTCCATCAGAGATAATGGTTTTGGGAACTCCATGCAACCTAACTACCTTTTTAACATATAGCTGTGCAAATTATTTCGAGGTGATCATTGCCTTAATCAACAAAAAGTGCACGAACTTCATCAATCGGTTGATTATCACCCATATAGCATCATATCCATCTATTGTCTTAGGCAGTCCATTGATGAAATCCATGGATATATCCTCCCGTTTCTATTCAAGAACTTGTATAAACTATAGCTCTCCTTCGGGTCTTTAATGCTTAGTCTTAACTTCTGGCAAGTTAAGCATTTTTAAATGTGCTTTGCTACATTCCTCTTTATTCCATTTCACTAAAATTTCTTCTTTATGTCATTATACATCTTAGCGGCTCTCAGATGCAAATCATATGGTGTACCATGTACTTCATCTGACACTAGATTGCTTAGTTTGTCGACATTTGGCACACATACTTGATCTCTATGAAGCAATACTCTGCTATTAGAAACACAAAAGCCCTCACACTTTCCTTTTTGAATTTCTTGTCTAATCTTCAACAAGTCCAGATCCATGTCTTGCTTCTCCTAGATGATATCCAATAACATCGGAGCCGATGTAAATGACAACAATTGACCCACAACTAACTCCAAACTGAAACCCATTATCTCTTTTTCTAATGCTGATGACATGGCCCTTAAAGACATCAAGGTCATTGAAGACTTCTTATTTAATGCATCAACTAGACTACTTGCCTTTCTTAGATGGTAGAGAATTTTACAATCATAATTTTTCACCAACTTTAGCCATCTATGTTGCCTCATATTTAGGTCTTTCTGTGTAAAAAAGTACTTTAAGCTTTGATGGTTTGTAAATATCTTACAATGGACTCTATTGATGTCTAGCTCTAAAGTGTCGTGTGTCAACACCACGTGCGGCGCACACGGTGATCGGAAGACTCTTCCTACTCATCTCGGGCTCTTGAGGTAAACCTGCAACAAATGCAGGGATGCTTTGGAGGGAAGAAGGCATCAGTGTGGTACCGGCTAAAGGCTCTCCAATGTTCAAGTCAAGTACCTATTTGGTAGAGTATAGGAGCAAAGTTAGTTAGGAAAGAGCACATTACCTTGAGTTGTAGCAAATGTACTCAATTTATAGGCTACCACTTGAACCAAGTACTAGGTGGGTTTGACCCATGACTCGTATGTCACATCAAGACCTGTCAAGCGTAGGTGACAAGTGTCATGATCCCCACTGGAGGTTTGGTCTTTATTTGAGGGTTGGAATGATGCCATATGTCAACCTTTTACAGTGACTTGTCGTCTAGATGTAGGCTCTGACAGTTTGATCCCAGCATGTAATCTTCCCGATGAGGCGATGCCTTTTGTCACAACTAGCTGGGGTTGTGAGGAGCACCTTGGGAGAAAGAACCGAGCACATAGAGTTATGGATTTGTCTTCTCAATGATCTTTTCGAGCACAACAACCAAGCTGCTACAGAGATGGTCCTTGGGAACTTTACCAATCACACCCCTAATCGTAGCCCCCTAGTGCACCTAGTCAATGCTCAACCGGGTGGACTATACCAAGAAGGTGTGGTCGGCTATGGTTCGCCTTTGGGCTTAATCTCAGGGTGGTGGAATTGGAAGGGACAAGGGTTCAAGCTCGATGGGACACGTGTTAGCACGTGATTGGTTGCATCCCTATTGGGCGTAATTATTGCACCTCTTTGAATTTTGAGCCCAAGCTTTGGCAATAAATATGGGTTGGTTCTTCATCATTCCAAAGTGGTTTGCAACTGAGTTTCTAACCTTTGGAGTTTTAGCTGCTGAGTAGAGAATTGGAATCTGAGGACATTTTCATAGACTCGAACAGCTTTTTACTGAAGCAGGTAATTTTTGAGCATGAACTTAGCTATGAGCGACTCAAGTGATTCCTAAAATGTCACAGTCGTCTCCTGGTCAAATGAGGACACCGAGATCGACCGAGAAGTGTCCAAGGAGGTGGACATTATAAAGACATTGCCTAGGCTAGATAGATTGCCTAGGCTGGATAGAGTGGCCTGGTTAGGTAAGATCCTTAGTTTATGGGAAGGGATGGTGTCAGAGAGGGAATTCCTTGAGATGATCGAAGGAAGGCATCCCATCAGGCTGTGTAAGGGACAGGACCCGTATATTGGGCCAGCCACTGTAGGTACTTCTCAGGTCACTACCCAAGAATGTGCTACCTTGGTGGTAGCCTTTGATATGCTGAGTACATCAGGCTGGGGCGCCGAGGCATAGGCTCCCATAATGGGAGAAGTAACCATCGATTCTTCCACCAATGAGGAGAGGCCAGTTGGGTGTGAGGAGGCCAAGGACAAAGAGGAAGAAGCTGAGAGACTCACTGTGGTGACCAGGGTCCAAGAAGTGGTCGCCTATAGGATACATTAGCCAGGCCAGACTTCAGTGGCAGGATATACTTTAGGGATGATGCCGAGCTACCTTGAAACTCTACGTCGAGAATATCAGATTCTCAATGATGTTCTAGTTGTCCTACCATAGGAAGGGGACTTGCCCTTGAACCCACTAGAGGGGTACATCACCTTATATATGGAGTTCTTTCGAGTAGGACTTTGCCTTCCATTCTACCTCTTTCTCTGTCGGGCCTTGAACGACTTGAATATGTGCCTAGCTCGGCTAAATTTGAACTGCTATTGATCCTTGATCGGCATGTACATATTGTGGAGTTACTTCTTTGTGACTGAGACGCCATGGGTGGGCTTCAAGTAGGTCTTCAAAATGAAAAGGCTTCCTCAACAGAACGGGTGGTATTACTTCACCAGTTTCAAGAAGGACTTCATTCTTGGCAACTCCGACTCAGACAAGCTGTGGAAGTTTGAGTGGTTTTACATCAGGCGAAAGTGGATGTCTTAGGCTGGTAAGGTGGTGCCTGAAGATTAGGTGGTCCTAAAGAGGTTTGAGCAGGGACATATGTGGTTAAAGAGGCCATGGGAACCAAGCAGGCTTCTTACAGCCATTGAAGAATTATATACAAAGCCTGAGGCTTCTCAACAATAGGCATTTTTGCTACAAAGATGAATCTTGCTCATTGCGGCTAGTTTAGGGAGTCCAACGTAACTAACCCTCACCGAGATGACATACCACTTGCTCGCCCTACTGAGCAAGTAACCGTTGCTGGGTATATGCTGCTGACATCCCAGGGCCAAGCACTTACTGAGTTGCGTGGCCGGCGGGGAGCCATCATCCTCTAGTTTCAAGAACTCTTTTAGTGGTTCCTTCAGTTTAGGGCCGCCTATAGCTGATGAAGAGCTTGGGGATGTAATTAGGCTTCTTTACCAAGTAGGCTAGCTCCAGATCAGAGGTTTGACCCTGAGTTTTTTTTTAAGTGTTGCCGAGCCCAACCTCACATGGTGATTTTTCCTTCTTGTAGACATGTCTTCTAGGGGGATGTCAAGGCAAGAAAGGCAAAGGTAGATGGAGGAGCTTTGCCTCTAGACAAAAGGCAAAGAGGTTGCCAAGTCAAAGTCTGAGACTGTCGGTCTAAACCTTGTCCTCTTTCCGTTCATAAAGAGCCATACCTAGACAGCTTGTCCTCTTTGTACCAAATTGAGAAAAGAATAGTTTGACAGCTCCCCCTATCGGCACACGTTGTTTATATACCAAATCTTGTCCTTTTTACATTCATATTTGTTGAATGTATGTTAAGCAAAAAAAAGTCTGAGACTATCAGTCTAAACCTTTAAGAACTGGGCATATGATAGACAAATTATGTAGAAGACACGATTCTTAAGATGATGGCCTAAATTATAAGATCCGCAATTGAGGGAACAAAGTTGGGCACTTTATTCATGTAAAGATTGTTATGTTGTCTATATCCCTAACGAGAGATATTTTGACTTGACCATAGGAGGTGGATTCCATGAGTAGAAACATTGGCACATTGTCATAGGTGATGATGTGTTGGATCAGGACATAAAGTGAATTGATTTGGATAAATAATTCTATCTCTGCAAATCGATTCACTTTAGACAATCATATATATTGTATCTTAATCCTGAGATGAATAGTAGGCTCGTTGTCTTGACTTATGTCTTTTGATGTACCAAAAGGTGATATCCACATTTTAATAGTGGTATGCATACCAGTATATTGGAGGCATGACTCTTGATAGCGTAGACTTGTTATTCATAGATATGGAATCCATAGCTCCTCTTCAAGAGTAGTTGATATCCTTTTATATGTATTATCCTGTAATTGAAAAACTGGAGTGCTCAACCATTTGGATACATAAGTGTAACCTAATGGCATACCGTCTTTGGATGGTGAGTTTTCCGATGGCGAGATAACGGAACATAATAGAAAAATAATCAAGAAGGTAAGATAGAACTTGTCCCGAAGCTGATTATGGATAATTCTATAGGGATGTGATATATTATGATATGTCATGGAGACTTAATTGTACCAGCTTCGTAATTCTATATAGTTTGAGAGTGCAGCTTTGAGCTTTTAGTGGAGTAGCGTTGGAGTTGATAATTATGAAATGCAATTCTGGGATATTGGTTTTCACAATTATCGGGAGCTTAAACTATATAGGTCCATCAGGTCCCTTTTGCTAGCTCATAAAAATCTTGTAAAAATACAGCATGTTTCTCTAATAATTGGTGACTTGTGTCAAATTATCAGATTGACTAAAATTCGATGGGATCATATAATTCATATCTGTTTATCGGTTGAATTACTTTTGTGAAAATTAATGCAAGATAAACTCGTTGAATTATCGGGATCAAAAAATTCATGTTTGTTTATCCGTTGGATTAATTTTAAATAAATTAATTCAAGATAAACTTGTTGAATTATTAGGAATATTTATTTTTCTAGAGATTATCGAGATATGCCTCTTTTAATTAGATAACTTCTCTATTGACTTATTTGAATTAAAACCGAGGCTCTATCCCAAGAATCTCAGGTGGAAAATAAAAATTTACAGGGATCATTTATCAGAAGTTTGGTAGGCTGATCTTTAAGTTTGGCCTACTGATGGAGCAAGTTCGGCCTGCCGACTAAGGGATAAATAGCTCACATGTTTTCACACTGATTTTATCAGATATTGATCTGGATTTGATTCTGATTTGAATTTTTGAGGCCTTATCTGATAAGGACTAACTCTTGGGCTGAACCTCTATATAAAAGGGAGTGAGACTCATTGTTATTTAGATCAATTGAAAAATCTAGAGTGAAACTTTGCTAGTGAGACTTTGCAACTCTCTTGAAAGCTGTTGTTCACAAATCATAAACTATAGCTTTGGGTATTTCTCAATTGGTTGGAAGCAAAGTCATTGGGGAAAGGCTGAATGATGTGTGCCTACATGCACTCCGATTGTAGATAGAGAATAGCAAAGAAGACTAGTTGGTTGAAGTTCTTCTAGAACGTTACTTCTCTTCACGGATTACAAAACTTTTCAGCAAATAAGGTTAATAAGATCCGGTTAATTTATGCATATAGTGTGTCAAACTTGTGTTTTGAAAAATACTCTAGTATAAAAATTTGAAAATTCTACTGCGTACTATTTTTCTAACATCTTTACCCAGTAGGCTAGCTCCAGATCAGAGGTTTGACTCCAAGTTTTTTTTTTGGTGTTGTCGAGTCCAGCCTCACATGGTGATTTTTCCTTCTTATGGACATGTCTTCTAAGGGGATGTCCAAGCAGGAAAGGCTGAAGCAGATGGAAGAGCTCGGCCTCCAAACAAAAGGCAAAGAGGTCACCAGGTCAAAGAAGAAAAGAACTGGGGAGCATAAGTGACCTGTTGTAGCCGGTCCACTAAGCATCCCATTGCCACCATCGAGACACAAGGGCTCTTTGAGCCGGGGTGACAACACTCCTCCTCCTACTGCCATCATTGTCTCGTCCCCGCCAGCCGATTAGCCAAGGAGGCATTTGCCAACTCACCCCCTTATGGTCAAAACCATTGTGGAATCCATGCCAAATGAAGACTTCTTCAAGGTGACTAGGGAGCAGACCTTTCAGAGTTCTACTATTTGGCCTTCCTTTAAAGTGTCTAGGTATGCCCAGTTAAAATCCTGAGCTCCTTATTACTTAGGGCATTTTCTTGGTCTGTAATGAGTGCTCTTGTAGGTCACCACGCACCTAAAGCTCATCGACATTCAGGCCAAGCATCAATTCCACATTGAGCAGAGGAAGGCCAATACGGCCGCTAAAAAGAAGGATCGAGTGGAGAAACTGCTCAAGGAGAAGGCCAACAAGCTCTCTCAGGTGAAGGCTGCATTGGAAGACGACGTCACTTAAGCTGAGGAAGGGGCCTAGAAGGCTCAAAAGGAGGCGAAGCAAGCATGGACCGCCCTCCACAAAGAACAGGATAAGGTTCAAGTTGCTCGGGAGGAGTTTGAGTGATTTTTGATGGAGGAGCTGCCCCGCAGACTGACCTAGGCAGTGGAAGAATTTAAGGACTCTACCGAGTTTGTAGACTAGTAATACCTCAGGATAAAGGACTTTCAGGAACATCTATTATAGAAGCATCCCAAGCCTGCCGCTATGTATTGTTCCATTATTGTTGATCCCGCAGCCGGGAAGGTGGCGAGGAATAAAGAGGCCCAAGCTTCGATAGGGCAAGGCATGGTCATCGACCTGAAAGCCAATGATGGTGCCAGTGAAGCCCAGACTTGATGCCCCCCTTATTTTTGTTTTGTTTGTCTAGGTTCAAGAGGTGCCCAGCTACTTATACCTCCCCCCAAAACTATTAATAATTTTTTTTAATTTTCCTAAGTTTAAAGTTTCTCGAGTTGTTCTTTTATTTTTGTTTATTATATAATTTTTGTTGGGTCGAGCAGGAGCATGTCCACTTCTAGGATCCACTTATTCGGGAACGTTGGTCTGGCGAGTCTAGTTTGGGCTAGCTACTGCAGCGCGTAGTTCCTTGTGACCCCTAAGACTTGTTTAAGTCCATGACTTCTTACATGTCTAATATGGTTGGTAGTTTTATTCCTCAAAGTCGTCACCTTTTCGATGTGACTGTTGGTCGGGTAGTCCGTGGTGCATTGGACTAGTGGTTAGCATACATGCTAACCTGCCCCCTAGTTGGGAGTTAAGACGGCCTCCGTCGTCAATAGTTGTGTCCTTTTTTAAGATTTGAATTGCTCAGAGGAATTCTTTGAATTTGTACTTTTATTAATATCTCTTTTTTGTACATTTCTTTGCATTGCTCGACAAATCTTTAGTTACAAAAAAATGTCGAGGCCAGAGATCAAACAAGGTGTTTTGGCTTTTGTCAGCAATAGAATTTCTTCAAGTGCTTGGAGTTCCAAGGGTGGATGAACATATTTCCTTCCATATCTGCTATCTTGTATGTGCCTGATCGGATGATGCCAATCACTTTGAATGGGCCATCCTATTTAGGTCCAAAGGAATCGAGACTTGGCTGTTGGATGGTTACTTTCTTCAAAACGAGGTCACCAACTTTAAAGCTTCTTGGATCAACCTGCTTGTTACAATATCGGGCAACAACTTGATTCCTAACAATAGTGTGGATAAGAGTAATATCGCTCTTTTCTTCTAGGAGATCAATTTCGGACATCATGAGCTTGGCATTTCGTAGCTCATCGTAGTGTTCGACTCTAAAGCTCAGCAAACCAACCTTAGCTGGGATTATGGCTTTAGATCCATAGACCAAGGAAAATGGAGTTTCTCCTATGGTAGTACGAGCTGCTATGCGATATGCCTAGAGTACCTTTGGGAGCTCCTCGATCCATACACCTTTGAGTCCTTCCAATTTCTTTTTCATGTTGTCTTTGATGGTCTTGTTGATTGCTTCAACCTGTCCATTGCTTTAAGGGTACCCAGGTGAGGAGAACACTTTCTTGATGTCGAAATGTTCACACATTCTGAGGAGACTAGCTGCTTTTAACTGCTTAGCATTGTCAGTAACTATGGCATGCGGGATGCCATATTGGTAAATTATATTCTTCTAGATAAAGTTGGTGCACCTAGCTTCGGTTACATCGATGCAGGGTTTGACCTTGACCCATTTAGTGAGGTAATTAATGGCCATTATGCAATATTTAAACTATGATCGGGCTAGGGGAAGAGGTCCTATTAGGTCGATGGCCCACTTTACAAATGGCGAGGCAGATATCCTAGAGTTGAGTGGCTCGGCATGTCATCCAATTGTACAGGCAAACTGCTGGCACTTAAGGCATTTTTGTGCGTATTCTTTGCAATCTTGGTCCATGTTCGGCTAATAATAGCCTTGGCGGAGACACTTAAGTGATGAAGAGTGCCCCACTGCATGATTGCCATACAACCCGCTATTCCATGGGGTATTGAGCTTCTTAAGGCCCAATATATCTCTGATAAGATATGGTAAAGATGAGTTTGTAAAGCATCTCCCCAATCATTGAATACCAACCGAGCTGTTACAGATGCATCGAGCTTCTTCTTAATCGTTGGGCAACTCAGCTATGGTCATGTATTGGATGATCGAGTCCATCCAAGTTTCGGTTTGCTCATCGGCTACATTTATCACTTCTTTACTAATGTTTAGCTTGGCCAGCCTATCGATTGGAACTAATGTCAAGTCATTGTCTTCTAGGCCCAAGGCCAGTTGAACGAGGGTGTCAGCTTCAGCGTTCTAGGACCTCGAGATCTGAACAAAAGAGTAGGCCTTGAATTGTCTAAGCAAGGCTTTAACTTCCTTCAAGTACGTAGCCATGGACTTATTTCGGCCCTAGAACCCACTATTAACCTGCTGGACAACAAGCATTAAGTCGTTGTAGATGCGGATGCAATCCACCCCAAGGTCCTACACGATCCTGAGCCCTACTATCAAGGCTTCATATTCTACCTCATTGTTGGAGGCCTTAAAGTCAAAGTAGAGTGCATAGCTTGCCTTGTAGCCATCTAGACTAGTGAGGATAAGACCAGCACCCGAGCCGTTCATGCTTGAGGGTCCGTCCACGAACAACTTTCATTCAAGCTTGAGCTCAGTAGCGCTGCTGCTGGGAGAGTCAATGTTTTCAATGGTTGCCTTCTTAGCCAAAGGGGTGATCTTTCCAACATCTATGAATTCTGCTATGAAATTGGCCAAAGCTTGTGCTTTTATGGCCATTTAAGGCACAAAATGTATGTCATATTGCCTAAGCTCAACAAAACACTTAGCCATCTAACCAAAAGTCTCTGGATTTTATAGGATTTGACATAAGGGATACCTAATCGAGACTCATTGGAGTTTCCAGGCAGAGGTAATGAGGGCAAATGCCAAGTTCAGTAGAGGGGACATCTCCTTGACTCCCTAAAAGGCCTTGCTAGTGTAGTAGACTAGCTTTTGAACCTTCTCTTCTTCTTGGACGAGGACCGAACTGACCGCCTTCTCAAAAACAGCCAAGTAGGCATAAAGCGTTTCCCTCGATAAAGGTTTGGATAGGAGTGGGGGTGTGGGTAAGTATTTTTTGAGAATTTGGAGTGCTTCTTCACACTCTTTGCTCCACTCAAACCTCCCCTTGAGTGCCTAGAAAAAAGGTTGGCACTTCTCGATAGACCGGGAGACGAACCTAGACAGGGCTGCTACCATGCCAATTAGCTTCTAGAGTTCCTTGACTATGCAAGGAGTTGCATATCCACCACAGCTTGGGCTTTCGCAAGATTGACCTCAACACCATAGTGGTTGACCATAAATCCAAGGAATTTGCTGAACTCCACTTCAAATGTGCACTTGGCTGGGTTGAGCTTCATTCTGTGTTCCTAGAGTATGTCGAAGCTCAAAGGTCGATGATATGGAATATAGCTTGGGTCCACTGGATGAGCATGTCATCGACATATACTTCCATAGTCTTCCCGATCAGCAAAGCAAACATTTTGTTTATAAGGAGGTGGTAGGTGGGCCCAACGTTCTTCAGTCTGAACGGCATACCATGTAGCAAAATAATCCCTGGTCTGTAGTAAATATGGTCTTTACTTGGTCTTCTTTGGTCATCCTTATCTGATTGTAACCGAAGTAGGCATGTAACACCCAAGGCTTAATTAAGTAAGATTAGTGTGTAAAACGGTGAATTATTGTGCCATGATGCAAATTGAACCTAATTTAACTATTTTGTGATCTTTCCAAATTAAAGTTACTTTTAATTATTTTTAACCACTCTTAATTACCTTATTTCTTATTTTGAATTTTAAAAGAAAATAATTTGTTAAACATCTAGTAAGCCCCTTTTTTGGAAAAACTGTGTGTTGGAACATAGTTTTCACTCTGCAAGCCACCCTTCTCCTTTATTTATTCCACTCCCTCTCCTCACTCCCTTATTCTCTCTCAGATTCTCTCTTTCTCCTCTTTCTCTCGCTCTCTTCTCTCTCTCTATGTGTGCATGTTTCACCCTCTCTTTCTCTCTCTTTGATTCAAAATTTTGAAGCTCAAGCTTCGATTCTCGATTTCAAGCTTGGATTCAAGGTTAGTTTAACTTTTTTTCAAAATTTCAGATTTTGTCTTAAACTCTAAATTTTTCTTTGAATGTTGAATTTGAGTTTGTTTTAGATTAGGAAACCTTGAATCTAAGTTAGTGGAACTCAAATCATCTAGAATCTAGGTTCAATTTGATGAAAAATAGATTGAATTAGGTTTTTCCCTTTTTTCTCAATTTTTCTCAATTTTTGGATTTCTTTGAAATTTTCAATGTAAATCTTGTTTAAATGTGTTTAAAAGTATTTTAGTATGTTCTTCTATCATTTATGAACATTATGCATGCTTTGGGAATTGAAAAACTAGTTTAAAGTAAGATCTTGGGCTTGGGAGGCCGAGATTAAAAGTCTCGGGTCCCTAGATTTTTCTAGTTCGACAGGCCGATCTTGATCATCGGTAGGCTAGAGTTATTGTCGATAGGCCGAACCTGGAGCAATTCAACAGGCCGGTTTCATGTGGCCGGTAGGCCAAACTGTGAAGTTTGGCAAGCCAGACCAAGGGGTTCGGCAGGCCGACCATGGTTTGTAAAATTTGTGATTTTTCATCAGTTTTTATTGTTTAAAAACTATAGATAGGAACCTTAGCCTTATGGCATGATTTTGTGAATCTAAATGGCACACTAAGTTACCATAAGATAACATAATAATGTAGAATACCATAAGCTAGATATTGATGGATCTAGTTTCTATTTAAGGTTGTTCGTGATTCTGTGGAGCTAACGTATAGCGGATCGAAATCGTGGTGCTGAGTCGGTGTGCAGGATATCAAGGTAGGACTTGTACCCCCTTTCTTGGTAGTCAGCTTTTTAATAATTTTGGTCTCAAAAGATTCTTTTAAATTGTTTTTAATAAACGACAAAATGCTTTAAATGTTTTCAAAAGGGGCCTTTGGCCACAAAATGACTTCCTTCAAAATGATGTCTTTCAATGTGGCTTCTCACAAAATGATTTCTTTGAAAATGAATTTCAAGAAATGTTTGAGATGAATTTTCTTATTAATTTCATTACTTGATGTAAAACGAATGATCATAATGAATCAAATAATGAATGTAAATAAGAATACTTGGTAAGATGAAACCTAAATAATGAGATAATACTAGATGCATTATTAATACCGTCCAGAATAAAATAAATGAGATGATGCCATACACAAAGATCGGGTCATGGAGAGTACGACCTTAGAGGCAGGTCCCGAAACCCAGCTGGGTCACTACAGTGGTGATATAATGGCTTTGCCAACAAACTAACTAATAAAGATCATTTCAAATTAGTGATCTAAAAGGTAAGGATGAATTTTAAAATGTTTTATTCATCTTTCTGAATTTTTTTTAAATTACTTTCAAATATGAAAATTTATGTTTAGAATTGATTTTTTTTTCTAAATTTAGTCCTATTCAGCCTTCCACTCACATTTCTTCATTTGTTTTAAAACCTTATCCCCTAGGTGGATTGCAGTTTAGGATCGATTTGGAGACAACAGGGCGACCATGTGAGTTGTAGGAATAATCTTAGGTTATTTACTTATTTTAAACAAGGCATGTATTATTTAAATTTTTATCTCTCGCGTTAGACTGTGATTGTAATATTTTATTGTCGATACCATGTGTGCACTCTAATGTGGGTGCGGTAGGTTCCAACCTATGTTTGTTTGTCTTTATTATTTTATTCATGATTAACTGTTTCAAAATAACAATAATTGTTTTAAAATGTATTTTTAAAATATCACGTTCTTCAAAATCTCCCCAAAACATTTAATTGGTGTTTTTAATCAAAATTTTGGTTTAACTAAATTAATTAATCCACCACGTCATTACCTATACTCCGAGGCATGACAGAATGGCATCGGAGCTCAAGGTTATGAACCTTGGGAATTGTGCACATATAAGTACGATAGTAAAAGGCCTCTAGCAGTCTAATTTTGTTTTTAGAAACTGAGAGAATGGCACCTGGGCATCATCCAACTGTAGCTAACGTGAGCTCATGAATGAGGGAAGTATGACAGGAGCTACATTTGTCACTTTTCAGCAAATGGCAACAGGGGTTAGATCTGGCAATTTAGAGGCAAGTCGCTCACATGGGTGCTTTAAGGAGCTTCGGCGTGCATCTATCTCGACTTTCGATGGAGTTGGGGGTCCGTAGGAGGTTGAATATCGATTAGACCCAGTGGTATATCAAGTGGAATTTGTGGTTTATAAGTTGGAAAGTAGTGCTAACACCTAGTGAAAGCAAGCAAAGCATCTGGAAAATGATAGGAATATTGGCGGGGGAAGATTCAAGGAATTGATCCGTGAGCGTTATTGTCGCAAGGATGCAAAATCAAAGGATCGTCGAATTCTACCGGATGGGACAGGCTGACATGACAGTTTAGGAATACGATGTGAAGTTCGATGAGTTGGCCAAGTTTGCTCCATTCGCCGTGGCATCTGGATGTGAAGAGTGTATCAAGCTTTAGGAAGGGCTCAATACATCCATTCGACGGTAACCGGTGGTCTTGTGACTTCAAAATTCTAGTAGGTTAGAGTCGTCAGCTTTATCGGTAGGAAGAGATTACACTTTCTACTGCAAGGATTGGATGAGAACATCAGGAAGATCCTAGAGGAGCAATAGGAGAGGTAGCGATCACCAAGCTCAAGTGAAGAATCAGCGTGGCGACATTAACAGTGGGAGCAGTAGTTCATCCAGCAGCAAGCGAAGTAGCCTTTGCCATTTCTGCCAGCAGCGGGGATGCATCGAGTGGAGTTGCCTAGTAAGGAATGCTCGACAAGGATCTCTAACTGGAGGAAGCATAAGCCGTCAGCCTCAACCTCAGTCCTCACTTCTACTTCTTCATCTTCAGTCTCATCAGTTTTCTTTGCAACAGTATCGGCCGATGAACCCAGGACATAGCAGTGCTAACTGAGGAAAAAAAAAGAGACTCCAATTCAATTTTGCACCATAATTTCAGGGATTTTAGATGTTGAGACCAGCAATGTGAGAGTCGACGGTATGGTTCTAGTTTCTTAGTCTTTAGTTTCGATTCTATTTGATACTGGTGCCATTCATTCTCTCTCTTTGAGTTCTTTTATACATGCCATAGGATTAGAAATAGAGGAATTTAATGAATCATTGATTATTATTTCACCCTTGGAGCAGGTGTGTGTGTGAACTATACATGTAGATTTTGTAAGATAATGATAGAGGATGAGACTCTAGAAAGAAATTTGACTATAATTCCTATGAGTATTTATGATTGGTCCTAGGGATGAACGGGTTGTCCAGGTAAGATGCAATTGTAAATTGTCACATTAGAAAGGTAACCCTAGTGATTGATGGGGGGGACGGTGATCATTTACTAGGGCGGCAACGATTGAGTAATGAGCGATTAACTCACGAAAATTTGTCTAGATGTACGAGAAAACCAACATGCTATATATATATATACTTCTTTTTGGATCTGGAAGACGAGTCTAATGTTGCAAGAAGAAATGTAGCAATACCGGTGGTTGATGAGTTCAACGATGTCTTCTCCAATGAGTTATTGGATTAGCATCGCATCGGTAGATTGAGTTAGCGTCGAGTTATTCCCAAGGATCGCTTCGATTTTTGTAGCACCGCATTGATTGACACCGACAGAAACAAAGAAATTAAGGAAACGACTTTAGGAACTTACAAACAAAGGATATACTTAGGACAATGTGGGATGCACCTGTTCTGGTTGCTGAGAGACATAATGGTACGCTCAGGTTGTGCGTTGGTTATGAGTAGCTGAACTAGGTCATCGTAAAGGATAAGTATCCACTGCCCAGGATCGATGGATTATCCAGCTAGTTAGGAGGGTCCCGATATTTCTCGAGGATGGATTTACGATTAGGATAGCAGTGACTGTATGTCAAGGAGGTTAAGTTTCTGAGGCATATCATCTCCGAGCAAGGTATCTCAGTGGATCCGTCTAGGATAGAGGCTATAGTATGGTGGGAACAACCGAAGTTGTGGCCGAGATTCACAGATCTTTAGGACTTGTCAGACACTACTAGTAGTATGTGAAGGATTTCTCAAAGATAGCAGCTCCATTGATGCAGTTGATCAGAAAAAGATGTCAGGCTTGAAAAGGATAAGGAATGTGATACACTTTCCAAGAGTTGAAGAATCGGTGGACTACTGTTCTTGTATTGGTTATATCGAGTAATGACAAACTTTAGGAGGTCTACATTGATGCATGAGGACAAGGACTCGGATGTGCGTTGATGCAGCATGGGTGAGTTGTGGCTTATGGATTGCAATGGTCGAGGCCTCACTAGCAGGACTACCCTACGCATGATTTAGAGCTTGTCGCAGTGATTCACGTTTTGGGGATCTAGAGTTACAATTTGTATGGAGCGACATTTCAGGTATTCTTGGATTACAAAAGCTTAAGGTATTTATTCACTCAGAGGGATTCGAATTTGAGGCAACGGAGACAGATGGAATATATAAAGGACTAGGATTTCTCACTACAGTATCATCCAGGTAGGGTCGTCGTGGATGTAGACCGCTTAGCAGGGAAGCTTCAAAGATTCTCGCATATCTGGTGCCAGAAGATTAGGAGAGATGCTATCGTGAGTGAATATGGGCTGCAGTACCATGAAGACTTCGATTAGGCAGCAGCGTATCTTAAGGATTTGAATTTAGTACTTGTTTAGATGATGAAGCAGAGTCAGTGGTGAGACTGGCATCTTTAGGGAGTATCGAATGGGGAATAGTTTAAAGACTAGAGGATTCCTACGGATGCATCGTTGTAATCTCAAGGGACGTCTGGCACTGCCTGCAATCAAGGGAGTGACGAAGGCCTTGATGGATGAAGCTCGTAAATCTCAATTTTCTATTCATTCAAGGAGCATGAAGATATATTGCATTTTGCAGAGGCAGTACTACTAGAGAGGCATGAAGAAAGATGTTCAAGAGTGCGTGGCCAAATGCGTGATTTGTCTTCATGTGGCAGCCGAGCATTAAGAGCCCGCTGGTCAGCTTCAACATGGGAGCATGTCACGATGGATTTTCTCATCGGATTGTTAAGGACAGAGCAAGGGCATGATCCGATTTAGGATGTCATTGACAGGTTGATGAAATCGATGCAGTTCATTCCCTTCAGATTGGCATGCTTGAGGAGAGATCTTGGGAAGCCATATGGCATGGTTGCTTGGAGTTTTCTTGTCCATCACTTCTAATACAAATGTTCAACTTAACGCCAAGTATTGGAGGATTTTTCAAGAAGCTTTGGGCACATACTTGGAATTCAACACGGCTTTTCATCCTTAGACCAATGGGTAGCCCAAACGAGTTATTCAAATCTTCGTGGATACGTTACGCGCGTGTATCTTAGACTTTGGTGGAGTTTGCATACAGGGTGGTAATCAGGAAAGCATCGAGGTGGCACCGTATGGATGGCTGTGTTGATCTCTAGTGATTCAGGTAGGATCGAAGGACAACATCATTATCGGACCTAAAGAGACCCGCGAGAGTAATGAAAGGGGTACTGCGATTCATGAATCGGTTAAAAGTTGCTTAGAATAGGCGAAAGAGTTCTAGGAATAGGAGACGCTAACCTCTAGAATTTGAGGTAGGGGATTCCATTCTCTTAAAAGTTTCGCCGTGTAAGTGAGTTTCATGTTTCGATGTGAGTGGGGAACTTACACCAAGGTACGACGGATTATTCAGGATTTCTCGACGTGTCGGAATGATCGTTCATCACCTTGATTTTCCTCCTGAACTCTTTCATGTTCATGTGGTATTACGCGTGTCGATGTTGTCACAACCTTCCTTTTTCCAGGCTATGAAAGACTTTTTTTTTATATATACTTACATATAGGTGTAAAACTCAGATTTTTTTTTAAGGACAAGTCATTCATGTGAAGTTTAGCAACTCATCAGGTGTAAACAGATACATATATTTACATAACACACTCTCTTTTCCAATACTATTGCTAAATATTCTCGAGAGAGGTTTGATATACTTAAATATGTTCAGCTCTTACATAGCACGTTCAAAGAAAACAAGTTTAAAATATACAGTAGCAGAAACGTAACTGTGGCGGCATCCATACCCCTTTATGCTCATTACTCATCACCCTCTGCCAGCTCATCAGTGACTTGGTTTTGACCTTTTAGTAGGAATACCTACAACATGAAATACTTAATGAGCTTACGCCCAGTAAGTCCCATATAACCTACATGCTCATTCAATAAAATGCATGAACCATTTATGCTTTCTTATAAACATTCTTTATCATTTTCATTTCTTATCTTTAACTAGGGCCTAAGTGTTCGTACCATTGAGCACTTAGGTCTACGTAACACCATGACCATACTATATCCTTGAACTCCTCTTGAATCAGGAGTCGGTACGACATCTTTCTTAAGTTCTGGTGACATAATTACCAGCCCAATTATTATGGTTAGCATACCATGCATGAAGTGACAAATGCATGTTATACACCATACATAAATACTCTTGTACAAAATAGTATACACTGGTACATACTTTTATACTTGCAGGTATACGTTAACATGCACACCAGTATACCATATAATATACACACAAGTATATGTATATGAATAGGTATACACCTTGTTATACACACAGGAATACATATACACATGTCACACTCTATACCTACGATTCCATACTATAGGTGGGATGAGTACTTACTTGATTCGAACGTCAAGTAATTCAACCTCGATTTTGCTCCGTCCTAAACTTCTAGGATCCTGTTGGCCAATTTCAAAGCCATTAGCCAATATTCACTATGTTTCAACACACAGTGATCGTTAATTAATGAACTGAGTTGCATAACTATATACAACTCTAGAAACCACTAGTTTTTCTTATTTCTTTCTAACTCTAACCTATCGTTTCTAATGAAGGGCGGAAATCTTTCTAATCATTACTTTTTCCCTTTTTGAAACATTTGATGTGGTTCGGGTTATACGGGCAAAAATGACAATTTTGCCCTCTATGAGCCTACTAACCTATCCCTACTAACCTATCCAAGCGCGATTTTGTTATTTTAACAAAAATAGTCGCGTATTAATTTTAAAATAAAACCTAATGGCTCGGATCTCCTTAATTCATATCTACACCCCATTTTCATAAAAACTTTGCAGTTTAGCGCCTAAACTGAAATTTTTTTGACAATTTTGCCCTCGGGCCTAAAATTTATCTCTTTAAACCAAAATTTCTCATTTTTCATAAGAACCATTTTTACTCAAAGTACCATATCTTAAATCATTTTGAAAAATGATATTTTTCCATTTTAACATTTTTTTCACTTTTAAGAAATTCTTGAAAAATTAAAATCTCACAATTGGTTGAGATTTTCGACGAACCGTCCTTATTGCCTAACAGTTTCATCGAGATCCACAACTTTCATGTTTTAACTTTTCTCAAATTCTCACTGTTTAGGGGTGTTTTTGGGTATTTTTCAAATCTGTTGAGGGAAAGCTTTTTCTTTCAATCTAGTCCTTAGGGTATTTTTTGTAAAAATCCATTTTGAAACTACGTTCCAGCCACTGCATAGACAGATTCACCCCTTTTCCAAACCTTTTCTATACCAAAACACCGTTTTTGCAAAACTTAACCTTAAAATTACAAAAATAACATGTTTTGCATAAACTTCCATTTTGCATCAACAACCCATAATTTTGACAATACCATCATACTATAAGTCACGTACTCATGGAATATAATCAAAACTTTGCCTAAAAACATCACATGCTTTAGAAATAATAAAGATCAAAACAAAAATTACATAAATTCAAGTTTAAGGGTTTAAAACTTACCCAATAGAGATTTTGTGCTTCAAGCCTTCCAAGGACTCCTTTGAAGCTCTTTCCTAAGCATTTTTTTCATGTAAAAATCTCCTTGAATCAAATCCCTCCTTAACCCATGAAAAACCTTAAGAAAACTAAAAAAAAAGTTTAGGTTTTACCTTAATTTTGAAGAAATCCTTTAACCTATGCTTCTTGAATTTGGTTGGGGTCAATTTGTGCAAGATTTTGAGTTTGGAAAATTTTTGTTGAATGGTTCTCCAAGGCTGTTGAGTGGGTGAGGAAGAAAATAAGAGTGATTTTGACTTGTTTCATAATTAATACAAGCTTATCACAACTATGGTGACTCATCAACAATTTAATGGGCTTGCTAGATGGAAAATTGTGATTGGGCCACTTTTTGTGATGTAGTGGCCCAATAGGATTTTGTTGGGTGTCCACTTAGTAGCCCAAAAAATTTTACACTGTATAAGTTTTCACCAATCAATATTTTTTTCTATACTACAGTGGTCACATTAGTGCAAACTCGTAACCTTAGACTGTGCAAACTATTTTACTGGCCTTTAGTCTACTTTTGAAGGCCAAACGTAACATTTTTCATATCTGTGTTTTCACTTAATAGTATACTTTTACTGCGTCTGCCTCCTTTTTACTCTAGGTTGGGTTTCAGTGGACTCTATGCCTTACTCGTATTCTAAGTACTCATTCGTTTGTATCACAATTTTGCAATAAATTGTGATACAAAATTCATTTTATGGATATTATTTACAAATTTTTGAGTAATTTAACTCATAAAATCTGTATTAAAAATATCCATCATGACATCACATTCACAGTGTAATACTCAATTAATACTGCTTATTTACATATTATCACAATTTTACAAAAGTTACAATTTCAAGGCTAAATTCATTAATTAAACCTAATTAAATATTAGGTTTTATTAATGATTTTTTTTCCTGGTCATTACAGATGCTTTAGAAATGTTCATCCGAGTCAAGCAAGATTACCTTGACTCATGATGTGAAGATTCAGGAAGACATGAACTATGAGGAGGTACAGGATTAAATTATCGATCGAAATGTGATAGGTTTGTGACGCCATGGAGTTCCGTTAGTGAATGTGGTGTGGTAGCACCACAGGGCTAATTAGGCAACCTGAGAAATTAGAGTCGACTATGCAGGAGTCGTATCCGCATTTATTTTGTTTTGTTTTTAGGTTGGTTCCTGAATTTCAAGGACGAAATTTCTTTGAGGAGTGGAGAGTTGTAACACCCAAGTCTTGATTAAGTCAGATTAGTGTGTAAAATGGTGAATAGTGTGCCATGATGCAAATTGAACCTAATTTAACTATTTTGTGATATTTCCAAATTAAAGTTACTTTTAATTATGTTTAACCACTCTAAATTACTTTATTTGTTATTTTGAATTTTGAAACAAAACAATTTGTCAAACGTCTAGAAAGCCTCTTTATGGAAAAATTGTGTGTTGGAACATGGTTTGTACTCTACAAGCCACCCTTCTCCTCTATTTATTCCTCTCCCTCTCCTCACTCCCTCATTCTTTCTCAGATTCTCTCTCTCTCTCTCCTCTTTCTCTCGCTCTCTTCTCTCTCTCTGGGGGTATATTTCACTCTCTCTTTCTCTCTCTTTGATTCAAAATTTTGAAGCTCAAGCTTTGATTCGCAACTAGATTGGAGGCCTAGGAACATGATTGAGCTTCCACAAACCTGATTTCAAGCTTGGATTCAAGGTTAGTTTAACTTTTTTTCAAATTTTCAAAATTTGTTGAACACTCTAAATTTTTCTTTAAATGTTGAAATATGAGTTTGTTTTAGCTTAGGAAACCTTGAATCTAAGTTAGTGGAACTCAAATCATCTAGAATCTAGGTTCGATTTAATGAAAATTGGATTGATTCAAGTTTTTCCCTTTTTTCTCTATTTTTCTTCCATTTTTGGATTTCTTTGAAAATTTCAATGTAAATCTTGTTTAAATGTGTCTAAAAGTGTTTTAGTACGTTTTTCTATCATTTATGAACATTATGCATGATCTGGGAATTGAAAAACTAGTTTAAAATAAGGTCTTGGGCTTGGGGAGGCTGAGATTAAAAGTCTCAGATCCTTAGAATTTTCTAGTTTGGCAGGCCAACCTTGATCATTGGTCGACCGGATTCATGAGTCCAGCATGCTGGACTCATATTGTCAGCAGGCCGAACTTGGAGCAATTCAGTAGCCTGGTTCCACGTGGCCTATAGGCTGGACCAGGGGGTTTGGCAGGCCGACCATAGTTTGTAAAATTTGTGATTTTTCATTAGTTTTTACTATTTAAAAACTATAGATAGGAACCTTAGCCTTATGGCATGATTTTGTGAATCTAAATGGCACACTAAGTTACCATAAAATAACATAATAATTTAGAATACCTTAAGCTAGATATTGATGGATCTAGTTTCTATTTAAGGTTGTTCGTGATTCTGTGGAGCTAACGTATAGCAGATCGGAATCGTGGTGCTGAGTCGGTGTGCAGGATATCAAGGTAGGACTTGTACCCCCTTTCTTGGTAGCCAGCTTTTTAATAATTTTGGTCTCAAAAGATTCTTTTACATTGTTTTCAATAAACGACAAAATGCTTTAAATGTTTTTAAAAAGGGGCCTCTGGCCATAAAATGACTTCTTTCAAAATGATGTCTTTGAACGTAGCTTCTCACAAAATGATTTCTTTAAAAATGAGTTTCAAGAAATGTTTGAGATGAATTTTCTTAGTAATTTCATTACTTGATGTAAAATGAATGATCATAATAAATCAAATAATGAATGTAAATAAGAATACTTGGTAAGATGAAACCTAAATAATGAGATAATACCAGACGCTTTATTAATACCGTCTGGAATAAAATAAATGAGATGATGCCATACACAAATATCGGGTCATGGAGAGTATGACCTTAGAGGCAGGTCCCGAAACCCAGCTGGGTCACTACAGTGGTGATATGATGGCTTTGCCAACAAACTAACTAATAAAGATCATTTCAAATAAGTAGTGATCTAAAAGGTAAGGATGAATTTTAAAATGTTTTATTCATCTTTCTGAAATTTTTTTAAATTACTTTCAAATATGAAAATTTATGTTTAGAATTGACTTTTTCTAAATTTAGTCTTACTGAGCCTTCTGCTCACATTTCTTTATTTATTTTAATACCTTATTCGCTAGGTGGATTGCAGCTTAGGATCGATTGGGAGACGATAGGGCAAACATCTGAGTCGTAGGAATAATGGTTAGGTTATTTCTTTATTTTAAACAAGGCATGTATTATTTAAAGTTTTATCTCTCACGTTGGACTATGATTGTAATATTTTATTATCGATACCATGTGCGCACTCTAATGTGGGTTTGGTGGGGTCCGACCCATGTTTGTTTGTCTTTATTATTTTATTCATGATTAACTATTTCAAAATAACATTAATTGTTTTAAAATGTATTTTTAAAATATCACGTTCTTCAAAATGCCCCCAAAACATTTAATTAGTGTTTTTAAAAAAATCTATTTTAATTAACTTAATTAATCCACCACATTATTACCAGTATTTTGGGGCATGACATGGCGCCCATGAAGCTCAGCACCTCATGCCTGGTAGTCGTGTCCACTAGTTAGTTGATTCAGGCTAGCGGGAAGTAGTTCTTTGAGCAGGCTTTGTTTGGGTCTTTTTTTACTAGGACTACATTCGCCAACCACTCTGGGTATGTTACTTCGTGAATGAATCTAGCCTTTACGAGCTTTTGAACTTCTTCATTGATTGCAGCATACCTCTTTAGGTTGAATGCACTCCTTTTCTAGATAACCAGTTTGTGCTTGGGATGAATGTTGAGGTTGTGGCTGATGATGCTTGGGTCGATCCTATACATATCCTCATGAGACCAGGTGAACACATCCTGATATTCCATTAGGCATTTCTCTAGGTCGGCACAGATCACAAACTTGAGCTGGGATTAGAGTTTGGACCTTTTGGTTGAGGTGTTCGGGGTCCAAGTGATATGGTACCAAGTCTTTTGCTAGTATGGTTCACACCTCTTCTTCTAGCATTCATGGGTCGAGGTTGGATAACATTTTTGGCTCTTGCACGATGGGAAAAGCTACCTTGTCCACTTTGAAAATGGCCAAGAGGGTCAACTACTGAGCTGCTACTTCTTTGACAGCCTTGACGTTGCACTCTTGGGAGTCCTTCTACCTTGACCATATCACTTCGACCCTATTCTCAATGGGAAACTTTATTGCCAAATGACAAATGCAGACCACAGCTTTGAAGGCATTGAGGGTCGGTCGTCTGACGATGATGTTGTATTGGAAAGGTTTGTTGATGACGAGGAACTATACCAGATGCATTACCTGAGTCATGCCTTTGCCAAATGTGACTGGTAAGCAGATCGTGCCTACTGCTCAAACACATTCCCTTATGAAACCGTATAGAGGTGTTCAGATTGCGGTCAGCATAGGGTTGTTGATCTTAAATTTGTTGAAGGTTTGCTTGAACAGGATTTTGGCTGAGCTGCCGCTATCAATCAACACTCGTCGGACTATATTGTTGGCTATTTGGAGCTGAAACACCAGGGCGTCATCATGCGAATGAATAAGTCTATCAATCTCCTCCTCCGTGAAGGTAATGGAAATTTCCTCTTGCTTGCAGTCTTACTGACATGCTTATATATGTTCATGAGGTTGCCCCTCTGAACCAGCCTAGCCTCCCGAGCATGCGACTGCTAGCTACTCGAGGTGTCCTCGATGATAAGCCTGCCAAAGATCATATGTACAATGTTTAGTAGGTCCGAAGTGTTCCCACCATTGTTATGTGGTCAAGGCTGCCCTTTTAGGGCCAGCTAATCATTCCTCCTGACGTTGGTGTGAGGAGTCAGGACTCGTTCTATGAACTCCCCAAGGTGACAATCTGAGACAAGCTTCTCGATTTGGTCCTTCAACTAGATGCAGTTGAGGGTGTCATGCCCGATGTCCTTGAAAAAATTGCAGTACTTGTTTTAGTCTCTCTTAGCTTTATTTCCCTTCAATGAAAGTGGGTGCACTAATAGATTCCAGTTGCTCACCTGGTTCAACACCTCATCAATTGTGGCTACTAGGGGTGTGTAGCTCTGGAATTTCCCAGTCGAGACTTTGGATTTGTCAAGTTTGGGTTTCTTACTTTAGTCAGTCGTGGGCTACTTAGGTGAAGCCTTGCTCTTCTTCCCTTTCTTGCTACTACTGCTACCTTCCCATTCACAGCAGCTCTTTATGTATTCAGTCGCATTGGCATGCCTCTAGGCATAACCAAGCATTTGAGAAAACATGCTCGGTTGCTCGAGGGCTAGCGACTAGATCAGATTCCTATGTTTGAGGTCCTCCAAGAAGGCGTGCTTCAAAGTTTCATCCTTCAAGTGCCTTACCTCCAATGCTGCTTGGGTGAAGCGATTGATGTATTCTTTCATGCTTTCATTGCCTTACTTGACAGCATAAAGTTGAGTCACCTCCTTCCTTTTGGTTCAGGATATGGTAAAAGCGGCTAAGAAGGTGTCAAATAGCTGGTGGAATAAGGTCATGGTGCCCAGCTCAATACGTCTAAACCATTGTCGAACTGGGTAGGTCAAAGTGAGCGAAAATACCTTACACATGGTGGCAGCATCGCTAGCATTCTAGAGAAGCATGTGACCTCTATATAGCTCCAGATGCTCGTCTACGTTGGTGGTCCCATCATATGCCATGATCTACAAAACCTTAAATTTGTTTGACATGAGGGCCCACATGATTACATCGATGAAGTGCAGGTCTGGCATGCCGCCCTCATCCACTCCAAAACAATAGTTTCTGATCTAGTTAATCTATCAATGCAAGTCTCACAGTTGGCAACTGTTGGTATCTTTGGGTAGTTCCACCCTATACTATGCTCCGCTCTTTACCCTGTTGCCTCGTCCATCTAGCCTGCCTCAAGGAGGGCGGTCCCCTTGGTCCTTGAGCCTGTCGAAGACTAATGCCTGAGAACCTTGTGGGGATTGGTCGCGACCCTCCCGAGGACCAATCTAGCCTTCTTGGACAAGTCTATAGTTTGTCGATATACCTGTTGAGGTCTGTTTGGCTTGCTCGGAGTTTGCTTCATTTTGAGAGTCACCCCTTGCCCTACAACCTTCTGCCCTGTCTTCCTGGGCTGGAGGAAGAAAAGCAAGGACAGCTGTTGTTGAGCCTATTGTTGTGCCATTTACTATGTAAATAGGTGGACCGTGACGGTCAACTTACGGATCGGATCCTACGTAGCCTGTTTTGCTCTGGCCTCACTACACTGGCCACTTGACCTGGACCTTGTTGCTTGGGGCCTCCTTCTAAGTCTTTTTTGGTTCTGGTTCTGGTTTTGGGCATTACTTGACCCCTCTCATTAGGCACCCTCATCTCAGGTGTTTCCTTTGGTTGCTATGCTACGGTTGTTGGCAGATGTGGCTGCTAGATGAAAATGCTGGAAAGGCATGGTGCCCTCCTTCTAGTGCCAAAATGTTGATGTCTAGCTCTAAACTACTATGTTTCAAAACCACATAAGGCTACACATGATGATCGGGTGGCTCTTCCTGCTTGTCTTGACCTCTCGGGGTAAACCTGCAACAAGTAGAGGGATGCTTTGGAGGTACAAGGCCACCGGTGTGGTGTCGGCCAAAGACTCTCCGACGCTTAAGTCAGGTACCTATTCAGCAAAGTATGGGAGCTAAGTTAGTTGAAAAAAAGCACGTTATCTTGAGCTACAATAAATGCGCTCAATTTATAGGTGGGTTGGACTCGTGACTCGTGTGTCATATCAAGACCTATCAAGGGGTAGGTGACAAGTGTCATGTTCCCTACTAGAGGTTTGGTCTCCATCTAAGGGTTAGAATGAGGCCATATGTCAACCTTCTATGGCAAGTTGTTGCGTGGGTGTAGGCTCGGACAATCTGACTCGAGCATGTGTCCTTCCTGAGGAGGCAATACCTTGTGTCGCAGCTAGCGAGAGCTCTAAGGAGCACCTCGGGAGAAAGAACCGAGCACATGGAGTTGTGGATTTGTCTTCTCAATGATCTTGCCAAGCACGGCGACGAGCTGCCGCAGAAGTGGTCCTTGGGAACTCTACCGATCACACCCCCAACAGACTCCATACAAGTAGTGCCTCCAAATCTTGAGTGCAAAAACCACAGCTGCTTGCTCTAAATCATGCGTCAAATAGTTCTTTTCATAGTCCGTCAATTGCCTCGAAGCCTAAGCTATCACCTTCTTGTTTTGCATCAACACTACCTTAAGTCCCATTTTTTATGCATCGCTATAGATCACAAAGTCTTCACTACAGTCAGGAATGGTCAAAATCAGTGCACTAGACAATCTCTTTTTTAACTCTTGAAAGCTCTTCTAGCAATTGTCATTCCACTCAAACCTTTTTCCTTTCAGAGTAAGTGATGCTAGGGTCATTGCTAGCTTTGAAAATCCTTCCATAAACTTTTAGTAATATCCGACTAACCCCAAAAATTTTTTTACTCCACCCACGTTCTTTGATTGACTTCAACTACTGACGGCGTCCACTTTGGTCTTAAAGTCAACGTTTATCCCTATTAATATAACAATATACTTTATTTATTTATATAATACCTGATAAGTACCTAGTTAACATAATAGGTAATGCGTAAAAGAAAATAGCCATTAAAATAACTTAATATAATCGTTTATATTTATACATTCTATAATTCAAAAATAGAAGAAAGGAAAGTAAGATATAATACGATTTCAATGAATATACATGCGCTCAAATTGGGAATAATGATAATATGGTAAAAAATTATCTAAACACATATTATATTTTGGATTCGATTAAAAAATAGGACATAAATTAATAATAATTACATAAAAGCACATTAAGTCTCATCGCAATCACCTACGAGAGGAAACTTGACACGACATAATAGTTAGTGATTTAAACATTATAAACTAATAGTTCTATTTAAAAGACAATCGATTCTCATTACTATCTTCCTATTTACACTTGTTAGCTTAAAGGGATGTCACAATAAGAGCCATAGAATGGGTAATAGCTTCTTTATACACATGACATAACTTAGCTCCTTAAAAAAAAAGATAATAAGCTAGATACTTTTGACAATAACAATCCAAACTTATTATAATAGGATGAATATTTCATTACTTAGATGATTGCCATTGCATCATACTCTACAAATTGGATATTTAGACCTAAAGACATCAAATATCCTTGAAAACCCATCATAAAACCTGAAAACAATAATTTTAAATTAGTACGAGAATAAACAGATATTATTGAAAGAAATTGAAAATTTAAATGTTGACAACTATTTTGTAATTACTCCAATAAAATTAGCTTTCCTTTACTTGAAAGCGGCTACTTCCAAAACTAACCCACCCAATATAGTCAATAGAATAAATATTGTAACAACTTATTATAAAAAAATTACAAATAGTTATTGAAACTGTATAGTGCCCTAATTTAATTAATTAAAAATTAGTGCATAAAACATTATAATTAGTGTGCCAATTAATTTTTAATTTGTTGTTAACAACATTTGGATGATTTATATTTTGCCATCTGAAAAATTTATCTAAAATTTTATTTTAACTTTTGTTTTCTAGTCACTTTTATGAAATTTCCATAATCAGCCACCCTATTCTTATTTAATTCTTATTAAAAACCACAGGTTTTGTTAAATTGCAATACAACACCTCTTCCACACTTGGACTTTCACTTGAAGGCACTCAGACACTGGATTTTGAAATGCCCAACTTAAACACCTAAGTTTTGAAGCTAACCAACAGCTCACAGTTTCTGGTTACAAAACCACTCTAGCAACTTTGATTAACAAGCAAAGAAATATTTTAGAAATTTCCAACTCTTCCTCTCACCCTCACACACAAGAGGCCAAAACACTACAAGAAACTTTGCTTTAAGTGATGACAAAAGTCATTGCTAAAAGTCCCCAAGTCGTTGCTACAAGTTCCTTGCTAAAAAGTATTTAGCGACGACAGTACAACATATCATCGCTAATTCCAAGGCCATTAATCAAATCTTGATGATGTCATCATCGACTTTTAGCAACGACTCTTTGAATACTATCATCACTACAAGTTTTTGAATTTGTGAATTTTTTTAATTTCCGATGACTATTAGTTGTCGCTAAAAGTCTTTTTTGTTAGTTTTTAGTGACAACATTTGTCGTCGCTAATAGTCTTTTTTTAAATTGATAAAAATATATTTTATTATAATTAAATAAATTTTTTAAAAATATAAAATATAGTTTATTGCAATTAAATAAATAATTTTTGTTTTGATTTTATTTGATTTTTTAATATTTTTTAATTTTGTAAAAATTTAGAAAAATTGAAATATAAATAAAATGTAAAAATAATTAATAATATAATGCAAAGTGCAACATATACTTCATGAAATAAAATAAAACATACTACATAATCTAATAACAAATAAAAGAAAATAAAAGTAGCATAAGTCTAATAATATACAAAATTTGTAATCATCTAAGTTTACATGCTTTTCCTCTTCCTCTTCTGCTTCAGCAGGAGAGAAGTGGAGGTATGTTGATAGTGATTCTAGGGTCCGTTTACTTTAGTTGAGTAACTAGCTTGACATTGTTGGTATATAAATTTGTGAGCCAATTTAGCACCTCTGGAGGCAATTGTGTGTGTCCGAACTGTGAACCAGAGGATGTAGAACTAGGCCTGACTCCCTCTGATTCAATTGAGGTCCCATTCCGATTCAATGACCCTTACACATCCCTAGCACATCTGTAAGTATGGCGACCTCGTTCGTGGTAGGCGCTAAAAAGGAGGCTTTGGTTTGCGTCACCTGCATTTGTCTCTCTTAGATTATTTGGCCCTATAACTAAAAGTGAAGGAAAAATTATTAATTAATGAATAAAAATTAAAAAGATAAGATTTTATTTAAAGTGAAGATTATAGTTTACTTATATGTACGGCTTCCACAGCCTCATTTGCCAAACCCTTGTCTTGACGAAAATGTTGACTACGCCAGTTGTCAATCAAGGATTACGGTTGGCTTGTCTCGGGGTTCATCTGTAACATTGAATTGATGTTAGACTTAACTATTGATATTGAGTTTATGGAAATGAGTATCCAATAAAAGTGTATAGAGTATCTTACATATTTGTAGCAATGCTACATAAAAGATGCTTGCCCCTAATAGCTTGACCATTACATTTCTTTACAATTTGCCGTATTCATTTGCGATCAAGCCTATGAAATAATGGTTACACTTCACAATGAATTTTAATAAATGATACAAAAAGAAAGAAGTATTGATGGGGTAACAAACCTTAAATGCATGCGAGAAGAACTACTCATAACATTTCTGCCAATCCTCTACATTCTTGACGGTTTTAGGCTTCTCGTCTAACCCATGCTTCTTGTAGTGATTGTTTAGGTCATTCTTTTAATCACAATAACACTTTCAGGCCTCATGATTGATGTAAGCCCTCATCTCAGACGTAAGCTTGATGTCAAACCATTCCTATATTTTTAAAAACAAGTTACACTACATGTTCTATGAAAACATAAGAAATTAATAAAAAAGCTATTACCATCATGCAGCCGGGTATCTTGTTTCTATCCTTCGATGGGATAGATCTCCAAGTGTTGTAGTAAGGGGCCACACAAATTACATAACAAAAATCACAACATCACATAGTCATATATTACACAAAATCACATATTACGTATCACAAATTCACAAAATCTCATAATCTCATAATCACAAAATCACAAATCACACTCTCAATTAGACATATTAATACAATTTCACATAATAACAATATCAAATGTCAAAGTTTTTTTTTTTAAAAACCAAATATCAATTAGCACATAATCAAATATTAAATACCAAAATTGCACAATTACACAATTTCACAATTATTCTCAATTTCACGAACTTAAAAAAACTTACATTTACACAATTATTCACAATTTCAAAAACTAAAAAATCTTACATTTGCACACCCCAAAAAACGAGGTGTATATAGAATGAGGTAGCAGGAGGATGGTGCTAGTAGAAGTGGCACTGGCAACGAGTGGACCGAGAGGGAGGGAAAGAGAGAGGGCCAAGAATGGGGTGGGGCTGGAAGAAAAATAGAGAGGGTCGAGTAGGAGGGAAAGAGATGGTGGGGTTGTGAGAAGGCACAGGCAGTGATGGTGGAGTGGGGCGGCATTTGGGAGCGATTTGGCGCAGCGATTGTAGCGGCCGAATGAGGAAAAAGTTGGAAAGAGAGAAAGACAAGGGCGACAGCTGGGGGAAGAAAAAAGGAGGGAAAGAGAAAGAAGTAGGGTGGTGGCGGTTGGGCAGTGGTTGGAGGATAGTCGATGCAGGGCAGGGACGGTGGTCCAAGGCAAGGAGATAGAGAGAGAACAGGGAATCGGAAGAGAGAGAGAGAAAGAGCTTTTTGAGAAAGTGAGGAAGGAGATCAATTTCAGGGAGCATATAATCTACAATTTTTAGCGATGACAAAATAAAAAAGTTTTCGACATAAATAGGTCCAATGATATTGTTCAGATGACCCTAATAAAATATATTAATAGTGACAATAAGACTTTAAACGGTGAAACGTGTCGTCGCTAGAAGTCCAAAAAATATATGCCACCTACCCATTTTTGCTAATTCAAAATTTCATAAAAATTAAATTTTGACTTTTAGCGACAAGTCTTCATGCACAATAGCTGGCAATAACTGCTATCACATTCTAGTGTGACGTTTTAGAGCAAACATTTGCTGCTTATTAGCAATGACATTAAAATACATTTCGTATGATATTTTTGTTGACCTTTTGTCCTCGCCAAAAATGGGTTCACCTGTTAGCTTCCCCTTTTAGGGGTAACATGTCGTCGTTAAAAGCCTATCATTAAAGTCGTTCTCTTAAAGCTTTTAGCGGCGACAAGTCCTTCTTTAGCGATGACACAAGACGTGGGGAAAACAGAACACTGTGAAGGAGTGAGAGCACCACCAACATCAACGTTTTGCTTGGACATAGCTGCGAAAACATTGAGCTGGTATAATTTACTTCCAAGTATCCTGGTTAGAAGAACCTGTTGTATCCTCTTGTCCTTAACCAAAAGATAATCAGAGAAGAACTCAGCAATAACATCATTGTCGCAAGTAAACTTAGAACTAACGGATGTTTAGTACTGTAAATGATTGAAGTACCAACATGAGAGATAGGGAAAGAGTGACCATTACCAACAGTTAATTTTTCTTTGCCTTTGTAATTAGTCTACTGATTCAGGTTACTCAGTTCAGCAGAAACATGATCTGCAGCTCCACTATCAACATACCAAGACGAATAGTTGATAGTTGAGGGACCTGTAACGAAAACCAGTGGAGAGAAATTGATCTGAACAGAGGAGTTAGGATCAGAAAAATTATAGTCAAAGCGAGAGTAACAATGCGGTGCCAAGTGACCAATTTTGCCACAAATCTAACAAACTGGCTGAGAATTGCCATGGCTTCCACGACCGCGACCATGCGAAAGCCACGAGAATGAGGATTTTTGTCGTGATAAATTGAGATGGCTGATTGCCATCACGAGATCCAGAGTTGTCGAAATTCTTTTTGTTGTGATCAACAATATTAACAGAAGATTCAGAAAGATCAACAAATAAAGAAGCAGCAAGAGCTTCAAGACGTACCTCAATGCTCTAAAGGAGGAACTGAACCTCAAAAAGGGAGAGAGGCTCATGGCGTGAAGTAAGATTCACAACCAAAGGATCATATTCAGATACAAGACCACCAAGAATAAAGAGAATGAGATCTTCATCAGAAATTTCCTTTCCAGCAGCGTTCAGATTATCGGCAATGTTCTGCATTTTGAAAACATAATCGTTGATGCTCAGCGATCCATTCTTCACAGACTGCAATTGGAAGCGAAGTTGGAGAAGCCGAGCACGAGAATTTCTAGTAGTAAGTTTCTCAAGTATGAAACAGAACTAATGACAGGTGGTACATCGAACCACATGACCGAGCTTTGATTCGGAGATCGAAGCCAAAAGCCACACCATTAAGGCTTGACAGTCCTCATCTAGACGTAAATTCAGGATTAACACGATATTGAACAGACAAAATAATAGAATTGGAGCTTTCTTCACCAGATTGAACCTGAATAGAAACAAATTCTTCAAGAGGAGCACGGGTTCCAATTAGAAATCCTTCAAGACCGTGCGCACGAACCGCAGGCAGCACTTGAGATCGCCAAAGGAAGAAGTTACTGCTATCCAACTTGAAAACCAAAGGGATTACGGAAGCATGAAATGGTCTAGCACTGTTCACAAAAGTAACAAAGGAAGACAATGATCCAGAATCACTAGAGTAGCCAGATCAGTGAAGAAGACGAAGACGAAGAAGACGCCATGGACGTTAGTCAAGAGCTCTGACACCAAGATAGGAATAGAGAAAAAATCTGGAGAGACAAAACTGTTTGGTGAAGAGTCTCTAACCAACTTGGTTAGAGCTCGTCCTTGTATTTATATTAAGTCAAGTAAAATTTTTACAAAACTAAATTACAACAGCTTCATCATAACAGATTAAGGTACTAATAACAACCGTCAATGACAGCTCAGCATATCCTAACAAGTCTTAATACTCTTGCAATATCAGAGATGGTTGAAAGTACAGTAGAAGAGTGTGAGGCAGAAGTATTAATTACTTACTACTACTGGAGGGAGCACTTTGAAGAATTTTTTTTAATAATGGAATTGTGTGTGTGTGTGTGTTTTTTTTTTTGGGTAATGTGTTGTGCATGAAGTTCTGTTATTATGTGGTCTCATCCTGATCTCTAGAGTTTTTTTTTTTTTTTTAAGGACCTGATCTTTGCTTTTGCGCTCTTAGTCTAATTCATTTATTTTTTATTACTCCTTGCATAAAAGAGAGAGCTGTAGAGAGACTTTTCCTAGATGTCGTTTCAATTCACTGGGCCCATCTGTGTATAGAGTGTGGAAGGGTCTTCGTTGCAAAGAGATATTTTATTTTCGTTGCAAAGAGATCTTTTATTTATATGTGAGAAATTTGACGTTTAATGGAACATTTTCTTTATAAATAAAGCTAAAATAATATGGTTGATTTTGCTCTCGTATCGACCATGTTCCCCTCCAACAGCAGTTGGAATTTTTTTTTTGTCTTAAAGAAAATATAAAATAATTTAGTAGATTCTACTTCAGCGTCTATTGGGTTCCATTCTGGCACCCGCACTGGTGACTTAAGACAGTTAGTTTTTTTGAATAAAAAATAAGATAATTTGGTAAATTCAACTATGGCATCTATAAGGTTTCACTTCGACACCCCCCATTCGTGATTGGAGGTGGTTGGTTTTTTTTGAATAAAAAGTTCCGCTCTAACACCCCACGCCGAAGACCGAATGGGGTTGATCTTTTTGTTTTAAAAGAAAATATATGATATTTGATAGATTTCACTCCAGTTTCTATCAAGTTCCACATTGTCACTCTGCGTCAGTGACTAGAGGCGGTTAGTTTTTTTGGAATAAAAAATAAGATAATCTGGTAGATTCTACTCTGTCATCTACCTAGTTTTACACCAGCACCCTATACCGATGCGTAGAGAAGGTTGATATTTTTTGTTTTAAAGAAAAATAAAAGATAATCTAATAGATTCCACTAATGGCATCCACCAAGTTCCACTCTGGCACTCTGCAATGACGATTGGAGGTAGTTTCTTTTTTTGTTTTGAAAAAAAAAAAAAGATAATCTAGTAGATTCTGCTCTAGCATCTACCAGGTTCTACTCTGGAACGGCGCACATGCGATTGGAGACACTTGGATTTTTTTGTTTTGAATGAAAAATAAGATAATGTAATATACTCCATTTTAGCATCTACCAGATTCCACACTAACACCCCGCACCAGGCGATCGGAGACATTTCCAATTTTTTTGTGGAGATTAAAAATAAAACAATTTGGTAGATTCTGCTCTGCCATTTGCTAGATTTCATTTTGGCACCCTGTGCCCACGACTAGAGGTAGTTTTTTTTCTTATTTTGAATAAAAAATAAGATAATTAGGTAAATTCCGCTCTACATGTACTAGGTTCCACCCTGGCATCTTATGCCAGCGACTAAAGATGCTTGGAATTTTTTTTGTTTCGAATAAAAAATAAGATAATCTAGTAGATTTCATTCGGACATCTATCATATTTTGCTTTGGTACCGCACGCCAGTGACCGAGTAATCTGCCACATGAGGGAGTGAAAAGGAAATATAATTTAGACTTCTAATAAATTACTTTTTTGCTAATTAAAGAAGAATGGTAACATAGACTTTAATAAATCACATTATTTAATTAAAGGCACTGTTTTGAAAAGAATTTTTAAAGAGGTAGTCTTGAAAAGATGCTCTTTTAGAGGGTCATTCTTGTATTTTTCTTCTTAAAAAGAAAAACATAAATGGTGATTTAGGAAAGGAGATCGATTTATACTTTTCTGATATAACCCTGATAACAACTTGTCGCCTAATTTTCAAAACATGACAGCAGCCTACCTGATCAATAAAATAATAACAAAAAAACTCCTTATTTAGGATTTTACACTGAAATTGATATACAATTAGCATGTAGTACGTAATAGAGGGTTGGATTTAGTAACTGTATTACGTTGTAAACTAATTTGAAGCAAAAAGATTGATTTCATTATAAAATTTAATTCTGTAGGAAAATATATTGAAAAACTTTAAAAAAACTGGGGAGGTCCAAGCAACGGTCTTTCTTCCCACCGGTGGTGTATAATCAAATGGTGGGTAATGTTTAAATTTATAGTGGGTCCTGCTAAAATAAAGATGCACCATTTGAAGTGTTATAGGGGAGTATAGTTGAGAACGAGTCCTATTCATTTATTTTAAGCAAATCATAACAATAGAAAAAGTACAGACGTGATGTGTATTCCACGCGGATGAAGGGCTGTTTCCAGCCGGGGAGGTGTAGAGGATTGGCATCACTTTCCAGGGGGGGGGGGGGGTGGGGGGTCGGGTTTTAGCAGGCCAGAGAAGCTCTCGTGAAACCAAAGCTGACCAGCAGAGGCGCAAGACCAAAGCTTTGTTGCAGTTTGCGATCATAATTTGAACTATTTGGATTCCAACCACGTTCTCAAATGAGTTATAACTTAATATGCAAATACCAAATATCAATATTTTTGTAGGAATATTTGTCCCTTATACAATGCTTTTTTCTATGCTAAATTTAGCAAGAGAGCATCTCCATCGTAGCAATAAATTAGTATTTCAATATAGACTTTAACATTTAAGTATGAAAACTATCTTCCAATAAAGTGTTACTTCTACTGCTAAATTTAGCAGATAGTAGACTTGGTGCTTAACTTGGGGTCAAATTTAGCTCTACGTGTAGCATATGTTAAAATTTGACATTTGATTAGTATTAATTGATATATTGATTTTTTTATTTAATCATGAAAACTTTGAAAATTTATTTTAAAATTAGAAATTCTTTTCTTATTTTTAAAGTTTATCAATTATTTTAAAAGAAATAAATATAGCATCTAAACTAGCATTATGCACTGGAAAGACAAACATAATATGAAATGACACACCAAATATATTGAGTCTATTTGGTATTGTTTTTAAAATGGTGTTTATTTTGGGTAAAAATTGGAAATGAAAACATTTTAAGAAATATTTAGGGATTGTTTTTGAAATTATATTTAGTTAAATTTTGAGTATTTTTAAAGAATTCTTTTTCTCCCTGACTCCTCCTCACCCACTCTTTCTTTTCACTTTCTCTCTTAAGAAAAACATGGTTGGCCATTCCAATCGACCAACCTCCTACTGCTAACAGCCATCATGTGCTAGCCTCCCATGATTGTCGCCCTTCGAAACCCCTGGGTTCAAAAAGGCACCGCCTCACTTACCGTCTATCAACATAGACAACATGAAGACCGCTGCACGTCCAATAACTTTTTGTGTCCAATGATGTCCAACGTCCTATCTACCGGAAGGTTACACAGTTGAGTTCCTTTCACCAAGAGCAGTAAACCCCCCCCCCCCCCCCCCCCATTCTGATTGTCATTAGAAAATGTTGGGTTCGTCATTGCTCCGATGATGGTTTTTGTTCTTTTTTGGCAAACTAAACACCGTTTAGAGAACCCTAAGCCCCAAAAATGTGTTCCCCTCGCAGAGAGCTCAATTCGGCACCCATCTCCTCCACCACCTCTTCCATTGGATCTCGATCAACCCTTATGACGCCTCGAAAAGGGGGTTTGGGAGTTTTTGGTAAATAAGATGAAATAAACGAAGTAATTAAAAAATAAATAAATAAATATCATCAGCAGTCACCGTCACGTGAATGCCACGAAGGTTGGGCCGAGATCCTATTCTTATTCACCATCACGTGGATGCTTACCACGAAGGTAGGCAGGTAATTAAAATACAATATCAAGAATAATAATACAAAAATATTGAAAATCATCGTCTCTAAGATAAATTAAAAATACACAATTGATAGAGACGAAAAAGACATTAACACCGGGACAAGTCGTACAGTACACATATTATACCACAGTTCTAAAGAAAATACCATTTCAATCCCAAGAGCCAGGTTTCGATCTTGGGTCCATCCTTCCTCTCCAAACCTGGAAGGGGGATTTTTAAAAATAGGGAAACGTGAGCGGAAGACTCTGTAGGATAATTATTTAAAAATAACTTATGTTTTAAATATAGTGATCAAGAACAGAGAATTATTCACAATTCGTTCTAATTAATATAAATCTCAAAGTCTTAACAAATCAATAAAAACACTTACTTGAAAGTAACTTGATAAAACATTACCGTACGGGTTTTAGAAATCCAAAAGGAATATCAAATACAATGCTTCAAAATCAAAGACAGAAATCATTCTTAAAGGAAACATTTAAGAAATAAACTTTGGCCAAAACAATTTAAAAAGGGCTACCAAAAGAAGGGGTGAAAATATCCTACCTCATTTAAATCCAATATCGTCAGCTCCAAATAAAATCCAACGTATGCTCCATATACGTTCAAGAGCTTAAAAACTGCATTTAAAATCAAAAATCATATTTAACAAATATTATTATGTTAATTTAATTATCAGTATGCCTTTTTGATTCAAAATAATCATAACCCAAAATCACAATCCTTTTTGAAACATTTCGGAATCATTAAACATTGAAAACCGAAGTAAAAACACATTTTTTCAAGTCCACAGTCGACCTGCCAAACATCCTGGTCTGGCCTGTCGAACTGCACAGTTCGGCCTTCCGAACATCTAGACCGGCCAGCTGAACTTTTTTCAGGTTCGGCCTATCGACCTTATGAATCCAGCCTGCCGAACCTATGAATCCTGCCTACCAAAGATCAAGTTTGGCCTGCTGAACTGGCAAAATCTGGGGAGCCGAGACTTCGAGTTTCGGCGTCCTCGAACTCAAAATTCAAATTTAAAACCTGTTTTCTCAATCCCAGAGCATAAAAATCACATAGAAAGCATAGAACATCATAGTAGAACAAGTTTAAACCATTTTTTCAAAATTTAAACTCAATTTCACCTTTGATTGAAAATCAAAGAAAAATATAAAAACTTGGTTAAATCGATTCTAGCTCAAATTAAGTTTAGATTCACTATAAAATAGTTTCTACAACTTGAATTGAACATTATCTGTGCTCAAGAAAGCTCGAATTCAACATTCAAAGAAAATTTGAAAAATTAAAAATAAAACTTTAAAATTTTAAGAAAAAGAGAAAGCTAACCTTTAATGGTGTTTTTGGATGAAAAACTTGATGATTGAACTGTTGGAAAAAAAGTACGCAGCAGAATTTTAAAATTTTACATCAGGGAAATTTTCAAAACACAAGTTTGACATGCTATATGCATAAATTAACCAGATCTTACTAACCTTTGTGTGCCGAAGAACCCTCGCAAAACGTGAAGAGAAGTAAGTTTTAGAAGAGCCTCAACCAACTGGTCTTCTTTGCTATTCTCTTTCCACAACTGGAGAGAGTGTGGGCTTACACGTACAGCTCTTCCACTAGGTGACTCTCCTTCCAACCAATCGAGAGAACCCAAAGCAAGTGTTCGTGATTTGTGAACAAAAGCTCTCAGGGAGTTTTCAGATTCTTACTAGTAGAGTATCACTCTTAATCTCTCAATTGATCTGAGTAACTCTTAAGACTTACTCCTTTTATATAGAGATTAGTCTTGGGGTCGGTCCTTATCAGATTGGGTCTCAAAAACTCAAAACAGAATCAAGTTTGGATCAATATCTGATAAAATCCGCGTGAAAACGCGTGATCTTATCCTTCACTGATCCGCAGGGAGAACCACCTGATCGGCAGGTCGAACAAGCCCCATCGGTAGGCAGAACACGTCCATCGGTAGACCGAACTGTCGAAAAAAAAAATCTCACGAATCTTTTATTTTCCACCCGAGATTCTATAGGATAAGTCTCAGTTTTAATTCAAATAACCCAATAGAAAAGTTATCTGATCAAAACAACTTTATTTAGATAATCTCTAAGAAATAAATCAATTCCCAATAATTCTATAAGTTTATCTTGATCTAATTTATCTAAAATTAAATCAACCGGTAAACAGACAAGAATTATCCGATCCTTATAATTCAACAAGTTTATCTTGAATTAATTTTTATCACAAAATTAATTCAACCGATAAACAGACTTGAATTATTTGATTCTTTCAAATTTCAACCAATCTAATAAATCCGACATAAGTTACCAATTATTGGAAAAGCACGCCGTGTCGTTATAGGATGTTGTGAACTAGCAAAGGGGACCAAATGGACCTATATAGTTCAAGCTCCCGATAATTATGAAACCCAATATCCCAGATATACATTTCATCATTATCAACTCCATCGCTACTCCACTAAAAGCTTGGAGCTGCACTCTCAAACTACATAGAGTTACGAAGCTCGTATAGCTAAGTCTCCATGACATATCATAGTGTATCGTATCCCCATATGATAATCTATAATTGGCTTAAGGACAAGTTCCATCTATCATCCCGATTGTTTTTATCTTACGTTCCATTATCTCACCATCAGAAAACTTACTATCCAATGAAAGTATACCATTGGGTTATACCTATGTATCCAAATAGTTGAGCGCTTCAAATTTTTAATTACAGGATAATGCATATAAGAGGATATCATTACTCCTAAAGAGGAGCCATGGATTCCATATCTATGAATAACAGGTCTACGCTATCAAGAGTCATGCCTCCAACGTACCGACATGCATACCACTATAAAGATGTGGGTGTCACCCTTTGGTACATCAAAAGACACAAGTCAAGACAACAAGCCTACTATTCATCTCAGGATTAAGATACAATACAAATGATTGTCTAATGTGAATCGATTTGCTGAAACAAAATTATTAATCCAAATTAATTCACTTTATGTCCCGATCCAACACATCATCACCTATGACAACATGCCAATGTTTCTATTCACAGTGTCCACCTCTGATGGTCAAGACAAACCATCTCTCAAAAGGGATATAGACAACATAACAATCTTTGCATGAATAAAGTGCTCAACTTTATTCCCTCGATTGCGGATCTTATGATTTAGACCATCACCTTAAGAATCGTGTCTTCCGCATAATCCGCCCATCATATGCCCAATTCTTAAGGTTTAGACCGACAGTCTCAGACTTTTGTTTGTTTAACATACATTCGACAAATATGAACATATAGATGACAAGATTTGGTATATAAATAATAAATAAATTCTTTATTGATAAAAATGTCTCCAAAAACTTATTACATTTTTACTCCTTAGGACATACATGTCTAACAATCTCCCACTTACACTAAGTGAGTAAATATGACAAATCTCGCATCCCCATAGCTTCCACATGCATCTCGAAGACTCTCCCTGTAAGTGTCTTCGTAAATGGATCAACTAAATTGTCATCTGATGCGATCTTGCACACCGTGACATGCCTGCTCTCAACGAAGTCCTTTATCATATGATACTTTCGATCAATATGCTTACTCTTCTTGTGAAATCTTGGTTCCTTAGCATTGGCTACCGCCACACTGTTATCACAGTACAGTGATACTGCCTTATCCATACCAGGAACTATCTCAAGATCCCCAAGGAACTTGCGGAGCTATACTGCTTCTTTTGAAGCATCACTAGCTGCCACGTACTCGGCCTCCATCGTTGAATCCGAAGTGCAATCTTGCTTAGCACTTCTCCAACTGATGGCACCGTTGCCCACAGTAAACACAAAACCCGAAGTCGATTTCCTAGAATCCAGACAGGATTGAAAATATGAGTCAGTGTATCCTAGAGAAGTCAAGTCCTCACCCGAATACACAAGCATATACCCTCGAGTCATTCTTAGGTACTTGAAAATATGCTTTACCGCAACCTATTGGTTTAGTCCTGGATCCGCCTGAAATCAACTTACAATCCTGACCGCATAACTAATATCAGGTCGTGTGCAAAGCATGGCATACATGAGACTACCCATTACCGAACCATAAGGCACCTTCTTCATGTATTCTCTTTCTTCATAAGACTTTGGAGAGTCTTTCTTAGAAAGAGTAATTCTAGATCTAGATGGTTTCCCACCTTTCTTGGAATCCTGCATTGCAAACCTCATGAGAATTTTATCTATGTAGCCGGCCTGGGACAAAGCTATCATTTTGTTCTTCCTATCCCGAAAGATCTAGATACCGAGAACAAAATTAGCCTAACCCAAGTCCTTCATGTCAAACTCTTGGTCAACCATAATTTGACCGATGACAACGCCCCAACGTCATTGTCAATTAGAAGAATGTCATTTACATAGAGTAGTAGAAAAACCACCTTCTCATCCTTAATGTGTTTGTAAGCACATGGCTCATCCACATTTTGTGAGAACCCATAAGTCTTGATCACCTGATCAAATCTTATGTTCCAAGAACGAGAAGCCTGCTTAAGTCCATAAATTGACTTCAGCAGCTTACAAACCTTACCCTCTTGACCCGTGACCTTGAACCCGTCTGGTTGTTCCATATAAATGGACTCATCAAGATAGCCATTCAGAAAAGCCTCTTGACATGCATCTGCCAAATCTTATAGTCGAGAGCAGCAGTTATGGACAAGAGAATCCAGATGGACTTAAGCATGGCTACAGGCGAAAAGGTTTCCTCATAATCGATTCCTTCCTTTTGCGTATAACCCTTAGCTACCAGTCTAGCCTTAAAGGTTTTGACCTTTCCATCCACTCCTCTTTTCCTCTTGTAGATCCACTTACACCCTATGGGTTTTACCCCTTCGAGAAGATCCATAAGCTCCCAGACTTGATTAGTCTCTATAAACTTCATCTCAATGTTCATGGCCTCTGTCCAGAGTTTTGAATCAATATCCTCTATAGCTTTTGCGTAAGTATAAAGATCCCTATCATGTCATCCGGTTCAACTAAAAAGACCTCCCCATTGAACATATACCTCTCAGGTTGACGCCCGATCCTCCCACTACGCTGAAACCCCTGAGGTTGTTGTTCAGGTTTGTTTGGTTTTTCTACACTGATCGGAATGATTTCATTCGGAACCTCCGGAGTGATCGGATCACTCCTTAACTCCTCAAGCATCACTTTGCTTCAAAGTTTAAAGTCGTCCATGTAACTCTCCTCAAGGAAAGTTGCATTAGCTGAAACCACGACTTTATTTTCCTTTGGGTTATAAAAATAACCCCCTTTAGTCCCTTTTGGATATCCTACAAACACGCAAACTTCCCAACATGCTTCCAACTTATTCGGATCCTTAAACAGGACATGAACTGGACATCCCCATATGTGAATATGGTTTAAGGATGTCTTCCTACCCATCCACAACTCGTGAGGAGTTTTAGGGACCGATTTTGAAGAAACATTGTTCAAAAGATAACATGCGATTTGTAGTACATATCCCCAAAAGGATAAAGACAATGATCAATAACTCATCATGGACCTAATCATATCCAACAAAGTCCTATTTCTTCTCTCCGCTACGCCATTCTGTTGCGGAGTTCCCGGCGCAGTCAAATGGGATAAAATCCTATTCTCTAATAAGTGTTCCAAGAACTCATCAGAAAGGTATTCCCCACCTCGATCAGATCAAAGTGTCTTTATGGGTTTACCCAATTGCTTTTCCACTTCAGCCCGAAACTCCTTGAACTTGTCAAAAGTTTTATTTTTGTGGTGCATCAAGTACACATACCCATATCTTGAGTAATCGTCAATAAAAGTGACAAAGTACTCATACCCTCCTCGTGCCTGGATGTTCATCGGTCTACAAACATCACTATGCACAAGTTCTAGAACCCCTTCGACCCTATTGCCCTTAGACCCGAATGGTCTTTTGGTCATTTTACCCTCCAAACAAGATTCACATTGAGGTATAGATTCCACCTTTAAGTGACTTAAAGGTCCATACCTTACCAACCCTTGAATCCTATTCAGGTTTATATGACCAATGCGCAAATGCCAAAGATAAGTTTTATTAGAGAGAGAAGTTTTAAGTCTTTTAGAGTTATTATCATTCATCTCAACATTAAGCAATAAGTACATCTTATGTTTGATAAAATAGAGATTATTTTGCATCCATCCAGAATAGATAAAATATTTATTTTTATGAATCACCACTTTATCATTAAAAAAAACCAAGTAGGAGTCTTTAAATAAACAAGCTATATAAATTAAATTCCTTTTAAATTTAGGAACATAAAAACACTCTTGCAAAAATAAATTCCTATAATTATCAAAATAAAGATGGACGTCTCCCACTGCTTTCACTGAGACCAAGGACCATCGCCCATCCGAAGCGTGAAGTCCTCATGCAGTAGACTTTTCGTTTCTTTGAACTCTTGCAGAGAAACACAAACATGATTAGTTGCATCGGAATCTATGACCCAAATGTCTAAATACAGAAGATCACACCTACCTCCTTTGGAAAGGAAGCCCCTACAATGCTTCTTGATATGCCCGACCTTTCCACAGAAGAAGCACTTAAGCTTCTTTGGGTTCTTCTTCTTCTTCTTCTTCTTTCTCTTGGTGCTAGTAGAAATAGAAGACTTCTTGTTCTTGGCCCGTTGCTTCTTTCCATTCCCAAATCAGCAGTTCAAACTCCTGTAACTGTTTCATCAATTCCGTCAAGGTTATATCCCGTCTATTGCTTAAATTAAAAGTAGCTCTAAACAGAATAAATTCCTTAGACAGAGTCTCAAAGACCATAGTCATCTGAGTTTCAGCATCGATGTCGGCTCCATTGGTTTGAGCCTCAGTGAGGTAACCCATGACCAACATCATATGCTCCTTTACAAATGTCCCCGGCCTCTGTCTCTAGTTAAGAAGTTTCCAAAGCGCCCCTTGTCGTTTTGTTATGGCCTGGCCTCCAAACATATCTTTAAGATTATCCAAGATCTGCTTCGCAGTCTCATAATCCTGATGTTGAGCCTACAGCACGTTATTCATGCTGGCCATAACATAGTAGCGGGCCTGATCATTAGCATCTTTCCAGCGATCATACGCTTGGAATTGCTCATTAGTTGAGTCTCCCGTAGGCTCGGGAAGACAAGGGGTTGTTAGTATATATTTTAGTTTCTCAAAGGACAGAACGATATCCAGGTTCCATTTCAAATCATTATAATTCTCACTGGTCAATAGGTTTTTGTCAAGTATCATTGATAAAAGCATTTTTAGACATTTTTAATCTACAATAAAGAATCATATACCAAACATAAGCAAACATATAATAATAATTTAGTAAGATAATACAATCATGTAAAAAATACAAATGTGTTTATATGTCAAAACCTTGAAAATATCACAACCTTACAATGATAATTCCCAACTCAGAATTCAACAAGCTCCTAGGGGAGTCATGTCAAATTCAATCAGAAACATAGATCCCCTCTTGATTAATATATGTCATCCAGGACCCGTATGATCCAGCATATATTAATAATCGTTTCTTTGGCCATTAATTTTATTAACAGAGCTCCTAGGGGAGGTTAATAATAAAATTAACGTGAGTGTATAACCACTGTTTTAATATTTTATCTATGATTTATAATCACCACCTAGGGGTGTACAACCATAAATCATGCTAAAATACCTTATCTTCTCAGAGATCCAATCTGGTACATGATAGAAATCCCTTCCTAAGGGTCGGGACCACCATGTTCTGCCTATGGACCAACGATAGAGGCCTTAGGTCCTCTTTTCGAAAACCTTCTCCCACTCAATCTTTTAAAATCAAGGTTTATTTTAAGAATATGCATGAACAATTTTAATATGAGCAGCACTCCCTATTCTATATGACATGTTATCAATATACATGGCAAATCATATTATAATGCAGACAAGCAAAGCAATTAAGCAAAGCTACAAGCAAAATAATAAATAACTATAATATTGTGGCTCCACCCTAGAGAATAGAAAACTAAGATTACAAGAGAACAATCGAGACATATTATCGATTCTTCATTCTTGAATCCTCAAGCTGTATCCTTCTTTATGTAATACCCATCTTTAAGTCTTCAATCCCGTATGAATCAAATACTTCTTATCTCCGGTCATATACAAATTTAATGTTTCTCAAAATTGTCCCAAAAATAAAATTAAAATTGCATCAGAAAAACTGCACCTTTTTTGAAAAATTTTCAGCTCTCGGTCGGCAGGCCGATCTGAGTGATCGGCCTGCCAGTCATGCTCCATCAGCCTGCTAACTCATGAAAGTTTGGCTTGCCGCCAGAGCCGCTTGATTTCTGCCCCACTAATGGCCTGCCGAACTACACGTCTAGCCTGCTGATCTGTGACCATCGGGCTACCGAACTGGTGAGTTCGGCATGCCGACCGAGCAGAAATCTTCCATTCCAAAAAATACAATTTTAAATGCAATTCATCAATTTTATTTTCAACAATTCAAAAACAAAATTAGAGGCTTAGGAAATACCTGGGTGTGCTATCATCATTCTTCTAGATCTGTCTTCTCCGAATAATTATTTAATTACAAAATTCTTACAAATTTAAAATTAAATAACAATTCCTAGACGGAGATGATAGTCCGCCAACTAATTACATGAAAACCCTAGATACACATTCTAACCTCTAAGAAACCATAATCGGCATAAATTAATTAATTAATAAATAATTAAATAACAGTTTAATCAACCATAGTTAATTAATAAACATTCACCATATAATCCATGACAACATATATAATATATAGAAACCTAGAGTGCCAACTCTCTATAAAATTAAATTCAAGTATAGGAAAGATTAAGATTACAAAATTTATACATATAACATGATCACAAACTCGTAAATTTGTGTAAAAACTTGGCTCTGATACCAATTGTTGGAAAAAATAGTACGCAGCGGAATTTTAAAATTTTACATCAGAGTAATTACTAAAACACAAGTTTGACATGCTATATGCATAAATTAACCAGATCTTACAAACCTTTGTGTGCCTAAGAACCCCCGCAAAACATGAAGAGAAGTAAAGTTCTAGAAGAGCCTCAACCAACTGGTCTTCTTTGCTATTCTCTTTTCACGACTGGAGTGAGTGTGGACTCACACGTACAACTCTTCCACTAGGTGACTCTCCTTCCAACCAATAGAGAGAACCCAAAGCAAGTGTTCATGATTTGTGAACAAAAGCTCTCAGGGAGTTTTCAGGTTTTCACTAGCAGAGTATCACACTTAATCTCTCAATTGATCTGAGTAACTCTTAAGACTTACTCCCTTTATATAGAGATTTGTCCTAGGGTCAGTTCTTATCAGATTAGGTCTTAAAAACTCGAAACAGAATCATGTTCGGATCAATATCTGATAAGATCTGCGTGAAAACGCGTGATCTTATCCTTCACTGATTGGCAGGGCGAACCACCTGATCGGCAGGCCGAACAGGCCCCATCGGCAGACCGAATTGTCAAAAAAAAAATATCGCGAATCTTTTATTTTCCACCCGAGATTCTATAGGATAAAGTCTCAGTTTTAATTTAAATAACCTAATAGAGAAGTTATCTGATCAAAACAACTTTATCTAGATAATCTCTAAGAAAATAAATCAATTCCCAATAATTCTATATAGTTTATCTTGATCTAATTTATCTAAAATTAAATCAACCGATAAACAGACAAGAATTATCCGATCCTTATAATTCAACAAGTTTATCTTGAATTAATTTCTATCACAAAATTAATTCAACCGATAAACAGACATGAATTATTTGATTCTTCCAAATTTCAACCAATCTAATAAATCCGACATAAGTTACCAATTATTGGAAAAGCACGTCGTGTTGTTACAGGATGTTGTGGGCTAGCAAAGGGGACCAAATGGACCTATATAGTTCAAGCTCTTGATAATTACGAAACCCAATATCCAATATATACATTTCATAATTATCAAGTCCAACCCTACTCCACTAAAAGCTTGGAGTTGCACTCTCGAACTACATAGAATTACGAAGCTCGTATAGCTAAGTCTCCATGACATATCATAGTGCATCGTTTCCCCATATGATAATCCATAATTGACTTAAGGACTAGTTTTGTCTTACCTTCCTGATTATTTTTATCTTACGTTCCATTATCTCACCATCAAAAAACTTACTATCCAATGACAATATACCATTCGGTTACACCTATGTATTCAAATGGTTGAGCGCTCCAGTTTTTCAATTACAGGATAACGCATATAAGAGGATATCATTACTCCTAAAAAGGAGCTATAGATTTCATATCTATGAATAACAGGTCTACGCTATCAAGAGTCATGCCTCCAATGTACCGGCATACATACCACTATAAAGATGTGGGTATCATCCTTTGATACATCAAAAGACACAAGTCAAGACAACGAGCCCACTATTCATCTCAGGATTAAGATACAATACAAATGATTGTCTAAAGTGAATCGATTTGCTGAGACAGAATTATTAATCCAAATCAATTCACTTTATGTCCCGATCTAACACATCGTTACCTATGACAATGTGCTAATGTTTCTATTCACGGAGTCCACCTCCGATGGTCAAGACAAATCATCTCCCAAAAGGGATATAGACAACATAACAATCTTTGCATGAATAAAGCGTCCAACTTTATTCCCTCGATTGTGGATCTTATGATTTAGACCATCACCTTAAGAATCGTGTCTTCCGCATAATCCGTCCATCATATGCCCAATTCTTAAGGTTTAGACCGACAATCTCAACTTTTGTTTGCTTAACATACATTCAATAAATATGAACGTATAGAGGACAAGATTTGGTATATAAATAATAAATAAATTCTTTATTGATAAAAATGTCTCCAAAAACTTATTACATTTTTACTTCTTAGGACATACATGTCTTACATGAACTTCAATCCTTGCTCAAATCCATGAGAATGAAGCTTGAAATTAAAATTTTTGGGAGAAAGAAAGAGTGAGAGCGTTGGATGAAGAGAAAGAAAGAGAGAGAGTAGGAGCATTAAAATGAAAAAGGAAAGGGAAAAGAAAAAGAAAATAAAGGCCCAATAGCATTTTTGTAAATATGGGACAAATGTGGGATAAAAATATCATTTGGTATTTTAAAAGTAAAAATCAAATTTTAAATGTAACAAATGCAACAAAATTTTAAATAACTGAAAATTAATATAAAAAATTACACTGGCACACTTAATAATTAAACTTAACATAACTAACCTTATTTTAAAATTCAGGGGTGTTATAACCCTGTTCAACAGGTGATGGAATCCAATGGGCAGTGGCGCCGATCCGGTGGGCAGTGGCGCCGAATTGTTGGGGTGGGTTGAGACAAGGGGTTCTAACTTGAGAGGAGAGAGATGTGATGGAACTTGAAAACACCAAAAATCAACGTTTTTTGTTTTCAAAAATCTCAAGTTTCTCATATTCGGAGAATGTTTTCGTTTATCAACCAAACAAGTTTTTAAAACTATTTCATTTTTTGTGTTTTTGAAAATGGAAAAAAAATCTAAAATACAAAAGCAAATGGGCCCATTATTACACGTTAAAAAAACATAAAATTGACGTTGACATTGGCATTATCATTGATTTTAACATTCATATAATGTATTATTAAGTGCGACCCCCTGCTTGCACTTATATCTCTGAGCTTGGACCCATTCAGTGTGGCAGTTCCTGTGCATCTATCAATATCGCTGACTCGGATGCGGTTTTAAGTGCGAGTTCTTAGTGTCCAATTCCAGATTCTATGGTGTTTTCTAAAGTATTTCCTATTTTCTTGTATGTGAGCAACAAAAGCATGAGATCGCAGAGAATTACAGAAGGAAATAGAAGATATCATCTCTTTCTGTGCACGTCAGTAGACTAACTGCATTCACAGTATCTTGTTACTTGCAAATGTTCTATTTCAACACAACCAAATTGGCTGAGCCAATATAAGTTTCTTCTCTGAGTCAATGCAACCTCATCTGACAAAAAAGCCCATGCTAGTAAAGGTTCCTACAAAATCTCTTTGAAGGACTAACAGTGAAATCCAAAAGCAGAAAAGTTCAATCAAAACGAGGGCAAAAGAACCTTGTTATGGACAAACTAAAACTAAATGCTAATATTATGGCACACCGACTCTAAATTCTGACCTAACAAAAGACAGTTTTACCACACTTGCCTTGTAACCATGTCAGCCGAATCTTTTCACCTTTTAAAGAGATAAATGTCTCTCTCAAGTTTGGGTCCTCAAAGAGGTCCAACGCAGCAAAATAGGTATGTTGATCAATGCCTTGAATCTCATCCAATGCTTTGATGCAGTTAGTTATGGTGAAGTTGTTATCACTAGGTGCTGTTGCAACTGTCCTGAGCTTTGAACCAGCAATCATTTCAAACAATGCTTCTGCCATACCATCACGTATTTCTCGATCCCTTCTACTTGGACCAGTTGAAGCCTCTGTCTTAGATGGACGTTTCCGTTTTGTCTCAGGTGCCTTAACCACGTTTTCTGTTGGCGATACATTTAATTGCACAGGTTTCGGCGGTGGTAGATTTCCACAATGAGGGGCTTCAACGTCAGGACGTGAACTTAAACCTCCGTTTTCAGTTGTAGCAGGCTTGTCCAACTCTCCATAGTGACTAGATTGTGCATACTTGCCATCTGCAGATGATTCTGTGAATATCGTGCACAGCTGCTCATATATGGGAAAGTCCTTGACTTTGACAGTTTCAGGCCTACTTTGTGCCTATAAGAACAATTTGTGAGGCACTTGCAATAAATTGTAGCAGATAGGGGAAAACAAAGAACAGAAAGAGTTTAAAAAGGTAACCATACAAGGAACGGCACGTACCCCTAGATCTTCCCACAAATCAAAACCTATGCAACAGGAGTCATCTAAAGTGAAGTCATTGCTTTGATCATAACTCGATTTCAAATTGTAGAAGCGAGTCCTCAGAACATCCAAGTGCTTCCTCAGTTGATTATTGTTGAAGTTGAGGTCTGTTTGCTTGTTAAATTCATCTCGGATGTGGTTCCACGTCTTTTTGTCAAAAACATTGTTGGGTCTATTACCTAATTGAATTTGCTTCACAACCAAGTCTGCAAATATCTTATCAAGGGATGCTGTCCACATTGTTCTAGAGCGCTCATGCTTAGGTTGATTGCCTGCTTCACTCTCCATCTATAACTAGAAGAATGCAAAATGAAAGCAATAATATTGAAAAAAATCAAACACTTTTCAAGATCAAGTACTGGTGTAATCATATCTAAAGTGCAGATATTTCTCGAAAAGAAAATTACAGATTAAGATTTATGAAAAAAAGGGTGCACTATGAATTGCATAAAGTAAATAAACAGAAGTGTCATCGTCTTCATGGTTTTGCAATGCTTGACAAGAATTTTCTCAGAAGTACATATTCACAACACCGGCATCACACTTATCCCGCTCCGAAAGAAAAATTAAACATGACTTCTGCCAACCCAAAAGGGAAAAAGCGTACAATAAGTACAACTTGAGATATCACAATTATTACCTTCAGTTGATTTTGGAACCAAATGATCTATAGAAGATGCGTGCATGTGAACCCCAGTTGTGCACTCCTGAAATCACGTCAAGTAACATATTATTGTACCATTGACGTTAAATCAAGAAAACTAATACAATATCTAAACAAAATACAAGTATGCCTCTTAAGCGTTAAATTATGTAATGAATTTATTTCTTGAGCATATTGGTCCAAAATGGTGGGACCGAGGAATAAGATCCAAGTAAATATTAGAAGACAATACAGAACTTGAATTAAAATCACCGGACAATAAGGCCCAAAATTGAAAGTAACATAAAATACTCATCAAACACAACAACTGACGTAATGTAAATAAATAAATAAGCAACAAGGAAAGAGATGTATCAGTCGTCACAAGTGATATTCAGAACTTTTAAGGGAAACGTAAAGTAGAAGACAAAAAGTACACTGCATTATAGGACACTAAAAACCCACAGAAATCTAAGCTCCAGACCAATTATTCTTATCCTCATCTTTCTATAAACGCCATAGTGTGCATTCATGTTCATAGAAGTCGAACGTAAAAGATGTTGAGAACTCTCTTTATGCTGTTCACACAATGCATCATCAGTCGTCACCCAAAGATCCCTCACAATTAAAAATGGAACTATAGAAAACTCTCTTTCAGTCAACAGAAAAAACAAAAAAAAACAAACAAACAAAAACTTGTAAGCCCATTTGTCATTCACTTCAGTTTGTTGCACAAAAAAGTGGAAAAACAGGTACCTTCACGTCATACCAATGAAGAATCCCATACCATAAACCATACCGATATCACAAAAATGTAGATCTAACGTCCCCACATGAAATCTTACCACCACAAAAATAAGGATATCTTAAGCAACGTATCAATGAGTAAATCTAACCATAACAATGAACAGTAATCTCCACATCAAAATTGACCATCATCATAATGATGAAATCTGACGCAACACATCCATGATTAGATCTAACCACAGCAATTACCAGTAATCTCCACATGAACATTGACCATCCTTGAATTGATGAAATCTGTTTGAATCTCGCAATACTATTTTGCGACCAACAATCTTTGATATAAATTTGAAGGCAGAGTGGCAATCACCACAAACGCAGAGATTTTTCATAATCCTAATAGGCAACTCAGATTTGCAAGTGAGAACAAAAGCAACTGCAAGCTTCTCACTATGATAACTTGGGATTTCATCCTCATTCTCTGCTTCAAGATCATACAATGCAAATTTTATTTCAGGGACATAACCGGCATTCCTCCTTTTCCAGCTAAGTTCCTTCAATTTCTCATATATCAACTCTTTCTCAGGGTGTGATTTGTCTCCAGCCACAAAAACATGAACCCCATCCTTCAGTGTAACCCAACTACACCCAGCTTCCTTCTTCACTTCCGCCCTCCTCATCGCCACCCTTGCCTTTGCTACCTTTTCCCACTTCCCCCTAGATGCATACATGTTAGCAAGAAGAACATAATACACGGCATTTTGGGGCTCCAACTCCAAAAGCATAGCAGCAGCCCTCTGTCCTAACTCTATTACCACCATTACCTTCAGAGCAGGCTGCTAATATTGTCCTCCATATAAGAACGTTAGGCTTGAAAGGCATTTTATTTATGAGGCCCTCTGTCTTATTAAGTTCACTGGCACGCCCAAGACGGTCAACCATACATGAGTAATGCCCCATCTGAGGAGCCGATCCATATGCTTCACCCATGGTTTAAAATGTTTAAACCCTTCATCCACCAAACCAACATGACTACAAGCTGACAATACCCCCACAAACGTGACATCATCTGGTAAGCGACCATGTAGCTTCATTCGGGCAAAAGGCTTCAAAGCTTTTCTCCATGTCCATGGCAAGCATGCCCTGATATCATGGAATTTCAAGAATAAACATTTATCACAGGCATCATTTCAAAAAAACCTAGAAGCATAATCTATTCTTCCACACTTCACATACATGTCGACAAGTGCACTTCCAACTATGACATCTGATTCCAAACAAGCTCTAATACCACTAGCATGAACTTCCATGCCATGCCCTAATGTTGCAACCGACACACAAGCACTAAGGACAGTAGCAAAAGTAAAGGAGTCTAGTCTTTGAACCCCTCTGCACCATAAACCACACCATATCTATGGCCTTAGGCAAGTTTTCATTGTGTATATAACCAGAAATCATATAATTCCAACTTCATCCCTTCTTTCTGACATTTTAGAGAAAATCTTTTCACAATCATCCATCTGACCACACTTTCTATAGCAAGCCAAAAGTGCATTCTCAATAGCAGAGTCATTTGCAACAAGGTGTTTTAAGACTACAGCATGAATTTGTTGAACAAGCTTCCTAAGCGAAAGAGATGAAACTGCACCAAGAATGCTCAAAAAAGTTACCCTATTTGGTGACCATCCAGCTCGCATCATGTTCATGAAATATTCTACAACATCTAAAACTGAGGCCTCAAAATCAGCTAAAGCACCAATTATAGAGTTCCATGATATTTGGTCATACTTTGGCTTTAAGAAGAAAACTCGGTGGCATTCATTAAGATACCCTGTCTCAGCATACAACAAAAGGAGGGCATTTGAAACTAAAACATCCAGATCAAGTCCCAATTTAACTCCTTCACCTTGTATTTGTTGTCCAAGCAAAATCCATCCAAGCTTGCACATGAACTCAAAGCACTAATTAATGTGAAATTTGAAGGACTCCATCCAAATCATCTCATCTCACAAAAACTAATTGCTGCATCTTCAAAATAGCCATTCTGGTCAAGATCAGAAATCCTGGTGTTCCATGAGACCAAATCTTTGTCAACCATCTGCCTGAAAACTGACCAAGCATCAGTAATAGCACCACATTTGGAATACATATTGACAAGTCCATTTTCCAATTGCAACCTTGATGTCTACAAAACCAGTCCGGATTACAAGTGCATGAACCTCTTCACCTTTTCTTTTTCCTTCCTTTAAATCAGAAAATTCAGCAAATGAACTTAAGAGAACCACGTATGAATCAAGATTTGCCCCAACTAAGTCCTTCACGTACATAAAAATTTCAGTTGCTTCTTCTCCTCGCTTTTGTCTCACCAAACCAACCATTAAACCATTCATAGAGACTGAATTTCTCTCGCTCATCCGCTCAGAAAACTTCAAAGCATAATTAACTAATCAAAACTTTGAAAATCCGCTGACCAAAGCATTACCCACATATAAATCCTCTAAGAATCCAGATTTCTTTACTTTGCCCAACATTTGCTCTAACAAGGTCAAACTATGATTGGCCAAATAACAAGCAGCAGTTATTAAGCTGCCAAAAGTAAACTCATTGGGCTTCAAACTAAACCCACAACCCTGCCTTTGCATAGTAGAAAAAGGCTCAAAAGAAGAAACTGTATCTCCTCTATGGGAATAAGCGTAAATGATGGAATTCCATGATATTGAATTCTTTATCTTTATCTCCTCAGAAACACAGTGTGCATCATCAATAGAACCCAAACAATTTCCATACATTGAAATCAGCACATTACCAATAACAATGTCCAAATCATACCATGTTTTGGAGATTAACTCGTGAGTTTGCTTTCCTAGTTCAAGTCTTGATGGTCCAAACTCCTGACAAGCTCGAAGAGCTCTACCAAAAGCATAAAAATTGGGAAAAAAATCCAGCACAAATCATCCTTTTGAAATGTAAACATACCTCATTCAGCATGCCACTCTTGGTATGTCCTGAAATCAAACTAGCCCATGTAACTGAATTCCTCTCAGGCATTTCATCAAACAACTTACTCACAGAAACCCAGTTCCCAACCCTAACATAAATATTGATAAGGGTATTGTTCAAATACACATCACTAGTAAATCCATTTTTAAGAATTTGCAGATGAAGATTCTTAGCATCGTCCAAACTACATGAATTTTGGTATTGGCTGACAAGAAATTCATAAACTTTAGAGGATAGTGGAACTTGGAGTTGGAATTCAGATAATTTGTACTTGTCAATAGAGTTTTGCAAAGTCATTAGATGAAGGGATGGTCTACAATGATCAGCATGGTTTTCAGGTTTGAACAAGAGGGAGTTATGTGGATGGACAACAGGTGAAGCAGTGAATGTACTCAATGCTGGGTTGCAACCTTGGGGGGCTGCTTGCTTATGAGTAGTCATGAAACACCTGTGGTACATTCTTTCGTGTGTTTCTTGTTTAAATTTTCTTTGAAAACGAGTCTGCAAAAGTAGTATTAAAATATATTGACCTCATCTTTGTATGTTTGTACGTGGGCGGATAACTGGCTTCATTCTCTTATCAAAAGTAAACTACGGAAGAAGCATGTAAATCAGTAATATTCCAATTCAAAGCAGTATAATCATGTTCCACATACATCATGCATATAAACAACAAAAAGAAAGAAAAATGAAAAAAAAAAAAAACAAAAAATGAAAATAAAAATAAAAATAAAACAAACAAAACTGTTTGAAAGCAGTAGTCACCCAAAAGCATAAATAAGAAATCCTTCCTATTTTCTTGCTTCTGCAGTCTTTAATACGAGAATCAAACTAGATCAGAAGATACTCCAAAACTCATATCATCATGTCATTAAAACAATTTCTCACAGGCCTAGGCATCATATTCTCTCTTGATATTTCCCTTTCTTCTTCAATTTAAGCATTTACACAGTAGACAACTCCAGTAGCACGTGAGAAGACCAACGTGATAATAATTTAATTTGCAACTAAGTGAAAAAATAAAATAAAGAGAAAGAGAGAGGAAACACTAATTTTGGTACTTGAATTTCATTTAGATGATCTCGTGGGAGAATTTACATGATTAATCTTGTTTTTCCATCAGATTTTGTTTCCAATAATTTTTTTCATTCCCTTGTTCTTTCCATTTTCTAAGTTCCAAATAGAGCCTACAAGTTTTTCACTTACCTAAATTCTATGCACAAAACTTCAATGCCCAAATTGACTCATTTCGTAAACTGAATAAAACCCAAATAAAAAAAAAAAAAGGTCATCACATGCGTTAGGTTTTGGAATGTCACCGAAATTAGAAAACTACATTCCTATAACATAAAATTTTGTATATTCTAAGGTAAATATTCCAACGAGACAAAGACTGAAAATCAATTTTTCATGCATCGAAGCATAAAACATATTACAAAAATAAAATGAAATAAATGTAGTCCAAAATAATATCGAAAATTTAGAAGCTCCGGAGAGTTTCTTATGTAGTCTACTTGTCAATACTAACCTCGATTGAGAATTGCAGAAGAAAACAGACTGTAGGCAATAGATGCAACGACGCTGAGAAAAGGAAAAGGAAGAAGGCGTGCGTTCTTTGATTTTACGGATCGTTGGACGTTTCCTTTGTTTTTTTTTAATTTTTTAACTTTTTGAAAAAAAGAAAAAAAAAGTAGACTTACGCCATACCTCCCCAAACTTTTCAATTCATAACACTTGGGGCCCAGTTTGAAAAATCTTAGCTTATGGAATCCCACAAGTCTCTGCACTTTTGGAGTTTTGATACTTGTGTCTCCATTTTAGAAATCTTGACTTTTGTCCCCAAGCTCTTATTATTACACTGTAGTGACCCAACTTTTCCAAACCCTCACTTTACTTGCTACCTGATCTTTTTAAAACGTTTTCCTAACTAAACTGCCAAAATTCAAAACATATCCTTCAAAACAAAGCACATGTGAATTAATAACTACATAATCGACATGGAATCAAACATAGAACGTAGAACAAAATTTAAAAATAAACTTCAGACGTGCTCATTTTAAGACACCAGAGAGTAACAACAACAAAAACAATAATAATTGTAATACTAAAATAAGAGCTAATTACATAATTATATCTCCTAGTTTTAACAATTTATCAATTTATTTCTTTGTTTTAAGAAACAACAAATGTATCCTTTTTATTTAAAAATTGTTTTAATTTTATTCCTTATAGATTTTTTGGACAGAAAAATATGAAAACAAAATAAACGCACCCTTAATTAGTCTTAGTTTATTTTTAAAATAAATTTTTCTTCTTAAGAAAATTTTTTAAAAAATATATCAACATTTAAAAAATCATTAAAACTTAAGAACTTTTTCTTAAAATTTGATATTTTGTTTTAAGAGTTTTTATGCTTTTATTTCCATGAGATATTTTCATAACTAGTTAAAGGTAATTATCTCATTTTGCCTAATTTTTTCTTTTTATAAGGATGTAATTAAAATAAGTTTTTTAAATTTAAATGATACCTTTCTAGCTTCTAAAAATAGATGGATAAATTGACAAATAATTAAAACTATGAGGTATAATTATGTAATTAACTCATACTAATAATAGTAACTCCTAAGTCATTAAAGGAACCACTAAGTAAAACTTGTATGTTAAATACACACTTAACATTTACTTTACTTAAATATTATTAAAAATCATAGTCTTGAAAATTTGAACCTTAATACTATTATAATATTGAAATCTAGTACGGAAAAAGAAACCATGGAGTACCTTCCAATAAAAAAATAAACTATGAAGTAGTATCCACACCCATACCTCCATTATAGCCGCTCCTGCACTCAACCTAGTCCATTATTCAATTAGGTCAAGGGTTCTAACTCTTGGTACCTACGGCATAAACAAAAATTATAAGCTTTCGCTCAAGTATAAACATGAAATTCACAAAAGCATATTTAAGGTATTCGAACATCATACAATCATAATTACATATCGCATCATCATACAAGTCATTCGGTTCATAGATATCTGCATCAGCTTGTATGTTACATAATAGTTTTAAACCCTGTGTTTTATACTACAGTTAAGATTGATACTTACCTGTTGCACTTAAAGTAAGTTCATAATCATGCTTGTCTCAGCTATCATTATTCCACTATGTCTTCATTAATAGTAATTTCATAATTGGACTAGGGTTTTGACTGACTCCCATTATATATCTATCTAGTCACACTTGATTACTTTTATCTTTCTTAATAAACTCAATCTCTTAATTTAAATGCTTTAATAGGCTAATTAATTACTTAATTAATTAATCACTGCTCCTAATAAAATATTAAAAATAATTTTTCTACCTTAATCAATTACTAATTAATTTGCTTGATTAATTAATACAACTATTCATGTTTAAATAATTAATCAAGAACACTTGAATAAATTAATTTTTAATTAAAATAATATTTAATTAGATAGTACTATATTGTGATAATACGATTGGCATAACTAATACTGAGGATTAAATACACTATAAGAGAAGTAACCATATAAATACTTTGTTTGTCCTTAAGATATTTTGGATCAGTATATAATAACACGATCATTTCATGTATCAATATGTGTACTCTTTATATTTTTATTGTCGATTGTATTTTTAGCAAAATCGCCTTAACTATGACTACTAAATTCTTTGAATTTTGTCATTTAATTTAATTTTTTTAATTTTACATGTGGAAAAATATGATTGCAAGATTAATGTATAATCTAAATCTATAGTCTATACTTTGTGTAATAAAAGCGGGGACTTTATTTTTGATAAGATTATAGTAAGCTTCTACTTCCAAATGAGAATACGCCTTATCTTGGCTATCAGAGCGAATGACTCCAAGGTATAGACATTGATCAATTGATTTTAGAGAGGAATAGCACTAAAGATCGAAAAGGTCAAAACAAGCTGTAAAAGAGACGAGGGATATTTATTGCAAAATAACTATGAATAAACATTCATGGTTAATTTATATAACAACATGAAATGATTCTTATTGTGTTTAAAACATTTTAAAAATCCATTTGACTATGTAAATCCTTTTTCATTTTCTAAATAACCAATAGTACAAATCTAGAAGAAAAAGAAACATTCATGACTTGTGCAAAACGCGCATCACCCAATCGTGGTAAGGTTTTAAAAGGCATTGATTAACATGATTACCAATGATAAACAAATGTGTTTAAAACCTTCTATAGCCACCTTCCACCACCTCTTTCATGTCTAAAAAAACAAATCACTTCATAAATAAAATAAAATAGGATGTCTCTAATATTATTAATTTAAGTTTAATTCCAAAATTTTGACAGAAATAATTTAGAATGACTTTGTAGGCATCGAAGTAATCCTTCCTATCTCGACGAAGGTGGAATTTAATTTGGGTCTTAAGAAAATTTAACAACAGACTAATTTGTACCTTTTTGATATAACTCAAAACCACACTAGGATGCAAGATTCACAAAATTTAGACCAACTAAACAAAAAAGATTATTAGAATCTATCAGTTTACAAAGTCTATGCAAATGTAAGTTACGTGACTCCTAAAATATTTCTAACTTATAGGCAAAAAAGGGGCATCCTACTTCATTTCTAATCAAAATTGCCCACGTTCACGCAGAAGCATAAGACAAAGAAGACTTTTGCTAAAGATGAGATATTCTTTATCCTAGGATCAGAATTAAATGGAAAGGCTAGGCACTTAAGCTACTTTACTACGTTATTCCTCAAATTTTCTAACTAGGCATATGCATTCAAGCACTCATAGCTTTGAGTTAGGTTTTCTTCCTGAATCATCTGTTGATCCTTTAGAGTTTGGTGTTTCAGACTTTGTGGAATTGATGAATGAAGGGCGATGACAGTCACATAGTACTCAGATTTTACACACTAGACTTTCATCAATTATCCATGATAGGATAGAAACTGATAAGGAAATTAATTACAGGAGAAAGTTAAGTACGAAAATAGGAGAGAATGAGAAGAAATGCAACGAAGAACAACTACACCACAAAAAGTGCAAGAAAAGACAAAAGAAACAAAGTTGGGTATCCTATGATGCCAAAGGAGTAGAAAAGTGGAAAAAAATTGCCTTGCTTAAGCCAAAACAAGTGTTTTAAAGAATGATAAGGACTCAAAGTAGATAGAAAACTTATGTAGATTTTCAATGAAGACCTTTTGAATTTGATGTTGGGGGTTTTTAATAAAAGTAGCAACCATGAAAGGCATATTGAGGTTCGGAAAGAAAAGAACGTTGAGCCCTCGTTATGTAGGATCTTATGAGATAACTGTTAGACATGTATGCTCTAAGGAGTAAAAATGTAATACGTTTTTGGAGACATTTTTATCAATAAAGAATTTATTCATTTATATATACCAAATATTGTCCTCTTTACGTTCATATTTGTTGATTGTATGATAAGCAAACAGTAGTCTGAGACTGTCAGTCTAAACCTTAAGAATTGGGCATATGATGGGATGATTATGCGGAAGACACAATTCTTAGGGTGACGGTCTAAAACATATGATCCGCAATCGAGGGAATAAAGTTGGGCGCTTTATTCATGTAAAGATTGTTATGTTGTCTATATCCCTTTTTGGGAGATGGTTTGTCTTGACTATCGGAGTTGGACTCCATGAATAGAAACATTGGCACGTTGTCAAAGGTGACGATGTGTTGGATCGGGACATAAAGTGAGTTGATTTGGATTAATAATTCTGTCTTGGCAAATCGATTCACTTTAGACAATCATTTGTATTGTATCTTAATCCTGAGATGAATAATGGGCCCGTTGTCTCGACTTGTGTCTTTTGATGTACCAATGGGTGACTCCCACATTTCTACAGTGGCATGCATGCCGGTACGTTGGAGGCATGACTCTTGATAGCGTAGACTTGTTATTCATAGATATGGAATCCATAGCTCCTCTTTAGGAGTAATGATATCCTCTTATATGCGTTGTCCTGTGATTGAAAAACTGGAGCGCTCAACCATTTGGATACATAGGTGTAACCGAATGGTATACTATCTTTGGATGGTAAGTTTTCTAATGGTGAGACAATGGAACGTAAGATAAAAATAATCGGGAAGGTAAGACAGAACTTGTCCTTAAGCCGATTATGGATGATCATATGGGGATGCGATACACTATGATATGTCATGGAGACTTAGCTACACGAGCTTCGTAATTCTATAAAGTTTGAGAGTGTAGCTCCAAGCTTTTAGTGGAGTAGCATTGGAGTTGATAATTGTGAAATGTATATCTGGGATATTGGGTTTCATAATTATCATGAGCTTGAACTTTATAGGTCCATTTTGGTCCCCTTTGCTAGCTCACAAAATCCTGTAACGACACGGCGTGCTTTTCCAATAATTGGTGACTTATGTCGGATTTATCAGATTGGTTTAAAATTTATAAGAATCAAATAATTCATGTCTGTTTATCGGTTGAATTAATTATGTAAGAAAATTAGTTCAAGATGAACTTGTTGAATTATTGCGTTCAGATAATTCTTGTCTGTTTATCGGTTGTTTTAATTTTGGACAATTAGAACAAGATGAACTTGTAGAATTATTATGAATTGATTTATTTTCTTAGAGATTATCTTGATAAAGTTTGTTTTGATCAGATATCTTTTCTATTGGGCTATTTGAATCAAAACTGAGACTTTATCCTTTAGAATCTCGGGTGGAAAATAAAAGATTCGTGGAGATTTTTTCTCGGCAATTCGGCCTGCCGGATGACGTGTTCGGCCTGCCGAACTGGCTTGTTCGGCCTGCCGACCGACGACAGTTAAGATTACGCGTTTTCACGCGTATCTTATCAGATATTGATCCGAACTTGATTCTGTTTCAATTTTTTGAGACCTAATCTGATATGGACTGACCCTAGGACCAATAGGTATAAAAAGGGAGTGAGTCTAATGATTTACTCAGATCAATTTGAGATTTTAAGAGTGATACTCTTCTAGTGAGCATCTGAAAACTCCCTGAGAGCTTTTGTTCACAAATCACGAACACTAGCTTTGGGTTCTCTCTATTGGTTGGAAGGAGAGTCACCGGTGGAAGAGCTGTACGTGTGAGCCCACACTCACTCCGGTTGTGGATAGAGAATAGCAAAGAAGACCAGTTGGTTGAGGCTCTTCTGGAACGTTACTTCTCTACACAGGTCGCGGAGGTTCTTCGGCACACTGAGGTTAGTAAGATCTGTTTAATTTATACATATAACATGTCAAACTTGTGTTTTGGAAAATACTCTGATGAAAAAATTTTAAAATTCCGCTGCGCACTTTGTTTCCAACAATTGGTATCAGAGCCGAGGTTTTTACATAAATTTGTAAGTTTGTGATCATGTTATATGCATAAATTTTGTGATCTTAATCTCTCCAATGCTTGAATTAAATTTTATAGAGAGATGGCACTCTAGGTTTCTATATAATATATATGTTGTCATGGATTATATGGTGAATGTTTATTAATTAATTATGGTTGATTAAATTGTTGTTTAATTATTTATTAATTAATTAATTAATACCGGTTATGGTTCCTTAGAGGTTAGAATGTGTATCTAGGTTTTTCATGTAATTAGATGGTGGACTATCATCTCCGTCTAGGAATTATTATTTAATTTTTAATTTGTAAGAATTTTGTAATTAAATAATTATTCGGAGAAGACGGAACGAGAAGTCGGAACTTAAAGATAGATGATGGCCCCTCCAGGTATTTCCTGAGTCTCTAATTTTATGTTTTTGAATTGTTGAAAATAAAATTGATGAATTGCATTAAAATTGTATTTTCTGGAATGTACGTTTTCTGCTCGGTCGGCATGCCGGACCTCACAGTTCGGCAGGCCGACAGTGGGGCAGAAATTTTGGTGCTCTGCCGGCAGGCCGAACCTTCATGTTTGGCAGGCCGAACCACCATGATCGGCAGACCGATCACCCAGATCGGACTACCGACCGAGAGCTGCCAGGTGTCCAGAAAAGGTGCAATTTTTTCAATGCAGTTTTAATTTTATTTTTGGGACGATTCTAAGAAACATTAAATTTGGATATGACCGGAAATATGAAGTGTTCAATTCATACGGGATTGGAGACTTGAAGATGGATATTACATGAAGAAGGATACAGCTTGAGGATTCAAGGATGAAGAATCGATAAATGTCTCGATTATTCTCTTGTAATCTTATTTTTCTATTCTCTAGGGTGGAACCATAATATTACGGTTATTATTATTATGCTTGTAGCTTTGCTTGATTGCTTTGCTTGTCTGCATTATAATATGATTTACCATGTATATTGATAACATGCCATATAGAATAGGGAGTGCCGCTCATATTAAAATTGTTCATGCATAATTTTAAAATAAAACCTTGACTTCAAAAGATTGAGTGGGAGAAGGTTTTCGAAGAGAGAACCTAGGGCCTCCATCGTTGGTCCATAGGAAGAACATGGTGGCCCTGACCCCTAGGAAGGGATTTCTATCATGTATCAGATTCGATCTCTGAAAGGATAAGGTATTTTAGTATGATTTATGGTTGCACACCCCTAGGTGGTGATTATAAATCGTGGATAAAATATTGAAACTGTGGTTATACACTCACGTTAATTTTATTATTAACCTCCCCTAGGAGCTCTGTTAATAAAATTAATGGCCAAAGAAATGATTATTAGTATATGTTGGATCATACGGGTCCTGGATGGCATATATTAATCAGGAGGGGATCCGTGTTCCTGATTGAATTTGGCATGACTCCCCTAGGAGCTTGTTGAATTCTGAGTTGGGAATTATCGTTGTAAGGTTGTGATATTTTCAAGGTTTTGACACATAAACACATTTGTATGATTTTACATGATTGTGTTATCTTACTAAATTATTATATATGTTTGCTTATGTTTGGTATATGATTCTTTATTGTAGATTGAAAATGTCTAAAAACGCTTTATCATCGATACTTGACAAAAACCAATTAACCGGTGAGAACTATAATGATTGGAAACGGAACCTGGACATCGTCCTTTCCTTTGAGAAACTGAAATATGTACTGACAACTCCTTGTCCTCCCGAGCCTACGGGAGACTCAAGTAATGAGCAATTCCAAGCATACGATCGCTGGAAAGATGCTAATGATCAGGCCAGCTGCTATGTTATGGCTAGCATGAACAATATGCTGCAGGCTCAACATCAGGATTATGAGACTGCAAAGCAGATCTTGGATAATCTTGAGGACATGTTTGGAGGCCAAGCCATAACAAAGCGACAAGGGGCACTTCGAAAACTCTTAAACTATAGACAGAGACCGAGGACATCTATAAAGGAGCATATGATGTTGGTCATGGGTTACCTCGCTGAGGCTCAAACCAATGGAGCCGACATCGATGCTGAAACTCAGATGACTATGGTCTTTGAGACTCTGTCTAAGGAATTTATTCTGTTTAGAGCTACTTTTAATTTAAGCAATAGACGGGATATGACCTTAACAGAACTGATGAAACAGTTACAGGAGTTTGAACTGTTGATCAGGGAGTCTCCTGCTGGTGGAGAGGCCAATATGGTAGCTGCTTCTGGTTCCAATCCTAACTCTGGGAATGGAAAGAAGCATCGGGCCAAGAGTGGTAAGTCTTCTATTCCTGTTGCTACCAAGAGCAAGAAGAAGAAGAAGAAGAAGAACCCAAAGAAGCTTAAGTGCTTCTTTTGTGGTAAGGTCGGGCATATAAAGAAGCATTGCAAGGACTTCCTTTCCAAGGGAGGTAGGTGTGATCTTCTATATTTAGAAACTTGTTTGGTTGAGGAATCCAGTGACATCTGGGTCATAGATTCCGGTGCAACTAATCATGTTTGTGTTTCTCTGCAGGGATTCAAAGAAACGAGAAGTCAATTTCGTGAAGACTTAACGCTTCGGATGGGCGATGGATCCTTGGTCTCAGCGGAAGCAGTGGGAGATATCCATCTTTATTTTGATAATTATAGGAGTTTAATTTTGCGAGACCGTTTTTATGTTCCTAAATTTAAAAGGAATTTAATTTCTGTATCTTCTTTATTTAAAGACTCCTACGTGGTATCTTTTAATGAAAAAGTGGCGATTCGTAAAAACAAATCTTTTATCTGTTCTGGATGGATGCAAAATAATCTATATTTTATCAAACCTAAGATGGACTTATTGCTTAATGTTGAGATAAATGATAATGACTCAAAAAGACTTAAAACTTCTCACTCTAATAAGACTTATCTTTGGCATTTGCGCCTTGGCCATATTAACCTGAATAGGATTCAAAGGTTGGTAAGGGATGGACCTTTAAGTCACTTAAAGGTGGAATCTATACCTCAATGTGAGTCTTGTTTGGAGGGTAAAATGACTAAAAGACCATACGGGTTTAAGGGCAATAGGGCCGAAGGGGTTCTAGAACTTGTGCATAGTGATGTTTGTGGACCGATGAACATCCGGGCACGAGGAGGGTATGAGTACTTCGTCACTTTTATTGACAATTACTCAAGATATGGGTATGTGTACCTGATGCACCACAAAAGCGAAACTTATGATAAGTTCAGGGAGTTTCGGGCTGAAGTGGAAAAGCAATTGGGTAAACTCATAAAAGCACTTCGATTGGATCGAGGTGGGGAATACCTTTCTAAAGAGTTCTTGGGACACTTGTTAGAGAATGGGATTTTATCCCATTTGACTGCGCCGGGCACTCCGCAGTAGAATGGCGTAGCGGAGAGAAGGAATAGGACTTTGTTGGACATGATTCGGTCCATGATGAGTTATTCATCATTGCCTTTATCCTTTTGGGGATATGCACTACAAACCGCATGTTATCTTTTGAACAATGTGCCTTCAAAATCGATCCCTAAAACTCCTCACGAGTTGTGGACAAGACGAAAGACATCCTTAAACCATATTCGCATATGGGGATGTCCAGCTCATGTCCTATTTAAGGATCCGAATAAGTTGGAAGCACGTTCAGAAGTTTGCGTGTTTGTAGGATATCCAAAAGGGACTAAAGGGCGTTATTTTTATAACCCAAAGGAAAATAAAGTCGTGGTTTCAACTAATGCAACTTTCCTTGAGGAGATTTACATGAACGACTTTAAACCTCAAAGCAAAGTGGTGCTTGAGGAGTTGAGGGGTGATCCGTTTACTCCAGAGGTTCCGAATGAAACCATTCCGATCAGTGTAGAAAAACCAAACAAACCTGAACAACAACCTCAGGGGCTTCGGCGTAGTGGGAGGATCGGGCGTCAACCTGAGAGGTATATGTTCAATGGGGAAGTCTTTTTGACTGAACCGGATGAACATGACAGGGATCCTTATACTTACGCAGAAGCCATGGAGGATGTTGATTCAAGACTCTAGATAGAGGCCATGAACATAGAGATGAAGTCTATGGAGACTAATCAGGTCTGGGAGCTTGTGGATCTTCCCGAAGGGGTAAAACCCATAGGGTGTAAATGGATCTACAAGAGGAAAAGAGGAGTTGATGGAAAGGTCGAAACCTTTAAGGTTAGACTGGTAGCTAAGGGTTATACGCAAAAGGAAGGAATCGATTATGAGGAAACCTTTTCGCCTGTAGCCATGCTTAAGTCCATCCGGATTCTCTTGTCCATAGTTGCCGCTCTCGACTACAGATTTGGCAGATGGATGTCAAGACGGCTTTTCTGAATGGCTATCTTGATGAGTCCATTTATATGGAACAACCAGACGGGTTCAAGGTCGCGGGTCAAGAGGGTAAGGTTTGTAAGCTGCTAAAGTCAATTTATGGACTTAAGCAGGCTTCTCGTTCTTGGAACATAAGATTTGATCAAGTGATCAAGACTTATGGGTTCTCACAAAATGTGGATGAACCATGTGTTTACAAACACATTAAGAATGGGAAGGTGGTTTTTCTACTACTCTATGTAGATGACATTCTGCTAATTGGCAATGACGTTGGGGCATTGTCATCGGTCAAATTATGGTTGACCAAGCAGTTTGACATGAAGGACTTAGGTGAGGCTAATTTTGTTCTCGGTATCCTAGATCTTTCGAGATAGGAAGAACAAAATGATAGCTTTGTCACAGGCCGGCTACATAGATAAAATTCTTAGGAGGTTTGCAATGCAGGATTCCAAGAAAGGTGGGCAACCATCTAGGTCTGGAATTACTCTTTCTAAGAAAGACTCTCCAAAGTCTTATGAAGAAAGAGAATACATGAAGAAGGTACCTTATGCTTCTGCAGTGGGTAGTCTCATGTATGCCATGCTTTGCACTCGACCGGATATTAGCTATGCGGTCGGGATTGTGAGTCGATTTCAGGCGGATCCAGGACCGAACCATTGGGTTGCGGTAAAGCATATTTTCAAGTACCTGAGAAGGACTCGAGGGTATATGCTTGTGTATTCGGGTGAGGATTTAACTCCTCTAGGATACACTGATTCGGATTTTCAATCCTGCCTGGATTCTAGGAAATCGACTTCGGGGTTTGTGTTTACTCTAGGTGGCGGTGCCATCAGTTGGAGAAGTGCGAAGCAAAATTGCACTTCGGATTCAACGATGGAGGCCGAGTATATGGCAGCTAGTGATGCTTCGAAAGAAGCAGTGTGGCTCCGCAAGTTCCTTGGGGATCTTGAGGTAGTTCCTGGTATGGATAGGGCGGTATCACTGTACTGTGATAACAGTGCGGCGGTAGCTAATGCTAAGGAACCAAGATTTCACAAGAAGAATAAGCATATTGATCGGAAGTATCATGTGATAAAGGACTTCGTTGAGAGCGGGCATGTCACGGTGTGCAAGATCGCGTCAGAGGACAATTTAGCTGATCCATTTACGAAGACACTTACTGGGAGAGTCTTCGAAAGGCATGTGGAAGCTATGGGGATGCAAAATTTGCTGTGTTTACTCACTTAGTGCAAGTGGGAGATTGTTAGACATGTATGCTCTAAGGAGTAAAAATATAATACATTTTTGGAGACATTTTTATCAATAAAGAATTTATTCATTTATATATACCAAATATTGTCCTCTTTACGTTCATATTTGTTGAATATATGAGAAGTAAATTGTAGTCTGAGACTGTCAGTCTAAACCTTAAGAATTGGGCATATGATGGGATGATTATGCAGAAGACACAATTCTTAGGGTGACGGTCTAAAACATATGATCCGCAATCGAGGAAATAAAGTTAGGCGCTTTATTCATGTAAAGATTGTTATGTTGTCTATATCCCTTTTTGGGAGATGGTTTGTCTTGACCATCGGAGTTGGACTCCATGAATAGAAACATTGGCACGTTGTCAAAGGTGACGAAGTGTTGGATCGAGACATAAAGTGAATTGATTTGGATTAATAATTATGTCTTAGAAAATCGATTCACTTTAGACAATCATTTGTATTGTATCTTAATCCTGAGATGAATAATGGGCCCGTTGTCTCGACTTGTGTCTTTTGATGTACCAATGGGTGACTCCCACATTTCTAGAGTGGCATGCATGCCGGTATGTTGGAGGCATGACTCTTGATAGCGTAGACTTGTTATTCATAGATATGGAATCCATAGCTCCTCTTTAGGAGTAATGATATCCTCTTATATGCGTTGTCCTGTAATTGGAAAACTGGAGCGCTCAACCATTTGGATACATAGGTGTAACCGAATGGTATACTATCTTTGGATAGTAAGTTTTCTAATGGTGAGACAATGGAACGTAAGATAAAAATAATCGGGAAGGTAAGATAGAACTTGTCCTTAAGCTGATTATGGATGATCATATAGGGATGCGATACACTATGATATGTCATGGAGACTTAGCTACACGAGCTTCGTAATTCTATAAAGTTCGAGAGTGCAGCTCTAAGCTTTTAGTGGAGTAGCGTTGGAGTTGATAATTGTGAAATGTATATCTAGGATATTGGGTTTCATAATTATCATGAGCTTGAACTTTATAGGTCCATTTTGGTCCCCTTTGCTAGCTCACAAAATCCTGTAACGACACGGCGTGCTTTTCCAATAATTGGTGACTTATGTCGGATTTATCAGATTGGTTTAAAATTTATAAGAATCAAATAATTCATGTCTGTTTATCGGTTGAATTAATTATGTAAGAAAATTCAAGATGAACTTGTTGAATTATTGCGTTCGGATAATTCTTGTCTGTTTATCGGTTGTTTTAATTTTGGACAATTAGAACAAGATAAACTTGTAGAATTATTATGAATTGATTTATTTTCTTAGAGATTATCTTGATAAAGTTTGTTTTGATCAGATATCTTTTCTATTGGGCTATTTGAATCAAAACTGAGACTTTATCCTTTAGAATCTCGGATGGAAAATAAAAGATTCGCGGAGATTTTTTCTCGGCAGTTCGGCCTGCCGGATGACGTGTTCGGCCTGCCTATCAGAAAGTTCGGCCTGCCGACTGACGACAGTTAAGATTACGCGTTTTCACGCGTATCTTATCAGATATTGATCCGAACTTGATTCTGTTTCGATTTTTTGAGACCTAATCTGATATGGACTGACCCTAGGACCAATAGGTATAAAAAGGGAGTGAGTCTAATGATTTACTCAGATCAATTTGAGAGATTAAGAGTGATACTCTTCTAGTGAGCATCTGAAAACTCCCTGAGAGCTTTTGTTCACAAATCACGAACACTAGCTTTGGGTTCTCTCTATTGGTTGGAAGGAGAGTCACCGGTGGAAGAGCTGTACGTGTGAGCCCACACTCACTCCAGTTGTGGATAGAGAATAGCAAAGAAGACCAGTTGGTTGAGGCTCTTCTGAAACGTTACTTCTCTACACAGGTCGCGGAGGTTCTTCGGCACACTGAGGTTAGTAAGATCTGTTTAATTTATACATATAACATGTCAAACTTGTGTTTTGGAAATTACTCGGGTGAAAAATTTTTAAAAAATTCCGCTGCGCACTTTGTTTCCAACAATAACTATGGGAGTTTTGAATTAGAATTGGCCAAGGTATTGTCAATGATCCATAATTTGTTTCATGTCTTGATGCTTACGAAGTGTGTCTCCAATTGCAGTCATGTAATTTTTCCACAAGTGGTGCAAGTGCAAGAGAATTTAAGCCACGAAGAAAAGCCCGTTGAGATGTTAGATAGAGAGGCTAGGAAGCCAAGAAATAGCAATGAAATAGCCTTAGTTAAAGTCATAAGGTGTAACCATAGAGTCGAGGAGGTAACATGGGATTGTGAAGATGAGATGAAGGCTAAGTACTCCGAGATATTGTAAGTTTAAAGGACAAAACTTTTACATGGTAGGCATTGTAACTTTGAAAATTACTAGTTGATTATTAGGAGTAAGACATCTAAGTTGAAAATAACGTATGTTATTATGATTAAGTTTTCATAATCATTCATTGAGCATTGTTACAAGCGACGATGGCAAAAGACTCGATGCATTTGAGAAAGTTCATGTCTTTATGAGGTTAAGTATATAGCAGTTTATGATGTGAATATGAATATGATAAATTCACGATAAAATTATGTTATATATGCTTAATTTGATGATTAATAGGTTTAACTGTGGACAACAGGGTTAAATTTGAGGGGTCGCACTACAGTATTGAGCAATAGAGCGAGCCCCTCCGAGGGGTCGCACATGACCATTGTAGCACCAATAACCTAGAGCCGTGACGCTAGCCCATGAGAAAAATATAGATTTTCTTTCAAATTTTGGCACTCTTTCTCTTTCATCACTCTATACACACTTACCACCTAAAAGAGAGAAATTGAAGATCCAACCATTATGCCATCACACTTTCTTTATTTTCCAATTCTCTAGGCATTCACGCTTCAAGGATCAAAAGATAAGCTTCCTAAACATTTGGAATTCATGAGCTTAGAAAATTAAGGTTTTGGGAGATTTTGATAAGAAGTCACAATTGTTAGACATGTATGCCCTAAAGGGTAAAAATGTAATATGTTTTTGGAAACATTTTTATCAATAAAGAGTTTATTTATTATTCATATACCAAATAGTTGTCCTCTTCACATTTATATTTGTTGGATGTATGATAAGTAAATAAAAGTCTCAGACTATTAGTCTAAGCCTTTAGAATCAGGCATATGATGGACAGATTATGCGAAAGATATGATTTTAAAGATGATAGTCTAAATTATAAGACCCGCAATGAGGGAATAAAGTTGGGCGCTTTATTCATGCAAAGATTGTTATGTTGTCTATATTCCTAAAGGGGCATGGTTTATCTTGGCCATCAGAGGTAGACTCTATGAATAGAAACATTGGTGCATTGTCATAGGTGATGATATATTGGATCGAGACATAAAGTATAATTGATTTGGATTAATAATTCTGTCTCGACAAATCAATTCACTTTAGACAATCATATATGTTATATCTTAATCCTAAGATGAATAATGGACATGTTGTCTTGACTTATGTCTTTTGATATACCAAAGGGTGGCATCCACATTTTATAATAGTACATATACTAGTACGTTGGAGACATAACTCTTGATAGCGTAGACTTCTTATCATAGATACGAAATCCATAACTCCTCTTTAGGAGTCGATGATATCCTCTTATATGCGTTAACTTGTAATTGAAAGACAAGAGTGCTTAACCATCAATGGAATCTCATCATCCATGCACAACAAATTGGTGTGGTATATTCATATCATAACATATGAACAGTCTTACTATTAGTTCTTATTGAGACTAGAACTCATAGGGAAGAAAATTTATGGATGGAATCAAATATTTCATAGTTATTGACTGAATGATATACTGTCTTTGGATATAAGTTTTTTGATGGTGAGATAATGGAATAGAAGAAAAAAATAATCAGGAAGATAAAACAGAATTTATCCTTAAGCTGATTATGGATATCCCATGGGGATATGATACATTATGATTTGTCATGGATACTTAACTATTTAGGCTTTGTAATATTATATAGTTTGAGAGTGCAACTCTAAGCGTTTAGTGGAGTAGCATTAGAGTTGATAATTATAAAATGTATATATGGGATATTAGGTTTTATAATTATTAGGAGCTTGAACTATGTAGGTCCATTAGGTCCCCTTTGCTAGCTCATAATAAATCCTGTAATGATATGGAATGCTTTTCTAATAAATTTGTGACTTGTGTTAAATTATTAGATTGTTTAAATTATTAGATTAACTGAAATTCTATAGGACCAGAAAATTCATGTCTGTTTATCGGTTGAATTAATTTTATGAAAATTAATTCAAGATAAACTTGTTGAATTATCCAAAATATTTATTTTCCTAGAGATTGTCTAGATATGGTTGTTTTAATCAGATAACTTCTCTATTCGGTTGTTTGAATTAAATCTGAGGCTTTATCTAAAGAATCTTTGGTGGGAAATAAAATATTCACAGGAATCATTTATCATAAGTTCGGCAGGCTGATCTTCAGGTTTGGCCTACCGATAAAGTATGTTCTGCAGGCTGATCTTCCAGTTCAGCCTATGACCAAACGATAATCTGATCACACATTTTTTACTAGATTTTATTAGATATTGATCAAGATTTGAATTTTTGAGGACTAATCCGATAATAGCCAACCATGGAGACGACCTCTAGAAGTGGGAGTGAGACTCAAAGGTTATGGGGATCAGTTGAGAGATCAAGAGTGAACACTCTATACTGTGAGTCTTTGAAACTCCCCTAAAGAGCTATTGTTCACAAATCACTAACAGTAGGTCTAGGTATTTCTCAATTGGTTGGAAGGAGAGTCATCGGAGAAAGGCTATACGGGATGTGCCCACGCATACTGCGATCGTGGATAGAGAATAGCAAAAAAGACCAGTTGGTTGAGGCTCTTCTAGAACGCTTTTCTCTTCACAGATTGCAGGAGCTCTTTAGCATAAAAGGTTAGTAAGATCTGGTTAGTTTATGCATATAGCATGTCAAACTTGTGCTTTGGAAAATACTCTAGTATAAAAATTTTTAATTTCTACTACGTACTATTTTTCCAACAATTGGTATCAAAGTCATGGTTTTTACATAAATGTATTAGTTTGTGATCATGCTATATGTATAAATTATGTGATCTTGATCTCTCCTATACTTTAATTTAATTTTTTAAAGAGTTGGCACTCTAGAGTTTCTATATATTTATATATGTTGTCATGGAATAAATGGTGAATATTTTATTAATTAATTATGGTTAATTAAATTATTATTTATTTATTTATTAATTAATTAATTTGTACCGGTTATGGTTCCTTCTAGGTTAGAATGTGTATCTAGGTTTTTTATATACTGAGATGGCAGTCTATCATCATTGTCTAGGAATTATTATTTAATTTTAAATTTGTAAAAATTTTGTAATTAAATAATCATTCGAAAAAGACAGATCTAGAAGATGGATAAAAGCATTCCATAGGTATTTCCAAAGTCTCTAATTTTATATTTTTTGAATTGTTGAAAATAAGATTGAAAAACTAGATAAAAAACTGTATTTTCTAGAAGTCGTGATTTCTGCTCGGTCCGCAAGCCAAACCACCAGGTTTGGCAGGTCGATAGACGTAGACTAGCAAGCCGAACCTCTAAGATCGACAGGCCATCTACGGGGTAGAATTTTGACGGCTTTGGTGGCAAGCCAAACTTTCAAGTTCGATAGACCAATTTGTCATGACCGGTAGGCCAAACTGTGAGGTTAGGCAAGCTGAAGGGTGATGACTGGTGGGCTGATTACACAGATCGACATGTCGGTAGAGAGCTGTGGATTTTCAAAAAAGGTGCATTTTTAGTATAGTTTTGATTTTATCTTCGGGATAATTCTAAAAAACATTAAATTTGGATATGGCCAGAAATATGGAGTATTTGATCCATGTGGGATTGAAGACTTGAAGATAGATAATACATGAAGAAGGATACAATTTAAAGATTCAAGGATGAAGAATCGATAACATATTTCGATTGATCTCTTATAATCTTTAATTTCTTTTCTCTAAGATGGGACCATAATATTACAGCCATTTATTATTATTTTTCTTGCAGCTTTGCATGATTGCTTTGTTTGTCTACAATATAATATGATTTGCCATGTAAGTTGATAACATGTCATATATAATAGGGAGTGCCACTCATTAAAAACTGTTCATGCATATTTTTAAAATAATACCTTGATTTTAAAATATTGAGTGGGAGAAGGTTTTCGAAACCTATGACCTCCATCGTTAATCCATAGATAGTACATGGTGGTTCCGACCCCTAGGTAGGGATTTCATCATGTACAAGATTGAATCTCCAAAAGGATAAGGCATTTTAGCATGATTTATCATTGCACACCCCTAGGTGGTAATTATAAATCATGGATACAATATTGAAACAATGTATGTTTGCTTATGTTTGGTATATAATTCTTTATTATAAATTAAAAATGTCTAAAAATGCTTTATCATTAATATTTGACAAAAACCAATTAATCGGTGAGAATTTTAATGATTGGAAATGAAACTTGAATGTCATCTAGTCCTTTGAGAAACTGAAATTTATGCTGACAACTCCGTGTCCTCTCGAGCCTATAGGAGATTCCAATAATGAGCAAATCCAAGCGTATGATCGCTGAAAGGATGCTAAGGATTAGGCCTGCTGTTATGTTATGGCCAGCATGAATAACATGTTGTAGGCTCAACATAAAGATTACGAGATTACGAAGTAGATCTTGGATAATCTTGAAAACATGTTTGGAGGCCAAGCCCTGAAAAAATGGCAAGGGGCACTTTGGAAGCTTCTAAACTGCAAAAAAAGACCAGAGACATATGTAAAAGAGCATATGAGATTGGTCATGGGTTATCTCATTGAGTCTCAAACCAATGGTGCTGACATTGATGCTAAAACACAAATGACTATGGTCTTTGAGACTCTATCTAAGGAGTTTATCCCATTTAGAGTTTCATTTAATTTAAGCAATATATAGGATATGACCTTGACTAAGTTGATGAAGCAGTTAAAGGAGTTTGAAAATTTGATCAAGGAAACTCCTGCTAGTGGAGAAGCCAACTTGGCAGCTACCTTTGTTTCAAATCCTAATCCTAGGAATGGAAAGAAGCAATGGGCTAAGAACGGGAAGCCTTCTATTCCTACAAACGGCAAGAACAAGAAGAAGAAAAAAAAGAACCTGATAACCTCAAGTGCTTTTTCTGTGGGAGGTCGGGCACATCAAGAAGTATTACAAGGACGTCCTTTCCCGATCAGGTAGGTCTGATCTTTTAGTTATTGAAACTTGTTTTGTTGAGGAATCCAGTGACACTTGGGTCATAAATTTTGGACCAACTAATCATGTTTGTGTTTCTCTATAGGGGTTCAAAGAAACGACAAGTCTGCTACATGAAGACTTCATACTTTCGATGGGCGATGGATCCTTAGTGTTGGCTGAAGCAGTGAGAGACGTCCATCTTTACTTTGATAATTATAGGAGTTTAATTTTGTGAGATTGTTTTTATGTTCCTAAACTCAAGAGGAATTTAATTTCTATAGCTTGTTTATTTAAAGACTCTTATGTAGTTTCTTTTAATAATAAAGTGGTGATTCGTAAAAACAAATCTTTTATCTGTAATGGATGGATAGAAAATAATTTATATTTTATTAAACCAAAGATGGACTTACTACTAAACACTGAGTTTAATGATAATAGCTCTAAAAGATTTAAAACTTCTCACTATAATAAGACTTATCTTTGGCATTTGCGACTAGGTAATATTAACCTGAATAGAATTCAAAGGTTGGTAAGGGATGGACCTTTAAGTCACTTAAAGGTGGAATCTATACTACCATGTGAATCTTGCTTGGAGGGTAAAATGACTAAAAGAAAATTTGGGTCTAAAGGCAATAGGGCCGAAGGAGTTCTAGAACTTGTGCACAGTGATGTTTGTGATCCTATGAGTAGTCAATCATAAGGAGGGTATGAGTATTTCATCACTTTTATTGATGATTACTCTAGGTATGGGTATGTGTACCTAATGCACCATGAAAAGTGAAACTTATGACAAGTTCAAGGAGTTCTGGCTGAAGTGGAAAAGCAATTAGGTAAACCCATAAAGGCACTTCAATCCGATCGAGGTACTGAATACCTTTTTGATGAGTTCTTAGAACACTTATTAGAGAATGGGATTCTATCCCATTTGACTGTGCTGGGCACTCCGTAGGAGAATGGCGGTTAGGTCCATGATGAGTTATTCATCATTGCCTTTATCCTTTTGGGGATATGCACTACAAACTACATGTTATTTTTTGAACAATGTGCCTCAAAATCGGTTCCTAAAACTCCTCACAAGTTGGGGATAGGGAAAAAGACATCCTTAAACCATGTTCGCATATGGGGATGTCTGGCTCATGTCTGGTTTAAGGAAGCAAATAAGCTTGAAGCACATTTGGAAGTTTGTGTGTTTGTAGGATATCCAAAAGGGACTAAATGGGGTTATTTCTATAATCCAAAAGAAAATAAAGTCATGGTTTCAACTAATGCAACATTCCTTGAGAAAAGTTACATGGACGACTTTAAGCGTCGAAGTAAAGTAGTGCTTGAGGAGTTGGCAAGTGATTCACTCACTCCGAGAGTTCCAAATGAAACCATTCCAATTAGTGTAGAAAAACCAATCGAACAACAACCTAAGAGGCTACGATGTAGTGGGAGGATCAGGCGTCAACCTAAGAGGTATATGTTTAATGGTGAGGTCTTTTTCACTGAATAGGTTAAACATAGCAGGGATCCTTATACTTATGAAGAGGCTACAGAGGATGTTGATTTGAAACTTTGGACAGAGGCCATAAGCACATAAATGAAGTCTATGGAGACTAATCAGGTCTAGAAACTTCTGGATCTTCCCAAAGGGGTAAAACCCATAAGATGTAAGTGGATTTATAAGAGAAAGAGATGAGTGGATGGAAAATTCAAAACCTATAAGGCTAGCTGGTAGCTAAGGGATACACGTAAAAGGAAGGAATTGATTATGAGGAAACCTTTTCACCTATAGCCATGCTCAAGTCCATCCATATTCTCTTGTCCATAGTTGCCAGTCTCGACTAAATAGTAGATGGATGTCAAGATGGCCTTTCTAAATGGCTATCTTGATGAGTCCATTTATATGGTGTGGCCAGACGAGTTCAAGGCTAAAAGTTAGGAGGGTAAGGCTTGTAAGCTACTAACGTCAATTTATGGATTTAAGTAGGCTTCCTATTCTTGGAACATAAGATTTGATCAAGTGATCAAAGCTTATGGGTTTGCACAAAATGTGGAGAAACCATGTGTTTACAAACACATTAAGGATGGAAGGTGGCTTTTTCTACTACTCTATGTAGATGATATTCTACTAATTGGCAGTGACGTTGGGGCATTATCATCGGTCAAATTATGGTTGACCAAGTAATTTGACATGAAAGCTTAGGTGAAGCTAATTATGTTCTCGGTATCTAGATTTTTTGAGATAGGAACAACAAAATGATAGCTTTATCCAAAGCGAGCTACATAGATAAATTTCTCAAAAGGCATGCAAAGTAGGATTCCATGAAAAGTGGGCAACCATCTAGGTCTAGAATTACACTTTCTAAGAAAGACTTACCAAAGTCTGATGAAGAAAGAGAATACATGAAGAAGGTGCCTTATGCTTCAGCAGTTGGTAGTCTCATGTATGCCATGTTTTGCACATGACCAGATAATAGTTATGCGGTCAAAATTGTAAGTCGATTTCAGTTGGATCCAAGACTGAACCACCAGGTTACGGTCAAGCATATTTTCAAGTACCTAAGATGGACTCGAGGGTATATGCTTATGTATTCGGGTGAGGATTTAACACCTTTAGGATACACTGACTCAGATTTTCAATCATGTCTGGATTCAAAAAGATCGACTTAAGGTTTTGTGTTTACTCTGGGCGACGATGCCATTGTTTGGAAAATCGTCAATTAAGATTACATTTCGGATTCAATGATGGAGGCCGAGTATGCGGCAGCTAGTGATGCTTCGAAAGAAGCAGTGTGGCTTTACAAGTTCCTTGGGATCTTGATGTAGTTCCTGATATGGATAAGCGGTATCGCTATATTGTGATAACAATGCAGTGATAGCTAATTCTAAGGAACCAAGATTTCACAAGAAGACTAAGCATATTGATCGGAAGCATCTTGTGATAAAGGACTTCTTTGAAGACGAGCATGTTGCTGTATGCAAAATAGCATCCGAGGACAATTTAACTGTGAGAGTTTTTGAGAGGCAAGTGGAAGCTATGGAGATGCGGGATTTGTCATATTTAATCACTTAGTGTAAGTGGGAGATTGTTTAACATGTATGCCCCAAGGAGTAAAAATGTAATATGTTTTTGAAAACATTTTTATCAATAAAGAGTTTATTTATTATTCATATACCAAATAGTTGTCCTATTTTTGTTCATTTTTGTTGGATATGTGATAAGTAAACAAAAGTTTGAGATTGTCAGTCTAAGCATTTATAATCAGACATATGATGGATAGATTATGCAGAAGACATGATTCTAAAGGTGACGGTCCAAATCATAAGATCTGCAATGGAGGGAATAAAGTTGGGTACTTTATTCATGCAAAGATTGTTATGTTGTCTTTATCCCTAAAGGGAGATGGTTTGTCTTGGCCATCGGAGATGGACTACACTAATAGAAACATTGGTGCATTTATCATAGGTGACGATATATTGGATCAGGATATAAAGTGTAATTGATTTGGATTAATAATTCTATCTTGGCAAATCAATTCACTTTAGACAATCATATATGTTGTATTTTAAGCTTGAGATGAATAATGCCCCTGTTGTCTTGACTTATGTCTTTTGATGTATCAAAGGGTGACATTCACATTTTATAACGGTACGCATATCGATATGTTAGAGACTTGACTCTTGATAGTGTAGACTTGTTATTCATGATACGGATTCCATAGCTCCTTTTTAAGAGTCTATGATATCCTCTTATATGTATTATCTTGTAATTAGAAGACTAAAGCGCTTAACCATTTAGATGCATATGTGTAGCTAAATGGTATGCTGTCTTTGGATGGTAAGTTTTTCGATAGTGAGATAATGGAATGTAAGAAAAAAATAATCGAAAAGGTAAGATAGAGTTTATCCTTAAGGCGATTATGGATATCCTATGGGGATATGACACATTATGATATGTCATAGATACTTAGCTATTCGGGCTTTGTAATTTTATATAGTTTGAGAGTGTAGCACTAAGCTTTTAATGGAGTAGTATTAGAGTTGATAATTATGAAATGTATATCTAGGATATTGGGTTTCATAATTATCAAGAGGTTGAACTATATTGGTCCATTAGGTCCCCTTTGCTAGCTTATAATAAATCCTATAACGATACGACGTGCTTTTCTAATAAATTAGTTACTTATGTTAAATTATTAGATTGGCTGAAATTCAATAGGATCAGATAATTCATATCTTTTTATCGTTTGAATTAATTTTGTGAAAATTAATTCAAGATAAACTTGTTGAATTATCCGAAATATTGTTCGAGTATTTGAGTAGAGTATTTGAATGAAGATTTAAATTTTTGTGAGAGAAAATACTGTAGCAAAATGATTCGAACCTTGATTTGAATATTCAACCAAACATACCCTTATTTTCTTAGAGATTATTTAGATATAGTTGTTTTAATAAGCTAACTTCTTTATTGGGGTTGTTTGAATTAAAACTGAGGCTTTATCCAAAGAATCTCAGGTGCGAAATAAGAAATTCGCAGGGATCATTTATCGTAAGTTCGACAGGCCAATCTTTAGGTTTGACTTGCTGATGAAGTAAGTTCGGTAGGCCGATCTGTCAGTTCAGCCTACTGACCGAACAATAATCTGATCATGCGTTTTTTACGTGATTTTATCAGATATTGATCTAGATTCGAATTTTTGAGGACTCAAAGGTTTTGGAGATTAGTTGAGAGATCAAAAGTGAGCACTCTATACTGTGAGTCTCTAAAACTCCCTTGAAGAGTTATTGTTTACAAATCACGAATGGTAGTTCTGAGAATTTCTCAATTGGTTGAGAGGGGAGTCACTAGGGAAAGGCTTACGAGGTGTGCCCATGCATACTCCGATCGTGGATAGAGAATAGGAAGGAAGACGAATTGGTTGAGGCTCTTTTGGAATGCCTTTCTCTTCACATATTGCAGGAACTCTTCAGCATAAAAGGCTACTAAGATTTGGTTAGTTTATGCATATAGCATGTCAAACTTGTGTTTTAGAAAATACTCTGGTATAAAAAATTTTAATTTCTGCTGCGTACTATTTTTCCAACAACAACATGATTATAATTGATGGAATTTATGATATTAGTGTAAGGATTGATCATAGAAAATTGCATGATGGAATCAATAAAAGCATGAATAAGGATTTCCTTAATTTTCTTGAAGACATAAATTAGGGTTTTATAGTTTCTTGGGTTCTTATATTGTAGATATTAATTGTATGACATTGTGGTATGAACACTCCAAAGAGGTGAGCATGTTGAGATTCTAAAGCGTTGCATCACCCCACGTATTATTGAAGTGAGTCTACGAGTTAGGTAAGTACATCTTTCACTGCAACATGTTTGTTTAACAATAACAAATTACATAGTGCTAAATGTTGATAGTTAATATGATAGAAGTTTCATTGAGGATTTTTATGAAGAAAGTTATGATACTTATATTTACATTATGTTCCTCATAGTATCATGATAGAAGTTCATTATGAGATATCTAAGGTAATTAAAAAAATAAACAAGGATTAGGAAGCGTGTATCAGGACAAGTCTTACTTTATACTAAGCCGCAAGGTGCTCACAAGATGGTGTGGTAGTCCTTGGCAAGGGAGTCAAAATTTGATAGGTTTCTAGATAGTACCAAATTAAACCTTGCTTAGCATATGGTCATTATTGAGTATAGATATGAGCAAGGGTCATTTCTATAGAGGATTGGTTCTAATTAATTAGTTATCATCTCTAAAACGTAAGATACACAATAACTAAACACAAAATTGAAGGTCCTGAATTAATTAACTTACTTTTAAATTAAATAAAATGTAAGAAAATAAAGGATCTAAAAACATTAATAATGAAATTGGATAAAGGATCATTCTCTATTACTAGACAATAATTATAAAATTAATCATAAAAATTATTTCTAATTCTCGATTGAAACTACCAACTATAGATAATAATGAGCTCTACCATCCCAATCTTTCTTTATTATATTGTTTTATAAAACAAGCTTTTTATCTCTTTCTGTCAAATAACCTAAAACAAGCTCTCTAGATTCAATTCAACAGAAATATTAAGATAAGAAAGACAAGCTAAGTTTATTCAACCTAGGTTATGTTCTGTATAGTAATCAAACAAAAACCTCACGCCATTATAGACCACAATTTACCACTAATAATTAGAAAATTAAGATAATTATGGATCAAGAATCTTCACTTAGCAATAGAATAGTTTCAAGTCTTATTTCATTGCATACCCAAATAAACAATAAAATAATCACAAATAATAATTATGGAGGAACACGAACGATTTCAATTGGAAATTTAAAAATTAAAAAATGATTCTGACATCCAATCACATAGTCATGTCTACTGCTTTGAAAACACCCTTAACAAAGAATAAAACTAAACTAAAAACATAGAAGAAGAAGAAGAAGAAGAAGAAGAAGAAGAAGAAGAAGAAGAAGACGAAGAAGAAGAATTGATGTCGAAGAGTCTTCTATTTGGATGATACCCCATGAGCCACTACCGGAGCTTCTCTCTCATCTCCCCACTCCTAAAACTAAAAAAAACTTATAAAAAGTGTCCTCTTGTGTTCTAATTGATGTATTTATAGGCTTTCAAATTTAAGGATGAAATAAGCATGTTCAAAGCTCTTTTGAATGCAAAGATCAGGTAAGTATGGGTAGTAACACCACGGCTTCAAAACTCCAATGTCACTATGCTAAAACCACTCCGTGTCAACTTCCCTAGTGTCTAGTACCATAGCACCAAAAAGTTGGTGCATCGGCACCCTCTTCACGGGCCAAACGTATGGGATTTCTTTTGGTAGGTTACTATTCTAGGGCCGAGTGCTAGAATTTTGAGGCCATGGCACTCGACAGGAAGAAAAATATGGAGATGCATATTTTTGTGCTCCAAGTGATGCCCTTTCATGTCCAATTCGTTCCTTTGATTCCAAAACACCTACAAAATATAAAACAAAAATAAAAACACATGAAAACTAAGAAACTAATAAAGAAAACATAAAGAAAAATCATAGAAAAATATGTAAAATTAGGCGCTTATCATGGTGTCAAGACAAGGCCTGTAAGATAGTTTGCCTTAATGATTTTGGAACTTGCGATCCCATTTTCATTATGGTTACATGCATTGGTACATTGTCTAGTGCCCCGAATAGTTGAAAAAGGTACTAAAGAGGAGAAAGAAGATAATATTTTGAAGAGCATTATAAAGAATGTTTTCAAGGCATTAAATTATTTTCTTTTCATGTGCTTATATATTATGAGAATACACCGAGAACTAAGGATAAATATTTTGTGAGATTACAGATGTGTATATTAAGCGTTTCACTTACTCTAGTTTATTTGTATGTTGTAGATAAAGGTAAGAACTAAGTTTTAGGATAGAGGAGGCTGATGATACTGTAAAAGTATACATTTTATAAGGCTTCAATTATTTATTTATACTTTTATTTCTCATTAAATCCTCCAATTAATGACATTTTTGTGTTAATAAGTATTTTTGTGTCTGAGTATAAAAATATGTTTAAAAATATATTTTTAATGTGTTTTCATGATTAATAATATTTTCAGTAATTTTTAGAGTTGTTTTAGTATGTTAAATATGTGTTTAGTTTGTAAATAATCAAAATAAAAAAAATAATATTTTGTAATTTTATTTTGAGTCTTAAAATGTTTATAAATAAGTTTTAAGTCTATAAATATGTTTTATAATATTTCTAGTAATTTTTGAAAATAATCCCAAGTCTTAAATGGCATATTTGTTAAGATTTCTTAATTTTAAAAGTTTTATTTAATTTTATTAATTTTTGTGTATTTTATTGTAAAATAGTAAAATAAATATTTTTTATTATTGTGAAAATTATGTTTGTAAAATAATTACTTTTGATTTGTTTATTTTTTTTTAAATTTGAAATCTTCAAGAAAAACAAAAAAAAAATGGCATAAAAAAGGGGTAAAAATGGACCTCAAATGCTCAAGAAATCATAAAAAGAAAATAAAAATATAAATTGACACATGTCAAGCTAATAGTTGCAAGATCACCACCGCCCAGTTCATCCTGGTCATCCACGTAGCCCTTCCCCCTACGCAAAATCCTACGTGCCTTGGCCAATAGCATGCGCGTTCCTGACCGCTACATCTATTGACCATAGACCCAGCTAACTGTCTTTTGCTTTAGCTTGGCCCAAGCTTCTCCTCGTCAACCCTTAGCAAATCTCATAGTCTATGCGTGTCCATTGATCAGTCGCAAAGCACTAGATTAAACAGTAGAATTTTCACATTAAAGTGGAGTTTTACGCGTGAAAAAAAGAAAAAATTAATAAAATTGCAATTAGCTTTATGTTGATTTAGTGGGAGTAAATAAATAAAAATAAAAATAAATAAATAAAATATTAAACAAAATAATAATTAAAAATGATGAATAGTAAAGAAAATGCCCCTATATATGCCCCTTCCACCTTTATTTATTCACACCAATGGCCAAATGGCCTCCATCGCCCTTTCTTTAGTGTAGTTTCGACTATTGCATTAGACTCAGTAGTATCCCTTTAGGGTGGAGATGTTGTTAGGTACTCCTCCAACCCCACTAAAAATAATCAAATAATGTTTAAATTAATGTAGAGAGTCTGATAAGATAGAGAGATGATATTATATACTTATAGGGTGTTTGGCAGGGTGGTTAGAACTGTTTTTACTATAACATGTAAGAGTTTTTCACTATATTGATTTTCTTATTGTTACTGTAGATGTGAAAGTTTTACGCTACTTATGACTGAGACAATAGTGCAAACCACTACCTGCCAAACATCCTTTTAGTGCTCTGGTATAGATTTTAACTCTATATCTATTCTATAATGCTTATATTTTTTATGAAATATATTATATTTCTAAGTTTTTAATAATTATTGTTAGTGTTATTATTCTGCCAATTTTTATATAAATTCAATCATGCTTTCTTCATGCAATTTAATTGTTGCATAATTAATATTAATAATAATGAAACAATGCTTAATTTTATGGAATGTCTTTTATTGTAATATGACTTGTTATATTGTCGATTTTAGATATTTCATAAGACGAAGAGCTACCAAAATTAATGCAATAATTTATTCCATTAAAATATATTAATTTTGATTTGTTATTATCTTTTTTATCTTAAAATTATGATAATTATAATTGTATATAATTGTTCTGACAACGATTATAGTTTTTATAACTAGTGCACCAAATCATTAGTGAGATATGATTATTTTGCCACTCTTTATAGGAAAACCCTTACTGCATTATGACCTGCTATATTATCGCTTTAGGTTGACTTATAAAATTAGTAAAAGTGCTTGTAATTAATGAGAAAAGATATAATAAATCAAATGCTTTTGATAATTAATCATTTAGAGTTAAAATTCCATAATAGTTATGAAACATACAAGGGATTCTCAAAGCTTCATCGTTTTAATTTTATGTTTTAAATTTTGAACTGAAAAAATCACAAAAATATTTATTTTATTTTAAACCTTGTTTTGAAAAACCACTTGCCTTTTTCAACATTTATTTTTATTACTCTCCTGAGTTACAATTTTTTCACCTCCACATAGATATGACAACATTTCTATACTACAAATGTATGCTATTTAAAGAATTTTGGGCGATACGAACAAAAATTTGGCTCTGTTGCCGAGGAGGTGCTGTCACTTTGTTAGATTGCAAAATTAAGCAGGAAATCAGGTAAGTAATCTATCTATATCCTTTGTAAATATTATTTTGAATATTTATTCAAATTTTGAATAAATACTAGTTACGAAACAGACTAGCTATAAAACATACAAGGAATTCTCAAAGCTTCGTCGTTTTAATTTTATGCTTTAAATTTTGAATTAAAAAAATCACAAAAATATTTATTTTTTTTTAAACCTTGTTTTGAAAAACTATTTGCTTTTTTGAATGTTTATTTTTATCAATCTCCTGAGTTATAAATTTTTCATGTCCCTATGGATACAATAACCTTTCTATAATATAAACGTTCGTTGTTTAAAGAAATATTTTTGGTGATACGAACAAAAATTTGGCACCGTTGTCGGGAAGGTGCCACTACTTTGTCAGATTGCAAAATTAAGTGGGAAATTAGGGAAGTAATCTATCCATATCCTTTGTAAATATCATTTTAAATATTTGTGTGTTTTAATTAGTGTGGTAATTGTTAAAAAAAAATCTAAAAAATCTAAAAAATTTAAAAAATACAAAAAATAAAAAAATAAAAAAATAATAATTTCTTTTTAATTATAGTTTGTATAATATTGTTATTTGTTAGTTTTAGGTTTAGATTTAGGTTTCAAATTTAGAAATAAAACTTCATAAAACTTTAGAGTTAGGTTTTTCATAAAATAAATTAAGGTTTTATAAATAGTATATTTTTGAGGAAGTTCTGTCTCGAGGTTAGTACTGGCTTGGAAATATTTCCCATAGCTAGTTAATTTTAGAAATTTTCTCAACACCAATCATTCCAAGAACGTTGTTCTGACTAGAAGGTTACTTTTTTTTTTTGGGAGCCTTTGCCCGACCAATCTTTCCTAGAAATATTCTTAAAGTATATAATTCTTAAGATCTACAAAATAAATGAGGCGGATGTTTTTCACTCATAACTTTATTCTTTTTGAATAAAGAAAAGCTTTGCATCTCATTTTTCCCTTGTAAATTGAAAAATTAGAGATAAAAAAAAATTAAAAAAGATAAACACTTAGGGTTAATGCTTCAACATAGAGACAAACTAGACCGATTTGTTAAAGCTCCTAACTTAGGAAATCCTAATGAAAAATCGCCAAACTCTTCTTCGCATTCTTCATCTTCATTAACCACTCTTTCAAATCCATTTGCGATGGCAAATCTCGGTGAGAATCCTCAAAGAATGTTGATGAAAGATTACATGCACCTGATTCACACTTTAACTCCTTCATGTATTATGTTTGCATCTAATCTTCCATAATAGGATTTGAAACCAGGCATGACTTAACTTTTGTCAACTTTTTTGGGATCAGAAAGCGAAAATCCTTATGTTCATATTCGTGAATTTTAGGAAGTTGTTGCCATTTTCTACAACCACCTTGACATTCTGATTCCATCAAATTGAAATTCTTTTCTTTCTTTCTAAAAGATAAAGTCAAAAGCTGGCTTTGTTCTTTAAAACCTCAATTAATCAAATCATGGAATGACATGACATCTGCGTTCTTCCATAAATACTACCCATACTAAAAGACCAACTATCTCAAAAAACAAATTCTAATTTTCTCCTGAAACGATCATGAAAATTTCTATGAAGCTTAAGAAAGGTTCAAAGATTTGTTAAGTCAATGTCCTCACCATGGTTACGAGAATTTGCATATTATCAGCTTCTTCCACAAAGGACTCAAAAGTCACGATTGCCAATATCTGGAAGTGATGTACAATGGAAAATTCTTACACAAGGATCTTGAAGAGGCTAAGGAATTTCTTGATGAATTTGCTGAGAAAGTTCATTTATGGCTTGAATTTGATATTTGTCATAGTACTAATTGTTGAAAAATAATATGCAGCGGAATTTAAAAAATTAAATAAGAGTATTTTTTAAAACACAAGTTTGACATGCTGAGAAAGATCACTAGAGAAAGTCTGCGATCTCAACCCCTTTTTGGATAGCAAAGTGATAACATAAACCAACTAGTCTTCTTTGCTATCCATGATCGGAGTATGGGTGGTTGCATGTTGTGTAGTCTTTCCTCTAGTGACTTTCCTTCTAACCGCTTGAGAATACCTAGAGTTAAGGTTACAATAGCTCTCAAGGAGTTTTAGACTTTCTCTCACTAGATTTCTCACTTTATACTTCTCAAATGATCTAAATAATAAAGAAAACACACTCTCCTTTTATAGTGGTTAGATCTTAGGTTAAAACTTATTAGATTAGGCTTCAAAATTCGAGTCTGGCTCAACTTATGATGAAAAATGAGTCAAAAATGTGTAACCTGATTATTTGATGTTCGGCATGTTGATCTAAGAGATCGACCTGCCTAACTTACCCATCAGCCTGACGATCATGCGATAATCTGGAATCCTCAAAATATCTTATTTTCACATGGTAATCTTAAATAGAGCCTTAGTTTTAATTTAAATAACCCAAGAAAGAAGTTATTTGATTAATACAACCATATGCAAATAATCTCATAGAAAAAAATATTATCCAATAATTCAACATGTTTTATCTTGAATTAATTCACAATGTTAATTCAACCAACAAAATAACATGAATTACTAAATCCACTCTTATCGAATTTTAGCTAATAATACAAGTCATCAATCTGTAGGAAAAACATGCCGTATCGTTACAAGATTTATTATGAGCCAGCAAAGGGCACCCAATAGGCATATATAGATCAAGCTCCTATAATTATAAAATAACATATCCTAGATACATATTTTATAATTATCAACTCTAATGCAATTCTACTAAAAGCTTAGAGCAACACTCTCAAACTATATAAAATTACAAAGTTTCAATAAGCTAATCATCTATGACATATCATAATGTGTAACATCCCTATAGGATATTTATAATCAGCTTAAGGATAAATTGCCTTTTCAATTATAGGATAATGCATATAAGAAAATATCATTAACTCTAAAAAAAGAGCTATGATTTCCATATCCATGAACAACGAGTCTACGTCAATTAAAAGTCATGTCCTCAACATATCGATATGCATACCATCATCTAATTATGATATCACCCTTTGTCATATGAAAAGACATAAGTCAAGAATATGGGTCCATTGTTCAATTCAGGATTAAGACATCACACATATGATTGTCCAAAAGTGAATTGATTAAACAAACGGAATTATTAATCAAATCAATTCAACTTTTTTGTCTCGATTTAATATATCATCACCTATGACAATATACCAATATTTCTACTACGAAGTCCCACTTTGATGATCAAGATAAGTTATCTCGTATTAGGGTAGACAACCTAACAATCTTAATATGAATAAATCACCTAACTTTATTTCTTCGATTGCGGATCTTATCATTTAAACTATCACTTTTAAAATTCATGTCTTCCACGTAATTTGTCTATCATTTGCATGATCTTAAAGGTTTAGACTGGCAGTCTTAGACTTTTGTTTGCTTATTATATATTCAACAATAATGAACATAAAGAGGATAATATTTAGTACATAAATAATAATGAATAAACTCTTTATTGATAAAATGTCTCCAAAACTTGTTACATCATTTAGTCCTTAGGGCACCATATCTAACAATCTCACACTTGTCCTAAGTGAGTAAATATGACATTTCTCACATATTCATACTCTACAAGCTTTTTGAAAACTCTTGTAGTTAGTATCTTCATGAAAGGATCAACTATATTATCCTTAGATGCGATCTTGCGTACAACAACATGTCCTCCCTCAATGAAGTCCTTTATCACATGATACTTTCGATAAATTTGTTTACTCTTCTTATGAAATCATGGTTCCTTAGCATTAGTTATCACTACATTGTTATCACAATACAATGATGTTGCCTTATCCATACTAAGAACTACCTCAAGATCCCCAAGGAACTTGTGGAGCCAAACTGCTTCTTTTGAAGCATCACTAGTTGCCACATACTTAGCCTCCATTATTGAATCTGAAGTGCAATCTTGCTTGACACTTCTTCAAACAATGGCGCCTTTATCCAGAATAAACACTAAACTAGAAGTCGATCTTCTTGAATCTAGACAAGATTAAAAATCTGAATCAGTGTATCCAAGAGGTATTAAATCCTCACCAAAATACAATAACATGTAACCTCTAGTCCTTTTTATTTACTTGAAAATTTATTTGATCGTAACCTAATGGTTTGATCCTAGATCTGACTGAAATCGACTTACTATCCCGACCGCATAACAAATGTTTAATCGTGTGCAAAGCATAACGTACATGAGACTAACTACTATCGAAGCATAAGGCAATTTCTTCATGTATTCTTTTTCTTCATTAGACTTTAGAGAGTCTTTCCTAGAAAGAATAATTCCAGACCTAGATGGTTGCCCACCTTTCTTGCAATTCTGCATTGCATACTTCTTGAGAATTTTATCTATGTATGTAGCTGGGGATAAAGCTATCATTTTGTTCTTCCAATCGAAAAGATTTAGATGCCTAGAACATAATTACCTTCACCCAAGTCGTTCATGTCAAACTACTTGGTCAACCATAATTTCACCAATGATAATGCCCCAACATCATTACCAATTAGCAGAATTTCATCTATATAGAGCAGTAAATAAACCACCTTTCCATCCTTAATGTGCTTATAAACACATGGTTCATCCATGTTTTGTTTGAACCCATAAGTCTTGATCACTTGATTAAATCTTATGTTCTAAGAACAAGATGCTCGCTTAAGTCAATAAATTGACTTTAGCAGCTTATAAATCTTACTCTCTTGACCCTTAGCCTTGAACCCATCTGGCTACACTATATATATGGATTCATCAAGATAGCCATTTAGAAAGGCCATCTTGACATCCATTTGGAAAATCTCGTAGTCAATAACGATAGCTATGGATAAGAGAATGTGGATATACTTAAGCATAGCTATAGGCGAAAAAGTTTTCTTGTAATGAATTCCTTCTTTTTGTGTATATCTTTTTGCTACCAGTCTAGCCTTATAGGTTTCGACTTTCCCATCTACTCCTCTCTTTCTCTTATAGATCCACATGCAACCTACCCCTTCACGAAGATCCCTTGATTAGTCTCCATAGACTTCATCTCAGTGTTCATAGCTTCTGTCTAGCTTTAAATCAACATCCTCCATAGCCTTTGTGTAAGTGTAAGGATCTCTGTCATGTTCAACCGGTTCAGCCAAGTAGGCATCACTATTGAACATATACCTCTCAGGTTGACGCTCGATCCTCCCACTATGCAGAAGATCCCAAGGTTATTGTTTGGTCAGTTTTTCTACGTTGATTAGATTGATTTCAACTAGAACCCCTAGATTGATCGAATCACTCGCTAACCCTCGAGTACTACTTTATTACGAAGCTTAAAGTTATTCATGTAACTTCCCTTAAGGAAGTCGCATTCGTTGAAACCACAACTTTATTTTCTTTTGGATTATAGAAATAACCTCTTTTTGTCCTTTTTGGATATCCTACGAATACACAAACTTCCAAACGTGCTTCTAACTTGCTCGCTTCCTTGTACAGGATGAGCCGGACATCCCTATGTGCAAATATGGTTTAAGGATGTCTTTCTACCCATCCACAACTCATGAGGAGTTTTAGGAACCGATTTTGAAGGCACATTGTTAAAAGATAACATACAGTTTGTAGTGCATATCTCCAAAAGGATAAAGGTAAGGTAGAATAACTCATCATAGACCTAATCATGTCCAACAAAGTTCTATTCTTTCTGTCAGCCATGCCACATTCTGCTGTGGAGTGCCTGACATAGAGAAATTGGATACAATCCCATTCTCTAATAAGTGTCCTACGAACTCATCGAAGAAAGATTCTCCACCTCGATCGGATCGAAGGCTTACATAATTGCTTCTATGCTTCAGCCTAAAACTCCTTGATCTTGTCAAAAGTTTCGCTCTTATGATGCATTACGTAGACATATTTATATCTAGAGTAATCATTAATAAAAGTGACAAAGTACTCATACCTTCATCGTGCCCTAACGTTTATGGGACCATAAACATCAGTATGCATAAGTTCTAAGACCCCTTTGGTTCGATTTCCCTTAGACCAAAATGGTCTTTTGGTCATCTTGCCCTCCAAACAAGATTCACATTACGGTATAGATTTCATCTCTAAGTAACTTAAAGGCCTATCCTTTATCAATCTTTGAATTCTATTTAAGTTAATATGACCTAATCGTAAGTGCTAAAGATAAGTCTTATTAGAGTGAGAAGTTTTAAGCCTTTTAGAGATTCATTAACCTCAGTGTTAAGCAGTGAGTCCATCTTAGGTTTGATAAAACATAGATAGTTTTGCATCCATACATTACAGAATCAGTGTTAAAAGATTTGTTTTTACGAATCACTGTATTATTAAAAGAAACTGAATATGAGTCTTCAAATAAACAAGCAAGAAATATTAAATTTCTTTTGAGTTTAGGAACATGAAAACAATCTCTCAAAACTAAAATCTGATAACTATCAAAGTAAATATGGACATCTCTCACTGCTTCAACTATCACAAGGATCGATTGCCCATATGTAACATGAAGTTCTCATGCTGTAGACTTCTCGTTTCTTTAAACTCCTGTAGAGAAACATCTCGTTTCCTTCAACTCCTATAGAGAAATACAAACATGATTAATCGCTCTAGAATTTATAAATTAAGTGTCATTTGATTCCTTAACTAAACAAGTTTCTATAACTAGAAGTTCATACATACATCCTCAAGATAGGAAGTCCTTACAATTCTTCTTTATGTGCCCAACATTTCTGCAGAAAAAGCACTTGAGCTTCTTTGGGTTTTTTTTTTTTTTTTTTTCTTCTGGTCCTTGCCTTTCACTGGGCCAAAAGATTTCCCGTTCTTAGCCCTCTTCTTCTTTCCATTCCTAGAGTTAGGATTGGAACCAGGTGCAATTGCCAAGTTTGCCTCCCCAACAGCCAGAGTTTCCTTGATCAGATTTTTGAAATTTTGTAGCTACTTCATCAGCTCAGTCGAGGTCACATCTTGTCTATTGCTCAAATTATATAAAACTCTAAACGAGATGAACTCTTAGATAGAGTCTCAAAGGCCATTGTAATTTGTGACTCAACATCTATTTTAGTTCCATGGGTTTGAGTCTCAGCAAGGTAACCCACGACCAACATCATATGCTCCTTCATAGGAGTCCCTAATCTTTATTTATAGTTTTGGAGCTTCCAAAGAGCCTATTGCTATTTTGTTAAGACTTGGCCTCCAAACATGCCTTCAAGATTATCCAAGATCTATCGAGCAGTCTCATAATTTTCATGTTGAGCATGTAGCACATTATTCATGCTAGCCATAATGTAATAGCGGGCCTGATCGTTAGCATCCTTCTAATGATCATACGCTTAGATTGGCTCATTTGTGGATTCATTGATAGGTTCAGTAGGACACGGTGTGGTTAGCATAAATTTTAGTTTCTCAAAGGAAAGGATGATACTCAAGTTCCTTTTCCAATCATTGTAATTCTCGCCAGTTAATTTATTTTTATCGAGCATCGATGATAAAGCATTTTTAGACATTTAAATCTACAATAAAGATTTATAGACAAATATAAGCAAACATTCCACAATAGTTTAGTAAGATAACACAAAAAAGTAAGCATACAATGTGTTTAGTGTCCAATCCTTAAAAATATCACAACCTTACAACGATAATTCTTAACTCAGAATTCAACAAGCCGCCTAGGGGAGACTTGCTAAATTCAATTGGGAATATAGATCCTTTCCAATTAATATATGCCAGTCAAGATCCGTCTGATCTAGTATATATTAATAATTATTTCATCAATATAGCCATTTAGAAGAGCCATATGGACATCCATCTATCAAATCTTGTAGTCGAGTACGGTAGCTATGGACAAGAGAATCCAGATAGACTTAAGCATGGCTACAGACGAAAAGGTTTCCTCGAAATTGATTCGTTCCTTTTGCAAGTATCCCTTAGCTACTAGTCTAGCCTTAAAGGTTTCGACCTTTCCATCTACTCTGCTTTTCCTCTTGTACATCCACTTACACCCTATAGGTTTTACCCCTTAGGAAGATCCACAAACTACCAGACCTGATTAGTCTCTATAGACTTCATCTCTGTGTTCATAGCCTCTATCTAGAGTTTTGAATTAACATTCTCTACAGCCTCTGCATAAGCGTAAGGATCCCTGTCATGTTCATCCAGTTTAGTCAAGTAGGGCTCACCATTGAACATATACCTCTCGGGTTGATGCCTGATCCTCCTACCACGTCAAAGCTCCTTAGGTTGTTGTTTAGGTTCATTTGGCTTTTCTATACTAATTGGAGTAGTTTCTATCAGAACTCCCAGAGTGATTGAATCACTAGCTAACTCCTCAAGCACCACTTTGCTTCGAGGTTTAAAGTCGTCCATGTAACTCTCCTCAAGGAAAGTTGCATTAGTTGAAACCATGACTTTATTTTCCTTTGGGTTATAGAAATAATCTCTTTTAGTCCCTTTTGGATATCCAACAAACATGCAAACTTCCCAACGTGCTTCCAACATATTCGCATTCCTAAATAGGATAAGAGCCGAACATCCCCGTATGCAAATATGGTTTAAGGATGTCTTCTTGCCCGTCCAGAACTCGTGAGGAGCTTTAAGAACCGATTTTGAAGGCACATTATTCAAAAGATAATATGCAGTTTGTAGTGTATATCCCCAAAAGGACAAAGGCAATAATGAATAACTCATCATGGACTTGACCATGTCTAACAAAGTCCTATTTCTTCTCTCCACTACGCCATTCTGCTGTGGAGTGCCCGACGCAGTCAAATGGAATAAAATCCCATTCTCTAATAAGTGTCCCAATAACTCATCATAAAGGTATTTACCACCTCGATCATATAAAAATGCCTTTATGGGTATACCCAATTGCTTTTCCATTTTAGCCCGAAACTCCCTGAACTTATCATAAGTTTTGCTTTTGTGGTGCATCAGGTACACACACCTATACCCTCCTCGTGCCCAGATGTTCATCGGTCCACAAATATCACTATGCACAAGTTTTAGAACCCCTTCGGCCCATTGCCCTTAGGCCCAAATGGTCTTTTGGTCATTTTACCCTTCAAACAATATTCATATTGTGGTATAGATTCTACCTTTAAGTGACTTAAAGGTCCATCCCTTACCAACTTTTGAATCCTATTCAGGTTAATATGACCTAGTCGTAAATGCCAAAGATAAATCTTATTAGAGTGAGAAGTTTTAAATCTTTTAAAGTTATTATCATTCATCTCAGCATTAAGCGGTAAGTCCATCTTAGGTTTAATAAAATATAGAATATTTTGCATCTATCCAGAACAAATAAAAGATTTATTTTTATGAATCACCACTTTATTAATAAAAGAAACTAAATAGAAGTCTTTAAATAAACAAGCTACAAAAATTAAATTCCTTTTAAATTTAGGAACTTAAAAACAATCTCGCAAAATTAAATTCCTATAATTATCAAAATACAGATGGACGTCTCCCACTGCTTCAGTTAAGACCAAGGATCCATCGCCCATCCGAAGCGTAAAGTCTTCATGCAATAAACTTCTCATTCTTTGAACCCCTACACAGAAACGTAAACATGATTAGTTGCTCTAAAATCTGTGACCTAAATGTCATTGGATTCCTCAACCAAACAAGTTTCTAAATACAAAAGATCACACCTACCTCCTCGAGAAAGGAAGTCCTTGTAATTCTTCTTAATGTGCCCGATCTTCCAGTAGAAGAAGCACTTTAGGTTCTTCGAGTTCTTCTTTTTCTTCTTCTTGTTCTTGTTATTTGTAGGAATAGAAGACTTCATGTTCTTGGCCCATTGTTTCTTTCCATTCCTACGGTTGGGATTGGAACCAGAAGTAGCTGCCAAGTTGGCCTCACCACCAGCAGAAAACTCCCTGATCAGTAGTTCTAACTCTTGTAACTGTTTCATCAACTATGTCAAGGTAATATCCCGTCTATTGCTCACTTAAATGTAGCTCTAAACAGAATAAATTCCTTAGACAGAGTTTCAAAGACCAAAGTCATTTGCGTTTCAACATCAATGTCAACTCCATTGGTTTGAGCCTCAGCAAGGTAACGCGTAACCAACATCATATGCTCCTTTACATATGTCCTCAGTCTCTACTTATAGTTGAAGAGTTTTTGAAGCGCCCCTTGCTGCTTTGTTAAGGCCTAGCCTCTAGACATGTCTTTTAGATTATCCAAGATCTGCATAGCAGTCTCATAATCCTCATGTTGAGCCTCCAACATGTTATTTATGCTGGCCATAACATAGCAGTGGGCTTGATCATTAACATCCTTCCAATGATCATATGCTTGGATTTGATCGTTGGTGGGATCTCCCATAGGCTCAAGAGGACAAGGCATCGTCAGCATAAATTTTAGTTTCTCAAAGGATAGGACGATGTTTAGGTTCTGTTTTCAATCATTGTAGTTCCACTAGTTAATTGGTTTTTGTCAAGCATCAATGATAAAATATTTTGAGACATTTTAATCCACAATAAAGAATCATATACCAAACATATCATAATAATTTAGTAAGATAACACAATCATGTAAAACATACAAATGTGTTTTTGTGTCAAAACATTGAAAATATCACAACCTTACAACGATAATTCCATCTCATAATTCAACAAGCTCCTAGGGGAGTCTTGCCAAATTTAATTAGGAACACGGATCTCCTCCTGATTAATATATGCCATCCAGGACCCATATCATCCAGCATATATTAATAATCGTTTCTTTGGCCATAAATTTTATTAACAGAGCTCCTACAGGAGGTTAATAATAAAACTAACATAAGTGTATAACCATCATTTCAATATTTTATCCATGATTTATAATCACCACCTAGGGGTGTGCAATGATAAATCATGTTAAAATTCCTTATCCTTTTGGAGATCCAACCAGGTACATGATGAAGTCCATTTCTAGGGGTCGAAACCACCATGTGTTACCTATGGACCAACGATGGAGGCCGTAGGTCCTCTCTTCAAAAACCTTCTCCTACTCATTCTTTTGAAATCAAGGTTTTATTTTATAAACATGCATGAACAATTTTTAATAAGCGGCACTTATGACATGTTATCAATATACATGGAAAATCATATTATAATGCAAACAAGCAAAGCAATCATGCAAAGCCATAAGCAAAATAATAAATAACAGTAGTATTATGGTTCCACCCTAAAGAAAAGAAAACAAAGATTACAAAAGAATAATTGAAACATATTATCGATTCTTCATCCTTGAATCTTCAGATTGTATCCTTCTTTATGTAATTTCCATCTTCAATTCTTCAATTCCATATAGATCGAATACTCTATATTTCTGGTCATATCCAAATTTAATGTTTTTCAAAATTGTCCCAAAAATAAAACCAAAACTATATAAAAAACACACCTTTTTTGAAAAATCACAACTCTTTATCGGCATGCTAATCTGTGTGATAGGCCTGCCGGTCATGATCTATTGGCCTGCCAATTTTTTAGGTCGACCTGTTGATCATGATAGTTCAGTCTACGGCTAGAGCCAGCAGTTTTTGCCCTGCGGATGGCCTATCGATCCTAAAGGTTTGGCCTACTGGTTTGCGACCATTGCCCTACTAAACTTGAGGGTTCGGCATGCCGACCAAGCAAAGATCACCATTTTCTAGTAAATAAAGTTTTTAATGCAATTTATCAATTTTATTTTCAACAATCCAAAAACATAGAATTAGAGACTCAAGAAATACCTAGAAACGCTATCATCAATCTTCTAGATCCGTCTTGTCTGAATGATTATTTACTTACGAAAATCTTACAAATTTAAAATTAAGTAATAATTCCTAGACGAAAATGATAGTCCGTCATCTAATTACATAAAAACCTAGATACACATTCTAACATCTAAAGAACCATAACTGGCATAAATTATTAATTAATAAATAATTAAATAATAATTTAATCAACCATAATTAATTAATAAACATTCACTATATAATCCATGACAACATTTAAATATATAGAAACCTTAGAGTGCTAACTTTCTAAAATCAATATTCAAGAATATAAGAGATTAAGATCACATAATTTATATCTATAGCATGATCACAAAGTCACAAATTTATGTAAAAACTTGTCTCTGATACCAATTGTTGAAAAATAGTAAGCAGCAGAATTTTAAAAATTTTATACCAGAGTATTTTTCAAAACACAAGTTTGACATGCTCTATGCATAAATTAACCAGATCTTACTAACCTTGTTTGTCAAAAAGCTCCGTAATTCGTGAAGAGAATAAAGCTCTATAAGAGCTTCAACTAACTAGTCTTCTTTGCTATTCTCTATCCATGATCGAGGTATGTATGGGCACACTCGTATAGCACTTCCATCAGGCGACTCTCCTTCCAACCAATTGAGAAAGCCCAAAGCTAATGTTCTTGATTTGTCAACAAGAGCTCTTAGAGAGTTTCAAAGTCTCACCAACAGAGTCTCACTCATAATCTCTCAATTAATCTAATTAACAATGAGTCTCACTTCCCTATTTATAGAGGTTAGGTCCAAGAGCCAGTCCTTATTAGATAAGGCCTCAAAAATTCAAATTAGAATCAACATTTGATAAAATCCACGTGAAAACAAGTGATCTATTTATCGCTCGATCGACAGGCCAAACTAGCAGATTAGCCTGCCGAACTTACTCCATCGGCAAGCCAAACTAGAAGATTGGCTTGCCGCACTTATGATAAATGATCCTTGTGAATCTTTTATTTCACACCCGAGATTCTTGGGATGGAGCCTCAGCTTTAATTCAAATAACCTAATAGAGAAGTTATCTGATCAAAACAGTCATATCTAGATAATCTCTAATAAAATAAATATTCCCGATAATTCAACAAGTTTATCTTGAATTAATTTATTCAAATTAATCTAACTGATAAACAAACACAAATTATTTGATCCTAATAATTTAACAAGTTTGTCTTGAATTAGTTCATTTAAATTAATCCAACTAATAAATAGACATGAATTATCTGATCCTATCGAATTTTCAGCCAATCAAATAATCTGGCATAAGTCACCAATTTTTTTTGGAAAAGCATACCGTATCGTTACAGGTTTTTTATGAGCTAGCAAAGGGGACCTGATGGACTTATATAGTTCAAACTCTCGATAATTATGAAACCCAATATCCCATATACATATTTCATAATTACCAACACCAATGCTACTCCACTAAAAGCTCACTGCTGCACTCTCAAACTATATAGAATTATGAAGCCCATATAGCTAAGTCTCCATGACATATCATAATGTATCGTATCCCTATAGGATTATTCATAATCAGCTTAAAGATAAATTATGTCTTACCTTCCCAATTATTTTTATCTTACGTTCTATTATCTCACCATCGGAAAACTTACCATCCAAAGATGGTATACCATTCGGTTACACCTATGTATCTAAATGGTTAAGCGTTCCAGTTTTTCAATTATAAGATAACGCATATAAGAGGATAACAACTACTCTTGAAAAGGAGCTATAGATTCCATACCTATAAATAACAGGTTTACACTATCAAGAGTCATGCCTCCAATATACCGACATGCGTACCACTATTAAAACGTTGATGTCACCCTTTAGTACATCAAAAAATACAAGTCAAGACAATGGGTCCATTATTTATCTCAAGATTAAGATACAATACATATGATTGTCTAAAGTAAATATATTTGTCAAGACAGAATTATTAATCCAAATCAATTCACTTAATATCTTGATCCAATACATCGTCACCTATAACAATGTGCCAATGTTTCTATTTGCGGAGTCCACCTCCGATGGCTAAGACAAACCATCTCCTGATAGGGATATAAACAACATAACAATCTTGGCATGAATAAAGTACCCAACTTTATTCCCTCGATTGTGGTTCTTGTGATTTAGACCATCACTTTAAGAATCATGTCTTTCGCATAATTTGTTTATCACATGCCCAATTCTTAAAGGTTTAGACTAACAGTCTCAGACCTTTGTTTGCTTATCATACATTCAACAAATATGAACGTAAGAGGACAAGATTTGGTATATATAAATAATAAATAAATTCTTTATTGATAAAAATGTCTCCAAAAATATATTATATTTTTACTTCTTAGGGCATACATGTCTAACATCCAAATGGTTGGGCACTCCAATCTTCCAATTATAGAATAACGTATATAAGAGAATATCATTAACTCTACAAAAGAGCTATGGATTCATAATCAAGAGTCATGATATGTCTCTAATATACAGGTATGCATACTATCATAAAGTCAGGATGTCACCCTTTGGTACATCAAAAGACATAAGTCATGAATACCGGCCCATTAGTCATTTTAGGATTAAGACGTAACATGTATGATTGTTTAAAGTGAATTAATTTGCATAAACAGAATTATTAACCAAATCAATTTCAACTTTATGTCCCGAACCAATACATCATCGCCTATGAAATGCACCAATGTTTCTACTCACGGAGTCCTACTCCAATGACCAAGACAAGCCATCTCCCCTTAGGGATGTAGACAATATAACAATCTTAGCATTAATAAATCGCCCAACTTTATTCTCTCGATTGTAGATATTATGATTTAGACCATCACCTTTGAGATTCATGTCTTCTGCATAATCTGTCTATCATATGCATGATTCTTAAAGGTTTAGATCGATAGTCTTAGACTTTTGTTTGCTTTTCATATATTCAATAAATATGGACATGAAGAGGACAACATTTACTATATGAACAGTAAATAAACTCTTTATTAATAAAATGTCTCCAAAAACATATTACAACATTTCACTCTTTAGGGCATCATGTCTGACACTATTATGTAAGAGATGCACCTTTAACTTTTCAAACTAAGAAAAATAAGATCGTGAGCGACACACTCAAAGGATTTGTGGCTTTGTCCAAGTTATGTATTCAAATTGGGCTGTTCAGTCAAAATACGAAAATTCTAATTTAACAACAATAGCCAAACAAAGCACCTATGGATGAGCCAATCAAGGAAACTGATGGAAGGAGAACAAAGGGGAAAAGAGACAACTAAATAATGACAAAATAGAGGAAACACAACTAATTGGTTGTTAAGGATTACCTCTAAATATTGCCAGTTTGTTGAAGTACTCCAAACTAAAGGTGCTCATGAACGGGATTACACAAATTTGGGGTCAATCCATAATCTAATCCATACATATTATATTTGGAAATTCTCAATCCAAAATCAATCTATAAACTCCCTAATCCAATCTAGTCTAATCCAAAAACCATGGATTTTGTGGATTGGATTTTGCGGATTCATAGATTGAGCCTTTATATTTATTAAAAAATAATCAATTAAAATTAACATAGTATAATATGATATAATTTAATAAAATCTAACATATTACAACTTAATAGAATGCAAGTATTTGATAATAAACTAAACTATAGCATTATAAAATATTACAACTAACAAATTTAAACAAACTTTAGACATGCGTAAATGTCATAAGTTAATAATGTTGGACTTTGTAATTAGGCTAAGCTTCTTTTTTTAAGCATATAAAATTTTAGATACCCTATCATAAAAGTGTAGCTTTATATATTTATTAAAATTTTGTGTGTTTATGTATCTATGTATATGTATATATAATTTAAACAATATATAGTTTGGATTCACGAATTATATAGATTGGCAGATATTCAATCTTTAATCCAATTCGTATATATCAGAGAAATACTATTCCAAAACTAGTTCCTATTTTTTAATAGTGCAATCTAATCCTTCGGATTGGATTATATTAAATAAATTGATAGATTTTATAAATCCCTGAACATCTCTATCATTATTACAATTCCTATGCCTTATAACATGTCCCACATCTCTGATGTGCTCCTATACTTGACTACTAAAGACAATGATTGGTTCATCAACTTTAATCAAATTAGTGTGTCATGTGTCATGGCCCGACACATGAAGTATTTGTGCTACGTGTGCAAGAGGAATTAAGCTCTCGACCAAATTGGATTAATCTTCCCCACGCTGACTTTTTATGTATCGGGCCAAGCAAAAATTGGGCTTGAAGAACGAGCAAAGAACCTCTGTGAGTTTTTCAATAGCACAATAGCCAACTAAGTTTATTTGACGTTGTATAATAGTAAGGGTCATTAAATATCGATCCTTATTTACCAATAGAAGATAAGGTAGCATGGTTGGATCTATTTGGCCATTAAGTACGTTCAGACTTTCTTAAAATTTTCAAGAATAAAAAATATGTTTTTTCCCTTAGAAATAAATAATTTTGAGTATTTTAAACTAACGATCTTACTTACTTAGACAATTTTCCTCTTAATATTCTATTTTTTTCTCCTAAAAAAATATTCTTTTATTAGAAGATTACAAACAAAAAATTATAGAAATTATGACCAAATAATAAACTCGAAAAAAAAGCAGATATAAATCTTTTAAATAAAATGCTCTAAAAATTTTTAAAATAAGAATAAAAACTCTCTAAAAATCTTTGATCTTAGTAGCCTCTAGACAAAGCATAGTCATGGGGTCCTTCCAATGATTTCTTTTGGTGGTTGCATCTGTGGTGAAGAAAGAAGGTAAATCTTTCATCAAAAGTTAATAGAGTTAAGTCCAGGAGATATCAATGCAATTAGTTTTGGTCAAAAGGTGTTTCTATTATTTTGATAAAACACAGATGGTGCTAGTGTAATTAATTATCATGCGCATAAATAGGGCTATGACTAAGTGGGATTAAAGTTAAATAAACATGATTTAGCATAACAAATATGGTAATTAAACTCTTTCAAAATAACTATTAACATATATTGCTCTGGAGACTTTAAATTATAAATGATAATTGTCTAAACAACATTTTATTAAAAAAAAATGCAACTTATGGACAGTGTTGACAGTTATAGTTGCTACACATGTACAATGTACTGAAAAATTAAATAGCTTAAAATGGTAAAGCTAAACATCTTGAACTTCAAAATTTTTAGTAACTGCAACCTTCATATGTTCTAAAATTTATCTGTAATCTCTAGGGGAAAAGACATTTTAAAAAGGGATGAGCCAAATGCCTGGTACGTTATAATTACAATTTGGAGTTATAAATGAGTAATTGTAAAACAAAAAATTTAAATAACAAACCATTTTTACAGAACATCCATGTTCATCCGTGTAATATAAAAATAAATAAAAAGAAATATTTGCAAATGCGCTCACCAAAGACTGAACATATAATTTACCAAAAATTAAAATAATTAATTATTTACTTTTGAGAAGCCTGGTTAATGCCACCGAAGTGGCGCATACAGGTTTTTAGGACCTGCCTTTTAGGACAGCCTCTATACAACTTGAACTCTAAAGGCTTTATAAAAAAAATATAAGTATCCAATAGATATATCCTATAGTGTTTGCAGTGTCATTTGAAACAAAATAGATCGGTGAAGCCCAGAACTGAATAGTATTTTAACTTTCGCAACTTGTTTGAAAAACTCGTTTTCAAAATATTGCGTAATATAAGAAAAATAATTCTTGAAAAAACAATTTAAGAATAATTTTAGGCCAAACATTTTAAAAACATGGCTCACAATGAAGGGGAAGAAATCCTATAGATTTCAGGTAAAATTAAGAGAGAGAAGCAAACATAAAAATCTTCTCTCTCTTGAAGACAAAAGTCAAAATAATAGAATAAACTAAAATAGAGTTCTTTGTAATAAATCAAAACTCAGAATCACAATAGCTATAGGCATAAGAGAAAGGTAATCCAATATCAACAATTTTGCATTGTGAGGCAATAATAGGACGGTATGTGTAAGACAAATAGTAGTTGAGAATGTTGTTGAAAAGAACTCAAAGATATAAACAAAAAAGAAGGGAGAAATTAAAAAAAAAATTAAAGCAAACAACAAAGAACAAAGACGGTGAGGAAAAAGAGACCCCAGGCAGATCGATTGAAAAACATGCTGTCTTTAAAGATTATTTATTAGGGATGCACAGAAATTGTATTTGAGAGAGTTTTGAAAAAAAAAAAAATTAAAGAGCACATTTGTAAAGGGAAAAAACAATAATGTATGGAGAAGAAGCAAGAATAAAAAAAAAGAAAAAGAAAAAAGAGGAAAAGACAAAAAAAGGAAAAAACAAAAGGAAGGGAAGAAGAAAAGTAAAAATTTAAAATTAAACATTTTGTGGTTTCAAATGCAAGGAGATTTCCCACGAAGCCTATTCTCATTTAATGTCCGTTAAAGATATTTAGAGGAAAAATAAAGAAGCGTCATAAAACTTTTGCAATACAAGTTGCCAAAGCATACACAAACAAAAATGAAACGAAAGAATTTAGAGATACATATAGAGGGAGATATCAGGAAATATAATAATAATAATAATAATAAAAACGGTGACAAAGGACGTCTGCCTTAAATTTCCCCAGCTCAAAGTTTGGATCCCTACTTCCTCATAAAAAGAGTTCCAATCTTCAAAATGGCAATAGGTTTAAGCCAGAATGCAAAATAGGTTTGACCCGTAACATAATAAAACGCTTGCATACATATTGCTAACGTATTTTAAATGCCAAGTTTCTACACCCAATAAAAAAAATAGAGAAACAAAGAAACAAGGTCCTAATACTATTTAAAAAAAGAAAGTGTGTCATAGACAACTAATAATAACCTACTCCAAAAAACTACTGTACTAGATACCAAAAAATTGATTCGAGGTCAATAATTAGAGTTAGCACCCAATAGAAAAAAGTGTCGATCTGGTGCTAGAGCACTCCTCATACTTCGCCCGCATCCTTTGGCGTTGGATTACAAAAGGAACACAATTCTCTTCTTTTTTTTTTTTTTTTTCCTTCTTTTTTTCCCTGAAGTATAATTACAACGACAACTCTTGATTTTTTCCCCCTACTATAATAGTACACTTCGTTAACTGAATTTAATTAGAGATTTACAGGGACATTTCACGATCGTTATGATTTGTAAATTCAAGTAGCATATTAGTGTTTATCATTTTTTTTAAATAAATTGACCTAGTAGTCCTCGACCTTTTATTTTAGTGAGCATTTAGTTCTAGCTTTTTTTTTTTTTTTTTATTAAACCGATCTTAACATTTGATTTTACTTGTTAAAAGACCAATTTAATGATCATACCGTTAATTTTAGAAGAAGAAATATGGCCAACCGATCCCTAAAATTATCAAAAAAGTGACAAAATGATCCTCAAAATTAATGGCTTAACCGTTAAATTAGTCACTCAACAACTAAAATCAAAGGCTAGGGTCAATAAATAAATGAAAAAATTGGGGACCAAATGCTCCCTTTTGTGAATGGTTGAAGACTACCAAATCAATTTACCTTTTTATATCCCTTAAAAAAAAAATCATTTTTTTCAACTCTATTCTCCCTAACATCATCTCCTCAAACCTTTTATTTACTTCTTAACCATTTATTTTCTCTACAGCATTTTGAACTCCTTATTGTCCACATTGCGCATTAGTTTTTTTTTTTTTTTTTTAACAACTTTCTTTATTCTCCATCTTTCTTTTTGTGATGAACAATTACATTTTTTTTATTTCGCAAAATGTCACATTAAACTAAAATTCTCAACGAATCCACTGAATACAACAAAAACAAAAATCTACAAATGTTTAAAGGAATAGCACTTAGTTGTCTTTCTTGCAAAACATAGCCATAATGCATAACAAATATATCTTCAATCCAACCCATAAAAAAACAAAAAGTTCAATCCATGCCATTTAGCGGTATGTATTTCCTCTCAATCTTTCTAAATCAGATAAGAGGAATATTCAGACCATGTTATAATTAAATAGTTGAAACGTGGCATGAGTTAACGAATATGTGAAGTGGTTGAACCAAATATTGGGCTTCAATTTTATTTTCTACTTTAAAAAAATTCACAACTGCCACGTAATACATGATAACGATTTTTCATCCTCGGAATTTCTCTCTAATTTTGACAAAGATTCATGAAATTTAGGGTGCGTTTACCATACATAAAAGAAAATGATAATAATTTATTTGCTTTCTAATGTTTATTAAATTTTTTTTTTTTTGATAGGAGTCAAAACCAGATAAATAAGTAAAAATCAATGATTTTTTCTTTTCTTTTTATATTTTGTTGGCTTTACTAAACTCTCGTGATTGATTGATTTTGGAAGTAAATGCATGAAGAAGGACAAAGAAACCACTCGTTGTTCCCCAACTTTTTTCTTTCATACGTAGTAAATGCACCCATCATGTGGTATCTTAAATCCATGCAAATAGATTTTTCAACAATAAAATCAGTTACCACATTCTAATAAGTACCCTGCTAATTGATTGGACTGGGATTATGAATAAATTACTTCATATCACCTGATAACCCTTATTGATTTGTTTCCTATTTGTTGTCTGATAATTTGTTTGGAAGGTCAGGAAGTCATTGACTACCAAAAGGAAAAATACTGTGTAATACTCCGAAATTTATTTAATGTTAATGTACTATAAATGATGAATTAGTGTGCCATAATTAACGTTTTAACATTAATTAGATTATTGGGTTGGATTTTAAAATTTTGGTTGTTTTGTTAAATTGATGTGTTCAAAAGATTTCTTATTGTTTTACGAAATTTATTTAATGTTAATGTACTATAAATGATGAATTAGTGTGCCATAATTAACGTTTTAACATTAATTAGATTATTGGGTTGGATTTTGAAATTTTGGTTGTTTTGTTAAATTGATGTGTTCAAAAGATTTCTTATTGTTTTAAAATGATGCTTTGAGTTTTAAAACACAACAATTTATAAAATGTTAAAAATACTCCGTTTTGTAAAACCGTGGGCGGCACATGGTTTTCGCACAGTAAAACCGCCCAACGATTTTCTCTATTTATTTCCTTCCTTCCTCTCTCTCTCCTCACTCTCCGGTTCTCTCTCTCTCTTCTCTCCTTCACCGTGAGTCTCCCTCTCTCTCAAATTCTCTCTCAAAATTTTTGAAAACAAATTCGAATCCAAGCTTCGGGATAGCAAGGAGGAAGCTCGGGGACGTGATTCGGCAACCGAGAACGCGGATTGAAGCTTCGATTCAAGGTTAGATTCGAAATTTCTAAACTTTTTACAAAATTTTCAATTTTGTGTGTTTTTGAAATCTAAGTTTGTTTAAGCTTATAGACAATCAACCTTCAACATCTCTCTTCCTTCCTTTCTCTCCTCCCTCTTTTGTTGCTCCATGGCCAAGTGCATACGGGCACACTCGGCCAACTTATGCCACTACGATATATGACTACTCGTGCCTTTAAACTCCACTCTCTACAATCACAAACACTTCCCAAATAGAGAACAGAGCTTTCCTCCCAAATCAGAAGCTAAACGGACGAGTTACGGCATGTTTTGCCGAAACTGCCGTTGGGCTAGAATGGAACTTTAACCAAATTTTGAGGTCGATTTTCTATATATTTTTATACCAAATTTTTTACTCTAATATTATGTCTTTTGTGGGAATGATTTGATATGAATTAATGTTTGATTTTGTTAAGAAACAAAAAAAAATATGAATAATTATTTTTAATCATGTTTTTAGGTGAAAACCTATACTTCAAAATTTTTCCAGGAAGAATCGAAATGAGATTTTATGAAAATTTCTTTTGGGCATTGTATATCTCTATTTTAGGCATCTCCTATAAAAAAAATTTCCAGGTTCATATGAGACCATCTTTTATTTGTTTGGAAATTTATACTAAATGATGTTCTTATGATCTCTTAAACGGCTTTTGAATGTGATGATTTGTTTGATGATGTTATAGGATGTGTTTAATGCTAAAAATTTGAGACTACTCATTGATATGTCTAGTTTATGATTACAAATTTTTAGCCACATGCAAACGTTAGAATTGGAGAAATAAATTGTAGAATAAATACAACTCATTGTTTTGGTAATTTTACTGTAACATTTTGTAAAAGTTAGCATAGTTGAAAAATACTTCGAATGATTCAAACATAATGAAATTTTTTCTGGTACTATGTTCAGATGTTAAGAATGCTATACTAAAATTTTAGATCAATTAAAATTTTGTAGGATTTTATAAAATTCGTTGATTGTTGACTGCCTGCATTTCGTTCATAGTGGTAGATTGTTGTTGTGAAATCAAAAATGTCAAAAAAATACTTATAGTTGCTCAAACTTGATGAAATTAATTTTGATGGTAGGTCCATATGTCTAAATTTCTATTATGTCCTGTAAAAATTTCAAAGACATTGGAATTTTGATGATTTTCTAAAATTCGTTAATTGCCACTGCCTAAACCAAAATTTCAGCAACAAAGGTGTGAATTGTAGTGCACAAAAGATCAAATTAAATTAGTTCAATTGTGAAGAAATTAAATCTAGTACTTCCTATGGATGTTGGGAATATGTAGTAAAAATTTCAAGTTATTTTAAATTTTATGTGATTTTTTAAAATTCATGGATTATGGGCTATCCATGTTACTCGTCCAGAAGCCAAGTTGTGTATTTAAAAAAAAAATGAAAATGGCACTTATTTGAATCCGAATGTCATGAGAATTTTTTTTGATGATATATATGTATGTTAGGAACATTGTGTAAAAATTTGACAGCCATTGTAATTTTCTATGATTTTATAAAAATCAGAGAGTGTTGACTACTGGGTTGAGATAATCTACTTATCTTAATTGTGATAATAGGTTAAGTTAGTTTAATTGATCAAGTACAGAATTGTTTGTTATAATGACATTTAATAGGATATTTTGAGGATGTTCTTATACCGAGAATATTTCTTTTATTACCATGTTATAAAATTAAAGAAATTTGAGGCACTTGAGTCGTTGGAAATAGAAAGGAAACCGTCCACTTGCAAGAGGTTGAGTAAGAATTTTTACAACACAAGTAAGGACATTCTCACCTGTAAAATAATTAAGAATTGTGAAAAGTTTTGAGAAAGGTTAAGTTTTATTATGTTATTAATGTTTATGCATTTCTCATTCAAAAGAATCCTTTTACCATGGTTATGAAGAGTGTCTTTTGATGGATGTTTACATCATTGTTTCATGATGCATATGACGTTTTCAAAGATATATATATATATATGTATATATACATCTATGTATCACCTAATTAAGGCATTGCACGCCCAATGATGATGACGATGATGATGACAATGATATTTGTCCCACAAGGTGGACTTGTCATATTTGGTTTGGGATTTGCTACCCCTTTCCTCTCGTGACGGCATGCCCTAATGATGTTAATAGTGCAATGCCAGGGCCTTAAAGATTAAAATGAATGTTTTTAACATAAAAAAGGAAAAATATGTTCTTACAAAGCATGCCATATGCACTATGATGACTATATCAAAGACGAAATGATTCCTACTATGATTAAAGTTGTTATTATGTTTTGTGAGATTCCGTAATATACTTACTAGGCTGAACGCTTACATAAGTTAATCATGTTGCAGATAAGGGTAGGGCCATAGCGATGGATGGAGGATGGAAGGACAGATGTACGTGCAAGGATGATGGTGTTGGATCACAGAGTTATGACATGAAATAAAATTTAAATGCGGCTATGTTTAAATTTAATTCCACACGTTATGAGCCACTTTTATGAATTTTGGTTGTAATAATTTATGGACTATAAATTGCTTTCATATTTCAAATTTATTATGTTAAACTAACGATCTTTGCAAGTAGTCTTTTAGCCAAATACCTTGAGTATTTCGTTGGGCTAACCGAGGAGGAAAATCATTTTTGGTAAGTAAGTATTGACGTTATTGATAGATGAGGTCCTAAGAAGTCCTAGCAATATACAATTGGTAGCAATTTAACTGGTTAAAAATAAATTAAATTTTTTTAAATTCATATATTCACATGGTAATATTAAATAAATAAATTTTGCACAAAAATTCCTAGGTTAATAATTAGATAATACTTACAAGTTTAGGTTTTTCCATCAAATAATTAAGAGATAATGATATAAGTTAACGGTTCCTGTGACGTCTGTAAGGGGGCGTTACAAAAACCTCCCTCACTTCTATATATATTAGTATGAGGGACGTTTCGCTCCCCTATTAAACTTGCTTTTATCTTTTATATATACAAGTGGAAGAGCACACACTCTGCGCATGTTACAAAAAAACTTTAAAATAAAAAAAGGTTTTCGAAAGAAAAAAAAAAAGTTTTGAGAAAAAAAGAAAAAAATGTTTTTTTGGAAAAAAGAAAAAAACATTTCGTAAAAAGTAACGACGAAGCGTTCCAAGTTTCGAGCATCCTGAGAACATTGCATGAAACTTATTCTCACTTTATATATATGTTAAATATATATATATATATATATATAATTTTTTTGCAAAAAAAAATCAAGTTATTTTAAGTATATATATTAACAATGTTTTAGTATAAAGACAATTCTTCTAAATATATATCATTGTAAAATTTAATAGACAATTAGTTGTTTTGATTCAACTATTATTTTACTAATTATTTTGTATTTATTTTTGTGAAGTAATATTTGTTTATAAAGGCATTTCATTTATGTTTGTTTAAAACACTTACACAATAAAAGTGAGAATTAAAAAAATCTTTTAAAATATTTAAAAAAAATGTTTTGATAGGAAAAATCATTTAGAAAGGTATTGATTAGAGCTACATTTGAGAAAATAATATTTTTAATGGATACTAAAGAAATGTTTAAGTAAGAATTTTTTTGTAAAAAAAATAAAAATTAATATATTTATGAAAAATATTGAAAAAATAAAAAATATTAAAAAAGCACCATAGACTATAGACTACAATCTATTACATAGAATATCTTAGATATAGATGTTTCATAAAAATTCACACGTATTTCTTATGTTGGTCTGGTCACATATGTGACGAGAACTTATATTTTTGGGTTTTTGGATAAATTGGTAGAACTTAACAAGATGTGTAAAAACATGACCAATAATTTCGAAAGGAAAGATGCCTACAGTCTTTATATTTGAAAGCATAAGGTTCAAAATGTACAAATGATTTTATGCTTGGGGTTGAATTTTTTAATTAGGTTTGCAATATTGCATAATTGTAAACTTCTTTATTTTTAGTTTTCTTTTTATCTCTTTAATTATATAAAATAGGGGCTTGGTTGAGCTACTAATTAGGGAGTAACAATCTGATTGAAACGTGCTAAGTCTTCCTTTTTGGTTGTAAATCAATGCTAAGTCTGCCTTTTTAGTTGTAAATCAAAGTTAGTAATCACTTTAAATTTAAGTTTTAATTTTTATATATGGATATGAGAACCATAAAATGCGACTTCAAAAACGGAGAGAAATAAAAGAGGAACGAGCACCTGACGTTTGTTTCTAACAAGTCATTTACTCGGCTATGAAATAGTCAAACATGTATGATTGTTATTTACTTTATAAATATATAGGTTTATTTTTAGAGCTCTTAGTATGTTAACTATCAGAATCAGTTTTGATCACAACAAAAACCCTAAATGGATGATAAAATTTTTTCCCTTTGAAATTAGAAGAATGAGAGAAATAGAAAATTTGAGGGAGCGAAAAAAAATTAATAGCATAATTTTGGAAAATGAGATTAAGAGTACTTTTTTGGACCTAGAAATTTAAAAATTTTCAAAATACTACTTGGTTCCTGTCACCCTTCTCACTCTCTCTCCTCTCCCTTATTCCACAGGCAAAGAGCACAACAAACATTGTGAGGCCAACCATTGCCGTGAAACCTCATGAGGCCATGATGGCAACGATCGCGATAGCTAGTCGCAAAGTAAATCCCCGCAATAGGAAGGTATATGAGCTCCCTGTTTCCCAAGTTGCTTCGTCTTCAATGGCGACATACGAAGTAGCGACGGAGTCCCGATCTCCCAGGTTGCTTTGTCTTCGACGAAGGCTGTCAAAGTCAGGTCAGAGTTAGTGATCGCAGCCGAATGAAATGCTTCAATGCCATCGAAGGAGAAGACATTGAGGAGCACGACAATTGATCTTACAAAGAGAGAAGGAACTCGTTGTCACCAAATTGTTGTCTCATTGTCACCACGCCATCATCATAGAGGGGAGAGAGGAAAGAGAGAGAAGGTTTTCTAATTTGTAGTCAAGAGTTATGATTAGGGTTATGGTTTTTCATTTGGGGCTAATTGAATTTGGAATAAACTAAAAAAACTGCATGCTTAAAACTTTTAAAAAACTTTAAAAATGTTATCTATTAAAAAGTTAATTAATTATGCTATTTAATTCTAATAGTTTTGAAAATATGTTATTTTATAGAATTTATTAAATTTTGTGCAAGTATTCTCGTCATTACCCTTGAAAACTCTTGAAATTATTTTTTTTGGAATTAATATAATTGCTTTTGTAAATTTATAAGTTGCCATGTTACAATACCCCCATTAATGCTCAAAATTAGTTTAAAAGGTAATTTTAGGATAAGGTACAGGAGTGCAAAATAATAAAGAAAAAGGTATTGAGTCACTAATAGACTAAATAAAACATCATGTTTAGTTCATATACATGACAGAAGATAATTATGATTTGATTAAAAAACACTATTAGGCAATTTATTTGGAAGCTTGAAGTCCTAGATGAAATAACTTAGGTTCTCAATGATGTAGATAGTTCAATGTACTCACATTGTCATGTCGATTTTTCAAGTGACTTGTTTCTAATTTTCTTTTTACGTTGCTTTTTAAATAGTAATAAATTTGTAGGAAGGATTTTCTTCTCTCTTTATTTATTTTAAAAATATATGTCTAATTATTTTACCATTTTTTCTCCTTGATTTAAAACAAAATTTTATAAATGCTTATTTGGTTAAAACATTATGTTCTATTAACCATTTAAAACATCCTATTTTTATGGAAATCTTAAAGTTGAAAAACCATAGATCATAAATTTGAAACCCTAAACCCTGACCCTAGCTAGTCGTCACCACCTTTGGTACAATAGTTGTTGTTGGCATCCTGCTGTTAAAGTTGAAGACAAAGTATGAACCTCACTATTGATGTTCTTGAATGACATAACACCACGTGCGCCTGTGTATAGTAATTCTCTTTCTAGGGTTCACTAGTAGAAATTGTTTATTATATAATATTTGTTACATGGTAGTTTATGTAAAACCATCATGTTAAGTGTGGGAAAAAAATGTGGGGAGATAAAAAAATGAAAACTATTGTGGAAATAGAAATTACCATGATGGTTTTTAAAATAGGCTTACACGACGTTTTTTAGAAAAAAACGTCATGTAAAGTTTAGTTTTTTTACCCAGCTTAGACATTAGTTTCTTAGAGAAACTGTGGTGTAAACCTACAATGGTATTATAAAGATCTTGTCAATATTTATAGTAATATTAATATTAAATTAATGATATAATAATAATTTACGATGATAAATATATTTAGAATATTAAGTACAATTAAATATTTCTGTAATATTATCATAACAATATTATTGTTTAATGCTAATACTAATACAAATTAATAAATTATTATTAAAAATTATAAATTAAGAATATTAATATATTATTATTATTTTTATAACAATATTGTTAATATAATACTCATAATAATATAATTCAATAAGACATTATTAAGAATTTCTTCAAGTTAGAATTGAGTGGGTTAACTATTTAAATAGGTTTACATGTTTTTAGGTAGTAGTAGAAATTTTTGTACATTTGAACATGTGTTGTAAACTTTGTTTTATGTGACATGTGTTGTAAAAATTTTTAAGTTAACTGTAAATATATGATTTTGTAATTAAGGCTTTGGATTAATGGATAAGAAATGGGGCTGGTCATGCTATGGGAAATAAAAAATTCAGTTTTTTGTTTTGACCAATTTTCTACAATGTTTTTTAATCAAAACCATCGTAAAAAGTTATAGTTTATATGACAGTTTTTGTAAAAAACCGTTGTGTAAGATGCGCTGAAAACGTGCCAAAACTGAACTTAAGACCTACCTTATACAACAGTAAAAAAAACCATCCTATAAGCTTTGTTTTGTACCACGACGGATGATTACACGACGATTTTTTGATCGTCATGTAAACTTTTCACGACTTTTAGACCGTCGTGAAGCAAATAATTTCTAGTGGCGTCTACTCAAATCTACAAGAAAGGAAAATGCCTTGGAGTGAGGGACACTGCTATGGTCTATACCAAAGGCACTCCAACGCTCAAGCCAGCTTGCTAATCAAGGTGAGCACTAGAAGAAATAGAGCATGAGCAAAAGAGACTCCATTATCTTTAGAATGGAGTTAATGCTTCTATTTATAGTATTTAATTTAGATAGGTTGTGAACCTTTTTACTCGAGATCCGAGTGACAAATGTCACAATCTCCTCAAATAGAGGATTTGCTAGTGGACAGTTAAGATGTTGGCATATGGTGGTCTTGTACATTATTAGCCATTGCATATGCAAGTACTGGCATGTCTAGTCAGACTACTTTGGTCGGCGTATAAGCAGAAGAGCAACAAAGCACCGTAATGTATTGGTTACATGCAAGCTCCAGTTTGGTCGACTTCTGTCTCCTTGTAATGATGACAGTAGTGGCTAGAGGAACGATAGATAATACAATCATAATGGGGGATCTTCTCGGGTGTGATACCCGTAAAGGGTCGTCGGCAAGGTGGTTCAAGGACATCCATAACAGTAGCTCCCTAGTGTGACTAGTCAGCGGTTAGGCCGAGTACACTTCTGTCCAGACTTTTATCGAGAGTCCTCGGACTCAACAGTTATTGTTCCAAGTCTCGCTCTGTTTGGGAGAATGAGGGAGTATCACTCTATTGCCCTAGTAACATCACTCTACACATGGCAGCTTCATCTTGGTGGTCAAACTAAGCAGAAGCATAATTGCCTCCCTTGATATCTGGGCCTATCCTCCACTATCAAGAGGTTTAAGTATAAACCTCAACCGACCAAACAAGTAATAAGCAATTTGGATTGATTTGAATTTTGCCAAAGATATCAAACTGGCTAAACAATTTAAAAACAATTATTTTGTTGGTTTGGTTTGCAGTTTTACAGGGAGTTAGCTAGTAAATTGAAATTATCAAACTGACTACTCTATAAATTGAAATTAGCAAAATATCGTCTTTATTTTTATTTTTATTTTTCATCAAGCGAACATGATCATATGCAATGTAAAAAGTGGTGCAGCAGAGTCACTTTGGAGTCATTTTCAAATTAAACTTCTAAACAACTACGCGACTGCGGTAATTTAACATAAAAATTAAAAAGTTATTTTACTAACTTTATTTTGTAAGTTATTTTAGATATTTTTGCTTTTATACTTTCAATTTACCAAACCAACCAAGCCCATTAAACTGTCTAAACCAAACCAAATGAACAAAAGAAAAATTAATAATTGGCTTAGTTAGGTTTGATTTTTCACAAAACCAATTAAGTTGGTTTGATTGTGATTTTACCCCTAAAACAGCCAAATGAAACCAACTTTTATTTATATAAATTTTTCAAAGCACATATATTTTATACATTTGTCAAAATATAATTAGATAGTTATGTTTTTGTTTCGTGATAAATTTCTTTGTAGATATGTTGCTTCATATAGATTTGAAAATTTTATTTTTGTTATTGATGAATAATTTCTAACTTTAGAGGTTTTATTTTTATTATGAAATACTTACTTTACGTTATGAGTTATATTTGTTTATGACTGAGAAATACATGAATGTTTATCTTTGCATAGGTTTGGTTCTAAAAATGATTAGAAACATATTGATAAAATATTAGTTCAAATCAATAAAAAAATTTTGTATTGCAATCAATTTAGTTTAATTTAGATTTTATGATCTTTTAATAGTTTATTTTGGAATGAAAATCCTCTAAACCCTTTGAGAAATGAGTTTAGATATTGGTTTCAGCTCATTTTATTGCCGTGTTTTCTTCCATAAAATTGAGTAATTGTATCAGTGATCTCTTAAAACTTTAGTAGGTAACACTTTGGTCTTTCTTTCTTTTTTTTTTTCTAAAAAAATAACCGATGAATCCTCTAAACCTTGGCAATTGATGGACTTCTGTCAGGATCAACCCAAAGTCTAACGGAATCAAGCATGTGCATGCCTTGTGGGTGTTTTCTAGAGGCAATTTACTAAAATATTCTAGTTAGATGATTTCTTTTTTTGTTTTTATTTTCCTTATTTTTGTTTTCCTTTTCATTGAGAACTTTTCAACTGAAACCAGTAACTAAAAAAAAAAGTAAGAAAACAAACCTTCATCGCTGCTACAACTTCTTCATCATTGAAATGATGAGGTGAAAAGGAAAGGGAAATTTGATCTGTGGCTCGAGTCATGGGAAATTACGACGGTGATGGTAAAAGTTTGAGAAAAAAGGGCTAGGCCACCTCTTATGGTAAGTTACAATTTTTTGTTTTTTGTTTTCATTTGTGAATAGTATGAATAGGAGACCTTTTTTTTGTTGTTGGGAAGGATTTATTTAAGTTTTTGCAGCACATGTTTATTTTTTTGGTTGAATGCGTATGATAGCTTAGGGTTTTGCAGCATATTTTTTTTTTATTGTTGAGATTATTTTTTTTAATCTTTGGATAGTATAAACATGGTGATTTTCTTGGTTATTGAGAAGGATTTCTTTAAGTTTTGTGAGCAACATATGTTATTTTTGTTGTTGAATGAGTAAATGATTTTATTGCTTATGTTATCAAATACTGTTAGAAATGCTTGTTTGGAACCATTTTTTATGTTATGCTTGTTTGTTTGTACATTATTTTATGGGTTGGGGTTTTCTTCTTTTTTTTCCCCCCTTTATGTGTGTATGTATATATGTACATACATACATATATATATATATATAAGTACATATATATATTCTATTGGGGATTGAGTTCTGTTTGTTTGTATGTTTGTCTTTGTGTGATAAATTTTTCTTATATTTTTTTGTTAATTTGTATGGCAAATTGGTCTGCGTTGTTTATTTTTCTGATGTGTTAATTTTGTTTTGTTTATTTTTGAAAAAATGTTATGTGGTTCGACAGCTCCTGATGTTGTATGTACTTACATTTTGAAAGCACATCATAAAGATGAGTTATTTGAAGATGATGATATTATGAGTTATGTGAGTGGTAAGATGACTTACATTGATTCAGTGATCAGTAGCTATTTGGCAATAGATGTGGAAGATGTTGTTGTGTTGTTAAGATATAAAATGAAAATGAATTTTTCCTATAAAGTCCCAGGAATCCATGATTTTGTTCTTATAATTGAAAGCAATTAGAAAATTATTGAGATGTTGGATCAACATAGTGAGTATGGGGTAATTAACTTATATTTGAGTGTTGCACTTGTGCTGTTGGAAATAAAGATGGACCATTTCGTTGATGAGTTTATGTTTGGCGCTGTAATGAAGTAATATTTGGCACTAATTCTAATCTAATGTACCCTAAAAATCAATCAATGGTTATCCTTGAACCTCAGTTTAACTCAATTGTAGAAGAGGTATTTGTTGAGACTGAGGTTGTAGTTGATGTACAAGTTGAGGATAGTATAGATTTAGATGACTTTAAGTTCGAAGAACAAATCAAGAGGACCATTACCTGCCTAAAAATGATGCTGATTCTACAAGGAACTAGGATTGGTTTTATGATATATATATATATATATAAAGAGCAGGATATGGATGATCTGTTAGGGAGTAAGGATTATGATACTATACTTAAAATTGCTTTAGAAAAAGATGAAGAGGGTGAGTTTACTAGAGGAGGCAAAGAACATATGAGTATAAATCCAAAATAGACATTGATAACTAGAAGTTCCATGTTGGCTTGGTTTTTCCTATAGGTCATTCTTTTAGAAAAGCTATCAAGAAGTAGGCCATAAAAGAGAACAAGGATGTTAAGATAGTTAAGAATGCTAAGAAAATGATTAAAGTTAAGTGTCAACATGAGTGTCCTTGGCTTGTGTATGCAATGGTTGAAGAAGATGATGTGTCTTATAAACTGAGAACATATAATGGAACTGAGACATGTGGTTTGAGTTTCAGAACAACATATATAAATGCAAAATAACTAGATAAGAGGTATCTAACTCATTTTCGGGTAAATCCTAACTAGAATGAGGTTGGGTTAAAGCAAGATGTAGAATATTAAATACAAGTGGTGTGACAAAGTGGCAGACTTATGGCGCTCAAGATGTTGTTAGAAAAATTATTATGGGGGTCGAATAAAGCACAATATTCCATGCTTGAAGACTATTGGGAGGAGCAAAATCATGCAAATGTTATAACCACTCTCAAAATGATATGCAACTCAAAGATTAAAGGCTAATGCTTGGATGTGCATAAAAATAAAAGAAATCTTAAGATCATGTAATTGTCATACCTTTATTGTCCGGCTCTTATGAGGTCCAACCCCAACAAGATAAACCAAAACAAGTATTGTAGGTTTAACAAAGATGTAGGGCACTACACTAGTGAGTGCACATACCTCAAAGACAAGATTGAGATACTTATACATGAAGCTCGATTGTAGGAGTACATAGCTGACTGAAACAACAAAAGGGATAATCGACGAGACGATTGAAGAAATTATGACTAATGACATGATGATAACTATCAAAACAACAACACAGAGCCTACGGATATAATTTGTACCATGTCTGGGGGACCCTACCATAGTGGTGTTAAACATGTATGCCTTGAGGAGTAAAAATGTAATATGTTTTTGGAGACATTTTTATCAATAAAGAATTTATTTATTATTCGTATACCAAATTCTTGTCCTATTTACATTCATATTTGCTGAATGTATGATAAGCAAATAAAAGTCTAAGATTGTCGGCCTAAACCTTTAGAGTCAAGCATATGAAGGACAAATTATGTAGAAGACATGATTCTAAAGGTGACAATCTAAATCATAAGATCTGCAATCGAGGGAATAAAGTTGGGTGCTTTATTCATGCAAAGATTGTTATGTTGTCTATATCCTTGACGGGAGATGGTTTGTCTTGGCCATAGAGGTGAACTCCATGAATAGAAACATTGGTGTAAGTGATGATGTACTGGATCGGGACATAAAGTGTAATTGATTTAGATTAATAGTTCTATCTCAATAAATTAATTCACTTTAGACAATCATATGTGTTGTATTTTAATCCTGAGATGAATAATGAGCCCGTTATCTTGACTTAGGTCTTTTGATGTACTAAAAGGTGATATTCAAATTTTATGTTGGTACGCATGTCCGTGCGTTGGAGGTATGACTCTAGATAACGTAGACTTGTTATTCATAGATATAGAACCCATAGCTCTTCTTTAGGACTCGTTGATATCATCTTATATGCGTTATCCTATAATTGAAAAACTAGAGCGCTTAACGATTTGGATACATAGGTGTAATCAAATGGTATACTGTCTTTAGATGGTAAGTTTTTCGATGATGAGATAATAGAACATAAGAGCAAAATAATTGGGAAGGTAAGACAGAATTTATCCTTAAGCCAATTATGGATAATCCTATGGGGATACTACACATTATGATATGTCATGAAGACTTAGCTTTTCAGGCTTCATAATTCTATACAGTTCGAGAGCGCAGTTCTAAGCTTTTAGTAGAGTAGCGTTAAAGTTGATAATTATAAAATATATATCTAGGATATTGGGTTTCATTAGGTTCATTAAGTCACCTTTGCTAGCTCATAATAAGTTATGTAACGATACGGCGTGCTTTTCTAATAAATTAGTGACTAATTTTAAAATATCAAATTGGTTAAAATTCGATAAGATTAGATAATTCATGTCTGTTAATCGGTTAAATTAATTTTGTGTAAATTAATTCAAGATAAACTTATTAAGTTATTGGGAATATTTATTTTCCTAGAGATTATCTGGATATGACTGTTTTAATTAGGTAACTTCTCTATTGAGTTATTTGAATTAAAACTGAGGTTCTATCCCAAGAATCTCGGGTGGAAAATGAAGAATCACAAGGATAAAAAATTGTAAGTTTGGCAGCCGATGGAGTAAGTTCAGTAGATTGATCTGTCAGTTTGTCCTATCAACCTAACGATAATCTTATCATGCATTTTCGGCGTGAATTTTATTAGATATTGATTCTAATTTGATCTTGATTCAAATTTTTGAGGCCTTATCTGATAAGGACTAACCCCTGGGTGCAACCTTTATAAATAAGAAATGAGACTCAATGTTATATAGATCAGTTAAGAAATCTAGAGTGAGCACTCTATCTATGAGTCTCTGAAACTCCCCTAAGAATTATTGTTCACAAATCATGAACCATGGTTTTAGGTTTTCTCAATTGGTTCAAAGAAGAGTCACTAGAAAAGGCTGTACGAGGGTGCCCACACACACATCGGTCATGGATAAAGAATAGCAAAGAAGGCAAGCTCTTCTAGAATGCCTTTCTTTTCATCGATTACAAAATATCTTCAGCAAACGAGGTTAGTAAGATCTGGTTAATTTATGCATATAGCATGTCAAACTTGTGTTTTGGAAATAACTCTAGTATAAAAATTTTAAAATTTCTACTGCATACTATTTTTTCAATAATTGGTATCAGAGCCATGGTTTTCACATAAATTTATGAGTTTGTGACCGTGTTATATGAATAAATTATATGATCTTAAACTCTCCTATGCTTGAATTTAATATTTTAAAGAGTTGGCACTGTAGAGTTTCTATATATTTGTATGTTGTCATGGATTATATGGTAAATGTTTATTAATTAATTATGATTGATTAAATATTTATTTAATTATTAATTAATTAATTAACTAATTTATGTCAGTTATGGTTCCTTAGAGATTATAATGTATATCTAGATTTTTCATGTAATTACATAGCAGACTATCATCTCCTTCTAGGAATTATTATTAATTTTCAATTTGTAAGAATTTTGTAATTAAATAATCATTCGGATAAGAAGACGAATTTAGAAGATGAATGATAGCATTCCACAGGTATTTCTTGAGTCTCTAAATTTTTGTGTTTTTGAATTGTTAAAAAATAAAATTAAAAAACTGCATAAAACTGAATTTTCTAGAAAAATGTGATCTTTGCTCGGTTGGCATGCTAGACCCTCAAGTTTGGTGGGCTGATGGTCGCAGATGGGGAGGCCTGACTTAAGGTTCGGCAAGCCATCCATGGGGTAGAAATCTGATGGCACTGACGGCAAGCTAAACTTTTACATTTGGCAAGCTGATCTATCATGACCGGTAGGCCAATCTAAAAAGATTGGTAGGTCGGAAGATCATGACCGGCAAGCCGATCATCAAGATCGGGATGCCGGTAGAGAGCTATAATTTTTTAGAAAAGGGACTTTTTTTGTGCAGTTTTGATTTTATTTTTGAGGCAATTTTAAGAAACACTAAATTTGGAAATGACCGAAAATAATGGAGTATTTGATCTATACAGGATTGAAAACTTGATGATGGACATTATATGAAGAAGGATACAATTGAAGATTCAAGGATGAAGAATCCATATGTTTTGATTATTCTTTTGTAATATTTATTTTCTTTTCTCTAAGGTGGAACCATAATATTACAGTTATTTATTATTATTTTGCTTGCGGCTTTGCATGATTGCTTTGCTTGTCTGCATTATAATATGATTTGCCATGTATATTGATAACATACCATATAGAATTGGAAGTGCCACTCGTTTAAAATTGTTCATGCATGTTTTTCAAAATAAAACCTTGATTTCAAAAGATTGAATAGGAAAAAGGTTTTCGAAGAGAGGACCTACAGCCTCTATCGTTGGTCCATGGGTAGCACATGGTGGTTCCGACCCCTAGGAAGGGACTTTATCATATACCGGGTTAGATCTCCAAGAGGATAAGGTATTTTAGCATGATTTATCATTGCACATCCTTAGGTGGTGATTATAAATCATGGATAAAATATTGAAATGATGGCTATACACTCATGTTAATTTTATTATTAACCTCCTCTAGGAGCTCTATTAATAAAATTAATGGCCAATAAAATGATTATTAATATATGTTAGATCATAAGGGTCCTAGATGATATATATTATTTAGGAGGAGATCCATGTACCTAATTGAATTTGGCAAGTCTCTCCTAGGCAGCTTATTGAATTCTAAGTTGGAAATTATCATTGTAAGGTTGTGATTTTTTCAAGGTTCTGACACATGAACACATCCGTATGTTTTTACATGATTGTATTATCTTACTAAATTATTTTGATATGTTTGCTTATGTTTGGTATATGATTCTTTATTGTAGATTAAAAATGTCTAAAAACGCATTGATACTTGACAAAAACCAATTAATCGGTGAGAATTACATCAATTGAAAATAGAACCTAAACATCATCCTCTCCTTTGAGAAACTAAAATTTATGCTGACAACGTTGTGTCCTCTCGAGTCTATGGGAGATTCCACCAACGATCAAAACCAAGCGTATGATCGTTGGAAAGATACCAATGATCAGGCCCACTGCTATGTTACGGCCAGCATGAATAACATGTTGCAGGCTCCATATGAAGATTATGAGACTACGAAGCAGATCTTGGATAATCTTGAAGTCATGTTTAGAGGCTAGGCCCTAACAAAGTGGCAAGGTGTGCTTCAGAAACTTCTTAACTATAAACAAAGAATGGGGACATCTATAAAGGAGCCTATGATGTTGGTCATTTTACCTCACTGAGGCTCAAACCTATAGAGCTTACATTGATGCTGAAACTTAGATGACTATGGTCTTTTGAGACTTTATCTAAGGAACTTATTCTATTTAGAGCTACATTTAATTTAAGCAATAGATATGATATGACCTTAACTGAGTTGATGAAGTAGTTATAGGAGTTCGAACTGTTGATCAGGGAATTTCCTGCGGGTGGCGAGCTAACTTGGCGGCGGCTACTGGTGTTAGAAATGTATGCCCTAAGGAGTAAAAATGTAATACGTTTTTGGAGACATTTTTATCAATAAAGAATTTATTCATTTATATATACCAAATCTTGTCCTCTTTACGTTCATATTTGTTGAATGTATGATAAGTAAACAGTAGTCTGAGACTGTCAGTCTAAACCTTAAGAATTGGGCATATGATGAGATGATTATGCGGAAGACACGATTCTTAAGGTGACGGTCTAAAACATATGATCCGCAATCGAGAGAATAAAGTTGGGCGCTTTATTTATGTAAAGATTGTTATGTTGTCTATATCCTTTATGGGAGATGGTTTGTCTTGACCATCGGAGTTGGACTCCGTGAATAGAAACATTGGCACGTTGTCATAGGTGACGATGTGTTGAATCGGGACATAAAGTGAATTGATTTGGATTAATAATTCTGTCTTGGCAAATCGATTCACTTTAGACAATCATTTGTATTGTATTTTAATCCTGAGATGAATAATGGGCCCGTTATCTCGACTTGTGTCTTTTAATGTACCAAAGGGTGACACCCACATCTCAATAGTGGTATGCATGCCGGTACGTTAGAGGTATGACTCTTGATAGTGTAGACTTGTTATTCATAGATATGGAATCCATAGCTCCTCTTTAGGAGTAATGACATCCTCTTATATGCGTTGTCCTGTAATTGAAAAACTGAAGCGCTCAACCATTTGGATGCATAGGTGTAACCGAATGGTATACTATCTTTATATGGTAAGTTTTCTAATGGTGAGACAATGGAATGTAAGATAAAAATAATCAGGAAGGTAAGACAGAACTTGTCCTTATGCTGGTTATGGATTATCATATGGGGATACGATACACTATGATATGTCATGGAGACTTAGCTGTACGAGCTTCGTAATTCTATAAAATTCGAGAGTGCAACTCCAGGCTTTTAGTGGAGTAGCGCTGGAGTTGATGATTGTGAAATGTATATCTGGGATATTGGGTTTCATAATTATCATGAGCTTGAACTTTTTAAGTCCATTTTGGTCACCTTTGCTAGCTCACAAAATCCTGTAACGACACGGCGTGCTTTTTTCAATAATCGGTGACTTATGTTTGGATTTATCGGATTGGTTTAAAATTTGTAAGAATCAAATAATTCATGTTTGTTTATTGGTTGAATGAATTTTGTAATAAAATTAATTTAAGATAAACTTGTTGAATTATTGGATCAGATAATTCTTGTCTGTTTATCGGTTGATTTAATTTTGGATAAATTAGATCAAGATAAACTTGTAGAATTATTGTGAATTGATTTATTTTCTTAGAGATTATCTTCATAAAGTTTGTTTTTGATCAGATATCTTCTCTATTAGGATATTTGAATCAAAACTGAGACTTTATCCTTTAAAATCTTGGGTAGAAAATAAAAGATTCGTGGAGATTTTTTCTTGGGAGTTCTGCCTACCGAATGACATGGTCGGCCTGTCGAACTGGCCTGTTCGGCCTGCCAATCAGAATGTTCGGCCTGCCGATTAGCGGGAGATAAGATTACGTATTTTTACGCGGATCTTATCAGATATTGATCCGAACTTGATTCTGTTTCGAGTTTTTGAGACCTAATCTGATAAGGACGGACCCTAGGACGAAGGGCTATATAAAGGGAGTGAGTCTAATGATTTACTTAGATCAATAGAGATCAATTTAGAGATTAAGAGTAATACTCTTCTAGTGAGCATCTAAAAACTCCCTGAGAGCTTTTGTTCACAAATTACGAACACTAGCTTTGGGTTCTCTCTATTGATTGGAAGGAGAGTCACCGGTGGAAGAGTTGTACGTGTGAGCCCACACTCACTCTGGTTGTGGATAGAGAATAGCAAAGAAGACCAGTTGGTTGAGGCTCTTCTGGAATGTTACTTCTCTTCATAGGTTGTGGAGGTTCTTCACACAAAGGTTAGTAAGATCTGTGTAATTTATACATATAGTATGTCAAACTTGTGTTTTGGAAATTACTTTGATGAAAAATTTTTAAAATTCTGTTGCGCACCATGTTTCCAACAATTGGTATCAGAGCTGAGGTTTTTACAAAAAATTTACAAGTTTGTGATCATGTTATATGCATAAATTTTGTGATCTTAATCTCTCCTATGCTTGAATTGAATTTTATAGCGAGATGGCACTCTAGGTTTCTATATAATATATGTTGTCATGGATTATGTGGTGAATGTTTATTAATTAATTATGGTTGATTAAATCGTTGTTTAATTATTTATTGATTAATTAATACCGATTATGGTTCCTTAGAGTTTAAAATGTGTATCTAGGTTTTTCATGTAATTAGATGGCGGACTATCATCTCCGTCTAGGAATTATTATTTATTTTAAATTTGTAGAATTTTGTAATTAAATGATTATTCGGAGATGACGGAACGAGAAGATGGATCTTAAAGATTGATGATGGCACCTCCAGGTATTTCCTGAGTCTCTAATTTTATGTTTTTGAATTGTTGAAAATAAAATTGATGAATTGCATTAAAATTGTGTTTTCTAGAATGAGGGTTTTCTGCTCGGTTGGCATGCCGAATCTCACAGTTCGGCAGGCCAAAGGTCACAGATCGACAGGCTGGATGTGTGGTCCGACAAGCCAACAGTGGGGCTGAAATTTGGGTGCTCTGCCGGCAGGCCGAACTCCCATGATTGGTAGGCCGATCGGCCTGCCAACCAAGATCTGCCAAGTGTCTAGAAAAGGTGCAATTTTTACGGTGCAATTTTAATTTTATTTTTGAGACGATTCTGAGAAACATTAAATTTAGATGTGACCGGAAATATGAAGTATTCGATTCATACGGGATTGAAGACTTGAAGATGGATATTACATGAAGAAGGATACAGCTTGAGGATTCAAGGATGAAGAATCAATAAATGTCTCGATTATTCTCTTGTAATCTTAGTTTTCTATTTTCTAGGGTGGAACCATAATATTATGGTTATTATTATTTTGCTTGATTGCTTTGCTTGTTTGCATTATAATATGATTTACCATATATATTGATAACATGTCATATAGGATAGGGAGTGCCGCTCATATTAAAATTGTTCATGCATAATTTTAAAATAAAACCTTGACTTCAAAAGATTGAGTGGGAGAAGGTTTTCGAAGAGAGGACCTAAGGCCTCCATCATTAGTCCATAGGCAGAACATGGTGGTCCCAACCCCTAGGAAGGGATTTCTATCATGTACCAGATTGGATCTCTGAAAGGATAAGGTATTTTAGTATGATTTATGGTTGCACACCCCTAGGTGGTGATTATAAATCATGGATAAAATATTAAAACGATGGTTATACACTCACGTTAATTTTATTATTAACCTCCCTTAGGAGCTCTATTAATAAAATTGATGGCCAAAGAAACGATTATTAATATATGCTGGATCAGACGGGTCCTAGATGGCATATATTAATCAGGAGGGGATTCGTGTTCCTGATTGAATTTGGCATGACTCCCCTAGGAGCTTGTTGAATTTTGAGTTGGGAATTATCGTTGTAAGGTTATGATATTTTCAAGGTTTTGACACATAAACACATTTGTATGATTTTACATGATTGTGTTATCTTACTAAACTATTAATATATGTTTGCTTATATTTGGTATATGATTCTTTATTGTAGATTGAAAATGTCTAAAAACGCTTTATCATCGATGCTTGACAAAAACCAATTAACCAGTGAGAATTATAATGATTGGAAACGAAACCTGGACATCGTCCTATCCTTTGAGAAACTGAAATATATACTGATAACCCCTTGTCCTCCCGAGCCTATGGGAGACTCAAGTAATGAGCAATTCCAAGTGTATGATCGCTGGAAAGATGCTAATGATAAGGCCCGCTACTATGTTATGGCCAGCATGAACAACGTGCTGCAGGCTCAACATCAGGATTATGAGACTACAAAGTAGATCTTGGATAATCTTGAGGATATGTTCGGAGGCCAGGCCATAACAAAGCTGCAAGGGGCACTTTGGAAACTCTTAAACCGTAGACAGAGACCGGGGACATCTGTAAAGGAGCACATGATGTTGGTCATGGGTTACCTCATTGAGGCTCAAACCAATGGAGCCGACATCGATGCTGAAACTCAGATGACTATGGTCTTTGAGACTCTATCTAAGGAATTTATTCCATTTAGAGTTACTTTTAATTTAAGTAATAGATGGGATATGACCTTGACAGAACTGATGAAATAGTTATAGGAGTTTGAACTACTAATCAGGGAGTCTCCTGTGGGTGGTGAGGCCAACATGGTAGCTGCTTATGGTTCCAATCCTAACTTAGGGAATGGAAAGAAGCAACGGGCCAAGAACGGGAAGTCTTCTATTCCTGCTGCTACCAAGAGCAGGAAGAAGAAGAAGAAGAGCCCAAAGAAGCTTAAGTGCTTCTTCTGTGGTAAGGTCGGGCATATAAAGAAGCATTGCAAGGACTTCCTTTCTAAGGGAGGTAGGTGTGATCTTCTATATTTAGAAACTTGTTTGGTTGAGGAATCCAGTGACATCTAGGTCATAGATTCCGGTGCAACTAATCATGTTTGTGTTTCTCTGCAGGGATTTAAAGAAACGAGAAGTCTGCTACGTGAAGACTTAACGCTTCGGATGGGCGATGGATCCTTGGTATCAGCAGAAGCAGTGGGAGATGTCCATCTTTACTTTAATAATTATAGGAATTTAATTTTGCGAGATTGTTTTTATGTTCCTAAATTAAAAAGGAATTTAATTTCCGTATCTTCTTTATTTAAAGACTCCTATGTGGTATTTTTTAATGAAAAAGTGGTGATTCGTAAAAACAAATCTTTTATCTATTCTGGATAGATGCAAAATAATCTATATTTTATCAAACCTAAGATGGACTTATTGCTTAAGCTGAGATAAATGATAATGACTCAAAAAGACTTAAAACTTCTCACTCTAATAAGACTTATCTTTGGCATTTGCACCTTAGTCACATTAACCTGAATAGGATTCAAAGGTTGGTAAGGGATAGACCTTTAAGTCACTTAAAGGTGGAATCTATACCTCAATGTGAATCTTGTTTGGAGGGTAAAATGACCAAAAGACCATACGGGTCTAAGGGCAATAGGGCCAAAGCAGTTCTAGAACTTGTGCATAGTGATATATGCGGACCAATGAACATTCGGGCATGAGGAGGGTATGAGTACTTCGTCACTTTTATTGACGATTACTCAAGATATGGGTATGTGTACCTGATGCACTATAAATGCGAAACTTATGATAAGTTCAGGGAGTTTAAGGATGAAGTGGAAAAGCAATTGGGTAGACCCATAAAGGTACTTTGATCCGATCGAGGTGGGGAATACCTTTCTGATGAGTTCTTGAGACACTTGTTAGAGAATGAGATTTTATCCCATTTGACTGCGCCGGGCACTCCGTAGCAAAATGGTGTAGCAGAGAGAAGGAATAGGACTTTGTTGGACATGATTCGGTCCATGATGAGTTATTCATCATTGTCTTTATCCTTTTGGGGATATGCACTACAAACTGCATGTTATCTTTTGAACAATGTGCCTTCAAAATCAGTCCCTAAAACTCCTCACGAGTTGTGGACGGGTAGGAAGACATCCTTAAACCATATTCGCACATAGGGATGTCCGACTCATGTCCTGTTAAGGATCCAAATAAGTTGGAAGCACGTTCAGAAGTTTGCGTGTTTGTAGGATATCCAAAAGGAACTAAAGGGGGTTATTTTTATAACCCAAAGGAAAATAAAGTCGTGGTTTCAACTAATGCAACTTTTCTTGAGGAGAGTTACATGGACAACTTTAAACCTCAAAGCAAAGTGGTGCTTGAGGAGTTAAGGGGTGATTCATTCACTCCGGAGGTTCCGAACGAAACCATTCCAATCGGTGTAGAAAAACCAAACAAACCTGAACAACAACCTCAGGGGCTTCGACGTAGTGGGAGGATCGGGCGTCAACCTGAGAGGTATATGTTCAATGGGGAGGTCTTTTTGGCTGAACTGGATGAACATGACAGGGATCCTTATACTTACGCAGAAGCTATGGAGGATGTTGATTCAAGACTCTGGACAGAGGCCATGAACATAGAGATGAAGTCTATGGAGACTCATCAGGTCTGGGAGCTTGTGAATCTTCCTGAAGGGGTAAAACCCATAGGGTGTAATTGGATCTACAAGAGGAAAAAGGGAATGGATGGAAAGGTCGAAACCTTCAAGGCTAGACCAGTAGCTAAGGGATATACGCAAAAGGAAAGAATCGATTATGAGGAAACCTTTTCACCTGTAGCCATGCTTAAGTCCATCCGGATTCTCTTCTCCATAGATGCCGCTCTCGACTATGAGATTTGGCAGATGGATGTCAAGACGGCTTTTCTGAATGGCTATCATGATGAGTGGTACAACCAGATGGGTTCAAGGTTGTGGGTCAAGAGGGTAAGGTCGAAACCCATAGGGAGTAAGTGGATCTACAAGAGGAAAAGAGGAGTGGATGGAAAGGTCGAAACCTTTAAGGCTAGACTGGTAGCTAAGGGTTATACGCAAAAGGAAGGAATCGATTATGAGGAAACCTTTTCGCCTGTAGCCATGCTTAAGTCCATCCGGATTCTCTTGTCCATAGCTGCCGCTCTCGACTACGAGATTTGGCAGATGGATGTCAAGACGGCTTTTCTGAATGGCTATCTTGATGAGTCCATTTATATGGAACAACCAGACGGGTTCAAGGTCACGGGTCAAGAGGGTAAGGTTTGTAAGCTGCTAAAGTCAATTTATGGACTTAAGCAGGCTTCTCGTTCTTGGAACATAAGATTTGATCAAGTGATCAAGACTTATGGGTTCTCACAAAATGTGGATGAACCATGTGTTTACAAACACATTAAGGATGGGAAGGTGGTTTTTCTACTGCTCTATGTAGATGACATTCTGCTAATTGGCAATGACGCTAGGGCGTTGTCATCGGTCAAATTATGGTTGACCAAGCAGTTTGACATGAAGGACTTGGGTGCAGCTAATTTTGTTCTCGGTATCCAGATTTTTCGGGATAGGAAGAACAAAATGATAGCTTTGTCACAGGCCAGCTACATAGATAAAATTCTCAGGAGGTTTGCAATGCAGGATTCCAAGCAAGGTGGGCAACCATCTAGGTCTGGAATGACTCTTTCTAAGAAAGACTCTCCAAAGTCTTATGAAGAAAGAGAATACATGAAGAAGGTGCCTTATGCTTCGGCAGTGGGTAGTCTCATGTATGCCATGCTTTGCACACGACTGGATATTAGCTATGTGGTCAGGATTGTAAGTCGATTTCAGGCGGATCCAGGACTGAACCAATGGGTTGCGGTAAAGCATATTTTCAAGTACCTGAGAAGGACTCGAGGGTATATGCTTGTGTATTCGGGTGAGGACTTAACTCCTCTAGGATACACTGACTCGGATTTTCAATCCTGTCTGGATTCTAGGAAATCGACTTTGTGGTTTGTGTTTACTCTGGGCGGCGGTGCCATCAGTTGGAGAAGTACGAAGCAAGATTGCACTTATGATTCAATGATGGAGGCCAAGTATGTGGTGGCTAGTGATGCTTCAAAAAAAGCAGTGTGGCCCCGCAAGTTCCTTGGGGATCTTGAGGTAGTTCCTGGTATGGATAAAGCGGTATCACTGTACTGTGATAACAGTGCGGCAGTGGCTAATGCTAAGGAACCAAGATTTCACAAGAAGAGTAAGCATATTGATCAGAAGTATCATGTGATAAAGGACTTCGTTGAGGGCGGCATGTCACGGTGTGCAAGATCGCGTCAGAGGACAATTTAGCTGATCCATTTACGAAGACGCTTAGTGGGAGAGTCTTCGAGAGGCATGTGGAAGCTATGGGGATGCAAAATTTGCTGTATTTACTCACTTAGTGCAAGTGGGAGATTGTTAGACATGTATGCCCTAAGGAGTAAAAATGTAATACGTTTTTGGAGACATTTTTATCACTAAAGAATTTATTCATTTATATAAACCAAATCTTGTCCTCTTTACGTTCATATTTGTTGAATGTATGATAAGCAAATAGTAGTCTGAGACTGTCAGTCTAAACCTTAAGAATTGGGCATATGATGGGATGATTATGCGGAAGACATGATTCTTAAGGTGATGGTCTAAAACACATGATCCGCAATCGAGGGAATAAAGTTGGGCACTTTATTTATGTAAATATTGTTATGTTGTCTATATCCCTTATGGGAGATGGTTTGTCTTGACCAACGGAGTTGGACTCCGTGAATAAAAACATTGGCATGTTGTCATAGGTGACGATGTGTTGAATCGGGACATAAAGTGAATTGATTTGGATTAATAATTCTGTCTTGGCAAATCGATTCACTTTAGACAATCATTTGTATTGTATCTTAATCCTGAGATGAATAGTGGGCCCGTTATCTCGACTTGTGCCTTTTGATGTACCAAAGGGTGACACCCATATCTCAATAGTGGTATGCATGTCGGTACGTTGGAGGTATGACTCTTGATAGCGTAGACTTGTTATTCATAGATATGGAATCCATAGCTTCTCTTTAGGAGTAATGATATCCTCTTATATGCGTTGTCCTATAATTGGAAAATTGGAGCGCTCAACCATTTGGATACATAGGTGTAACTGAATGGTATACTATCTTTAGATGGTAAGTTTTCTAACGGTGAGACAATGGAACGTAAGATAAAAATAATCAGGAAGGTAAGACAGAACTTGTCCTTAAGTTGGTTATAGATTATCATATGGGGATACGATACACTATGATATGTCATAGAGACTTAGCTGTACGAACTTCGTAATTCTATAAAGTTCGAGAGTGCAACTCCAGGCTTTTAGTGGAGTAGCGCTGGAGTTGATGATTGTGAAATGTATATCTAGGATATTGGGTTTCATAATTATCATGAGCTTGAACTTTTTAGGTCCATTTTGTTCCCCTTTGCTAGCTCATAAAATCCTGTAACGACACGGCGTGCTTTTTTCAATAATCGGTGACTTATATCGGATTTATCGGATTGGTTTAAAATTTGTAAGAATCAAATAATTCATGTCTGTTTATTGGTTGAATTAATTTTGTAATAAAATTAATTTAAGATAAACTTGTTGAATTATTGGATCAGATAATTCTTGTCTGTTTATCGGTTGATTTAATTCTGGATAAATTAGATCAAGATAAACTTGTAGAATTATTGTGAATTGATTTATTTTCTTTGAGATTATCTTGATAAAGTTTGTTTTTGATCAGATATCTTCTCTATTGGGATATTTGAATCAAAACTGAGACTTTATCCTTTAGAATCTTGGGTTGAAAATAAAAGATTCGCGGAGATTTTTTCTCAGGAGTTCAGCCTGCCGAACTAGCCTGTTCGGCTTGCCGATCAGCGGGAGATAAGATTACACATTTTTACGTGGATCTTATCAGATATTAATCTGAACTTGATTCTGTTTCGAGTTTTTGAGACCTAATCTAATAAGGACTGACCCCAGGACCAAGGGCTATATAAAGGGAGTGAGTCTATTGATTTACTCAGATCAATAGAGATTAGTTGTGAGATTAAGAATGATACTCTTCTAGTGAGCATCTAAAAACTCCCTGAGAGCTTTTATTCACAAATTACGAACACTAGCTTTGGGTTCTCTCTATTGGTTGGAAGGAGAGTCATCGGTGGAAGAGCTATACGTGTGAGCCCACACTCACTCCGGTTGTGGATAGAGAACAGCAAAGAAGACCAGTTGGTTGAGGCTCTTCTAGAACGTTACTTCTCTTCACAGGTTGCGGAGGTTCTTCACATAAAGGTTAATAAGATCTATGTAATTTATACATATAGCATGTCAAACTTGTGTTTTGGAAATTACTCTGATGAAAAATTTTTAAAATTCCGCTACGCAATGTGTTTCCAACAACTAGTTCCAATCCTAACCCTAGAAATGGAAAGAAGCAATGAGCCAAAAGCAAGAAGTCTTCGATTCTTGCAAACAGCAAGAATAAGAAGGAGAAAAAGAACAACGTGAAGAAGCTTAATGCTTTTTCTGCAGGAAGGTCAGGCACATCAAGAAGAATTGCAAGGACTGCCTTTCTTAAGGAGGTAAGTGTGATCTTCTAATTATAGAAACTTATTTAGTTGAGGAATCCAGTGGCACTTGGGTCACAGATTCTGGAGCAACTAATCATGTTTGTGTTTCTCTGTAGGGGTTCAAAGAAACGAGAATTCTGCTATATGAAGACTTCACTCTTTGGATGGGTGATGGATCCTTGGTCTTAGCTGAAGCAATGGGAGATGTCCATCTATATTTTGATAAGTATAGGAATTTAATTTTGCGATATTGTTTTTATGTTCATAAACTTAAAAGGAATTTAATTTTTGTAGCTTATTTATTTAAAGACTCTTATTTGGTTTCTTTTAATAATAAAGTGGTGATTCGTAAAAACAAATCTTTTATTTGTTCTAGATGGATGCATAATAATCTATATTTTATCAAATCTAAGATTGACTTACTTCTTAATGTTGAGGTTAATGAAACTAACTTTAAAGACTTAAAACTTCTCACTCTAATGAGACTTATCTTTGGCATTTGTGACTAGGTCATATTAAGTTGAATAGGATTTAAAGGTTGGTAAGGGATGGACCTTTAAGTCACTTAAAGGTAGAATCTATACCACAATGTGAATCTTGTTTGGAGGGTAAAATGACCAAACGACTATTTAGGTCTATGGGCAATAGGGCCGAACGGGTTCTGAAACTTGCGCATAGTGATGTTTGTAAACCGATGAACATTCAGGCACGAAGAAGGTATGAGTATTTTGTCACTTTTATTGACAATTACTCAAGGTATGGGTATGTGTACCTAATGCCCCATAAAAGAAAAACTTTTGACAAGTTCAGGGAGTTTCAAGTTGAAGTGAAGAAGCAATTAGGTAGACCCATAAAGGCACTTTGATCCGATCGAGGTGGTGAATACCTTCTGATGAGTTCTTAGGACACTTATTAGAGAATGGGATTTTATCCCATTTGACCATGCCGGGCACTCCGCAGTAGAATGGATTGGCTGAGAAAAGAAATAGGACTTTGTTGGACATGGTCAGGTCCATGATGTGTTATTCATCATTGCCTTTATCCTTTGGGGAAATACACTACAAACCACATGTTATCTTTTGAACAATATGCCTTCAAAATTGGTTCCTAAAACTCCTCATGAGTTGTGGACAGGGAAAAGGACATTCTTAAACCATATTTGCATATGGGGATGTCCGGCTCATGTCCTGTTTAGGGATGTGAATAAGTTAGAAGCACATATGAAAGTTTGTGTGTTTGTAGGATATCCTAAAGGGATTTTACAACCCAAAGCAAAATAAAGTCGTGGTTTCAACTAATGCAAGTTTCCTTAAAGAAAGTTACATGGACGACTTTAAGCCTTAAAGCAAAGTGGTGCTCGAGGAATTAGTGAGTAATTCAATCACTTCAGGGGTTCCAATAGAAACTACTCCAATCGATGTAGAAAAACCAACCGAACCCGAACAACAACCTAAGGGCCTTTGGCATGATAGGAGGATTGGGCATCAACCCGAGAGGTATATGTTCAATGGTTGCGCCTTTTTGGTTGAACCAGATAAACATAATAGGAATCCTTACACTTACAAAGAGGCTATGGAGGATGTTGATTCGAAACTATGGACGGAGGCCATAAACACGGAGATGAAGTCTATGGAGACTAATCAAGTTTGAGAGCTTGTGGATCTTCCTAAAAGGGTAAAACCCATCTGGTGTAAGTGGATCTATAAGAGGAAGAGAGGAGTTGATGGAAAGGTCAAAACGTATAACACTAGACTGATAGCTAAGAGATACACACAAAAGGAAAGAATCAATTATGAAGAAACATTTTTGCTTGTTGCTATGCGTAAGTCCATCCGCATTCTCTTGTCCATAACTACCGCTCTTGACTATAAGATTTGGTAGATGGATGTCAAGACGGTCTTTCTAAATGGCTATCTTGATGAGTCCATCTACATGGAGCAGCCAACAGGTTCAAGGCTAAGAGTTAAGAGGGCAAGGTTTGTAAGCTACTAAAGTCAATTTATGGACTTAAGCAAGCTTTCCGTTCTTGGAACATAAGATTTGATCAGGTGATTAAGACTTATGGGTTTAGACAAAATGTTGACGAACCATGTGTTTACAAAGGCATTAAAGACGAGAAAGTGGTTTTTTCACTGCTCTATGTAGATGACACTCTGCTAATTGACAATGACGTTGGGGCGTTGTCATCGGTCAAATTATGGATGACCAAGCAGTTTGACATGAAGGATTTGGGTGAAGCTAATTTTGTTCTCGGTATCCAGATTTTTCAAGATAAGAAGAACAGAATGATAGCTTTGTCCCAAGTGGGCTATATAGACAAGATTCTTAAAAGGTTTGCAATGTAGGATGCTAAAAAAGTTGGGCAACCATCTAGGTTTGGAATCACTCTTTCTAAGAAAAACTTGCCAAAGTCTAACAAAGAAAGAGAATACATGTAGAAGGTGCCTTATGCTTCGACAGTGGGTAGTCTTATGTATGCTATGCTTTACACAAAACTAGATATTTGCTATGCAGTCGAGATTGTAAGTCGATTTCAAGCAAATCCAAGACCAAACCACTGGGTTGCGGTCAAGCATATTTTCAAGTACCTGAGACAGACTCGAGGGTATATGCTTGTGTGTTCGGTGAGGATTTGACACCTCTAGGATACACTGATTTAGATTTCCAAACCTATCTGGATTCGAGGAGATCGACTTTGGGTTTTGTGTTTACTCTGGGCAATGGTGCCATTACTTGAAGGAGTGTGAAACAAGATTGCACTTCGGATTCAACAATGGAGGCCGAGTATGTGGCAGCCTATGATGCTTCAAAAGAAGCAGTATGGCTCTGCAAGTTCCTTGGGCATCTTTAGGCAGTCCTTGGCATGGACAAGGCAATATCGCTGTATTGTGATAACAGTGTAGTGGTAGCTAATGCTAAGGAACCAAGATTTCATAAGAAGAGTAAGCATATTGATAGGAAGTGTCATGTGATAAAGGACTTCATAGAGGGTGAGCATGTTGTAGTGTGCAAAATCACGTCAGAGGACAATTTTGGCTAATCCATTACAAAGACACTTACTAGGAGAGTCTTTGGGAGGCATGTAGAGGCTATGAGGATGAAGATTTGTCATATTTACTCACTTAGTGCAAGTGGGATATTGTTATACATATATGCCCTAAGGAGTAATAATGTAATATGTTTTTAGAGACATTTTTATCAATAAAGAATTTATTTATTATTAATATACCAAATTCTTGTTCTATTTACGTTCATATTTGTTGAATGTATGATAAGCAAACAAAAGTTTAAAACTATCAGCCTAAACCTTTAAAGTGAGGCATATGATGGACAGATTATGCAAAAGACATGATTCTAAAGGTGACAGTCTAAATCATAAGATCCGCAATCGAGAGAATAAGGTTAGGCATTTTATTCATGCAAAGATTACTATATTGTCTATATCCCTGACGGGAGATGGTTTGTCTTGGCCATCGAAGGTGGACGCCATGAATAGAAACATCGATGCATTGCCATAAGTGACGATGTATTGGATCGAGACATAAAGTGTGATTGATTTGGATTAATAATTCTGTCTTGGCAAATCAATTCACTTTAGACAATCATATGCGTTGTATCTTAATCCTGAGATGAATAATGGGCCTGTTATCTTGACTTATGTTTTTTGATATACCAAAGGGTGATCCACATTTTATGTTGGTATCCATGCCGGTACATTGGAGGCATAACTCTAGATAGTGTAGAATTGTTATTCATGGATATGGAATCCATAGCCCCTCTTTAGGAGTCGTTAATATTCTCTTATATGTGTTATCCTGTAATTGAAAAACTAAAGTGTTCAACCATTTGGATACATAGGTATAATCAAATGGTATACTGTCTTTAGATAGTAAGTTTTCTGATAGTGAGATAATGGAATGTAAGAGAAAAATAATTAGAAAGGTAAGACAGAATTTATCCTTAAGCTGATTATGGATAATCCTATGGGGATACGACACATTATGATATCCCATGCAGAATTAGCTATTTGGGCTTTGAAATTCTATATAGTTCAAGAGTGCAGCTCTAGACTTTAATAGAGTAGCGTTAGAGTTGATAATTATGAAATATATATCTGGGATATTGGGTTGCGTAATTATTAGGAGCTTGAACTATATAGGTCCATTAGGTCCCCTTTGCTAGCTCATAATAAGTCCTATAACGATACGGCATGCTTTCTAATAAATTGGTGACTTATGTCAAATTATCAGATTGTCTGAAATTCGAGAGGATCACATAATTCATGTTTGTTTATCGGTTGAATTAATTTTATCTAAACTAATTCAAGATAAATTTATTGAATTATTGGGAATATTTATTTTCCTAGAGATTATCTAGATACGACTGTTTTAATTAGATAACTTCTCTATTGGGTTATTTGAATTAAAATCGAGGCTCTATCCTAAGAATCTCAGGTGGGAAATAAAGATTCGTAAGGATAAAAAATCGTAAGTTCCACAGGCCGGTCTTCAGGTTCGGCCTCTTGATGAATAAGTTCGATAGGTCGATTTATCAGTTCGGCCTGCCGATCGAACGATAATCTGATCATGCATTTTAGACATGAATTTTATCAGATATTGACTCTTATTTGATCTTGATTCAAATTTTTGAGGCCTTATCTGATAAGGACTAACCCCTAGGCCCAACCTCTATAAATAGGGAGTAAGACTCATTATTATGTAGATCAGTTAAGAAATCTAGAGTGAGCACTCTGTCTGTGAGTCTCTGAAACTCCCCTGAGAATTATTGTTCATAATTCACGAACCATAGTTATGGGTTTTCTCAATTGGTTGGAAGGAAAGTCACCAAGAAAGGCTGTACGAGTGTGCCCATACACACACAGGTCGTGGATAGAGAATAGCAAAGAAGGCTAGTTGGTTGAGGTTCTTCTAGAATGCCATTCTTTTCATCGATTACAAAATCTCTTCAGCAAACAAAGTAAGTGAAATCTGGTTAATTTATGCATATAGTGTGTCAAACTTGTGTTTTGAAAATAACTCTAGTATAAAAATTTTAAATTTATGCTGCATACTATTTTTCCAATAGGTGAAGACTCCAAAAAGTCATAAAAAAATATGCCTGTAAAGTAAAGGAAAAATATTAACTGAGGTTTTTAAACCTCTTGACCATCAAACCACCAAAAGCATAGAGATTTGAAGGGACAACGATTACTTTCTTCCTAGAAGATATGAATAGGTTTCACTTCCCCTAGAATGATGCTTTTGTTGTCGAGGCAATGATCAGAAACTATACGGTTTTTGAATCTTGGTTGGTAACGAGAGTTTAGTTGACATAATTTATCTTGTCTGCTTAAAAAAGATCGGATTTTTTAAAGACCAAATAACTCCTAACTCAAAGCCACTCTACGGTTTCAAAAGAAAAAGCAAAATTTATAAGGGCATGATTAAGTTACCCATCATTATGGAGAAAGCCCAAGGCGACCACAATGGTCTTCAATTTTTAAGTAGTCAAGGGTGGCGAGCACTTCAATGTCATATTTGAAAGGCTAACCAGTTGAGCCCTTGCCATAACCTCCATATGCCACCAAAAGTTGAAGTTCCCAATGCAACATGGGGTAAGTGAGATCAATGCAAAAAAAATATGAGTCACGACTGATAAGTGCACCAACCCTAGGAGAATGAGACAAGGATGGTAAGCCTTAGACCACTTGACATAGATATAGATCCAAGGTTGGAAGAATATATTATGGGGACAGTGCCTACATAGGAGTTGGTGGAAATTAAGGTGCCCACCCTGAGCCTACAAATTTCCTCAAAATTGGGTTTAGGCTATCCAAGAGACTTATAGATGAACTAACAAGGTTTTAAAGAATAACCTCAACATCTTTTCCTAAACCCATGATAACATGGAGGGAATTGGTCTAAAGGTCACCTACCACAAGCTCAACATTGACCCCAACTATCAGCTGTTTGATGTAATAGTAGGTCACAAGTTGTTGAGCTTCATGGAAGCCTATCTAGGCTGTAACCAGATTCTAATGCATCTGCAAGACTAGAAGCATATTTCATTCATCATCGACAAGGGCTGTATTATTATTTAGTCATGTTACTTAGTCTGAAGAACATAGGGATGGCATATCAATGCCTAGTGAACAAAATGTTGCCAAGCAAATCGACAAGACAATGGAGGTCTACGTCGATAATATGTTGATTAAGAGCTTAAGTGTAAACCAACACATGGCCTATTTAGATGAGATGTTCCAGATTTTAAGGAAGCATAGGATGAAGCTCAACCCCCTAAAATGTGCATTTGGGGTCACCTCTAGAAAGCTTTTGGGTTTCATGGAATGTTGTAGAGGTATCAAGGCTAACTCGGAAAAGATTCATGCCCTACTAGATATAAAAGCTTCTGAGACACTGAAGGAAGTACAAAAGTTGATAAGTTGTGTTGCTATGTTAAACAAACTTATTTCAAGGGCGACAGATAAATTTATTCCATTCTTTGAGGTTTTCAAGGGAAGAAAGCCCTCTAAATAGATGGCAAAGTGTGATGAGGAGCTCGAATGTCTCAAGAAGTAGCTACGGATACCCCCTTTATTTTCCAAAGCTTATCAGGGGAAAGCCTCTCAATTTATCTCATTGTGTCAGAATATGCAATGATCTAGGTTCTTATTTGAGAGAAGAAGATGGCCTAACTCCCAACGTATTATGCAAGCAAGCGTCTAATCGACACCGAGACGAGATGTCCAGAAATAGAAAAGCTGACCTTATCCTTAATTATGTCATGTAGGAAGTTGAAGCAATACTTCTTAGAACACAAGATCATGGTTTTAATCAACAATTTTCTCAGGCAAGTATTGCTAAAGCCAGAAGCATTAGGTTAGATTCTAAAGTAGTTCGTCAAGCTTTACCAATTGATATTAAGTATAAGCCTTACATGACATCGAAAGGGGAAGCTTTGGTAGATTTTGTAGTTGAGTTCACACTCATTCACATCTACTTAGCATGTAAGAAAATTAGACAAATCACCAGATAGACACAACATTAAGTATAGTGTTAGCATTCCATCTAGAGAAACCCTTCAATCAGATGGAATTCTCGAAGGTTGCACGGTAATAATTGATGGAAGAGAATTATTTGCAGATTTGATTATCCATGATTTTTTAAATTATAAGATTATATTAGGAATGGATTGGTTATCAAAATACCATGCCACCATTGATTGTAGAAAAAAATGGTGATATTACGACCACCAGAGCCAGAAGAATTCTCTTTTGTAGGAGCTATAAGTGTTGGGTTTGGTGCCCTAAAAGCTGTGACATTGTACATATTGTTAATAAATAAATAAAATGACATTTATTATTATTTTGGTTGATTATATGTATTATGAATACATTTATAAACATCAAGAAAATTCCATGATTATTTATGTGACTATAAATTTAGCATATAAGTGTTATTTGCTTAGGGATAAAATTTATAGATAATAATCTAAATAGTCCATAATAATTAATTAAAGTTTGGGATCTTTAATTAAAAATTACAAGTACGGTCCAATCTCATCTAAAATGAAATAGTCATTATCCGGACTATTAATGTAGAGACATTGGATTGGAGGTACTTTATATAATGAGATTATATAGGACTGGACCAGATAAATTATGAATCTCTAATAATCATCCGTTACAAATAGAGTATTCAAATTTATCACTATGATGATCATATATTTGACAGTCTTAATGCTGAGTATTTATTAGACTCCTATTTATTACATTATGTTTTTTGACTTGCATGGTAAGATTTGTCTAAGCACATACTATAACTTAGCATCTTGGAAACATAAAATAATAAATGGCTGGGAATAATATTATACAGATATGGAATCCATTCCTTCCCTATGGAAGCTAGAAAAATAGTTCTCTTGAGTGATAATTTAAGATTTGAATAGTAGAGCGCTCGTTTATAATAAGATTATGAATTAATTGTTCATTAGAGAATTATTGGAACTCAAGGATAAAGATGTAATAAGAGAGGTGAACGGAAATTGAACCTAGCTCTTATTATGAACTATTTATGGAGGACTGACTTATATGTAATGATTATATCAATGGACTACTCGCTAATTTTCTTTGAGTAATTTCACTATAATCTCAAGAGTTCAGTTTCAGGTTTTTAGTGGAGTAACACTGAAACTAATAAATTTGGCACATTAATTAAAGAGTTTGATTAAATGTCAAATTTATTGGAGTTTGGGTTATAGGTCCATAGGTCCCCAATACCACATCTGTAACACTATATTGGATTTTTGCATAGAATGAATTATACATGTTTAATTCAAAATTTTTGAATTCTAAATTAATTTTTTCACACTTGAATTATTAACCTGACACAGAAAAATGTTCTCTGTGACACATAATGTAATGTGATAAATGTTATCACATTTAACTGAGCATTAGTTAATTAATTGATTATTGTTAAAATCTATTCTTAAATAAATGTGATTTATTTTTGAATTGAGATTTATATATATATATATATGGTTTTGAACCAAATCTTTTTATATATATATAAGATTTTATAATATATTAATATATATATTAATATAATATTATAAAAAAAAAGGAAAGACGTGAAACTGAGTTTCACGCTTTCCACACACACACACATATATATATATATGACAGAATCATTGATTCGGTCAAATAAAATAAAATAAAATAAGGGAAAAAGGCAAGCGTCCTTTTTTATTAACGGTAACTTATATATATATACATATGCATGTGCGTGTGAACCGTACATGTGGGTGATTCGGGAAAAAGAAGAAACAAAAAAAAGGGAAAGTAAAATTACTAATGGCTCAGTTATAAAAAGGGAGAGATAACAGTTATCTCAGTAATTTTTATTCACATAATTTTTAGAGAGAAAAACTAAGAGTTCTTCTCTAAAGAAAAAGGTTTGCTATCTCATGTGTTGAGTACATAGCAGATTCAGAAAAGTGTGAGGAAAATTCATTCTTGCAGTTTGACGCCCACTCGTCTTTCCATTGGTGTGGAGGCCTGGTTTGGAAGATCGTGGTGTCAAAGAGGAAAGCTAGGATACCCTGATAGTCTTCAAAAGGTTAGTAAAAATTCCTAAAGCTTTCTGTAATTAAAATTATATATCTATTCCCGATGAACAAAGTTTTCAGAAAAATTTTGTTTGTCAATGATCCTTTCCTTCCGCTGCGTTTCATGTTTTAATTCCAACAATAAGTAAGTTAAGGACCTCAGAAATTTATACTATGAAAGCTCGTATGTTATTAGACAGCGGTTGTATTGGTTATTTGGCAAGTGTTGTCAATACACAAGTTGAACAAAAGCTTAAACTTGAAGAAGTATCCTTGGTGCAAGAATTTTTGTAAGTATTTCCTAAAGATTTACCAGGATTACCACCAGTTTGAGAAATTGAGTTTGCCATTGATTTGGTTCTTGGCAGAGCTCCTGTCTCCAAAACTCCTTACAGAATGGCTCTAACAGAGTCCAAGGAACTAAAGGTCTAGTTGTAGGAATTTCTTAATAAGGGTTTCATTCGTCCTTGTTTCTCTCCTTAGGCAGCTATAGTGTTATTCATTAAGACGAAAGATGGCACGATGAGGTTATGTATCAATTACAAAGATCAAAATAAGGTGACAACTAAGCACAAGTACCCATTCTTAAGGATTAATGATTTTTTTAATCAACTTCAAGGTATAGCAATGTTTTCTAAGATTAACCTCAGAGCAGGTTACCATCAATTGAAGATCAAAGAGGAGAATAACTGGAAGACTACTTTTAGAACAAGCCATGGACATTATGAATTCTTGGTAATGCCTTTTGGATTGACTAATGATCTAGCCATATTTATGGATATAATAAACAGAGTATTTAAGGATTACTTAGACAAATTTATGATTTTATTTATAGATGATATCCTTATATACTCACTTTCTATTAAGGAGCATTTAGAATACTTGAGATCCATGTTGAGCAAACCAAAGGAAAAGAAGTTGTATGCAAAGTTTAAGAAATGTGAGTTTTGGCTTGAAAAAGTGGCGTTTCTTGGGCATGTTGTATCCAACAATGGAATCTCAGTTGATCCAGGAAAAGTGGAAGTGGTAGGTAAATGTCCACAGCCAACCAACACCTCAAAGGTACATAGTTTCTTGGGATTAGATGGCTATTACAGGAGATTCGTTTTTTCAAAGATAACTTCACCCCTAATAAAACTAACCAAAAAAAATGTGAAGTTTTAATGGCTATATTAATAGTGATTATAAATATGGCTATAATCTCGTTTAAATCCTAAGTGGAGAGTGAAAGATTGATTATTATTTTATTTAGTTTTAGAAAACCATCAGTTATATAATTTTCCTTTATTTTTAGCTTTTGTATTATTGTTTGTTTTTTTTTATTTCTTAATTTATCAATTTGTGTTCAATTGCCTATCTATAAATAGGCCTCTATGGTTCATTGAAAGACAGTTGAATGATATTTTTGATACAATTTCTCAAAATTCCTCTCTTTAATTCTCTTTCTCACTTCTCTCCTCTATTTCTTGGGGCTTTTGGATAAATAACTTTAAGAAAAAAAAAATTTAGACAAATGACCTCTTTTTTTTTTGCATCAAAAATCAAGCCTTCTAAGCAAGTAAACTGCTTCAAATTTTATTTTTTTTTTATCCTGTTGAGGTTTCTTTCCTTACTCAAGTTGTTTTTTTTTATCTTTTTAAGAAAAAAATTGAAGTAATTTTCTTACCCAAAAGGCTTGATTTTTACGCCAAAAAAAAAAAAGACCATTCCCTCAATTAAAATTTTTGGCCGGCTTTTTTTTTTTAATTCTTCCCTCTTTCTCCCGCTAGTGCTGCATCAATTGGTATTTGAGCCTCATTCACTTCCTCTGCCTATTTTTTTTCTTTTTTTTTTCCTCCTCAAAATTGTAAAATTCTAAAAAAAAAAAAGTTTGCAAGTATACAAAACAAAAAAACTCTAAACTTCTCGCCCAAAAGCTGCTCCATGTCCCTCCACTACATCTTCACCCGCCTCCAGCCACCGTTATTCGCTGCCAACTGCTGTCACTGCCCCCACAGAAACGGTCACCCTCCTCCGTTCTTCGAAGCCCCCAATATTTGCCCTACACTCGTCGCCAAATGCCACTAATCAAGGCCAGTCGCGACGTCTTCCATAGCTGCGCTCCCTCTCCGCTGCTCCGCCACTGTCACTAGGGCTGTTGTTCGTGTCAGAACTGTCTGCTAACTAAAACCCAACACCTTTGCCTAGTCATCGACACCAGAATCATCAACCTCTTCGATGCCCTCTCCTACCTCTTAGTCGCTTTGTCCTTGCCATCATGGGAACATCGTGCAATCCTTGGGCTATTGCAGCCGCTACCACCAATGTCAAATGCTCTGGTTGTAGGCCAACACCTGCCCTCTGCCTCTTCTGGCCACTGGCAATGCTTCTATGCAGATTAGAAATTTGTTTCCTTTCCACCAAAGAATTCAATCAGAGGAAAAAAAATAAATAAATAAAACCAAAAGTTTAGGTTTGGCAGACTCGACTCACAAAATCCAACCAAAGGCAATTTCGTGCTCATAATTTTGCCAAACATAAGGTAACCAAATCTCTCCATTGTTCATTGTGTTTCTAGATTTTCGTTTGACAATTTAATTAAATTTGTATGAATTTGAGTCGATTGTTGTTTCAAAAAAAGAGAGAGATTGAGAGAGAAAACCTCAAAAACAGAAAAACTATAAACATCATATTCTTTATTTTTGCACCTTTGCATCTTCATTTTGATTGATTTTTTTATCTTATTGTGTGCTTCGTAGCTAGATTTAATTTTCTCATCATTTAATATAATTTAGGTCTATTTCATTATCATTCCCTTTCTTTATCCCTTATTTTTCATTATGACTGTCAAAGTACTTTTAACTCTATTTGGTAAACTGGATGACAGTCGAACCAAAACCAAGGAAAACCAAAAACAACAAGCCACAAACTTGCCCGTCTTACCATTCTTATTGAAAACCTCACCACTACAATCAACATCCTCACTACTAAAGTAGACAATCTTACTAAGGAAGTACATAACCAAAAACAAAAAGTTGATCCCATGTCTACTGTCACCGTTGGATCGGGTTTGTTACCTACTACATCTGACTCACGACATCAAGGCACGTCCCACACTTCTCACCACATTGATGCTTATGATGCAACTCACCATACCACTACACACACTTTCCTACCTGTCCATCACACTCCAATAGGCATGTGCAACATCAAAGTCATTAGCCTCACTATCAATCTGATACAACCCCACTCCACCACATAGATAAGCCATCTAGGAAATTCAAATTGGATGCTTTGGAGTTTGATGATAGGTTAGATTCGATTGTCTTTTTAGTTTAGTTGGATAAGATGGATGAGCATTTTGATTAGTACCGCTTGATTGATTATCAACGTCTTAGTATGGCTAGAATTAAGTTAGTGGGTAGTGGGAAATGTTTTTGGAAAACGGTGATAATAGATGTTGAGCTCAGATGTCTTACACCAGTTTTGTCATGGGGATGACATCAGAGATATTTTGAGAACTAAATATGTCCCACCATACTACATGAGTGATCTTTTATCAGAATTTCATAATCTTAGACAAAATACTTCCACTGTTCATGATTATATGTCAAAGTTTGAGGATTTAATGTTGCGATGTCAAGTTGAGGATGAACAATGGGTTTTAGACAGTAGGTTCATAAATGGTTTAAGAGCTGGCATAAAGCATGAAGTTCAATTCCATAAACTTTTTGAGATAGACTTTGCCAATTAGAAAGCTTTAGATTATTAGAGGTATTTTGCTATACTCCTAGGCATCCTACCAACCCTATGGATCCTCGTCCCAACCAACCTTCCACCTTTAGTAGGCCTCACCGAAGTACACAACCTTCCACCAATCCCCCACCATTAAGATCTAGTGCTCCTTTTGACTAATCCGATTAAGAACAACACTACTACTCCACTTAGTTCTTACATTTTTTCCTCCTAAATTAAGTGTCACTTTTGTCATGGTAAAGGTCGTATAGCCTCTCACTGTCCAAACTATATATTAATTGTTGATCATGAGGAAACCACCCCATTAAAGGATGATAATGACCTTTTTATAGTTGACCACCTAGAGCCTACTTATAAAGATGACACTTTTGTGTTTTATGAGGATGACTTTGCCCTTAATGAGGAGTATCTTTCTACCATGAGATGCATTTTGTCCAACTCTATTGATCATGATTCTTGGAAACGAGCTAGTATTTTTCACACTTTTGTCCCTATTAATGGGAAAACATGTAAGCTAGTCATAGATAGGGGTAGTAATATGAATGTGATTTCTACAGTCTAGTGTTGAGAAATTTGGTCTTAAGGCAAAGCTGCATCCTCATCCATTTCAGGTCACATGGGTAGATAAGACTTCTTTACCTGTTGTAGAATGTTGTCTAGTTACACTTAAGCTTGGACTATACTCTAAAAATATATACCGTCAGGTTTTACATATGAACGTATCCCACCTTCTTTTAGGTCGCGCATGGTTATATGATAATATTGTACAACATTATGGCCGTAGTAATACTTATAGGTTCACATGTGGTAAGAATTCTTTTGCGACCTGTCATGCCTGTCCTATCACTAACCCATCTACTCGACAGCCCATAACCCAAAAACTTCAAATTTTGACCCGTAAGTCTTTTGAGAAGGAAAGTGTAGAGTTTGGATTTGTTTTCGCTCTAGTGGCCACCGATAGCTTCAACATGCCTTCTGAGTCCACTTTAGACCGTCCTCCCGATGTTTGTCGTTTGTTGGAAGAGTTTAAGGATACCATGCTTGACGACTTACCTGATGAGTTACCACTCCTTAGAGATATGCAATGTCATGACCTCGATCGTGACTTCCAAATATATTAAAATTCTATAATATAATTATTAAAATTGCAGAATATATATATATATATATATATTAAAAACAACATTAAAACTCCAAAGTGGAATAATTTAAATTCTGCAAAGGAGAATAAATTAACTTATCAATTATGCAAAAAAATATCTTAGAATATTCAATGTATAATAATTCTTTAGTTACGACAACAATTAAGACAAGAAACATAAATATATGCACTTTTTTAGAGTCTCAAGTTTGAAAATTATTAAATTTACAAATGATGATAACTAAAAACTTGAAACACAGAACACACTTTTTTTCAAAACATACAAGTCGGGCTATATGCACACTCAATCCCAAAGTAGCCACAATCGTATCCTCAACTAGTGTGGGAACTAGAGGATCCATTTGAAGTTCTTGTAACACATAACTTATATAAGTAATGAACTTAGCTTTAGCTCACAAAATAATATTTCAAACTCATGGCTGCATATTAGAAAAGTTCAGGCCTGGGCTTTTGTGTGGCTTTATCATTTTTTTTTATAAATATTGGCACAATTATACTTGTAGGAATTTAAATATAAGAGCACTAATCACCCTATGGCTATCAATCCCCCACAATTATAATATAAAGGCACTAATCACCCCATGTCCGACATCTTGTAACCACAATACTAAGCTATGTGAAAAAGTCATGAATTCAATAAATTTTTATAATAATAATAATAATGTCATGCATTTTCAAGATAGTCACATATATATCATTTTTCAATACCCAAAATCATTGGAAATATGTAGAAAATAAACCATAAATCAAAATATTCAAAAGACTAACAGCATATGCTGTTATGTGTTACAGGTGAGCACTTTATTTACAAATTATCCCTAAAATAGTAAGCATAGAAAGGTAGGCCTCTTCATGGAGCAATGGCGTGCTATAATTCCAAATATTTTTAATTCATCATTTAGTATTACAAATAGTTATTATAATGATTTAATCATATTGTGAATAAAGATTTGCAATCATATCGTGATAATTACCAAACGACATTTGTATACAAAGTTTCAATTGAGTAAATTCACAATATTATCACGCGCAAGGGTAAATCAATGAATTTCATAAAATCACAAAAAATTCAAATGACCTTGAAATACGATATATTAGACTTCTACAAGCATCACCCGATTTAATTTCATCATATTTGAACAACTATAAGTATATTTTCATATTTTACAAAATAACAACTTTGCTAGAAAGAATCACCATGGCAGCACCTAATCTTTGAATTTTATAAAATTATACAAAAAAGCACCTTGAAATTTAAACACAATATAATAGATATCTAGATATATCACCAGATTAAATTTCATAACCTTTGGATCACTGTAAGTACTGTTTTTGTATTTTTTAAATACACCACACCATTTCTAGAAAAAATGCATCTCAGGCAATCAATGGTCTACGAATTTTTAATAATCACACAAAATTCAAATATTTAGGAAAGTTTTGCATAGAATACTAAACATCGAGAAATAATACTATATTTAATTTCAAAAATTTCCAATTACTAGAAGTACCAATTTCATATTTTACAAATCATAGCGTTGCTATTCAAATAATACTCAAGGCAATCACCAATCAATGAATTTTGTAAAATCACAGAAAATTCTAATGATCGAAATTTTTACACAACATACTAGACATACATACATGCAACCATATTTAATTTCATAGCATTTAGAACAATATAACTATTTTTTCACGTTCTAGAAATTACCATACAAAACTATTTCTGGAAGACACCACGAGGAGTCAAAAATAAAAAAAATTATAAATTTACACAAAATTCCAATCTCTAAAATATTAGCACAACATTCTAGGCTTCTATACATACGACCAAATTTAATTTCTTGTCATTTGGATCAATATAAATTTCTCTTTCTAATTTTACAAACACCAAAAACATGGCTAAAAATTAACAGAAATAGCCGAACGACAGATATTCACTGATCTATAACCTAAAATCTAACGTTTGCATAAAAGCCAAATTTTATAGACAATATTCACACACATAAATGAACATTGATGCTCATTTTTAACTTTAAAAACATCCCAAAACATCCTCAAATAAACAGGCATGGTTGAAATCGATTTAGGATTTGTAAAAATGACATTTCGTAAAATAATTTTCTAGAACACCAAAATAGTGTATTTGAACCCAAAATTTTTATGAGACATCCTTAACATACATATGAACAATACCCAAAAATAATTTTCATAAGATCTCTTTTCTACTTTTCTAAAAAAATCTCGAAGTGTGGATTTTCGTTCCAAAAATGAGTTTTTAAGCAATATTCTTATAAAAATTTATTTCTTAACAAAACTAAGCATTAAACTATATAAAATAAATCAACAATCTCATAATAAGAGTTTCTATAAAAATACGTAGAAAACTGACATTTTGAGATGGCTGAACTATCATTATGGCTCCAAAAACAATTTCGGCCATCACATCGTAAAACTTGCCAATTTATCTTCTATTTTTAAAGAAGGCTTTGTTTGTGGCTTTAAGAAAATTTTAAAATAATTTCAAGTGGTGTATGGGATAGCTTATATGGCCAGGATGATTTTGTTGTAAAAGAAAAGAGAAAGAGGATGCATGGTGAAAAGAATAGGAACGAGAGAAAAGAAAAGAGAGTTTTTAAGAGGTTTGAATGGGGTGTATTAATGGCGTTAATTAAATCCTATAATCAGGCCTAATGGGTCTTTTCACACCATAGAATGGTTGACAAGAGGAGGTGATGAGCTGTAGGAGGAAATCATCGGAAAAAGGGAATCATATAAGGAGCCGTTAATGGTTTTGTTGTTGATGTAACGAAAATTCTCCTTCAAACCTCTTTAATGATGATATGGTAGTAATTGGGTGTGATTTGAAGGAATTTAGAGGGGTTTTGGATGCAAAATTAATGAAGGCAAAGTTATAAAAATAATGTAGAACAAATTCTTGTTGCAGGAAAATAAAGAAGACAAGGAAATACGATTGAGAAAAAAGACGTGTCATTTTCAAAAAAAATTCAGCATTATATGTCAATATGACATGTTGTTTTCTTCACTAAAAGGATAAAACATGTCATTTTCTTTTAGGATTTTTTTTTTAAAGTTGATAAATATATATATATATAATGTAAATCAAAATCATAAAAATCATTTAAAAAGCAAAATAATTTTTTTAATAATAATAGTAATTATAAAAATAATTTCCAAAATTTCCTAAAATTAAAATACCATAGACAAATATTTAAACATCCAACAATATCATCAAAATTAACAATTTACAAACAAATTGCAATAATTCAAATTCTTGCACACCATGTTCTAAGTTGAGGATCGAGCCTTCACGTTGCAATGGAAAAATACTTAATAAAAATAATTAGTCATTAATAGTGACAATAATAGAAATGATAAAATAAAATAATAATAATGATAATAACAATTATAAAAAACTCATATTATGATTCGATGATTATTCCATTTATCTACTTGTGATAAGAAGTAGAGTTTTAAAATTTCAGGGGCTTATATTCAACATGCCATAGACTTAGTTCTAGGATCTCAGTTACGCAATCTTCCCTATTATAGGACGAATCTAGTAGAAAGAGCTAAGTTAGATGGACAAATTACAAGTCTTCTTGAAAAAGTTTTTGTTCACTATAGCCTTAGTCCTTGAGAGTTCCTATGTTGTTAACTCCTAAGAAAGATGGTTCCTGGAGAATGTGTGTCGATAGTCGAGCCATTAACAAAATTACAGTCAAGTGTAGGTTTCTTATTCTTCGACTTAAGGATATGTTAGATGAGCTTGCTAGAGCAAAATGGTTTTCTAAGATTGATTTGCGTTGTGGGTACCATCAGATTAGGATTTGCCCTGGAGATAAAAGGAAAATAGCCTTTAAGACTCAAGAAGGACTTTATGAATGGTTAGACATGCCTTTTGGAATGTCCAATGCCCCTAGTACCTTTGTGAGAGTAATGACCCATGTCTTACATCCTTTTATAGTTAAATTTCTTGTTGTATGCTTTGATAACATCTTGATCTATAACAAGACTAGGGATGAACATTTGATTCACCGCCGTCAAGCATTCTCCACTCTTCATACCAATAAATTATTTATCAACCTTAAGAAGTGTTCCTTCTTGCAAAATCAAGTTTTGTTCTTAGTTTTTATCATGTCTGAGAAAGGTATTTCTACTGATCCTAACAAGGTTAGAGCTATTTGTGAGTATCCAAAACTTAAGACCTTGATTGAAGCCCATAGTTTTCCTTATTTAGTTTCCTCCCATAGGTGGTTCATTAAGGGTTTCAGTACCATTATTGCCATGATCACTAAATCTTTGAAGTCAAGAACTTTTAAGTAGACCCTTGCTGCACATAAAGCCTATTTAGAAATCAAGCAAAGGAAGATTGAAACTACTATCTTGAAACACCGTGACCTCTCTAAGGTTTTTGAAGTTGCTTGTGATGCTTCAGTGTAGGAATTGAGGGTATCCTAAGTCAAGATGGTTACCTTATGTTGGAAAAGTAGTACGCAACGGAAATTCTAAAATTTTAATACCAAAGTATTTTTTAAAACACATGTTTGACACGCTATATACATAAATTAACCAGATCTTACTAACCTTGTTTGCTTAAAAGCTCTCGCAATCCGTGAAGAAAAGAACGTTCTAGAAGAGCCTAAACTAACTAGTCTTCTTTACTATTCTTTATCCACGATCGGTGTGTGTGTGGCACACTCTTATTGCCTTTCCCCAGTGATTCTCCTTACAACCAATTGAGAAATATATAGAATTACATTTCATGATTTGTGAATAATAGCTCTTTAGGGGAGTTTCAAAGACTCACAAACAAAGTGCTCATTATAAATTTCTCAACTGATCTAAATAACTTATAAGTCTCACTCCCTATTTACAGAGGTTGGGCCTAGGGGTCAGTCTTTATCCGATATGGCCTCAAAAATTTGAATCTAGATTAATATCTAATAAAATTCATGTCTAAATATCCGTGATCAATAATCGTTCAGTCGACAGGCCAAACTGGTAGATCGACCTGCCGAACTTATAATAAATGATCACTACGAACCTTTTATTTCTCACTTGAGATTCTTGAGATAGAGTATTAGTTTTAATTCAAATAACCCAATAGAAAAGTTATCTAAATAAAAAAGTCATATCTAGATAATCTCTAGGAAAATAAATATTCATAATAATTCAACAAGTTTATCTTGAATTAATTTACTCAAAATTAATTCAACCGATAAACAGATTTGAATTATCTTATCCTAGTAACTCAATAAGTTTATCTTGAATTAATTTTATCACAAATTAATTAAACCAATAAATAGACATGAATTATCTAATCCTGTCGAATTTCAATCAATCTGATAATTTGACTTAAGTCAGCAATTTATTGGACAAGCACACTGTATCATTACAGGATTTATTATGAGCTAGCGAAGGGGACTTAATAGACCTATATAGTTCAAGTTCCTAATAATTATAAAACCCAATATCCTAAATATACATTTCATAATTATCAACTCTAGCGCTACTCCACTAAAAGCTTAAAGCTACATTCTTGAACTATATAGAATTATGAAGCCCGAATAGCTAAGTCTCTATGACATATCATAATGTATCGTATTCCTATAGGATTATCCATAACAGGCTTAAGGATAAATTCTATCTTACCTTTTCGATTATTTTTCTCTTACGTTCTATCATCTCACCATCAGAAAAATTACTATCCAAAGACAGTATACCATTTGATTGCATGTATGTATTCAAATGGTTGAGCGCTCCAATTTTTCAATTATAGGATAGCGTATATAAGAAAATATTACTGACTCCTAAAGAGGAGCTATGGATTTCGTATCTATGAATAGCAAGTCTAAGCTATCAAGGGTTATGTCTCCAACGTACCGACATACGTATCACTACAAAATATGGATGTCACCTTTTGGTATATCAAAAGACATAAGTCAAGACAACGGGCCCGGTATTCATCTCAGGATTAAGATACAACATATATGATTGTCTAAAATGAATTAATTTGCCAAGATAGAATTATTAATCCAAATCAATTATACTTTATGTCCTGATCCAATACATCATTACCTATGACAATGCACCAATGTTTCTATTCACAAAGTCCACCTCTGATGGCCAAGACAAGCTATCCCATTAGGGATATAGACAACATAACAATCTTTGCATGAACAAAGCACCCAACTTTATTCTCTCAATTACGGATCTTATGATTTAGATCATCACCTTTAAAATCATGTCTTCTGTGTTGGAAAAATAGTATGCAATAGAATTTTAAAATTTTTATATCAGAGTATTTTCTAAAAACACAAGTTTGACATGCTATATGCATAAATTAACCAGATCTTACTAACCTTTGGTATGCCAAAAAGCTCCTGCAATCAGTGAAGAGAAGTAATGTTTCAGAAAAACCTCAACCAACTAGCCTTCTTTGCTATTCTCTATCCACGATCGGAGTGAGTATGGGCTCACACGTACAGCTCTTCCCCTAGGCGAATCTTCTTCTAACCAATTGAGAGAACCCAAAGCCAATGTTTGTGATTTATGAACATGAGCTCTCAAGGAGTTTTCAGAATCTCACTAGCAGAGTTTTACTCTTAATATCTCAATTGATCTCTAATAATAAAGAGAGTTTTCAGAATCTCACTGGTAAAGTTTCACTCTTAATCTCTCAAGGGATCTTTAATAATAAAGAGACTCACTCCTGTTTTTATAGAGGTTAGGCTCAGAAGTTAGTCCTTATCAGATAATGCCTCAAAAATTCGAAACAAATTCAAATCAGAATCGATATCTAATTAAAATCTGTGTCTAAAACACATGATAAAAAATCTCACGGTCAACAGGCCGAACTAGCAGATTGGCCTATCGAACCTTTCCCATCGATAGGTTGAAGTATAAGATCGGCCTGCCGAACTTATCATTTTTATCCCTGCGAATCTTTATCTTCCACCTGAGATTCTTGGGATAGAGCCTCAGTTTTAATTTAAATAACCCAATAAAAAGTTATCTTATTAAAACAGTCATATCTAGATAATCTTTAGGAAAATAAATATTCCTGATAATTTAACAAGTTTATTTTGAATTAATTCAAAATTAATCCAAGTAATAACAAGACATAAATTATCCCTTCTCGATAATTCAACAAGTTTATCTTGAACTAATCTTGAACTAATTTTATCACAAAATCAATTCAACCGATAAACAGACATAAATTATCTAATTTTACCAAATTTTGTCAATCTGATAAATCTGACATAAGTCACCAATTATTAGAAAAGCATGCCATATTGTTACAGGATTTTTGTGTGCTAGCAAAAGGGACTATATGGACCTATACAGTTTAAGCTCCTGATAATTATGAAACCCAATATCTTAGATATACATTTCATAATTATCAACTACAATGCTACTCTACTAAAAGCTTGGAGCTGTACTCTCAAACTATATAGAATTACGAAGCCTATATAACTAAGTCTCTATAACATATCATAATCGATCGTATCCGCATAAGATTATCCGTAATCGGCTTAAAGATAAATTCTGTCTTACCTTCCCGATTATTTTTATCTTATGTTCTATTATCTTTCCATTAAAAAACTTACCACCCAAAGACAGTATACCACTTGGTTACACATATGTATCGAAATGGTTGAGCGCTCTAGTTTTCTAATTATAGGATAACGCATATAAGAGGATACCACTACTCCTAAAAAGGAGCTATGGATTCCATATTCATGAACAACAAGTCTATACTATCAAGAGTCACTACTCCTAAAAAGGAGCTATGGTCTTTTCACACCATAGAATAGTTGACAAGAGGAGGTGATGAGCTATAGGAGGAAATCACCGGAAAAAGGAAATCATATAAGGAGCCGTTAATGGTTTGTTGTTGATGTAAAGGAAATTCTCCTTCAAACCTCTTTAATGATGATATGGTAGTAATTGGGTGTGATTTGAAGGAATTTAGAGGGGTTTTGGATGCAAAATTAAAGAAGGAAAAGTTATAAAAAAAATCTAGAACGAATTCTTGTTACAGGAAAATAAAGAAGACAAGGAAATACGATTGAGAAAAAAGACATGTTGTTTTTCAAAAAAAAAAAAATTCAGCATTATATGTCAATATGACATGTTGTTTTCTTCACTAAAAGGAAAATGACATGTCATTTTCTTTTAGGATTTTTTTTAAATTGATAAACATATATATAATGTAAATCAAAATCATAAAATCTTTTAAAAGAGCAAAATATTTTTTTTAATAATAATAGTAATTATAAAAATAATTTCTAAAATTTCCAAAAATTAAAATACCATAGTCAAATATTTAAAAATCCAACAATATCATCAAAATTAACAATTTACAAACAAATCGCAATAATTCAAATTCTAGCACACCATGTTCTTAGTTAAGGATCGAGCCTTCACGCTGCGATGGAAAAATACTTAATAAAAATAATTAGTCAGTAATAGTGACAATAATATAAATGATAAAATAAAATAAAAATAATGATAATAACAATTATAAAAAAAACTCATGATTATGATTCGATAATTATTCCATTTATCTACTTGTGACAAGAAGTAGAGTTTTAAAATTTTAAGGGCTCATATTCAGCATGCCGTAGACTTAGTTCCAGATTTTAGTTACCCAATCTTCCCTACTATAGGATGAATCCAATCGAAACAGCTAACTTAGATAGACAAATTGAAAGTCTTCTTGAAATTTTTTTTGTTTGCTATAGCCTTAGCCCTTGTAAGTTCCTGTCCTGATAACTCCTAAGAAAGATGGTTATTGGAGAATGTGTGTCGATACTCGAGCCATTAACAAAATTACAGTCATGTCTTGGTTTCTTATTCTTTGACTTGAGGATATGTTGGATGAGCTTGCTAGAGCAAAATGGTTTTCTAAGATTGATCTACGTAGTGGGTACCATCGGATTTGGATTCGCCTTGGAGATAAATGGAAAATAACCTTTAAGACTCAAGATGTACTTTATGAATGGTTAGACATGCCTTTTGGAATGTCCAATGCCCTTAGTACCTTTATGAGAGTAATGACCCATGTCTTACATCCTTTTATAGGTATTTGTGAGTATCCAGAACCTAAGACCTTGACTAAAGCCCATAGTTTTCATGAATTAGTTTCCTTCCATAGGAGGTTCATTAAGGGTTTTAGTACCATTATTGCCCCGATCACTGAATCTTTGAAGTTAGGAACTTTTAAATAGAGCCTTGCTGCACATAAAGCCTATTTAGAAATCAAGCAAAAGATTATTGAAACTCCTGTTGTTGAGGTGTTGAGATCCCCGGCCGAAGCCTGGCAGGCACCTTGAATGTATTGTTGGGGAGGCTGCTCGGGGAGCCTCTATGAGGATTTGCCTCCCTCTGGGGGAGCGCGTCCCTCAGGAGGCGAACTCATATCCTCTTGAATATGAAGGTCTTAGGGTGTCCCTCAGGTACCAATCCAATTAATTGGTTGGATTGTTCGATTGGTACCTAGGGGACACCCTAAGACCCTATTATTCTAGAGGATACAGGTTTGACCCCTAAGGGACACGCTCCGCCCGCGATAGGCAAATCCACGTCGAGGGTCCCTGAGCAGTCTCCCCGGCAATATGTTGAGGTGCCTGCCAGGCTCCGGCTAGGGATCTCAACACCTCAACATAAAAACACGCGTTTTGGGTGGATACTCAACCCCCGAGTGGGTCCCTGCTCGGGGAGGGACCTTAGCTTAGTGGGTTGATCCCCCTAACGAATTGTGGATGACAGGGTCCCTAATCGGGAGAAAGACCCAGCTAGGATTTTTGCCTCTAGTGAAGAATCGCGTCTCCCAAGAGTTAAACCCATATCCTCTTAAATACGAGGGTCTTAGGGTGTCCCCCAAGTACCAATCCAACTAATTGGGTGAATTGGTACCTAGGGGACACCCTAATACCATCTCATTTAATAGGATACGGGTTCAATTCCTAGGAGACGTGCTTCTTCACTGGAGGCAAAAATCCGGGCTAGGTCTCTCTCCCGAGCAAGGACCTTTTTGTCCATAATTTGTTAGGGGGATCCACCAGCTGAGCCGAGGTCCTTCCCTAAGCAGGGGCCCACTCAGGGGTCAAGCATCCACCAAAATGCGTATTTTTATGTTGAGGTGTTGAGATCCCCTGCTGGAGCCTGGCGGGCACCTCGAATGTATTGCCGAGGAGGCTATTCGGAGAGCCTCTATGTGGATTTGCCTCCCGCTGAGGGAGCGCGCCCCTCAAGAGTCGAACCCGTATCCTCTTAAATAAGAAGGTCTTAGGGTGTAACACCCACCTATTTTTATGTAATGGATTATGTTAAGTTAGTAATGACGTTAAGTAATTTTATTAATAATTTATGATATATGTTGTGATTTATGATTTTAATGTTATGATTTTTGTTAAGTGTTATGATAGTGACAATTGTAAGGAATCGATGTGCTCAAGTGTTCATGTTAGTTACAATATATGTTTAATTATGATGCAATGATGACTTGAATGCTATAATGTATGGTATTTTAAGGACAGTTCGGTAGGCCAAAAAGTCTTCCAAGAATCGGCAGGCCGATGAAAACCATCGGAAGGCCAAACTTTGTGGAATCGACAGGCCGATGATAGCTGACGATCAATCAGTAGAAACTCTCCAAATTTGTGATTGAGATGATTACGATGATTGGATGGTTTAATGTGGTTAATTGACATATTTATGGATTAACTTCCTCATTTAAGGAAATGAAATCATTGACTTTTATTGATTAAATGTAATTGTTAATGGTTTCTATTTTTAGATGGCAAATTATGGTAAGATGAGATGATTTGTTTGACTTTTCCTCTTTTCTCTCCATTCTCCATGCTAATTAATCTAAGATTAGTCAGAAAATTTCTAACGTAATTGAGGGCATTGAAATTTTCTTTTACGTTATCCTCATTCACGTAAACGCTCTCTCTCTCTTTAATTTTCTGAGACGTTTCTTTTCTCTTTTCTCTTCTTCTTCACGTTTTTCTCCTCCTTTTCCTCTCAATTCCTCTGTTATTATTTGAAAAATATATTGAGTTTCCATTGGGGTTAAGTTCAAGGATTTTGAAAAGAAATTTTTAAGGTAAGAACTCATTTTTCAGTAATTTTGAAAAGCATTTCCCCTCCTCAATCCGTCTACCGTAACTTTGTCTAGGTATTTTATTTTGTTCTGAATTTTTAATATGATGTTCATATGTGTGTTATGTTAATGTTCTTTCAAGTTTCAAGTCATTTCAATTTTTCTAAATTAAGTTATGAATTTTCCACCCTCTACTACTCATAGTAAAATGCTACTGTTTGGTTAAGATGCATGAAAATGTGATTTTTTTGTTCAAGGGGTAAATGTGCTTTGTTTGCTATAGAATTTGGTAAGAATGTTCATGTATATGTTATGTTATGGACTGCTAAGTTTGGTAATATTTTGATGAGTGAATTATGTGTGATGAAATTTCTATAGAGACTAGGTCAAGAAACTGTTTTAACAATGTTAATATTGGACTTTTGTTTTATGTGATGTTTTATATGTTTAAATGATTTTATTGATGATGAAATAATTTTATGATATTGAATTATATGTTAGTAAGATGTTAGTGTGAATTTTTAAAATTAAAATATATGAGTTTTAATTGTTAGAAAATGTTTTCAAAAGATTATTCACTGCCTTACTATTGCTGACAAATTTCATGTTTGAAATGTATGGTTTGTTTTTAGATACTTAATGTAATTTTTTTAACTAAAGAAAGATTACGGTAATATGTTTATGTATTAACTTTACCCCTGTTAAGTATGGTGTCTAAAGTATGTGTGAATATTAAGTTTTTAAGTCTTGAATCCATGTAGGTCAGTGAAGTGTATGTGATAATGATTTTATGTTTTTGATGATTATAGTTATGGATGCATGTTATGAATTATGTTTACAAGAGATGAATGCATGTGTTATATTATATTGAATGGATGTTTTATTCTATGAAAATAAGTATTAATTTTATTTGTATCTTTAAATGAATGAATGGCATGAACACTCAAAGGAACAAGTACATCGAGACCGCGACGTCGTCATCAATACGTATAAGGTTAAGTAAGCTAGCTTCTAAGGTAAGTACATTCTCACCTACAACATGATATGTTATAAAGTTTTGAAAATATTTTCTTGATGATATCTATGATGGATTTTATGATGGTTTCATATAAAGTTTCCTTATGAAATATGTTGATGTTCATAAAGTTATGCATGTATGATGATGACAAATTTTCAAGGCATGAAAAATTATGTAAATATGTGTATCACCTAATAAGTGTTGCACACCAATGTTATGATATGATGTCATGTTTGGTTTAGGATTAGCTACCCTTTTTCTCATGATGGCGCGCCTACGATGATGATTATGGTGCAACACTTGGGCCCTTAAGATAAAAATAGAATAAGTTTTAATATGGTCAATGTAATGAAAGATATGATTCTATAAAAATGTGCTTACTGCACTATTACGTTATGATGATGACAATGATGATGATCAAGATGTTTATGAAATGTTTTCTAAATTGTGAGAATTATATGTACTTACTAAGCTTTAGCTTATTCAAGTTTATATCATGTTGTAGATAAGGGTAAGAAAGTCATGGATTAGGCGAAGGACATGGGAAGGCGTGTGAGCATAAGGAAGATGAATTGTAACCAAAAGAACGCCAATGAAGCAAGTTTTTACGATTTAAGCTATGGTTTAATAATTTGAACTTATTTTTATGATGTGTTTTAAAGAATACAAGAACTATGTTTTATTATTTTATTTTATCATTTTGAGAATTTGATCTTCTGTATTTCGAAAAGTTGAATTTGTCTTAAAATTTAGTTTTCTAAAAGTTTTTGGCTCTGTTGGCCTGTCGATCATCATTGGTCGACATGCCGATGTAAGAATGTTCGGCCTACCGATCTCATTTCTGGCCTGTCGAACTTTGAAAGTTTTTTTAAACCCTATTTTGCAGAGCCTCTGCCGGCCTACCAGTTAACGATTTCCGACCTGCCAACCATGTTTGGCTTGCCGAACTGTGGGGGCAAATAATTTTAAATGACGTGATGTTTCATAAGTTATGATTTTACTATTTGGTATATTTACTTTGTTAAAGGATGTTTATGATCAATTTAATATTCAATTGAATTATTAATAGTATGGATTATATTATTGAAAGTTGTAAAAAAAAAAAAAGTATGTATGGATCCTGGTTAGGTTTTCTTTAACTACGTTTACAATTAAAGTTTCAAATAAGTTTTGTACTTAAACTTTAATACAATTAAAGTTCCAAATAAGTATGTAATGTATGAATGTAACGACATCTGTGATGTCCGTAAGGGGGGGCATTATAGGCTTTGGTATCAGAGCGAATTTTCGTTTACAATTCATATTGCCACATGTTAGTGCAAGTCCTCCAAGTAAGTATTTATAAAGTTAGTTGTTTTGACGCAAGTATGAGGATAAGAATGAGGTTTAGATGTTTAATGATTAATGATCTAGTAGTGAAAACCTGTCTCATATTAGAGGATTATTTCTAAGTTCTTAATTCTTTTAGGAAATTGATAATGAACGGCCATAGAAGGATGCAAACCCTCGCCCAGACCAACGAAAGGCTTATGACAATAATCGCTGAGCTACAGAGGCAACTTGAGGATCAAAGAAGAGAAATCGCAAAATTAAGGGCCAATGGCCAGAATGACGACCGTCGAGGCAATGATGAGCCTCCTCCTCAGCCACAAGTTAATGAAGTCCCAGCTCTTGCTGCTGAACCAAGAGCGGCCTATTAGGAACCTCTTCTAGTCAGATGGAGAAGGGTTAAGCCAGTAGACTTCGAGGGTTCAAAGGATCCGTTAGTCGCTCAAGGATGGTTGAAGACAATTGAGGCCACTCTGATACTCATAGATTTCACGGACATTGAGAAGGTTCTTTGTGCCTCGTAATGCCTCATCATGGAGGCCAGGATTTGGTGGGACGGAATTGAACAGAGCAGGAATGTGGAAGCGATGACATGGGATGATTTCATTCATGAGTTTAACATGAAGTTTTTCCACATGAATGTTACAAGGAAGCATTATGAGGAGTTCGAGAACCTGCGCCAGGGGGATATGTCAGTCACAGATGTTGTGACAAAGTTTGACCAGCTAGCTCATCTATGCCCAAGGATGGTTATGGATGAAAGTGAAAGGGTTAGAAGACTGATCAGAGCCCTTAGGCTAGAAATTACTGCGATCGTTGATGGGGCAAATCCACCTAGAACTCAAGAGTAGGTTGTCATGAGGGCCCAACGTGTGGAGTTCCACTTGTCCAAGTTAAAAAGGAACAAGCCTCAGTCGGGCCAGCAAGCTGATAATGCAAATAACCAGAACCGCCCTCCACACAGAAACAACAACAACAACAACAACATCAACAGCAGCAACAACAACAACCAGAACTGGAGGAATAACAAAAGAAAGGGCAATCCTCAAAACCAGCAGGGCCAAGACAACAAGAGGCATAATGATGGTTAGCACAACAATAATAGCAGGTGGTTTGAACCATGTGGCAAATGTGGAAAGAAACATCCAAGGGAATGCCGCTTAGGGACAAACCAATGTTTTATTTGTGGGCGTGAAGATCACTTTGTCAAGAACTACCCCAAACTGATGAATGCCAATGCTCCTCAGAGAGCTCCTCCTCAAGCCCAGCTCCATCAGATGCAAGCTTCCCTTGAAGGGCCACTTATCAGTCAAGGGATACTTGAAGCCCCACCAACGAATGCCCGAATCTATTCCACGATGAAGGAACAAGTGGCTGCTGAAGCCTCCAATGTGGTCACAGGTCAGATAACAAGTTTATCTAATGATGTTTATGTCCTTTTTGATACGGGTGCCACACATTCTTTTACATCCACGTCATTTGCTAATAAGTTAGGGGTTCGTTTAGAGCCTATGAGACAGGGATTCACTACGATACTACCCTCCGAGGAAGTGATATTATCTACGCACTGTCTGCGTGCAGTAACCTTATGGATTTCTGATAGGGAACTTTTTGTCGACCTCATAGTGATCGACATGTATGATTACAATATGATTCTTGGGATGGATTTTTTGAGCAAGTACAATGCTTCCATCGAATGCCAGACACGAAAAGTGATCTTCCATCCAGAAGGTGATCAGAAATTCGTTTATGTTGGCGAGTCTAGAAAGAAACCCAGCATGTTTTTATCTACAATGAAAGCAAAGAAGTTATTAGCAAGTGGCTGCATGGGCTATTTGGTGAATATTGTAGACAAAAGCCAAGAAGAAAAGATAAGAATTGAAGATGCGCCTGTAGTTCATGAATATGCAGAAGTGTTTCCTGATGATTTAACAAGTCTATCGCCTGAAAGAGAAGTCAAATTCGAGATTGAGCTCACTCTAGGCACTGACCTGATCTCAAAAGTGCCTTACAAAATGGCCCCGGCAGAGTTAAAAGAGCTTCACATGCAATTAAAGAAGCTACTTGATAAAGGCTTCATCAGGCCAAGCTACTCACCATGAGGAGCTCCAGTTCTATTTGTTAAGAAGAAAGATGGCTCTATAAGACTCTGCATCGACTGCAGAGAGCTGAATAAGGTGACAATCAAGAACAAGTACCTGTTGCCTCGAATCGATGATTTGTTTGATTAGCTCAAGGGTGCATCTGTGTTTTCAAAGATTGATCTACGGTCAGGTTATCACCAGCTGAAGATTAAAGAAGGAGATATCCCCAAAACTGCCTTCAGGTTGAGGTATGGTCACTATGAATTTGTGGTTATGCCTTGTGGTCTAATGAATGCACCTGCTGCCTTCATGGATTTGATGAATTGGGTATTCAAGGATTTTCTCGATAAATTTGTGGTTATGTTTATCAATGATATTCTTGTCTATTCAAAGAATCAAGAAGAACATGAAGAGCATTTAAGGATTGTGCTGAAGACTTTAAGAAAACACCAGCTATATGCAAAGTTCTCCAAGTGCAAGTTTTGGCTTGATAAAGTGTCTTTCTTGGGGCATGTTATATCGAAGGAAGGGATTATGGTTGACCTTGCTAAAGTAGAGGTTGTTCTCAACTGGAAGCAATAAATGAATGCAGGTGAAATAAGGAACTTCTTGGGTCTAGCAGGATATTATCGGAGATTCGTAGAAGACTTCTCCAAGATAGCAGCCCCACTCACGAATCTGACTCGCAAGAGCAAGAAGTATGAATGGACATAAGCATGCGAGAAGAGTTTTCAAGAACTGCAGCAGAGGCTAACGACAACTCCAGTATTGGCTATTCCATAAGGAAATGATGGATTCGTAATTTATAGTGATGCATCCAAGATGGGCGTCGGAGCTGTTTTAATGCAAAATGAAAGGGTGATTGCCTATACATCAAGACAACTGAAGGATTACGAAAAGAACTATCCTACTCATGACCTCGAATTAGCAGCAGTCGTTTTTGAGTTGAAGATATGGAGACACTATTTATATGGGGTCCAATGCAAGATCTTCACTAATCATCAAAGTATGAAGTACTTCTTCACATAAAGAGACTTGAACATAATACAACAAAGATGGCTAGAGTTGGTAAAGGATTACGATTGTGAAATCCTTTATCACCCTGGAAAAGCTAATCGAGTAGCTGATGCTCTAAGTAGGAAGTCAGTTGCCACATTGATATCAATGTAAGCAATATCTCCACCTTTGAGAAAGAAAATTCTAGACTTCGGTTTGGAACTTATAGCAGGTCAGCTCTCAGCACTCACTCTTGCTCCAACGATGTATGATGAAATTCAGAGAAAACAAGATGAAGATGTAAGTCTTGTAAGGATTAAGCAGGAAATGAAAGAAGGAAAATGTCAAGAGTTTCGTAAAGCGGATGACGAAACTCTTTACCTCAAGGACCGCTTATGTGTTCCCAATGTTGATGGTTGAAGAGAAAAGATCTTGACCAAAATTCATGACACTCCTTACTCTATTCATCCAGGTGCAACAAAGATGTATAATGATCTAAGGGGTAACTATTGGTGGTTTGGAATGAAATGTGATGTCGCTTTGTATATGAAGAAATGCTTGACATGTCAACAAGTTAAAGCTGAACACTAGAGACCTGGCGGTGATTTATAGTCTATCCAGATACCGGAATGGAAATGGGAGGATATAGTAATGGATTTCATTACTGGTTTACCTAGAACTATGAACGGTTATGATGCAATTTGGGTAGTTGTGGATCGATTGACTAAAACGGTGCATTTCATTCCCATCAAGATCACTTACTCTATGGAACGGTTAGCGGAACTCTATGTCAAGGAGATTATATGACTTCATGGAATTCCCAAGTCAAGCATCTTAGATCGTGATGGCAGGTTCACATCTAAGTTTTGGAAGAGTGTACAGACTGCTATGAGAACCAAGCTACATTTCAGTACAGCTTTTCATCCTCAAACAAACAGTCAAACGGAGAGGACAAACTTGATTTTAGAAGATATGCTACGGGCTTATTCTCTCGATTTTAAGACCAGTTATTCTCTCAATTTTAAGACCAGCTGGTGTAAAATGTTGCCTTTAGCAGAGTTTGCTTACAACAATAGCTTTTAGGCGACAATTAGAATGGCACCTTATGAAGCTCTATATGAGCGAAAATACAGGTCGCCTATATGTTGGCATGAAGCTGGTGAGAAGAAATTGATGGAAAGCATCGATGTTGAAAGAACTAATTTTGTTAACCAAACTTCTAAGATGATAAAGTTGATAAGAAGAAGAATAGAGACCGCTCAAAGCCATCAGAAGAGTTATGCTGACAAGAGAAGAAGACCTTTAGAATTCGCCGTGGGTGAATCTGTGTTTTTAAAAGTTGCACCGATGAAAGGAGTTATGAGATTTGGGAAGAAAGGCAAGTTAAGCCCAAGATTCATTGGTCCTTATGAAATCGTGAAAAGGATAGGCAAGGTGGCTTATCAGCTGAAGTTGCCTTCAGAAATGTCAGCAATGCACGATGTGTTTCATGTCTCTATGCTCAAGAAGTATATTACAGACCCTACGCATGTGATTGAGCCATAAGTGATCGAGATACGAGAAGACTTAAGTTATGAAGAAAAGCCAATAGAGATACTCGATTGGAAAACCAAGACCTTGAGGAATACAAAAATTTCGTTGGTCAAGGTGTTATGGCAAAATCATCAAGTAGAAGAAGCTACATGGGAATGTGAAGATGACATGAGATCAAAGTATCCGCAATTATTCTAAGTTTCGAGGATGAAACTTTTATAAGGTGGGGAGAATTGTAACACCCACCTATTTTTATGTAACAGATTGTGTTAAGTTAGTAACGACGTTAGGTAATTTTATTAATAATTTATGATATATATTATGATTTATGATTTTAATGTTACTAACTATTTATTTTAAGTGTTATGACAGGTGACGATCACAAGGAATCGATGTGCTCAAGTGTTCATGTTAGTTACAAAGTATGTTTAATTATGATGCAATGATGACTTGAATGCTATAATGTATGGTATTTTAAGGACAGTTTGGCAGGCCGAACTTTCAAGTTCGGCAGGCCGAAAAGTCTTCCAAGAATCGGCAGGCCAATGGAAACCATCAGCAGGCCAAACTTTGTGGAATCGGCAGGCCGATGACAGTTGACGAGCAGTCAGCAAAAATCTCTCCAAATTTGTGATTGAGATGATTACGATGATTGGATGGTTTAATGTGGTTAATTGACATATTTATGGATTAATTTCCTCATTTAAGGAAATGAAATCATTGACTTTTATTGATTGAATGTAATTGTTAATGGTTTCCTATTTTTAGAGGGCAAATTATGGTAAGATGAGATGATTTGTTTGACTTTTCCTCTTTTTTCTCCATTCTCCATGCGAATTAATCCAAGATTAGTTAGAAAATTTCTGACATAATTGAGGGCATTGAAATTTTCTTTTACATTATCCTCATTCACGTAAATGCTCTCTCTCTCTTCAATCTTCTGAGACATTTCTTTTCTCTTTTCTCTTCTTCTTCACATTTTTCTCCTCCTTTTCCTCTCAATTCCTCTGTTATTATTTGAAAAATATATTGAGTTTCCATTGGGGTTAAGTTCAAGGATTTTGAAAAGAAATTTTTAAGGTAAGAACTCATTTTTTGGTAAGTCTAAAAAGCATTACTCCTCAATTCGTCTACCGTAACTTTGTCTAGGTATTTTATTTTGTTTTGAATTTTTAAGATGATGTTCATATGTGTGTTATGTTAATGGTCTTTCAAGTTTCAAGTCATTTCAATTTTTCTAAATTAAGTTATGAATTTTCTACCCTCTACCACTCACAGTAAAATGTTGTTGTTTGGTTAAGATATATGAAAATGTGATTTTTTTTGTTCAAGGGGTAAATGTGCTTTGTTTGCTACAAAATTTGGTAAGAATGTTCATGTATATGTTATGTTATGGACTGCAAAGTTTGGTAATGTTTTGATGAGTGAATTATGTGTTATGAAATTTCCTTTGAGACTAGATCAAGAAACTGTTTTAACAATGTTAATATTGGACTTTTGTTTTCTGTGATGTTTTATATGTTTAACTGATTTTATTGATGATGAAATAATTTTATGATATTGAATTCTATGTTGGTAAGATGTTAGTATGAATTTTTAAAATTAAAATATATGAGTTTTAATTGTTAGAAAATGTTTTCAAAAGATTGTTCACTGCCTTACTATTGCTGACAAATTTCATGTTTAAAATATATGGTTTGTTTTTAGATACTTAATGTAATTTTTATGACTAAAGAAAAATTATGGTAATATGTTTATGTATTAACTTTACACCTGTTAAGTATGGTGTCTAAAGTATTTGTGAATATTAAGTTTTTAAGTCTTGAATCCATGTAGGTTAGTGAAGTGTATGTGATAATGATTTTATGTTTTTGATGATTATGGTTATGGATGCATGTTATGAATTATGTTTACAAGAGATGAATGTATGTGTGATGTTATATTGAATGGATGTTTTATTCTATGAAAATAAGTATTAATTTTATTTGTATCTTTAAATGAATGAATGGCATGAACACTCAAAGGAACAAGTACATTGAGACCGCGACGTCGTCATCAATACGTATAAGGTTAAGTAAGCTAGCTTCTAAGGTAAGTACATTCTCACCTGCAACATGATATGTTATAATGGTTTGAAAATATTTTCTTGATGATATCTATGATGGATTTTATGATGGTTTCATATAAAGTTTCCTTATGAAATATGTTGATGTTCATAAAGTTATGCATGTATGATGATGACGAATTTTCAAGGCATGAAAAATTATGTAAATATGTGTATCACCTAATAAGTGTTGCACAACAATGTTATAATATGATATGTTATGATGTCATCTTTGGTTTAGGATTAGCTACCCTTCTCCTCTCATGACAGCGCGCCTACGATGATGTTTATGGTGCAACACTTGGGCCTTTAAGATAAAAATAGAATGAGTTTTAATATGGTCATTGTAATGAAAGATATGTTTCTATGAAAATGTGCTTACTACACTATTACGTTATGATGATGACAATGATGATGATGAAGATGTTTATGAAATATTTTTTAAATTGTGAGAATTATATGTACTTACTAGGCTTTAGCTTATTCAAGTTTATATCATGTTGCAGATAAGGGTAAGAAAGTCATGGATTAGGCGGAGGACATGGGAAGGTGTGTGAGCATAAGGAAGATGAATTGTAACCGAAAGAACGCCAATGCAGCAAGTTTTTACGATTTAAGCTATGGTTTAATAAGTTGAACTTATTTTTATGATGTGTTTTAAAGAATACAAGAACTATGTTTTATTATTTTATTTTATCATTTTAAGAATTTGATCTTCAACATTTTGAAAAGTTGAATTTGTCTTAAAATTTAGTTTTCTAAAAGTTTTTGGCTCTGTCAGCCTGCTAATCATCATTGGCCGGCCTGCCGATGTAAGAATGTTCGGCCTGCCGATCTCATTTTCGGCCTGTCGAACTTTGAAAGTTTTTTTAAACCCTATTTTGTAGAGCCTCTGTTGGCCTGTCGGTTAACGATTTCTGGCCTGCCGAAATCTCCAGTTCGGCCTGTCGACCTATGGGAGCAAATAATTTTAAATGACGTGATGTTTCATAAGTTATGATTTTACTATTTGGTATATTTACTTTGTTAAAGGATGTTTATGATCAATTTAATATTCAATTGAATTATTAATAGTATGGATTATATTATTGAAAGTTGTAAAAAAAAAAGTATGCATGGATCCTGGTTAGGTTTTCCTTAACTACGTTTACGATTAAAGTTTCAAATAAGTTTTGTACTTAAACTTTAATACAATTAAAGTTCCAAATAAGTATGTAATGTATGAATGTAACGACATCTATGACGTCCGTAAGGGGGGGCGTTACATAGGGTGTCCCCCAGGTACCAATCCAAGCTTTTAGTGGAGTAACATTGGAGTTGATAATTATAAAATGTATCTCTGGTATGTTGGGTTTCATAATTATCGAAAGCTTGAATTATATAGGTCCATTTGATCCCCTTTGCTAGCTTACAACATCCTGTAACGTTACAGCGTGCTTTTTCAATAATTGGTAACTTATGTCGGATTTATTAGATTGGTTAAAATTTGAAAGAATCAGATAATTCATGTCTGTTTATTAGTTGAATTAATTTTGTGATAAAATTGATTCAAGATAAACTTGTTGAATTGTTGGGATCGGATAATTCTTGTTTGTTTATTGGTTGATTTAATTTTGCATAAATTAGATCAAGATAAACATGTAGAATTATTGGGAATTCATTTATTTTCCTAGAGATTATCTAGATAAAGTTGTTTTGATGAGATAACTTCTCTATTAGGTTATTTGAATTAAAACTGAGACTTTATCCTATAGAATCTCGGGTGAAAAATAAAAGATTCACTGAAAGTTTTATTCGACAGTTCGGCCTGCCGATGAGCAAGGGATAAGATCATGCATTTTTATGCAGATCTTATCATATATTGATCCGAATTTAATTCTGATCTGAATTTTTGAGACCCAATCTGATAAGGACTGACCCTAGACCCAACCTCTATAAATAGGGAGTAAGTCACATAAGTTATTTAGATCAGTTGAGAGATTAAGAATGATGCTCTGCTGATGAGAATCTAGAAACTCCTTAAAAGCTTTTGTTCACAAATCATGAACACTAGTTTTGAGTTCTCTCAATTGGTTGGAAGGAGAGTCACCTAGTGGAAGAGCTGTACATGTGAGCCCACACTCATTTCGGTCATGAATAGAGAATAGCAAATAAGACCAGTTGGTTGAGGCTCTTCTGGAACATTACTTCTCTTCACGTTTTGTGAGGGTTCTTCGGCAATCAAACGTTAGTAAGATCTAGTTAATTTAAAATTCTGCTGCTTACTATTTTTCCAACAATTTGTATCAAAGCCATGGTTTTTACATAAATTTATGAGTTTTTGATCGTGCTAAATGTATAAATTTTGTGATCTTAATATCTCTTATGTTTGAATTTAATTTTATAGAGAGTTGGCACTCTAGGTTTTTATATATTTTATATGTTGTCATGGATTATGTGGTGAAGAATGTTTATTAATTAATTATGGTAGATTAAATTATTATTTAATTATTTATTAATTAATTAATTTAAACCGATTATGATTCCTCAGAGGTTAGAATGTGTATTTAGGTTTTTTTATGTAATTAGATGGCAGACTATCATCTCCGTCTAGGAATTATTATTTATTTTTCAATTTGTAAGAATTTTGTAATTAAATAATTATTCGGAGAAGACAGATCTAAAAGATTGATGGTGGCGCTTCCGAGTATTTCCTAAGTCTCTAATTGCATGTTTTTGAATTGTTGAAAATAAAATTAATGAATTGCATTAAAATTGTATTTTTTGGAATGGGAGATTTCTGCTCGGTCGGCATGTCGAACCCCACAGTATAGGGCCGATGGTCACAAATTGGCAGGCCGAACTTGAGGTTCGACAGGCCATCAGTGGGGCAGAAATCAGGTGGCTCTGGCGGCAGGCCGAACTTTCAAGAGTTGGTAGGCCGATCTTCCTGATCGACAGGCCGATGGGAAGTGGCCGATAGGTTGATCACCTAGATCAGCCTGCCGACCAAGAGCTGAAAATTTTTCCAAAAAAGGTGCAATTTTCAATGTAGTTTTAATTTTATTTTTGGGATAATTCTGAGAGACATTAAATTTGGATATGACCGGAAATATGAAGTATTCAATTCATACAAGATTGAAGACTTGAAGATGGGCATTACATGAAGAAGGATACAGCTTGAGAATTCAAGGATGAAGAATCGATAATATGTCTCAATTATTCTCTTATAATCTTAGTTTTTTATTCTCCAGGGTGGAACCATAATATTACGGTTATTATTATTTTGCTTATAGCTTTGCTTGTTGCTTTGCTTGTCTGCATTATAATATGATTTGCCATGTATATTGATAACATGTCATATAGAATAGGGAGTGCCGCTCATATTAAAATTGTTCATGCATATTCTTAAAATAAAACCTTGATTTCAAAAGATTGAGTGGGAGAAGGTTTTCGAAGAGAGAACCTAAGGCCTCCATTATTGGTCCATAGGCAGAACATGGTGGTCCCAACCCCTAGGAAGGAATTTCTATCATGTACCAGATTGGATCTTTGAGAGGATAATGTATTTTAACATGATTTATGGTTGTACACCCCTAGGTGGTGATTATAAATCATAGATAAAATATTGAAACGATGGTTACACTCATGTTACTTTTATTAATAAGCTCCCCCAGGAGCTCCATTAATAGAATTAATGGCCAAAGAAATGATTATTAATATATGCTGGATCATACGGGTCTTGAATGGCATATATTCATTAGGAGAGGATCCGTGTTCCTGATTGAATTTGGCATGACTCCCCTAGGTGCTTGTTGAATTCTGAGTTGGGAATTATTGTTGTAAGGTTGTGATATTTTCAAGGTTTTGACACATAAACACATGTTGGAAACAAAGTGCGCAGCGGAATTTTAAAATTTTTTCATCAGAGTATTTTCCAAAACACAAGTTTGACATGTTATATGTATAAATTTAAACAGATCTTACTAACCTCAGTGTGCCGAAGAACCTCCGCGACCTGTGTAGAGAAGTAACGTTCCAGAAGAGCCTCAACCAATTGGTCTTCTTTGCTATTCTCTATCCACAACCGGAGTGAGTGTGGGCTCACACGTACAGCTCTTCCACCGGTGACTCTCCTTCCAACCAATAGAGAGAACCCAAAGCTAGTGTTCGTGATTTGTGAACAAAAGCTCTCAGGGAGTTTTCAGATGCTCACTAGAAGAGTATCACTCTTAATCTCTCAAATTGATCTGAGTAAATCATTAGACTCACTCCCTTTTTATACCTATTGGTCCTTGGGGTCAGTCCATATCAGATTAGGTCTCAAAAATCGAAACAGAATCAAGTTCGGATCAATATCTGATAAGATACGCGTGAAAAATGCGTAATCTTAACTGTCGCGGTCGGCATGCCGAACTGTGTGATAGGCAGGCCGAACTGCCGAACTGGCCAGTTCGGCAGGCCGAACTTTCTGATAGGCAGGCCGAACTACCGAGAAAAAATCTCCGCGAATCTTTTATTTTCCACCCGAGATTCTAAAGGATAAAGTCTCAGTTTTGATTCAAATAGCCCAATAGAAAAGATATCTGATCAAAACAAACTTTATCAAGATAATCTCTAAGAAAATAAATCAATTCACAATAATTCTACAAGTTTATCTTGTTCTAATTGTCCAAAATTAAAACAACCGATAAACAGACAAGAATTATCCGAATGCCATAATTCAACAAGTTCATCTTGAACTAATTTCTTACATAATTAATTCAACCGATAAACAGACATGAATTATTTGATTCTTATAAATTTTAAACCAATCTGATAAATCCGACATAAGTCACCAATTATTGAAAAGCACGCCGTGTCGTTACAGGATTTTGTGAGCTAGCAAAGGGGACCAAAATGGACCTATAAAGTTCAAGCTCATGATAATTATGAAACCCAATATCCCAGATATACATTTCACAATTATCAACTCCAACGCTACTCCACTAAAAGCTTGGAGCTGCACTCTCGAACTTTATAGAATTACGAAGCTCGTGTAGCTAAGTCTCCATGACATATCATAGTGTATCAGCATCCCCATATGATCATCCATAATCGGCTTAAGGACAAGTTCTGTCTTACCTTCCCGATTATTTTTATCTTACATTCCATTGTCTCACCATTAGAAAACTTACCATCCAAAGATAGTATACCATTCGGTTACACCTATGTATCCAAATGGTTGAGCGCTCCAGTTTTCCAATTACAGGACAACGCATATAAGAGGATATCATTACTCCTAAAGAGGAGCTATGGATTCCATATCTATGAATAACAAGTCTACGCTACCAAGAGTCATGCCTCCAACGTACCGGCATGCATGCCACTATAGAGATGTGGGAGTCACCCATTGGTACATCAAAAGACACAAGTCTAGACAACGGGCCCATTATTCATCTCAGGATTAAGATACAATACAAATGATTGTCTAAAGTGAATCGATTTGCCAAGACAGAATTATTAATCCAAATCAATTCACTTTATGTCCCGATCCAACACATCGTCACCTATGACAACGCGCCAATGTTTCTATTCACGGAGTCCAACTCTGATGGCCAAGACAAACCATCTCCCAAAAGGGATATAGACAACATAACAATCTTTACATGAATAAAGCGCCCAACTTTATTCCCTCGAATGGCGGATCATATATTTTAGACCATCACCTTAAGAGTCGTGTCTACCGCATAATCATCCCATCATATGCCCAAATCTTAAGGTTTAGACTGACAGTCTCAGACTACTGTTTGCTTATCATACATTCAACAAATATGAACGTAAAGAGGACAATATTTGGTATATATAAATGAATAAATTCTTTATTGATAAAAATGTCTCCAAAAACGTATTACATTTTTACTCCTTAGAGCATACATGTCTAACAATCTCCCACTTGTACTAAGTGAGCAAATACTGCAAATTTCGCATCCCCATAGCTTCCACATGCCTTTCGAAGACTCTCCCAGAAAGTGTCTTCGTAAATGGATCAGCTAAATTGTCCTCTGACGCGATCTTGCACACCGTGACATGCCCGCTCTCAACGAAGTCCTTTATCACATGATACTTCCGATCAATATGCTTACTCTTCTTGTGAAATCTTGGTTCCTTAGCATTAGCTACCGCCGCACTGTTATCACAGTACAATGATACCTCTTTATCCATACCAGGAACTATCTCAAGATCCCCAAGGAACTTGCGGAGCCACACTGCTTCTTTCGAAGCATCACTAGCCACCACATAGTCGGCCTCCATCGTTGAATCCGAACTGCAATCTTGCTTCACACTTCTCCAACTGATGGCACCGCCACCCAGAGTAAACACAAACCCCGATGTCGATTTCCTAGAATCCAGGCAGGATTGAAAATCCGAATCAGTGTATCCTAGAGGAGTTAAATCCTCACCCGAATACACAAGCATATACCCTCGAGTCCTTCTTAGGTACTTGAAAATATGCTTTACCGCAACCCAATGGTTCGGTCCTGGATCCGCCTGAAATCGACTCACAATCCCGACCGCATAGCTAATATCCGGTCGAGTGCAAAGCATGGCATACATGAGACTACCCACTGCCGAAGCATAAGGTACCTTCTTCATGTATTCTCTTTCTTCATAAGACTTTGGAGAGTCTTTCTTAGAAAGAGTAATTCCAGACCTAGATGGTTGCCCACCTTTCTTGGAATCCTGCATTGTAAACCTCCTGAGAATTTTATCTATGTAGCTGGCCTGTGACAAAGCTATCATTTTGTTCTTCCTATCCCGAAAGATCTGGATACCGAGAACAAAATTAGCCTCACCCAAGTCCTTCATGTCAAACTGCTTGGTCAACCATAATTTGACTGTTGACAACGCCCCAACGTCATTGCCAATTAGCAGAATGTCATCTACATAGAGTAGTAGAAAAACCACCTTCCCATTCTTAATGTGTTTGTAAACACATGGTTCATCCACATTTTGTGAGAACCCATAAGTCTTGATCACTTGATCAAATCTTATGTTCCAAGAACGAGAAGCCTGCTTAAGTCCATAAATTGACTTTAGCAGCTTACAAACCTTACCCTCTTGACCCGTGACCTTGAACCTGTCTGGTTGTTCCATATAAATGGACTCATCAAGATAGCCATTCAGAAAAGCCGTTTTGACATCCATCTGTCAAATCTCGTAGTCGAGAGCGGCAGCTATGGACAAGAGAATCCGGATGGACTTAAGCATGGCTACAGGCGAAAAGGTTTCCTCATAATCGATTCCTTCCTTTTGCGTATAACCCTTAGCTACCAGTCTAGCCTTAAAGGTTTCGACCTTTCCATCCACTCCTCTTTTCCTCTTGTAGATCCACTTACTCCCTATGGGTTTTATCCCTTCGGGAAGATCCACAAGCTCCCAGACCCGATTAGTCTCCATAGACTTCATCTCAATGTTCATGGCCTCTGTCCAGAGTCTTGAATCAACATCCTCCATAGCTTCTGCGTAAGTATAAGGATCCCTGTCATGTTCATCCGGTTCAGCCAAAAAGACCTCCCCATTGAACATATACCTCTCAGGTTGACGCCCGATCCTCCCACTACGCCGAAGCCCCTGAGGTTGTTGTTCAGGTTTGTTTGGTTTTTCTACACCGATCGGAATGGTTTCGTTCGGAACCTCCGGAGTAAACGGATTACCCCTCAACTCCTCAAGCACCACTTTGCTTTGAGGTTTAAAGTCGTTCATGTAACTCTCCTCAAGGAAAGTTGCATTAGTTGAAACCACGACTTTATTTTCCTTTGGGTTATAAAAATAACCCCCTTTAGTCCCTTTTGGATATCCTACAAACACGCAAACTTCTGAACGTGCTTCCAACTTATTCGGATCCTTAAACAGGACATGAGCTGGACATCCCCATATGCGAATATGGTTTAAGGATGTCTTCCGTCTTGTCCACAACTCGTGAGGAGTTTTAGGGACCGATTTTGAAGGCACATTGTTCAAAAGATAACATGCGGTTTGTAGTGCATATCCCCAAAAGGATAAAGGCAATGATGAATAACTCATCATGGACCGAATCATGTCCAACAAAGTCCTATTCCTTCTCTCTGCTACGCCATTCTGCTGCGGAGTACCCGGCGCAGTCAAATGGGATAAAATCCCATTCTCTAACAAGTGTCCCAAGAACTCATCAGAAAGGTATTCCCCACCTCGATAAGATCGAAGTGCCTTTATGGGTCTACCCAATTGCTTTTCCACTTCAGCCCGAAACTCCCTGAACTTATCATAAGTTTCGCTTTTGTGGTGCATTAGGAACACATACCCATATCTTGAGTAATCGTCAATAAAAGTAACGAAGTACTCATACCCTCCTCGTGCCCGGATGTTCATCGGTCCGCAAACATCACTATGCACAAGTTCTAGAACCCCTTCGGCCCTATTGCCCTTAGACCCGTATGGTCTTTTGGTCATTTTACCCTCCAAACAAGATTCACATTGAGGTATAGATTCCACCTTTAAGTGACTTAAAGGTCCATCCCTTACCAACCTTTGAATCCTATTTAGGTTAATATGGCCAAGGCGCAAATGCCAAAGATAAGTCTTATTAGAGTGAGAAGTTTTAAGTCTTTTTGAGTCATTATCATTTATCTCAGCATTAAGCAATAGGTCCATCTTAGGTTTGATAAAATATAGATTATTTTGCATCCATCCAGAACAGATAAAAGATTTGTTTTTACGAATCACCACTTTTTCATTAAAAGATACCACGTAGGAGTCTTTAAATAAAGAAGATACAGAAATTAAATTCCTTTTAAATTTAGGAACATAAAAACAATCTCGCAAAATTAAACTCCTATAATTATCAAAATAAAGATGGACATCTCCCACTGCTTCCGCTGAGACCAAGGATCCATCGCCCATCCGAAGCGTTAAGTCTTCACGAAGTAGACTTCTCGTTTCTTTGAATCCCTGCAGAGAAACACAAACATGATTAGTTGCACCGGAATCTATGACCCAAATGTCACTGGATTCCTCAACCAAACAAGTTTCTAAATATAGAAGATCACACCTACCTCCCTTGGAAAGGAAGTCCTTGCAATGCTTCTTTATATGCCCGACCTTACCACAAAAGAAGCACTTAAGCTTCTTTGGGTTCTTCTTCTTCTTCTTCTTGCTCTTGGTAGCAATAGGAATAGAAGACTTCCCACTTTTGGCCCATTGCTTCTTTCCATTCCCAGAGTTAGGATTGGAACCAGAAGCAGCTACCATATTGGCCTCTCCACCAGCAGGAGACTCCCTGATCAGCAGTTCAAACTCTTGTAACTGTTTCATCAGTTCTGTCAAGGTCATATCCCGTCTATTGCTTAGATTAAAAGTAGCTCTAAACGGAATAAATTCCTTAGACAGAGTCTCAAAGACCATAGTCATCTGAGTTTTAGCATCGATGTCGGCTCCATTGGTTTGAGCCTCAGCGAGGTAACCCATGACCAACATCATGTGCTCCTTTACAGATGTCCCCGGTCTCTGTCTACAGTTTAAGAGTTTCCGAAGCGCCCCTTGCCGCTTTGTTATGGCCTGGCCTCCAAACATGTCCTCAAGATTATCCAAGATCTGCTTCGCAGTCTCATAATCCTGGTGTTGAGCCTGCAGCACGTTATTCATGCTAGCCATAACATAGCAGCGGGCCTGATCATTAGCATCTTTCCAGCGGTCGAACGCTTGGAATTGCTCATTACTTGAGTCTCCCGTAGGCTCGGGAGGACAAGGAGTTGTCAGAACATATTTCAGTTTCTCAAAAGAAAGGACGATGTCCAGGTTCCGTTTCCAATCATTATAGTTCTCACCGGTTAATTGGTTTTTGTCAAGTATCGATGATAAAGCGTTTTTAGACATTTTCAATCTACAATAAAGAATCATATACCAAACATAAGCAAACATATATAATAATTTAGTAAGATAACACAATCATGTAAAATCATACAAATGTGTTTATGTGTCAAAACCTTGAAAATATCACAACCTTACAACGATAATTCCCAACTCAGAATTCAACAAGCTCCTAGGGGAGTCATGCCAAATTCAATCAGGAACACGGATCCCCTCCTGATTAATATATGCCATCCAGGACCCGTATGATCCAGCATATACTAATAATCGTTTCTTTGGCCATTAATTTTATTAACAGAGCTCCTAGGGGAGGTTAATAATAAAATTAACGTGAGTGTATAACCACCGTTTTAATATTTTATCCATGATTTATAATCACCACCTAGGGGTGTGCAACCATAAATCATACTAAAATACCTTATCCTTTCAGAGATCCAATCTGGTACATGATAGAAATCCCTTCCTAGGGGTTGGGACCATCATGTTCTTCCTATGGACCAACGATGGAGGCCTTAGGTTCTCTCTTCGAAAACCTTCTCCCACTCAATCTTTTGAAGTCAAGGTTTTATTTTGAAATTATGCATGAACAAATTTAATATGAGCGGCACTCCCTATTCTATATGACATGTTATCAATATACATGGTAAATCATATTATAATGCAGACAAGCAACGCAATCAAGCAAAGCTACAAGCATAATAATAATAATAACCGTAATATTATGGTTCCACCCTAGAGAATAGAAAAACTAAGATTACAAGAGAATAATCGAGACATTTTTCGATTCTTCATCCTTGAATCCTCAAGCTGTATCCTTCTTCATGTAATATCCATCTTCAAGTCCTCAATCCCGTATGAATCGAACACTTCATATTTCCGGTCATATCCAAATTTAATGTTTCTCAGAATCGTCCCAAAATAAAATTAAAACTGCATTGGAAAAATCGCACATTTTCTGGACACCTGGTAGCTCTCGGTCGGCAGGCCGATCTAGGTGATCGGTCTGCCGATCATGGTGGTTCGGCCTGCCGAACATGAAGGTTCGGCCTGCCGGCAGAGCACCAAAATTTCTGCCCCACTGTCGGCCTGCCGGACCGTACGTCCGGCCTGCCGATCTGTGACCTTCGGCCTGCCGAACTGTGAGGTCCGGCATGCCGACCGAGCAGAAAACCCTCAATCCAGAAAATACAATTTTAATGCAATTCATCAATTTTATTTTCAACAATTCAAAAACAAAAAATTAGAGACTCAGGAAATACCTGGAGGCGCCATCATCAATCTTAAAGTTCCGACTTCTCGTTCCGTCTTCTCCGAATAATTATTTAATTACAAAATTCTTACAAATTAAAAATTAAATAATAATTCCTAGACGGAGATGATAGTCCGCCATCTAATTACATGAAAAACCTAGATACACATTCTAACCTCTAAGAACCATAACCGGTATTAATTAATTAATTAATAAATAATTAAACAACAATTTAATCAACCATAATTAATTAATAAACATTCACTATATAATCCATGACAACATATATATTATATAGAAACCTAGAGTGCCATCTCTCTATAAAATTTAATTCAAGCATTGGAGAGATTAAGATCACAAAATTTATGCATATAACATGATCACAAACTTGCAAATTTATGTAAAAACCTCGGCTCTGATACCAATTGTTGGAAACAAAGTGCGCAGCGGAATTTTAAAATTTTTTCATCAGAGTATTTTCCAAAACACAAGTTTGACATGTTATATGTATAAATTTAAACAGATCTTACTAACCTCAGTGTGCCGAAGAACCTCCGCGACCTGTGTAGAGAAGTAACGTTCCAGAAGAGCCTCAACCAACTGGTCTTCTTTGCTATTCTCTATCCACAACCGGAGTGAGTGTGGGCTCACACGTACAGCTCTTCCACCGGTGACTCTCCTTCCAACCAATAGAGAGAACCCAAAGCTAGTGTTAGTGATTTGTGAACAAAAGCTCTCAGGGAGTTTTCAGATGCTCACTAGAAGAGTATCACTCTTAATCTCTCAAATTGATCTGAGTAAATCATTAGACTCACTCCCTTTTTATACCTATTGGTCCTTGGGGTCAGTCCATATCAGATTAGGTCTCAAAAATCGAAACAGAATCAAGTTCGGATCAATATCTGATAAGATACGCGTGAAAAACGCGTAATCTTAACTGTCGCGGTCGGCAGGCCGAACTGGCCAGTTCGGCAGGCCAAACTTTCTGATAGGCAGGCCGAACTGCCGAGAAAAAATCTCCGCGAATCTTTTATTTTCCACCCGAGATTCTAAAGGATAAAGTCTCAGTTTTGATTCAAATAGCCCAATAGAAAAGATATCTGATCAAAACAAACTTTATCAAGATAATCTCTAAGAAAATAAATCAATTCACAATAATTCTACAAGTTTATCTTGTTCTAATTGTCCAAAATTAAAACAACCGATAAACAGACAAGAATTATCCGAACGCCATAATTCAACAAGTTCATCTTGAACTAATTTCTTACATAATTAATTCAACCGATAAACAGACATGAATTATTTGATTCTTATAAATTTTAAACCAATCTGATAAATCCGACATAAGTCACCAATTATTGGAAAAGCACGCCGTGTCGTTACAGGATTTTGTGAGCTAGCAAAGGGGACCAAAATGGACCTATAAAGTTCAAGCTCATGATAATTATGAAACCCAATATCCCAGATATACATTTCACAATTATCAACTCCAACGCTACTCCACTAAAAGCTTGGAGCTGCACTCTCGAACTTTATAGAATTACGAAGCTCGTGTAGCTAAGTCTCCATGACATATCATAGTGTATCGCATCCCCATATGATCATCCATAATCGGCTTAGGGACAAGTTCTGTCTTACCTTCCCGATTATTTTTATCTTACGTTCCATTGTCTCACCATTAGAAAACTTACCATCCAAAGATAGTATACCATTCGGTTACACCTATGTATCCAAATGGTTGAGCGCTTCAGTTTTCCAATTACAGGACAACGCATATAAGAGGATATCATTACTCCTAAAGAGGAGCTATGGATTCCATATCTATGAATAACAAGTCTACGCTACCAAGAGTCATGCCTCCAACGTACCGGCATGCATGCCACTATAGAGATGTGGGAGTCACCCATTGGTACATCAAAAGACACAAGTCTAGACAACGGGCCCATTATTCATCTCAGGATTAAGATACAATACAAATGATTGTCTAAAGTGAATCGATTTGCCAAGACAGAATTATTAATCCAAATCAATTCACTTTATGTCCCGATCCAACACATCGTCACCTATGACAACGCGCCAATGTTTCTATTCACGGAGTCCAACTCCGATGGCCAAGACAAACCATCTCCCAAAAGGGATATAGACAACATAACAATCTTTACATGAATAAAGCACCCAACTTTATTCCCTCGATTGCGGATCATATATTTTAGACCATCACCTTAAGAGTCGTGTCTACCGCATAATCATCCCATCATATGCCCAACTCTTAAGGTTTAGACTGACAGTCTCAGACTACTGTTTGCTTATCATACATTCAACAAATATGAACGTAAAGAGGACAATATTTGGTATATATAAATGAATAAATTCTTTATTGATAAAAATGTCTCCAAAAACGTATTACATTTTTACTCCTTAGAGCATACATGTCTAACAACACATTTGTATGTTTTTTATATGATTGTGTTATCTTACTAAATTATTATTATATGTTTGCTTATGTTTGGTATATGATTCTTTATTGAAGATTAAAAAATATCTAAAAAGGCTTTATCATCGAAACTTGACAAAAACCTATTAACGGGAGAGAATTATAATGATTGAAAACAGAACCTGGATATCGTCCTCTCCTTTAAGAAATTGAACTATGTGCTGACAACCGCTTGTCCTCTCGAGCCTACGGGAGACTCAACTAATGAGGAATTCCAAACGTATGATCGCTAGAAAGATGCTAATGATTAGGCCCACTACTATGCTATGGCTAGCATGAATAACGGGCTGCAGGGTCAACATCAGGATTATGAGACTGCAAAGCAGATCTTGGATAATCTTGAGGATATGTTTAGAGGCCAGGCCATAACAAAGTGGCAATGGGCGCTTCAGAAACTCTTAAATTGTAAGTAGAGATCGGGGACATCTATAAAGGAGCATATGATATTGGTCATGGGTTACCTGGTTAAGGCTCAAACAAATGGAGCAGACATCAATGCTGAAACTTAGATAACTATGGTCTTTGAGACTCTATCAAAGGAATCTATTCCATTTAGAGCTATATTTAATTTAAGCAATAAATGAGATATGACCTTAACAGAATTAATGAAACAGTTACAGGAGTTTGAATTGCTAATCAAGGAGTCTCCTACGGGTGGTTGGGCCAATTTGACGGCTACTTCTGGTTCCAATCACAATTCTGAGAATGGAAAGAAGCAATGGGGCAAAAAGGGGAAGTCTTCTATTCCTGCTACCACCAGGAGCAAGAAGAAGAAGAAGAAGAACCCGAAGAAGCTTAAGTGCTTCTTCTGTGGGAAGGTTGGGCATATCAAGAAGCATTGCAAGGACTTCCTTTCCAAAGGAGGTAGGTGTGATCTTCTGTATTTAGAAGCTTGTTTAGTTGAGGAATCTAGTGACATTTGGGTCATAGATTCTGGTGCTACTAATCATGTTTGTGTTCTCTGCAAGGGTTCAAAGAAATGAGAAGTCTGCTGCATGAAGACTTCACGCTATGCATGGGCGATGGATCCTTGGTCTCAGCAGAAGTAGTGGGAGATATCCATCTTTATTCTGATAATTATAGGAATTTATTTTTGCAAGATTATTTTTATGTTCCTAAATTTAAAAGGAATTTAATTTCTATAGCTTGTTTATTTAAAGACTCCTACTTGGTTTCTTTTAATGATAAAGTCGTGATTCGTAAAAACAAATCTTTTATCTGTTCTAGATGGATGCAGAATAATCTATATTTTATCAAACCTAAGATGGACTTATTGCTTAATGCTAAGATAAATGATAAAAACTCTGAAAGACTTAAAACTTCTCAGTCTAAATGTCACGCCCCAGAGTACGGGAGGTGACGTGGCAGATTATTTAAATTAATTAAGAGAAAATTTAATTAATTCAAGAGTTTAGGGGTTAAATTAAATGATAAAATGTGGGAGTTTCAAAACAACATTTTATAAAAGAATTCATAAACATTAAGTATGTGAAACCATTAAGCAAATAATTTAAATAATAAAGAACCGCAAGTATGGGTCCCACCGACCCACAACTTGTGCACACACATAGTACTGACAATATAATAATACAACTACAGTCCAATCACAAAGAAAGTTTAAAAACATTACATGTCTTGTTTAATTTATACAAACAATCTAATAGATCCATCTACTGCTCCTGAGTCCGGTTCGTTGAATCCTCTCCGAACCTTAATGGGAAACCTCCTAGAAGGGGGGGAAATTTAAAAACAAAGAAAATGTGAGCGAAAGGCTCAGTAGGACAGTATTTTATCAAATTATTTAATTTAAAGGAAAATATCCTTATTCAAGGAATTACTTAAAAGAGACATTGAATAAATAAATAAATTTAAATAAAACCATTCTTACCTAAAACAGTTTACTCGGACAACCAAAAATATCATTTTCTTTTCCTAGGCAAACCATAAGAATATCACCACCGTAGTGGCCCAGCTGGGTTTCGGGACCTGACCCCAAGGTCGATCGCTACACGACCCGATCTCTGATATGGTATCATGCCTATGTGTTTATTTTCATCATCATTCAAAACCCATTTACCAAGTATTGTCATTTACATTCATTATGAAGTTCATTTCAGTTCACGGTATATTAAAATATAACCGATAAATTCATTTTCAAACAACCGTTGAAAACATTTTAATAGAAATCCTTTTCAAAGTATATTTCAAATACTTTGAAATCATTTTCAAAGTATTGTCATTTACATTCATTATGAAGTTCATTTTAGTTCACGGTATATTAAAATATAACCGATAAATTCATTTTCAAACAACCATTGAAAACATTTTAATAGAAATCCTTTTCAAAGCCAACTCATTTTGAAACTAGGCTACCAAGGAATGAGGTAGAAGTCCTACCTCGATACTCGTGTTGGTGTCTCATACCGTAATCTTGGTCAGTTATACGTTAGCTTTGCAGAACTACGAACGATCTTAGATACACACTAAGTCGATCAATATTTAGTTCGAGACCTTCTATGTTACTAAACCATTTCATGATGTCCTAGTGTGCCATTTGTACCTTTAAAATCATTTTACAATGTTGGAATTTCAATCGGGGTTCAAAACAGTGAAAACGGGTGAAAAAATCACAAAATTTTCTAGGCCCTGTCGGACGCCCTGCTTCAGCCGGTCGAACTGTGTAGTTCGGCCTGCCGAAAATCAGGTCTGGTCGGCCAGACATTTCCAGGTTCAGCTTGCCGAACGGATGAGTCCGGCCTGCCGAACACGTAGTTTGGCCTGTCGAACTAGGAAAATCTAGAAATCCCAGCCACGGGTTTTCGATCCCCCAAAATCCAAATCTTGATTTCAACCTGTTTTTCTCAAATCTCAGGCATGAAAAACATTCATAGATGATAGAAAAACATACTAGAACACTTTTGAACTCATTTAAGCAAGATTTAAAAACAAAAATCTCAAAAATCCAAAATTGGGAGAAAATGAGGAAAAATGGAAAACCTTGAAACTAATCCGTTTTTCTTCAATCTAAGCTTGGATTCTAGGTGTTCTAAGTTCATTTAACTCAAATCAAAGGTTTTCTAAGCTCAAACGAACTTAAATTTCAAAAAATGCACAAAATTGAAAATTTTGAAAAAGGTTTAGAAATTTCAAAACTAACCTCGAATCGAAGCTTCAATCTGCGTTCTCGGTTACCAAATCACGTCCCCGAGCTTCCTCCTTGCTAACCCGAAGCTTGGATTCGAATTTTGATTCAAAAATCTCAAAGAAATTTGAGAGGGAAAGAGAGAAACCGAGGGGAAGAGAGTGGGAGAGAGACCACGGGAGAAAGGAGGAGAGAGAGAGTGAGAGCTGAGAGTGACGAGAGTGGGAGAGGAGAGAGAATAAATAGAAAGAAACGGTGGGCGGTTTTACTGTGTAAAAACTAAATGCTACCCACGGTTTTGTAAAACAGAATATTTTTAACATTTTGCAAATTGTTGTGCTTTTATCAAAACATCATTTTAAAACAATAAGAAATCATTTGAATTTATCAAATTAACAAAACACCCAAAATTCAAAATTCAACCAAATAATCAAATTAATGTTGAAACATTAATTATGGCACACTAATTCATCATTTATATTACGATAACATTAAATAAATTTCGGGGCGTTACAACTCTCCACCCCTAAAGAAATTTTGCCCTCGAAATTTACAACTCAATTTAGAAACAAAACAAATGCAGATACAATTTCTGCATACTCGATTCTAGTTCCCAAGTGGCTTCATCAACCCCGTGATGCTGCCACACGACCTTTACCAACGGTATCTCACGATGACGCAAACTAATTACTTTCCAGTCGATGATCTGAATCAGCACTTCTTCGTACGTCGTATCTTCTCGAACCTGCACATCACGAAATGAAACTATCTTACCCTACTCAGGCGGACACTTCCTAAGGATTGACACATGAAACACATCGTGAACATGAGAAAGTTCGGGCGGAAGATCAAGCCGATAAGCAACCACACCAACACGCTGAGTGATCTCGAACGGCCCAATATACCTCGGCGCAAGCTTTCCACTCACTCTGACCGCATAGTTCCCTTATAAGGTGATACGTTCAAGAGAACGAAATCTCCTACCGCAAACTCTAAGGGTCTACGTCTCCTATCCACGTAACTCTTCTACTGACTCTGACTGCCCTCAATCGATCTTGAATCACAACAACTCTCTCATTGCTATCATGGATCTCATACGGCCCAAGAATAACCCTGTCTTCTGGCTCGGCCCAACACACCGGTGACCGACATGGTCGCCAATACAACGCCTCAAATGGTGCCATACTAATACTCACCTGATAACTGTTGTTGTACGCGAACTCCACCAGATGCAAATATTTCTTCCAATTCCTGCCGAAGTCTAACGTACAGGCACGCAACATATCCTCGAGAATCTGAATGACCTGCTCAGACTGCCCATTAGTCTAAGGATGAAACATCGTACTGAAGTTCAAATCCATACCTAAAGCCTCCTGAAAACTCCTCCAGTACTTAGCATTAAACCTAGTGTCTCGATCAGAAGTGATGGACAAAGGAACTCCATGCAACCTTACTATGTTCTGCAGATACAAATCCCCGAGAATCCTCCTCGAACATGTCAACCTGAATGGGATGAAATGTGTTGATTTTGTCAACCTGTCAACCATGACCCAAATTGCATCATGCCGCTACTCCATCCTCGGCAAACCTGTGAGAAAATCCATCGTCACATGCTCCCATTTCCACCCTGGAATAGGAAGCTGCTAAAGCTGACCTGCAGGCTTCTGATGCTCAGCTTTCACCTGGAGACACACCGTACACTTGGCCACATACTCTCGAACATCATTCTTCATGCCTCTCTACCAATACTACCTCTTCAAATCATGATACATCTTTGTGCTCCCCGGATGAATAACGAACTGAGACCTATGCGCTTCGTCCAAAACAACTTTCGTCACCTCGGTGATAGCTGAAACTGCAAGATGCTCCCAAAAATACAACGATCCATCTGCATGCATGCTCCATTCTTCAAACTGCTCCCCGTTCTGAATTCACGACCAAATCCCGTGCAAATGCTGATCCTGCCACTGACTTTGCTTCACCATCAGAACAAGAGCTGGGGTTGCCTCCACATGATATACCAAAACTCAATCATGGTCTTCATGACACCGTAACCCATACTCACTCACTGTTGCCTCCCTGCTCCAGTCCTCAAAAGCCAAACAAAGCAAGAATTCCTGAAGAGTTCCTACTAAGCGCGTCCGTGACCACATTAGCTTTCGCGAGATGATACTACAACGCAAAATCATAATCCTCCATATACTCTATCCATCTACGCTACCTCAAATTAAGATCCCTCTGAGTGAACAGATACCTCAAACTCTTATGATCAGAGAAGACCTGAAATGTCGCTCCATACAAATAACACCTCCAAATCTTCAACGCGTGAATCACCGCCGCGAGCTCCAAGTCATGAGTAGGATAATTCTGCTCGTGAGGTTGTAGCTGTCTCAATCCGTACGCAACCACACGTCCATGCTGCATCAACATGCACCTAAGCCCACGTCCTGAAGCATCTACGTAAACCTCATATGGCTCGTCACTGCTAGGAATAACCAACACTGGAGCTGAAGTCAATCGGTTCTTCAATTCCTAAAAAGCAAGCTCACAATCTTCATCCCACTCAAACCTGACATTTTTCTTGATCAATCTCGTCAATAGAGCTACAATCTTCAAAAAATCCTTTACAAATTTCCTATAATAACCAACAAGACCTAAGAAGCTGCAAATCTCCGCTACATTCCTTAACCATTCCCATTCCACTATGGCTTCAATCTTGGACAAATCCATAGAAATACCATGCTCCGAGATGACATGACCTAGAAATTTGACCTTAGTCAACTAAAACTCACACTTTTCCCTCTTGGCATACAACTAGTGCTCCCGTAGAGTCTGAAGCACGATCCGGAGATGCTGCTCATGCTCCTTCCAAGTCTTAAAATACACAAGAATGCCATCGATGAACATGGTCATGAACTGATCCAAATACGGCCTAAATATCCTGTTCATCAAATCCATGAAAGCTGCCAGAGCATTCATCAACCCAAATGACATAACCAAAAATTCAAAATGTCCATACTGGGTCCTAAAAGCTGTCTTGGGAATATCCTCTTCCTTAATCCTGAGTTGATGGTACCCTGAACGTAAATCAATCTTTGAGAAGTACCACGAACCTCCCAACTGATCAAACAACTCATCAATCCTAGGCAAGGGATACTTATTCTTCACTGTGACATGATTCAGCTGTCGATAATCCACAAACAACCTGAGAGTCCCATCATGTTTCTTAGCAAACAAAACTGGTGCTCCCCACGGAGATGTGCTATTCCGAATATACCCTTTATCAACAAGCTCCTGAAGTTGCTTCCTTAATTCTTTCATTTCCGCCAGCGCCATCCGATAAGGTGCCATAAAAATCGGTGCTGTCCCCGGAAACAACTCAATACCAAACTCAATTTCCTGATGCGGTGGTAATCCTGGCAACTCATCAGGGAAGACATCCTCGAACTCATCAACCACCGGAATCGCTACACTTTCCCTTAAAACATAAGGCTCACACTCTAGGTTCGCAAGAAAAGCACAACAACCCAGATTCCTTCACCCTCCTAGAAACGACTTCATGAGACGCTCACTCATTAACCAATCACCACCACCCTGGTAGGTAATCATCGTCCCCCTATCAGACACTAGGGTCACTTTTTTAAGTTGACAGTCTACAACTACGTTATACCTGGACAACCAGTCCATCCCTAGAATTACATCATATGAGCTCATGGGGAGTATAATCAAATCACTTTTCAAAATCTCATTCCCAATCTTTATTTTACAAGATTTACACATAAAATTTACACACACCCGCCCCAAGGGAGAAGTTATGACTAGGGGTTCATTAAACTCTTCGGTATCTAATCCCAAGGCATGTACAAAAGAACTCGAAATGAGAGAATGAAAGGCACCTGTATCAAATAAAACGCGAGCTAAAGATCAGGAAACTAAGATCATACCATCAACAACTGCGTTACCAACATGAGAATCTGAACCACCCGATGCCATCACATGAACCTGCACTAGTGCCTTTCCTTTTCCTCTACCAACATTGCTGGGTCCGGGATTATTCTACCAATGCTGCTGGGACAGAGACGACTGTACACTAGCTGTACTCGGCGCTCGATACTGAGGGACACTACACTGGAAATGTTGTGGTTGCTGCCCTCGTGTCGAATACAAAAACTGCTGAGGAGAGAATTGGGGATACTACAACTGCGGGTACTGCTGAGGCAGAGGTAGGGTCTAAGGCTAAGATTGACGACTGGCATCCTCCCCAGTCTGAGATCTAAGATGGGTACTCCTGCTCGGGCAATTCCTGTTGATGTGTCCGGGCTGTTGACAGAAATGACAATGGAAGCTGTAGGGATTGCTGCGCCCGCTGACAGACGAACTGCTGCTACCACTATTCGTGCCACCCTACTTGTTCTTCCTTGGAGTTGGATGGCTACTGGTGCTCTTCCTACCACTCTCCTACGGTCCTCCCGAAGCCTTTTGTAACGCCCCTATGTGGGGGTTAACAGTTTTTAATGAGATAAAATAAAAATAAATAATAAAAGTAAAACCTTAAAAATTAAAATTTGCCCGGGACTTAAATGAAAACTCTCAACTCAAAAATAAAAATATAAACGATAAATAAACCACAGTTTTAATGTAGCACCTTAAATTTAATAATATAAACTGTTGTCATCATCATTTTAACCCTCAACACATTGTAATACAGTCACAGAAAGTAACAATTGATGCTTACATTATCATGAAGAACATTCTCAACAATTGAAGCAGTCCCAATGTAATATAGCTACATCACTTCCTCAACTATATTTCTCGTAGCCACCTCACACTTAGTGAGTCCTGAAAAGATAAAAATATAAGGGTATGAGCAACACTATGCTCAGTAGAGAAAGCCATTACTCACCTTTAGGTTTTTATCATTACCACATTAAAACCTGCATGGTTAATAAGTTACATCATATTCCAGATTATGAGGTTTATTATGATCACATCTTATGGATACCGTAGTTAATCATTACCAAGTGTCATAATTACACATTTATACAAATATTAACAATCATCATTGTTCCTAGGTATCCATGTTAAATTGAGTATCACTCAACTCATCGAAACCCAAATGGGCGCACTTGATCACCCTATAAACATTCCAAGGGTGTTCCGGTGAGGGGACATCAAGCCCCGAGTCCTCACCAAATCGATTCCTGTACAGTGTGTTCTGGGACTTTCAACCCAAGGAAGCGTCATCGCCTTCCCCCTACTTTACCTTTTAGGGTATTCATGCCCAAGGACGTAACCGTCGCCCTTTTCATGTCTCACAATTTCTCTATATTAAATCATTATTAATAGAGTTAATTTTCCTAACCATGCTTCTCAATTTATAACATGTGTCAATTCATTATGTTCCTCGCCGTACAATACAAGACGAGTCCATGTCATAGTTTCATATGTGATACACATATAATATCAGTTCAACATAGATATATATATATTGCGGCAAAACAATCAATTTTAATTCTATAAAAACCTTACAAAAGATGAGTAATAGAATCCCTACCTTTCAAGCTTATCAACAATCTTTTAATCCTGGAATCAGTTAACGTTAGCTCCATACTCCCTTGATCCTAAGGCGTGCATAAGGACAATTAAAACTAAAGCACAACATACAACTACATTCATAAATAAATCATGTGTAAACTTATCTTACTAGTATGCCATTAAAGCTTTTATATAAATCTCTTTTGAATACCACGGTAAACAATTTTTGTCTTAACACAATATAAAATGTGAACAAGTAATCTATATGTTTTAGTCCCTAATAAGATTCATCAATCACTTAGGATAATATTGGAAAGGTTGCAAGACATTAAAGAATTAGGTGGTGAGCAAAGATGGGTTCTTGGTTCAGGTTAGTAGTTGGTATACCATAACAAACTGACAGATTTACTAGTTTCCAATACAAAAATTGAATAATTCTTAGAAAATAAAATACAACTCCGATTTAGGTTTATGATAGCTCGTTAGAAAGCCTAGGATGCTACTTTTCAAATATGCAAACCAATTCATAAAATTCATTTTAATTTAATCTTAGAATTTCAAGAAATAACCACTGCCCATAGAGGTATTACAAAGTTTAACAATATAAATTTTCTGTCTAGGGCATATACACTTAGACTTCATACATATGCTTCAAAATAGCAACAAACATATACTTAGGTTTAAGAACGCAAATTTGAATAATCCTTTAGTATAAAAGAAAATTTATAAATGAAAGACTAAATTTGTTCATAAGATTCTAACCTCGGATTATGGTTAGTTGGAAGCTTGAAATGGCTTCAAAACAGGTTCCTTTAGTTCGGTATGACTGAAATTCTTGCTCAAATGGAGGTGATGGTGGCTGATTTTTATGGCTGCCTTGAAGAAGTTCTTTAAGTATTTTGCTTCAGCAAAGAAATGAGAAGAAGAGTGTGGGAACCGTGGAAGAGAAAGGAAGAAAAGATGAAGTCTTTGAAAAGAAGTGATAGAAACAATTATAGAGGAGACATGTTGAAGCATGTCACGGAGGAAATAAAGAAAATGAGGGTCAAGAGTAGTTGGAAAAGATATCCTTATGTCTCATCTAAAGACTTTAACACACATAATGCCAATATGACATTTTTGAGATTTATTAGAAGTTCTAAGGCTTTTTAGTAATCATACTAACTAAATATAGGAGAATTTTAGAAAATTTAAAAATAGATAAAAATAAATATTATAAAATAAATTTAAATAAAGCAATTTTTTTTTTATACACTAAAAATTAATTTAATTACCTCAATACCCGTTAGGAGAATAACGGGTGTCACACCTTTGCTTGATCCTCACAATAGTGTGCATAATCACTTTCCACAGATATTGCTGACGACATAAGCTCTCCAAAACTCCTAAGTCGTAGAGCAACCAACTGTCGCCGAATAGGACCCTTGAGCCCTTCTTGAAACTTAAGACAGTTCTCGCGCTCCGATGCCACTGTCGATGGAGCAAACCTGGCCAACTCATTAAACCTTGCCTCATATTCCCGAACTGACAAATCACCCTACTGCAACCTATAGAACTCAGCTGTCTACTCATCTCTATACCCCTGTGAAAAATATTGATCATAGAACAGCTCCTCGAATCTGTCCCAACTGATATTGCCACCGCGTTCCAAACGCTTAGCTTATTTCCACCAAGTATTGGCACCACCCTCGAGCTTATACGCAGCAAACTCCACACGATACTCCTCATGCACGCTAAGGGTATCCAAATGCTTTACGATCAAATCCAGCCAATATTCTGCCAACTGTGGATCCGCATTACCATCAAAAGTCAGAATAGACGCACGTCGGAATTCCTTAAAGTACGTATGCTGACGACCAACATTAGAATCCTCTGGTCTAGCCCTGGCTGCCATTTGTCAAAAAGCCGCAAACATATACCTCATCATGCCCTCATCATTTCCGAACTCGACGTCAGTTGTCGAACAACATCTAGGTGCCATTCTCTCACTTTTGAAAACAAAATTTGGACTGTCAAAGGTATTTTATTGTCAAACCTAGGTGTGCACAATTCCCAAGGTTCATAACCTTGAGCTCTGATACCATTCTGTCATGCCCCGGAGTACAGGAGGTGATGTGGTAGATTATTTAAATTAATTAAGAGAAAATTTAATTAATTTAAGAGTTTAGGGGTTAAATTAAATGATAAAATGCGAGAGTTTCAAAACAACATTTTATAAAAGAATTCATAAACATTAAGCATGTGAAACCATTAAGCGAATAATTTAAATAATAAAGAACCGCGAGTATGGGTCCCACCGACCCACAACTTGTGCACACACATAGTACTGATAATATAATAATACAACTACAGTCCGATCAAAAAGAAAGTTTAAAAACATTACAAGCCTTGTTTAATTTATACAAACAATCTAATAGATCCTTCTACTGCTCGTGAGTCTGGCCCGTTGAATCCTCTCCGAACCTTAATGGGAAACCTCCTAAAAGGGGGGGAAATTTAAAAACAAAGAAAACGTAAGCAAAAGGCTCAGTAGGACAGTATTTTATCAAATTATTTAATTTAAAGGAAAATATCATTATTCGAGGAATTACTTAAAAGAGACATTGAATAAATAAATAAACTTAAATAAAACCATTCTTACCCAAAACAATTTACTCGGACAACCAGAAATATCATTTTCTTTTCCTAGGCAAACCATAAGAATATCACCACCGTAGTGGCCCAGTTGGGTTTCGGGACCTGCCCCCAAGGTCGATCGCTACACGACCCGATCTCTGATATGGCATCATGCCTATGTGTTTATTTTCATCATCATTCAAAACCCATTTACCGAGTATTGTCATTTACATTCATTATGAAGTTCATTTCAATTCACAGTATATTAAAATATAACCGATAAATTCATTTTTAAACAACCGTTGAAAACATTTTAATAGAAATTCTTTTCAAAGCCAACTCATTTTGAAACTAGGCTACCAAGGAATGGGGTAGAAGTCCTACCTCGATACTCATGCCGGTGCCCCACACCGTAATCCTGGTCTGCTATGCGTTAGCTCTACGAAACCACGAACGATCCTAGATACACACTAAGTCAATCAATATCTAGTTTGAGACTTTCTATGATACTAAACCATTTCATGATGTCCTAGTGTGCCATTTGTACCTTTAAAATCATTTTACAAGGTTGAAATTTCAATCGGGGTTCAAAACAGTGAAAACGGGTGAAAAAATCACAAAATTTTCTAGGCCTTGTCGGCCTGCCGGACGCCCTGCTTCGGCCGGCCGAACTATGTAGTTTAGCCTGTCAAAAATTAGGCCTGGTCGGCCGGACATTTCCTGGTTTGGCCTGCCGAACGGATGAGTCCAGCCTGTCGATCCCTTGAATTTGGCCTACCGAACTAGGAAAATCCAAAAATCCCAGCCACGAGTTTTCGATCCCCCAAAATCCAAATCTTGATTTCAATCTGTTTTTCTCAAATCTCAGGCATGAAAAACATTCATAGATGATAGAAAAACATACTAGAACACTTTTGAACTCATTTAAACATGATTTAAACACAAAAATCTTAAAAATCCAAAAATGGGAGAAAATGAGGAAAAATGGAAAACCTTGAAACTAATCTGTTTTTCTTCAATCTAAGCTTGGATTCTAGGTGTTCTAAGTTTATTTAACTCAAATCAAAGGTTTTCTAAGCTCAAACGAACTTAAATTTCAAAAATGCACAAAATTGAAAATTTTGAAAAAAGTTTAGAAATTTCAAAACTAACCTCGAATCGAAGCTTCAATCTGCGTTATCGGTTACCAAATCACGTCCCCAAGGTCCTTCCTTGCTTACCCGAAGCTTGGATTCGAATTTTGATTCAAAAATCTCAAAGAAATTTGAGAGGGAAAGAGAGAAACCGAGGGGAAGAGAGTGGGAGAGAGACCACGGGAGAGAGGAGGAGAGAGAGAGTGAGAGCTGAGAGTGAAGAGAGAGGGAGAGGAGAGAGAATAAATACAGAGGAATGGTGGGCGGTTTTACTGTACGAAAACCAAATGCCACCCACGGTTTTGTAAAATGGAATATTTTTAACATTTTACAAATTGTTGTGCTTTTAAAACTCAAAACATCATTTTAAAACAATAAGAAATCATTTGAATTTATCAAATTAACAAAACAATCAAGATTCAAAATTCAACCAAATAATCAAATTAATGTTGAAACATTAATTATGGCATACTAATTCATCATTTATATTACAATAACATTAAATAAATTTCAGGGCGTTACACTAATACGATTTATCTTTGGCATTTGCACCTTGGTCATATTGACATGAATATGATTCAAAGGTTGGTAAGGGATGGACCTTTAAGTCACTTAAAGGTGGAATCTATACTTCAATGTGAATCTTGTTTGGACGGTAAAATGACCAGAAGACCATTTGGGTCAAAGGGCAATAGGGCCGAAGGGGTTCTAAAACTTGTGCATAGTGATGTTTGCAGGCCAATGAACATCCAGGCACGAGGAGGGTATGAGTACTTTGTCACTTTCATTGACGATTACTCAAGGTATGGGTATGTGTCCCTAATGCACCATAAAAGCAAAACTTTTGACAAGTTTAGGGAGTTTCAGGCTAAAGTGGAAAAATAATTAGGTAGACCCGTAAAGGCACTTCGATCCGATCGAGGTGGAGAATACCTTTCTAATGAGTTCTTGGGACACTTATTAGAGAATGAGATTTTATCCCATTTGGCTGCGCCAGGCACTCTGCAGTAGAATGGTGCAGCGGAGAGAAGAAATAGGACTTTATTGGACATGATTAGGTTCATGATGAGTTATTCATCATTGCCTTTATCCTTTTGAGGATATGAACTACAAACCGCATGTTATCTTTTGAACAATGTGCCTTCAAAATCGATCCCTAAAACTCCTCACGAGTTGTGGATGGGTAAGAAGACATCCTTAAACCATATTCACATACAGGGATGTCCGGCTCATGTCTTGTTTAAGGATCAAAATAAGTTGAAAGTACATTCAGAAGTTTGCGTGTTTGCAGGAATCTAAAAGGGACAAAAGGGGGTTATTTCTATAACCCAAAGGAAAATAAAGTCATGGTTTCAACTAATGCAACTTTCCTTAAGGAGAGTTACATGGACGACTTTAAACCTCGAAGCAAAGTGGTGCTTAAGGAGTTAAGGAGTGATCCGATCACTCCGGAGGTTCCGAATGAAACCGTTCTGATTAGTGTAGAAAAACCAAACAAACCTGAACAACAACCTGAGGGGCTTCGACGTAGTGGGAGGATCAGGCGTCAACCTGAGAGGTATATGTTCAATAGGGAGGTCTTTTTGGCTGAACTAGATGAACACGACAAGGATCCCTATACTTACGCAGAAGCTATGGACAGAGGCCATGAACATTGAGATGAAGTCTATGGAGACTAATCAGGTCTCGGAGCTTATAGATCTTCCTGAAAGGGTAAAACCCATAGGGTGTAGGTGGATCTACAAGAGGAAAAGAGGAGTGGATGGAAAGGTCGAAACCTTTAAGGCTAGACTAGTAGCTAAAGGTTATATGCAAACGAAAGGAATCGATTATGAGGAAACCTTTTCGCCTGTAGCCATGCTTAAGTCCATCTGGATTTTCTTGTCCATAGTTGCCGCTCTTGACTACAAGATTTGACAAATGGATGTCAAGACGGCTTTTTTGAATGGCTATCTTGATGAGTCCATTTATATAGAACAACCAGACGGGTTCAAGGTCAAGGGTCAAGAGGGTAAGGTTTGTAAGCTGCTAAAGTCAATTTATGGACTTAAGCAGGCTTCTTGTTCTTGGAACACAAGATTTGATCAGGTGATCAAGACTTATAGGTTCTCACAAAATGTGGATGAGCCATGTGTTTACAAACACATTAACGATGGGAAGGTGGTTTTTCTACTACTCTATGTAGATGACATTTTGCTAATTGGTAATGACATTGGGGCATTGTCATCGATCAAATTATGATTGACCAAATAGTTTGATAGAAAGGACTTGGAAGAGGCTAATTTTGTTCTCAGTATCTAGATCTTTCGGGATAGGAAGAACAAAATGATAGCTTTGTCCCAGGCCAACTACATAGATAAAATTCTCAAGAGGTTTGCCATGCAGGATTCCAAGAAAGGTGGACAACCATCTAGATCTGAAATTAGTCTTTCTAAGAAAGACTCTCCAAAGTCATTTGAAGAAAGAGAATACATGAAGAAGGTGCCTTATGCTTCGACAGTAGGTAGTCTCATGTATGCCATGCTTTGCACACGAACGGATATTAGTTATGCAGTCGGGATTGTAAGTCGATTTCAGGCAAATCCAGAACTGAACCATTGGGTTGCGGTAAAGCATATTTTCAAGTACCTGAGAAGGACTCGAGGGTATATGCTTGTATATTCAAGTGAGGACTTAACTCCTCTAGGATATACTGACTCAGATTTTCAATCCTGTCTGGATTCTAGGAAATCGACTTCAGTTTTTGTGTTTACTCTGGGCGGCAGTGCCATCAGTTGGAGAAGTGCCAAACAAGATTACTCTTTGGATTCAACGATGGAGGCTAAGTATGTGGTAGCTAGTAATGCTTCGAAAGAATCAGTGTGGCTCCATAAGTTCCTTGGGGATCTTGAGGTAGTTTCTGGCATGGATAAGGTGGTATCACTGTACTGTGACAACAGTACGACGGTAGCTAATGCTAAGGAACCAAGACTTCACAAGAAGAGTAAACATATTGATCGAAAGTATCATGTGATAAAGGACTTCGTTGAGGGCGAGCATGTCATGGTGTACAAGATCGCGTTAGAAGACAATTTAGCTTATCTATTTGCAAAGACACTTACTGGGAGAGTCTTCGAGAGGCAGGTGGAAGCTATGGGGATGCAAGATTTGTCATATTTACTCACTTAATGTAATTGGGAGATTGTTAGATATGTATGCCCTACAGAGTAAAAAAGTAATAAGTTTTTGGAGACATTTTTATCAATAAAGAATTTATTCATTATTTATATACCAAATATTGTCCTCTTTACGTTCATATTTGTTGAATGTATGTTAAGCAAACAATAGTCTGAGACTATTGGTCTAAACCGTAAGAATTGGGCATATGATGGACAGATTATGTGGAAGACACAATTTTTAATGTGATGGTCTAAAACATAAGATCCGCAATCGAGGGAATAAAGTTGGGCGCTTTATTCATGTAAAGATTGTTATGTTGTCTATATCCCAATTGGGAGATGGTTTGTCTTAGCCATCAAAGGTGGACTCCATGAATAGAAACATTGGCACATTGTCATAGGTGACGATGTGTTGGATCGGGACATAAAGTAAATTGATTTGAATTAATAATTCTATCTCGGCAAATCGATTCACTTTAGACAATCATTTATATTGTATCTTAATCCTAAGATGAATAGTGGGCCTATTATCTTGACTTATGTCTTTTGATGTACCAAAGGGTGGCACCTATATCTTAATAGTGGTATGCATGCCGGTACATTGGAGGCATGACTCTTGATAGCGTAGACTTGTTATTCATATATATGAAATCTATAGCTCCTCTTTAGGAGTAATGATATCCTCTTATATGCGTTATTTTGTAATTGAAAAATTGGAGCGCTTAACCATTTGGATACATAGGTGCAACCGAATGGTATACTGTCTTTGAATGGTAAATTTTCTAATTGTGAGATAATGGAACGTAAGATAAATATAATCGGGAAGGTAAGACAGAACTTGTCCTTAAGCCGATTATGGATAATCATATAAGGATACGATACACTATGATATGTCATGGAGACTTAGCTATACGCGCTTCGTAATTCCATGTAGTTCGAGAGTGCAGCTTCAAGCTTTTAGTGGAGTAGCGTTAGAGTTGATAATTATGAAATGTATATTTGGGATATTGGGTTTCATAATTATCGAAAGCTTCAACTATATGGGTCCGTTTGGTCCCCTTTGCTAACTCACAACATCCTATAACGATACGACGTGTTTTTTCAATAATTGGTAACTTATGCCAGATTTATTAGATTGGTTAAAATTTGGAAGAATCAGATAATTCATGTCTATTTATTGGTTGAATTAATTTTGTGATAAAATTGATTCAAGATAAACTTATTGAATTATTGGGATCGGATAATTCTTATCTGTTTATCGGTTGATTTTTTTGTTTTTTTGCATAAATTAGATCAAGATAAACTTGTGAAATTATTGTGAATTCATTTATTTCCCTAGAGATTATCTAGATAAAGTTGTTTTGATTAGATAATTTCTCTATTGGGTTATTTGAATTAAAATTGAGACTTTATCCTATAGAATCTCGGGTGAAAGATAAAAGATTCGCTGAGAGTTTTATTCGGTAGTACGGCCTGTCGATCCACGTGTTTGGCCTACCGATGGGCGAGTTCGGCCTGTCGATTATGCAGTTTGGCCTGCCAATGAGCGAATGGTAAAGATCATGCATTTTTACATGGATCTTATTAGATATTGATCCGAATTTAATTCTGATCCAAATTTTTGAGACCTAATCTGATAAGGACTGACCCTAGACCCAACCTCTATAATAGGGAGTAATTCACATAAGTTATTTAGATCAATTGAGATATTAAGAGTGATACTTTACTAGTAAGAATCTAGAAACTCACTAAGAGCTTTTGTTCACAAATCATGAACACTAGCTTTGGGTTCTCTCGATTGGTTGGAAAGAGAGTCACCTAGTGGAAGAGCTGTACGTGTGAGCCCATACTCACTCCGGTCGTGGATAGAGAATAGCAAAGAAGACCAGTTGGTTGAGGCTCTTCTGGAACGTTACTTCTCTTCACATTTTACGAGGGTTCTTCGACAATCAAAGGTTAGTAAGATCTGGTTAATTTATGCATATAGCATGTCAAACTTGTGTTTTAAAAAATACTCTGATGTAAAATTTTTAAAATTACGCTGTGGACTATTTTTCCAACAAGCTGAGCTCTGTCCTGCTTAGCAAGGGGGCGTTCGACCACCCTTTTAGAGGCCAGTTAATTGGCCAAAATAGCTACTATCTTTTGAAGCTCGTTGAGCTATGAACTTGTGCCAATTCAGTTTTCAATGTTTTAAGACTTTTAAATTTTTTCAAGAACTCTATTTTATGCCTTTAAAGCTTTGAAAATCTTATCTTACATTCCATAATTTGATTTACATAAAATGGCATACAATGATTAAAATCAACATAATGATAATCATTGTAGTATTATTTCTCATTTTAATTTCGTGTTAAGGTTTTGTACGTAAACTGAGCTTACATTGGGTTCCATGTTGAAGCTAACAATATTAGATACCAAAATAGGATTTCACACCCCTTCCTTGATTAGCCGTGATTTAAATTATTTGGTCTTGTCGATAAACTTGAGATGAGCATACTTGAAATAACTATTTGTGAAATATGTTTTCTTATATCAATGCATTTTGAGAAAAGTATATGCATGTAAATATCATGATTTTCATGTTATATAAAGAATTTTAAATTTTGATTTAGACTCCAAATAAGCAATTCCGAGCACCTATCATTTTCAAACATCACCAAAGATGTGCACTGCTCTTGGTAGTTGGCTTTAAGTAGCCACAAATATCGAGTTATGTAGAGTGTAACATTGGAGACAAGACCCTAAACCTCGATCAGGGTGCTCTACAACATGGGCAACGACTAAAGCATTGTAAGTATGTTTAGTACACGATATATTATTAATTTGAAAAACATTTTTTCCCCACCAAGCTGTGGCCCGACCCTCTCAGTGGGGCAGGCCCCACCTGTGGGTCCCATAGGTGGGGCCTGCCCCACTGAGAGGGCCAGGCCATAGCCCGGTGGGATGAATAGTATTGCCCTATTAATTTGTAAGCCGAGAATTTTATTGGGCTGCTTCATCTTTTCCTTTATTTATTTAAACGTCATGATTTAAAAGATAATTATACTAGGTCTTTACCTCATTCTTTTGTGTCTTAAAATCCCTCTCCCAGGATTTTGAGGAACCAGTTGTGTATGAGACTGTGTTTAAGGTTTGAAGAAGCTTTGAGCAATAAATGGTATGTTACTTGTAACTGTTGTATGTCATATGTACTGTATGACTTGTTTCGATATCGGTCTTATTAAATTATTTATATTTGGACCCTGTAATGTATATTTAAAGAGATTTAGGGTATGTTTGGTAAATGATCTGAATTAGGATTTGAATTAGTGATTTGAATTGTTATCTAAATTAAGATTTAGATGTGCATTTAAGTTTTAATCTGAGTATAGAATAAAATTGGAATTTGTGTTTAGAGGGTAGTGAAAATAGTTTTTGATTTATTAACAAATCTGATAAAATCTTAATGTTAATGATTCTAAAAAATATACAATATGGATCTTAATTTATTCATTTCTTTGCTAGAAACACAATGAAAAAAGAATCATCTCAATTGGATATCAAATGAAGAATGTATGATTTTTTCCTCAAATATAAAAGAGAGAATTTCAGCTTTTACTGTAGTAAAGATATCCAATAATCAAGAGTTTAGGGAGGTCAAAACTCTGAAAACTTTAGATTCTTGATACTCATTTAATTCAGATTTTAGGGGAAACAAACACATATCCAAAGGATTCTTGATACTCAAATCTAAATTTGAGTTTATTGGGTCTAAAGAATATCTAAAGCAAATATACCCAGAATTATTTGAAGACATGTTTGTTTCCCCCAAAATCTGAATCAAATAAGTCATTTGAATATAAGTTTTCTGAGTTCTGACCCTCTAAACTCTTGGGACTCGGATATATTTGCTACAGTAAAAGCTAAAATTCTTTCTTTTATATTTGATGAAAAAAATTATAACTTCTTCATTTGATATCCGATTGAGACGATTCTTTTTTTTTGTGTGTTCTTATTGAAGAAGGGAATAAATTAAGATCAATATTACACATTTTTTTAGGATCACTAGCATTAAAATTTTATTAGATTTGTTAATAAATCAAAAACTTTTTTTCACTATCTCTTCAAACATAAATTTTAATTTTATTCCATATTCAGATGAAAACTTAAATGCACATCCAAACGTTAATTCAGATAACATTTTAAATCTCTAATCAAATCCTAATTCAAATCATAAAACTCAAAACAAATCACTAATACAAATATCTAGATTCTACATTAAAATGAGTGAACTCGGTAGGAGAGATCTTGTAAGGTTATAATGACTCTATTGTCTATTGATATATACGGCGATCATAGAGAATCAAAAAAATGTTTTTTTTTTTTTTTTTTTTTTTTTTTTTTTAGACATACGCGGTGATTACAAGGAATTAAAATTTTTTTTTTATGGACATATACGGTGATTATAGAGAATAAAAAAAATGTTTTTTATGGAGCTAAAGTCACCAAACTCAAATAATTTATAAATTTGTAAAGATAATAATAAGATAATATTAACCTTGTATATGAAAAGTGATTATGGCATATCTACCAAAAAGTTGTTCATGACAATTAATGCTATTAATTATCGAAAATATTATGTTGCTAATTTATTGTTTCAGAGAGTCAGCTATTAAATGACTTGAATTTCTATGGGTACTATCCTTTCCAATTTGAATTTCATATTCAAATCCCAAAAATTACGTGTTTTTTTTTTCTTTATTATTGTGATATACTTGTGTGATGCATCCATTTCTCATCATATATAGCAGCAAAGGAAACTGCAGCCATTAATTATGCCTATTTCACTTATTCTAATAAATTGAATGACAAAAAGAATAAATATAAATATTACCAGACCCATTTTTATAAGAAAAAATAGTGACTACAGAAAAACTATGTGATGAGGAGGAATGAAATACAATTAATCCTAATTACAAAAAAATGTTTTGAAGGATCACTTTTTTTAATATGACATACCTTTTATCTAGAGGTGAGTACTTAGTGACCAATACCCATGTCTTGATAATGGTAAGTTTTTATGGTAATAAAAATTGACAATTAGGTTTGAAAAAGTCGTAGTGCAAATTATAAAGAATGTATATAATAAAGATACATTTTAATGACTAACATGTCAATTTTTTTAATGACTGAGGTATTGTGTGTTTTTTTTTTTTTTTTTTTTATGACTAATATCATGCTCTTTCAATGAAAACGATTTGTACAAGAAAGCCATGTCATTTAGCAAGGTATCTAAAATTGGCCACAATGTGCAGAAAGATTTTGAAAGCGTTTCCAGAAAGATTTTCGTTTTAAGTATGAAAATGCAAAATGAGAGTTAGTTTGAGCATAGTGATAAAATTGTTTTTAAAAAATGCTTAGCTTTATTGTTTTTTTTAAAGAATGTTGAGTACAAAGAAAAAGTAAAATTCACGACCCAAAAACGAAGGCCATGATTAGATAAAAATCGAGAAAAATTAGACTGGGATTAAGTAAATTAAATCGGTCAAACTACATCAACAGATAATTAAATGCCTAAATTAAAATTAAACAGAATTATCAACCAAAATTGCCTCGACATGTGATTAACGCTAATTAATTAAACTGCTGTCTACACAGGGCTTATAAACAGCCTCAAAATTAGCGGAATCCTTGTAAAATAGGTTGCTACAAGTGACTGTGTCATGAGAGTCAAACCCCCGATGTGCTTTCTTATGTCAAATTTCTTAAAATACTATCATAATTTAGTTTCATGCCTCAAATTTCTTCAGATATGAGATACCACATACCTAGTTCCAACTAATCTTTGAATGGCGATTACTTCTCTTCCTTAACTATATCATTGAATGGCAGAACACACGTTGCCAAGTCTTTTTTGTAGCCCAATTAGTTATAGAGAAAATTATATAGAATATGGGTTTTTAAAAAGGTTAATTATATAATTGTACCTCATAGTTTTAACTAATTTTTAATTTGTCATGCTGTTTTTAAAAGCTATAAAGGTATCTTTAAAATTTTAAAAGCTTATTTCAATTTCATTCTCATAAATAAGAAAAATCAGACAAAATAACATGATTACTCTTAAATAGTTTTGATAATTATTTTATATATTAAAAACATAAAAATTCTTAAAACAAAACATTAAATAAAAAAAAACTTAAGTTTTATAAACAAGCTAGATTTAGTCAAGAGTATTTTTATTTTATCTTTATATTTTAAGTCAAAAAAATCTACCAAAAATAAAATTAAAATAAATTTTTTAAATTTAAAAAATATTTTTATAATTTCTATAAACAAAAAAATAAACTAAAACATAATAAAAATAAAAAGCATGATTATGCAATTATCCGTTTTTAAATCATCCATTTACTGAGGGATTTTTAAAAATGACCTTTTTAAAAAAAAATTTTGGTCAATAACCTTTTTTTTGGGACAGTTTTTGACACAAAAAAGGCTTTTTAGACATCAAAACGGTTCTAGTTTTTTTTTATCCTGTAGAGATTTTTTATCCTGCTACAGTTATTTTTCTTTTTTTAAAAAAAAATTGAAACAATTTACCTGTACAAAAAAATATATTTTTTTAATTCCAAAAAAAAAAAAACTTTTACTCAATTTGAAAATTTTTTTTGCCCTTTCATCAAAATCATTCCCATTTACTAAAAAATTATTTTTTTTTAATTCCAAAAAAAAAAAAACTTTTACTCAATTTGAAATTTTTTTTGCCCTTCCATCAAAATCATTCCCATTTACTTGTATCCTTTCATGACTATCTTTTATTTTATTTTATTTTTTAAAATACTAATTTTTTTGCCTATTACAATTCAGTCTGAAAAGGCCCTCGTTCCCTCTTCTGTCCATGTACGATGTGTCCCTCTCTCTCTCTTCTCGTTCTCTCCGCTTCCCCCCTCCCTCTCTCCTCTGCATCTTTCTCTCCATTCTCTTCCCTCAGTCCAAGCTCCGTCATGGATGCAGCGGTCACCCATAGATTCGCCCATAGATTCTCGAGCCGTCACCATAGATTCGCGATGCCGCCACCGATCGCGAACGAATTTTGATCTCTTCCGCCTAGATTCTCACGCTGATTCCATGAGCGTGACGAAGATCGATCTAATGCCGATGAGCATCATGCGGATTTGGTGGTTCGCGATGTCAACAGTGACGCCACTTGAAGTTTCGGCACCCTCACCGACTTCAGAGTCGCGAGGTTGAACGGATTTCAGTGTGCCTTTGCTCATGTCAGTCCGATTCTTTTGAACGCGAAATTGCGAAGCCGGAAACGAAGGTTTTTTTCTCTTTCCTCTTCTTTGAATTTTCGATCTGTAAATTTTTCCGTGGAAATTGAAAGGTGAAGCAATGATTATATTTAAACATATTAGTAGAGTATTTTCTTGCAAAATTAGGGATCTTAAACTTATATTTCTATGATGAGTTGTTAAAATCACATGTATGTCAGTTCTGAAGTTCAATGTGCGATACGATTTTTTCAATTTGGTGAGCTTTTTGTTTCTTTTGTATTTTCAAAATTACTGGAAAGCTTAGCATAGAGCCTCGTGAAGGAGAAAGACTGACAGTTACAGTCTTCGGTGCATTTTTTTACTTTTATCTCAACTGCTTATACATTTGTTTCATGTTGGTAGTTACAGTCTTCAGCTTAGGAAATTGATTCAATTTTGCTGTTGTTTGTAGAAAATTGCCATTTGGTTTACCTGAATAATATTGTAAAAAGATCTGTTGCAAACATTGTTGCCAAGCTCGAGATTATGGAGCCATGTTGCAGTCTTAAGGACTGGTGAGAAAGCATTATACGAATTTCTATTAATCCAGAAACAATCAATTTATGTGTAAATTTTCACATATATGATGGTCTAGGGTCAGTACAGAGTTGTTCACAGGATGTTTTATTATCTAGACGTAGATAGAATTATAAATGATGTTTCTATATTGTCATCATATTCTTTTGATGTTGTCTAGCAGGATAGGATTCAGTATGATAGCTGATGCTGAATAAAAGAACTTATAATGCCTGGAAAGTTATCAAGTGGATTATATTTGTCTGCTCGGTGTATGGAAATTGAGAAATGTGTGACATTCTCTTGAATTAAACAGATATAAAGCCCCCAAGTTTCTTGCATTTAGACACTTTTGCTTCAAATTTTCTACGGGCTAGTGCTGAACAGTTCCCTTAACCATCTGTGTGATATTTTCTGGCAGCAGCCTCTTGAATAATTAGAATGGGTTAGAAGTGAATCTTTTTAGATGATCCTAGTATTGGTTGACTGGGGAATTGATTCTTTTTTTTTAATCCAATCTTATTGTTTTCTCCCTTATAAATAGATATGAAAAATATGAAAAAAATCGGACGACACATGTGTTAGAAAAATAGTACGCAGCGAAATTTTAAAAATTTTATATCAGAGTATTTTTTAAAACACAAGTTTGACATGCTATATGCATAAGTTAACCGGATCTTACTAACCTTTGAACGTCGAAGAACTCCTGTAATCTGTGAAGAGAAGTAACATTCCAAAAGAGCCTCAACCAACTGGTCTTCTTTGTTATTCTCTATCCACGATCGGAGTGAGTGTGGGCTTATACGTACAGCTCTTTCTTTAGGTAACTCTTCTTCCAACCAATTAAGAGAACCTAAAGCTATTGTTCGTGATTTGTGAACAAGAGCTCTTATGGAGTTTCAGATTCTCACTAGCAGAGTATCATTTTTAATCTCTCAATTGATCTAAATAACTTATGAGACTTACTCCTTATTTATAGAGGTTGGTTCTAGAGTCAGTCCTTATCAGATAAGGTCTCAAAAATTTGAATTAAAATCAAATTCGGATCAATATCTGATGAAATTCGCGTAAAAATTCATGATCTTTTTTCCGCGCATTGGTAGGCCAATCTGCCTAGTTGGTAGGCCAAACTTGAGGATCGGCATGCGGAACTGTCAATAAAAAATCTCAGCAAATCTTTTATTTTCCACTCGAGATTCTGTAAGATAAAGTCTCAGTTTTAATTCAAATAACCCAATAGAGAAGTTATCTAATTAAAACAACTTTATCTAGGTAATCTTTAAGAAAATAAATGAATTCCTAATAATTCTACAAGTTTATGTTGATTTAATTTATTCAAAATTAAATCAACTGATAAACAGACAAGAATTATCCGATCCTAATAATTCAACAGGTTTATTTTGAATTAATTTTATCACAAAATTAATTCAATTGATAAACAGGCATAAATTATTTGATTCTTTCAAATTTCAACCAATCTAATAAATCTGACATAAATCACCAATTATTGAAAAAGTAGACTGTATCGTTATAGAATGTTGTGAGCTAACAAAGGAGACCAAATGGACTTATATAGTTCAAGCTCATAATAATTATGAAACCCAACATCCTAGATATACATTTCATAATTATCAACTCCAACGTTACTTCACTAAAAGCTTGGAGCTACACTCTCGAACTACATAGAATTACGAAGCCCGTATAACTAAGTCTACATGACATATCATAGTGTATCATATCTCTATAGAATTATCCATAACTTGCTTAAGGACCAGTTTTGTCTTACTTTTTCGATTATTTTTATCTTACGTTCTATTATCTCACCCTCATAAAACTTACCATCCAAAGACAGTATACCATTCGGTTACGCCTATGTATCCAAATGGTTAAGCGTTTCAGTTTTTCAATTACAAGATAATGCATATAAGAGGATTTCACTACTCCTAAAGAGGAGCTATGGATTCCATATCTATGAATAACAGGTCTACGTTACTACGAGTCATACCTCCAACGTATCAGCATGCATACCACTATTAAGATATGGGTGTCACCCTTTGGTACATCAAAAGACATACTACTCCTAAAGAGGAGCTATGGATTCCATATCTATGAATAACAGGTCTACGTTACTACAAGTCATACCTCCAACGTATCAGCATGCATACCACTATTAAGACGTGGGTGTCACCCTTTGGTACATCAAAAGACATAAGTCAAGACAAAAGGCCTACTCTTCATCTCAAGCTTAAGATATAATACAAATGACTGTCTAAAGTATAATACTACAAGCTTAAGATATACTACAAGCTTAAGATATAATACTACTCCTAAAGAGGAGCTATGGATTCCATATCTATGAATAACAGGTCTACGTTACTACAAGTCATACCTCCAACGTATCAGCATGCATACCACTATTAAGATGTGGGTGTCACCCTTTGGTACATCAAAAGACATAAGTCAAGACAAAAGGCCTACTCTTCATCTCAAGCTTAAGATATAATACAAATGACTGTCTAAAGTAAATTGATTTGCCGAGACAAAATTATTAATCCAAATCAATTCACTTTATGTCCTGATCTAACACATCGTCACTATGACAATGTGTCAATATTTCTATTCATGGAGTCCACCTCCTATGGTCAAGACAAACCATCTCCCAATAGGGATATAGACAACATAACAATCTTTACATGAATAAAGTGCCCAACTTTATTTCCTCGATTGCGGATCTTATGATTTAGACCATTACCTTAAAAATCGTATCTTTCGCATAATCTGTCTATCATATGCCTAATTCTTAAAGGTCTAGATTGATAGTCTCAGACTTTTGTTTGCTTAACATACATTTAACAAATATGAACGTAAAGATGACAAGATTTGGTATATAAACAATAAATAAATTCTTTGTTGATAAAAATGTTTCTAAAAACTTATTACATTTTTACTCCTTAGGGCATACATGTCTAACAACATGTAAAATGACTCAACTATTTATCAGCTTTGGTTCTTGTTAGTGCTGCTTTGGTGAGCTTTCCAACTTCTTGTAACATGTTATGGTTTCTTTGCGTTTAAAATTGGAATGATTTTTTTGCCGTAGTATTGAAAAGGAGGAACGAAGATTCTTAGGAACTAGTGCTTATTAGCTCGGCTTATTTTGTTCTTTAGATTTGATGTATTTGTCTTACGGAAGCGTAAACTTTAGTCACTTTCAAGAGCTTTACTCTCTCTCTCTCTCGTTTTTGACTTGCTCTAAAAAAAAAAAAAATTGTGTATTTTTTTATGTTGTGGATTGGTATATGTAATTTTTGTGTTTTTTTTTCACTGTAATTTTTTGGTTTTTTTGTTAATGGTTCCTTAGATAATTTGATTTTTATGACAAATTGAAAATAATCTGGTAGATTTCACTGTGGAACTTGTTAAGTTTCAAGATGGAATTTGAAATCTAGTGGGTTTTATGAAAAAATTTGATTGGTTTTGTGATAGAATCTGGCAGGTTTTTGGATGGAATCTAGCAGGTCTCAGCTTCGGAACCTACTAGGATACAATTTGGCACCCCGTGTAGGTGACCGGAGGCGGTTGGTGCTATGTCAAACTCTAGTAGAGTCCACTTTGGAACTTATTAGATTACAATCTAGCACCTTGCGGTAGCGGCTGGAGACGACTTTTGCTTCTTTGTTTTAAAGAAAATACGTTGGAATCTGGTAGGTTCGTGTTAGAACCAATTAGATTTCAATTCAATACCCTCTATTGACGGCTTGAGGCAATTAGTGCTTATTTGTTTCAAAAAAATGTTTGAATCTAGTAGGTTTCAAGTTGGGACCTAACAGGTTATAACCTGACATCCGCACCAGCAACCAGAGACAGTTGGCGTTTCTTTGTTTAAGAAAAATGTTAGAATCTGGTAGGTTCTAACTTGAAACTTGGTTAGTTACAATCTGACATCTAGTTCTAAAGACCGGAGGTGGGTTTCATGACAGAACCTAACAGGTTTGAAAACGGAACCTAGTAAGTTCGAAGACGAGACCTGGCAGGTTTTGTCTTAAAACCTGCCAGGTTCCATTTTAAGAGGAATGATAACTTGGTTTTTGAATATATTCCCAAAATCTAATAAAGAGACAATTTTAATTAGTGGTTTCTTAGATGATATTTTTAATAAAATGTGTATTTGAAGACATTATTGTAAGTTACTCTTATTCTTATGAGTTTCGTACTCCAAGTTCAAACGTACTTAGATCATAGGCCCAATATTTATTTATTAATTGGGAGATGGGTGGTTTATATACATGCCACTTTTTGAACCTAATTTTTATTATTCTATAAACAATAAAAAAATTTTATATTATAAATTTGGTGCATGTTCTACAGGACGCGTGTGTCCTTTCGAGATAATATTTTACGTGTGTCTTCAAGACATGGGACATTTTCTACTCTCTTGCATCTCTTTCGTTGGCGCATTTTTGGCATTGGTGACGTCACCAAGGGCTAAAAAAACCAAAAAAAAAAAAGAGAAAAAAAAATGACAGCAACAACAAAAGGAGACATACTAGAAACCTCGATCGAAGTGCAAGAAAAGTTCTGATGATGATGTCTTCTTCTTTGACGGAGTGCAGCCACAAGAATCCATAAGATTGAAGGAGGAGAAAGAAGAGAGAGGGAAACTCTCAGCTAAGAGGAGTGACAAGAAAGAGAGTGAGAAATCGTCCACTTAAGAGAGAAGAAAAAAAAAATAAAAAGGAGAAAAAAAAAACTACAATAGAACGGTAAAATGGGAAGACAAAATTTATGGAACCGAAAAATGGCCTATTATTTTCTAATCATTGATAAATAGCTTATTTACTTTCAAAACATTTAAAAGTTGGTTTATTTACTATAATTTTCCTAAAAAGAGAGAATAAAATTGATCATTAAGGAAAGTAATAGCATAGTTTTTAGCCTTCAAAGTAATAAGTAACATATTTACTATGACCGTTAATATTTCTAATTCTAATAGAAAGTTTATTATGAGAGTAAAAGTTGAGTATATTGACTAAACAACGAGTAAATATCATTGAAATAAAACATAGTAAATACATAGAAATATATTTTAGATTTATATATGAGTAAATCTGGTAAATTGTCACTCCTCGGGGTACGGGAGGTGACTTAGCAGTTGATTCAATTTAATTAAATAAAAATTTAGTTAAAAAAATGAGTTTAATGGTTAAATTAAATATAAAAGTATGAAAGATTTAAAAACCATTTTGTAAAAGAATTCATAATCATTAAACAGATAAAGTCATTGAGCAAATCATTAAGCAGGAAATAAAATAATAAATATAGCGAGTATGGGTCCTATTGACCCACAACTTGTGCACACACATTATACTGATAATATAATAATATAACCACAGCCCAAGCACAAAGAAAATTAAAATATTACATGCCTTGTTCAATTATTACAGATAATCTACTAGCCCTTTTACTGCTTTTGAGTTCTGTCTATTGAGTCCTTTCTGAACCTAAGAGGAAATCCACCTAGAGGAGAAAGTTTGAAAACAAGTAAAATGTGAGCAAAAGGCTCAGTAGGACTATATTTTAAGAAATCAATTAAATTAAAAAGAAATCTCACTGTTCAAGAGATTATTTAATAAAAAACTTGAATAAATAAATTTAAGTAAAACCGTTCTTACCCAAAACAGTTTATTTGGTCTACCATAAATCTCATCATTTTCTTTTCCTAGGCAAACCATATGAATAACACCACCGTAGTGGCCCAACTAGGTTTTAGGACCTGTTCCCAAGGTCGATCGCTACACGACCCGATCTTTGATATGGCATCATGTCTTTATGTTCATTTTCATCATTATTCAAAACCCATTTACCGAGTATTATCATTTACATTTATTATGGAGTTCATTATAAAATTCATCTCAATCCACGGTTCATAAAACAACCAATAAAATTCCCTTTTAGTTCATCCTTGAAAACATTTTGATAAAAAAAATCCTTTTCAAGGTCAAATCATTTAAAATTAGGCTACCAAAGAAGGGGCAGAAATCCTACCCTGATACTCGTGCCGATGCCCCATACCGTAATCCCGGTCCGCTATACGTTAGCTCCGCGAAACCACGAACGATCCTAAATAAAAACTAAGTCGATCAATATCTAGTTTGAGACATTCTATGTTACTAAATCGTTTCATGATGTCCTAGTGCGCCATTTGTATCTTTAAAATCATTCTATAAAGTTGAAATTTCAATCAGGGTTCAAAATAGTAAAAACGGATGAAAATCACAAAATTTGCCCTAGTTCGGTCGGCCTGCCGGTCCCTTAGTTCGGCCGGCCGAACTGCACAGTTTGGCCTGCCAGAGGACCATGTCCGGTCGGCCGAACATTCTCAGGTTCGGCCTGCCGGACGGATGAGTCCGGCCTGCCGATCCTTTGAATCCAGCCTGCCAAACTAAAAAATTTTTAGAAATTTCAAGCACGGGTTTTGGGTCTCCCAAAACCCAAATCTTCGTTTTAACCTGTTTTTCTCAAATCCCAAGCATAGAAAACAATCATATATGATGGAAAAACATACTAAGACACTTTTGAACTCATTTAAACAAGATTTGAACACATAATTCTAAAAATCTGAAAATAGGAAAAAAATGAGGAAAAATGAAAAATCTTGAATCTAATCCTTTTTTCTTCAAACAAAGCATAGATCCTAGTTGTTCTAAGTTCCTTTAACTCAAATCAAGGGTTTTCTAAGCCCAAACAAACTTAGATTTCAAAAATACATGAAAAATTGAAAATTTGAAAAAGTTTAGAAATTTCAAAACTAACCTTAAATCCAAGCCTCAAATCACGTTTTTGGTTACCAAATCACGTTCCCGAGCTTCCTTCTTACAAACTCAAAGCTTGCTTTCAAGTTTTCTTTCAAAATTTTGAGGCAAAATTGAGAGAGAAAGAGGGAGACCGAGAGAAAGAGATGGGCGTGAGAGGGAGAGTGAAAGAGAGAGTGAGCGAGTAAGTGAGAGAGGAAGAGAGTGAGAGATTTAAATAGAGAGAAGTAATGAGCGGTTTTACTGTGCGAAAACTATGTGCCGCCCACGGTTTTGTAAAACTGAATACAATTGACATTTTACAATTTTTTGTGTCCTAAAGATTCAAAATGACATTTAAAATAATTAAAAACAATTAGAAGTCATTAACACAACCAAAACAACTTAACATCCAAAATTTTATTAAATGATCAAATTAATTTTAAAACATTAGTTATGGCACACTAATTCATCATTTTACATTATAATAACATTAAATTAATTTTGGGGCGTTACAACTCTCCACTCCTAAAAGAAATTTCGCCCTCAAAATTTACAAATCAATCTAGAAACAAAACAGATGCGGATACAACTCCCGCATGCTAGACTCTAATTCCCAAGTGGCTTCATCAACCCCGTGATGCTGCCACACAACTTTAACCAATGGGAACCGGCACTTCCTCGTACATTGTATCTTCCTGAACCTACACATCGCGAAATGAAACTATCTTACCTTGCTCAGGCGGACACTTTCTAAGCATCGACACATGAAATACATCATGAACATAAGAAAGTTTGGGCGGAAGGCCGAGCCAATAAGCGACCACACCAACACGCTAAGTGATCTCAAATGGTCCAATATATCTTGGTGCAAGCTTTCCACTCACTCCGAACCGCATAGTTCCTTTACGAGGCGATACTTTCAAGAGGAAAAAATATCCCATCGCAAATTCCAAGGGTCTACATCTTCTATTCGCATAACTCTTCTGCCAACTCTAAGCTACCCTCAATTGATCTTGAATTACCGCGACTTTCTCATTGGTATCACGAATCTCATCTGGCCCAAGAATAACCCTTTCTTCCGGCTCTGCCCAACACATCGGTGACCTACACGATCGGCCATACAATGCCTCAAATGGTGCCATACCAATGCTTGCCTAATAGCTGTTGTTGTACGCGAATTTTGCCAGATGCAAATATTTCTTCCAATTCCCGCCGAAGTCTAATGCACAAGCACACAGCACGTCCTCGAGAATCTGAATAACCCGCTTAGACTGCCCATCAGTCTGAGGATGAAATGCCATATTGAAATTCAAATCTGTACCTAAAGCCTCCTGTAAACGCCTCCAGTACTTAGCATTAAACCTGGTGTCTCGATCAGAACTGATGGACAAAGAAACTCTATGCAATCTAACTATGTTCTATAGATCCAACTCCCCGAGAATCCTCCTCAAACATGTCGACCTGAACGGAATAAAATGCACCGATTTCGTCAACCTGTCGACCATGACCCAAACTGCATCACGCCACTGCTCCATCCTTGGCAAACCTATGAGAAAGACCATCGTTACATGCTCCCATTTTCACCCTAGAATAGGAAACGGCTAAAGCTGACCTGCAGGCATCTGATGCTCGGCTTTCACATGGAGACATGTCGTACACTTGGCCACGTATTCTCGAACATCTTTCTTCATACCTCTCAACCATATTGCCTCTTCAAATCGTGATACATCTTCGTGCTCCCTGGATGAATTGTGAACTGAGACCTATGAGCTTCGTCTATAATGGCTTTCGTCACCTCTACGATGGCTGGAACTGCAAGACGCTCCTGGAAGTACAACGATCCATCTGCATGCACTCTCCATTCTTTAAACTACTCTCCGTTTTGAATCTGCATCCATCCCTCGAAGATGCTGGTCCTACAACTGATTTTGTTTCACCATCTAAACAAGAGCTGGGGTCGCTTCCATATGGTGCACCGAAACACGATCATAGTCTTCATGATGCTATAGTCCATATTCGTTCACTATCGCATCCCTGTTCTAGCCCTCAAGAGCCAAACAAGCGAGAATCCCTGAAGACTTCCTGCTAAGCGTATCCGCGACCATATTAGCTTTCTCAAGATGGTATTGCAATGCAAAATCATAATCCTCCATGTACTCCATCCATCTCTACTGCCTCAAGTTAAGATCTCTCTGAGTGAACAGATACCTCAAACTCTTATGATCGAAAAAGACCTAAAATGTCATCCCATACAAATAACATCTCCGAATCCTCAACGCGTGAATCACCGTCGTGAGCTCCAAGTCATGAGTAGGATAATTCCGCTCGTGAGGTCATAGCTGTCTCGATCCGTACACAACCACTCGTCTATGCTACATCAACATGCATCCAAGTCCGTGTCCTAAAGCATCTGTATAAACCTCATATGGCTCGTCACTACTAGGAATAATCAATATTGGGGCTGAAGTCAACCGATTCTTCAATTCTTGAAAAGCAAGCTCACATTCTTCATCCACTCAAACTTGACATTTTTCCTAATCAACCTCATCAACGGAGCTGCAATCTTCAAAAAATCCTTTACAAATTTCATGTAATACCCTACAAGACCTAAAAAGCTACGAATTTCTGCTACATTCCTTGGCCGTTCCCATTCCACTATGGCTTCAATCTTGGATGGATCCACAGAAATACCACGCTCGGAGATGACATGACCCAAAAACTTAACCTCTATTAACCAAAATTTACACTTTTTTTTCTTGGCATTCAACTAGTGCTCCCGCAGAATCTGAAGCACGATCCTGAGATGCTGCTCATGCTCCTCCCAAGTCTTAGAATACACTAGAATATCATCGATGAACACGATCACAAACTGATCCAGATACAGCCTGAATATCCTGTTCATCAAATCCATGAAAGCTGCCTGAGCACTCGTCAACCCAAACGACATAACCAAAAATTCAAAATGTCCATACCAGGTCCTGAAAGCTGTCTTAGGGATATCCTCTTTCTTTATCTTGGGCTGATGGTACCCTAAGTGCAAATCAATCTTTGAGAAGTACCGCGAACCTCCCAACTAATCTAACAACTCATTAATCCTGGGCAAATGATACTTATTCTCCACCGTGACACAATTCAGCTGCCGATAATCTATACACAACCTAAGATTCCCATCATGTTTCTTAACAAACAAAACCGATGCTCCCCACAGAGATGTACTATTCCAAATATACCCCTTATCAGCAAGCTCCTGAAGTTGCTTTCTCAATTCTTTCATTTCTGCCGGTGCCATCTGATAAGGTGCTACTAAAATCGATGCTGTTTTTGGAAGCAACTCAATACCAAACTCAATCTTTCAATGTAGTGGTAACCCTGGCAACTCGTCAGGGAAGACATCCTCGTACTCATCAACCACCGAAATCGCTACATTTCCTCTCAAGGCATAGGGCTCATCTTTCAAACTTGCAAGAAAAGCATGACAAACCATATTTCTTCGCCTTCCAAGACATGACTTAATGAGACTCTCACTCATTAACCGATCACAACCACCCTGGTAAGTGATCATCGTCCCTTTATCAAACACTAGGGTCACTTTTTTAAGCTGGCAGTCTACAACTGCATTATACCTGGACAACCAGTCCATCCCTAGGATTACATCATATGAGCTCATGGGGAGTACAATCAAATCACTTTTCAAAATCTCATCCCCAATCTTTATTTTACAAGCTTTACATATACAATTTACACACACCCGTCCTAAGGGAGAAGCTACAACTAGGGGCTCATTAAACTCTTCTATCTCTAGTCCTAAGGCATGTGCAAAATGACTTGAAATGAGAGAATGAGTGGCACTTGTATCAAATAAAAAGTGAGCTAAGGATTGAGAAACTAAGATCGTACCATCGACTACCACATTACTGGTCTGAACATCTGAACCTCCTGATGCCACCGCATGAACCTGCACCGGTGCCTTTCCTTTCCCTCTACCTACATTACTAGGTCCTGGATTATTCTACCGATACTGCTGTGACAGAGACGACTACACACTAGCTGCACTCGGTGCTTGATACTGAGGAACACTACGCTGAAAATGCTACGGCTACTGCCTTGCGCTGGATATGATAGTTGCCGAGGAGAGAACTAAGGAAACTGCAATTGCAAAAACTACTAAGGTGGAGGTAGAGTCTGAGGCTGAGGTTGACGAATGGCACATTCCTCGGTCTGAGATCCAAGAAGGGCACTCCTGATCGGGCAATTCCTCTTGATGTGTCCTGGCTGCTGGCAATAATGACAATGAAAGCTGTAGGGATTGCTGCGCCCGCTACCAGATGAACTATTGCTACCACTGTTCCCGCCACCCTGCTTGTTCTTTTCTGGAGTTGGATGACTACTGGTGCTCTCCTATCGCTCCTCTGTGGTCCTCCTAAAGATTTTGCCCGGTCCTCACAATACTGTAAATAGTTACTTTCCATTGATATCGCCGACGACAAAAGCTCCCCGAAACTCCTGAGTCGTAGAGCAACCATCTGTCGCAGAATAGGATCATTAAGTCCTTCCTAAAACTTTATACATTTTTCACGTTTCGATGCCACCGCTGATGGAGTAAACCTAGCCAACTCATTAAACCTTGCCTCATACTCATGAACGGACAAATCACCCTGCTGCAACCTCTAAAACTCAGCTGCCTTCTGGTCTCTATACCCCTACGGAAAATACCGGTCATAGAACAGCTCCTCAAACTTGTCCCAACTAATATTACCACTGCATTCCAAACACTTAGCTTGTTTCCACCAAGTATTAGCACCACCCTTGAACTTATATGCAACAAATTCTACACGATACTCATCAGGCATATCAAGGGTATCCAAATGCTTCACAATCGAATCTAGCCAATATTCTACCAATTGCAGATCTCCATTTCCATCAAAAGTTGAAATAGATGCGCGCCAAAATTTCTTAAAATACGTATGCCGATGACTAGGATTAGATTCCTCAGGTCTGGTCCTAGCTGCCATATGCCAAAAAGCCGCAAACATAGACCTTATTGTACCCTCATCATTTTCGAACTCAGCGTCGGCTGTCAAACGACATCTAGGTGCCATTCTCTCACTTTTGAAAACAAAATTTGGACTGTCAGAGGTATTTCATTGTCATACATATATGTGCACAATTCCTAAGGTTCATAACCTTGAGCTCTAATACCATTCTGTCACGCCCCGGGGTACGGGAGGTGACATGGTGGTTGATTTAATTTAATTCAATAAAAATTTAGATAAAAACATGAGTTTAAGGGTTAAATTAAATACAAAAGTATGAAAGATTTAAAAACCATTTTGTAAAAGAATTCATAATCATTAAACAGATAAAATCACTGAGTAAATCATTAAGCAGGAAATAAAATATAAATATAGCGAGTATAGGTCCCATTGACCCACAACTTGTGCATACACATTGTACTGACAATATAATAATACAACCACAGTCCAAGCACAAAGAAAGTGAAAACATTACATGCCTTGCTCAATTATTACAAATAATCTACTAGCCCTTTTACTGCTCCTGAGTTCTGTCCCTTGAGTCCTCTCTGAACCTAAGAGGAAATCCACCCAGAGGGGAAAGTTTGAAAACAAGTAAAATGTGAGCGAAAGGCTCAGTAAGACTATATTTTAAGAAATCATTTAAATTAAAAAGAAATCTCACTATTCAAGAGATTATTTAAAAGAAAACTTGAATAACTAAATTTAAGTAAAACCGTTCTTACCCAAAATAGTTTATTTGGTCGACCAGAAATCTCATCATTTTCTTTTCCTAAGCAAACCATATGAATAACACCACCGTAGTGGCCTAGTTGGGTTTCAAGACCTGCCCCCAAGGTCGATCGCTACACGACCCGATCTCTGATATGGCATTATGCCTTTATGTTCATTTCATCATTATTCAAAATCCATTTACCAAGTATTATCATTTACATTTATTATAGAGTTCATTATAAAATTCATCTCAATCCACGGTTCATAAAACAACTGATAAAATTCCCTTTTAATTCATCATTGAAAACATTTCGATAAAAAAAATCCTTTTCAAGGCCAAATCATTTAAAATTAGGCTACCAAAGAAGGGGGTAGAAATCCTACCTCAATACTCGTGCCGGTGCCCCACACGATAATCCCGGTCCGCTATACGTTAGCTCTACGAAACCACGAACGATCCTAAATACAAACTAAGTCGATTAATATCTAGTTTGAGACATTCGATGTTACTAAACCACTTCATGATGTCCTAGTGTGCCATTTGCATCTTTAAAATCATTCTATAAAGTTGAAATTTCAATCAGAGTTCAAAATAGTGAAAACGGATGAAAATCACAAAATTTGCCCTAGTTCGGTCGGCCTGCAGGAGGACCATGTCCAGTCGGCTGAACATTCCCAGGTTCGGCCTGCCAAACGGATGAATCCGGCCTGCCAATCCTTTGAATTTGGCATGCCGATGCTTTGAATCTGGCCTACCGAACTGAGAAATTTTCAGAAACTTCAAGCATTGTTTTAGGTCTCCCAAAACCCAAATCTTTGTTTTAACTAATTTTTCTCAAATCTCAGGCATAGAAAACAATCATATATGATAGAAAAACATACAAAGACACTTTTGAACTCATTTAAACAAGGTTTGAACACAAAATTTCAAAAATCTAAAAATAGGAAAAAATGAGAAAAAATGAGAAAAAAATGAAAAATCTTGAATCTAATCTGTTTTTCTTCAAACAAAGCATAGATCCTAGTTGTTTTAAGTTCCTTTAACTCAAATCAAGGGTTTTCTAAGCTCAAACAAACTAAGATTTCAAAAATACATGAAAAATTGAAAATTTAAAAAAGTTTAGAAATTTCAAAACTAACCTTAAATCCAAGCCTCAAATCACGTTTTTGGTTGCCAAATCACGTTCCCGAGCTTCCTTCTTGCAAACCCAAAGCTTGCTTTCAAATTTTCTTTCAAAATTTTGAGGAAAAATTGAGAGAAAAAGAGGGAGACCGAGAGAGAGAGATGGGCATGAGAGTGAGAATGAGAGAGAGAGTGAGCGAGTGAGTGAGAGAGGAAGAGAGTGAGAGATTTAAATAGAGAGAAATAATATGCAGTTTTACCGTGCGAAAACCATGTGCCACCCACGAATTTGTAAAACTGAATACATTTGACATTTTATAAATTTTTGTGTCCCAAAGATTCAAAACGACATTTAAAATAATTAAAAATAATTAGAAGTCATTAAGATAATCAAAACAACTTTACATCCAAAATTTTATTAAATGATCAAATTAATTTTAAAACATTAGTTATGGCACACTAATTCATCATTTTACATTATAATAACATTAAATTAATTTTGGGGCGTTACATAAATCTTGGATTTGCGACATTTAATCATAGTTTAAACTCAAAATTTACGGCATATAAAATTGTGTAAATCTTACAATTACTTAGTTTTTTTTATGATATAGCGACAAAATTTGCCGGTTAAATATTAAATTTTACTAAGTTTACTAATTTTTTAGAGTTTTAATATCAATTTTTATTCCACCAAAAATTACCCCTCATTTATTTCTTCCACTATCAAAAAGGGAAAAACCTTCCTATTTTTGTTATCACAAGCGTTAATTGCAGTTTAGCTATAAACAATACATGATCATGAGTTTTCATCGGCATACGTCTCACCTAAAAACACTTATTTTTATTCTTTATTTTTAAAAATAGCAAACGTCTTCGTGCTTGACACACGTCAAATTTAGAGCCACAAAAAATAAGGGGTGTAGAAGCGGTTGTCTTTTTTTGAACATGGGTTTTACGTCCATATATAAGTTCAACGTTGATCCTGTAGCTATTTTCTTTAAGGTATCTTAAAGTATTCAAACTTTGAAGGTTTTGAGTTAAGAAGAAAGGAATAATTAATTATGCAGGCTGTCAGAGAGAAGCTGAATGATATGAAGGAAATGCGCACGGCCAAGGCCCAGGCAAAGGCTGAAGAGAAGGTACCGAATCTTTTAATATATGTACACCAAATGTGTGTGTGTGTGTAATGTTAATTCATGAATTATTTTAAAAAGATTCGTGGATACAATACAAAGTGTATATATCTGTCTAACTAGCTGGTAATAACACGCATATATATATATATATAGCTATTGCCTAGAATAAATTCACATATGACCCCATCAAACAAAGCCAGAAAAATTAGTTAGGAAAGTGACAACGTGATTGAACTAATGAGTTGTGACAAATAAAAAAACATAGAATTTTCATAGGGCTAAATACAAGTTTTATAAAATTTTATAAAACAAATTTAAAGAAAAAAGTTAAAAGAACAACCACCTACCCTCATTTATAGGTGACTCTATCCCTAGACCCTACCAATATAGTGTTCAAATCTTCCATAAACAAGTTCAATAATAAATAATAAATAATAAATAACAAAAATATACTAATCTTTTTTTTTGGGTAAGCTTAGGTAATATATATGTGTATTGAATGATAAAATATGAATGATGTGTCTTGTGTGTGTATGTAGGCGGAGAAGGATATGGCCAAAACAAGGATGGTGGTAGCTCATGAGGTGAGGATGGCAAAAGAGGCCGAAGCAGCAAGGCAACTACATCTTGCCAAAGCAGGTGATACAGTTAGGAAGGAAATGGAAAAGCATTTGCCAAATGCTCCTTGAAAAGTTTTATTAATTTACAATAGTTGCGAGTGTTTCATATATGAAACTGTAGAAATAATAAGGTTATTATATATATAGGACTATTGTTAAGTCCGGTACTAGTTCTCATCCGACACTTATGTGGGTGTTAAGTTGGCAAAGCATTTGACACACCTTTGGCTTCTATTGGACAAGGACTGTCGAAAATAGATTGACAAAATTTAGGATCTAAAGCAGTGGGCATTATTATATTATAGATCGGAGGTAAAAGTGAAACTTTAGTTAAATAAAATGTTAGACGTGTATGCCTTAAGGAATAAAAATGTAATATATTTTTGGAGACATTTTTATCAATAAAGAATTTATTTATTATTTATATATCAAATCTTGTACTCTTTACATTCATATTTGTTGAATGTATGTTAAGCAAACAAAAGTCAAAGACTGTCGTTTTAAACCTTTAAGAATTGAGCATATGATGGATAGATTATGTAGAAGGCACGATTCTTAAGGTAACGGTCTAAATCATGAGATCCACAATCGAGAGAATAAAGTTGAGTACTTTATTCATGCAAAGATTGTTATGTTGTCTATATCTCTAAGGGGAGATGGTTTGTCTTGACCATCGGAGGTGGACTTTGCAAATAGAAACATTGGCACATTATCATAGGTGATGATGTGTTAGATTAGGGCATAAAGTGAATTGATTTGGATTAATAATTCTGTCTCAGCAAATCGATTCGCTTTGGGCAATCATATGTATTGTGTCTTAATCCTGAAATAAAAAAGGGGCTTGTTGTCTTAACTTGTGTCTTTTGATGTACCAAATGGTGACATCCACATTTTAATAGTGGTGCACATGCTAGTATATTAGAGGCATGACTCTTGATAGCGTAGACCTGTTATTCATAGATATGGAATCCATAGCTCCTCTTTAGAAGTAGTTGATATCCTCTTATATGCGTTATTCTATAATTGAAAAACTGGAGCACTTAACCATTTGTATACATAGTTGTAATCAAATGGTATACTATCTTTGGATGGTAAGTTTTTCGATGGTGAGATAATGGAACGTAAGATAAAAATAACCGAGAAGGTAAAACAAAACTTGTCCTTAAGGCAATTATGGATAATCCTATGGGAATACGATACATTATGATACGTTATGGAGACTTAGCAATACGGGCTTCGTAATTCTATATAGTTCGAGAGTGCGGCTCCAAACTTTTATTGGAGTAGCGTTGGAGTTGATAATTATAAAATGTATATCTGGATATTGGGTTTCATAATTATCAGGAGCTTGAACTATATAGATCCATTTCGTCTCCTTTGCTAGCTCACAAAAATCCTATAACGATACGGCATGCTTTTCTAATAATTGGTGACCTATGTCAGATTTATCAGATTGATTGAAATTCGATGAAATCAGACAATTCATGTTTATTAATCAGTTGAATTAATTTTGTGAAAATTAATTCAAGATAAACTTATTGAATTATCGAGATCAGATATTCATGTTAGTTTATCGGTTGGATTAATTTTGAATAAATTAATTCAAGATAAACTTGTTAAATTATCAGGAATATTTATTTTCTTAAAGATTATCTAGATATGACTGTTTTAATTAGATAACTTCTCTATTGGGTTATTTGAATTAAAATTGAGGCTCTATCCTTAGAATCTTGGGTGGGAAATAAAGATTCACAGGAAACTTTTTATCGCAAGTTCGGCTGGTCGATCTGCTCATCTTTAAGTTCGCCCTACCGATTGAGAAGGATCGACAAGCTGATCTGCCAATTCGTGCTACCGGCCGAGTGATAAAAGGATCACGCATTTTCACTTTGAAATTTATCATATATTGATTTTAATTTAATTTTGATTCGAATTTTTGTGGCCTTATCTGATAAGGACTGACTCTTAGGCCCAGCCTCTATAAAAGGGGAGTGAATCTCATTATTATTTAGATCAATTGAGAAATCTAGAGTGAGACTCTTAAACTCCCCAAAGAGCTATCATTCACAAATCACAAATTATAGCTTTGGGTATTTCTCAATTGGCTGGAAGGAGAGCTGCCTAGTGGAAAAGCTGAACGACATGAGTCCACACTCACTCCAATCGTGGATAAAAAAATAGCAAAAAAGACCAATTGGCTGAGGTCCTTCTGGAATGTTACTTCTCTTCATTGATTACAGGAGCTTTTCGGCACACAAAGGTTAGTAAGATCTAGTTAGTTTATGCATATAGAGTGTTAAACTTGTGTTTTAGAAAATACTATGATATAAAAATTTTAAAATTCCACTGCGTACTATTTTTCTAACAATTAGTATCAAAGCCATGGTTTTTACATAAATTTGCAAGTTTATGATCGTGCTATACATATAAATTATGTGATCTTGATCTCTCCTATGCTTGAATTTAAAGAGAGTCAGTACTCTAGGTTTCTATATATTTTTATGTTATCATGGATTATATGGTGAATGTTTATTAATTAATTATGGTTGATTAAATTATTATTTAATAATTAATTAATTAATTAATTCATGCCGATTATGGTTCCTTAGAGGTTAGAATGCGTATCTAGGCTTTTCATGTAATTAGATGGCGGACTATCATCTTCGTCTATGAATTATTATTTAATTTTAAATTTGTAAGAATTTTGTAATTAAATAATCATTTGGAGAAGACGGATCTAGAAAGCAGATTTAGAAGATGGATGATAGCGTTTCTAGATATTTCCTAAGTGTCTAAATTTATGTTTTTGAATTTTTTCAAATAAAATTGATAAATTACATTAAAAACTATATTTTCTAAAAAAGGGTGGTTTTTGCTCGGTTGGCATACCGAACCCTCCAGTTCGATAGGCTGATGGTCACAAAATCGATAGGCCAAACTTCGAGTTCGACAGGCCATCAGCAGGGCAAAAATCTGGTGGCTCTGGCGGCAGGTCGAACTTTCTAGTTCGATAGGATCGGCAGGCAGACCTGAAAAGATCGGCAAGGATCGGCAGGCAGACCTGAAAAGATCGGCAAGCCAGAGGGTCATGACTGGCAGAGAGCTGAAATTTTTCAGAGATGGTGCATTTTTCGATGTAGTTTTGATTTTATTTTTGGGATAATTCTGAGAAACATTAAATTTGAAAATGACCAGAAATATGAAGTTTTTGATCTATGCAAGATTGAAGACTTGAAGATGGAAGTTACATGAAGAAGGATACAATTTGAAGATTCAAGAATGAAGAATCAATAATATGTTTTAATTATTCTTTTATAATATTTCTTTTCTTTTCTCTTGGGTGGAACCATAATATTACGGTTATTTATTATTATTTTGGTTGTAGCTTTGCTTGATTACTTTGCTTGTCTGCATTATAATATGATTTGCCATGTATATTGATAACATGCCATATAGAATAGGGAGTGCCACTTAATAAAAATTGTCCATGCATGCTTTTTAAAATAAAACCTGATTGCAAAAGAATGAGTAGGAGAAGGTTTTTGAAGAGAGGACCTAAGGGCTCCATCGTTGGTGCATAGGTAGAACATGGTGGTTCTAACTCCTAGGAAAGGACTTTATCATGTACCGGGCTGGATCTCCAAGAGGATAAAATATTTTAGCATGATTTATTGTTGCACACCCCTATGTGGTGATTATAAATCATGGATAAAATATTGAAATGATGGTTATACACTTATGTTAATTTTATTATTAACCTCCCCTAGGAGCTCTGTTAATAAAATTAATGGCCAAAGAAACGATTATTAATATATGCTGGATTATACGAGTCCTAGATGGCATATATTAATTAGAAGGGGATCCGTGTCCCTAATTGAATGTAGCAAGACTCCCCTAGGAGCTTGTTAAATTTTGAGTTAGGAATTATCATTGTAAGGTTGTGATATTTTCAAGGTTTTGATACATAAACGCATTTGTATGTTTTTACATGATTGTGTTATCTTACTAAATTATTATGCTATGTTTTCTTATGTTTAGTATATGATTCTTTATTGTAGATTAAAAATGTCTAAAAACACTTTATCATCGATACTTGACAAAAACCAATTAACCAGTGAGAATTATAATGATTGGAAACGAAACCTGAATATCGTCCTCTCCTTTGAGAAACTAAAATTTTTGTTAACAACCCCTTGTCCTCCCGAGCCTACGAAAGATTCCAGTAATCAAATCCAAGCATATGATTGTTGGAAAGATGCAAATGATCAGGCCCACTACTATGTTATGGCCAACATGAATAACGTGCTACAAGCTCAACATAAGGATTATGAGACTGCTAAGCAGATCTTGGATAATCTAGAAGACATGTTTGGAGGCCAGGCCTTAACTAAGTGGCAAGGAGCACCTTGAAAACTTCTTCACTATAAACAGAGATCGAGGACATCTGTAAAGGAGCACATGATGTTGGTCATGGGGTGCCTTATTGAGGCACAAACTAAGGGAGCCGACATCGATGCTGAAACTTAGATGACTATGGTCTTTGAGACTCTGTCAAAGGAATTTATTCCATTTAGAGCTACTTTTAATCTAAGCAATAGACGGGGTATGATCTTAACAGAGTTGAAATAGTTACAAGAGTTTGAATTACTGATCAAGGAGTCTCCTGCTGGTGGAGAGGCCAACTTGGTGGCTGCTTTTGGTTTCAATCCCAACCTAGGAAATGGAAAGAAACAACAGGCCAAGAATTGAAAATCTTCTATTCCTGCAAATGGCAAGAACAAAAAGAAGAAGACGAAGAACCCAAAGAAGCTCAAGTGTTTCTTCTGTGGGAAGGTCAGGAACATTAAGAAGAATTGTAAGGACTTCCTTTCCTGAGGAAGTAGGTGTGATCTTCTGTATTTAGAAACTTGTTTAGTTAAGGAATCTAGTGACATTTGGGTCATAGATTCTAGAGCCACTAATCATATTTGTGTTTCTCTATAGGAGTTAAAAGAAACGAGAAGTCTATGGCATGAAGACTTCACGCTTCGGATGGGCGACGTATCCTTGGTCTTAGCTGAATTAGTGGAAGACGTCCATCTGTATTTTGATAATTATAAGAATTTAATTTTACGAGATTGTTTTTATGTTCCTAAATTTAGAAAGAATTTAATTTTTGTAGCTTGTTTATTTAAAGACTCCTATTTGGTTTCTTTTAATAATTAAGTGGTGATTTGTAAAAACAAACCTTTTATCTGTTCTGGATGGTTGCAAAATAATCTATATTTTATCAAACCTAAAATGGCCTTACTATTTAATGTCGAGATGAATGATAATAACTCTGAAAGACTTAAATCTTCTCACTCTAATAAGACTTATCTTTGGCATTTATGCCTTGGCTATATTAACCTAAATAGGATTCAAAGGTTGGTAAGAGATGGACCTTTAAGTCGCTTAAAGGTGGAATATATACCACAATGTGAATCTTGTTTGGAGGGTAAAATGACCAAAAGACCATTCGAGTCTAAAGGCAATAGGGCCGAAGGGGTCCTGGAACTTGTCCATAGTAATGTTTGCGAATCGATGAACATCCAAGCACGAGGAGGGTATGAGTACTTTGTCAATTTTATTAATGATTACTCAAGGTATAGGTATATGTACCTGATGTACCACAAAAGTGAAACTTTTGACAAGTTTAGGGAGTTTCAGGCTAAAGTGGAAAAGCAATTGGGTAAACCCATAAAGACACTTCAATCCGATCGAGGTGGTGAATTCCTTTCCAATGAGTTCTTGGGACACTTATTAAAGAATGGGATTTTATCCCATTAGACTATGTCGGGCACCTCGCAGTAGAATGGCGTAGTGGAGAGAAGAAATAGGACTTTATTGGACATGGTAAGGTCCATGATGAGTTATTCATCATTACCTTTATCCTTTTGGGGATATGCACTGCAAATCACATGTTATCTTTTGAACAATGTGCCTTCAAAATCAGTTCCTAAAACTCCTCACAAGTTGTAGATGGGTAGGAAGACATCCTTAAACCATATTCGTATATGGGGATGTCCGGCTCATGTCCTGTTTAGGGATACGAATAAGTTGGAAGCACGTTTGGAAGTTCATGTGTTTGTACAATATCTAAAAGGGAATAAAGGCGGTTATTTCTATAACCCAAAGGAAAAAAAAGTCGTGGTTTCAACTAATGCAACTTTCCTTGAGGAGAGTAACATAGACGACTTTAAGCCTTGAAACAAAGTGGTGCTTGAGGAGTTGAAGAGTGATTCGATCACTCTAGGGGTTCCGGTAGAAACCACTCCAATCGGTGTAGAAAAACCAAATGAACCCAAACAACAACCTAAGATAGTGGGAGGATCGGGCATCAACCTGAGAGGTATATGTTCAATGGTGAGGCTTTCTTGGCTGAACCAGATGAACATGACAGGAATCCTTATGCTTACGCAGAGGCTATGGAGGATGTTGATTCAAAACTCTTGACAGTGGCCATGAACATAGAGATGAAGTCTATGGAGACTAATCAGGTCTGAGAACTTATGGATCTTCCTGAAGGGGTAAAACCCATAGGGAGTAAATGGATCTACAAGAGGAAAAGAGGATTGGATGGAAAGGTCGAAACATTTAAGGCTAGACTGGTAGCTAAGGGATACACACAAAAGGAAGGAATCGATTATGAGAAAACCTTTTTGCCTGTAGCCATGTTTAAGTCCATTCGAATTCTCTTGTCTATAGCTACCACTCTTGACTATGAGATATGGCAAATGGATGTCAAGACTACTTTTCTAAATGGCTATCTTGATGGGTCCATTTATATGGAACAACTAGATAGGCTCAAGGTTAAGGGTTAGGAGGATAAGGTTTGTAAGCTATTAAAGTCAATATATGGACTCAAGTAGGCTTCCCATTCTTGTAACATAAGATTTGATTAAGTGATCTAGACTTATAGGTTCGTATAAAATGTGGACAAACAATGTGTGCACAAATACATTAAGGATGGGAAGGTGGTTTTTCTACTACTCTATGTAGATGATATTCTGTTAATTGGCAATGACATTGGGGTGTTGTCATCAGTCAAATTATGGTTGACCGAGCAGTTCAACATGAAGGACTTAGGTGAGGCTAATTTTGTTCTCGGTATCCATATTTTTTGGGATGGGAAGAACAAAGTAATAGCTTTGTCCCAGGCCAGCTACATAGATAAGATTCTCAGGAGGTTTGCAATGTAGGATTCTAAGAAAAGTGAGCAACCATCTAGGTTTAGAATAACTATTTCTAAGAAAAACTCTCAAAGTCTGAGGAAGAAAGAAAATACATGAAGAAGGTGCCTTATACTTCGGTAGTAGGTAGTCTCATTTATGCCATGCTTTTGCACATGAATAGATATTTGTTGTGTCGTCTAAATTGTGAGTCGATTTCAAGCGAATCCAGGATCAAACCACTGGGTTACGGTAAAGCATATTTTCAAGTACCTAAGAAGGACTCAAGGGTATATGCTTGTGTATTCGGGTGAGGACTTAACTCCTCAAGGATATACTGACTCGAATTTCCAACCTTGTCTGGGTTTGAGAAGATTGACTTTGGGTTTTGTGTTTACTCTGGGTAGCGATGCCATCAACTAGAGAAGTGTGAAGCAAGATTGCACTTCAGACTCAACGATGGAGGCCGAGTATGTGGCAGCTAGTAATACTTTGAAAGAAGTAGTGTGGCTTTGTAAGTTCCTTGGGGATCTTGAGGTTGTTCTTGGAATGGATAAGGTGGTATCGTTATACTGTGATAATAGTGCGGCAGTAGCTAATGCTAATGAACTAAGATTTCACAAGAAGAGTAAGCATATTGATCGCAATTATCATGTGATAAAGGACTTCATTGAGGGGGGCATGTCACGGTGTGCAAAATCGCGTCAGAGGACAATTTAGTTGATCCGTTCATGAAGACACTTACTGGGAGAGCCTTCAAGAGGCACGTGGAAGCTATGGGGATGCGAGATTTGTCATATTTACTCACTTAGTGCAAGTGGGAGATTATTAGACGTGTATACCCTAAGGAGTAAAAATGTAATATATTTTTGGAAACATCTTTATTAATAAAGAATTTATTTATTATTTATATACCAAATCTTGTCCTCTTTACATTCATATTTGTTGAATGTATGTTAAGCAAACAAAAGTCTGAGACTGTATTATAAACCTTTAAGAATTGGGCATATGATAAATAGATTATGCGGAAGGCACGATTCTTAAGGTGATGGTCTTAATCATAAGATCTACGATCGATGGAATAAAGTTGGGTGCTTTATTCATGCAAAGATTGTTATGTTGTCTATATCCTTAAAAGGAGATGGTTTATCTTGACCATTGGAGGTAGACTCCATGAATAGAAACATTGGCACATTGTCATAGGTGACGATGTGTTGGATTAGAACATAAAGTGAATTGATTTAGATTAATAATTCTGTCTTGGCAAATCGATTCACTTTAGACAATCATATGTATTATATCTTAATCCTGAAATGAATAGTGGGCCCATTGTCTTGACTTATGTCTTTTGATGTACCAAAGGTTGACATCCACATTTTAATAATGGTACGCATGTTGGTACGTTGGAGGCATAACTCTTGATAGCGTATACCTATTATTCATAGGTATGGAATCCATAGCTCCTCTTTAAGAGTAGTTGATATCCTCTTATATGCGTTATTCTGTAATTAGAAAACTAGAGCGCTCAACCATTTAGATACATAGTTGTAATCGAATGGAATACTGTCTTTGGATGGTAAGTTTTCCGATGGTGAGATAATGGAACGTAAGATAAAAATAATCAAGAAGGTAAGACAGAACTTGTCTTTAAGCCGATTATAGATAATCCTATAAGGATACAATGCATTATGATATGTCATGCAAACTTAGCTACAGGGTAACAGGTTGATAGTTTCCGGGGTTGAGGCAGAAAGGGCAAGGGTTAGAGAGAGAAGGGGCTAGGTTGGAGAGGGAAAGCTAAATGTTGAAATTGGGGGAGGGCACGGGCTTATTTGAAAACAAATTCAATGGGCACGCATGGCCACGCCAATAAATCTTGCTGCTGTGCGAATTTTAGCCCTAGTACTCCATGAGAGTGCGAAGCATGCGGTTGCACCAAATTGGTGCACATGACCTCACGTGTCTAGCTTACACAACGGTTTTTTTAAAAAAACTGTCATGTAAGGCCTAAATTTTTGAACTTTATACGACGGATTTTTTAAAATACCATCATGTAACTATTAAATACTTTTATATTTTTTATTGTAAATTATACTTCTCATTATTAATCATATCTAATAATAATATTATCATTGTTAATCATATTTATTATTTTAAAAATTATTAATAGTTATTATTATTATGATGGTTAATTTATATTATTATTTTATATAGTAATAATAATTATTTTATCAATTATTATCCTTATTATTATCAAGTAAGATTATATAATAATAATATATTATTTACAATATTTTTAATATTATTATAATACTATTAATATTGTAAATTAATAATAATCACATACTATTATGTATTATTAGTATTATACTTATAATTATATAATTATAATTCTATGATTATTAATAAGATTGATATTTATAATTTTGTTTCAAAGCTTACATGATAGTTTATCTAGTAAACCATTGTGTAAGCTAGAACACATGGCCGCAACCATCAAAGTTTGTTGCCGTCATAGGGCTTTTAGCTTTTTTTATATTATATTTATAAGAAACCATATTTATATTTATTATAGTAAATATTATTAATAATTATTACTATTTTGATGGTTAATTTACATTAATATTTTAAATATAGTAATAAAATTATTTTATCAATTATTATCCTTATTATTATCAAGTAAGATTATATAATAATAATATTTTAATTAAAATATTGTTAATATTATTATAATTATTAACATTGTAAATTAATATTGTTGATATACTAACATATTATTATATATTTCTATTATTATTGCCAATACTATTATTATCATAATTTTTATGAAAAAGTTAATTTATATTATTATTACAATATTACTATAATTAAATATTACTATGATTATTATATATTTCTATTGATATCAATATGATATTAATATTTAGTTTTTCCCTCCAAACATTTTAATTATACTTATATTATAGGTAAACTTGAGAAAATAGATCAAAAATAAAAAGAAAAGGCAATTTTGGCACCGAATTATCAACATGATTTTGCGCTTCAGTGTTAGGAATTCCTCGTGGCTGCGTGGAAAGATAGTGAGCATGTGTGACCGCATGAGTTTCAACCTATTTCTTATGGGATCCAAAGGCACACGGCCACAAAGAATTTTTTCTCGCGGCCGCACACACTTGCTTACACGATGGTTTTTATGAAAACTGTCATGTAAGCTTACTTTATACGACGATTTTTGCTCAAAACTGTCATATAAAATTGGTCAATTTTCTTCAATTCAACCATCTTAAGTACATTTGCCCAAGGTATCCAACCCGTTTGTTATGCATTCAATGGCCCAAAATTTATTCAGTATGAGTATTTTGACCACAATTACAAATATTTAAACATACATAAAAAGTGAAATACAATTTTAATATGATGTATAAAATTTAAAATAAAATGGCATAAAATTAGTTTACAAATGGTCATTTTTTCCTTTTTTTTTCTTTAGTTATTCAACACATGTCCATTTGACATCTTTGCAGACCAAGTAGGAAACATCATCATGAAAGTCATCAAACGTTTCAACCGGTGGCAACCCCTTCATAAAGGACGGGATGTTCGTGCAATCTTCGGAAACTTTTTTTTGTCAAGAAGAACTCTTGGCTTTATTGGCATGACAAAGGACAACTCTAAATCATCGGGATCTATTGTATAAAAAACTTGGCTTGCTTGGGATGCCATAATGAATGGATCATTTTTGTAACCCAATCGCTTAAAGTCAACCACTATGACACCATCATTATCAATCTTAACATAGTTATTGTAGGCCCACTTGCACTTAAAAACAACTATTCGCAATTCGCCATAACTAAGTTCCCAAATATCATCAAGAAACCAAAGTAGCTCATGGTCCCATAAATCAGATTCTTATCCTTCGTGGAGGAATGATGCATAGCTTCGACACAAAGAGTCACACAACTATTTTGCACAGGATGCTTCTCATATCTTTCACGAGTGTAGAAAGTGTAACCATTTATGGAATATGATGTATATCTTATAACTATCGACGATGGTCCTCTAGCTTGGTTCTTTAAGTCTTGTGAGACACTTCCATCTCGTGACATGGAGTACTTGGCATATATGTGTGCTCTAATCCACTTTCAAAAGGCCCGGTCGTGTTTATCTTGCAATCACTTCTCATTTCTTGCTCTTTCGAGTTTGCCTTTTTTAATTTCTTCAAGTGAACCTAAATGAATGGCTCCACTTCATGAGCATTGTGCAAGAGATAAAGACAAGCTTGCACCCATTCCTTTTGATTTACCATTGACCAATTGCTAGTAGATAGTCCTCTAGACTCAATGTTTATTTTCTTGGCATGTCTATTGGTTCCGCATTAGCAAGTACTCGAACCAAAATTCAACCGATTCCTATGCTAGTAACTTTCCACAATGCATCCTTTCGGCTTATTTCGGTTCTTCACATAAACCTTCAAAACTTTCATATGTCTTTCAAAAGGCTATATCCATCTCAAATGCACTGATCCACATAACTTAACTTTACGAACTAAGTAAACCGTTAATGAACCATGATGTCAAAAATGGATCATGGAAAATACATTTCAAGCATGTACAAGGCTTGCACTAACTCTGATTGTAGTGAATCTAGCATCCATGAATCAACGATCTTGGAGCATATTGAATTAAAGAACAAGCACAACTTGATAATTACAAATTTCACATCCTTTGTTAGACCTCCCTATAGTACAAGAGGTAGTAATTGTTGCATCAACACGTGACAATTATGTGTTTCTATCCCAATAAGTTTCAAGTCCTTCCCTGATACTAACTTTTAAAGTTTGAAGAATATCTGTTTGGCACTTTCAATGAAACAAACCATTCACGAAGCTTTTTCTTCTCCTCTCTTGATAACGTGTACTTTGCTGGAGGTAAGTAAGTGTAGTTTCCTCTTTTGTCGGGAAACGAATTAGGCCTAATCTCCATCTCTGTGAGATTCAACCGTGCTTTTTCACTATCTTTAGTCTTGCTTGGAATATCAAGCAAGATACCGACTATTGATTCGCAAACGTTTTTCTTAATAATAGAAGTTCATGGAAGATTGATCTTTTCTTCTGAAGTCCAACTATCTTTGGCTCATCCTTACTTTGCTTTCTCTTCCTGAGTACTACTTCCACATTCTTTACTATTTCAAACACTTGTTCACCTGTCAAAGGCCGACTAAAATCTCTTTCTTCAATGTTATCATCAAAAGCTTTCCTTGCTTGCAATAATGATGATTTCTTAGTGACCATCTTCTATGGCCAAGAAAAATGATTTTCCTACCATTATTCAATTGTTTGTGAGATGTTTCATACATACAAATAGGATAATAACCAATAGAACTCTTCACTAAATAACAAGATAAATTGCCAAATGTGGGGAAGTGGTTAATTGTCCATATCAACATTGTTTGAAGTGTGAATGTCTCTTTTCAGTAAGCATCCCTAACTTTGATTCTATTTTCCCACAAGTTTTTTAGGTCATCGATTAATAATGCCAAGTATACATCCATGTTATTCCTCAATTGGTAAGCAAAATCAATAGAGTCATCATTTAGAACTTCTGCTTCACGTACATTTTTGGAGAGAGATTGAAGTTGAAAAGTATTACGGGCCAAGTGCTATGTCTACTACTCATGTTGCCATGTGGGTTCAATCCATCCATCGACAAAGGAAAATGTATATTTCTTGAATCTGCACTAAACTTGGGATGATCTATTTCAAATATCTTCTATTTTGGTGAATTTGCGAGATGTCTAAGCATAACATCATTGACCTATTTGTAATGATATCATGTCAAATTCTTAGCATGTTTCGTATTTTTTAATAAATGCCTCAAATGTGGTATCGATGTAATGTACCATAACACCTTCGTCAACACTCCTATGTTACCTTTTTTTGCTCCTTTCCTTTCTTCTACCTTGACTCTTTACAAACCAGGCAATTATTCAAGTCTTTATGTTGCCTTCCTATAAAGAATACAATCATTTTCACAAGCATAAATTTTCTCATACTCCATTCTCAAAGTGCTCAAAGTCTTCTTAGCCTTATATATACTAGTTGGTAATTTATTACCCTCTGGTAGAAGCCTTCCTAGAAATTTCAAAAGATTTGTGAAACTAGAATTTTACCGCACGCTAAATGCCTTCAAATTCCATAATCTAACTAAAGTAGACAATTCTGTGAAATGTGCAAACTCCTCATACACGGGTGTTTCGGCATCATTCATCATTGTCTCAAACAACTCCAGCCAATGTACAAAGTGTTCTTCCAAAACATTTACTATGTCAACCATATTGTCATGGTCACCTATATCATCCTTCTCCACAATAGGTCCTTTCCTCTACCACTTGAAGTTAGATTGAAAAAAGACTCACAGTGATAATGCCGTCTTTGGTAACTGTAATCTATCCATTTTAAAATATATGTCCTCTAACAATTTTAATTTAGTGAGATCTATGATTTTCTCATTGAACACAAGGACACCGAATTTTATCTTCTTATGCATGATTTTTTGTAAATAACAAAAATTCTTCCACACCATCTGCATATCGTTTAGTCAATGTACAATCCTGCATCCATGTCCTTTCCATTTCGCAAATCCTAAGTCAAAATATACACATTTCATACTAATTAATCAACCTATTCATCTAAATCTACAATAATTTTCACAAATTAATCATACCCATACAACATTAATCATGATTACATAAATCCACATCACACTAATTAAACTACAACTTAATCATATACATCAACAAATTTCCATATGATTATACTCATAAATTCAAAAATTAACATAGAACCTAATTAATAATATAAAAACAAAGATATTATTTAACTAAAAACTTATAAAGGCCAGAGATGGGTTTGGTGGTCATGGGGTGGGGCGTCAATAATGTGGGTATGCGACGAAAAGGTGCGGGACGACCTTTTTGGAGGTTTAGGTCTATTTTTGAAAGGCTATGTTCGCGTCTACATCTGTTATGTTTGAACTAGAGGAAGGATTTTAATGAGATCTTAAATGATGGTTTTCTTCAAAAACCATTGCATAAGCTAACAAAGATAACACGATGGTTTTTTGAAAAAACCATCGTTCAAACCTTTATTTGTTTTTGTTATTATTATCTTTTACCGTCAATTATTATTATTATTACTATATTTATAATATTGTGCTATTACTTTTATTATCTTTATTATCAAATAGTTATTTTAATTATTTTAATTTGTTAAATATATTGATAATAATTACTTTATCAATAATTTATTTATTATCAAATAGGATTATATAATAATAGTAATAATCATTGAGAATTATAAAATACGAGTATTAACATATTATTATCATAAAATTTTAAATTTTGATGACATAATATAAATGTTCTTAATTTATAACAAAAGGCTTATATGACGGTTTATTGCAAAAAACATTATGCAAGCTAAGCCCTTACACAATGGTTTTTACAACAAACCGTCATGTAAGGCCCAGTTTAGTTTAATTGATTTTGTTCTTATTAACTCTACATTACTATCAACTATTATTATTGCTATATTTATAATATTATATATATTGCTAATACTTTTATTATCCTTACAATCAAATAGTTAATTTATATTAATATTTTAATTATTTTAATATTTTAAATATATTGATATTAATTATCCTTATTATCAAATAAGATTATATAATAGTATATTATTATTATTATTATTAAGAATTAAAAATACGAATATGAACATATTTTTATTAACATAAAAATTTTGATGATATATTATTAATATTCTTAATTTAGAACAAAAAGTTTACATAACGGTTTTTTTTTTTTTTTTGTAAAAACCGTCATGTAAGCTGAACCCTTACACAACGGCTTTTATAAAAAATGTCGTGTAAGGGTCGTTTCGTTGCCACCACCATTTCGCATTTCGAAGCGTAACTTCGAATGTTTGCCCCTTCTGTCACGATAGTTTTTGAAAAACCATCGTTAAATGAGGGTCATAGAATATCAAATTTCTACTTGTGACAATATTGGACATGCATCATTGTAAGAAAAGAATGACTTAACATTATTGTTAGTTTACTGAATTATTTCTCACAAAAGCTCTAATTAGTTTACTAATTGTCCCAAAATCTTAATCCATTAAGAGGTGAGACAAAAATAGATCTGTAATCTAAGAAACACATCCACAAATTTCATCCAATGTTAAGAGTATTGTAAACGTAAAGAAAAGGGGGATAAAAGGAGGGAACTACGTTTATATTGGATAATTTGGCCCAACTAATAACATAATATTTTTTGCTAATGTAATTTATTACATAATTAGTCAGCGAAATTGGAGAATATTGTTCGTTTACCTTCTAATATTTAAGTATATATTAAGCTAATAAAAATCAAACCTTATTATGTGTTAATTACTCTTCTCCGCTAGTACAATTGTCAAAGGAAGATGACCAAACTCCCACAAAGTTCCAACAACATAACCATGAATTGTTCAGCTTAAACATGTGAAAAAATAAAAAGTTAATTACAAACCATTTCTAATAATTATTACTCCTAGCATTTTTTTCCTTTAAGTCCATAATTATCTCCACCCGTTCCCAAACTCCATTACTGCTGCTAACATGGCAGCAAAAGATGAAATAAAGGAAAAAGAAAAAGTGGGCAAGAAATTAGTGGAAAATAAGGTGGGAAAGATAGAGTAATCACTGCCGTTTACAAAGCAAAACTGCATTGCCTGCAGTGGGCACGTGATATCAAGAGGCCTCTTTTGCGTGCTCAAGTTAATTCTACCCTTTTTAGTTATGTATATTTACATGTCAGAAATCCTAAGAGCTTATTTGGCACACCGTGTTGTATTATATTGTATTGTATTATATTGTATTTTTTGTATATAATACAATATAATGTAATGTAATGCAATACAATACAATACAATACAATATAATACAATATGGTATGTCAAACATGCCCTAAGTTTATTAATTGCAACCTTGCAAAATTTTTTTTTTATTATAGCATCATATGATAACTCACTGGATAGGTGTCTTGAAAAAAGTACTGAAACCCTAAAGCACACCAAATCCTACTCATTCCTTGAGGTTAATTTGAATGCATGATCGTCAATATTATGCTATGAAAAATTTTGAGCCCTTTTCAATATATAAGGTATTTTTCCAGCAAGACTTAAAAAAAGCAAAATACATCGGGGGGAGTTTGCTTTTCAGTTATCAGATCTGTACTAAAAATCTAATTTTAACTAGATCCATGGTTAAAATCTGTAATTTTGGAAAACAATATGTAGCAGAATTTTAAAATTTTTGAACCAGAGTATTTTCCAAATAGCAAGTTTGACATGCTAAATACAAAAACTAATGACAGACTTTACATACATCTTTTGTATACCAAAAGCAATAGGAATCCATGAAGAGAAGAATGCTCCAAAAGAGTCTCAACCAATTGGTCTTCTTTGCTATTCTCTATCCAAGATTGGAGTGTAGGTGGTCGCATTCATACATATTTTCCTTTGCTGACTTTCCTTCCAACCACTTGAGAATACTTAGAGCTAAGGTTCTTGGTATTGACCAATAGCACTCAAGAAAGTTTAGAGTTTTTCTCACTAGAGTACTCACTCTATGCTTCTCAAATGATCTAAATAACAAAGAAAACTCACCCCTATTTATAGTGGTTGGATATGGGGTTAAAACTTATTAGATTAGACTTTAAAATTTGAGTTTGAATCAGTTTCAGAGTAAAACCATGTAGACACATTTTTTGACTCTAACTATTGCGGTCGACTATGCCCTGTGTATCGCAGTCGACTATGCCATCGTAGATCTGAGATTCGAACTTCCTCAGGTTGATCTAATTGATCTAATCTCAATCAATTGGATAAATCCTATCTTATTTGATATAGGAATCAATTATAGAGCCTCAATTTTAATTCAAATAACCCAATAGAAGAGTTATCTAATTAAAATAGTCTTATACGGATAAGTCCATACAAATAAAATATTATCCAAATAATTCAACATGTTTATCTTGAATTAATTCACAAAATTACTCCAACCGGTAAACAAACATGAATCATTAAATCCAATTAACTCGAATTTTAGCAAATCTAATAATTTAACAAAAGTCACCAATATGTAGGAAAAGCATGCTATTTTGTTATAGAATTTGTCACGAGCTAGCAAAGGGGATCCGATAAATATATATAGATCAAGTTTCTATAATTATAAAATATAATATTCTAGATACATATTTTATAATTATCAACTTTAATACTACGCTACTAAACAAAGCCCCAATAAGCTAACTGTCCATGACATATCATAATGCGTCACATTCCTAAAGGATATTCATAATCGGCTTAAGGATAAATTCTATTTTACCTTCACGATTTTTTTTATGTTACGTTTCATTATCACACCATTGGAATACTAACTATTTATAAATAGTATTCCATTTGGTTACATCTATGTATCTATATGGTTGAGCGCTCTAATCCTCCAATGACAGGATAATGCATATAAGAGAACATCACTAACTCTATAAAAAGAGCTATGAATTCCATATCTGTGAATAATGAGTCTACGTCAGTTAAGAGTCATGTCTCCAATGTACCGGTATGCATGCCATCATTAAATCAAGATGTTATTGTTAGACACTATGTGCTAAGGAGTAAAATGGTATAATATGTTGTTGGAGACGTTTTATTAATAAAGAGTTTATTCATTATTCATATACCAAAAATTGTCTTCTTTATGTTCATATTTGTTGAATGTATAATAAGTAAACAAAAGTTTAAGACTGTCAGTCTAAACCTTTAATAATCATGCATATGATGGACATATTATACAGAAGACATGAATCTTAGAGGTAATGGTCTAAATTATAAGATCAACAATCGAGGAAATAAAGTTGGGTGCTTTATTCATGCTAAGATTGTTATGTTGTCAATATCGCTAATGGGAGATGGCTTGTCTTGGTCATCGAAGTGGGACTCCACGAGTAGAAACATTGGTGTATTGTCATAGGTGATGATGTATTAGATTAGGACATAAAGTTGAATTGATTTGGATTAATAATTTTTTTTTGGTAAATCAATTCACTTTAAACAATCATATGTATTGTGTCTTAATCTTGAAATTACTAATAAGCCCGCATTCTTGACTTATGTCTTTTGATATACGAAAGGGTGACATCTTAACTTTATGATGGAATGCATACCGGTATGTTGGAGACATGACTCTTGATTGCATAGACTTGTTATTCATAGATATGAAATCCATAGCTCTTTTTGTAGAGTTAATGATATTCTCTTATATGCGTTATCCTGTAATTGGAAGATTGAAGTGCTTAACCATTTGAATATATAGGTCTAACCGAATGATATGCTATCTTTGGATAGTAAGTATTCCAATGGTGTGATAATAGAACGTAAGATAAAAATAATCGGAAAGGTAAAACAGAATTTATCCTTAAGCCAATTATGAATATCCTATGGGGATGTAACACATTATGATATGTCATAGACGGTTAGCTTACTTGAAGCTTCGTAACTTTATATAGTTAGAGAGTACAACTCTAAGCTTTTAGGGGAATAACATTAGAGTTGATAATTATAAAATATGAATCTTGAATATTGTATTTTATAATTATATGACCTTGAACTGTACATGTCCATCGGGTTCCTTTTGCTAGCTAATAATAAATCCTGTAACAAAACGACATGCTTTTCTTACAAATTTAGATTGGCTAAACTTCGATAAGATTGGATAATTCATGTTAGTTTATCGGTTGAATTAAATTTGTAAATTAATTCAAGATAAATATGTTATATTATTTGGTATTTTATTTTCTATTAGATTATCTAAATATGACTGTTTTAGTTAGATAACTTCTCTATTAGGTTATTTAAATTAAAACTAAGGTTTTATACAAGATTCTTAGGTGGAAAATAAGATACTCTCAAGGATAAAATTATCGCAAGTTTGGCAGGCAGATGTGTTATTTCGGCCTGCCGATCTCTTAGTTTGGCCTACCGATCCTCGATAATCTGTATACGCGTTTTAGACATGTTTTTCATCAGAAGTTGATCCAGATTCAAATTTTGAGGCCTTATGTGATAGGGTTAACCCTAGATTCGACCACTATAGATAAGAAGTGAGTTTCCTTAGTTATTTAGATCAGTTTAGAAGTATGAAGTGAGTACTCTAGTTTGAAAAACTCTGAAATTCCCTGAGAGCTATTGTTCAACATCAAGGACCTTAGCTCTAGGTCTTCTCAAGTGGTTGGAAAGAGAGTCACTGAAGGAAGAGCTGTATGACGTATAACCACCCACACTTCAATCGTTGATAGAGAATAGCAAAGAAGACCAGTTGATTGAGGCTTTTCTGAAATGTTCTTCTCGTCACTAATTGCTAATGCTCTCGGCATTAAAAAACATTAGTAAGATCTGTCATTAGTTTATGTATATATAATGTCAAACTTGTGTTTTAGAAAATACTCTGATTTAAAAATTTTTAAAATTCTACTACGTACTCATTTTCCAATAATTGGCATCAGAGCCATGGTTTTTTTCTATAAATTTATGAGTTTGCGATCATGCCATATATATAGATTATGTGATCTTATTCTCTCCTATGCTTGAAATTAATTTTTTAGAGAGTTGGCACTTTATGATTTCTCGTAGGCATGCCGTCATGAAAGGAGAGGGGTAGCTAATACCAAACCAAACATGACAAGTCTAACTTTGGACATCATAAACATAGACATAAACATGGGGTATGCAACACTTAATTTGGTGATACATATATACATATATACTTTTAAATTTTGGAATACCACATCATCAAAACATGCATTAAACCTTCTTGTACATCAAAACTTTCATAATAAAACATTATATAACATCATCATAGAAATCATCATGAACATAAATTTCAAACTTTTCATAAATATTATCATGTTGTAGGTAAGAATGTACTTACTTGACTTGCTTACTAAACCTTATCTTAGATGACGTCGCTACGGTCTCGATATGCTCACTTCTTGGAGTGTTCATGTCATACATCCATATACAAATAAAAATTAATCTTTATTTTCATGAAATCATCTAATACGATAAGACATCATTCATACTTCCATCTCAAGAAATGCTAATACAAAAATACATTTTACCATCTTACAATATTCATGCAAAATCTGTGATATAACAACCTACCTGACCTGTAAGGATACACAACTCAATTATTCACAACTTAGAAAAAATTAAGGCATGAAATTTTGAATGGGCAAAGTTAACATATATATAAATGACCTTATTTTTCTATAGCCATAAAAAATCCATTAGACAAATAAAACAAGTCACTCAATGCACAACACAAAATCTGCCAGCAATAACAAAATAGTGAGTAGCCCTAACTAACGTTCAAATAATAAATTATCTATATCATAAAATAATTTAATAAAAATCCTACATGTAATAGACACCTAAAACTATAACATAACCAAAAAAATAGCTTCAAATAAATTTAAAACAATTGAAAACATGCATTAGAATTCAAAGACCAAATAAACTCTAAACACATAAAGTAGTGAGCAATGCATGATCATCATCTCAAATAATTAAAATAAAATTACTTTAACCCTAAAATTTTTATGAAAACCTATAAACATATAAATATAGTACCACAATACGTTTCATTGTTAAATAAATTCATTTGGTCATGATAAAGAGTCACTTAAACAAGTAATCTAGAATTCATTGATCAGACAACCATAAAACCTAATCTTAAAGAAAGTTCAATAGTACATAAAATATTCATCATATCATTATGAAACTTTCCAGACCATAACTTAACATATACATGAATATTTCCACAAAATTTCATGAGAATCAACATTCGTTTGCCTAATGAACCTAGACAATATTTTTGTGAAACATTACCTATTAGTAACAATTAGACCATGAGTGACAGAGAGTTAAAATTCAATATCTTAACATAGAAAATTCCAAATGGTGTGAAATTTTTAGGAACATTGTATAACATATACATAAACATCATATTAAAATTTCATAGAAAAAGGAAATTCATAGAGTCAAAACACAAAGAAAATACAGTTTCAAGAATAAAACTAGAACAAATTTCTTACCTCAAAACAATTCTTCTCAATCTTTGTTTGAATTTGTCCTTTGAATTTGCCCAATAGAAAACCCAATATTTCATTCAATTCTTTACAGCAAAAATAAGGGAGAGAAGAAGGAGAAAACATGGAGAAAAGAAAGCGAGTTTGAGAGAATTTTAGAGAGAAAGAGAGAAAGCGATATAGAGAGAGAGCAATATGCGTGAATGAAAACAGAGGTCAAAAATGTGTACACATGGGAAATGGATTTGCAGCAAAATTTTTTTTTAGAAAAAGAAATGCGTACACATGGGAAATGGAGAAAAATAAGGGGAAAGTCAAATGATTGGCTCCACTTACCTGATTTCACCTTTTTCAAAATGGGAAACCTTATTATTAGCCAATCATCATAAAAAACTCAAATATTCCATCTCATAAAATAAGGAAAAAGGTCAAAAATATGCCAATCATAAAAAATATTTCATCCAATGACAATTATCATCAATGCCACAATTTGGGAGATTGTCTGTTGATTGCTCGTTAGGAGCCTTTAGCCTACCAATTACTTAGGAATGGCCTACCATAGTTGTGAGATCGGCCTGCTGATGAAATCCATCGGCCTACCATTCTGAGAGGGACAATTTGGCCTGCCAAACTAGGAGGATCGCCCAACCAAACTACCACATACACTAAGATACGACAAAACATTAAATATCTGCCATGTGAGCATTATAAATGACACGAAACACCTTGGGCACCTCAATTCTATGTGACTGTCACCTATCATCATACTTAAAATAAAATGGTCAGTAACATTATTTCATAAAGAAAATATTTAACATCATTAAATATCTAACATTATCCATTACATGAAAAATGACAGGTGTTACAATTCTTCCCACCTTGTAAGTGTTTTGTCCTCATCCTCAAAACTCAGAACAATTGTGGATATCTAATCCTCATGTCGTCTTCACATTCTCATGTAGGTTCTTCCACTTAGTGATTTCGCCATAACACCTATAATATAGGAATCTCTTTATTCCTTAAGATCTTGATTTTTCGATCTAAAATCTCCACTGGATTTTCTTCGTAGCTAAGGTCATTTCGTATTTCAATTACCTATGGGTTGATCACGTGCATAGGATCTAGGACATACTTTTTGAGCATTGAAACATGGAACACATCGTGAATAGCTGACATCTCCAATGGCAATCTCAATTGATACGCTACCTTGCCCACTACTTCACGATTTCATAAGGTCCAATAAACCTTGGGTTCCACTTGCCTTTCCCTCTAAGCCTCATAACTCCTTTCATTGGCACAATCTTTAGGAACCCAAATTTGCCTACAGCGAATTCTAAGGGCCTTCTTCTTTTATTGGCGTAGCACTTCTGATGGCTTTGAGCAGTCTCTATTCTATTCCTTATTAACTTTATCATCTCAGAAGTTTCATTAACAAAATTAGCCTTTCCACCATTGACGCTTTCCATCATCTTCTTTTCACCAGCTTCATGCCAACATATAGACGACCAACATTTCCGCCCATATAGAGCCTCATAAGGTAACATTCCAATCGTTGCTTGGTAGTGGTTGTTATAAGTAAATTCTGCTAAAGGTAACATTTTACACCAACTAGTCTTGTAATCGACGGTACAGGCCTGAAGCATATCCTCTAAGATTAAATTCGTTTTCTCTGTCTAGCCATTAGTTTAAGGATGAAAGGCTGTGTTGAAGTGCAACTTAGTACCCATCATAGCCTGTATACTTTTCCAAAATTTAGACGTGAACCTATCGTCGAGATCAGAGATGATGGACTTAGGAATTCCATGAAGTCGTACTATCTCCTTGACATAAAGTTCTACTAATCACTCCATAGAATAAGTGACTTTAATGGGGATGAAATGCACTGTTTTTGTCTGTTGATCGACAACAACCCAAATGGCATCAAATCCATTCATAGTGCTAGGCAAACTAGGTAATGAAATCCATCACATTTTCTTCCCATTTCCATTTTGGTATCTGAATTGACTGCAACTCATCGCTGGGTCTTTGGTGTTCAACTTTGACTTGCTGACATGTCAAGCATTTTTTCACATACATTGCAACGTCATGTTTCTTTCCAAACCACCAAAAACTATCCCTTAGATTGTTGTGCATCTGTGTTGCAGCTAAATGAATTGAGTAAGGAGTATCATGAATTTTTGCTAAGATTCTTTCCCTTAAAATCAATATTGGCAACACATAAGTAGTTCTTGAGATACAGAGTTCCATCATCTGCAATACAAAACTCTTCACATTTTCCTTCCTTGATTTCTTTCTTAATGCTCGCGAGGCTTACATCTTCGTCTTGCTTACTCCGAATCTCATCAAATAGTGTTGGAACAAGAGTTAGTGCTAAAAGCAGTCCTATTATGATTTCCAAATCGAAGTCTAGAATTTCTTTCCTCGAAGGCTAAGACATCGCCTGTAACGACATCAACGTTGGAACTATCTTCTTACTCAGAGCATCAGCCACTCGATTAGTTATCAAACTTACATCCATAACAATTAACTTAAAATATAGTTACTTGGAGGACTTGAACTAACGTGTGGCGATATGAATTAAAAACAAAAATTTACTCTAATACCAAAGCCTGTAACGCCCCCTTACGGACGTTACAGATGTCGTTACATTCATCCTTGTTATCGTTATTTAAGATAAACTATTTAAATTAAAAACATAATTTGATAAACATATCCCTAGGATCCATACATAATTTTTTTCTTATAATACTTATTCATATGTACTTAAATAGTTTACCAACACCAATAATAAGACCATAATATAAATAAAATTTAAAACAACCTTTCAAATCAATTTAAATAATTGGTGGACCAAACTTCAGACAACAGTAGTCCGAACTTCAACCATCAGTAGGCTATCTGAGGCTCTACAAAATTGGAGTTTCAAAGCACTTAGATCGACAAGTCGATATAGGGTAATCGACAGGCTGATACCAACATCGGCAGTCTGATCCATAATGGTCGGAAGGCCAATCTTCTACAAGCCAAAGAAAATGTAAAATAAGTCTTATTATACCATAGTGCGGAAATAAACATACAAGGAAATAAAACATAGTTTATAAATTTTAAATTCTTTTTTTTTTGGTGTTCTTCCTTTTTCAATCCGTCATTCTTTACCCATATGCCCATCCTTGCCCTCTACCTAATCCATAGTTCTCTGACCTCTGTTTGCAACATGATAATAGACTAAGTAAGCAAAAGCTTAGTAAGTACGCTTTCCTATCTCACAACATAAAACATTTTATGAACATCTTCATGCAACATCATATTCATAATCATCATTAACATAATAGTGCACTTGGCATAGTTTCATATAGAACATATCTTTCATTAACATTATCCATATCAAGACTTTATTTATTTTATCTTTGGGGGCCCAAGTGTTGCACCATTATCATCATCGTAGGCAAGCCGTCATGAGAAGAGAAGGATAGCTAATCCCAAACAAAACATGACAAGTCCAAATTTGGACATCATAAACATAGACATAAGCATAGGGTGTGCAACATTTAATTAGGTGATACATATATATATATATATATACTTTTAAATTTTGGAATACCTCATCATCAAAACATGCATGAAACCTTCTTGGACATCAAAACTTTCATAATAAAGCATTATCTAAAATCATCATAGAAATCATCATGAACATAAATTTTAAACTTTTCATAAACATCATCATGTTGCAGGTGAGAATGTACTTACTTGACTCGCTTAGTAAACCTTATCTTAGATGATGTAGCCGTGGTCTCAATGTGCTCACTTCTTGGAGTGTTCATGTCATACATCCATATACAAATAAAATTAATCTTTATTTTCATGAAATCATCTAATACCGTAAGTCACATAAATAAGTAATCTAATACCATACTTCCATCTCAAATAAATTCGTTTGTTCATGATAAAAATTCACATAAACAAGTAATCTAGAATTCACTGATCAGACAGCCATAAAACCTTATCTTAAAGAAAGTTCAATAACACATAAAATATTCACCATATCACTATGAAACTTTCTAGACCATAACTTAACATATACATAAATATTTTTACAAAATTAAAGAGAATCAACATTCGTTTGCGCTATGAACCTAGACTGTATTTTTGTGAAACATTACCGATTAGCAACAATTAAACTATGAGTGATAGAGAATGAAAATTCAATATCTTAATATAGAAGATTCCGAATGGTGTGAAATGTTGAGGAACATTGTATAGCACATACATAAACATAATATTCAAATTTCATAGAAAAAGGAAATTCGTAGACAAAGTCATGGGAGTTGAAATATAGAGAAAATATAATTTCACGAATAAACCTAGAACAAATTTCTTACCTCAAAACGATTCTTCTCAATCTTTCTTTAAATTCACCCAAGACAGAATCCAATATTTCATTCAATTCTTTGCAGAAAAAATAAGGGAGAGAAGAAGGTGAGAACATGGAGAAAAAAAAGAGAAAGTTTGAGAGAATTTTAGAGAGAGGGTGAGAAAGCGATAAAAAGAGTGTAACGCCCTCCTTACGGACGTCATAGATGTCGTTACATTCATACATTCATACTTGTTTAGACTTTAAACATAAACATTATTAAGGAAAACGTAACCAAGATCCATACATACATTTTTTCTTAAAATAACATTGCTTAACTTACTCCATACCATAATTTATTCAATTACACCTTAAATTAATCATAAAATTATTTTAATAAAATAGATATACCAAATTGTAATATCACAACTTATAAAAAAGATCACATCATTTATAAATTATTTGCTCCCACAGTTCGGCAGGCTGAACCTGGGACTTCGGCAAGCCCAACATGATCGGCAGGCCAGAATTCCTCAACCGACAGGCCGGCAGAGGCTTTGCAAATCTGGGCTTAAAAACCTATCAACGTTCGGCAGGCCGAAAACGTGATTGGCAGGCCGAACCTTCAAACATCGGCATGCCGACCAATGATGTTCAGCAGGCTGACTGAGCCAAAAGTTTTTCAGAAAACTTAATTTTAAGACAAAACCCTACTTTTCATAAAAATGCAGAAGATCAAAATTCTTAAAATGATGAAATAAAAAAAAAAAAAAACATAGTTCTTGTATTCTTTAAAACTTATCATAAAACATGTTCAAATTATAAAACTTGATTAAAAACATATAAACTTTCTTCTTGGCGTTCTTCTGGTTACAATTCAACATACTTTATGCTCACACGCCTTCCCATGTCCTCTGTCTAATCCATGATTTTCTTACCCTTATCTGCAACATGACATAAACTTGAATAAGCTAATGCTTAGTAAGTACATACATTCTCACAATTTAAAAACATTTCATATACATCATCATCATCATCATCATATCATAAAAGTGCCTTAAGCACAATTTCATAGAAACATATCTTTCATTACATTGACCATATTAAAACTTATTCCATTTTATCTTAAGGGCCCAAGTGTTGCACTAGAAACATCGTTGTAGGCGCGCCATCATGAGAGGAGAAGGGTAGCTAATCCCAAACCAAACACGACATCATAACATATCATATCATAACATTGGTGTGCAACACTTATTAGGTGATACATATATATATAATTTTCATACTTTTAAACATGTCTTCATCATACATGCATAACTTTAAATCATGAAAATCTTTCATAAGAAATCCTTTTAAGGAAAATAACCATAAAATCATCATGAATATCATTGTGAACATAACATCAAACCTTTTAAAACACATCATGTTGCAGGTGATAATGTACTTACCTTAAAGCTAGCTTACTTAACCTTAATATGCTTTGGTGATGACGTCGCGGTCTCAATGTGCTCGTTCCTTTGCATGTTCATGCCATTTATTCATTTAAAGAATAAAAATAAAATTAATACTTATTATCATAGCATAAATCATCCATTCATATAATATTCATTCATATCACATCAAATATACATTCATCTCATATAAACATAATTCATAACATGCATCCTTAAGTATAATCATCAAAAACATCTCATACATTACAAACATGAAAATCTGCTAACAATAATAATAATGTAGATGAGTAATCTTTTAAATACATTTTTCCAACAATTTAAAATACATATATTTTAATTTTAAAATTCATACAAACATCTTATTATCATACATTTCAATATTATAAAGTTATTTCATCATCAATAAAATCATTTAAACTTATAAAATATTTCATAAAACGAAAATCCAAAAACAACATTGTTAAAACAGTTTTCTTGACCTAACCTCATAGAAATTTCATAACATAAAATACACTCATCAAAACATTACCAAACTTTGCAGTCCATATCATAACATATACATGAACATTTTTACCAAATTTTGTGAAAAAAACAAAACACATTTACCCCTTGAATAAAAATTACATTTTTCATGCATCATAGCCAAACAACAATATTTTACTATGAAGGGTAGAGGATAAAAAATTCATAACTTATCATCGAAGCATCGAAATGACTTGAGACTTGGAGAAACATCACATAACACATACATGAATAACATATTAAAAATTTAGAACAAAATACAATACCTAGAGAAAGATATTGCAGACGAATTGAGGAGGAGAAATTCTTTTCAGAATTACCAAAAAAACTGAGTTCTTACCTTAAAAGATTTTCTTCTCAAAATTCTTTGATTCAACCAACGAATTATCAGATTTTCTTTCAATTTCTTGCAGAGAATTTTTGAGAGAGAGAGAGAGGAGTAGAATTCGTGGAGAAGAAAAGAGGAAGAGATGAAGGAGAAAACGACTTAGAAATGAATGAGAGGAGACGTGAGAGGATGAGAGAAAAATGGAGAAAAAAGAACGTTAAAATTTTTTTAACGTAAAGTTAATGGCATAATGTACAAAGAAGGAGAGTCAAAACTCTTCATTAAGTCAGAAATTTTTTGACTCAAATGGTGGCTAATTGGCATGGAGGAAAGAGCAAAGAGGGAAAGTCAAAACTATTAGTCTCACTTACTATATTTTTGGCCTCTAAAAATAGGAAACCATTTAAAACAATACCAATCAATGCGAAGTCAAACCTTTTATTTCCATAAACGAGGAAATTAATCCATAAATATGCCAATTAATCACCTAATTAACGTAATTATCTCAGCCATAAATTTGGAGAGATTTTTGCTGACTGCTTGTTTGCTGTCTTCGGCCTGCCGGTTCCACCAAGTTCGGCCTGCCGGTTCCACCAAGTTCGGCCTACCGATGGTTTCCATCGGCCTGTCGATCTTTGACAGACTTTTTGGTCTGCCGAACTTGAAAGTTCGGCCTACTGAACTGTCTTTAAAATACCATTCATTAATGCATTCAAATCATCATTGCATCATAATTAAACATACATTAAAATTAACATGAACACTTAAGCACAACGATTTCATACGGTCGTCACTTGTCATAAAACTTGAAATAAAAAGTTAGTAACATTAAAATCATATATCATAACATATAACATAAATTATTAATAAAATTTCCTTAACATCGTTACTAACTTAACGTGATCTGTTACATAAAAATAGGTGGGTGTTTCAATTCTCCCCACCTTATAAAAGTTTCATCTTCGAAACTTAGAATAATTGTGGATACAAAGATCTCATGTCATCTTCACATTCCCATGTCGCTTCTTCAACTTGATGATTTTGCCATAACACCTTGACCAATGGAATTTCTTTATTCCTTAAGGTCTTGGTTTTTCGATCGAGTATCTTCATTGGTTTTTCTTCATAACTTAAGTCTTCCCGTATTTCGATCACTTGTGGCTCAATCACATGCATAGGGTCCGGGACATACTTCTTGAGCATGGAGACATGGAATACATCGTGCATTGTAGACATTTCTGATGGCAATTTCAACTGATAAGCCACTTTGCCTATCCATTTAACAACTTCATAAGGACCGATAAATCTTGGACTTAACATGCCTTTCTTCCCAAACCTCATAACTCCTTTCATTGGTGTAACTTTCAAAAACGTAGATTCACCCACGGCGAACTCTAAGGGTCTTCTTCTCTTGTCAGCATAACACTTCTAACGGCTTTGTGCGGTCTCTATTCTTCTTCTTATCAACTTTATCATCTTAGAGGTTTCGTTAACAAAATTAGTCCTTTCAACATCAACGCTTTCCATCAACTTCTTCTCACCAGCTTCGTGCCAACATATAGGCGACCTGCATTTTTGCCCATACAACACTTTATAAGGTGCCATCCCAATTATCGCCTGAAAGCTGTTATTGTAAGCAAACTCTGCTAATGGTAACATTTTACACCAGCTGGTCTTAAAATCGAGAGAATAAGCCCATAGCATATCCTCTAAAATCAAGTTCGTCCTCTCCATTTGGCTGTCTGTCTGAGGATAAAAAGCTGTACTGAAATGTAGCCTAGTTTCCATTGCAGTTTGTACACTCTTCCAAAACTTAGATGTGAACCTGCCATCACGATCTGAGATGATTGACTTGGGAATCCCATGAACTCGTTCAGTCTCCTTAACATAGAGTTTCGCTAACCGTTCCATAGAGTAAGTGATCTTGATAGGAATGAAATGCCCTGTCTTAGTCAATCGATCCACAACTACCCAAACTGCATCATAACCATTCATAGTTCTGGGCAAACCGGTAATGAAATCCATTGCTCTATCCTCCCATTTTCATTCCGGTATTTGGATAGACTACAGTTCACCACCAGTCTCTGGTGTTCAGCCTTTACTTATTGATAGGTCATACATTTCTTCATGTACATTGCAACACCACGTTTCATTCCAAACCACCAGAAGTTACCCTTTAGATCAATATACATCTTTGTTGCACCTGGATGAGTAGAGTAAGGAGTGTCATGAATTTCCACCAAGATCTTTCCCCTTAAGTCATCAACATTGGGAACACATAAGCTGTCCTTGAGGTACAGAGTTTCGTTATCCGCAATACAAAACTCTTGACATTTTTCTTCTTTTATTTCTTGCTTAATCCTTACAAGACTTACATCTTCATCTTGTTTTCTCTGAATTTCATCGTATATCGTCAGAGCAAGAGAGAGTGTTGATAGCTGTCTTGCTATAAGTTCCAAACCGAAGTCCAGAATTTCCTTTCTTAAAGGTGGAGACATTGCTTGCATTGACATCAACGTGGCAACTGACTTCCTACTTAGAGCATCAGCCACTCGGTTAGCTTTTCCATGATGATAAAGGATTTCACAATCATAATCCTTCACCAATTCTAGCCATCTTTGTTGTCTTATGTTCAAGTCTCTTTGCGTGAAGAAGTACTTCAGACTTTAATGATCAATGAAGATCTTGCATTGGGCCCCATATAAATATTGTCTCCATATCTTCAACACAAAAACAACTGCTGCTAACTCGAGGTCATGAGTAGGATAGTTTTTTTTGTAATCCTTTAGTTGTCTTGATGCATAAGCAATCACCTTTTCATTTTGTATTAATACAACTCCGAGGCCCATCTTAGATGCATCACTATAAATTACGAACCCATCATTTCCTTCTGGAATAGCCAATACTGGAGCTGTCGTTAGCCTCTTCTTCAGTTCTTGAAAACTCTTCTCGCATGCATCTGTCCATTCATACTTCTTTCCTTTGCTAGTTAGATTCGTGAGTGGAGCTGCTATCTTGGAGAAATCTTCTACAAATCTCCGATAATAACCTGCTAAACCCAAGAAGCTCCTTATTTCACTTGCATTTGTTGGTTGCTTCTAGTTGAGAATAGCTTCTACTTTAGCTGGGTCAACCATAATCCCTCCCTTTGAAATAACATGCCCCTAGAAAGATACTTTATCAAGCCAAAACTCGTATTTAGAAAACTTTGCATATAGCTGGTGTCTTCTTAAAGTCTCCAGCACAATCCTTAAATGCTCCTCATGTTCCTCTTGTTTTGTAGAATAGACAATAATATCATCAATAAATACAATAACAAATTTATCAAGGAAATCCTTGAAAACTTGATTCATCAAATCTATAAAGGCAGCCGGTGCATTCGTCAGACTGAAAGGCATAACCACGAATTCATGGTGACCATACCTCGACCTGAAAGCAGTCTTGCTCCTTCCTTAACCTTCAACTGATGATATCCCAATCGTAGATGGATCTTTGAAAACACAGATGCACCCTTGAGCTGATCAAACAAATCATCGATTCGAGGCAATGGATACTTGTTCTTGATTGTCACCTTGTTCAGCTCTTTGTAGTCAATGCAGAGTCTCATAGTGCCATCCTTCTTCTTTACAAACAAGACTGGAGCTCCCCATGGTGAGTGACTTGGCCTGATGAATCCTTTGTCGAGCAGCTCCTTTAATTGCATATAAAGCTCCTTTAACTCTGCAGGGGCCATTCTATAAGGCGCTTTTGAGATCGGATCTGATGAGGACATCGTTAGCACAAGCAAGAGCACGTGGGATGAGACATATGCAGATCCAATTCAAGTTCCCATTGGTCCGGTTACAAGATCTCGTGCGAAGAAGTTCAAAGAAACACTTATTGGGCTGATTCAAGCAACTTGGGCTCAAGCTATTGCATGGAGGCCCATTGAGGGAATTGGATGTGACATCCAGACCAACAAATGCTTGATGCAAGCTCTAGAAGGGACCAAGTAATTTCCATTTCAGTTACTTTCCCGTTTTGAGGCGACAAGTGGTGAGAAGAATCAGCTATTTACCTTTTAATGACTAGTTTCCTTTTTCTCTTACAAACATGCATTTGTGTTATTTCTATTATTGTAAGGTTTTTAAGCCATTAAGGGAACTTACCTTATTTGCTTTAGATTAGACGTTTTGGTAATTGATTTGCCCAAAATTCCATGGGCAATTAGGAGCTGAAATTCGCATAAGGGAACCACTATATATTGTAATGAATTTCATTCAATGGAGGATAAGTTTTAACACACAATTTGAGGTTAAATTCTCTTCGGTTCCTAAACGAACTATTCGAACTTATCGAAAATAACATGGCGTTCATAGACTTATCAATTAGTCCATCCATAGCTGATTGTGGCGTCCTCACATACCAAAATTCGTGCTTCTTGTTAGGCATCGGGTCGCGGTTCTATTCAAATCTGGTTAGGAATTTTGATCTTGGAAACCAATTTTGGTTAGGATCGTGTCAGTTCTTGGCGGGGTTCATATCATTTGGTATCAGAGTAAGGTTCTAATAAGGTTTTGCTTATCCGTTCTCTTAGTTTATGTTTGTTTCAATTATTCGTGAGTTTTGATTTCCATTATCAAAGTCGAGTTAAAAAAATTAATATTTTGCTATTCATCGTTAAATTTTTTTTTTCAGATTTTCAGAGTCTGGAAACCTTCCTTAATTTTTTTTTTAGATTCTTGTTATTCATCGTTTAAAGAACCCAAAATTGAATTCCCTACACAGACCAAAAATTTTTGCTCAAATTTTGTTCCTTTTGGGTGTGATTTATGAAAGCCTAAATTATTTGTTCCTGTTATAGTCTTGTTTCTAATCTGAGCCTCCTTGGTAATCTATTTGTGAATTGTAAAGGAAATTTTGATATTGATTTGACTAGTTTTATAGGAACTGAGTGAGAATTAATGAGTGGAAAAAGGCAAAGAGGCGAGAGCATTAGAGTGGACAAAAGCTGAAAGTATTGAGTGTAAACACGAGTGAAATTTAGTGAACCATTTCACGAGTGAAACATGTAAGGGAGTGTGGTAAGGTCCTTTGCATTGTTTCTTATTTTGTTTTGCAAAAAAAAAAAAATGTCAAACAACAACAAGAACACTATTGAGGGTACCTTGGGTGCAGCAGATCCAAAACTTCTTATGGAAGCAATGATGGGGGAGATGCAGAGATTGTTGAGGGGAGAGTTAGGACAGCTTCATGAGATGATAGACCGGATAGAAAATGCATGTGTGGAACAGCCACAACATGTTCCTCATGCGTATAGGCGGGAAAGGGTTCCGATTAGAGGAGAGGTTGATGACTACTACAGGATTGATGGGGAAGAGTTTGACGAAGGAGAAGATTCAGTGGGTAGTCACCGAAGATTTGGACGGGATAGAGGAGTTAGGAACTTGGAAAATGATACTTTGAGAGGCATAAAAATGAAGATACCATCATTTCAAGGCAAATCCAATCCATAACATACCTAGAATGGGAGAAGAAAATGGAGTTCGTCTTTGACTGCCAAAACTATTCCGAGGCAAAGAAGGTAAAACTGGCTGTAATTGAATTTTCTGATTATGCTATTACTTGGTGGGATCAGCTTGTTATAAACAGAAGATGAAATAGAGAGCGACCTATTGAGTCATGGGAAGAGATGAAGACCGTGATGAGGAAGCGATTTGTACCAACTTACTACTACCAGAAGTTGTACAACAAACTACAAAATCTTAAGCAAGGCAACCAGAGTGTGGAGGAGTACTATAAGGAGATGGAGGTTATGATGATCCAGGAAAATATAGAGGAGGATCGGGAGGCTATAATGGCAAGGTTTTTGGCGGGCTTGAACCGAGATATTCACAATGCCATTGAGTTACAACATTATGTGGAGTTGGAGGACATGGCGCACATGGCTATCAAAATTGAGAATCAACTTATGAGGAGGGGTAGTAACACACGTCCTAGCCAAAACCCGAGTGCATCCGCTTGGAAAATGAACTAATGGAAGAAGGATGAGAAGCTACCCAACACCAAGCCAAAGACCGAGAAAAAACAAGAGGTGGCCAGCCATGGTAGTCATGGTAAATCTGATTCTTCTACTAGTCAGAATTGTGATATTAAGTGTTTTAAATGTCAAGGCAGGGGTCACATAGCAAGCCAATGCCCGAACAAACGAGCTATGGTGATACGAGACAATGGAGAGATTGAAACCGACGAGGATTCAGACAATGATTCTATGCCTTCATTAGAGGATGCCGACGATGAGGAGTGTGCTGTCCAAGGAGAATTGTTGGTTACAAGGACAGCTTTAAGTGTGCAAGCCAAAGAAGAAGATGAAGAAGTGCAATGGGAAAACATCTTCCACACTAGATGCCATGTCCAAAACAAGGTATGTAGTGTGATTATTGATGGTGGGAGTTGTACTAATGTTGCTAGCACAACCATGGTAGAGAAGTTAGGGCTGCCAACAATTAAGCATCCTCGACCATATAAATTGCAATGGTTAAATGATAATGGTGAGGTAAAGGTGCATAAGCAAGTGTTAGTTTCTTTTCGCATTGGAAGATATGAAGATGAAGTTTTGTGTGATGTGGTTCCGACGCAAGCTGGGCACTTGTTATTAGGCAGACCATGGCAATTTGATTGACGAGTTAAACATAATGGTTTCACCAACAAGTACTCATTTGTTCACAATCAAAAAACAATCACTCTTGTTCCGTTAATACCAAAACAGGTCTATGAAGACCAAGTGAGCTTACAGAGAGAAAGTGATAAAAAAAAATGAAGAGCGAAGAAAAATCAAGAGTGGGAGTGCTGAGAGAGAGTTCGGCCAGTGAGAGAAAAAAAGGAAGAGATGGCCGAGAAAAAGGAGAGCAAAGAGAGCAAGGGAGAGAAAATTGAGAGGGCTAAAAAGAATTCACAATCAGCCAACGAGAGAAAAGCAGAGAGAAGAGCAAACTTTTATGCAAGAGGCAGTGAAATTAAAAGGGCCTTGTTTTCAAATTAGCCAATGATTGTACTTTTGTACAAAGAGGCGCTTTTAAACACTAACGAACTTGACCCTACATTACCTAGTTCTGTTGTTTCTCTATTGCAGGAATTCGAGGATGTATTTCTAGATGAGGTGCCTGATGGTTTGCCGCCAATGCAGGGATTAGAACATCAGATTGATTTTGTACCTGGCGCTTCCATTCCAAATCGACCAGCTTATAGAAGCAACCCTGAGGAGACAAAAGAGCTTCAAAGGTAGGTCAGTGAGTTGATGAAAAAGGGGTACGTGAGAGAAAGTATAAGCCCATGCGCCGTTCCAGTCTTACTCGTGCCTAAGAAGGATGGGACATGGAGGATGTGCATAGATTGCAAAACCATTAACAATATCACGGTAAAGTATCGCCATCCTATTCCTCGTTTAGATGATATGTTGGATGAACTGCGTGGTGCTTCTGTGTTCTCAAAAATTGATTTGAAAAGTGGATACCATCAAATACGCAGGAAAGAGGGTGATGAATGGAAAACTGCCTTTAAGACAAAATATGGACTGTATGAGTGGTTAGTAATGCCATTTGGTTTAACTAATGCTCCAAGTACATTTATGCGTTTAATGAATCATGTATTACGTGCATTTATTGGCAGGTTTGTTGTTGTGTATTTTGATGATATACTCATTTATAGCAAATACATGGACCAACATGTAGTGCATTTAAAATCTGTTTTGGATGTGCTTAGAAAAGAGAAGTTGTATGCTAACCTCAAGAAGTGTACCTTTTGCATAGATAAGCTTGTGTTTCTTGGTTTTGTTGTTAGTGCTCAAGGTATCCAGGTTGATGAAGAAAAGGTACAAGCCATCTAGGAGTGGCCGAGTCCAACTAGTGTGGGAAACGTACGGAGTTTTCATGGACTTGCTAGTTTCTACCGGCGGTTTGTGAAAGATTTCAGTACTATAGCCGCACCATTGACTGAAGTGATCAAGAAGAACATTGGGTTTAGATGGGGTAAAGAGCAAGAAAAGGCATTTCAGTTAATCAAGGAGAAGTTGACTAATGCTCCATTGTTATCCTTACCTAATTTTTCCAAAACTTTTGAGATTGAATGTGATGCTTCAGGTGTTGGAATTGGTGCTGTTTTAATGCAGGAAGGGACACCAGTAGCATATTTCAGTGAGAAGCTAAATAGGGCAACTCTTAATTACCCAACTTATGATAAAGAGATGTATGCATTGGTTCGGGCATTAGAGACGTGGCAGCACTACCTATGGCCTAAGGAGTTCATGATTCACACCAATCATGAGTCCCTGAAACACTTGAAGGGCCAACACAAGCTGAACAAGAGGCATGCTCGTTGGGTGGAATTCATAGAGACGTCTTCGTATGTCATTTGCTACAAGCAAGGTGAGGAAAACGTCGTTGCCGATGCACTTTCTCGCAGGTATGTCTTAATCTCAACTCTTAATGCTAAACTACTGGGTTTTGAACGTATTAAAGAGTTATATGCTGATGACCGTGACTTTAGTACTGAGTATCAAGCTTGTAAGAAATTTGCTAGTGGTAAGTACTTTAGGCATGAGGGATACTTGTTTCGGGAGAATAAATTATGTGTGCCTAATTGTTCATTAAGAGATTTGCTAGTGAGAGAATCCCATGGGGGAGGATTGATGGGACATTTTGGAGTAATGAATACTTTGGCGGTGTTGCAGGAACACTTCTATTGGCCACATATGAAACGAGATGTTGAGAGGCTCTATGGTAAATGTGTAACTTGTAGGCAAGCTAAGAGCAAGAAAAGGCATTTCAGTTAATCAAGGAGAAGTTGACTAATGCTCCATTGTTATCTTTACCTAACTTTTCCAAAACTTTTGAGATTAAATGTGATGCTTCAGGTGTTGGAATTAGTGCTGTTTTAATGCAGGAAGGGAGACTAGTAGCATATTTTAGTGAGAAGCTGAATGGGGCAACTCTTAATTACCCAACTTATGATAAAGAGATGTATGCATTGGTTCGGGCATTAGAGACGTGGCAGCACTACCTATGGCCTAAGGAGTTTGTGATTCACACCGATCATGAGTCCCTGAAACACTTGAAGGACCAACACAAGCTGAACAAGAGGCATGCTCATTGGGTGGAATTCATAGAGACGCTTCCGTATGTCATTCGCTACAAGCAAGGTAAGGAAAACGTCGTTGCCGATGCACTTTCTCGTAGGCATGTCTTAATCTCAACTCTTAATGCTAAACTACTGGGTTTTGAACATATTAAAGAGTTATATGCTGATGACCATGACTTTAGTACTGAGTATCAAGCTTGTGAGAAATTTGCTAGTGGTAAGTACTTTAGGCATGAGGGAAACTTGTTTCGGGAGAATAAATTATGTGTGCCTAATTGTTCATTAAGAGATTTGCTAGTGAGAGAATCCCATGGGGGAGGATTGATGGGACATTTTGGAGTAATGAAGACTTTGGCGGTGTTGCAGGAACACTTCTATTGGCCACATATGAAACGAGATGTTGAGAGGCTTTATGGTAAATGTGTAACTTGTAGGCAAGCTAAGAGCAAGAAAAGGCATTTCAGTTAATCAAGGAGAAGTTGACTAATGCTCCATTGTTATCTTTACCTAACTTTTCCAAAACTTTTGAGATTAAATGTGATGCTTCAGGTGTTGGAATTAGTGCTGTTTTAATGCAGGAAGGGAGACTAGTAGCATATTTTAGTGAGAAGCTGAATGGGGCAACTCTTAATTACCCAACTTATGATAAAGAGATGTATGCATTGGTTCGGGCATTAGAGACGTGGCAGCACTACCTATGGCCTAAGGAGTTTGTGATTCACACCGATCATGAGTCCCTTGAAACACTTGAAGGACCAACACAAGCTGAACAAGAGGCATGCTCGTTGGGTGGAATTCATAGAGACACTTCCGTATGTCATTCGCTACAAGCAAGGTAAGGAAAACGTCGTTGCCGATGCACTTTCTCGTAGGCATGTCTTAATCTCAACTCTTAATACTAAACTACTGGGTTTTGAACATATTAAAGAGTTATATGCTGATGACCATGACTTTAGTACTGAGTATCAAGCTTGTGAGAAATTTGCTAGTGGTAAGTACTTTAGGCATGAGGGAAACTTGTTTCGGGAGAATAAATTATGTGTGCCTAATTGTTCATTAAGAGATTTGCTAGTGAGAGAATCCCATGGGGGAGGATTGATGGGACATTTTGGAGTAATGAAGACTTTGGCGGTGTTGCAGGAACACTTCTATTGGCCACATATGAAACGAGATGTTGAGAGGCTTTCTGGTAGATGTGTAACTTGTAGGCAGGCTAAATCAAGAGTGCAGCCCCATGGTTTGTACACTCCCTTACCAATACCTAGTGAACCCTGGACTGATATTTCGATGGATTTTGGGTTAGGTTTGCCTAGGTCTAAACGGGAGGAGACTCAATATTTGTGGTCATGGATAGGTTTTCCAAGATGGCCCATTTTATTCCATGCCACAAGACAGATGATGCTTCCATTGTTGCTGATTTGTTCTTTTGGGAAATTGTGAGACTTCATGGTATGCCTAGGACAATTGTTTCTGATAGGGACACCAAGTTCTTAAGCTACTTTTGGAAGACGTTGTGGGCTAAGTTAGGGACTAAGCTATTGTTTTCGACTACTTGTCACCCTCAAACCGATGGTCAAATAGAAGTTGTGAATAGAACCTTGTCTACTTTGTTGCGGGCTGTCATTAAAAAGAACATCAAAACATGGGAGGAGTGTTTACCACATGTTGAGTTTGCTTATAATTGATCTATTCATTCTGCTACTCAATTTTCACCGTTTGAAATTGTTTATGGTTTTAATCCTTTAACTCCTTTGGATTTAATGCCATTACCTTTGTCTGAGCGTGTGAATTTAGATGGAAAAAGAAAAGCTGAACTTGTTAAGTAGATACACGAGAAGGCAAGACTCAACATTGAGCGAAGGACTAAACAATATGCTGAACAAGCCAAAAAAGGGCGTCACAAGCTCATCTTCGAGCCCAGCGATTGGGTGTGGTTGCACTTACGCAAGGAACGGTTTCTGGAACAAAGGAAATCCAAACTGTTGCCTAGAGGGGATGGTCCTTTTCAAGTTCTTGAAAGGATCAATGATAATGCATACAAGCTAGACTTGCCAAGTGAGTATGGTGTAAGTGCCTCCTTTAATGTTTCTAACCTAAGTCCTTTTCATGCAGGTGACAATTTGAGGACAAATCCCTCTCAAGAGGAGGGGAATGATGAGGACATCATTAGCACAAGCAAGAGCACGTGGGATGAGACATATTTAGATCCAATTCAAGTTCCCATTGGTCCGGTTACAAGAGCTCGTGTGAAGAAGTTCAAAGAAATGCTTATTAGGCTGATTCAAGCAACTTGGGCTCAAGCTATTGCATGGAGGCCCATTGAGGGAATTGGATGTGACATCCAGACCAACAAATGCGTGATTCAAGCTCTAGAAGGGACCGAGTAATTTCCATTTTAGTTACTTTCCCGTTTTGAGGCGATAAGTGGTGAGAAGAACCAGCTATTTACCTTTTAATGACTAGTTTCCTTTTTCTTTTACAAACATGCATTTGTGTTATTTCTACTATTGTAAGGTTTTTAAGCCATTAAGGGAACTTACCTTATTTGCTTTAGATTAGACATTTTGGTAATTGATTTGCTCGAAATTCCATGGGCAATTAGGAGCTGAAATTCACATAGGGGAACCACTATATATTGTAATGAATTTCATTTAATGGAGGATAAGTTTTAACACACAATTTGAGGTTTAATTCTCTTCGATTCCTAAACGAACTATTCAAACTTATTAAAAAATTTTGTGGCATTCATAGACTTATCAATCAGTCCATCCATAGCTGATTGTGGCGTCCTCACATACCAAGGTTCGTGCTTCTTGTTAGGCATCGGGTCGCGGTTCCATTCAAAACCGGTTAGGGTCGCATCAGTTTTTGGCAGGGTTCATATCAGGATCGGTGCCTGGAGCGAGCTCAATCTCGAATTCGACTTCTCTTTCTGGCGGTAGACTTGTCAGATCATCAGGAAACATATCTGCATATTCATGAACTACAGGCACATCTTCAATTCTTATCTTTTCTTCTTGACTTTTGTCTACAATGTTCGCCAGATAGCCCATGCAGCCACTTGCTAATAACTTCCTTGCTTTCATTGCGGATAAAAACATGCTGGGTTTCTTCCTAGACTCGCCAACATAAATGAATTTCTGATCACCTTCTGGATGGAAGGTCACCTTTCATTTTCGGCATTCTATAGAGGCATTGTACTTGCTTAGGAAATCCATCCCAAGAATTATATCGTAGTCATGCATGTCGATCACAATAAGGTCGACGAATAGCTCCCTATCAGAAATCCATAGGGGTACTGTACGCAAACAGTGCATAGATAATATCACTTCCCTGTAGGGTAGTGTCGTAGTGAATCCCTATCTCATAGGCTCTAAACGAATCTCTATCTTTTTAGCATATGACATAGATACAAAAGAATGTGTGGCATCCGTATCAAAGAGAACATAAGCATTATAAGATAAACTTGTTATCTGACCTGTGACCACATTGGAGGCTTCAGCAGCCACTTGTTCTTTCGTCATGGCATAGATTTGGGCATTCGTCGGTGGAGCTTCAATTCTCCCTTGACTAATAAGTGGCCCTTCAAGGGAAGCTTGCATCTGATGAAGCTAGGCTTAAGGAGGAGCTCTCTGAGGGGCATTGACATTCATCAATTTGGGGGAGTTCTTGACAAAGTGGTCTTCATGCACACAAATAAAGCATTGGTTTGTTCCCAAACGACATTCCCCTAGATGCTTCTTTCCACATTTGGCACATAGTTGAAACCGCCTGTTATTGTTATTGTGCTAACCATCATTGTGCCTCTTGTTGTCTTGGCCCTGGTGATGTTGAGGATTGCCCTTCCTCTTGTTATTCCTCTAGTTCTGGTTGCTATTGTTGCTGCTGTTGTTCCTATGTGGAGGGTGGTTCTAGTTGTTTGCATTATTTACCTGTTGGCCAGACTAAGGCTGATTCCTTCTTAACTTTGACAAATGAAACTCAGCACGTTGAGCCCTCATAACAACCTACTCTTGAGTCCTAGGTGGACTTGCCCCATCAACTATCGCAGCAATTTCTGGCCTAAGGGCTCTGATCAGTCTTCTAACCCTTTCACTTTCATCCATAACCATTCCTGGACATAAATGGGCTAGCTGGTCAAACTTCGTCACAACATCTATGACTGACATATCCCCCTGGCATAGGTTTTTGAACTCCTCAAAATGTTTCCTTGTAATGTTCATGTGGAAAAACTTTGAGTTAAATTCATGAACAAAGTTAGCCCATGTCATTTCATCAGTATTCCTGCTCATTTCTATGCCATCCCACCAAATTCTAGCCTCTATGGTGAGACAGTACGATGCACAGAGAACCTTCCCGTTGTCTATGAAATCCATGAGTCTTAAGGTGGCTTCGATTCTCTTCAACCATCCCTGTGCGACTAATGGGTCCTTTGAACCCTCAAAGTCTGCTGGCTTAACTTTCTTCCATCTGACCAGAAGAGGTTCTTGATAGGCCGCTCTTGGTTCAGCAGCAAGAGCTGGAACTTCATTAACTGGGGGCTGTGGAGGAGGAGGCACATCATTGCCTCGTCGATCATCATTCTGGCCGTTGGCCCTTAACGTAGCAATTTCCCTTCTTTGATCCTCAAGTTGCCTCTACAACTCAGCGGTCATAGTCATAAGCCTTTCGTTGGTTGGGTGCGTGTCTGCATTCTTCTATGACCGTCCATCGTTAATTCTCCTAAAAGAATTAGGAACTTAGAATAATCTTCTAATTATGAGACAGGTTTTCACTACTAGATCATTAATCGTTAAATATTTAGACCTTAATCTTATCATCATACTTGCATCAAAACATCTAACTTTATAACATACTTACTTGGAGGACTTGGATTGATGTGTGGCGATATGAATTGTAATCGAAAATTTGCTCTGATACCAAAGCCTGTAACGCTCCCCTTACGGACGTCACAGATGTCGTTACATTCATACTTGTTTAGACATGAAACATAAACATAATTAAGGAAAACGTAACTAGGATCCATACATTTTTTTATTTTTAATTTTCAAAATAACATTGCTTAACTTATTCCATACCATAATTTATTCAATTACACCTTAAATTAATCATAAACTTATTTTAATAAAATAGATATACCAAATTGTAATATCACCACTTATAAAAAACATCACATCGTTTATAACTTATTTGCTCCCACAGTTCGGCAGGCCGGGCATGATCAGCAGGTCAGAATTCCTCAACCGGCAGAGGCTTTGCAAATCTGGGCTTAAAAACCTATCAACGTTCTGCAGGCCGAACCTTCAAACATCGGCAGGCCGACCAATGATGTTCGGTAGGCCGACCGAGCCAAAACTTTTTCAGAAAACTTAATTTTAAGACAAAACCCAACTTTTCATAAAAATGCGGAAGATCAAAATTCTTAAAATGATGAAATAAAATAAAAAAAAAACATAATTCTTGTATTCTTTAAAACTTATCATAAAATATGTCCAAATTATAAAACTTGATTAAAAACATATAAACTTTCTTCTTGGCATTCTTCTGGTTACAATTCATCGTACTTTATGCTCACACGCCTTCCCATGTCCTCCGCCTAATCCATGATTTTCTTACCCTTATCTGCAACATGACATAAACTTGAATAAGCTAATGCTTAGTAAGTACATATAATTCTCACAATTTAAAAACATTTCATATACATCATCATCATCATAAGCTAATGCTTAGTAAGTACATAAAAGTGCCTTAAGCACAATTTCATAGAAACATATCTTTCATTACATTGACCATATTAAAACTTATTCCATTTTATCTTAAGGGCCCAAATGTTGCACCATAAACATCGTTGTAGGCGCGCCGTCATGAGAGGAGAAGGGTAGCTAATCCCAAACAAAACACGACATCATAACATATCATATCATAACATTGGTGTGCAACACTTATTAGGTGATACATATATATATAATTTTCATACTTTTAAACATGTCTTCATCATACATGCATAACTTTAAATCATGAAAATCTTTCATAAGAAATCCTTTTAAGGAAAATAACCATAAAATCATCATGAATATCATTGTGAACATAACATCAAACCTTTTAAAACACATCATGTTGTAGGTGAGAATGTACTTACCTTAAAGCTAGCTTACTTAACCTTAATATGCTTTGGTGACGACGCCGCGGTCTCGATGTGCTCGTTCCTTTGCGTGTTCATGCCATTTATTCATTTAAAGAATTCAAATAAAATTAACACTTATTATCATAGCATAAATCATCCATTCATATAACATTCATTCATATCACATAACATAACATTCATGTCATATAAACATAATTCATAACATGCATCCTTAAGTATAATCATAAAAAACATCTCATACATTCCAAACATGAAAATCTGCCAACAATAATAATAATGTAGATGAGTAATCTTTTAAACACATTTTTCCAACAATTTAAAATACATATATTTTAATTTTAAAATTCATGCAAACATCTTATTATCATAAATTTCAATATTATAAAATTATTTCATCATCAATAAAATCATTTAAACTTATAAAACATTTCATAAAACAAAAATCCAAAAACAACATTGTTAAAACAGTTTCCATGACCTAACCTCATAGAAATTTCATAACATAAAATACACTCATCAGAACATTACCAAACTTTGCAGTCTATATCATAACATATACATGAACATTCTTACTAAATTTCATAAAAAAAACAAAACACATTTACCCTTTGAATAAAAATTAGATTTTTCCTACATCGTAGCCAAACAACAATATTTTACTGTGAATGGTAGAGGATAGAAAATTCATAACTTATCATAGAAACATCGAAATGACTTGAGACTTGGAGGAACATCACATAACACACACATGAATAACATATTAAAAATTTAGAACAAAATACAATACCTAGAGAAAGATATTTCAGACGAATTGAGGAGGAGAAATTCTTTTCAGAATTACCGAAAAAACTGAGTTCTTACCTTAAAAGATTTTCTTCTCAAAATTCTTGGATTCAACCAACGAATTATCAGATTTTCTTTCAATTTCTTGCAGAGAATTTTTGAGGGGGAGAGAGAGGAGTAGAATTCATGGAGAAGAGAAGAGGAAGAGATGAAGGAGAAAACGTCTCAGAAATGAATGAGAGGAGACGTGAGAGGATGAGAGAAAAATGGGGAAAAAAGAACGTTAAAATTTTTTTAACGTAAAGTTAATGGCATAACGTACAAAGAAGGAGAGTCAAAACTCTTCATTAAGTTAGAAATTTTCTAATTCAAATGGTGGCTAATTGGCGTGGAGGAAGGAGAGCAAAGAGGGAAAGTCAAAACTATTAGTCTCACTTACCATATTTTTGCCCTCTAAAAATAGGAAACCATTTAAAACAATACCAATCAATGCGAAGTCAAACCTTTTATTTCCTTAAATGAGGAAATTAATACATAAATATGTCAATTAATCACCCAATTAACGTAATTATCTCAGCCATAAATTTGGAGAGATTTCTGCTGGCTACTCGTTAGCTGTCTTCGGCCTGCCGATTCACCACTTTGGCCTACCGGTTCCACCAAGTTTGGCCTGTCGATCTTTGGTAGACTTTTTGGCCTGTCGAACTTGAAAGTTTGGCCTACCGAACTATCTTTAAAATACCATTCATTAATGCATTCAAATAATCATTGCGTCATATTTAAACATACATTAAAATTAACATGAACACTTGAACACAACGATTCCATGCGGTCGGCACTTGTCATAAAACTTGAAATAAAAAGTTAGTAACATTAAAATCATATATCATAACATATAACTTAAATTATTAATAAAATTTCCTTAACATCGTTACTAACTTAACATGATCTGTTACATAAAAATAGGTGGGTGTTACAAAGAGAGAGCAATATGCGTGAATGAAAAATGCTATAAGGTCGGTCAATAATCTCTATATTTGTAGCAATTTTTTTTTTTTAAAGAAGAAATGCATACACGTGGGGAATGGAGAGAAATAAGGGGAAAGTCAAATGATTTGCTTCACTTATCCGATTTCACCTTTTTCAAAATAGGAAACCTTATCATAATCCAATCATCATAAAAAAAGTCAAATATTCCATCTCATAAAATAAGGAAAAAGGTAAAAAATATGCTAATCATATAGAATATTTCATCTAATCATCAATGCCATAATTTGGGAGATTGTCTGCTGATTGCTTGTCAACAGTCTTTGGCCTGCCGATTACTCAAGATCAGCCTGTCGATGAAATCCATCGTCCTGTCGTTCCAAGAGAGATAATCGGCCCATTGAATTAGAAGGATTAGTTTGCCAAACTACTACATACACTAAGATACGACAAAACATTAAATATCTACCATTTATGCATTATAAATGACATGAACACCATGGGCACATCAATTCCATGTGACTGTCACCAATCATCATACTCAAATAAAATGGTTAAAAACTTTATTTCATAAAGAAAATGCTTAATGTCGTTAAATATGTAACATTAACAATTACATGAAAAATGGTAGGTGTTACACTATCATCACCATCTAGGAATTATTATTTTAATTTTAAATTTGTAAAGTTTTGTAATTAAATAATCTTTTAAAGTGAAGACAGATCTAGAAGATGGAGATGATAAGAATGCCAATGTTTCTCATGATTTCTAAATTTTTTTATATTTTTGAATTGTTGAAAATAAGATTGAAAACTGCTTAAAAACTAATTTCTAGAAAAATGTGAATTTAGCTCGATTGGTAGGCTGAACCCTATAGATTTTGCAAGCTTATTGTTTCATACTGGGAGGCCAAACTTTAAGTTTGGTAGGCCGTCCGTGGGGCAGAATTCTTTCAACTCTGACGGCAGGCTAAACTTATAAGGACCGGCAAGCTGATGGTTGTGATCGGTAGACTGATAATTAAGTTCCTTAGGCCGGCAGAGAGTAGTACAGTTTAAGAAATGGTGCATTTTTTGGTGTAGTTTTGATTTTATTTTTGAGACAGTTCTGAGAAACATGAAATTATATGATGACCAAAAAAATAAAGCATTTGATCTATGAGGGATTGAAGAATTAAAGATGGATGCCACATAAAGAAGGATACAACTTAGAGATACAAGACGAAGAATATATATTATGTTTCGATTGATCTCTTGAAATCTTTATATTCTTTTATCTTGAATGGAACCATAACATTATAGCTATTTACTTATTATTATTTTGCTTGTCGCTTTGGATGATGCTTTGCTTGTCTGCATTATAATATGATTTACTGTGTATGTTGATAACATGCTATGTAGAATAGGGAGTGTCGCTCATTAAAAATTGTTTATGCATGTTAACATAAAACCTTAACTTTCAAAATATTGAGTGAGAGAAGATTTTCGAAGAGAGGACCTACAGCCTCCATTGTTGGTCCATAGGTAGCACATGGTGGTTTTGAGCCTAGGAAGGGATTTCATCATGTACCGAGTTAGATCTCCAAAGGGAATTTATTTTAGCGTGATTTATGGTTGTACTCCCCTAGGTGACGATTATAAATCATGGATAAAAAGTTAAAACGATAGTTATACACTAAAAATTAATTTTGTTATTAACTTCCCCTAGGAGCTCTGTTAATGAAATTAATGGCTCAAGAAAACATTTATTAATATATGTTGGATTAGACAGGTCCTAGATAGCATATATTAGTAGGATGAGATCCGTGTTCCTAATTGAATTTGGCAAGTCTCCCCTAGGCTGCTTGTTGAATTTTGAGTTAGGAATTATCATTATAAGGTTGTGATTTTTTCAAGGTTTTAACATATAAATACAATTGTATGTTTACTTATTTGTATTATCTTACTAAATTGTTGTGGATTGTTTCGTTATATTTGGTATATGATTCTTTATTGTAGATTAAAATGTCTAAAAATGGTTTATCTTTGATACTCGATAAGAACCAATTAACAAGCAAGAATTATAATGATTGGAAAAAGAACCTAAATGTCATCTTTTTCTTTGAGAAACTAAAATTTGTGCTGACACCACCGTGTCCTCCTAACCTACCAGGGAATCTACTAATGACCAAATCCAAGCGTATGATTGCTAGAAAGATGCTAATGATCAGACCCGTTGTTATGTTATGGCTAGCATGAATAACATGCTGCAGGCTCAACATCAAGATTATGAGATTGCAAAGTAGATCTTGGATAATCTTGAAGACATGTTTCGAGGCCAATTCCTAACAAAACAACAAGGGGTTCTTCAGAAACTCTTAAACTGCAAACAAAGACCGATAACTCTTGTAAAGGAGCATTTAATGTTGGTCATATGTTACCTCACTGAGGCTCAAACCTATCGAGTTGATATTGATGCTGAGTCATAGATGACTAAGGTCTTTGAGATTCTATCTAAGGAGTTCATCCTGTTTAGAGCTTCATATAATTTGAGCAATAGACAGGATGTGACCTTGACTGAGCTGATGAAGTAGTTGAGGAGTTCAAAAATCTGATCAGAGAAACTCATACCAGAGCTAAGGCCAACTTGACAGTTGCATCCAATTCCAATCCTAATCCAGGGAATGGAAGAAAACAGAGGGCTAAGAATAGGAAGTATTCTGTTCCTGCAAGTGGCAAGAATAAGAAGAGAAAGAAAACCCAAGGACGCTGAAGTGCTTCTATTTTTGGAAAAGTTGGGCACATCAAGAAGAATGGCAAGGACTTCCTTTCCTGAAGAGGTAAGTTTAAACTTCTAGTTATTGAAACTTGTTTGGTTAAAGAATCAAGTGACACTTAGGTCATAAATTCTAGAGCAGCTATTCATGTTTGTGTTTCTTTGCAAGGGTTCAAAGAAACGAGAAGTCTGCTACATGAGGACTTTGCGCTTCAGATGGACGATGGATCCTTAGTGTTGATTGAAGCAGTAGGAGAGATTCATCTTTATTTTGATAATTACAGGATTTTAGTTTTAGAAGATTGTTTTTATGTTCCTAGACTTAAAAGGAGTTTGATATTTGTAGCTTGTTTATTTAGAAATTCTTATTTGGTATCTTTTATTAATAAAGTGGTGATTCGTAAAAATAAATCTTTTTTTGTGATGGATGGATGCAAAACAATCTATATTTTATGAAACCTAAGCTGGATATGCAACTTAACATTGAGGTTAATGATAGTAACTCTAAAAGACTTAAGGCTTTGCACTCTAAGAAGACATCTTTAGAATTTGGGATTATGTCATATTAGCCTGGACAGAATTCAAAGGTTGGTAAGAGATAGACCTTTAAGTCACTTGGAGGTGGAATTTATACGGCAATGTGAATCTTGTTTGGAGGGCAAAATGACCAAAAGACCATTTGGGTCTAAGGGCAATAGGGCCAAAGGGGTTCTAGAACTTGTACATAGTGATTTTTGTGGTCCCATGAACATCAGGGCATGTGGAGGGTATAAGTACTTTGTCAGTTTCATTGATGATTACTCAAGATATTGGTATGTCTACCTAATGTATCATAAAAGTGAATCTTTTGACAAGTTTAGGGAATTTTAGGCTAAAGCAGAAAAGCAATTAGGCAAACCCATAGAGGCACTTCGATCCGATCAAGGTGGTGAATACCTCTTCAATGAGTTCTTGAAACACTTATTAGAGAATGGGATTTTATCCCATTTGACTATGTCCGGCATCCGTAGCAGAATGGCGTAGCTAAGAGAAGAAATAAGACTTTGTTAGACATGGTTAAGTTCATAATGAGTTATTCAACATTACCTTAATCCTTTTAGGGATATGTACTACAAACCGTATGTTATCTTTTGAACAATCGGCCTTTAAAATTGATTCCTAAAACTCCTCAGGAGTTATGGATGGCTAAGAAGACATTCTTAAACCATATTCGTATATGGGGATGTGCAGCTCTTGTCCTGTATAAGGAAGCAAAGTTGGAAGCAGGTTTAGAAGTTTGCATGTTTGTAGGATATCGAAAAGAGACTAAAGGGAGTTACTTCTATAACACAAAAGAAAATAAAGTCATGGTTTCAACAAATGCAACATTCCTTAAGGAAAGTTATATAAAGGACTTTAACCCTCGAAGTAAAGTGGTACTCGAGGAGTTAGGGAGTGATTCGATCACTCCAGGGCTTCCGGAGTAAAACCAATCCAATCAATGTAGAAAAGTCGACTGAACAACAACCTAAGGGGCTTCAATGTGGTAGGAGGATTGGGTGCCAAACTAAGAGGTATATGCTCAATGGCGAAGCCTACTTGGCTGAACTTCTTGAACATGATGGGGATCCTTACACTTATGTAGAGGCTATGAAGGATGTTGATTCAAAACTTTGGATAGAAGACATAAACACTAAGATGAAGTCTACAGAGACCAATCAGGTCTAGGAACTTGTGGATCTTCTTAAAGGTGTAAAACCCATAGGGTGTAAGTGGATCTATAAGAGAAAAAGAGGAGTATATCAGAAAGTCAAAACCTATAAGGCTAAATTAGTAGCTAAGGGATACACGCGAAAGGAAGTAATCGATTATGAGGAAACCTTTTTGCTTGCAGCCATGCTTAAGTCAATCCATATTCTTTTACCCATAGCTACTGCTCTCAACTACGAGATTTAGTAGATGGATGTGAAGATGGCCTTTCTGAATGGCTATCTTGATGAGTCCATATATGTTGTGTAGCTAGACGGGCTCAAGGCTGAAGGTTAAGAGGGTAAGGTCTGTAAGCTGCTAAAGTCAATTTATGGACTTAAGCAGGCTTCCTATTCTTGAAACATAAGATTTGATCAAATGATCAAGACTTATAAGTTCAAACAAAATATGGATGAAACATGTGTTTACAAACACATTAAGAAAAGGAAGATGATTTTTCTACTGCTCTATGTAGATAACATTATGCTAATTGGCAATGATGTTGAGGTATTATCATCAGTCAAATTATGGTTGACCAAGCACTTTGACATGAAAGACTTGGGTGAAGGTAATTATGTTCTTGGTATCTAGATCTTTCGAGGAAGGAAGTACAAAATGATAGCTTTATCCTAAGCGGCCTACATAGATAAAATTCTCGAGAGGTATACAATGCAGAATTCCAAAAAAGGTAGGCAACCATCTAGGTCTAGAATTACTCTTTTTAAAAAAGACTCACCAAAGTCTGATGAAGAAAGAGAATACATGAAAAAGGTGCCTTATGCTTTGGTAGTGGTTCGTCTCATATATGCTATGCTTTGCACATGACTGGACATTTGTTATGTGGTCGGGATAGTAAGTCGATTTTAGTCAAATCCAAGAGCAATCCACTGGGTCATAGTTAAGCATATTTTCAAGTACCTGAGAAGGACTTGTAGGTATATGCTTATATATTCAAGTGAGGATCTACCACCTCTAGGGTACACTGATTTAGATTTTCAATCTTGTCTGGATTTGAGAAGATCGACTTTTGGTCTTGTGTTTACTCTGGGTGGCAGTTTCATTATTTGGAAAAGTGTCAAGCAAGATTGAACTTCAAATTTAACAATGAAGGCTGAGTATGTGGCAATTAGTGATGATCTACCACCTCTAGGGTACACTGATTTAGATTTTCAATCTTGTCTGGATTTGAGAAGATCGACTTTTGGTCTTGTGTTTACTCTGGGTGGCAGTTTCATTATTTGGAAAAGTGTCAAGCAAGATTGAACTTCAAATTTAACAATGAAGGCTGAGTATGTGGCAATTAGTGATGCTTCGAAAGAAGCAGTGTGGCTCTACAAGTTCCTTGGGGATCTTGAGGTAGTTCCTAATATGGATAAAGTGCTATCACTATATTGTGATAACACTACAGCAATAGCTAATGCTAAGGAACCAGGGTTTCACAAGAAGAGTAAGCATATTCATTAGAAGTATCATGTGATAAAGGACTTCATTGTGGGCAGGCATGTCGCTATATGCAAATCGTGGCTAAAAACAATTTAGCTGATCCATTCATGAAGACACTAACTGCAATAGTTTTCGAGAGGCATGTGGAGGCTATAGGGATGCGATATATGTCATACTTCCTCCCTTGGTGCAAGTGGGACATTGTTATTCATGATGCCTTAATGAGCAAAATATTGTAATATGTTTTTGGAGACAATTTATCAGTAAAAAGTTTATTTATTATCCATATACCAAATGTTATCTTCTTTATGTTCATATTTATTGAATGTATGATAAGAAAACAAAAGTTTGAGATTGTTGGTCTAAATCTTTAAAAATCATGCACATGATGGACAGATTATGCAGAAGACATGAATCTTTAATATGATGGTCTAAATCATAAGATCCCCAATCAAGGGAATAAAGTTGAGTGCTTTATTCATGCTAGGATTGTTATATTATCGACATCCCTAATAAGAGATGGCTTGTCTTGGTCATCAGAGTTGGACTTCACGAGTAGAAAAATTGGTGCATTATCATAGGTGATGATATATTGGATCAAGACATAAAGTTAAATTGATTTAGATTAATAATTCTGTTTATGCAAATCAATTCACTTTAAACAATTATATGTGTTATATCTTAATCTTGGAATGACTAATAGGCCTGTATTCTTGTAAATTAATTAATTCAATCATATTTGTAGATTAATTCAAGATAAGCATGTTGAATATTTGGATAATATTTTATTTTCTATGGGATTATCTAGATATGACTATTTTAATCAGATAACTTCCCTATTGGGTTGTTTGAATTAAAACTAAGACTCTATCCAAGATTCTCAGGTGGAAAATAAGATATTCTCAAGGATCAAATTATCGCAAGGTCGGTGTGCCGATGTGTTAGTTTGGCCAGCCAATGGAGTAAGTTCGGCCTGCTGATCCTACGATAATCTGTATAAGCATTTTAGATGTGTTTTTCATCAGAAGTTGATCCAGATTCAAATTTTGAGGCCTTATCTGATAGCGACTAACCTCATATTCAACCACTATAAATAAGGGGTGAGTTTTCTTAGTTATTTAGATCAGTTAAGAAGCAAAGAGTGAGTACTTTAGTTTGAGAAACTCTAAAACTCCCTGAAAGCTATTGTTCAAGGTTAAGAACCTTAGCTCTAAGCCTTCTCAAGTGGTTGGAAGGCGAGTCACCAGAGGAAGAGCTGTACGACATGTGACCACCCACACCCCAATCATGGATAGAGAATAGCACAAAAGACCAGTTGGTTGAGGCACTTTTTGAACATTCTTATCTTCATTGATTGCTGTGCTCTTTGGCATACAAAAGAGATTGGTAATATCTATCATTAATTTATGTATATAGCATGTCAAGCTTATGTTTTGAAAAATACTCTGATTTAAAAATTTTAAAATTCTACTGTGTACTCATTTTTCAAAAGTCACTCTTTGGTTCATCAAAAGACATAAGTCAAGAACACAGGCCCAGTAGTTATTTTAAGATTAAGACACAATATATATAATTGTCTAAGGTGAATTGAGTTGAATAAGCATAATTTTTAACCAAATTAATAAAACTTTTTGTCCCGATTCAATACATCATCACCTATGACAATGTACCAATGTTTCTAGTCATGGACTCCCACTCTGATGATCAAGACAAGCCATCTTCTCTTAGGGATGTAGACAACATAATAATCTTTGCATGCATACAGTGCCAACTTTGTTTTCTCGATTGCGGATCTTGTGATTTAGATAGTCACCTTTAAGATTTATGTCTTCCCTATAATTTATCCATTATATGTACGATTCTTAAAGGTTTAAATTGAGAGTCTCAGACTTTTGTATGCTTATCATCGATTGAACACAAATAAACATAAAGAGGAAAACATTTGGTATATGAATAATAAATAAACTCTTCATTGATAAAATGTCTCCAAAAATATATTACAACATTTTACTCCTTAGGCACTATGTCTAACAATCTCCCACTTACACAAAGTGAGTGTTGGAAACAAAGTGCGCAGCGGAATTTTTAAAATTTTTCATCAGAGTATTTTCCAAAACACAAGTTTGACATGTTATATGTATAAATTAAACAGATCTTACTAACCTCAGTATGCCGAAGAACTGCCGCGACCTGTGTAGAGAAGTAACGTTCCAGAAGAGCCTCAACCAACTGGTCTTCTTGGCTATTCTCTATCCACAACTGGAGTGAGTGTGGGCTCACACGTACAGCTCTTCCACCGGTGACTCTCCTTCCAACCAATAGAGAGAACCCAAAGCTAGTGTTCGTGATTTGTGAACAAAAGCTCTCAGGGAGTTTTCAGATGCTCACTAGAAGAGTATCACTCTTAATCTCTCAAATTGATCTAAGTAAATCATTAGACTCACTCCCTTTTTATACCTATTGGTCCTTGGGGTCAGTCCATATCAGATTAGGTCTCAAAAATCGAAACAGAATCAAGTTCGGATCAATATCTGATAAGATACGCGTGAAAACGCGTAATCTTAGCTGTCGCGGTCGGCATGCCGAACTGTGAGATAGGCAGGCCGAACTGGCCAGTTCGGCAGGCCGAACACGTCATCCGGCATGCCGAACTGCCGAGAAAAAATCTCCGCGAATCTTTTATTTTCCACCCGAGATTCTAAAGGATAAAGTCTCAGTTTTGATTCAAATAGCCCAATAGAAAAGATATCTGATCAAAACAAACTTTATCAAGATAATCTCTAAGAAAATAAATCAATTCACAATAATTCTACAAGTTTATCTTGTTCTAATTGTCCAAAATTAAAACAACCGATAAACAGACAAGAATTATCTGAATGCCATAATTCAACAAGTTCATCTTGAACTAATTTCTTACATAATTAATCCAACCGATAAACAGACATGAATTATTTGATTCTTATAAATTTTAAACCAATCTGATAAATCCGACATAAGTCACCAATTATTGGAAAAGCACGCCGTGTCGTTACAGGATTTTGTGAGCTAGCAAATGGGACCAAAATGGACCTATAAAGTTCAAGCTCATGATAATTATGAAACCCAATATCCCAGATATACATTTCACAATTATCAACTCCAACGCTACTCCACTAAAAGCTTGGAGCTGCACTCTCGAACTTTATAGAATTACGAAGCTCGTGTAGCTAAGTCTCCATGACATATCATAGTGTATCGCATCCCCATATGATCATCCATAATCGGCTTAAGGACAAGTTCTGTCTTACCTTCCTGATTATTTTTATCTTACGTTCCATTGTCTCACCATTAGAAAACTTACCATCCAAAGATAGTATACCATTCGGTTACACCTATGTATCCAAATGGTTGAGCGCTCCAGTTTTCCAATTACAGGACAACGCATATAAGAGGATATCATTACTCCTAAAGAGGAGCTATGGATTCCATATCTATGAATAACAAGTCTACGCTACCAAGAGTCATGCCTCCAACGTACCGGCATGCATGCCACTATAGAGATGTGGGAGTCACCCATTGGTACATCAAAAGACACAAATCGAGACAACGGGCCCATTATTCATCTCAGGATTAAGATACAATACAAATGATTGTCTAAAGTGAATCGATTTGCCAAGACAGAATTATTAATCCAAATCAATTCACTTTATGTCCCGATCCAACACATCGTCACCTATGACAACGCGCCAATGTTTCTATTCACGGAGTCCAACTCCGATGGCCAAGACAAACCATCTCCCAAAAGGGATATAGACAACATAACAATCTTTACATGAATAAAGCGCCCAACTTTATTCCCTCGATTGCGGATCATATATTTTAGACCATCACCTTAAGAGTCGTGTCTACCGCATAATCATCCCATCATATGCCCAACTCTTAAGGTTTAGACTGACAGTCTCAGACTACTGTTTGCTTATCATACATTCAACAAATATGAACGTAAAGAGGACAATATTTGGTATATATAAATGAATAAATTCTTTTTTGATAAAAATGTCTCCAAAAACGTATTACATTTTTACTCCTTAGAGCATACATGTCTAACAATCTCCCACTTGCACTAAGTGAGTAAATACTGTAAATTTCGCATCCCCATAGCTTCCACATGCCTTTCGAAGACTCTCCCAGAAAGTCTCTTCGTAAATGGATCAGCTAAATTGTCCTCTGACGCGATCTTGCACACCGTGACATGCCCGCTCTCAACGAAGTCCTTTATCACATGATACTTTCGATCAATATGCTTACTCTTCTTGTGAAATCTTGGTTCCTTAGCATTAGCTACCGCCGCACTGTTATCACAGTACAGTGATACCGCTTTATCCATACCAGGAACTACCTCAAGATCCCCAAGGAACTTGCGGAGCCACACTGCTTCTTTCGAAGCATCACTAGCCGCCACATACTCGGCCTCCATCGTTGAATCCGAAGTGCAATCTTGCTTCGCACTTCTCCAACTGATGGCACCGCCACTCAGAGTAAACACAAACCCTGAAGTCGATTTCCTAGAATCCAGGCAGGATTGAAAATCCGAATCAGTGTATCCTAGAGGAGTTAAATCCTCACCCGAATACACAAGCATATACCCACGAGTCCTTCTCAGGTACTTGAAAATATGCTTTACCGCAACCCAATGGTTCGGTCTTGGATCCGCCTGAAATCGACTCACTATCCCGACCGCATAGCTAATATCCGGTCGAGTGCAAAGCATGGCATACATGAGACTACCCACTGCCGAAGCATAAGGCACCTTCTTCATGTATTCTCTTTCTTCATAAGACTTTGGAGAGTCTTTCTTAGAAAGAGTAATTCCAGACCTAGATGGTTGCCCACCTTTCTTGGAATCCTGCATTGCAAACCTCCTGAGAATTTTATCTATGTAGCCTGCCTGTGACAAAGCTATCATTTTGTTCTTCCTATCCCGAAAGATCTGGATACCGAGAACAAAATTAGCCTCACCTAAGTCCTTCATGTCAAACTGCTTGGTCAACCATAATTTGACCGATGACAATGCCCCAACGTCATTGCCAATTAGCAGAATGTCATCTACATAGAGTAGTAGAAAAACCACCTTCCCATTCTTAATGTGTTTGTAAACACATGGTTCATCCACATTTTGTGAGAACCCATAAGTCTTGATCACTTGATCAAATCTTATGTTCCAAGAACGAGAAGCCTGCTTAAGTCCATAAATAGACTTTAGTAACTTACAAACCTTACCCTCTTGACCCGCGACCTTGAACCCATCTGGTTGTTCCATATAAATGGACTCATCAAGATAGCCATTCAGAAAAGCCGTCTTGACATCCATCTGCCAAATCTCGTAGTCGAGAGCGGCAGCTATGGACAAGAGAATCCGGATGGACTTAAGCATGGCTACAGGCGAAAAGGTTTCCTCATAATCGATTCCTTCCTTTTGCGTATAACCCTTAGCTACTAGTCTAGCCTTAAAGGTTTCGACCTTTCCATCCACTCCTCTTTTCCTCTTGTAGATCCACTTACTCCCTATGGGTTTTACCCCTTCGGGAAGATCCACAAGCTCCCAGACCCGATTAGTCTCCATAGACTTCATCTCAATGTTCATGGCCTCTGTCCAGAGTCTTGAATCAACATCCTCCATAGCTTCTACGTAAGTATAAGGATCCCTGTCATGTTCATCCGGTTCAGCCAAAAAGACCTCCCCATTGAACATATACCTCTCAGGTTGACGACCGATCCTCCCACTACGCCGAAGCCCCTGAGGTTGTTGTTCAGGTTTGTTTGGTTTTTCTACACCGATCGGAATGGTTTCGTTCGGAACCTCCGGAGTAAACGGATTACCCCTCAACTCCTCAAGCACCACTTTGCTTTGAGGTTTAAAGTCGTTCATGTAACTCTCCTCAAGGAAAGTTGCATTAGTTGAAACCACGACTTTATTTTCCTTTGGGTTATAAAAATAACCCCCTTTAGTCCCTTTTGGATATCCTACAAACACGCAAACTTCTGAACGTGCTTCCAACTTATTCGGATCCTTAAACAGGACATGAGCTGGACATCCCCATATGCGAATATGGTTTAAGGATGTCTTCCGTCTTGTCCACAACTCGTGAGGAGTTTTAGGGACCGATTTTGAAGGCACATTGTTCAAAAGATAACATGCGGTTTGTAGTGCATATCCCCAAAAGGATAAAGGCAATGATGAATAACTCATCATGGACCGAATCATGACCAACAAAGTCCTATTCCTTCTCTCTGCTACGCCATTCTGCTGCGGAGTACCCGGCGCAGTCAAATGGGATAAAATCCCATTCTCTAACAAGTGTCACAAGAACTCATCAGAAAGGTATTCCCCACCTCGATCTGATCGAAGTGCCTTTATGGGTCTACCCAATTGCTTTTCCACTTCAGCCCGAAACTCCCTGAACTTATCATAAGTTTCGCTTTTGTGGTGCATTAGGTACACATACCCATATCTAGAGTAATCGTCAATAAAAGTAACGAAGTACTCATACCCTCCTCGTGCCCGGATGTTCATCGGTCCGCAAACATCACTATGCACAAGTTCTAGAACCCCTTCGGCCCTATTGCCCTTAGACCCGTATGGTCTTTTGGTCATTTTACCCTCCAAACAAGACTCACATTGAGGTATAGATTCCACCTTTAAGTGACTTAAAGGTCCATCCCTTACCAACCTTTGAATCCTATTTAGGTTAATATGGCCAAGGCGCAAATGCCAAAGATAAGTCTTATTAGAGTGAGAAGTTTTAAGTCTTTTTGAGTCATTATCATTTATCTCAGCATTAAGCAACAGGTCCATCTTAGGTTTGATAAAATATAGATTATTTTGCATCCATCCAGAACAGATAAAAGATTTGTTTTTACGAATCACCACTTTTTCATTAAAAGATACCACGTAGGAGTCTTTAAATAAAGAAGATACAGAAATTAAATTCCTTTTAAATTTAGGAACATAAAAACAATCTCGCAAAATTAAACTCCTATAATTATCAAAATAAAGATGGACATCTCCCACTGCTTCCGCTGAGACCAAGGATCCATCGCCCATCTGAAGCGTTAAGTCTTCACGAAGTAGACTTCTCGTTTCTTTGAATCCCTGCAGAGAAACACAAACATGATTAGTTGCACCAGAATCTATGACCCAAATGTCACTGGATTCCTCAACCAAACAAGTTTCTAAATATAGAAGATCACACCTACCTCCCTTGGAAAGGAAGTCCTTGCAATGCTTCTTTATATGCCCGACCTTACCACAAAAGAAGCACTTAAGCTTCTTTGGGTTCTTCTTCTTCTTCTTCTTGCTCTTGGTAGCAATAGGAATAGAAGACTTCCCACTTTTGGCCCGTTGCTTCTTTCCATTCCCAGAGTTAGGATTGGAACCAGAAGCAGCTACCATATTGGCCTCTCCACCAGTAGGAGACTCCCTGATCAGCAGTTCAAACTCTTGTAACTGTTTCATCAGTTCTGTCAAGGTCATATCCTGTCTATTGCTTAGATTAAAAGTAGCTCTAAACGGAATAAATTCCTTAGACAGAGTCTCAAAGACCATAGTCATCTGAGTTTCAGCATCGATGTCGGCTCCATTGGTTTGAGCCTCAGCGAGGTAACCCATGACCAACATCATGTGCTCCTTTACAGATGTCCCCGGTCTCTGTCTACAGTTTAAGAGTTTCCGAAGCGCCCCTTGCCGCTTTGTTATGGCCTGGCCTCCAAACATATCCTCAAGATTATCCAAGATCTGCTTCGCAGTCTCATAATCCTGATGTTGAGCCTGCAGCACGTTATTGATGCTAGCCATAACATAGCAGCGGGCCTGATCATTAGTATCTTTCCAGCGTTCGAACGCTTGGAATTGCTCATTACTTGAGTCTCCCGTAGGCTCGGGAGGACAAGGAGTTGTCAGAACATATTTCAGTTTCTCAAAGGAAAGGACGATGTCCAGGTTCCGTTTCCAATCATTATAGTTCTCACCGGTCAATTGGTTTTTGTCAAGTATCGATGATAAAGCGTTTTTAGACATTTTCAATCTACAATAAAGAGTCATATACCAAACATAAGCAAACATATATAATAATTTAGTAAGATAACACAATCATGTAAAATCATACAAATGTGTTTATGTGTCAAAACCTTGAAAATATCACAACCTTACAACGATAATTCCCAACTCAGAATTCAACAAGTTCCTAGGGGAGTCATGCCAAATTCAATCAGGAACACGGATCCCCTCCTGATTAATATATGCCATCCAGGACCCGTATGATCCAGCATATACTAATAATCGTTTCTTTGGCCATTAATTTTATTAACAGAGCTCCTAGGGGAGGTTAATAATAAAATTAACGTGAGTGTATAACCACCGTTTTAATATTTTATCCATGATTTATAATCACCACCTAGGGGTGTGCAACCATAAATCATGCTAAAATACCTTATCCTTTCAGAGATCCAATCTGGTACATGATAGAAATCCCTTCCTAGGGGTTGGGACCATCATGTTCTTCCTATGGACCAACGAGGAGGCCTTAGGTTCTCTCTTCGAAAACCTTCTCCCACTCAATCTTTTGAAGCCAAGGTTTTATTTTAAAATTATGCATGAACAATTTTGATATGAGCGGCACTCCCTATTCTATATGACATGTTATCAATATACATGGTAAATCATATTATAATGCAGACAAGCAAAGCAATCAAGCAAAGCTACAAGCATAATAATAATAATAACCGTAATATTATGGTTCCACCCTAGAGAATAGAAAAACTAAGATTACAAGAGAATAATCGAGACATTTATCGATTCTTTATCCTTGAATCCTCAAGCTGTATCCTTCTTCATGTAATATCCATCTTCAAGTCCTCAATCCCGTATGAATCGAACACTTCATATTTCCGGTCATATCCAAATTTAATGTTTCTCAGAATCGTCCCAAAAATAAAATTAAAACTGCACTGGAAAAATCGCACCTTTTCTGGACACCTGGCTGCTCTCGGTCGGCAGGCCGATCTGGGTGATCGGTCTGCCGATCATGGTGGTTCGGCCTGCCAAACATGAAGGTTCGGCCTGCCGGCAGAGCACCAAAATTTCTGCCCCACTGTCGGCCTGCCGGACCGTACGTCCGGCCTGCCGATCTGTGACCTTCGGCCTACCGAACTGTGAGGTCCGGCATGCCGACCGAGCAGAAAACCCTCAATCCAGAAAATACAATTTTAATGCAATTCATCAATTTTATTTTCAACAATTCAAAAACATAAAATTAGAGACTCAGGAAATACCTGGAGGCGCCATCATCTATCTTTAAGTTCTGACTTCTTGTTCCGTCTTCTCCGAATAATTATTTAATTACAAAATTCTTACAAATTAAAAATTAAATAATAATTCCTAGACGGAGATGATAGTCCGCCATCTAATTACATGAAAAACCTAGATACACATTCTAACCTCTATGGAACCATAACCGGTATTAATTAATTAATAAATAATTAAACAATAATTTAATTAACCATAATTAATTAATAAACATTCACCATATAATCCATGACAACATATATATTATATAGAAACCTAGAGTGCCATCTCTCTATAAAATTTAATTCAAGCATTGGAGAGATTAAGATCACAAAATTTATGCATATAACATGATCACAAACTTGCAAATTTATGTAAAAACCTGGGCTCTGATACCAATTGTTGGAAACAAAGTGCGCAGTGGAATTTTTAAAATTTTTCATCAGAGTATTTTCCAAAACACAAGTTTGACATGTTATATGTATAAATTAAACAGATCTTACTAACCTCAGTATGCTGAAGAACCTCCGCGACCTGTGTAGAGAAGTAACGTTCCAGAAGAGCCTCAACCAACTGGTCTTCTTTGCTATTCTCTATCCACAACCGGAGTGAGTGTGGGCTCACACGTACAGCTCTTCCACCGGTGACTCTCCTTCCAACCAATAGAGAGAACCCAAAGCTAGTGTTCGTGATTTGTGAACAAAAGCTCTCAGGGAGTTTTCAGATGCTCACTAGAAGAGTATCACTCTTAATCTCTCAAATTGATCTAAGTAAATCATTAGACTCACTCCCTTTTTATACCTATTGGTCCTTGGGGTCAGTCCATATCAGATTAGGTCTCAAAAATCGAAACAGAATCAAGTTCGGATCAATATCTGATAAGATACGCGTGAAAAACGCGTAATCTTAGCTGTCGCGGTCGGCATGCCGAACTGTGAGATAGGCAGGCCGAACTGGCCAGTTCGGCAGGCCGAACACGTCATCCGGCATGCTGAACTGCCGAGAAAAAATCTCCACGAATCTTTTATTTTCCACCCGAGATTCTAAAGGATAAAGTCTCAGTTTTGATTCAAATAGCCCAATAGAAAAGATATCTGATCAAAACAAACTTTATCAAGATAATCTCTAAGAAAATAAATCAATTCACAATAATTCTACAAGTTTATCTTGTTCTAATTGTCCAAAATTAAAACAACCGATAAACAGACAAGAATTATCCGAACGCCATAATTCAACAAGTTCATCTTGAACTAATTTCTTACATAATTAATTCAACCGATAAACAGACATGAATTATTTGATTCTTATAAATTTTAAACCAATCTGATAAATCCGACATAAGTCACCAATTATTGGAAAAGCACGCCGTGTCGTTACAGGATTTTGTGAGCTAGCAAAGGGGACCAAAATGGACCTATAAAGTTCAAGCTCATGATAATTATGAAACCCAATATCCCAGATATACATTTCACAATTATCAACTCCAACGCTACTCCACTAAAAGCTTGGAGCTGCACTCTCGAACTTTATAGAATTACGAAGCTCGTGTAGCTAAGTCTCCATGACATATCATAGTGTATCGCATCCCCATATGATCATCCATAATCGGCTTAAGGACAAGTTCTGTCTTACCTTCCCGATTATTTTTATCTTACGTTCCATTGTCTCACCATTAGAAAACTTACCATCCAAATATAGTATACCATTCGGTTACACCTATGTATCCAAATGGTTGAGAGCTCCAGTTTTCCAATTACAGGACAACGCATATAAGAGGATATCATTACTCCTAAAGAGGAGCTATGGATTCCATATCTATGAATAACAAGTCTACGCTACCAAGAGTCATGCCTCCAACGTACCGGCATGCATGCCACTATAGAGATGTGGGAGTCACCCATTGGTACATCAAAAGACACAAATCGAGACAACGGGCCCATTATTCATCTCAGGATTAAGATACAATACAAATGATTGTCTAAAGTGAATCGATTTGCCAAGACAGAATTATTAATCCAAATCAATTCACTTTATAGTCCCGATCCAACACATCGTCACCTATGACAACGCGCCAATGTTTCTATTCACGGAGTCCAACTCCGATGGCCAAGACAAACCATCTCCCAAAAGGGATATAGACAACATAACAATCTTTACATGAATAAAGCGCCCAACTTTATTCCCTCGATTGCGGATCATATATTTTAGACCATCACCTTAAGAGTCGTGTCTACCGCATAATCATCCCATCATATGCCCAACTCTTAAGGTTTAGACTGACAGTCTCAGACTACTGTTTGCTTATCATACATTCAACAAATATGAACGTAAAGAGGACAATATTTGGTATATATAAATGAATAAATTCTTTATTGATAAAAATGTCTCCAAAAACGTATTACATTTTTACTCCTTAGAGCATACATGTCTAACAGTGAGTAAATATGATATATCTCATAGCCCTATAGCCTCTACATGCTTCTCGAAAGCTCACATAGTTAGTGTCTTTATAGCTTCACCCAAGTCCTTCATATCAAACTGATTGGTCAACTATGATGTGACTAATCATAATATTAGCAGCTTATAGACCTTGCTCTCTTGACCCTTACCCTTGAACCTGTCTGGCTATACCACATATATGGACTCATCATGATAGCCATTCAGAAAGGCTATCTTGACATCTATTTGTCAAATCTCATAGTTGCAACACTATGGACAAAAGAATGTGGATGGACTTAAGCATTGCTACAGGTGAAAAGGTTTCCATGTAATCGATTCCTTTTTTTTACATGTATATATTTGCTACTAGTCTAGCCTTATGGTTTTGACTTTCCTATTTGCTCCTCTCGTTTTATTGTAAATCTACTTAAACCCAATAGGTTTTACCCTTTTAGGAATATCTATAAGTTCCCAGAATTGATTAATCTTCATAGACTTCATCTTAGTGTTCATAGCTTCTATCTAAAACTTTGAATCTACATCCTCCATAGCCTCTATGTAAGTGTAAGGATCCCTATCATGTTCAACATGTTCAGCCAAGTAAGCTTCAGCATTTAACATATACCCTTAGGTTGACGCGAGATCCTCCCACTACATCGAAGCTCCCTAGGTTATTGTTCGGTTGGTTTTTCTACATTGAATGGATTGGTTTCAATCGGAACCCTTGGAGTGATCAAATCTCTCATCAATTCATTGAGTACCACTTTACCATGAGGCTTAAAGTCGTTCATGTATCTTTCCTAAGGAATGTTGCACTCGTTGAAACCGCGACTTTATTTTCTTTCGGATTATAGAAATAACCCTTTTTAGTCCCTTTTGGATATCCTACAAATACACAAACTTTTGAATGTGCTTCCAATTTGTTTGCTTCCTTCTACAAGACATAAGGCAGACATCTCCATATGTAAATATGGTATAAGGATGTCTTCCTACTCGTCCATAACTCATGAGGAGTTTTAGGAACATATTTTGAAAGCACATTGTTCAAAAGATAACATGTGTTTTGTAGTGCATATCCCTAAAGGATAAAAGAGAGGTCGAATAACTCATCATGGATCTAACCATGACCAACAAAGTCGTATTTCTTCTCTCAGCAATGCCATTATACTACGGAGTGCCTAGTACAGTCAGATAGGATAAGATCCTACTCACTAATAAGTGTCCCAAGAACTCATTGGAGTGGTATTCTTTTTTCGATCGGATCAAAGTGCCTTAATAGGTTTACCTAATTGCTTCTCTACTTCAGCCTGAAACTCCCTAAACTTGCCAAAAGTTTTGTTTTTATGATGCATTAGATAGACATACCCATATCTTGAGTAATTATCAATAAAAGTGATAAAACACTTATACCTTCCACGTGCCCTGATGTTTATGGGACCATAAATATTACTATGCATAAGTTCTAGGACCCCTTCGGCTCGATTACTTTTAGACCTAAATGGTCTCTTGGTCATTTTGCCCTCCAAATATGATTCATTTTATGGTATAGATTACACCTTTAAGTGACCTAAAGGTCTATCTCTTACCAACCTTTGAATCCTATTTATGCTAATATGACCTAATCAAAAATGCCTAAGATAAGTCTCATTAGATTGAGAAGTTTTAGGCCTTTTAGAGTTATCATTAACTTAGTGTTCAACAGTGAGTCTATCTTAGGTTTGATAAAATATAGGTTGTTTTACATCCATCCATCACAGATAAAAGATTTGTTTTTACAAATCTCAACTTTATTATTCAAAGGGATTGAATAAGAGTCTTTAAATAAACAAACGACAAAATGTAACACCCGCCAAATCTTTGTGAAATGGATGAGTATCAACGTTAGATATTTTCCTTATTTTTATATGATATTATGTTAGTAACTATTTTATTTTAAGTGTTATGACAGGTGATAGTCACGTGGAATCGATGTGCTCAAGAGTTCATGTCATTTAGTTATGTGTTTAATATTAATTTTTATTGTAATAAATTTATGTTTTGATATGGCAGTTCGGCAGGCCAAACCTTCAAGTTCGGTAGGCCGAATTGTCTCTCACAGAATGACAGGATGATGGAATTTCATCGGCAGGCCAAACATCATGCCTTGGCAGGCCAAACTAAGCGTTCTGCAGGCCGAATTAAGCGGTCGGCAGGCCGAAGACAATTGACGTACACTAAGCAATAATCACCCCAAAATTCGTGACAAGGATGATTATATGATTGGATATAATTGGATGATCAAATTGTGACTGATAGACATATGTTTGGCTTGATTCTATATTTTAGGTAATAAAAATGTTTGACTTTTGATGATCTGGACTCTTTGATAAGGTTTCCCATTTTGAAAATTAAAATATGGCAAGTGGACCTAATGCAGATGATTTTTCCCGAATCCCATCCATTTTTCATGTGTATTTGCCTTAATTAAGTCAAAGAATTTCTGATATTAGAGAAGAATATTTTCTGCTATTCTCATTTTTTTTATGATAACCTTCCTCTCTCTATTGTACGCTCTTTTTCTCTCGGATATCTCCTTAGTTTTCTTTTCTTTTCTTTCCTTCTCTCCTCCACGTTTTCTTTCCCTTCTTTCCCTCAAAATTTTACTGCAAATAATTAAAAGAAATATTGAGTTTTCTTTGGGCGAATTCGAAGGAATTTGAGAAGAATCGTTTGAAGGTAAGAGTTCGTTCTCAGTTTATTTCCTAAATGTAATTTTCTCCTTAATCTGACTGCTCTATATTTGTCTACAAATTTCCATTTGCTCTAAAATTTTAATATGATGTTCATATATGTGTTATGTGATGTTTCTCCAACTTTCACATTCATTAGATTTTCTGTATTGAGATATGAATTTTCTTCTCTTTGCCACTCATAGAAAATTGTTGCTGATTGGTTGTGTTGCACAAAAATATAGGTTTTGTTCATGATGCAAATGAAGGTTATTTCCCACGAAATTTTACAAACCTGTTCATGTATATGTTAAGTCATGGACTGAAAAGTTTGGTAAAGATTGATGAATATTTTATGTGTCATTTAATTTTCATTAAGACTAGGTTTTGAGACTATTTTATCAATGAATTTATGAACTTCTTGTGGTGTATGTTTTTTTTTTGGATGACTAAATGAATTTATTTGGAGATGAGAATTTTTATGGTACTATACTTGTATGTTAATGAGTTGCTATTAAAATTTTGGAGGAGAAGTAATTTTATTTTAATTGTTTGAAAATATTTACCAAGGTATGTTCACTACTTCTCAAACCTGAAGCTAATTTCACCACTGATTTTGCAATGCATGTTTTGATATATCTTGATTTTATTTGAAGCCCAATTTTGAATATGTTATAGTTCTAGGTGTCTATTACATGCAAAAATTTTGTAGTATTATTTTAGGATGTAGATAATTTATTTTGTGAATGCAAGAAAGGATTGCTAACTGTTTTGTTATTGCTGGCAGCTTTGTTATTGTGTGTTTTAGCGACTTATTTAATTGTTAAATGAAATTTTTATAGCCAACAAAAAATCATGATATTTTGTTTATATTTTAACTTTGTCCTTGCCTAGTGTGGTGCTCAAATTGTGTATGAATTTTTCAAGTTATTGAGCTATGAATGCATAAAGGTCAGGTAGAAAATTTTGATCATGTATTTCTTGTATTGGAGTTGTATATGTATTATGGTAATGGATGATATATATATTTTTTGATGTTGGAAAATTTTATGAGAATGAATATTAATTTTATGTGTGAATGAATGTATGACATGAACACACCAAGGAGTGAGCACATCGAGACCGCGACGATGTCACCTACAAATTAAGGTTAAGTGAGCTACACAGGTAAGTACATTCTCAACTGCAACATGATGTGGTTTGTGAAAAAGTTTGAATTTTTATGCTCATGATGATTTTATGATGATTCTATAATAGTTTTATTTAATGAATTATTATGAAAGTTTATTGTGCAAAAGTCATGCATGTTTTAATAATGACATATTCAAACGTAAAAAAGTATAGATATATGTATGTATCACCTAAATAAGTGTTGCACCCCTACGTTTAAGTTATGTTTATGTAATGATGTCATGTTTGGTTTGGTATTAGCTAGCCCTCTTTTCTCATGATGGCACACCTATGATGATGATAATGGTGTAACACTTGGGCCCTTAAGATAAAATGAACAATGTTTTAATATGGATAACGTCATGAAAGATATGTTCTATATAAAGTTGTGCTTGGTGCACTATTATGATGATATTCATAAAATGTTTTTACTTGTGAGATATGAAATGTACTTACTAAGCTTTCGTTTATTCAGTTTTTTATCATGTTGCAGATAAGGGTAAGAAAATTATAGATTAGGTGGAGGACAAAGACGGGCGTGTGAATTATGAACGATGGATTGCAAATGGAAGGACGCCAAGGAAGGAATTTTAAAAGATATATACTATATTTTATATTTTTGAGCATGTTTATTTGAAGAGTTTTAAAGATTTGAACTATGAATCTTTAACTTTTTAGTATTATCAATTGCCTTCCGCATTTGAAACATTGAGACTGGCTTTAAATATTTCTTTTTTTACAGTTTGGCCTGTCGACCATTACTGGTCGGACTGCCGATGTATCGATCGACCTGCCGATTGCCTTGTATCGACCTGCTGATTTTATTGATTTTTGAAATCCTATTTTGCGAAGCCTCGGGCGGCCTGGCGATGGATGAACTTTGGACTATCAGACAAGTTCGGCCTACCAAACTGTGAGCGTAGATTTTCAAAGATGTTTTAAAAGTTCACTCGATTTACATTGTTATTGATAAACTATTTAAAGAATGTTTATAATTAAGTAATTAAAAAAATGTATGCATTGATCTTGGGTTATGTTTTCAAATTATATTTTAATCAAATAGTTATCCTAAAATAAAAATATCAAGGAATGAATGTAACGACATCTGTGACGTCCGTAAGGGGGCGTTATTGGCTTTGGTATTAGAGTGAATTTTTGTTTTCAATTCATATGACCACGCATCAGTCCAAGTCCCCCCAGTAGGTATGTTTTAAAGTTATATGTTGAGATGGAAGTTCGATGATAATTATAAGATCTAGTTGCCTAATAATTAATACCTTAGTAGTGAAATCTTGTCTCGTAAATTAAAAGATTGTTCTTAAATTCATAACTCTTTTAGGGAATCAACAATGGACGACCATAGAAGAATGCAAACTCACACTCAAACCAATGAAAGGTTGATGACCATGATCGCTGATCTGCAAAGGCAGCTTGAGGAAATTATAGAACTGAGGGCCAATGGTCATGATAATGACAGCAATCGACGAGGCAATGACATGCTGCCTCCTCCTCCTCCTCAGCCACAAGTAAATGAAGTCCCAACTCCTGCTGTTGAACCCAGACCAGCCTATTAGGAACCCTTACTAGTCAGATATAAGAGAGTTAAGCCAGCAGACTTTGAAGGTTCTAAGGATCCACTAGTCGCCCAAGAATGGCTAAAGACAATTGAGGCCACTCTGAGACTTATGGGCTTCACGGATAACGAGAAGGTTCTCTGTGCTTTGCACTATCTCACCATGGAGGCCAAAATTTGGTGGGACGGAATTAAGTAGAGCAGGAATGTCGATGAAATGACATGGGCTAACTTCGTTCATGAGTTCAACACGAAGTTCTTCCACATGAACATTACCAGGAAGCACTATGATGGGTTCGAGAACCTACGCCAGGAAGACATGTCGATAACAAATGTGGCAGTAAAATTTAATCAACTAGCTCGCCTTTGCCCAGGATGGTTACTGATGAGAGTGAAAAGGTCAAAAGACTGATCAGAGTCCTATGGCCAGAGATTGCTACAATTGTTGATGGGGCAAGCCCACCCAGAAACCAAGAGCAGGTTGTTTTGAGGGCCCAATGTGCTGAGTTCCACCTGTCAAAGTTAAGAAGAAATCAGCCTCAGTCAAGTCAGCCAGCCAGTAATTCTAACAACTAGAATTGCCCTCAACACAGAAACAACAGCAACAACAACAACAATAACAACAACAACAACCAACACTAGAGGAATAACAAGAAGAAGGGCAATTCTCAGAACCAATAGGGCCAAGATAACAAGAGGCATAATAGCGGCCAATCCAACAATAATAACATTCCAATTCAGCCATGCACCAAATGCGGGAATAAACATCCTGGAGAATGTTGTTTGGGAATGAACCAATGTTTCATTTGTGGATGTGAAGATCATTTTGCCAAGAACTACCCCAACTAGACTAATGCTTAAGCCCCTCAAAGAGCTCCTCAAGCCCAACTCCATCAGATGCAAGCCTCCTTAAAAGGGCTAGTGATTAGTCAAGGAAGACTTGAAGCCCCACCTATAAATGCCCACATCTACGCCATGACAAAAGAATAGGTGGCTGTTGAAGCCTCTAATGTGGTCATAGGTCAGATTTCAAGTCTTTCTATTAATACACATGTTCTCTTTGATACAGGTGCCACACATTCTTTTGTATCGTCGACATTTGCTAAGAAGTTAGGGGTTCATTTAGAGCCTATAAGATAGGGATTCACTGCAACACTACCCTCAGGGAAGTGATAATATCTATGCAATATTTGCACACAATACCTTTATGGATTTTTGAAAGGGAACTCTTCGTCAACCTTATTGTGATCGACATGTATGATTATGACATGATTCTCAGGATGGATTTTTTGAGCAAGTATAATGCTTCTATTGAATGCCAAAAATGAAAGGTGATCTTCCATCCTAAAGGTGAACATAAGTTTGTATATGTGGGCGAGTCTAGAAAGCAACCAAGTATGTTTCCGCAAGGAAGTTGTTAGCAAGCAGCTGCATGGGTTACTTGGCAAACATTGTAGACAAGAGACATGAAGAAAAGACAAGAATTAAGGATGTAGTAGTAGTATGAGAATTTTTAGAGGTGTTCCAAATGATCTATCAAGCTTACCCCCTGATAGAGAAATTGAATTCAAAATCGGGCTCACTCCAAGCACCTAGTCGATTTCAAAGGCACCTTACAGAATGGCCCCAGCAGAGTTGAAGGAGCTTCATTCTCAATTAAAGGAACTGCTTGACAAAGGCTTCATTAGACCTAGTCACTCACCTTGGGGAGCCCCAGTATTGTATGTCAAGAAGAAGGATGGATCTATGAGACTCTACATCAACTATAGAGAGCTGAACAAGGTGACGATCAAGAACAAGTACCCATTGCCTCGAATCGATGATTTGTTTGATCAACTAAAAGGTGCATCTATATTCTCAAAGATTGACTAGCGGTCGGGATATCACCAGTTGAAGATTAAAGAAGGAGACATCCCAAAAATAGCCTTTAGATCAAGGTATGGTCACTATGAATTTGTGGTTATGCCTTTCGGTCCAATGAAGGCACCTGCAGCCTTTATGGACCTAATGAATCAGGTATTCAAGGATTTCCTCGATAAATTTATTGTTGTGTTTATCGATGACATTCTTGTTTATTCAAAGAATAAGGAAGAACACAGAACATCTAAGAATCGTGTTGGAAACATTAAGGAGACACAAGCTATATGCACAATTCTTCATGTGTGAGTTCTGGCTCGACTGAGTGTCTTTCTTAGGGCATGTAGTAACAAATGAAGGGATAATGGTAGATCCTGCTAAAGTAGAGGCTATTCTCAACTAGAAACAACCGACGAATGCAAGTGAGATAAGGAGCTTTTTGGGCCTAGCTGGATATTATCGGAGATTCATGGAAGACTTTTCCAAGATAGTAGTGCCACTCACAAATTTAACTCGCAAGGGAAAGAAGTATGAATGGACAGATGCATATGAGAAGAGTTTTCAAGAACTAAAGAAGAGGTTAATAACAGCTCTAGTTTTGGCCATTCTAGAAGGATGTGACAGATTTATGATTTACAGTGACGCTTCTAAGATGGGCCTTGGTGTTGTATTGATGCATAATGATAGAGTGATCACTTATGCATCAAGACAACTAAAGGATTATGAGAAGAACTATCCTACCCATGACCTTGAGTTAGCAGCCGTTGTTTCGCACTAAAAAAATGGAGACATTACTTATATGGGGTCCAGTGCAAGATCTTTACCGACCATCAAAGTCTAAAGTACTTCTTCACTCAGAAGGACCTATACATGAGACAATGAAGATGACTAGAGTTGGTGAAGGATTATGATTATGAAATCCTTTATGATCCAGGAAAGGCTAATCGGGTGGCTGATGCTCTGAGTAGGAAAATAGTTGCCACGTTGATGTCATTACAAGTGATGTCTTAGCCTCTAAGGAAAGAAATTCTAGACTTTGGTTTAGAACTCTTATCAAGCCAGTTATCAGCACTGACTCTTGCTCCAACATTGCATGATGAGATTCAGAGTAAGCAAGATGAAGATGTAAGCCTCGCAAGGATTAAGCAAAAAATAAAGGAAGGGAGATGTGAAGTGTTTCAAATTGCTGATGATGGAACTCTATATCTCAAGGACCACTTATGTGTTCCCAACGTTGATGGCCTAAGGGAAAGAATCATGGTAGAAATTCATGACACTCGTTATTCAATTCATCTAGGTGCAACAAAGATGTATATGATCTAAGGGATAACTTCTGCTGGTTTAGAATGAAACGTGATGTTGCAATGTATGTGAAGAAATGCTTGACATGTCAGTCGGTTAAAGCTGAACACTAGAGACCTGGCGGTGATTTATAGTCAATTTAGATACTAGAATGGAAATGGGAAGATATTCAATGGATTCATTACCGGTTTGCCCAAGACTATTAATGGTTATGATGCTATTTGGGTTGTTGTTGACCATTTGATGAAGACGGCGTATTTCATTCCTATCAAGATCACTTACTCTATGGAGCAGTTAGCGGAACTCTATGTCAAGGAAATTGTGCGACGTCATGGAATTCCTAAGTCTATCATTTCTGATCGTAACGGTAGGTTCACATCCAAGTTTTGGAAAAGCGTACATTCTATGATGGGGACCAAGTTGCACTTCAGTATAGCTTTTCATCCTCAAATAGACAGCCAAACGGAGAGGACGAACTTAAACTTAGAGGATATGCTTTGGGCTTGTACTCTTGACTTCAAGACCAGTTGGTGTAAAATGTTACCGTTAGTAGAATTCGCTTACAACAATAGCTTTCAGGCAACGATTGGGATGGCACCTTATGAGGCCCTATATGGGCAGAAATGTAGGTCACCTATATGTTGGCATGAAGCTAGTGAGAAGAAGTTGATGGAAAGCATTGACGATGAAAGGACAGATTTTGTCAATGAAACCTCCGAGATGATTAAGTTGATACGAAAGAGAATAGAGACTGCATAGAGCTGACAGAAAAGTTACCTTGATAGAAGAAAAAGACCCTTAGAATTCGCTGTAGGTGAATCTATGTTTTTAAAAGTTGCACCAATGAAAGGAGTAATAAGGTTAAGGAAGACAGGCAAGTTGAGCCCAAGATTTATCGGACCTTATGAAATTGTAAAGCGGATAGGCAAAGTAGCTTATCAGTTGAGATTGCCATCAGAAATTTTAGCAATGCATGATGTGTTCTATGTTTCGATGCTCAAGAAATATGTCCCAGACCCTATGCACGTGATTAAGCCACAAGTGATCAAAATACGAGATGACCTCAGTTATGAAGAAATGCTAGTGGAGATTATAGATAGAAAAACCAAGACCTTCAGGAATAAAGAAATTCCTTTGATCAAGGTCTTATGGCGAAATCACCAAGTAGAAGAAGCTACATGGGAATGTGAAAATGACATGAGAGCAAAGTATCCACAATTATTCTGAGTTTCGAGGACTAAATTCTTATAGGATGGGGAGAATTGTAACACCCGCCAAATCTTCGTGTAATGGATAAGTAACGATGTTAGGTATTTTCCTTGTTGATATATGATATTATGTTACTAACTATTTTATTTTAAGTGTTATGACAGGTGATGGTCATGTGGAATCGATGTGCTTAAGTGTTCATGCAATTTACATTGTGTGTTTAATATTAATTTTTATTGTAATAAATTTATGTTTTGATATGGCAATTTGGTAGGCCGAACCTTTAAGTTTGGCAAGCTGAATTGTCCCTCACAGAATGGCAAGCTGATGGAATTTCATCGACAGGTTGGACCTCATGCATTCGATAGGCCGAATTGAGCGGTGGCAGGCCGAAGACAACTGATGTACACTAAGCAATAATCACCCCAAAATTTGTGACAAGGATGATTATATGATTGGATATAATTGGATGATTAAATTGTAATTGATACGTATATTTTTGGCTTGATTCTTTATTTTAGGTAATAAAAATATTTGACTTTTGATGATTTGGACTCTTTGATAAGGTTTCCCATTTTGAGAATTAAAATATGGTAAGCGGAGCTAAACCACATGATTTTTCCCTAATCCCCTCCAATTTTCATGTGTATTTGCCTCAATTAAGTCAAAGAATTTCTGATATTAGAGAAGAATATTTTATGCTATTCTCATTTTTTTTTCATGATAACTTTCCTCTCTCTATCATACAGTCCTTTTCTCTTAGATATCTCCTCAGTCTTCTTTTCTTTCTTGTCCTTCTCTCCTCCACATTTTCTTTCCCTTCTCTCCCTCAAAATTTTACTGCAAATAATTAAAAGAAATATTTAGTGTTCTTTGGGCGAATTCGAAGGAATTTGAGAAGAATCGTTTTGAGGTAAGAGTTCGTTCTCGGTTTATTTCTAAAATGTATTTTTCTCCTTAATTTGACTGTTATATCTTTGTCTACAAATTTCCATTTTCTCTGAAATTTTAGTATGATGTTCATATATATGTTATGTGATGTTTCTCCAAATTTTACGTTCATTGGATTTTTCTATATTGAGATACGAATTTTCTTCTCTCTGCCACTCATAGAAAATTGTTGCTGATTGGTTGTGTTGCACAAAAATATAGGTTTTGTTCATGATGCAAACGAAGGTTATTTCCCACGAAATTTTATAAATATGTTCACGTATATGTTAAGTTATAGACTGGAAAGTTTGGTAATGATTTGACGAATATTTTATGTGTTATTGAATTTTCATTAAGACTAGGTTTTGAGACTATTTTATCACTAAATTTATGGACTTCTTGTGGTGTATTTTTTTTTTTTGTATGACTAAATGAATTTATTTGGAGATGAGAATTTTTGTAGTACTATACTTGTATGTTAATGAGTTTCTATTAAAATTTTGGAGGCTAAGTAATTTTATTTTAATTGTTTGAAAATGTTTACCAAGGTATATTCACTGCTTCTCAAACCTGAAGCTAATTTCACCACTAACTTTGCAATGCATGTTTTGATATATCTTGAATTTATTTGAAGCCCAATTTTGAATATGTTATAGTTCTAGGTGTCTATTACATGCAAAAATTTTGTGGTATTATTTGAGGATGTAGATAATTTATTATGTGAATGCAAGAAAGGATTGCTCACTATTTTGTTATTGCTGGCAGCTTTGTTATTGTGTGTTTTGGCGACTTATTTAATTGTTAAATGAAATTTTTATAGACAACAAAAAATCATGATATTATGTTTACATTTTAACTTTGTCCCTGCCTAGTGTGGTGCTCAAATTGTGCATGAATTTTTCAACTTATTGAGCTATGAATACAAAAAGGTCAGGTAGAAAATTTTGATCATGTATTTCTTGTGTTGAAGTTGTACATGTATTATGGTAATGGATGATATATTTTTTTTCACGTTGGAAAATTTTATGAGAATGAATATTAATTTTATGTGTGAATGAATGTATGACATGAACATACTAAGGAGTGACCACATTGAGACCGTGGTGATGTCACCTACAAATTAAGGTTAAGTGAGCTACACAGGTAAGTAAATACATTCTCACCTGCAACATGATGTGGTTTGTGAAAAAGTTTGAATTTTTATGCTCATGATGATTTTATGATGATTCTATAATGGTTTTATTTAATGAATTATTATGAAAGTTTATTGTGCAAAAGTCATGCATGTTTTAATAATGACGTATTCAAAGGTATATGTATGTATCACCTAAATAAGTGTTGCACACCTACGTTTATGTTATGTTTATGTAATGATGCCATGTTTGGTTTGGTATTAGCTAGCCCTCTTTTCTCATGATGGCACACCTACGATGATGATAATGGTGTAACACTTGGGCCCTTAAGATAAAATGAACAATGTTTTAATATGGATAACGTCACGAAAGATATGTTCTATATAAAGTTGTGCTTGGTGCACTATTATGATGATATTCATAAAATGTTTTTACTTGTGAGATATGAAATGTACTTACTAAGCTTTCGTTTATTCAGTTTTTTATCATGTTGCAGATAAGGGTAAGAAAATTATGGATTAGGTGGAGGACAAAGACGGGCGTGTGAATTATGAACGATGGATTGCAAATGGAAGGACGCCAAGGAAGGAATTTTAAAAGATATATACTATATTTTATATTTTTGAGTATGTTTATTTGAAGAGTTTTAAAGATTTGAACTACGACTCTTTAACTTTATAGTATTATCAATTGCCTTCCGCATTTGAAACATTGAGACTGGCTTTAAACAATTTTTTTTTTTTTTTTACAGTTTGGCCTGCCGACCATTACTAGTTGGACTACCGATGTAACAATTGACCTGTTGATTACCTTGTACCAACCTATCAATCTTATTGATTTTTGAAATGCTATTTTGCGAAGCCTCGAGTGGCCTGTTGGTGGATGAACTTCGGACTGCCAGACAAGTTCGGCCTACCAAACTATGAACGAAGATTTTTGAAGATGTTTTAAAAGTTTACTCGATTGACATTGGTATTGATAAACTAGTTAACAAATGTTTATAATTAAGTAATAAAAAAAATGTATGCATGAATCCTGGGTTATGTTTTCAAATTATATTTTAATCAAATTGTTTATCTTAAAATAAAAATATTAAGGAATGAATGTAACGACATCTGTGACGTCCGTAAGGGGGCGTTACATAAAAAGTAAATTCCTTTTAAGTTTAGGAATATAAAAACAATCTCTCAAAACCAAGGTCCTATATTCATCAAAGTAAAGATGAACATGTCCTACTGCTTCGGCCAACACCAAGGATCCACCGCCCATTCATAATGTGAAATGCTCATGCAGTAGACTTCTCATTTCCTTGAACCCCCGTAGAGAAACACAAACATGATTAGTTGCTCTAAAATCTTTGACGCAAGTGTCACTTGATTCTTCAACTACACAAGTTTCAATAATAGAAGTTTGCACTTACCCCTTCAAGAGAAGAAGTCCTTGCAATTCCTTTTAATTTGCCCAACCCTCCCACAAAAAAAATCACTTGAGCTTCTTCGGGTTCTTCTTTTTCTTCTTCTTGTCCCTACCTTTTGCCAAGACAGAAGACTTCCCATTCTTAGCCTTTTGCTTTTTTCCATTCCCAAGGTTAGAATTGGAACCAGATGCAACCGCCAATTTAGCCTCACCACCAGCTAGAGTTTCCATGATCAGATTTTCCAACTCCTATAACTGCTTCATCAGCTCAATCAAGGTCATATCCTATCTATTGCTCGAGTTATATGAAGATCCAAACGAGATGAACTCCTTAGATAGAGCCTCAAAGACTATAGTCATTTATGACTTAGCATCAATGTTAGCCCCATGAGTTTGAGCCTCAGTGAGTTAACCCATGACCAACATCATATGCTCCTTCACAGGAGTCCCTGGTTTCTATTTGCAGTTTAGGAGTTTTCGAAGAGCCCCTTGCTGTTTTGTTAGCGCTTGGCCTCCAAACATGTCTTTAAGATTATCCAAGATCTGCCTAGCAGTCTCACAATCTTCATGTTGAGCCTGTAGCACTTTATGCATGCTAGCCATAATGTAACAGCAGGCCTGATCATTAGCATCCTTCTAGCGATCAAACGCTTAGATTTGCTCATTTGTGGAATCCTTGGTAGGTTCAGGAGGACACGATATTGTCAATACAAATTTTAATTTCTCAACGGAAAGGACGATATTCATGTTCCTTTTTCAATCATTGTAATTCTCACTAGTGATCATTTTTTATCGAGTATCGATGATAAAGCATTTTTACACATATAGCAAATATAAGCAAACATTGCACAACAGTTTAGTAAGATAACACAAACAAGTAAGCATAAAATTGTGTTTATATATGAAAGCTATTAAAATATCACAACCTTACAACCATAATTCCTAACTTAGAATTTAACAAGCAGCTTAGCAAAGACTTGCCAAATTCAATTAGGAACACGAATTCCCTCCAATTAGTATATGCCATCCAAGACCCATTTGATGTAGTATGTACTAATAATCATATTCTTTGGCCATTAATTTCGTTAATAGAGCTCCTAAAGGAGGTTAATAACAAAATTAATCTTGCATGCATAACCATCATTTCAACTATTTTATCCATGATTTATAATCACCACCTAGGGGTGTACTACGATAAATCATGCTAAAGTAAATTATTCCTTTGGCGACCCAACCCGATACATGATAAATTCCCTTCCTAGGGGTCAGAACCACCATATGCTACCTATGGACCAACGATAGAGGCCTTAGGTCCTCTCTTTAAAAACCTTCTCCCACTTAGTATGTTAAAAGTCAAGGTTTTACGTTAGCATGCATGAACAATTTTTAATGAGTGTCACTCCCTATTCTACATTGCATGTTATCAACATACATGATAAATCATATTATAATGCAAACAAGCAAAGCAATATGCAAAGCTACAAGCAAAATAATAAATAGCCGTAATATCATAGTTCCATCCAAGAGAAAAGAAAGTAAAGATTACAAAAGATTAATCAAAATATATTATCGATTCTTCATCTTGTATCTTCTTGTTGTAATCTTTTTCGTGTGGCATTCATCGTCTATTTTTCAATGTCTTATTGATCAAAAAGGTTTATTTTTCTAGCCATCATAAAATTCCATGTTTTTCAGAATTGTCTCAAAAACAAAATCAAAAAACTACACTAAAAAATGCGTATTTTTCAAAAACAGTTCTGCCCCACTACCGACCTACCGATTTGAAAGTTTGGCCTACCGGTCTACAACTATCGATCTGCCGAATTAAAAAGTTTGGCCTATTGACCGGTGCTAAATTAGCGTTTTTTCAAAAATTTTGAAAAAAATTATTTTTTAGTTTTTAATTTTATTTTCAACAATTCAAAAACACCCAAATTTATAAACATAGAAAAAACATAGAACTCCAATCACCTTCATCTCCTAAATTTGTCTTTACTTCGAATAATTATTTTAATACAAATTGTACAAATTAAAATTAAAATAATAAATCCTAGACAGTGTGAAAAACTTAATTAACAAACTATTTTAGCAAAATAATAATTAATACAAATTATTTTTAATAGACTGCTATCTAATTACATGAAGAACTTAGATACTCATTCTAACCTCTAAGGAACCATAACCAATAAAAATTAATTAATTAAAATAATAAATAGAAATTTAATTAATAATAATTAATTAACAAACATTCACAACATAATCTCATGACAACATTTAATTATATAGAAACCCTAAAGTGCCTACTCTCTAAAAAACTAAATTCAAGCATAGGAGATAATAAGATCACATAATCCATGTATATAGCATGATTAGAAACCTGTAAAATCAACGTAAAAGCCAAGCTCTAATACCAATTGTTAGAATAAAGTATGCAGCAAAATTTTAAAAATTTTAAATCAGAGTATTTTTTAAATAACAAGTTTGACATGCTAAATACATAAATTAATGACAAATTTTACATACCTCTTTTGTATACCGAAAGTAGCAGGAATTCATGAAGAGAAGAATGTTCTAAAAAAACTCAACCAACTAGTCTTTTTTGAAACTCTATATCCACGATTAGAATACAGGTGATCGCACGTCGTACAACTTTTCCTCCGATGACTCTCCTTCCTACTCTTTGAGAATACCTAGAGCTAACGTTCTTGATGTTGAACAATAGCCCTCAGGGAGTTTTAGAGTTTCTCTTGCTAGAGTACACACTCTATGCTTCTTAAATGATCTAAATAACAAAGAAAATTCACCTCTATTTATAGTGGTTGGATTTGGGGTTAAACTTATCAAATTAGGCTTCAAAATTCGAGTTTGGATCAGTTTTAGAGTAAAAACATGTGGACACATTTTATGACTCTAACTGCCATGGTCGACTGCACCTTGTGTATCACGATCGACTACGATGTTGCATATCAGAAGTTCAAATCTAATTTGGACTTCCTTAAGCTGATTTGATTGATCCAATCTCAACAATTGGATAAATCCTATCTTATATGACCCAGATATTCTTTATAGAGCCTTAATTTTAATTCAAATATCCCAATAAAAAAGTTATCTAATTAAAATAGTCATATACCAATAAACCCATACAAATAAAATTTTATCCAAATAATTCAATATATTTATCTTGATTTAATTCACAAAATTAATCCAAATGATAAACTAACATGAATTATTAAATCCAAATAACTTGAATTCTAGCAAATCTTATAATTTAACATAAGTCGCTAATATGTAGGAAAAACACGTCGTATCATTATAGGATTTGTTATGAGTTAGCAAAGTGGTCCCAATAGACATATATAGATCAAGTTCCTATAATTATAAAATACAATATTCCAGATGTATATTTTATAATTATCAACTCTAACGCTACTCCACTAAAAGCTTAGAGCTACACTCTCAAACTATATAAAATTACAAAGGTTCAATAAGCTAACCGTCCATGACATATCATAATGTGTTATATCCCTATAGGATATTCGTAATCGGCTTAAGGATAAATTCTGTTTTACCTTCATGATTTTTTTATCTTACGTTTCGTTATCACACTAATGGAATACTTACTATTCATAAATAGTATACCATTCGGCTACACCTCTGTATCCGAATGGTTGAGTGCTTCAATCTTCTAATTACAAGATAATGCATATGAGAGAATATTGTTAACTCTACAAAAGAGCTATGGATTCCATATCTATGAATAACAAGTTTACGTCAATCAAGAGACATGTCTCCAACATACCGGTATACGTGCCATCTGTTGGAAAAATAGTATGCAACGGAATTTTAAAAATTTTATATCAGAGTATTTTTAAAAACACAAGTTTGACATGCGATATGCATAAATTAACCAAATCTTACTAACCTTTAATTGCCGAAGAACCCTCGTAAAGTGTAAAGAGAAGTAACGTTCCAGAAGAGCCTCAACTAATTGGTCTTCTTTGCTATTCTCTATCCACGATCGGAGTGAGTGTGAGCTCACACATACAGCTCTTCTGCTAGGTGACTCTCCTTCCAACAAATCGAGAGAACCCAAAGCTAGTGTTCGTGATTTGTGAACAAGAGCTCTCAAGGAGTTTCCAGATTCTCACCAACAGAGTATCACTGTTAATCTCTCAATTGGTCTAAATAACTTATGTGACTTACTCCCTATTTATAGAGGTTGCGTCTAGGGTCAGTCCTTATCAGATTAGGTCTCAAAATTCGAACTCGAATCAAATTCAGATCAATATCTGATAAGATTTGTGTAAAAAAGTGTGATCTTATCCTTTGCTCATCGGTAGGCCTCATCGGCAAGCCGAACACGCCCATCGGCAAGCCGAACACGACGATCGGCATGCCGAACTATCGAATAAAATCTCAGCGAATCTTTTATTTTTCACTCAAGATTCTATAGAATAAAGTCTCAGTTGTAATTCAAATAACCAAATAGAAAAATTATTTGATTAAAACAGCTTTATCTAGATAATCTATAAGAAAATAAATGAATTCCCAATAATTTTACAAGTTTATCTTGATCTAATTTATCCAAAAATTAAATCAACTAATAAACAGACAAAAATTATCTGATCCCAATAATTTAACAAGTTTATCTTGAATTAATTTTGTGATTGAATCAATTTTATCACAAAATTAATTCAACCGATAAACAAACATGAATTATCTGATTCTTTCAAATTTTAACCAATCTGATAAATCTGACATAAGTCATCAATTATTAAAAAAGCACGCCGTATCGTTACAAGATATTGTGAGCTTGCAAAGGGGACCAAATGGACCTTTATAGTTCAAGCTCCCGACAATTATAAAACCCAATATCCAAGATATACATTTCAGAATTATCAACTCCAACGCTACTCCACTAAAAGCTTGAAGCTGCACCCTTGAACTACATAGATTACAAAGCCCATATAACTAAGTCTCCATGACATATCATGGTGTATCGTAACCCCATATGATTATCCATAATCGGCTTAAGGACAAGTTCTGTCTTACCTTCTTGATTATTTTTATCTTACGTTCCATTATCTCACCATCGAAAAACTTACCATCTAAAGACAGTATACCACACCTATGTATCCAAATGGTTGAGAGCTCCAGTTTTTCAATTACAGGATAACACATATAAGTGGATATCATTACTCCTAAAGGGGAGCTATGGATTTCATATCTATGAGGAACAAGTCAACGCTATCAAGAGTCATGCCTCCAACGTACAGGCATGCATACCACTATTAAGATGTGGGTGTCACCCTTTGGTACATCAAAAGACACAAGTCAAGACAACAGACCCACTATTCATCTCATGATTAAGATACAATACAAATGATTGTCTAAAGTGAATCAATTTGCCAAAACAGAATTATTAATCCAAATCAATTCACTTTATGTTCTAATCCAACACATCGTCACCTATGACAACGTGCCAATGTTTCTATTCATGGAGTCCACCTCTGATGGTCAAGATAAATCATCTCCCAATAGGGATATAGACAACATAACAATCTTTACATGAATAAAGTGCCCAACTTTATTCCCTCGATTACGGATCTTATGATTTAGACCATCACCTTAAGAATCGTGTCTTTCGCATAATCTGTCTATCATATGCCCAATTCTTAAAGTTTAGACCGATAGTCTCAGACTATTGTTTGCTTAACATACATTCAAACAATATAAACGTAAAGAGGACAAGATTTGGTATATAAACAATAAATAAATTCCTTATTGATAAAAATGTCTCCAAAAACTTATTACATTTTTACTCCTTATGGCATACATGTCTAACAATCTCCCTCTTGCACTAAGTGAGAAAATATGACAAATCTCGCATCCCCATAGGTTCCATATGCCTCTCGAAGACTCTCCTAGTAAGTGTCTTCGTAAATGGATCAGCTAAATTGTCCTCTGACGCGATCTTGCACACCGTGACATGCCTGCCTTCAACGAAGTCCTTTATCACATGATACTTCTTATCAATATGCTTACTCTTCTTGTGAAATCTTGGTCCCTTAGCATTAGTTGCTGCCACACTGTTATCACAGTACAAAGATACTGCCTTATCCATTCCAGGAACTACCTCAAGATCCCCAAGGAACTTGCAGAGCCACACTGCTTCTTTCGAAGCATCACTAGCTACCACATACTCGGCCTCCATCATTGAATCTGAAGTGCAATGTTGGTTGGCACTTCTCCAACTGATGGCACCGCCGCCTAGAGTAAACACAAAACCCGAAGTTGATTTCTTAGAATCCAGACAGGATTAAAAATCTAAGTCAGTATATCCTAGAGGATTCAAGTCCTCACCTGAATATAGAAGCATATACCCTCGAGTCCTTCTTAGGTACTTGAAAATATGCTTTACCATAACCCAATGGTTCGGGCCTGGATCTGCCTGAAATTGACTTACAATCTTGACCGCACAGCTAATATCCAATCGTGTGCAAAGCATGGCATACATGAGACTACCCACTACCGAAGCATAGGACACCTTCTTCATGTATTCTCTTTCTTCATAAGACTTTGAAGAGTCTTTCTTAGAAAGAGTAATTCCGACCTAGATGGCTGCCCACCTCTCTTGGAATCCTGCATTACAAAGCTTATGAGAATTTTATCTATGTAGCTAGCCTAGGATAGAGCTATCATTTTGTTCTTCCTATCTCAAAAGATCTAGATACCGAGAACAAAATTAGCCTCACCCAAGTCTTTCATGTTAAACTGCTTGGTCAACCATAATTTGACTGATGACAATGCCCTAATGTTATTGCCAATTAGAAGAATGTCATCTACATAGAGTAGTAGAAAAATCACCTTCCCATCTTTAATGTGTTTATAAACACATGGCTCATCCACATTTTGTGAGAACCCATAAGTCTTGATCACCTGATCAAATCTTATGTTCCAAGAACAGGAAACTTGCTTAAGTCCATAAATTGACTTTAGCAGCTTACAAAACTTACCCTTTTGACCCGTGACCTTGAACTCGTCTGGTTGTTCTATATAAATGGACTCATCAATATAGCCATTCGGAAAAGCAGTCTTGACATCCATCTGTCAAATCTCACAGTCGAGAGCGGTAGCTATGGACAAGAGAATCCGGATAGACTTAAGCACGGCTACAGGCGAAAAGGTTTCCTCACAATCTATTCTTTCCTTTTGCGTATAACCCTTAGCTACCAATCTAGCCATAAAGGTTTCGACCTTTCCATCCAGTCCTCTTTTCCTCTTGTAGATCCACTTACACCTTATGGGTTTTACCCCTTCAGGAAGATCCACAAGCTCCCAGACCTGATTAGTCTCCATAGATTTCATATCTATGTTCATGGCCTTTGTCCAGAGTTTTGAATCAACATCCCCCATAGCCTCTGCATAAGTATAAGGATCCCTATCATGTTCATCCGATTCGACAAAAAAGACCTTCCCATTGAACATATACCTTTCTGGTTGACGCCCGATCCTCCCACTACGCTGAAGCCCCTGAGGATTTTGTTCAGGTTTGTTTGGTTTTTCTACACTGATCGGAATAGTTTCATTCGAAACTTTCAGAGTGATCGGATCTCTCCTTAACTCCTTAAACACCACTTTGCTTCAAGGTTTAAAGTTGTCCATGTAACTCTCCTCAAGGGAAGTTGCATTAGTTGAAACCATGACTTTATTATCTTTTGGGTTATAGAAATAACCCCCTTTAGTCCCTTTTGGATATCCTACAAACACGCAAACTTCTGAACGTGCTTCCAACTTATTTGGATCCTTAAACAGGACATGAGCCAGACATCCCCATATATGAATATGCTTTAAGGATGTCTTCCTACTCGTCCACAACTCGTGAGGAGTTTTAGGGACTAATTTTGAAGGCACATTGTTTAAAAGATAACTTGCGGTTTGTAGTGCATATCCCCAAAAGGATAAAGGCAATGATGAATAACTCATCATGGACCTAATCATGTCCAATAAAGTCCTATTTCTTTTCTCTGCTACGCCATTCTGCTGCGGAGTGCCCGGTGCAGTCAAATGGGATAAAATCCCATTCTCTAATAAGTGTCCCAAGAACTCATTAGATAGGTATTCCCCACCTCGATCGAATCGAGGTGCCTTTATGGGTCTACCCAATTACTTTTCCACTTTAGCCAGAAACTCCCTGAACTTGTCAAAAGTTTTGCTTTTTTGGTGCATCAGGTACACATACCCATATCTTGAGTAATCGTCAATAAAAGTGACGAAGTACTCATACCCTCCTTGTGCCCGGATGTTCATCGGTCTGCAAATATCACTATGCATAAGTTCTAGAACCCCTTCGGCCCTATTGCCCTTAGACCCGAATGGTCTTTTGGTCATTTTACCCTCCAAACAAGATTCACATTGAGGTATAGATTCCACCTTTAAGTGACTTGAAGGTCCATCCCTTACCAACCTTTGAATCCTATTCAGGTTAATATGACCAAGGCGCAAATGCCAAAGATAAGTCTTATAAGAGTGGGAAGTTTTAAGTCTTTTAGAGTTATTATCATTCATCTCAACATTAAGCAATAAGTCCATCTTAGGTTTGATAAAATATAGATTATTTTGCATCCATCTAGAATAGATAAAAGATTTGTTTTTACGAATCACCACTTTATCATTAAAAGAAACCAAATAGGAGTTTTTAAATAAGCAAGCTATAGAAATTAAATTCCTTTTAAATTTAGGAATATAAAAACAATCTTGCAAAAATAAATTCCTATAATTATCAAAATAAAGATAGACATCTCCCACTACAGAGACCAAGGACCCATCGCCTATCCAATGCATGAAGTCTTCATGCAGCGGATTTCTCGTTTCTTTGAACCCCTGTAGAGAAACACAAACATGATTAGTTGCACTGGAATCTATGACCCAAATGTCTCTGGATTCCTCAACCAAACAAGTTTCTAAATACAAAAGATCACACCTACCTCCTTTGGAAAGGAAGTCCTTGCAATGCTTCTTTATGTGCCCGACCTTCCCACAGAAGAAGCACTTAAGCTTCTTCGGGTTCTTCTTCTTCTTCTTCTTGCTCTTGGTGCTTGCAGGAATAGAAGACTTCCCGTTCTTGGCCTGTTGCTTCTTTCCATTCCCAGAGTTGAGATTCAAACTAGAAGCAGCTACCATGTTGGCCTCTCCACCTGTAGGATACTCCCTGATCAGCAGTTAGAACTCCTATAACTGTTTCCTTAATTTTGTCAAGGTCATATCCCGTCTATTGCTTAAATTAAAAGTAGCTCTAAATGGAATAAATTCCTTTGACAGTTTCAAAGACCATAGTCATCTGAGTTTCAGCATCAATGTCGGCTCCATTGGTTTGAGCATCAGCGAGGCAACCCATGACCAAAATCATGTGCTCCTTTATAGATGTCCCTGGCCTCTGCTTACAGTTAAGAAGTTTCTGAAGCACCTCTTGCCACTTTGTTATGGCCTGGCCTCCAAACATATCCTCAAGATTATCCAAGATCTGCTTTGTAGTCTCATAATCCTGATGTTGAGCCTACAGCACGTTATTCATGCGAGCCATAACATTGCAGTGGGCCTGATCATTAGCACCTTTCCAGCGATCATATGCTTGGAATTGCTCATTAGTTGAGTCTCCCGTAGGCTCGAGAGGACAAGGGGTTGTCAGTACATATTTCAGTTTCTCAAAGGAGAAGACGATATCCAGGTTCCGTTTTCAATCATTATAATTCTCTCCAATTAATAGGTTTTTGTCAAATATCGATGATAAAGCATTTTTAGACCATTTTAATCTACAATAAAGAATCATATGCCAAACATAAGCAAACATATAATAATAATTTAGTAAGATAACACAATCATGTAAAACTATACAAATGTGTTTATGTGTGAAAACCTTGAAAATATCACAACCTTAAAACGATAATTCCTGACACATAATTCAACAAGCTCCTAGGGGACTCATGCCAAATTTAATCAGGAACACGGATCCCCTCCTAATTAATATATGCCATCCAGGACCCGTATGATCTAGCATATATTAATAATCGTTACTTTGGCCATTAATTTTATTAACAGAGCTCCTAGGGGAGGTTAATAATAAAATTAACGTGAGTGTATAACTATCATTTCAATATTTTATCCATGATTTATAATCACCACCTAGGGGTGTGCAACCATAAATCATGCTAAAATACCTTATCCTTTCAGATATCTAATCTGGTACACGATAGAAATCCCTTCCTAGGGGTTTAGACCTCCATGTTCTCCCTATGGACCAACGATGAAGGCCTTAGGTCCTCTCTTTGAAAACCTTCTCTCACTCAATCTTTTGAAATTTAGGTTTTATTTTAAGATCATGCATGAACAATTTTAATATGAGTGGCACTCCCTATTCTATATGACATGCTATCAATGTACATGGCAAATCATATTATAATGTAGATAGGCAAAGCAATCAAGCAAAGCTACAAGCAAAATAGCAATAACCGTAATATAATGGTTCTACCCTAGCGAATAAAAAACTAATATTACAAGAGAATAATCGAGACATATTATCGATTCTTCATCCTTGAATCCTCAAGCTGTATCATTCTTCATGTAATGGCCATCTTCAAGTCTTCAATCCTGTATGAATCGACTACTTCATATTTCTGGTCATATCCAAATTTAATGTTTCTCCGAATTGTCCCAAAGATAAATTTAAAACTACATTGAAAAAACTACACCTTTTTTGAAAATTTCCAACTCTCGATCAGCAGGCCAATCTACGTGATCGGCCTACCGGTCATGCTCCATCGGCCTGTCGATTAGGAAGATCAGCCTACCAACTCATGAAAGTTCGGCCTGCCAACAGAGCCACCCGATTTTTGCCCCATTGACGGCTTGCCGAACCATACATCCAGCCTACCGCTCTACGACTATCAGCCTGCCGAACTGTAAGGTTCGGCATGCCGACCGAGCAAAAATCTCTCATTCTAAAAAATACAATTTTTAATGCAATTCATCAATTTTACTTTCAACAATTCAAAAACATAAAATTAGAGACTCAAGAAATACCTGGGAGCGCCATTATCAATCTTCTAGATCTATCTTCTAGATCCATCTTCTCCGAATAATTATTTAATTACAAAATTCTTACAAATTTAAAAATAAATAATAATTCCTAGACGAAGATGATAGTCTGCCATCTAATTACATGAAAAACCTAGATACACATTCTAACCTCTAAGGAACCATAATCGGTATTAATTAATTAATTAATTAATAATTAAATAACCATTTAATCAACCATAATTAATTAATGAACATTTACCACATAATCCATGACAACATAAAAATATATAGAAACCTAGAGTGCCAACTCTATAAAATTAAATTCAAGCATAGAAGAGATTAAGATCACAAAATTTATACATACAGTATGATCACAAACTCGTAAATTTATGTAAAAACCATGGCTCTGATACCAATTGTTAGAAAAAGAGTATGCAACGGAATTTTAAATATTTTATATCAAAGTATTTTTCAAAACACAAGTTTGACATGCTATATGCATAAATTAACCAGATCTTACTAACCTTGGATTGCCGAAGAACCCTCGCAAAGTGTGAAGAGAAGTAACGTTCCAGAAGAGCCTAAACCAACTAGTCTTCTTTGCTATTCTCTACCCACGATCGGAGTGAGTGTAGGCTCACACGTACAGCTATTCCTCTAGGTGACTCTCCTTCCAACCAATCGAGAGAACCCATAGCTAGTGTTCGTGATTTGTGAACAAGAGCTCTGAGGGAGTTTCCAGATTCTCACCAGCAGTGTATCACTCTTAATCTCTCAATTGATCTAAATAACATATGTGACTTACTCCCTATTTATAGAGGTTGGATCTAGGGTCAGTCCTTATCAGATTAGGTCTCAAAATTTGAATCAAAATCAAATTTGGATCAATATCTGATAAGATCCTCGTAAAAACACGTGATCTTATCCTTTGCTCATTGGCATGCCAATCAAGAAGATTGGCAGGCCGAACAGGCCCCATCGGTAGGCCGAACATGACGATCAGCATGCCAAATTGCCGATTAAAATCTCAACAACTCTTTTATTTTTCATCCGAGATTCTATAGGATAAAGTCTCAGTTTTAATTCAAATAACCCAATAAAAAAAGTTATCTGATTAAAACAACTTTATCTAGACAATATCTAAGAAAATAAATGAATTCCCAATAATTCTACAAGTTTATCTTGATCTAATTTATCCAAAAATTAAATCAACCGATAAACGGACAAGAATTATCCGATCCCAATAATTCAGCAAGTTTATCTTGAATCAATTTTATCACAAAATTAATTCAACCGATAAATAGACATGAATTATCTGATTCTTTCAAATTTTAACCAATCTGATAAATCTGACATAAGTAACCAATTATTAGAAAAGCACGCTGTATCATTATAGGATGTTGTGAGCTAGCAAAGGGGACCAAATGGACCTATATAGTTCAAGCTCCTGACAAGTATGAAACCCAATATTCTAGATATAAATTTCATAATTATCAACTCCAACGCTACTCCACTAAAAGCTTGGAGCTGCACTCTCGAACTACATAGAATTATGAAGCCCGTATAGCTAAGTCTCCATGACATATCATAGTGTATCGTATCCCCATATGATTATCCATAATCGGCTTGAGGACAAGTTCTGTCTTACCTTTCTGATTATTTTTATCTTACGTTCCATTATCTCACCATCAGAAAACTTACTATCCAAAGACAGTATACCATTTAGTTACACCTATGTATCCAAATGGTTGAACACTTCAGTTTTCCAATTATAGGATAACACATATAAGAGAGTATCATTACTCCTAAAGAGGAGCTATGGATTCCATATCTATGAATAACAAGTCTACGTTATTAAGAGTCATGCCTCCAACGTACCAGTATGCATACCACTATTAAGATGTGGGTGTCACCCTTTGGTACATCAAAAGATACAAGTCAAGACAATGGGCCCACTATTCATCTCAGGATTAAGATACAATACAAATGATTGTCTAAAGTGAATCGATTTGCTAAGACAGAATTATTAATCCAAATCAATTCATTTTATGTCCCGATCCAACACATTGCACCTATGACAACGTGCTAATGTTTTTATTCATAGAGTCCACCTCCGATGGTCAAGGCAACCATCTGTCAATAGGGACATAGACAACATAACAATCTTTACATGAATATAGCACCCAACTTTATTCCCTCGATTGTGGATCTTATGATTTAGACCATCACCTTAAGAATTGTGTCTTCTGCATAATCTATCCATCATATGCCCAATTCTTAAAGTTTAGACCGACAATCTCAGGCTATTGTTTGCATAACATACATTCAACAAATATGAATGTAAAGAGGACAAGATTTGGTATTTAAACAATAAATAAATTCTTTATTGATAAAAATGTCTCCAAAAACTTAATACATTTTTACTCCTTATGGCATACATGTCTAACACCATCATCAAATTGTGATGTCACCTTTTACTACATCAAAAGACAGAAGTCAAGAATATAGGCCCATTAGTCATTTCAAGATTATGACACAATACATTTGATTGTTTAAAGTGAATTAATTTAAACAAACAAAATTATTAACTAAATCAATTAAACTTTTTCTCTTGATCCAATATATCGTCACCTATGATAATAAACCAATATTTATACTTGTGGACTCCCACTCCAATGACCAAGACAAGCCATCTTCCGTTAGAAATATAGACAACATAATAATCTTAGCATGAATAAAGTGCCGAACTTTATTCCCTCAATTGTGGATCTTATCATTTAAACCATCACTTTTAAGATTCATGTCTTTTGCGTAATTTGTCTATCATATGCATAATCTTAAGGGTTTAGAACGATAGTCTTAGACTTCTGTTTGCTTATCATATATTCAACAGAAATGAACATAGAGAGCACAACATTTGGTATATAAATAAATAAATAAAGTCTTTATTGATAAATATCCCTAAAAACTTATTATAACATTTTAGTCCTTAAGGCATCATGTATAATAGATAGGAGTTTATAAGATCATACTAGAAAAGAATACCAATTTATTATATTAATTAGTTCTACAATTGGATGAAACGTTTTTGGTTTAATAAATTACATCTTTTTTTATCTTATATTTTGTTTCGTATAAAAGGAAGTCGTTCAATTGCTCATGATGGACTCCAGACATATATAAAGGTAGGATCAATCTCGGTTCCTATCTAGTCCGGCAGGGAAGAGACTTTACTATCTAATTAATTAAATATATCATCATATATATATATATTTTAAAACATTTCTCCCTATTTCTAGGCAATGATTATATGACCTAATACTATAACGTTATAATTGGCCAGGTGTTCACAATGTGGATGTTCACATGGAGAACGGCGAAACTAAGGTAAAAGGCAGTTTCGATCCACTTAAAGTTTAGAAACGAATGAAGAAGTTGAGCAAGAGGAAGGATGAGTTGATATCACCCAAAATCCAGGTCAAGTACACTATACAAACAGGGAAGAAAGTGGTCAAAGAAACCAAACAAGTACGCTATCGTTATTGTTGTTGATTTTTTTCTCTCTTTTTTTTTTTAATTTTAATTTCCTTAATCAAATGATTTAGCTACTTATCAGAATTATTTCATGTTCTATTTTGTCATTTCTATTAAAAGGTTCATGCCCTTGCTTGAACTGGGGGAAAAATTAAATAGCCAACCTTCTGTACGAGAATTTCTGAGACTATTGATCAGATGACCTCCCCTTTTTTTTTTCCCTTCTTTCTTCTGGATAAAACAATGGATCTATATTTTCTTTTTTTCTTTTTTGAACAAAAGAATAGATCTGCTTCTTGATTTGTCAGTAATATGTTTGCCTATATTCCTGCATATGTCCTGGTTTAGGTAGCTAAATATCTGTGGGAGTTATCAACACAATTAAACTAATCATCTTATAAAATTACTCATCTTTTTGCTCGTTTCCTTCTATCCTTTTAATTTATAAATAATTTGGAAGTCCCTGCACGTTAGGGCTGCTTAATAAGTTTTTGAACGCAATTAAAATTAGGGAAATTGAAACCAATAAGCTAAAATAACATAGCAATATCCCAAAAATTTTAGTAACTTTAAAAAGTAGACCAAATTTCTATAAATTAATATTTACATTTAAGTAAAATTTTGAAATTGCCCTCATCTTCTTTATTACTCCCAAAAAAGCATATATTTTCTCTCTCGTCTCTCCCTATCTCCTCCTTTTCTTTCTCCGAGCTCCAGCGACCACTCTGGTGACAATGGGGGCATGGCTTTGGCAACCTTTCCTCTCGCAACTCCGGCAGCAATGCTTCTCCTTGCGGCTTCAGCAACCTCACATGACTCAGGCACTTGCTCCTCATGTGACTTCGGCGATGAAGCTACTCTCACACTACTTTTGGCGCCTGCTCCTTGGGCGAATCTGGCGATGGCGTGGGCTTGCAAACGCGATGGCAGGGGCTGCTCTCCTCTCTCTCTCTCTCTTTCTCCATGACTTTCTCACTCTCTCTCTCCATGACTTTCTCTATTTGTTTGCACGAATCGGTCTCTGTCGTCGCCTGTCATAGAGAGAGAGAAAGTCAACTAAAGGTTCGGGGGTGGCAACTCCAATGAAGGCGCGACCTTCTCCTTCAAGGGACTCCACATGACCTACCTTTAACGGCTTTGGCGATGACGCATTGGACGAGGAAAGTGGATGGAAAAACCATAGAAACGGGTGGGGGAGAAGAAGGACTAAAAAAATAACAAAGGACTAAAAAATAAGAAAAGACAAGAAAGAGAAATGTGGAAGGAGACAAGTGAGGAGAGAGAAGGGGGAAGAGAGAGGAGAGAAAGATGATGAAAAACCCTAAATTAAATTAAGGGTATTTTTGTAATTCATAAGTTCATAAATCTGTATTTATATTTTTTTTGGCATATTTATTTACTTTGTTTTAAACTGGGCCTATAAATTTTTATTCCTCTATAAGTGGTTTATTTCTCTCATTCTCCCTTAAAATTAAACGGAACTAATTTTCGTCACCATCCCTAAAGATTAATGAATTCCACAGTCGAACCTTATGGAACAAATGAATCTTTAAACCAATCCAATTACAAGAATACTTTTTGGGTCTTTCCTTATTCATATTAATGAAACATGTGCAATATATTATCAGCTTTGAATCTTACAAAACCAACATATTTATGTGGGGAAATTTTACAATGATACCCTCTAAAAATTTTCATCAATGAGGCTTCTATATCGAGATCTAATGGTCAAAAATAAACAAGCCCATCATAATTTGAATCAACTCACACACCCATTTATATTCATCAAAACTCAAGAATAAAAAAAATAAAAAATAAAAAAACAAAAAACTATTAGGCCTGAGCATCACCACCTTGCAAGGGTGGTCGCTGGTGACCCTAGTTGTAACAGTAGGAGGTGTTGAGTTGTGATCTCGATGGCGGTGGCGATCACCATGGGTTGTAAAAGGTCACAATCACTTAGGTCACAATTCCACTGATGATGACTAATGGTCACAAAGATCAACCACTTAGGTCATGAATCTGTCAATCATGACCCAAGCTCTTGGAGATTGACCACCTAGCTCGTGCTTTCCTCTATCTTGACCAACAGGTCTCAGCAATCATGACATGTTGATTCATGACCTAAGTAGAATGGGTTGCAATGCCTTTGCTCTTTCTACCTCCATAGGTTACGACCCGACCCTTGGTTGAGATGGGATGGTTTGTTGAGTTTGGGGTTATGGACATGAGAGATTGTTGACTTTGCAATTATGGGGTCCAAGGCGAGGGTGGTCGATTGCTTGTATGTATGTGCGTGTGTGTTTTTTAGGGTTTGAAGAAATCAAGCATGTAGATCAAAATAAGATCTAATGGTTCATATGATTTTATTTAAAATTTATTTTTTTTGTAATTATTAAAAAAAAAAACTTGAAAATAAGAGTTTTATTGAATGTACTAGTCTTTATTTTGTTTTTTATGCTACACTATGTTTGAACCATTCATTTTTTAATCTAAGGGTCAATATTTTCCTCCATATTTGTCTCTCATCAATTAGAACTTTTAAGAGGGTCTCAAGGTAGTCTTTTCCATATATGTCAGGAATCATGTCCATATAATTTAGTTTTTTTTTTTCTTTTTCGCATATTTAATTAAGGTTTTTTTTTTTGGCAACATATAATTAAGTTGTCGTTGTTGCATATATCATGTCCACCGACATTCAGATTAATTTATATTATTATCTTCTTGGATGTTTAATCCAACTTTTTACTTGCAAGTGAAGATTTGAGTACTACGATAATTTATGTCTTATATTACAAGGTTATTTTCAATGGTAGTACATATGTGAGTGTGTTCCCTTATGCTTTTCACGAGACCACAATATTGATAATCATGATTAATTAATACTAATAATATTATTTCCATGTTCATCTAGTAGTGTCCCTCTCATTTATATTCACCTGTTTAATTATAATGTCCATAGTCTAAAATCTTTCTCTGTCTCATTATTCATTTATGTAAAAATTTTAAAACTGTTTTGTAAAGGATATCTCCAAATGTGTCTAAAAACGTTACACGCAAACGTACATAGCGTCGTCCACATTATAAATTTTACAGATGACTAATTAAATAGACACAATTAATTTTGTAAGTACATACGGATCGTGAAATGTAATGTAAACATCTGAAAAAATAATTTGTATGAACTTGAAGGAAATTCCGTGGACAATATCAGTGAAGGTACACATGCATTGCGACCAATGTGAGAGAGACCTCAAGAAGAAATTGCTAATGCAAAAGGGTAATAGGAAGATTTATGCAACCAGTAATGATAGTAAATAACATATTATAAAATGATTAAAGTAAATGACATATTTACTGGTAAATATGTTTACTCGGCGTAATTAAAATTATTTATTGATGTATAATTTATTTATGCCTAGTAAATACAACATTTACTAGCTATTTACTTTAATCATTCTAAAATATGCTATTTATTTCAAAGCATGGTCAAAATATTCTATTTGTGCCTTTAGCCATCATGATAAATTAATGTGTTTTTAAATTTATATCTTTTAATTTTTTTAATTTTTAGATTTCAGTGTAAAAACTGATATGAAATCACAAGTTCTAACGGTGGGCGGGACCATGGAGCCTGAGAAACTGACATCCTTCCTACGAAGAAAAGTGCACAAACATGCAGAAATTATAGCCAAGGAAAAGGAAGAAAAGAAAAAGCAAATTATCAAGGAGGAAAAGAAAATAGAAAAAAAGAAATAATTAGTGGTGAAGGAAATTCCTCTGACTCGTCATTGCAGATCATGGAGGTTAAGGAAGAAATGAAGGTTGTGGAAGCTAAAACTAAAAAGGAAATGCTCCCTATTTCATTCACTATGTCTTTGTCTCTCAATTGTTTAGTGATGAAGACCCAAATGATTTTAATATCTGATAGAAGATATATATGTTGGAAAAAATTATACGCAGCGGAATTTTAAAAATCTTACATTAGAGTAATTTGTAAAACACAAGTTTGACATGCTATATGCATAAATTAACCAGATCTTGCTAACGTTTATGTGCCAAAGAACCCTCGCAAAACATGAAGAAAAGTAACATTCTAGAAGATTCTCAATCAACTGGTCTACTTTGCTATCCTCTATCCACGACCAGAGTGAGTGTGGGCTCACACGTACAGCTCTTCCACTAGATGACTCTCCTTCCAACCAATCGAGAGAAACCAAAGCGAGTATTCGTGAATTGTGAACAAAAGCTGTCAGGGAGTTTTCAGATTCTCACTAGCAGAGTATCACTCTTAATCTCTCAATTAATCTGAGTAACTCTTAAGACTTACTCCCTTTATATAGAGATTGGTCTTGGGGTCAGTCCTTATCAGATTAGGTCTCAAAAACTCGAAACAAAACCAAGTAAGGATCAATATCTGATAAGATTTGCGTGGAAATGCATGATCTTATCCTTCGTTGATCGGCAGTCCGAACCACCTGATTGGCAGGCCGAACAGGCCCCATCGACAGGCCGAACACGTCCATCGGCAGGTCGAACTGTCGAATAACAATCTCACGAATATTTTATTTTCCCCCCAAGATTCTATAGGATAAAGTCTCATTTTTACTTCAAATAACCCAATAGAGAAGTTATCTGATCAAAACAACTTTATCTAGATAATCTCTAAGAAAATAAATCAATTCCCAATAATTCTACAAGTTTATCTTGATCTAATTTATCTAAAATTAAATCAACTGATAAACAGACAAGAATTATCCGATCCTTATAATTCAACGAGTTTATCTTGAATTAATTTTTATCATAAAACTAATTCAACCGATAAACAGACATGAATTATTTGATTGTTCCAAATTTCAACCAATCTAATAAATCTAACATAAGTTACCAATTATTAGAAAAGCACGCCGTATCGTTACAAGATGTTGTGAGCTAGCAAAGGGGACCAAATAGACCTATATAGTTCAAGCTTCAGATAATTATGAAATCCAATATCCTAGATATACATTTCATAATTATCAACTCCAACGCTACTCTACTAAAAGCTTAGAGCTGCACTCTCAAACTACATAAAATTACGAAGCTAGTATCGCTAAGTCTCCATGACATATCATAGTGTATCGTATCCCCATATAATAATCTATAATCAGCTTAAGGACAACTTCTGTCTTACCTTCTTAATTATTTTTATCTTACGTTTCATTATCTTACCATCAGAAAACTTACAATTCAATGACAATATACCATTTGTTTACACCTATGTATCCAAATAGTTGAGTGTTCCAGTTTTCTAATTATAGGATAATACATATAAGAGGATATCATTACTCCTAAAGAGGAGCTATGGATTCCATATCGATCGATAACAGTTCTACGCTATCAAGAGTCATGCCTCCAACGTATTGGCATGCATACCACTATTAAAATATGAGTGTCACCCTTTGGTACTTCAAAAGACACAAGCCAAGACAACGGGCCCACTATTCATCTCAGGATTAAGATACAATACAAATGATTGTCTAAAGTGAATCGATTTGCTGAGACAGAATTATTAATCCAAATCAATGTACTTTATGTCCCAATCCAACACATCGTCACCTATGACAACATGCCAATGTTTCTATTCATGGAGTTCACCTCCGATGGTCAAGACAAACCATCTCCCAAAAGGGAAATAGACAACATAACAATCTTTGCATGAATAAAGCGCCTAACTTTATTCCCTTGATTGCAGATCTTATGATTTAGACCATCACCTTAAGAATCATGTCTTCCACATAATCCGTCCATCATATACCCAATTCTTAAGGTTTAGACCGACAGTCTCATACTTTTGTTTGCTTAACATACATTCAACAAATATGAACGTAAAGAGGACAATATTTGGTATATAAATAATAAATAAATTCTTTATTGATAAAGATGCCTCCAAAAACTTATTATATTTTTACTCCTTAGGGCATATATGTCTAACAATCTCCCACTTGCACTGAGTAAATACGACAAATCTCACATCCCCATAGCTTCCACATGCTTCTCAAAGACTTTCCCAGTAAGTGTCTTCCTAAATGGATTAGCTAAATTGTCCTCTGACGCGATCTTGCATGCCGTGACGTGCCCGCCCTTAGCGAAATCCTTTATCACATGATACTTTCGATCAATATGCTTACTCTTCTTGTGAAATCTTGGTTCCTTAGCATTGGCTACCGCCGCACTGTTATCACAGTACAGTGATACCACCTTATCTATACCAGGAACTGCCTCAAGATCCCCAAGGAACTTGTGGAGCAACACTGCTTCTTTCGAAGCATCACTAGCTGCTACATACTCGGTGTCCATTGTTGAATCCGAAGTGCAATCTTGCTTAGCACTTCTCCAACTGATGGCACCACCGCCCAGAGTAGACACAAAACCTGAAGTCGATTTCCTAGAATCCAGATAGGATTGAAAATCTGAGTCAATGTATCCTAGAGGAGTCAAGTCCTCACCCAAATACACAAACATATACCCTCGAGTCCTTCTCAGGTACTTGAAAATATGCTTTACCATAACCCAATGGTTCGGTCTTAGATCCGCCTGAAATCGACTTACGATCCTGACCACATAACTAATATCCGGTCATGTGCAAAGTATGGCATACATGAGACTACCCACTGCCGAAGCATAAGACACCTTCTTCATGTATTCACTTTCTTCATAAGACTTTGGAGAGTCTTTCTTAGAAAGAGTAATTCCAGACCAAGATGGTTGCCCACCTTTCTTGGAATCCTGCATTGCAAACCTCTTGAGAATTTTATCTATGTAGCCGGCCTGGGACAAAGCTATCATTTTGTTCTTCCTATCTCGAAAGATATGGATACCGAGAACAAAATTAGCCTCACCCAAATCCTTCATGTCCAACTGCTTGGTTAACCATAATTTGACCGATGATAATCCCTAATGTCATTGCCAATTAGCAGTATGTCATCTGTATAGAGCAGTAGAAAAACCACCTTCCCATCCTTAATGTGTTTGTAAACACATGGTTCATTCACATTTTGTGAGAACCCATAAGTGTTGATCACTTGATCAAATCTTATGTTCCAAGAACGAGAAGCCTACTTAAGTCCATAAATTAACTTTAGTAGCCTACAAACCTTACCCTCTTGACCTGTGACCTTGAACCCTTCTGGTTGTTCCATATAAATGGACTCATCAAGATAGCCATTCAGAAAAGCTATCTTGACATCCATCTGTCAAATCTCATAGTCGAGAGCAGTAGCTATGGACAAGAGAATCCGGATGGACTTGAGCATGACTATAGGTGAAACGGTTTCCTCATAATCGATTCATTCCTTTTGAATATAACCCTTAGCTACCAGTCTAGCCTTAAAGGTTTTGATCTTTCCATCCACTCCTCTTTTCCTCTTATAGATCCACTTACAACCTATGGGTTTTACCCCTTTAGGAAGATCCACAAGCTCCCAGACCTGATTAGTCTCCATAGACTTCATCTCAATGTCCATGGCTTCTGTCTAGAGTTTTGAATCAACATCCTCCATAGCTTCTATGTAAGTATAAGGATCCCTGTCATGTTCATCTGGTTCAGCCAAAAAGACCTCCCCATTAAACATATACCTTTTAGGTTGACACTCGATCCTTCCACTATGCCGAAGCCCCTGAGGTTGTTGTCCAGGTTTGTTTGGTTTTCTACTTTGACCAGAATGGTTTCATTCGAAACCTCTGAAGTGATCAAATCACTCCTTAATTCATAAAGCACCACTTTGCTTCGAGGTTTAAAGTCGTCCATGTAATTCTCCTCAAGGAAAGTTGTATTAGCTGAAACCACGACTTTATTTTCCTTTGGGTTATAAAAATAACCCCCTTTAGTCCCTTTTGGATATCCTACAAACACGCAAACTTCTGAACGTGCTTCCAACTTATTTGGATCCTTAACAGGACATGAGTCGGATATCCCTATATGCGAATATGGTTTAAGGATGTCTTCCTACCCGTCCATAACTCGTGAGGAGTTTTAGGGACTGATTTTGAAGGCACATTGTTCAAAAGATAACATGCGGTTTACAGTGCATATCCCCAAAAGGATAAAGGCAATGATGAAAAACTCATCATGGATCTAATCATGTCCAACAAAGTCCTATTTCTTCCCTCTACTATGCCATTCTGCTACGGAGTGCCCGGCATAGTCAAATGGGATAAAATCCCATTCTTTAATAAGTATTCTAAGAACTCATCAGAAAGGTATTCCCCACCTCGATCGAAACGAAGTGTCTTTATGGGTCTACCCAATTGCTTTTCCACTTCAGCCCAAAACTCCCTAAACTTATCAAAAGTTTCACTTTTGTGGTGTGTCAAGTACACATACCCATATCTTGAGTAATCGTCAATAAAAGTGACGAAGTACTCATACCTACTTCGTGCCCGGATGTTCATCGGTCCACAAACATCACTATGCACAAGTTCTAGATCCCCTTCGGCCCTATTGCCCTTAGACTCGAATGGTCTTTTGGTCATTTTACCCTCCAAACAAGATTCACATTGAGGTATAGATTCCACCTTTAAGTGACTTAAAGGTCCATCCCTTACCAACTTTTGAATCCTATTCAGGTTAATATGACCAAGGTGCAAATGCCAAAGATAAGTTCTATTAGAGTGAGAAGTTTTAAGTCTTTTAGAGTTTTTATCATTCGTCTCAGCATTAAGCAATAAGTCCATCTTAGGTTTGATAAAATATAGATTATTTTGCATCCATCCAGAACAGATAAAAGATTTGTTTTTACAAATCACCACTTTATCATTAAAAGAAACCAAGTAGGAGTCTTTAAATAAACAAGCTACAGAAATTAAATTCCTTTTAAATTTAGGGACATAAAAACAATCTTGCAAAAGTAAATTCCTATAATTATCAAATTAAAGATGGGCGTCTCCCACTACTTTCGCTGAGACCAAGGATCCATCGTCCATCGAAGCGTGAAGTCCTCATGTAGTAGACTTCTCGTTTCTTTGAACCCCTGTAGAGAAACACAAACATGATTAGTTGCACCAGAATCTATGACCCAAATTGTTAGACATGTATGCTCTAAGGAGTAAAAATGTAATATGTTTTTGGAGACATTTTTATCAATAAAGAATTTATTCGTTTATATATACCAAATATTGTCCTCTTTACGTTCATATTTGTTGAATGTATGATAAGCAAACAGTAGTCTGAGACTGTCAGTCTAAACCTTAAGAGTTGGGCATATGATGGGATGATTATGCGGTAGACACGACTCTTAAGGTGATGGTCTAAAATATATGATCCGCAATCGAGGGAATAAAGTTGGGCGCTTTATTCATGTAAAGATTGTTATGTTGTCTATATCCCTTTTGGGAGATGGTTTGTCTTGGCCATCGGAGTTGGACTCCATGAATAGAAACATTGGCGCGTTGTCATAGGTGACGATGTGTTGGATCGGGACATAAAGTGAATTGATTTGGATTAATAATTCTGTCTTGGCAAATCGATTCACTTTAGACAATCATTTGTATTGTATCTTAATCCTGAGATGAATAATGGGCCCGTTGTCTCGATTTGTGTCTTTTGATGTACCAATGGGTGACTCCCACATCTTTATAGTGGCATGCATGCCGGTACGTTGGAGGCATGACTCTTGGTAGCGTAGACTTGTTATTCATAGATATGGAATCCATAGCTCCTCTTTAGGAGTAATGATATCCTCTTATATGCGTTGTCCTGTAATTGGAAAACTGGAGCGCTCAACCATTCGGATACATAGGTGTAACCGAATGGTATACTATCTTTGGATGGTAAGTTTTCTAATGGTGAGACAATGGAACGTAAGATAAAAATAATCGGGAAGGTAAGACAGAACTTGTCCTTAAGCCGATTATGGATGATCATATGGGGATGCGATACACTATGATATGTCATGGAGACTTAGCTACACGAGCTTCGTAATTCTATAAAGTTCGAGAGTGCAGCTCCAAGCTTTTAGTGGAGTAGTGTTGGAGTTGATAATTGTGAAATGTATATCTGGGATATTGGGTTTCATAATTATCATGAGCTTGAACTTTATAGGTCCATTTTGGTCCCCTTTGCTAGCTCACAAAATCTTGTAACGACACGGCGTGCTTTTCCAATAATTGGTGACTTATGTCGGATTTATCAGATTGGTTTAAAAGAATCAAATAATTCATGTCTGTTTATCGGTTGAATTAATTATGTAAGAAATTAGTTCAAGATGAACTTGTTGAATTATGGCGTTCGGATAATTCTTGTCTGTTTATCGGTTGTTTTAATTTTGGACAATTAGAACAAGATAAACTTGTAGAATTATTGTGAATTGATTTATTTTCTTAGAGATTATCTTGATAAAGTTTGTTTTGATCAGATATCTTTTCTATTGGGCTATTTGAATCAAAACTGAGACTTTATCCTTTAGAATCTCGGGTGGAAAATAAAAGATTCGCGGAGATTTTTTCTCGGCAGTTCTGCATGCCGGATGACGTGTTCGGCCTGCCGAACTGGTCAGTTCGGCCTGCCTATCACACAGTTCGGCATGCCGACCGCGACAGTTAAGATTACAGCGTTTTTCACGCGTATCTTATCAGATATTGATCCGAACTTGATTCTGTTTCGATTTTTGAGACCTAATCTGATATGGACTGACCCCAAGGACCAATAGGTATAAAAAGGGAGTGAGTCTAATGATTTACTCAGATCAATTTGAGAGATTAAGAGTGATACTCTTCTAGTGAGCATCTGAAAACTCCCTGAGAGCTTTTGTTCACAAATCACGAACACTAGCTTTGGGTTCTCTCTATTGGTTGGAAGGAGAGTCACCGGTGGAAGAGCTGTACGTGTGAGCCCACACTCACTCCGGTTGTGGACAGAGAATAGCAAAGAAGACCAGTTGGTTGAGGCTCTTCTGGAACGTTACTTCTCTACACAGGTCGCGGAGGTTCTTCGGCACACTGAGGTTAGTAAGATCTGTTTAATTTATACATATAACATGTCAAACTTGTGTTTTGGAAAATACTCTGATGAAAAATTTTTAAAATTCCGCTTTGCACTTTGTTTCCAACAATTGGTATCAGAGCCGAGGTTTTTACATAAATTTGCAAGTTTGTGCTCATGTTATATGCATAAATTTTGTGATCTTAATCTCTCCAATGCTTGAATCAAATTTTATAGAGAGATGGCACTCTAGGTTTCTATATAATATATATGTTGTCATGGATTATATGGTGAATGTTTATTAATTAATTATGCTTGATTAAATTATTGTTTAATTATTTATTAATTAATTAATACCGGTTATGGTTCCTTAGAGGTTAGAATGTGTATCTAGGTTTTTCATGTAATTAGATGGCGGACTATCATCTTGGTCTAGGAATTATTATTTAATTTCTAATTTGTAAGAATTTTGTAATTAAATAATTATTCGGAGAAGACGGAACGAGAAGTCGAAACTTAAAGATTGATGATGGCGCCTCCAGGTATTTCCTGAGTCTCTAATTTTATGTTTTTGAATTGTTGAAAATAAAATTGATGAATTGCATTAAAATTGTATTTTCTGGATTGAGGGTTTTCTGCTCGGTCGGCATGCCAGGACCTCACAGTTCGGCAGGCCGAAGGTCACAGATCGGCAGGCCGGACGTACGATCCGGCAGGCCGGACGTACGATCCGGCAGGCCGACAGTGGGGCAGAAATTTTGGTGCTCTGACGGCAGGCCGAACCTTCATGTTCGGCAGGCCGAACCACCATGATCGGCAGACCGATCACCCAGATCGGCCTGCCGACCAAGAGCAGCCAGGTGTCCAGAAAAGGTGCAATTTTTGATGCAGTTTTAATTTTATTTTTGGGACGATTCTGAGAAACATTAAATTTGGATATGACCGGAAATATGAAGTGTTCGATTCATACGGGATTGAGGACTTGAAGATGGATATTACATGAAGAAGGATACAGCTTGAGGATTCAAGAATGAAGAATCGATAAATGTCTCGATTATTCTCTTGTAATCTTAGTTTTTCTATTCTCTAGGGTGGAACCATAATATTACGGTTATTATTATTATTATGCTTGTAGCTTTGCTTGATTGCTTTGCTTGTCTGCATTATAATATGATTTACCATGTATATTGATAACATGTCATATAGAATAGGGAGTGCCGCTCATATTAAAATTGTTCATGCATAATTTTAAAATAAAACCTTGACTTCAAAATATTGAGTGGGAGAAGGTTTTCGAAGAGAGAACCTAAGGCCTCCATCGTTGGTCCATAGGAAGAACATGATGGTCCCAACCCCTAGGAAGGGATTTCTATCATGTACCAGATTGGATCTCTGAAAGGATAAGGTATTTTAGTATGATTTATGGTTGCACACCCCTAGGTGGTGATTATAAATCATGGATAAAATATTGAAACGGTGGTTATACACTCACGTTAATTTTATTATTAACCTCCCCTAGGAGCTCTGTTAATAAAATTAATGGCCAAAGAAACGATTATTAGTATATGCTGGATCATACGGGTCCTGGATGGCATATATTAATCAGGAGGGGATCCGTGTTCCTGATTGAATTTGGCATGACTCCCCTAGGAGCTTGTTGAATTCTGAGTTGGGAATTATCGTTGTAAGGTTGTGATATTTTCAAGGTTTTGACACATAAACACATTTGTATGATTTTACATGATTGTGTTATCTTACTAAATTATTATATATGTTTGCTTATGTTTGGTATATGATTCTTTATTGTAGATTGAAAATGTCTAAAAACGCTTTATCATCGATACTTGACAAAAACCAATTAACCGGTGAGAACTATAATGATTGGAAACGGAACCTGGACATCGTCCTTTCCTTTGAGAAACTGAAATATGTTCTGACAACTCCTTGTCCTCCCGAGCCTACGGGAGACTCAAGTAATGAGCAATTCCAAGCGTTCGAACCGCTGGAAAGATGCTAATGATCAGGCCCGCTGCTATGTTATGGCTAGCATGAATAACGTGCTGCAAGCTCAACACCAGGATTATGAGACTGCGAAGCAGATCTTGGATAATCTTGAGGACATGTTTGGAGGCCAGGCCATAACAAAGCGGCAAGGGGCGCTTCGGAAACTCTTAAACTGTAGACAGAGACCGGGGACATCTGTAAAGGAGCACATGATGTTGGTCATGGGTTACCTCGCTGAGGCTCAAACCAATGGAGCCGACATCGATGCTAAAACTCAGATGACTATGGTCTTTGAGACTCTGTCTAAGGAATTTATTCCGTTTAGAGCTACTTTTAATCTAAGCAATAGACGGGATATGACCTTGACAGAACTGATGAAACAGTTACAAGAGTTTGAACTGCTGATCAGGGAGTCTCCTGCTGGTGGAGAGGCCAATATGGTAGCTGCTTCTGGTTCCAATCCTAACTCTGGGAATGGAAAGAAGCAACGGGCCAAAAGTGGGAAGTCTTCTATTCCTATTGCTACCAAGAGCAAGAAGAAGAAGAAGAAGAACCCAAAGAAGCTTAAGTGCTTCTTTTGTGGTAAGGTCGGGCATATAAAGAAGCATTGCAAGGACTTCCTTTCCAAGGGAGGTAGGTGTGATCTTCTATATTTAGAAACTTGTTTGGTTGAGGAATCCAGTGACATTTGGGTCATAGATTCCGGTGCAACTAATCATGTTTGTGTTTCTCTGCAGGGATTCAAAGAAACGAGAAGTCTACTTCGTGAAGACTTAACGCTTCGGATGGGCGATGGATCCTTGGTCTCAGCGGAAGCAGTGGGAGATGTCCATCTTTATTTTGATAATTATAGGAGTTTAATTTTGCGAGATTGTTTTTATGTTCCTAAATTTAAAAGGAATTTAATTTCTGTATCTTCTTTATTTAAAGACTCCTGCGTGGTATCTTTTAATGAAAAAGTGGTGATTCGTAAAAACAAATCTTTTATCTGTTCTGGATGGATGCAAAATAATCTATATTTTATCAAACCTAAGATGGACCTGTTGCTTAATGCTGAGATAAATGATAATGACTCAAAAAGACTTAAAACTTCTCACTCTAATAAGACTTATCTTTGGCATTTGCGCCTTGGCCATATTAACCTAAATAGGATTCAAAGGTTGGTAAGGGATGGACCTTTAAGTCACTTAAAGGTGGAATCTATACCTCAATGTGAATCTTGTTTGGAGGGTAAAATGACCAAAAGACCATACGGGTCTAAGGGCAATAGGGCCGAAGGGGTTCTAGAACTTGTGCATAGTGATGTTTGCGGACCGATGAACATCCGGGCACGAGGAGGGTATGAGTACTTCGTTACTTTTATTGACGATTACTCAAGATATGGGTATGTGTTCCTAATGCACCACAAAAGCGAAACTTATGATAAGTTCAGGGAGTTTCAGGGCTGAAGTGGAAAAGCAATTGGGTAGACCCATAAAGGCACTTCGATCTGATCGAGGTGGGGAATACCTTTCTGATGAGTTCTTGGGACACTTGTTAGAGAATGGGATTTTATCCCATTTGACTGCGCCGGGTACTCCGCAGCAGAATGGCGTAGCAGAGAGAAGGAATAGGACTTTGTTGGACATGATTCGGTCCATGATGAGTTATTCATCATTGCCTTTATCCTTTTGGGGATATGCACTACAAACCGCATGTTATCTTTTGAACAATGTGCCTTCAAAATCGGTCCCTAAAACTCCTCACGAGTTGTGGACAAGACGGAAGACATCCTTAAACCATATTCGCATATGGGGATGTCCAGCTCATGTCCTGTTTAAGGATCCGAATAAGTTGGAAGCACGTTCAGAAGTTTGCGTGTTTGTAGGATATCCAAAAGGGACTAAAGGGGGTTATTTTTATAACCCAAAGGAAAATAAAGTCGTGGTTTCAACTAATGCAACTTTCCTTGAGGAGAGTTACATGAACGACTTTAAACCTCAAAGCAAAGTGGTGCTTGAGGAGTTGAGGGGTAATCCGTTTACTCCAGAGGTTCCGAACGAAACCATTCCGATCGGTGTAGAAAAACCAAACAAACCTGAACAACAACCTCAGGGGCTTCGGCGTAGTGGGAGGATCGGGCGTCAACCTGAGAGGTATATGTTCAATGGGGAGATCTTTTTGGCTGAACCGGATGAACATGACAGGGATCCTTATACTTACGCAGAAGCTATGGAGGATGTTGATTCAAGACTCTGGACAGAGGCCATGAACATTGAGATGAAGTCTATGGAGACTAATCGGGTCTGGGAGCTTGTGGATCTTCCCGAAGGGGTAAAACCCATAGTGTGTAAGTGGATCTACAAGAGGAAAAGAGGAGTGGATGGAAAGGTCGAAACCTTTAAGGCTAGACTGGTAGCTAAGGGTTATACGCAAAAGGAAGGAATCGATTATGAGGAAACCTTTTCGCCTGTAGCCATGCTTAAGTCCATCCAGATTCTCTTGTCCATAGCTGCCGCTCTCGACTACGAGATTTGGCAGATGGATGTCAAGACGACTTTTCTGAATGGCTATCTTGATGAGTCCATTTATATGGAACAACCAGACGGGTTCAAGGTCGCGGGTCAAGAGGGTAAGGTTTGTAAGTTGCTAAAGTCTATTTATGGACTTAAGCAGTCTTCTCGTTCTTGGAACATAAGATTTGATCAAGTGATCAAGACTTATGGGTTCTCACAAAATGTGGATGAACCATGTGTTTACAAACACATTAAGAATGGGAAGGTGGTTTTTCTACTACTCTATGTAGATGACATTCTGCTAATTGGCAATGACATTGGGGCGTTGTCATCGGTCAAATTATGGTTGACCAAGCTGTTTGACATGAAGGACTTGGGTGAGGCTAATTTTGTTCTCGGTATCTAGATCTTTCGGGATAGGAAGAACAAAATGATAGCTTTGTCACAGGCCGGCTACATAGATAAAATTCTCAGGAGGTTTGCAATGCAGGATTCCAAGAAAGGTGGGCAACCATCTAGGTCTGGAATTACTCTTTCTAAGAAAGACTCTCCAAAGTCTTATGAAGAAAGAGAATACATGAAGAAGGTACCTTATGCTTCTGCAGTGGGTAGTCTCATGTATGCCATGCTTTGCACTCGACCAGATATTAGTTATGCGGTCGGGATTGTGAGTCGATTTCAGGCGGATCCAGGACCGAACCATTGGGTTGCGGTAAAGCATATTTTCAAGTACCTGAGAAGGACTCGTGGGTATATGCTTGTGTATTCGGGTGAGGATTTAACTCCTCTAGGATACACTGATTCGGATTTTCAATCCTGCCTGGATTCTAGGAAATCGACATCGGGGTTTGTGTTTACTCTGGGTGGCGGTGCCATCAGTTGGAGAAGTGCGAAGCAAGATTGCACTTCGGATTCAACGATGGAGGCCGAGTATGTGGCGGCTAGTGATGCTTCGAAAGAAGCAGTGTGGCTCCGCAAGTTCCTTGGGGATCTTGAGGTAGTTCCTGGTATGGATAAAGCGGTATCACTGTACTGTGATAACAGTGCGGCGGTAGCTAATGCTAAGGAACCAAGATTTCACAAGAAGAGTAAGCATATTGATCGGAAGTATCATGTGATAAAGGACTTCGTTGAGAGCGGGCATGTCACGGTGTGCAAGATCGCGTCAGAGGACAATTTAGCTGATCCATTTACGAAGACACTTTCTGGGAGAGTCTTCGAAAGGCATGTGGAAGCTATGGGGATGCGAAATTTGCAGTATTTACTCACTTAGTGCAAGTGGGAGATTGTTAGACATGTATGCTCTAAGGAGTAAAAATGTAATATGTTTTTGGAGACATTTTTATCAATAAAGAATTTATTCGTTTATATATACCAAATATTGTCCTCTTTACGTTCATATTTGTTGAATGTATGATAAGCAAACAGTAGTCTGAGACTGTCAGTCTAAACCTTAAGAGTTGGGCATATGATGGGATGATTATGCGGTAGACACGACTCTTAAGGTGATGGTCTAAAATATATGATCCGCAATCGAGGGAATAAAGTTGGGCGCTTTATTCATGTAAAGATTGTTATGTTGTCTATATCCCTTTTGGGAGATGGTTTGTCTTGGCCATCGGAGTTGGACTCCATGAATAGAAACATTGGCGCGTTGTCATAGGTGACGATGTGTTGGATCGGGACATAAAGTGAATTGATTTGGATTAATAATTCTGTCTTGGCAAATCGATTCACTTTAGACAATCATTTGTATTGTATCTTAATCCTGAGATGAATAATGGGCCCGTTGTCTCGATTTGTGTCTTTTGATGTACCAATGGGTGACTCCCACATCTTTATAGTGGCATGCATGCCGGTACGTTGGAGGCATGACTCTTGGTAGCGTAGACTTGTTATTCATAGATATGGAATCCATAGCTCCTCTTTAGGAGTAATGATATCCTCTTATATGCGTTGTCCTGTAATTGGAAAACTGGAGCGCTCAACCATTTGGATACATAGGTGTAACCGAATGGTATACTATCTTTGGATGGTAAGTTTTCTAATGGTGAGACAATGGAACGTAAGATAAAAATAATCGGGAAGGTAAGACAGAACTTGTCCTTAAGCCGATTATGGATGATCATATGGGGATACGATACACTATGATATGTCATGGAGACTTAGCTACACGAGCTTCGTAATTCTATAAAGTTCGAGAGTGCAGCTCCAAGCTTTTAGTGGAGTAGCGTTGGAGTTGATAATTGTGAAATGTATATCTGGGATATTGGGTTTCATAATTATCATGAGCTTGAACTTTATAGGTCCATTTTGGTCCCCTTTGCTAGCTCACAAAATCCTGTAACGACACGGCGTGCTTTTCCAATAATTGGTGACTTATGTCGGATTTATCAGATTGGTTTAAAAGAATCAAATAATTCATGTCTGTTTATCGGTTGAATTAATTATGTAAGAAATTAGTTCAAGATGAACTTGTTGAATTATGGCGTTCGGATAATTCTTGTCTGTTTATCGGTTGTTTTAATTTTGGACAATTAGAACAAGATAAACTTGTAGAATTATTGTGAATTGATTTATTTTCTTAGAGATTATCTTGATAAAGTTTGTTTTGATAAGATATCTTTTCTATTGGGCTATTTGAATCAAAACTGAGACTTTATCCTTTAGAATCTCGGGTGGAAAATAAAAGATTCGCGGAGATTTTTTCTCAGCAGTTCGGCATGCCGGATGACGTGTTCGGCCTGCCGAACTGGTCAGTTCGGCCTGCCTATCACACAGTTCGGCATGCCGACCGCGACAGTTAAGATTACGCGTTTTTCACGCGTATCTTATCAGATATTGATCCGAACTTGATTATGTTTCGATTTTTGAGACCTAATCTGATATGGACTGACCCCAAGGACCAATAGGTATAAAAAGGGAGTGAGTCTAATGATTTACTCAGATCAATTTGAGAGATTAAGAGTGATACTCTTCTAGTGAGCATCTAAAAACTCCCTGAGAGCTTTTGTTCACAAATCATGAACACTAGCTTTGGGTTCTCTCTATTGGTTGGAAGGAGAGTCACCGGTGGAAGAGCTGTACGTGTGAGCCCACACTCACTCCGGTTGTGGACAGAGAATAGCAAAGAAGACCAGTTGGTTGAGGCTCTTCTGGAACGTTACTTCTCTACACAGGTCGCGGAGGTTCTTCGGCACACTGAGGTTAGTAAGATCTGTTTAATTTATACATATAACATGTCAAACTTGTGTTTTGGAAAATACTCTGATGAAAAATTTTTAAAATTCCGCTGCGCACTTTGTTTCCAACACAAATGTCAATTGATTCCTCAACCAAACTAGTTTTTATATACAGAAGATCACACTTACCTCCTTTGGAAAGGAAGTCCTTGCAATGCTTCTTGATATGTCCGACCTTTCCACAGAAGAAGCACTTAAGCTGCTTTGGGTTCTTCTTCTTCTTCTTCTTGCTCATGGTGCTAGTAGGAACAAAAGACTTCCTGTTCTTAGCCCGTTGCTTCTTTCCATTCCCAGAGTTAAGATTGGAATAAGAAGTAGCTACCATGTTGGCCTCGCCACTCGTAGGAGACTCCCTGATCAGCAGTTCAAACTCCTATAACTTTTTCATTAATTTTGTCACGGTCATATCTCGTCTATAGCTTAAATTAAAAGTAGCTCTCAACGGAATAAATTCCTTAGACAGAGTCTCAAAGACCATAGTCATCTGAGTTTCAGCATCGATGTCGGCTCCATTGGTTTGAGCCTCAACGAGGTAACCCATGACCAACATCATATGCTCCTTTATAGATGTCCTCGGCCTCTGTCTACAATTTAGAAGTTTTTGAAGCGCCCCTTGCCGCTTTGTTATGGCTTGGCCTCCAAACATATCTTCAAGATTATGCAAGATCTGCTTTGTAGTCTCATAATCTTGATGTTGAGCCTGTAGCACGTTATTCATGCTAGCCATAACATGGCAGCGGGCCTGATCATTAGCATCTTTCCAGCGATCATACGCTTGGAATTGCTCATTAGTTGAGTCTCCTGTAGGCTCAGGAAGACAAGGGCTTGTCAGTACATATTTCAGTTTCTCAAAGGACAGGACGATATCCAGGTTCCGTTTCCAATCATTATAATTCTTACCGGTTAATAGGTTTTTGTCAAGTATAGATGATAAAGCATTTTTAGACATTTTTAAACTACAATAAAGAATCATATACCAAACATAAGCAAACATATAATAATAATTTAGTAAGATAACACAATCATGTAAAACACACAAATGTGTTTATGTGTCAAAACCTTAAAAATATCACAACCTTACAACGATAATTCCCAACACAGAATTCAACAAGCTCCTAGGGGAGTCATGCCAAATTCAATCAGGAACATAGATCCTCTCCTAAGTAATATATGCCATCCAAGACCCGTATAATCCAGCATATATTAATAATCGTTTCTTTGGCCATTAATTTTATTAACAGAACTCCTAGGGGAGGTTAATAAAAAAATTAACGAGAGTGTATAACGATCGTTTCAATATTTTATCCATGATTTATAATCACCACCTAGGGGTGTGCAATTATAAATCATGCTAAAATACCTTATCTTCTCAGAGATCCAATCTAATACATGATAGAAATCCCTTCCTAGGGGTCGGGACCACCATGTTCTGCCTATGGACCAACAATGGAGGCCTTAGATTCTCTCTTCGAAAACCTTCTCCCACTCAATCTTTTGAAATCAAGGTTTTATTTTAAGAATATGCATGAACAATTTTAATATGAGCGGCACTTCCTATTCTATATGACATGTTATCAATATACATGGGAAATCATATTATAATGCAGACAAGCAAAACAATCAAGCAAAGCTACAAGCAAAATAATAAATAACCATAATATTATGGTTCCACCTTAGAGAATAGAAAACTAAGATTACAAGAGAATAATCGAGACATATTATCGATTCTTCATCCTTGAATCCTCAAGTTGTATCCTTCTTTATGTAATACCTATCTTTAAGTCTTCAATCCTGTATGAATCGAATACTTCATATTTCCAGTCATATCCAAATTTAATGTTTCTTAGAATTGTCCTAAAAATAAAATTAAAGCTGTATCGAAAAAACTGCACATTTTCTAGAAATTTTTTAGCTCTCGGTCGGTAGGCCGATCTAGGTGATCGGCCTGCCAATCATGTAGGTTTGGCCTACCACTAGAACCTCTTGATTTTTGCCTCACTGAAGGCCTCTACTAAACCTCAAGTTCGGCCTGTCGATCTACGACCATCGGTCTGCCGAACTGGTGAGTTCGGCATGCCGACCGAGCAGAAATTTGCTATGCCAGAAAATACAATTTTTAATGCAATTCATCAATTTTATTTTTAACAATTCAAAAGCATAAAATTAGAGGCTCAGGAAATACCTTGGAGCGCCTATCATCATTCTTCTATATCCGACTTCTAAATCCATCTTCTCTGAATAATTATTTAATTACAAAAATCTTACAAATTTAAAAGTAAATAATAATTCCTAGATGGAGATGATAGTCCAGCATCTAATTACATGAAAAACCCAGAGACACATTCTAACCTCTAAGGAACCATAGCCAGTATAAATTAATTAATTAATAAATAATTAAATAAGAATTTAATTAACCATAATTAATTAATAAACATTCACCACATAATCTATGACAACATATATAATATATAGAAACCTAGAGTGCCAACTCTCTTTAAAATTAAATTCAAGCATAGGAGAGATTAAGATCATAAAATTTATACATATAACATGATCACAAACTCGTAAATTTATGTAAAAACCTGGCTATGATATCAATTGTTGGAAAAAATTATACGCAGCAAAATTTTAAAAATTTTACATCATAGTAATTTTTAAAACGCAAGTTTGGCATCCTATATGCACAAATTAACTAGATCTTACTAATCTTTGTGTGCCAAAGAACCCTCGCAAAACGTGAAGAAAAGTAACATTTCAGAAGAGCCTCAACCAACTAGTCTACTTTGCTATTCTCTATCCATGACCGAAGTGAGTATGGGCTCACACATACAGCTCTTCCACTAGGTGACTCTCCTTCCAACCAATCGAGAGAAACCAAAGCAAGTGTTCATGATTTGTGAACAAAAGCTCTCAAGGAGTTTTCAGATTCTCATTAGCAGAGTATTGCTCTTAATCTCTCAATTGATCTAAGTAACTCTTAAGACTTACCCCCTTTATATAGAGATTGATCTTGGGGTCAGTCTTTATCATATTAGGTCTCAAAAACTCGAAACAGAATCAAGTTTGGATCAATATCTGATAAGATCCTCGTGGAAATGCATGATCTTATCCTTCGCTGATCGGCAGGCTGAACCACCTGATCGACAAGCCGAACAGGCTCCATTGGCAGGTCGAACTGCCATATAAAAATCTCGCGAATCTTTTATTTTTCACCCGAGATTTTATAGAATAAAGTCTCAGTTTTAAATTAAATAACCCAATAGAGAAGTCATCTGATCAAAACAACTTTATCTAGATAATCTCTAAAAAAATAAATCAATTCCCAATAATTCGACAAGTTTATCTTGATCTAATTTATCTAAAATTAAATCAACCGATAAATAGACAAGAATTATCTGATCCTTATAATTCAACAAGTTTATCTTGAATTAATTTTTATCACAAAATTAATTCAACTAATAAACAGACATGAATTATTTGATCAATCTAATAAATCCGACATAAGTTACCAACTATTAGAAAAGCACGCCGTATCGTTACAGGATGTTGTGAGTTAGCAAAGGGGACCAAATGGACCTATATAGTTCAAGCTCCCGATAATTATGAAACCCAATATCCCATATATACATTTCATAATTATCAACTCCAGCGCTACTCCACTAAAAGCTTGGAGCTACACTCTCGAACTATATAAAATTACACAGCTCGTATAGCTAAGTCTCCATGACATGTCATAGTGCATCGTATCCCCATATGATAATCCATAATCGGCTTAAGGACAAGTTCTGTCTTACCTTTCCGATTATTTTTATCCTACGTTCCATTATCTCACCATCAGAAAACTTACTATCCAATGATAGTATACCATTTGGTTACACCTATGTATCCAAATGGCTGAGCGCTCTAATTTTCCAATTGTAGGATAATGCATATAAGAGGATATCATTACTCCTAAAGAGGAGCTATGGATTCCATATCTATGGATGACAGGTCTCGCTATCAAGAGTCATACCTCCAACGTACCGGCATGCATACCATTAATAAGATGTGGGTGTCACCCTTTGGTACTTCAAAAGACACAAGCCAAGACAACAGGCCCACTATTCATCTCAGGATTAAGATACAACAGAAATGATTGTCTAAAGTGAATCGATTTGCTGAGACAGAATTGTTAATCTAAATTAATTCACTTTATGTCTCGATCCAACACATCGTAACCTATGACAATGTGCCAATGTTTCTATTCATAGAGTCCACCTCTGATGGTCAAGACAAACCATCTCCCAAGAGGGATATAGACAACATAACAATCTTTGCATAAATAAAGCACTCAACTTTATTCTCTCGATTGTGGATCTTATGATTTAGACCATCACCTTAAGAATCGTGTCTTCCACATAATTCGTCCATCATATGCCCAATTCTTAAGGTTTAGACCGACAGTCTCACACTTTTTTTTTGCTTAACATAGATTCAACAAATATGAACGTAAAGAGGACAAGATTCGGTATATAAATAATAAATAAATTCTTTATTGATAAAAATGTCTCCAAAAGCTTATTATATTTTTACTCCTTAGGGCATACATGTCTAACAATGTATGTGCTATTCTATACTTGAATATTTAAATGTTAATTACAAAATTCCCTCTCAAATATAACCCTTACAACACTATGCTTCCATATTTAATTTTTTATGTTAATATTAATTGATATATCCCTTTCAAAAATAACCCTTGTAACACTGTGCCTCCATATTATATTTTTTTATGTTAATGTTAATTAATATATCGTATGTCATGTTACATTTTAATGTTCAGGGAGCACACTATTACAATTGATATTAATTTATTAGCTACTTAATTTCCAAGTTATTATCAAATTTCGTCTGTCAATTGATTGTCTATTGGTATATGGTACAATAATTTTGATGTTAAGTTGATTCTAGGGCAAAATTTGGTACTTACTTTATTTTATGACAATATGTTAGTTCACTATTTTATCGGTTCCAAGAGGTGATCCCTTGTATTAAGTAACAAAATTTGATAAGCACTTGATCAATAATATTAAATATCTCAATGCGTATGCATTATATGACATTGGTATATACGGGTTGTATGTAGGTGCAAAATTTACATTGATAAGAGAAGAAATTTTACATTTATGACCATCATGATAGGCAAAAGTTGGTCTCTTTTTGACCCTGAATATATATATATATATATATATATATATATATATTAATAAGTTAATTATAATCCAACAAGTGTAATGACCTATATGTATCATGTTTGTTAATTACCAAATATCCAAGATACCCTAATTTTTTTCTTGAAATTTGATGATAGTAGTTCGCTCCATGATATGTTAAAATTTTGTATATCTTACCTCATAACATATAAAATCTTCTTGATTTATATATAACAGCTGTTGAAATTTTTACTATAACCCTAGCCTCTTGATTTATTTTTCTAGTGCCAATGTATACATTCATATGATCAATATTGAAACTCTTGGGGTTGGTGTCCTATAAGCTACAACATTATACATATTATTAACAAATAAATAAAGTGACATTTATAATTATTTTAATTGATTATATGTATTGTGAATTCTTTAATAAACATCAAGAAAATTCCATGATTATTTATGTGACTATAAATTTAACATATAAGTGTTACATGCATAGGGATAAAATTTATAGATAATAATTTAAATAATCCGTAATAATTAATTAAAGTTTGGATCTTTAATTAAATATTTCAAGTATGGTCCAATCTCATTTGGAATGAAATAGTTTTATCTGGGCTATTAATGTAGAGACATTAGATTAGGGGTAATTTATATAATGAGATTATATAGGACTAGACTAGATAAATTATGAATCTCTAATAATCATCCGTTACAAATAGAGTATTCAAATTTATCACTATGATGATAATATATTTGATAGTCTTAATCTGGAGAATTGATTAGACTCCTATTTATGACATTATTTTTTTTGACTTGCATGATAAGATTCATCTAAATATAGATCATAACATAGCATCTTGGAAACATAATGGAATAAATAGCTGGGAATAATATTATACATATTGGAATCCATTCCTTCCTTATGGAAGTTAGAAAAATAGCTATCTTTAGTGATAATTTAAAGTTTGACTAGTAGAGTGCTCATTCATAACAAGATTATGAATTAACTATCCATTAGAGAATTATTGAAACTTTAGAATAAAGAAGCAATAAGAGAGGTAAATAAAAATTGAACCTAGCTCTTTTTATGAATAATTTATAGAAGACTGACTTATATGTAATAATTATATCAATGGACTTCTCAGGAATTTTCATTGAGTAATTTTGCTATAATTTCAAGAGTTTAATTTCAAGTTTGTAGTAGAGTAATACTAAAACTAATAAATTTAGCACATTAATTAAAGAGTTTAATTAATTGTCAAAATTTATTGGAGCATGGGTTATAGGTTTATAGGTCCCCAATGCCACCTCTATAACACTGTATTGGATTTGATGCATAGAATGGATTATACATATTTAATTTGGAATTATTAAATTTAGAATTAATTATTTCACACTTAAGTTATTAATATGATATAGAAAAATATTCTCTGTGATACGTAATGTAATGTGATAAATGTTGTCACATTTACCTAAGCTTTAGTTAATTAATTAATTGATTATGTTTTATTAATAAGAATAATTACATATATTTTAAATTAATTAATTGATAATATTTAAATAATAAGATTGTTTAAATATAATTTTAATTTTGTGTATGACACACTTGTGGTGGGACCACATGGACACAAAATTAAATTATTAATTAATTGAAATCTATTCTTAAATAAATATGATTTATTTTTAAATTTATATATATATAAGATTTTAATTATATTATATATATTATATACATAATATGATTTATTATATTACGTGATTCTCTCTTTTTTTAAACGATACATAAATATATATGTATGTATAAATAGAATAATGTTATACGTGATTTGTTTCAAAAATAAATTAAAAAAAGGAGGATAAGGAATGTAGAATATATCTCTTTCCCATATATCTTATATGGTGGTTGTTTCAAATTTAAAATTAATTAAAATTAATTAAAAATAACAAACTACTCAGATATAAATAGATAGAGATAACAGTTATCTCCATATATCTTTTTCACTTAACTTTTATAGAATATTTAGAGAGAAAAAAAAACTGAGTTCTTTCTCTGAAAAAAAAAAGTCTGTTATCTCATGTGTTGAATACATAGCGAATACAGAAAAGAGTAAGGTTAATTTATTCTTGTCGTTTGATGTTCACTCGTCTTTCCATTGGTGTGGAGGCTTAGCCAAGAAAATCGTGATGTAGAGGAAAGCTAGGATACCCTGATAGGTCTTCAAGAGGTTTGAAAAACTTTTCAAAGCTTTTTATTATCCTTTAAAATTATATAGCTATTTTTTATGAACAAAGTTTTAAGAAAATTTTTGTTTGTCAACGATCCATTCCTTTCATTTCGTTTCATATTTAATTGCAACAAATGGCATCGGAGTGGGTTATAGCATATATAATTTCAATTAACATGATTTTATTTTGATAATATCATGTTCTTAATACATGTTTATGGGCACTTTGTATATTTTACTATTTCTGTTCATGTGATAAACGAGTAATTTACATGAATGGATTTTTAGTCATTAATTATATTATTATTTGCCATTTATGTGAAGCATCAAAAGTTATTAATCTACATGTGGAGAAGCACCTGCGCTTCACGTGGTTATCTAGCTGTATATGCATATCACATCACATATAATACTTTTCTTTTCTCCATTCACATGGATTACTACCACATTAATGTTGGATATGTATGCCCTAAGGAGTAAAAATGTAATATATTTTTGGAGACATTTTTATCAATAAAGAATTTATTTATTATTTATATACTAAATCTTGTCCTCTTTATGTTCATATTTGTTGAATGTATGTTAACTAAACAATAGTCTGAGACTGTCAGTCTAAACCTTTATAAATTGGGCATATGATGGACAAATTATGTAGAAGACATGATTCTTAAGGTGGCGGCCTAAATCATAAGATCTGCAATCGAGGGAATAAAGTTGGACGCTTTATTCATGCAAAGATTGTTATATTTTCTATATCCCTAATAGAAGATGGTTTGCCTTGACCATCGGTGGTGGACTCCTTGAATAGAAACATTGGCACATTGTCATAGGTAACGATGTGTTGGATCAGGACATAAAGTGAATTGATTTGGATTAATAACTCTATCTCTGTAAATCGATTCACTTTAGACAATCATTTGTGTTGTATCTTAATCCTGAGATGGATAGTGGGCTCGTTGTCTTGACTTGCGTCTCTTGATGTACCAAAGGGTGACGTCCACACTTTATAGTGGTACGCATGTCGGTATGTTGGAGGCATAATTCTTGATAGCATACACCTATTATTCATAGATATTGAATCCATAGCTCCTCTTTAGGAGGAGTTGATATCCTCTTATATGTGTTATTCTGTAATTGAAAAACTGGAGCGCTCAATCATTTGGATACATAGGTGTAACTGAATGGTATGCTGAGATTACCTTGCTGATAATGAGATAATAGAACGTAAGATAAAAATAATGAGAAGGTAAGACAGAACTTATCCTTAAGCCAATTATGGATAATCCTATAAGGATACGATACATTATGATATGTCATGGAGACTTAGCTATACGGGCTTCGTAATTCTATATAGTTTGAGAGTGCAGCTCTAAGCTTTTAGTGGAGTAGCATTGGAGTTGATAATTATGAAATGTATATTTGGGATATTGAGTTTCATAATTATCAGGAGTTTGAATTATATAGGTCCATAAGGTCCCCTTTGTTAGCTCATAAAATCCTATAACGATACAGTGTGCTTGTCCAATAATTGGTTACTTGTGTCAAGTTATCAGATTGACTGAAATTTGATAGGATCAGATAATTCATGTCAGTTTATTGGTTGAATTAATTTTGTAAATAAATTACTTTAAGATAAACTTGTTGAATTTTTTGGATCAGATAATTCATGTTTATTTATCAGTTGGATTAATTTTGAATAAATTAATTTAAGATAAACTTATTGAATTATCAAGAATATTTATTTCCTAGAGATTATCTAGATATGACTGTTTTAATCAGATAACTTCTCTATTGGGTTATTTGAATTAAAGTTGAGGCTCTATCCCAGGAATCTTGGGTGGGAATAAAGATTTTTAGGGATCATTTATCAAAAGTTTGGCAGACCGATCTTCAAGTTTGGCCTACCGATGGAGCGAGTTCCACAAGCCGATCTGCCAATTTGGCCTGTCGATTGAGCATTAAATAAATCACGTGTTTCCATGTGGATGTTATTAGATATTGTCTTTGATTAAATTCTGATTTAAATTTTTGAGGCCTTATCTAATAAGGACTGACTCTTGGGCCCAACCTCTATATAAAGGGGAGTGAGACTCATTATTATTCAGATCAGTTAAGAAATCTAGAGTGAGACACTATCAGTGAGACTTTAACTTCCTGGAAAGCTGTTGTTCACAAACCATAAACTATAGCTTTGGGTATTTCTCAATTGATTGGAAGAAGAGTCACCAGGGAAAGGCTGAACAACATACGCCCACATGTACCCCGATCATGGATAGAGAATAGCAAAGAAGACCAGTTGGTTGAAGCTCTTTTAGAACGTTATACTCTTCACGGATTGCGGGAGCTTTTCTACATTTATGAGGTTAGTAAGATTGGTTAATTTATGCATATAGTGTGTCAAACTTATGTTTTCGAAAATACTTTGATATACAAAATTTTAAAAATTTCACAACGTACTATTTTTCCAACGATTAAGTATGACAAAAAGCAATAAATGCCACAGCCATTTCTTTGAATCTCAAATTACAACCATAAAAAAATATATATATATATATATATATATTTGGTGAAAACTACACTACACGAGTACAAATGAAAACAACATTCATGCATTAAGTAATGTGTACAAATAGTTTTAAATTAAAAAAAAAAAGCATGCACATATCTTCATATGTGCAATAAAGGTTCACATAAACATTTTTTTTTTCTCTTATTTCATTTGGAACTTCCTACGATTCAAGAGGCAAACTTTCTACCCATCACTCCACGTTGTTCGGCCATGAATGGAGAAGTGGTAGAGGTCATCCATAAGCCACCATGAGGCTTGGTAGCGCTTGGCCTTGAGCCTCACGGCTAAGCCCTGAGTGCTACGGCCTTCCATGGTAAGCTAGCGAATGGCAACAAAACGAGGCAGCAAAGGAGAGGTAGGTTTGCGGTACCATGGTAGTTTGGCCTCAAGCTCCACCTTGACAAAAGCTGGACTCGGTTGTAGCTTTTTGTAGAGGAGGCTTAGCCATGCTATCTCGTGGAGGAGCCTCTGTTGCTGCACTCCGCTGAGCACCATGAAACACCGTGCATTGGGCTCTCCTGCTAGCCATGGCTGTGGTGCTACAAAAGGCAGTGGCACTCCACCAGGAGGTGGCAGGTTTGAGCAAAGGCGGCTACACATGAAGCTACTCACGCTAGAGAATGAGTTGAAGAAGATGAAGTCCATTTAATTACCTTAAGTAACGCAATGGACTATTGGGCTTTATTTTAAACTTGGTCCTAACAAATTTTAAAAGGTAACCTAGTAGTTTTTATACTGGAACCAACCTAATGAAATCTGCAACAATGGAGCTGGGAATTATGTTTAATTACAATAAGACCTTTGTAATTTTTTTATCTAATTTTTTGGGCTATAATTTAATTATCAAAAAGGACCTATCAAAAATCCATTATTTATTATCATGTTATTATTTTATGTGATGATTATGATAACATGTTCGTACATTATAACATGCCATTTAGGAAAGTGCCCGCTTATAATTATTATAACATGACATGCATACACTTGCATATTATTTTATTTTCATATAAAGTTGTTTATAAAATGATTTAATATGTGATAAAATTAATTTAATGAGATTATAATTAATTGGGTTGATTATATAAAATCTTATTTTTAATTATTTTATTAATCCACTAAATAATGTGATTTTAGTTTTAATAGTTTAAACTTGGTAAAATTCACATTAATTCTAAGTTATCTAATTTTAAATTGTTCAATGTTGGATAACTTAGACAATTCATAATAAATTTAGATTTTTAGAAATCTGGTAATTTATTTAAGTGTAAAATAAGATGGGATTTTGTTATCATACAATATAACCTAGCAATTAAAAACTGGTTTTATTTACTAGAATTATGAAACATAGGATGTTTTATAAGATAAAACACATCTTTTTAAAATAATGAGTGAAAGAAGGTAATATGACAATATAGCATGCAGTCTCCATTATTAGCATAACACCGTGAGATTTAGGTGGTGCCTCGTGATACTTTGATTTCTTCATCCTTCCTACAGAGGTTGTCTGTTTAAATCAATAACAAGGTTGGCTTCTAAGAGATAGGATTTTATAATGTATTTCAAAATTGACCTACCTTTTGACGACAATTTTGAGTTAAGTTATTAAAATCTAAAATAGTGGGTTACATTTATAAAGATATAATTAATTTGTTAATCGTGTCCTGACCAAAAAAAAATATATATTAATAAATATAGAAAATATGAGATATTTTGAATATATTTATTAATTGAGAGTGTCTCAATTCAATTTATAAATAATCTGACCTACCTTATGGGGACACTTTATTTATTTAAATTTAATAATCGTGGTATTAGTAAAATATTTTTATGTTTTTCCATATGTATCATGCTTCATGTATACTATTCCAAAATGTATATTTATGATGTTCATGCAACCGTTTAATTTGTGTCCTTTATTTATTTATTACAACAACAATATCTAATTCAATCGTCGCTATTCTCTCTAATGAAAAATTAACTGGAGATAATTTTGTGAAGTGGAAGAGTAACATGAATATTGTACTAATTTGCAAAAATTACAAGTTTGTCCTGATGGAGGAATGTCCTCCACCGCTACTGCCAATGCCTCACGTAATGTATGAGAAGCATATGATAGTTGGATTGAGGTAAACAACAAGGCAGGCTGCTTCCTTTTGGCTGGTATGTCTGACGTGCTTAGGATGAAGCACGAAAGCATAGAGACTGCTTATGAGATAATGCATTCTCTTCAAGACATGTTTGGCAAACCTTCTGAAAAGGCACGTTATGAAGCCGTTAAGGTTGTGAGGAATGCCAAAATGAAGGCAGGGTTTTTGTCAGAGAACATGTTTTCAGCATGGTTAACTATCTCCATAAGGCCTAGGTGAATGGGGCGGTGATAGATGAAGCCACACAGGTGGAGATGATTTTGGAAACCCTCTCCCCTATGTTCTTTCAGTTCGAGAGCAATTATTTCATGAACAAGATGAAATATAACATGACTGAGTTGCTTAATGAGCTACAAACCTTTAAGTCTATTTCAAAAGAAAATACCAAGGAAAGTGAGGCAAATATTGTAGAAGCTCAACCTTCTTCATTCACTCAAAAGAATAAGAAGAAGAAGAAGAGAACTGAAGAAAGTGGTCAGCCTAAGAATGGAGGGCAACCTAAAAGGAACAAGAGCAATAACAACAAAAGGAGCGTAAAGCAAAAGAAACCCAAAGGAAAATGTTTCCACTACGGTATAGTTGGGCACTAGAACAGAAACTACAAGAAGTATCTTCAGGAGCTCAAAGAAAAGAAGAACAACAGTAAATCAGATTTACTCGTTTTAAAAGCTTGTTTAGTTGAAGATGATAATTCAACTTGGATAGTTGATTTAGGGAAAACTAACCAGGTTTGTTCTTCTTTACATATGCTTAGTTCTTCAAGGGAGCTTGCCAACGGGGAGCAAACAATAAGATAAGGAATGGGATTGGTTGTTTCGGCAAAAGCAGTGGGGATCATTAAACTTTATTTTAGAAATAAATTTTTAATGTTGGACAATGTTTATTACATTCTTAGTTTTTGTAGAAATTGATTTCTATTTCTAGGTTATTTGAACAAATGTTTAATGTTTCTTTTAGTACTAATTATGCTAATATTTCTAGAAATATTTTGGATATTTGTTTAGCACATCTAGAAAATGGGCTTTACACTTTAAGGCCCAACGAAAAATCACTACTCAATACCAAAATGTTCAAAGTTGAACAACCAAAACCCAAGGAGCAAAAGGTTTCTTCTGATGAATAAACATACCTATGGCACCTTAGATTAAGTCATGTTAACCTTGAGAGGATTAACAGACTAGTAAAGGATGGTCTTTTAAGAGAACTAAAAGTTAGTTTTCTACCAGTTTGTGAATCTTGTCTTGAAGGTAAAATGATGAAAAGGACTTTCTCTGCAAAAGGCGAAAGGGCCGAAAAACTACTTGAGCTAATACATTCGAACGTCTATGGTCCATTGAATGTATAAGCACGTGGAGGTTACGAATATTTTGTCACATTTATTGATGATTATTTGAGGCATGGATACATGTACCTAATGCAAAGAAAATATTTAATTTTTGAAAAGTTTAAAGAATTCTAAGTGGAAGCCAAAAAGCAATTAGGAAGGTCAGTGAAGACTCTTTGATTTGATCGAGGAGGGGAATACCTTCATACTGAGTTCATGGACTATTTGATAGACCATGGTATTCTATCATAACTTACAGGACCTGGAACACCATAATAAAATGGTGTTGCAGAGAGAAAAAATCAGATGTTGCTTGTTATGATGAGATTCATGCTCAGCTACTCATCATTACCCACTTCATTCTGGGGATATGCGCTACAAATTACAGTATATATTCTAAACATGGTTCTATCTAAGTCTATTCCAAAAACACCCTTAGAGTTATGGAATGGTCGCAAACCTAGTATGCGATATATCCGTATATAGAGGTATCCAACACATGTGCTGAAAAGAAAGACTAGGAAGCTAGAACCCCGTTTTGAAGTATAATTCTTTGTAGGATACCTAAAGGGAATGAGGGGAGGATTGTTTTATAGTCTACAAGAAAGGAAGGTATTGGTGTTGACAAATACCACTTTTCTCGAGAATGATTATTTGACAAATTATAAATCTCGTAGCAAAGTTGTACTTGAAGATTTTCTTTTTGATCAGATCAGACCGCAACCGGCAGCCATTGTCAAAGGACAAACTAAAGAGATCACATCTCCAGATCAGGATGTCATACTACCTCAACATAATGGGAGGGTTGTTAGACCACCTACTCACTCCAAGGAAATTGAAGAAGCACATGCTGTTATCTCTAATAATGGTGAGGATGATCCATTAACATATTGTCATACAATGGAAGATTCTAAGAAAGAGAAATGGCTAGAGCCTATGAACCTTGAAATAGAGGCCATGTACTCCAATTCAGTTGGGAACTTATAGACCTACCTGAAGGGATAAAACCCATAGGGTGTAAATGGATCTATAGGAGAAAAGAGGAGTGGATGGGAAAGTTAAGACTTTCAAAGCTAGGCTTGTGGCAAAGGGTTATACTCAAAAGGAAAGAGTTGATTATGAAGAAAATTTCTTGCCTGTAGCTATGCTTAAATCCATCAGGATTCTTTTATCCATAACTATATGTCTTGATTATGAGATATGACAAATGGATGTCAAGACTACCTTTTTGAATGGGTATCTTGAGGAAAGCATCTATATGGTGCAACCAGAAGGGTTTATAGTTCAAGGTCAAGAGCAAAAAGTTTACAAGTTGCAAAGGTCCATCTATGGACTTAAGTAAGCTTCAAGATCTTGGAACTTAAGATTTGATGAGGTGATCAAATCTTCTGGTTTTGATCAAAATATTGACAAACCTTGTCTATACAAGTACATCAAAGATAAGAAGGTGGTCTTCTTAGTTCTTCATGTAGATAATATCCTACTCATTGGGAATGATGTAGAGATATTATCTAACGTAAAGAAATGGCTTGCCAACAAATTCCAAATGAAAGATTTGGGAGAGACAAGTTTTGTTCTTGGAATCCAACTCATAAGAGATCACAAGAACAAACAGTTGGTGTTGTCTTAGGCATCGTATATGGATAAGGTGCTTATCATATATTCAATGCAAAATTCCAACCCAGGATTAGATCTTTGGGTGGAGGTTAAACACATTCTCAAGTATCTTAAGAGAATGAGAATACATATGCAGATATACTCTGGTGAGAATTTAATTCCTGCTGGATACATTGATTCTGATTTTCAATCAAACAAGGACATTACCTGCAAAGAGCTTTAAGGGACATTTGAAAGCCTAAGGTCTTAGTGACATGTCTCACCTGCTTTAGGGCAAGTGAGAGATTGTTAAGGTTAGTGTCCTATAAGCTACGACATTGTATATATTATTAATAAATAAAAAAGTGACATTTATAATTATTTTGGTTGCTTATATGCACTGTGAATACTTTAATAAACATCAAGAAAATTCCCTAATTATTTATGTGATTACAAATTTAGCATATAAGTGTTATATGCTTATTGATAAAATTTATAGATAATAATCTAAATAGTCTATAATAATTAATTAAAATTAAGGATCTTTAATTAAAAATTACAAGAACGGTCACTTGGGATGAACTAGTCTTATTTAGGCTATTAATGTTGGGATATTGGATTGGAGGTACTTTCTATAATGAGATTATAAGGGAGAAGATGAGATAAATTATGAATATAAAGTAATTATCCGTTACAAATAGAGTATTCAAATTTATCACTATGATGATCATATATTTGATAATCTTAATCCTAAGTATTTATTAGATTTCTATTTATGACATTGTGTTTTTTAACTTGCATGGTAAGATTTGTCTAAACATAGTGATGCAAGAACAAGCTCTTTAGGCACACGCGGGCCGTGGGCCGGGCTGGGCCAACCCACAAATTTTGTGGGCCAAGCCAGGCTAGCCCATATTAGAATTACCTTGGCCCGGCCTGGCCTATGGGCCAATTTTACGTAGGCCGTGCCAGGCCGTGCTGTGGGCCATGTCAGGTCATGCCGTGGGTCTTGAATGGGCCAGCCAATCTTGGCCCATCATGGGTTTAGATGGGCCAGCCCATCTGAACATGCAATTTTCAATTTTTTATTTTTATTTTTTATTTTTGAATTTTTAAACAAGTTAACAAATATAAAGTTTTGAATAGTCAATAGAAATATAAAAGGGGATATTTTATTTACGATTGCCTTGTTAAAAACCTTTTCAAGGAAAACCCAGTGGGACAAAACCTTGCTTTTATTTTTCAAAAGCAAAGTATGCCTAGAAGAAAAAAAAATGAAAAGAAAAGAAAGAGCTTGCTAGGCCTATTGTAACATAATATGTGAAGCCTTGTCTCAGTTTTGCTTCTTAGAAGAAGCAAAGCATGCCTACAAGCAAAAAAAAAAAAATTGCTATAATATGATATGTGAGGCCTTTTATTGGAGAAGGCCATACTCAGTCATGTTCACCCGTGAATGAACATGGAAAAATATATCTAAATATATATATATTTAATTGGGCCATAATGGGCCTTCGGTGGGCTGGTCCATTGTGGGCCTGTATGGGCCTTAATGGGCCGACCCATTATGGGCCTAGATGGGCCGGCCCGGTCTAGCCCGGCCTGGCCTATGATTTTCCATGGGTCATGCTGGGCTGGCCCATGTTAGCCCAGCTCAACCCACCAGTATTTATGGGCCAGGCCAGGCCGGCCATCACTATAATAGGACGGGCCTCGGCTGGCCCACGGGCCCTGGCTCATTGTTGCATCTCTATCTAAACATAGATCATAACTTAGCATATTGGAAACAAAATAGAACAAATAGCTGGAAATAATATTATATCGATATAGAATCCACTCCTTCTTTATGGAAATTAGAAAAATAACTCTCTTGAGTGGTAATTCAAAGTTTGAACAGTAGAATGCTTATTCATAATAAGATTATAAATTAACTATATATTAGAGAATTATTCAAACTCAAGAATAAAGATGTAATAAGAGAGGTAAATGAAAATTGAACCCAGTTCTTATTATGAACTATTTATGGAGGACTGACGTATATGCAATGATTATATTAACGGACTACTCGCTAATATTTTTAAGCAATTTTACTATAATTTCAAGAGTTCAGTTTCAGTTTTTTAGTAGAGTAATACTGAAACTAATAAATTTGGCACATTAATTAAAGAGTTTAATTAATTATCAAAATTTATTGAAGCTTAGGTCCCCAATACCATATCTATAACACTGTATTGGATTTAATGCATAGAATAAATTATACATATTTAATTTAGTATTACTAAATTTTAAATTAATTATTTCACACTTGAGTTATTAATATGGCACAGAAAAATGTTCCTTGTGACACATTATATAATGTGATAAACATTGTCATATTTAACTTTGCATTAGTTAATTAATTAATTGATTTTGTTTAGTTAATAAGATTAATTAAATATTTTTAAATTAATTAATTGATAATATTTGAATAATAAGATTATTTAAATATAATTTTAATTTTGTGTATGACACACTTGTGGTAGGACCATATTTTGTCTTTTCTAACATGGACACAAAATTAAATTATTAATTAATTTTAAATATATTCTTAAATAAATATGATTTATTTTTGAATTTGTATATATATATATATAAGATTTTAATTATATTTTATATATACATAATATGATTTATATTATATTACGTGGTTCTCTTTTAAATATATAATATATTTAGGATCAGGAAACGTGATTCTCTCCTTTTTTGTTAAATGATATATATATATATACACACATATATGTATAAATAAAATCACATTGTATGTGATTTGTTTCAAAAATAAAATAAAATAAACATGGATAAGGAATGTAAAGTATATCCCTTTCCAGTATGTCTGATATTTTAGTTATTTCAAATTTAAAATAAATTAAAATTAATTAAAAAATAACTAACTGCTCAAATATAAATAGATAGAGATAACAATTATCTTCATCTATCTTTTTCACGTAACTTTTACAGAATACTCAGAGAGAAAAAACTGAGAGTTCTTTCTCTAAAAATAAAGGTATACTATCTCATATATTGTATACATAGCAAATCTTAAAAAGTGTAAGTTTAATTTATTCTTGTTGTTTGACACCCACTTGTCTTTTCATTAGTATAGAGGCTTGGCTTAAAAGATAGTGGTATCAAAGAGGAAAGCTAGGATACCTTGATAGGTCTTCAAGAGGTTTGAAAAAATTCTCAAAATTTTCTATTATTAATTAAAATTATATAGCTATTCAAAAAATTCTCAAAATTTTCTATTGTTAATTAAAATTATATAGCTATTCCTGATTAACAAAGTTTTTAAGAAATTTTTGTTTGTCAACAATCCGTTTTTTCTGCTACGTATCATATTTAATTGCATCAGGAACGAAATTTAATGGACCACTGCTTGGTTTTACAGTTTTTTGCAATTTCCTAAATCATGTGAGTTACTTACGAGGCGGATTCGAAAAATAGACGCCATTTTTTTTCCTCAATCTAGAATCTAATTAATTGGATACAAAGTAAGCGAAATTCGCATATAATGATACATGCACGGAGTCTCCCTTAATTTTAAAAATTAATCTTTTTTAAGATAATTTTGGAAATAAATCTAGGTACTAATGCACGATACTAGCATTGAGACATACCAATCATTTAATACTTAGCAAATGAAGTGCTGTATAAAAATCTAAGAGCCTATTATATATATATATATATATATTTAATAAAGAAGCCAAATAATTAATTGATTTACATTTGATCATGCCTATAAAATTAATCGACCACTAGCAAGAGAGTAATACATACAATATTCATATGTTGGATCGCATAAACGGCTGGAAAAGAGCAATAAGTAGCTCTGAGGTTTGCATAATTATCCACGTAGAACACAACACCCATATTGAGATAAGGGAATATTATTATTAATAATTGAAAACAATGTTGTTAAGAATATTTTAATATGCAATTTCTCAAAAGGAAAGAGAATGATTTTAATATTTAAAATGATCAGCCACTAAATTACTAACTAATTAATATGTATTCTCAAGGTGGAATAAATTATGCTTGAACTGGTTTGTTTGTTTTGGTCCGATAAGTACTGTCAAATAGGTTTCCCACAGAATCCTTTATTTTGTAGAATATAATATGCACACACTTTAGTTATGTAGACGACATAAAGATATTGTTTGTTGCACACTTAATCCTCAAGTTACCAATGTTAGCTGATCTACTACAGATTACAATAGATACAAAATGTCACCAACACAGAATTGTCGAAAGCTAATTCTTGTTAAACACAATAATCAAACAAATTGCCAGCTAACCAGCGGCTTCATCGGTCATTTATATATTAATCTAATAAATTTGCACACTTGGGATTAGAAAGAAACTTTAATAGATTTTTACTTCAATAATTTGCTCTTAATTCTTCTTCCTTTTTTTTTCCCACTTTTTCTTACATATATATTAATAATATTTAGTAATTCCTTTGAGTATGGTATTTCACCAATTTAGTCTATCAGTGTTCTGGGTATTTACATATATCATATATGGTTATTTAGTTATATACACCACATGTATGGCGAAGCTTAGCTTCCATGGAGACCAGTTATGGAACTAATAAAATAACTGTGTAGTGTCCTATATATACGTTCTTGCTAAGATCAAGAGCCTAATTATATTGATATCTATAAATTTACACTATAACGCATATGAAAGTTGCCAGGATAGAAAACGAAATTTATTAAGGGACATGCCAGGAAAATAGCTATCCTAAAAGGGTTTTCAAAAGTTTTAATTTTGCCAGGAAATTAAACTGTCTACAAAATGGTATTTAATGATTATGGACACATGAAAATGAGAAGAAATTAAAAATCAAAACAACATATATTAGAACCCTATAGATATTTATTTGTGTAAGCCAGTTAATAAAATGTTAACATGATCAAAGCCAGCCGGAGCAGACCCTCAACTCATATTTTATGCGCTCTCTGGGATTGAAGTACTTTATTTGGGGAAAAAAAAAAAAAAACCTAAAGTTTAGTCAGCTTCGGTGTCTTTCATTTTTGTAATACTTCACATGAGTACACATCACTAAATTTCCTGCACTATGTACGACCTTTTATTTAATTAAAAAGTTCGACAGATTTGAGTTTAATAAATATATACTAATTAGCAGCCATACTTAGTTAATTATATCCCTGCAATTTGTAGTCAAAGAAAAAAGAATTACGAGCCAATTTTAGTAAAGAAAGTTGTAAGCTAATCCCTTTTGTTTTTCTTTTCTTTTTATTATAACAAATTTAAGTGAGGTTCTTAATATAGAATAAAAAATTGGTGAGTGTCAATTAATTGAAATGTATTATATTTTTATGCCATCTTCTTTCGCTAGAAAAAAACCCTAATCTGATTGTACATTAAAGAGCTTTAATGATCAGCTAATATATTTTCCTCCTAAAAGCCAATCTGAAATCTTAATTTCACTTAAGAAAAGAGGTTTTCAACACACAAATATATCCACGGAATCATCATCATTCATCAACAAAAAGCATTTCTCAAAAAGATACAAAATTAAAATTAACAACAGAATATCTTGGATGATGAGAAGCAAGAAGTGAGGAAAGAAACTAATTAATTGTACAAAGATTGGAGCAATATTATATTGATGGATTAGTCTAGGAGATAATTCTCTAACCTCATGAATCTGTGCCCCAACACCAGGAAACACCGTCGTTTTCCTTCAATAAGGCTGCCGTCCTGACGACGCTGAGTTTCCGGCCCAACCATCAACCGGCATCTGCGGTGCCATGTTATTAAGCGGAAGGTTGAAGAAAGGGAGCCCCGCCGGAGGGTCGGGAAAAGGGTTATTGCTCACTCCGCTGCCGCCTCCACCACTTCCTCCTCTACTGCCAGAAGGCGGTGAGACTTGTTGCTGCTGAATGTGAAGCGGCGGCTCCTCCTCGTCCAGCGGCAGTCTCTCATATGCGACGTTGGTGAACGACGACGTGATGATGATGACCGGACCAGATGCGATCAGCGCTCCGACCACATTTCCTCCGACGACTTGGCCTTGTCCGCCGGACAAGAATATCGTCAAGCTTGTGGCACCTGGTGGAGCAGGCGGCGGCAGGAACGAGCCCGACAGCGACAGTATCTCGAACCTCCCATGGAGTGTCACGACGGCGCCGGCAGCTGCCGGCTGCCGGAGAGTAACGTTGGCGACAGTTCCGCTGCCGCTGAGCACACAGATCCCCCGCTGCCGCTTCATCGCGTAGACAGCCACTGAGTCAAACACATCGCAGCCGCCGCTGACCTCCAAGATGTGGGCTCGGAGGGTGTTGGCGCTCTCCCGGGTGATGATCACTGGCGGCTTCGTTTTGTTCTTTGACCCCGGTGGGCGGCCCCGTGGGCGTCGAGACATGACGTCTCCCATGCCGTGGTTCGGCGTCACAGGGTCGAGACCTGCAGGATTGTTGTCGTCCTCGGCGTGGTTATGGTCGGCGCCAGTGCCGGAAAAGTGGCCGTTGTTACGGTTGATATCTTCGTGATCGTCAGAATCTGGTGGGATTTGGAGATGGAGATCAGGGCGTTGGAGTTGCTGAACAAAGCGAGAAGCTGAGCCAAAGTCTAAGCCAGCCATACAACAATTTGAGACGGAAGCTAAAGGGAAAACAGAAAACAAGAAAAAAAACAATATTATAGTTAAAAGAGGAAAAAAAAAAGTTTTAAATTTTATAGTAAATTTAAGGATTATAATATGAGAAATCCATGATTTCAAAACCCTAGATTGAATAGAAAAACAAAAGGAATCGAGTACTGCAGAGAAAGGGAGGGCTGGGGACGAGAAAGAAAGAAAGAAAGAGAGAAAGAAAGGTAAAGAGAAACAAGGAGAGAGAATAAAGAGAGAGAAAGTGTGGAAAACGTAGCCATCCTCTAACACCAAAATTAAATAAACAAACAAACAATATTTTATAGAAGACATTATAATTAAGAAATGTTTTAGTGATTGTTATGTTGTCTTTCATTTCTTTTTTAAAGTTAGGAAAGTTGAATTTTTCTTTATGCATATGTTTTTGCTGTGAATACAATATTGTTGCTACATATATGATAACAAATATATAAATATATATTGTTACATGTTTTGATGCGTTGAAAACCTAAATATCCACCACACAGCAAAGGAATTAAAATTTAACCTATAAGAAGACACAATTGTTGCGAATATATTATCTTATACATATATATGACACTTGTCAACATATGTAATTGGTTGAGTTCGTGTTAATTTTAACCTTTTCATGTAGTTTATGGCGACAAGAAAAGGAATTAATTAGGAGGGGCTAAGTTGCAATACATAGAATTCTTCATTGAAGGGTTCACTCAAGATATACACTTATCTCTTATTTTGCCAACATTTCTTTACAAATTGGTTTAGCTATCTTGACGTTCATAAAATATAAAATACAAACCGAACCGACGGAGGAAAAAACCATAATGAAACAAATGATTAAATCATTCTTTGAAAGATATATGTATTCCAAATCAATGAGATACACTCACTAATACTAACTCAAAAGATCACGTAATACAAGAAAACTTAATCTTGACTACAAAAGGGCTACAAAATGGCTCCGTTAGTAAATTCTAATAAATTGCACAAATGATGAAACATGTGATGCCGACTTCCCATAAAATAAAGCTGGAAAGATGCAACAAAAATCGAGCACACAAATGGTTCTTTCAACAACTACTTCACAATTGATGGAGAACTCCAATCAAACGAGACTAAACAACCTGTATGACAATAATCGCCTACACCTTTGCTAAGATATAACTTAAGCGGGATGGACTCACAACAAAAACTAGAGAGTGAGAAAAGCACCTCCATTATCACAAACTAAGGATAAAACACTACAGCAAAACAACAATATGCATGTGGCGAAGCTAACGCCTTTATTTTACCACCAAAGAGACAAAAGCCCGGATTACAATACTGAACATGTACAGGGATACATTAGATAAAAATGCTCCATTGTCGACGTGAGACCCATGCTCCATCCACGAGAATAGCCGCACCACGGGAAACAAAACCCTGACGATGCAAAGCCTTTAGACCTCGAACCTGCTCGCCTAGACAAGCAAACACCCTCCAGCCTCTCTCCTTCTTTTCGCCAAACAACCTCTTCTCTAGCCACGAGGCTAAACAGTTGAGCCATAATCTGACCCTAGGAGGGAAGCAATGACAAAAAACCCTAGCCCACTCAGACAAAGAAAAGACTCGGCATTAGTTCATATCAAGAACTTATTTGTGCACTAGTAGACCATTTTGTTTGAATTTCCCAATTTGTAGCTTATAGATAAACTTGCAATGAATCATTAAATTATCTTTTTAACTTAGCTAAAAAAAACTATTTTCATAGGGTCCTTTCTTGATAAACTCAAAATGGAAGCTATAAAATTGAATATAAAGCAAAAGAAAAATAAAGAACAATTTTTTAACTGATTGTAAACGGCTTTTATTTGCATGTGTACGTATATATGCTAATGATCAACACAACTGTTACTACTGACAACAAAGTAAATTAAAGAAATTAAAAAGCATATATAATTACTTTATTTAATATACTTGTCTGACTAGTATTGTCTTTAACGCATATACTTAAGCCTTACGCATATAAAATTTATAAAGTTAAACAATTTGTTCATTCAATCAGGCATATGGTCTCTTCCGTCTTACATACATATGAGAAAGTTATCCCTAGCCAATTGCTACTAGATTGTAATGTTTTATTCTTTGATATGTTATTCAAACTTTTGAATAATTAATGAGAAGATGCCATTAATAAAGTAGAAATAGTATGGGAAAATTATTCAATGGAATCTTGGATAATATATATAGTACATAAATATAGCTAGCCCAAAAATCTTATTGATTCGGGCTCTATTCATTTCTTAATGTTCTCGAGCATATATAGCTTTCACTTCATTTTAATTACTTGCATCCTTAATTAGGACGCCAAGTGACTTGCTTTTTGAAGTAGTAATCACTGCATCTTTATTGTCATAGAGATTCCATTTACATATATGTCTTTTGTTTAGGTCCCTTTTCGTTCCCTTATTATAATGCTATGTCCCATCAAATTAATGAAATATTTCAAGTGACATTATATTTTTATGGGCATGATTTCTTAATTGATATCACATACATCTTATGATATTCAAAAGACATAAAAAGAGACATAAACAGCGAGCACAAAAGTCCAACATTTTGCAAAGCCAATTCCTGCATGTATAGTTTCTTATTTTATTTTATTATTATTTTGGTTTTAGTAATAAGTAACTTTTTCTGTGCACTTTGACATTCAGGGCATTTTTATTTTATTTTACTGCAATAAATTAATGTCCGTTCATTTTTAAAAACCACACAATTGGTTGAATTATGTTTGACAATTCTAGTTAGCTAGTGTAATGATTGAGAAAATCCTACAACTAGATAATGTGGTTTACATATTTAAGTCAAGAATTTTCCTAAAAAATATCATGTTTGATTTTTGTTACTGAAGGATCTATGAAATTAATATAAATATTCCAAAATTCTATAGTAAATTTTAAAGTTAAATTTAATAACTTTTTGTGCGAGTTTAATCAAGTTGATAATTCTCATTGCGATTTAACGCGGAAGAAGTTTCAATCAGTAAATAAGTTGAGAATTCTATTTATGAGAATTTTCAAGTGTGATAGGGAATTAGCAATGTACCAAGAACCACTCTAATATATAACAAGTCCTTAATTACCTATCAGTTAAAAATCGGTTATGCGAGTAGTATTTTTGCTAAGAAAAATACTATCAAGCCTTGGGAATTGACATTGTTGAAAAACTATGCCATTACCAAGCAAAGTACAAAAAAAGGTTAAGCTTAGATTTTATAAGTCTAGAAATGATGTTAAGAATAAAAAAGTCCAATTTTACTATGCGATTAAGAGTTAATATTGACATCGATTGATTTAGAGATTAGTGTTGGACTATGAGTAAGCAATGAAAAGGAACCATTGGAAAACAAAATTTTCTTTAAGCCAAGTTAGTCACTTCCAACCAGTATAAAACATATATGTTTTATGGAATCTTTAGGAGATAAGATCAAAGTACAAAATAAGACCATGATTAAAGCTTGATTTGTTGAGTGTCCTTAAGCCATATGAGATTCTTCCTCCATCTTTGTTTTTTTCACATTTATGGCTCCCACATTAGAGCCAATTAACCCAAAATTATACCTTAATAAAGTGGATTAAAAACCTAAATAAATCAAGATTAAGAAGTTAAAATTAGTTAGTCATTGGCTATAAAAAGGCCTCCTTATTTCACGATAGCATTTTTGGCTCATTTTTCTCCCATTTTCTCTTTAAAAAAACTGGCTCTTAACCATAGGTATAGCTTTCAAATTTCTTCCACTTAACCCTCACAAAATTCCTAGCCAAAAGCTTGAAGAAGAGGAAAACTAGAAGCCATCCAAATGTGTCTACAAGGGCATACTCACAATCTCTTGTTTTATTATAAGTATGAATAAGTTTATGGTTTTGTTTTAGTTTATGTTATTTGATTAATATGGCATGCAATAAGCTTTTATGGTGATGATTATTATGGTTTATGTAAGTTTGAGTTATAGTTGTTAGATTTATGTATGTTATGTATGGTTAGTTTACGTTTGGTATGTTTTATGTTAAAAAAAAATATCTTTCAGCTTATTTTGAGCAAGACAACTAACCCCTTAGAGTCTAATTTTGAATTTTTTTTCAAATAGGAAATTTATAGATTTTGACGTTTTGAATAAATCTCTATGACCAAAGATTTTCATAGTTTTAACTCTAGTTTGGGTTTTTGGGCCACTTTCTAAAACTACACAAAGTGGTCAAAAAAATACTCAAAACTATAAAAATAGGGAAAGTAGTTGTTTTGGCATAAACGGGCCATTTTGAGGCCGAATCATGATTTTTGTAAAATATAAAAGTTTTAGATCTCGATGAGATGAAGAAATTTTAAGTAGAAGTTTTTTTGAAAATCTGTCTTTAAGATATAGTTACAAGTAGATTTAAAAAACTATCTATTTTTAACCTGTAAAGTAGTGAGGCTTTTGCTTTTGACAAAAATGACCTTCTAGAAGTCCAAATCATAATTTTTGTAAAAAACAAAAGTTTTAAATTTCGATAAGATGAAGAACTTTTGTGAAGAAATTTTTTAAAGAATTTACCTCTAAATAAGACTTTAAAGTAGATTTATAAAAACAATCGAAACTTTTTTTTGTAGAAAGCTTTAAATCAGAAATTTTTGCAAAAATCATCGAAAATGAATATTTAAACATGAAAGTTCTAGACCTCATTAAAATGAGAAGCATCCATAAAGAAAATTTTAAAGAAAACTATCTCTAACATACAATTTTATGGTGACTTTGCCTTTTGGTACTAGTTTTTATACAAAATGCTCGTTTAGCAATAGAGTTCTAATTTACAGCCAGTAGAGGAATTGTAGCAAAAAGTTATAAGAGTCTATAGTTGATAATCTTATCATATTCAAACTCTTTTAATATGATTTTTAACTTAAACTTTATTTATATGAATATGGTTTTCCTACAAACATTAACAATTTTTAAATGGATTTTTAAACGAGAACTTTAAAAGCTCACTATGTTAGGTGCACAACACCACGATACTAAATACGGGCCCAACACTTGTACTAGTTCAAAAGTACTCTCAGGTCTAAGTTCTAGTGACATAGTGTTTGGAATACGGTAAACACCTCTAGGCTTTTTTGAAGTGAATAACTTCTTCTAGACTTAATGAGTCCTTCTACAACTTATGAGCCCAATAAATGTAATAAGAAAAATTTATTAATCATTAAATTGATTAGTTGGATTTGCCTAGACCTAGTTAATGAACAAGATAATTAATTAATTATTAGATTGATTAATGAATTATCAACTTTAGGATGAATAAATAAAGGCCATTAAGGAAAACTAAGTTATGAGGATTAGATAAATTAATCCTTGTAATAAATATGAAGGTTTTTTGATCCTTTAATAAAAAGAAAATATGTTCTAAGAAAGGATTTAATTTCTTTAGGATTATGCTAAATTAAAAGTATAAGATAAGTTAATCTAGCTTATATGCATGTTTATATGCGATACCAAGCCATACTACATACTCACTAATAAGTTTAATGAAACCGATAAGAGTAAGTTAAGTCTGAGTGTCATATCAACCTCTCGACCTATGGAGAGGCTTATCAATCAATATAATAATTTAGATCATGGTATCGTTAAGGAAATTTCAAACCCTAACTTCGCGATGAAAGTGTAATCAGTACGAACACCTGGGCCTATAAGTTTAATAAGACATGATTATACATATGCATAACCAGACATAATCATGTCTTATTATACGTATTCATAATTGTTTTGTAAAACGTAGTTCCTACTTGTTAAGCTGATGACACATGCAAGTGTATACGGTCGTAAGTAATAAATGATCTGGAGTGTAGATGTAGTTCCTACTTGTTAAGCTGATGACGCATGCAAGTGTATACGGTCGTAAGTAATAAATGATCTGGAGTCTAGATGTCGATCCGATGAGGATTATATTTAATTTTTGTTAATTACCAAAATTTATTAGCTCTAAGATTATTTGGATGAGCCAAAGTAAAAATAAAATAAAATTAAATCTAAAACTAGAATCTAAAATGAAAATTAAAGCAACAAATAAAGGAATAAATGGACATAACTAAGCAATTAAAATAAAGTAAAGAAAACAATTAACAAAAAATACTAGAGCATCGATTTCACCATAATTAATCCACATTAATTTTATTATTTAGTGAATCTAATAGTTAATTAGTCGCAAACATCTTAATTTACCCAATTACCTCTCATGAGTGTTAAACTGGATAATATGCTCAAAACCCAATTCCAATATTCCTATTAAAAACTGAATAAATTAAACATTTATTAAGCTCTAGTACTCCTAATGACTATGAAGGTATTTTAGGGCTCCCGAACTCTAAAAACTTAAGTTGTGCGGTCCAAATTGAATGTATAAATTACCTCTCCGAAGTGTCTAACTCTTACATCAAATCATCTAATCCATTGGCCAAATAAATTAGAAGCATTAAAAATGGGACAATACAAATAAACCATGAAACTGCATTAAAAATAAATCACTTCATAGTAAAGCACAATCAAAGCTCTAGAAAAACAAATATTCCATAACTAAAATTAAGCACACTAAAATCAAGAGTTAAACATTTACAAATCACAAAAATAAAAATAAGAGAACAAGAATTAGAAAAAAAAAACTATTTTGGAGTTGTCACAAGCTCCAAACCCTTCATCTTCTTCTCCTCTCCAACTTCTTAATACAAATGCATATCCCATGATGATTTATTGAAAAGAAAACCTAAATCTAAAAACCAAAACTAAAATCCAAAGCTAAAACAAAGAAAATATTTTTTTCTTTTCTTTTTCCCCATTTTTCTCCTTGGATTCAACTCAAATCCCCTAGGAAATATGTGCCTTCTCCTCAAAAAAAGAAAGCTCTAAGGTTTTTAAGGTCATAGGTCTTCATTTTAGCTTCATTTTTTGCCCTTGGATCAAGAATTTGGGGCCAAGATTGCCAAAAAATTAGAATAAGCACAAGAAGGGCCAAACGGGGCTACAAAGGGACCACCAACGTCCTGTGACCTAGCATGCTAGGCAGAGAAGCTCCGTGTATGACCGCATATGAATGGGCAGTGTTGGCTATTGGGCAGTCCAGTATACTCCAATGCATGTGGGTGCACCCGAGGCTTGTACGACCGCATGTGCCTTTTTGCCAAGCTTGCCTCAAAGTGCTTTTCGGCCCCCCTTGACACGGTTTCTTACCTCACCTTGCTTCCTTCGATTAATGCTCACCCCAAATGATCCAAAAGCTCCTATTTTGCCACAATTTCACCTAGATTTCCAGTTATTCATAATTTCCTATAGGAAAACATAAGGACACATCAAAATAACACAAATACTTGGGGATTTACACAATATTTAAGCACAATAAATATTTGATTTGTGAGTAAAATACTCATTCATCATAAGCAAAAGCTTGTCCAAATATTTTCATACTATAGGTAAGTAACTTGCAAGTAACATCTGATGGACAGTGGTGTAGTCGTAGATGATCAATGAAGATGAGGAATGGATAGCACGCATTTTATTTTGCAAATAGTTTTGCTTTTAATTATGTGAAATTTTGTATGAATGTAAGTATATATATATATATATATGTTTTGGAGACTGAGGATGTAGTCCTACAGCCTTAGCCCATATAACTTTTTGTCACGCCCCGAAGTACGGGAGATGATATGGCAGATTATTTAAATTAATTAAAAGATGATTTAATTAAAAATCGAGAGTTTAGGGGTTTGAGTTAAACATAAAATGTGAAAATTTAAAGAAAACTATTTCATGAATAATTAATATTTAAAGAATAAACCTAGCGAGTATGGGTTTCACAAACCCATAACTTGTGCACACACATGGTACTGACAATATCATAAATACAATCACAATCCAAGTACAAATAAAGTTAAAATCTTACATGCCTTGATTTAAATAATACAAATAAGTTTACTAATCCCCCTATTGCTCTTGGGTCCTGTCCGTTGAATCTTCTTCAAACCTAAATGGAAAACCACCTAGAGAGGAGAAATTTAAAACAAATAAAATGTGAGCGAAAGGCTTAGTAAGACTATGTTTTATAAAATAATTTAATTTAAAGAAATAGGTCATTAATCAGGAGTTATTAAAGGAAACCTTAAATAAATAAATAAATTTGAGTAAACCATTCTTACCCAGAACAGTTTACCCGTATAACCAATAATATCATTTTCCTTTCCTAGGCAAACCATAATAGTATCACCACCGTAGTGGCCCAGCTGGGTTTCGGGACCTGCCCCCAAGGTCGATCGCTATACGACCCGATCTCTGATATGGAATCATGCCTATATATTTATTATCATCATCATTCAAAACCCAATTACCGAGTGTTGTCATTTACATTTATTATGAAGTTCATTTCAGTTCACGGTATATTAAAGTATAACAGGTAAAATCCATTTTCAAACCACCGTCGAAAAACATTTTAATAGAAATCCTTTTCAAAGCCAAATCATTTTGAAACTAGGCTACCAAGGAATAGGGTAGAAGTCCTACCTCGATACTCGTGCCGATGCCCTACACCGTAATCCCGGTCCGCTATACGTTAGCTCCGCGAAACCACGAACGATCTTAGATACAAACTAAGTCGATTAATATCTAGTTCGAGACATTCTATGTTGCTAAACCATTTCATGATGTCCTAGTGTGCCATTTGTAGATTTAAAATCATTCTATAAGGTTGAAATTTAAATTAGGGTTCAAAACAGTAAAAATGGGTGAAAATCACAAAATTCTCTATGCCTCGGCCGGGCTGCCGAACTCTCTGCTTCGGCTGGCCGAATTGTACAGTTCAGTCTACCGAAAGCCAGGTCCGGTCGACTTGTCATTTCCCTAGGTTCGGCCTACCGGATGGAAGAACACCAGCCTATTGATCCCTATTTTGGCCTGCCGGACACGCAGTTTGGCCTGCCGAACTGGGAAAACCCAGAAATTCTAGCCACGAGTTTCTCGATCCCCAAAATTCAAATCTTGATTCTAACTTGTTTTTCTCAAATCTCAGGCATAGAAAACAATCATAGTTGATAGAAAACATTCTAGAACACATTTGAACTCATTTAAACAAGATTTAAACTCAAAAACCTCAAAAATTTGAAAATGAGAAAATGAGGAGAAAAATGAAAAATCTTGAATCCAATCCATTTTTCTTCAATCTAAGCTTAGATTCTAGTTGTTCTAAGTTCATTTAACTCAAATTCAAGGTTTTCTAAGCTTAAACAAACCTAGATTTCAAAAATGAACAAAATTGAAAATTTTAGAAAAAGTTTAGAATTTTAAAACTAACCTCAAATCGAAGCTTCAATCCGCATTCTTGGTTGCCAAATCACATCCCCGAGCTTCCTCCTTGCTAACCCGAAGCTTTGATTCGAATTTGATTTGAAAAACTTTGAGAGAGATAGAGATAGAGGAGAGTGTCTCGGGTGAAAGAGAGAAAGAGAGAGAGTGTGTGAAATCAAGGAGAGTGAGGAGAAAGGAGGAAGAGAGAGAGAATAAATAGAGGAAAACGGTGGACGGTTTTACTGTGCGAAAACCATGTGTCACCCACGGTTTTGTAAAACAGAATATTTTTAACATTTTACAAATTGTTGTGTTTTAAAACTCAAAACATTATTTTAAAACAATAAGAAATCATTTGAATTCATCAATTTAACAAAACAACCAAAAATTCAAAATCCAACCCAATAATCAAATTAATGTTGAAACATTAATTATGGCACACTAATCCATCATTTATATTACAATAACATTAAATAAATTTTGGGGCGTTACAACTTTCCGCCCCTAAAAGAAATTTTGCCCTCTAAATTTTGCATCTCATCTCAGAAACAAAACAAATGCGGATACAATTCCCGCATACTCGACTCTAGTTCCCAGGTGGCTTCATCAAACCCATGATGCTGCCACACGACCTTTACCAACGGTATCTCACGACGACGTAAACTAATTACTTTTCGGTCGATGATCTGAATCGGCACTTCTTCGTACGTCGTATCCTCCTAAACCTGCACATCGTGAAATGAAACTATCTTACCCTGCTCAGGCGGACACTTCCTAAGCATCGACACATGAAACACATCGTGAACATGAGAAAGTTTGGGCAGAAGATCAAGCCGATATGCGACCACACCAACACGCTGAGTGATCTCGAACGGCCCAATATACCTCGGCGCGAGCTTCCCACTCACTCTGAACCGCATAGTTCCCTTACGAGGCGATACCCTCAAGAGAACAAAATCTCCTACTGTGAACTCTAAGGGTCTACGTCTCCTATCCACGTAACTCTTCTGTCGACTCTGAGCTGCCCTCAATCGATCTCGAATCACAATGACTCTCTCATTGCTATCAAGGATCTCATCCGGCCTAAGAATAATCCTGTCTTTTGGCTCGGCCCAACACACAGGTGATCGACACGGTCGCCCATACAACGCCTCAAACGGTGCCATACCAATACTCGCCTGATAGCTATTGTTGTATGCGAACTCCGCCAATTGCAAACATTACTTCCAATTCTCGCCGAAGTCCAACGCACAGGCACACAACATATCCTTGAGAATTTGAATAACCCGCTCAGACTGCCCATCAGTCTAAGGATGAAACACCGTACTAAAGTTCAAATCTGTACCTAAAGCCTCCTGAAAACTCCTCCAGTACTTAGCATTAAACCTGGTGTCTCGATCAGAGGTGATGGACAAAGGAACCCCATGCAACCTCACAATGTTCTGCAGATACAAATCCCCGAGAACCTTCCTCGAACACATCAACCTAAATGGAATGAAATATGTCGATTTCATCAACCTGTCGACCACGACCCAAACTGCATCATGCCGCTGCTCCGTCCTCGGCAAACCTATGAGAAAATCCATCGTCACATGCTCCCATTTCCACCCTGGAATAGGAAGCGGCTGAAGCTGACCTGCAGGCTTCTGATGCTTGGCTTTCACTTGAAGACATGTCGAACACTTGGCCACGTACTCTCGAACATCTTTCTTCATGCCTCTCCACCAATATTGCCTCTTCAAATCGTGATACATCTTCGTGCTCCCCGAATGAATAGCAAACTTAGACCTATGAGCTTCGTCTAAAACGGCTTTCGTCACCTCGACGATAGCTGGGACTGCAAGATGCTCTCGAGAATACAACGATCTATCTGTGTGCATGCTCCATTCTTCAAACTGCTCCCCGTTCTGAATTCGCGACCAAATCCCCTACAAATGTTGATCCTACCACTGACTTTGCTTCACCATCTGAATAAGAGCTGGGGTCACTTCCACATGATATACCAAAACTCGATCACAGTCTTCATGATACCGTAGCCTAAACTGCCTTACCGTCACATCCCTGCTCCAGTCCTCAAAAGCCAAACAAGCGAGAATCCCTGAAGACTTCCTGTTGAGCTCGTCCGCGACCACATTAGCTTTCCCGGGATGATACTGCAACGCAAAATTATAATCCTCCATATACTCTACCCATCTACGCTACCTCAAATTAAGATCCCTCTGAGTGAACAAATACCTCAAACTCTTGTGATCGGAGAAGACCTGAAACGACGCTCCATACAAGTAACACCTCCAAATCTTCAGCGCGTGAATCACCGCTGCGAGCTCCAAATCATGAGTAGGATAATTCTGCTCGTGAGGTCGTAGCTGTCTCGATCCTTATGCAACCACACGTTCATGCTGCATCAACACGAATCCAAGTTCGCGCCCTGAAGCATCTGCATAAACCTCATACGGCTCGTCACTGCTAGGAATAACTAACACTGGAGCTGAAGTCAACCGGCTCTTCAATTCCTGAAAAGCAAGCTCACAATCTTCATTCCACTCAAACCTGATATTTTTCTTGATCAATTTCATCAACGGGGCTGCAATCTTCGAAAAATCCTTTACAAATTTCCTGTAATAACCTGCAAGACCTAAGAAGCTGCGAATCTCTGCTACATTCCTTGGTCGATTCCACTCCAATATAGCCTCAATCTTGGATGGGTCCACAGAAATACCATGCTCTGAGATAACATGACCCAGAAACTTGACCTCAGTCAACCAAAACTCGCACTTTTCCCTCTTAGCATACAACTGGTGCTCTCGCAGAGTATGAAGCACGATCCAAAGATGCTGCTCATGCTCCTCCCAAGTCTTAGAATACACAAGAATATCATCGATGAACACGATCATGAATTGATCCAAATACGGCCTAAATATCCTGTTTATCAGATCCATGAAAGCTGCCAGAGCATTCGTCAACCCAAACGACATAACCAGAAACTCAAAGTGCCCATACCGAGTCCTAAAAGCTGTCTTAGGAATATCCTCTTCCTTAATCCAGAGCTGATGATAACCCGACCGCAAATCAATCTTTGAGAAGTACCGCGAACCTCCCAACTGATCAAACAACTCATCAATCCTCAGCAAGGGATACATGTTCTTTACTGTAACACGATTCAACTATCGATAATCCACACACAACCTGAGAGTCCCACCATGCTTCTTAGCAAACAAAACTGGTGCTCCCCACGGATATGTGCTATTCTGAATATACCCTTTATTAGCAAGCTCCTGAAGTTGCTTCCTCAATTCTTTCATTTCTGCCGGCGGCATCCGATAAGGTGCCCTAGAAATCGATGTTGTCCCTGGAAACAACTTGATACCAAACTCAATCTCCCGATGTGGTGGTAATCTTGGCAACTCATCAGGGAAGACATCCTCGAACTCATCAACCACCAGAATCACCACACTACCTCTCAAAGCATAGGGCTCGCAATCTAGATTGGCAAGAAAAGCACAACAACCTAGATTCCTTCGCCCTCCTAGACACGACTTCATGAGATGCTCACTCATTAACCAATCACCACTACCCTAGTAAGTGATCATCGTCCCCCTATCAGACACTAGGGTCACTTTTCTAAGTTGGCAGTCCACGACTGCATTATACCTAGACAACCAGTCCATCCCTAGAATTACATCATAGGAGCTCATGGGGAGTATAATCAAATCACTTTTCAAAATCTCATCCCCAATCCTTATTTTACAAGGTTTACACATGCAATTTACACATACCCGCCCCAAGGGAGAAGTTATGACTAGGGGTTCATTAAACTCTTCTATCTCTAATCCCAAGGCATGTACAAAAGAACTTGAAATGAGAGAATGAGAGGCACCGGCATTAAACAAAAGGCGAGCTAAAGATCTAGAAACCAAGATCGTACCATCGACAATCGCGTTACCAACATGAGAATCTGAACCTCTAGATGCCATAGCATGAACCTGCACTGGAGCCTTTCCTTTCCCTCTATCAACATTGCTGGGTCCTGGATTACTTTGTCGATGCTACTGAGAAGGAGACGGCTGCACACTACCTGCACTCGGCGCTTGATACTGAGGGACGCTGCGCTGGAAATGCTACGGCTGCTGCCCCATGCCGGATATGAGAACTGCTGAGGAGAGAACTAGGGATACTACAACTGCGGGTACTGCTGAGGCGGAGGTAGGGTCTGAGACTGAGACTGACGACTGGCATCCTCCCCGATCTGAGATCCAAGACGAGCACTCCTGATCTGGTAATTCCTCTTGATGTGTCCGGGCTGCTGATAGAAATTACAATGGAAGCTGTAGGGATTGCTACGCCCGCTGCCAGATGAACTGCTGCTATCACCGGTCGCGCCACCTTGCTTGCCCTTCCCCTGAGCTAGACGACTACTGGTGCTCTTCCTGCCACTTCTCTGCGGTCCTCCTAAAGCCTTGGCTCGGTCCTCACAATACTGCACATAATCATTCTCCACGGATATCGCCGACGACACAAGCTCTCCAAAACTCCTAAGCCGTAGAGCAACCAACTATCGCCGAATAGGAGCCTTGAGCCTTTCCCGAAACTTAATGCACTTTTCATGCTCCGATGCCACCGCTGATGGAGCAAACCTAGCCAACTCATTAAACTTTGCCTCATACTCCCAAACTGACAGATCACCCTGCTGCAACCTGTAGAACTCAGCTGCCTTCTGATCTCTATACCCCTACAAAAAATACCGATCATAGAACAGCTCCTCGAACCTGTCCCAATTGATATCACTACTGTGCTCCAAACGCTTAGCTTGTTTCCACCAAGTGTTAGCACCACCCTCGAGCTTGCACGCAGCAAACTCCACACGATACTCCTCAGGCACACCAAGGGTATCCAAATGCTTCAAGATCGAATTCAGCCAATACTCTGCTAACTGCAGATCCCCATTACCATCAAAAGTCAAAATAGATGCCCGTCGAAATTCCTTAAAGTACGCATGCCGACGACTAACATCAGAATCTTTCAGTCTAGCCCTGGCTGCCATCTGCCGAAAAGCCGCAAACATAGACCTCATCATGCTCTCATCATTTTCGAACTCGGCGTCAGCTATCGAACAACGTCTAGGTGCCATTCTCTCACTTCTGAAAACAAAATTTGGACTATCAGAGGTATTTTATTGTCAAACCTATGTGTGCACGATTCCCAAGGTTCATAACCGTGAGCTCTGATACTATTCTGTCATGCCCCGGAGTACGGGAGGTGACGTGGCAGATTATTTAAATTAATTAAAAGATGATTTAATTAAAAATCGAGAGTTTAGGGGTTTGAGTTAAACATAAAATGTGAAAATTTAAAGAAAGCCATTTCATGAATAATTAATATTTAAAGAATAAACCTAGCGAGTATGGGTTCCACAAACCCACAACTTGTGCACACACATGGTACTGACAATATCATAAATACAATCACAGTCCAAGTACAAATAAAGTTAAAATCTTACATGCCTTGATTTAAATAATACAAATAAGTTTACTAATCCCCCTATTGCTCCTGGGTCCTATCCGTTGAATCTTCTCCAAACCTAAATGGAAAACCACCTAGAGAGGAGAAATTTAAAACAAATAAAATGTGAGCGAAAGGCTTAGTAGGACTATGTTTTATAAAATAATTTAATTTAAATAAATAGGTCATTAATCAGGAGTTATTAAAGGAAACCTTGAATAAATAAATAAATAAATAAATAAATTTGAGTAACCATTCTTACCCATAACAGTTTACCCGTATAACCAATAATATCATTTTCTTTTCCTAGGCAAACCATAATAGTATCACCACCGTAGTGGCCCAGCTGGGTTTCGGGACCTACCCCCAAGGTCGATCGCTACACGACCCGATCTCTAATATGGCATCATGCCTATATATTTATTATCATCATCATTCAAAACCCAGTTACCGAGTGTTGTCATTTACATTTATTATGAAGTTTATTTCAGTTCACGGTATATTAAAATATAACCAGTAAAATCCATTTTCAAACCACCGTTGAAAAATATTTTAATAGAAATCCTTTTCAAAGCCAAACCATTTTGAAACTAGGCTACCAAGGAATAGGGTAGAAGTCCTACCTCGATACTCATGCCAGTGCCCTACACTGTAATCCCGGTCCGCTATACATTAGCTCCGCAGAACCACGAACGATCCTAGATACAAACTAAGTCGATTAATATCTAGTTCAAGACATTCTATGTTGCTAAACCATTTCATGATGTCCTAGTGTGCCATTTGTAGATTTAAAATCATTCTATACGGTTGGAATTTAAATTAGGGTTCAAAACAGTGAAAACGAGTGAAAATCACAAAATTCTCTATGCCTCGGTCGGCCTGCCAGACTCTCTGCTTTGGCCGGCCGAATTGTACAGTTCGGTCTGCCGAAAGCCAGGTTCGATCGACCAGTCATTTCCCCAGGTTCGGGCTACCGGATGGAAGAACACCGGCCTGTCGATCCCTATTCCGGCCTGCCGAACATGCAGTTCGGCCTACCAAACTGGGAAAACCCAGAAATTATAGCCACGGGTTTCTCGATCCCCAAAATCAAATCTTGATTCTAACCTGTTTTTCTCAAATCTTAGGCATAGAAAACAATCATAGTTGATAGAAAAACATTCTAGAACACAATTGAACTCATTTAAACAAGATTTAAACTCAAAAACCTCAAAAATCCAAAAATGAGAAAATGAGGAGAAAAATGAAAAATATTGAATCCAATCCGTTTTTCTTCAATCTAAGCTTAGATTCTAGTTGTTCTAAGTTCATTTAACTCAAATTCAAGGTTTTCTAAGCTTAAACAAACCTAGATTTCAAAAATGCACAAAATTGAAAATTTTGGAAAAAGTTTAGAAATTTCAAAACTAACCTCGAATCAAAGCTTCAATCGGCGTTCTCAGTTGCCAAATCACGTCCCCGAGCTTCCTCCTTGCTAACCCGAAGCTTTGATTCGAATTTGATTTCAAAAACTTTGAGAGAGATAGAGAGAGAGGAGAGTGTCTCGGGTGAAAGAGAGAAAGAGAGAGAGAGAGAGTGAAATCAAGGAGAGTGAGGAGAGAGGAGGAAGAGAGAGAGAATAAATAGAGGGAAACGGTGGGCGGTTTTATTGTGCAAAAACCATGTGCCGCCCACGGTTTTGTAAAACGGAATATTTTTAACATTTTAAAAATTGTTGTGTTTTAAAACTCAAAATATTATTTTAAAATAATAAGAAATCATTTGAGTTCATCAATTTAACAAAACAACCAAAAATTCAAAATCCAACCCAATAATCAAATTAATGTTGAAACATTAATTATGACACACTAATCCATCATTTATATTACAATAACATTAACTAAATTCTGGGGCGTTACACCTTTAGACTATTATATTTATGTAATATGTTATAATTTCTATTTCAACAAAAGTAAGAACAATTTAATTAATATTAATCGGCAAGGTTATAAAAAAATAGTCCACAAATTTAAGTAATCATAATATATATATGTTTAAGTAGTTAAGTAATGGCCACGTAGTTAGGTTCACTACAATTACAATATAATCTGCATTTTTAATGTTGCTAAATTATGCGTGTATAGATGTATGCATAAATGTTAATGTGGTCCGAATTAAAAGCTTTAATTCTATCGAGAACAAAAAATATACAAAATAAAAAATAAATAAGAACACAAAATTTATAGTGGTTTATCCTGAATGTGAGAGCTACGTCTACTTTTAACTGCTGCAAAATAATTCACTATAATGATGAAGAAACTTACAAGTGAAAAATTACACATACACTCTTGGAGTTTTATTTACAAGTCACCTTGTTTTATTTACAGATTTTTGGTGTGATCCCTTCTAGATGCAAGTATATGCACACACGCACACATGCTTGTATATGCTTCTGGAAATATTTCTTAGTTCAAAATAATTGTATGATACCTAGCTATGTACATATTTGAATGCCTCCGTATGTTAAAAAAAAAAAAACTTTCGGGTCGATATCGGTCGTATCAAAATTCAAAACTATATGTTCAGTGCAAATTAGAGTGCTCAACTCTTTCAGTAATTTGTGCACCTTTTAATAAGAAAAAACAGGTTATATATACATATTAAGACGATTAGGGTACTGTAGATATTGGGCATAGTTGGGAAAAAGTTTGTTTCCTAGATTGTTAATAATATATAAAATTTAACTAATAATAATTTTACCCACTAAAGTTCAAGGAAACATTTAGTTCTTTTTTATAATCATACCTTTCTCATTAATTATGAATTGTTTGATATTGATAAACCAATACCGTAGTCACAAACGACAAAATGCTGAATGGTAAGGAATGCATTAATTTTTCCGAGTCCTGTAGATCAACTGGTAATTGATACTAATTTAACTATTTAGGTTAATTACAACGAAAGCACTGAACCAATTGCCTCCGCAGAGTTTGCGGTCAAGCATGACTCTTACCGCTTTAATAATTTGTTTGAACGTGGGTGGGGAATTTAATTGAACTCCACCTTGTGGTAGGCAGATAGAACTATATATACCAATAAGCTATGCCTATTGTTTCTCCAAATTAATTATTGATTCAAACTTTATTTATGTATAAAAGTATTATAAATAGTAAAACTGTTTTCTCCTATGTCAATAAGACTAATCTATACACACTAAATAAGAAAATTCAGAAGATGTTTTAAAAAATGGATACATACACACACCCATATAAGGAAATGTTAGGAAATGTTAAGATGAGACTTTCTCAAAAGGTCTTATCTATAAGACTTGTATTTTAAGCCATTAAATTTAATCTAATGGTTTAAAAACTAAGTCTCATAAAAACAAACATAAACAACCCTTTACTCAATCACTTTTTTATTTTAGCAAATTAAAAAAAAAAAAGAAAAAAAAACCGTAATAAAACAAAAACAAAAACAAGCAGCCATAGGCGGAGGGTGGGGAGGTTATCATCGACTCCGTCGGAGAGGTTGTAGGTGGTGTCGTCTGCAGTGGAATCACAATGCAACGAGTTTGAGATGAACCCATGGTGCTCGGCAACACCATCCCAATAGGCGTGACAGATTTGTCGAGATCTCCATCTGCACGGGTGTAGCGACAGAATGCGACCAAAAGTCGCCAAAGATTCCATTTGGCATCACGAGGCTGCCATCGGTGCAAAAGATTCTATTCGTGAGTAACATCGTGAGGCCGCCATGTGTACGAAGGACTCCATTTACGAGCAGCCACCATGGATGAGAAAGTCACAACGGTTGCGACCTCGTGGGCGGATGCCGCTACAGACTCAAGGGAGATTAATAACCCACTGGGGGGTAGATGACGTTAGGTTGTCAAGGTGGCTCTCTGATGAAGTGGAGGAGAACTCCGACGAGTCCTGCCGGAGGTGGAGGAAAAGCAGTTTCAATCTACTTTTTTTTATTTTTTGTTTTTTTGAAGTAATTTTTTATTTCTTTATTTTTTATTTTTTAATAAATTTTTATTTTTGAAATTAATTGAATCTAGTGTATTGGGCTTATTCTAAGATTAGTAAGCTTGTTGAATCTCTAACCATGAGATGTTGATCCAACAGACAAAAAAATGTCTTATTGGTAAGAATTTCTAAAGGGTTTTATCATAAGATTCCCCATATATATCCATTTGTCCTACAGGTTTAAATCATAATGGTTTGAACTTTTGGATTTGAGATAAAAAGTTTAAAAATAGCAGTTTGAACTTATATCTAAATTTACATTTGGATGTATAATTGATTTTTAGTTAAAAAAAATGAAATCTAAAATTTTGTTTGGAAGAACTTGAGAAATAGGCTTGAACTAGAGTCGGTGTTTGGCTAGCTGAAACATTTTCCAAGCTTTTTTTTTCTTTTTTATTATCAAATAATTATAAAAAGTCTAATATAGATATATACAAAAATATGTCAACCGCGGGTAATTAAAGATGTTATTTAAAAAAAATATATTAAAAAACTTGATTAAACAACAATTAAAAATACATATTAAATAGATATTAAAGAAATCATTTTCCAAGTATAGAGGGTAAATATATAAAAATCTAAATGAAAAATATAAAATTATAAAATGCAAAAGAAAACTATAAATTATAAATTAGTAAAACAATTTAAGAATAAAATACAACCTTGTTAGAACAAAAAATATATATAAACGAGTAAAGCATTTATTATTAAAAATGATAAATTATCCCCAAAAAATAGAGGATGCAATTTTTCTCACGTTCTTTAATGTTGCACTTGTTTCTAATTTATTCCAATTTACACATTCTCTAGTTTTCTAACTTTGTTAGAAATAATTTATAGTAGTTTAAGAATGCGGTTGGAATTATATTTTGTAGTTTTAACTAAAATTTTTATAATATTTCTTTTACAAAATTTAAACTAAAAATAGGTTAGAACCACAAAATATGATTTCAACTATGTTCTCTAATAGGTTATATTATATTAAAAACTAGAGCAATTCACATAAATGCCACAAACTTGATAAATGCCCCTCTGGAACATGTCGTGTATCCCTCCAAGACATTTTTCATGTCTCTTTAGAACATGTCTTGTGTCTTTCCAAGACATATCAGAAGTTCTTCTGGAACATTTTTCATGTCATTTTAGGACACATTCTATAAGATATTTTTCGTGTCCCTCTAATATATGTTACATGTCATTCGGGATATTTTGTGTGTCCCTCTAGGACATGCCATGTGTCTCAATAGAACAACTTTCATCTATTTTTCTCCCCCTCTCTCCCTGCCTTTGTCGGCAGAGAAACAAATGATTTCAACAACAAAAACAACAATAGCTATACAACTCAGATTGAGGACTTCGTCGAACTCTCTTATGCTAGCTTTGTCAATGTCGAGAACGAAAGGTGTCCCAATTCTTTGCTGTCATCGCATCTTCGTCGCAAATCTTCTGTGTCGCCCTTTCTTCGTCTTTAGATGTGGACAGACTCCGACGAATCTGGTGGCAAGGAGAGGAAAGAATAGACAGCGAGCTTGAAAATGAGGAGGAGGAGAGAATCTTGTGATGGAATGACGCCTCTGAGCGGGATGTTAGATCGTCACATGACCCATCGGTGACGATTGAACAACGTTTAGAAGGCCACCGATTGACTCGATGCCTGAGTCAGGGATTGACTTCCTAGGAGAGAGAGCTCGGAACTCAGCTACACCAGCATCAAAAGCAAACACTCCGCTACCGACGACTAGCCATGCCTCTTTGAGCTCGTTCACAGTTTTCTATAGGATGAGGGCAAGTCAGAGAGTCGATGGAGAGAATAGAGAATAAAGAGAAAGAGGGGAGGTCGAAAACTTCGAGTTTGAAAGAGGGGAAAAGATAATTAAAAAAAAAAAAAAAAAACAGAAAAGAAATTGTGATTTGTAGCATCTATGGCATAATTTTTTTAATGTTTATTTTATGGCATAATTAAAATGATGGAGAAAAATAATGGCATTGCAGGTAATTTTTTTCTAAAAACTATTTGCCCAGTTCTAGTCATCAATCCGCGTTCAGTACTTCCTAAGACAACTTTTGTTTTGTCACTCATGACATTTCAAATAGATGTGAATACGTGGACCGACCACTAGTCTATGACGAATTAATTAGAAATTATGGCTAGTGTGAATAGTGACCTTATATATTATATATAAATAAGTGAAGGTCTCATTGTGAACATGGATCAAATAAAAAATAGCTAAAATATAAACGTGAAAGAAAAGGAACAGAATAATTGGCAAATACATACAGATGAAAGCAGCAAATTAACGTCCAAATAATTAAACAGATTTAGTTCAGGCGTTGTTATATTTTTGTCCACAAATCTAGTGAATTATAGGGGGATAAGTTGGCTTTGAAAGCTATTGATGAGTTCACTAGGATGCTCCTCGCTTGGTGGTTTAATTTAACCTACAATTCTTTAGTTTGCACTGATGTCAGCAGCTTGAGACTTAGAAGGAAACCCTAATTTTAGGTTCCTTAATTACTCGACTTGTAATTGTTGGGTAATTCAGGTCCTTGTTTTCTTGTTTAGGGCTTTTCCCCTTGGTTTTACTTTAGGGCAACTTACAAGAATATCCCCAAATGCATCACCTTATTATAAATGCTCTCTAACAAACCACTTATTAAAACCGTCCCTTTATTAGAAATTAGTGATTTATTAAAAGACCAAGTTACCCTGTCTCCCACTCACTAATGTAGAATGCCGAAATGGAACTTGTCATGTTCCATCCTATAACTCCCTAGAGCCCATCCTGGAACCTGTCCCAAAACTCATCTGAACCCGCTAGATTCTATCATGAAACTTGTCAAGTTTTGTTCTAGAACTCGCTAGGCTTCTTCTCAAAACTAGCCATAACCCATTAGGTTCTGTCTTAGAACCCGTCGAGTACTGTCCTAAAACTATCCGAAACACATCAGGTTCCAACATGAAACCTGCTAAAACTCATAGAAACCCGCTAAGTTCTATCTCAAAACTCACCAGAACTCGCAAAAACTCTATAATAAACCCTTACAATAAAGAAACAAAAACAAAAACAAATCTATAAACTTGGCACAAATCATTTTTAAAAATTCGCACAAATCATCTCTAGAAAAAAAAAATAGATCTACAAATCACCTCGCAAACGGAAACAAAAACAAAAATAAAAACAACATTTGTTATTTTTTTGATCAAACAACATTCAAACAAATCTGGATCCTCATGGCTAACTTGAGGGAATCAAAGACGCTGTTGACAAGACAGTTGTTTTAAACAAATGCACCACCTTATTAAAAATGTCATCCAATAAACCACTTATTAAAACTGCCCATTTATTAGAAGTTGGTAATTTATTAAAAGACCAAGTTATCCTTCCTGCCACTCACTCATGTTGGATGCCGAAATGGGACCTGCTAGGTTTCGTCCTAAGCCCCACGGCCCATTGGAACAAAAACACATCCTGGAACCCGCCTGAACCCGTCCCAAAACTCATTGGAACCCATTAGATTCTTTCTTGGAACCGGCCAGGTTCTATCTTGAAACCTGTTTCAAAATCAGCCTTTGAACTAGTCGGAAGCCACTAGGTTCTAAGATATAACCTGGTTGAACTTGCAGGAATCCTTCCAAGTTCAAACATGAAACTCATTCAGTTCTATCCCAAAACTCACCAAAACTAGGTAGAACTTACTAGAACCCTTTAATAAACCATTATAGGAAAAAAAAAAACTTTGCACAAATCATCTCAAAAAATTCACACAAATCATGTTCAAAAAAACAAAAACGAAAACAGATTTACAAACTTTCCACAAATCATCTTATAAAAAAAACAAAAACAAAATAAAAACATTCTTTGTTTGTTTGTTTGGTTTTTGGTTTAAACAAAAGTCAAATGAATCTACATCCTCACAACTGACCTAAGGGAATCAAAGAGGGCACCAGTGAGACAGCTATTGTGGTTGGCATTGGGATCCTCATAGAAATGACAAACCTTGGTCTTCTTCTGAAGGAGAAGTGAGACAACATGCCATTGCTAGTCCTCATTGACGTTTGGAGCAAAGAAAAAGGTCATGACTAGAGCAAGAGAGATGTAGAAGCATTATTGTTTGAAGCTCCATCCTCGTCAACACCTTGAGCAATGAAGAAGATGGCAACTTCTTGAATCACACGGATCGTGACTTCTCAGCAACTACCGTTATTGGACTACTTCGCGGTGGTGATCACGATGTAGATCAAATCAACATTGGTCCAATGAGAAGTGAAGCTAGTCGAGAGCCTGGACAGAGAGTGATGGAAGAGAAGAGAGAGAAAACAGGAGAGGCTAAGCTAAAAGAAAGAGAGAAGAGAGAAAAAGTGTAGGATGATAGAAATAGCAGAGAGAGTCAGATAGAGAGAGTTAGGGTTTTATTTTTGAGAGTGAATTATAATGGGTAAAATAGTAAATATGTAATTAATATTTAAAAAATAAAATCAAAAAAGGGATAGTTTTGAAAGGAAGGCAGCTTTAGTAAGTGGTGTATTTTAAGAGCATTTTGTGTAGTTTTCTCTTTACTTTATTTGAATGTTAACAAGGCTTGTACTTTTTTTTCTTTGAACTTGAAATGGAGGGTTCAAACTTTTCACTTTGTGATAGAGTCGGATGTAGATTTACCACTAGACTATGTCTACAATTACTTTAACAAGGCTTGTATTGTTGTATGCTTGAAAGATGAGAGTTTCGACTATTTTTGTAAGAACCCTTTTGCATTTATTTCCAATTTAAGGTTGCCTTTGTTTTTAGCTACCTTTAAACAATATATATATATATATATATATTAATTTTCTTATGTAATTGTTTGAGTGAAGGGCTTGATATGGGACAATGGAAGTATCAGCCTGAATGTGCCAGATTCATCCAATGAAGTTGTTCCCTCTCTTTAGCTAAAAATAAAATTTTTTTACACATTAATTTTCTTTATTAAGTAATTAGATGGAACAACTAGCATTGGAAATAGTAGCATTGACTGTTGAAAGAAGATCAACTATGTAAGAAGAGTTGCACAAACACTACAACAAATTCGAGATTATACAACATTTATTTAACGACTGTTTCTCAAAAACCGTCGTGATGAGGTGAAAAAAATGCGACGAGTTACGCCCGTGAATACGAAAACCGTCGTGGTAAGTGTGGGAGCTACCACGACGGTTTTTTAAAAAACCATCATGGTAGCTTATACTTACAATGATAATTTTTTAAAAAACCATCATAGTAGCTCACTACTAGAATCTTGAGATTGTACTTACCATGACAGTTTTTTATAAAAACCATCGTGAAAGGTTCCGCATCTTGGCACATGCCTAAATTTGGGCGAGGGACTAAAATTTCAAATATGGGACCTTTCACGACGGATTTTATAAAAACTGTCGTGAAAGGTAAATTTATTCAGAGCACTAAAAATTTCAAATATGGGACCTTTAATGACGGTTTTTATAAAAACTACCGTGAAAGGTTCTGCATCTTGGCACGTGCTAAATTTGGGTGGGGGAGTAGAAATTTTGAATTTGAGACCTTTCACGACGGTTTTTATAAAAACCTTCGTGAAAGGTAAATTTGAAAAAATTTTGAATATCGGACCTTTCACGTTGGCTTTTATAAAAACCATCGTAAAAGGTTCTGCATACTTAAATTTCGACGGGGGACTAAAAAATTTGAATATGGGACTTTTCACGACGGATTTTATAAAAACCGTCGTGAAAAGTAAATTTGGGCGGCGGACTAAAAATTTCAAACATAGGACCTTTCACAACGGTTTTTATAAAAACCATTATGAAAGGTTTGTATACTAAAAAATTCAAATATCTAGACATTTCACGACGGTTTTTATAAAAACCATCATGAAAGGTTTCACATCTTGGCGCGTGCTTAAATTTGAGTGGAGGACTAAAAATTTCGAATATGGGACCTTTCACGATGGTTTTTATAAAAACCGTCATGAAAGGTTCCGCATCTGGGACTAAAAATTTCAAATATAGGACATTTCATTACGGTTTTATAAAAACCATCGTGAAAGGTCCCGCATCTTGGCGCGTGCTTAAATTTAGGCAAGGGACTAAAAATTTCAGATATGGGACCTTTCAACGACAGTTTTTATAATAAGCATTGTGAAAGGTTCCGCACTTGGCGCATGCTTAAATTTAGGCGGGGGACAAAATTTCAAATATTGGACCTTTCACGACGGTTTTTATAAAAACCGTCGCGAAAGGTTCTGCATCTTTGCGCGTGCTTAAATTTGAGCGGGAGACTAAAAATTTTGAATATGGGACCTTTCATGACGGTTTTTATAAAAAAACCATTGTGAAAGGTATGGAAGTTTTCACGACGGTTTTTATAAAAACTGTTGTAAAAGGTAAAATTTCACCTTTCAAGACGTTTTTTATAAAAACCGTCGTAAAAGATAAATTTGGGCGGCAAACTAAAAATTTCAAATATGGGACCTGTCATGACGGTTTTTTTAAAAACCGTTGTGAAAGGTTCCACATATTCGAAATGTTTAATCCCCTGCCCAAATTTAAGCATGCACCAATGCCATGACTTTCTCTATTTATTTGAAATTTCTCCAACTCAAACCCTCTCTAACTCTCAAACCTGCATCTCTTTCCCCTTTCTCTCTCTAATTCCTCCCCCCACGGCCTAGCCACCGACGAACCTGACTACCCATCACATTCCGTGGACTTTGACATTCTACTTTCACTCTCTCCACGACCCCACCATATTCGACCCAACCCCCAACAAACTTGGCGCCGTTTGTTGTCGTTCATCCTCGTCCCTTGACATTCCATCGACTCCGCTGTCGTTTGACTCCTCCCTTGACGTTCTTCGGACTCCACCACTGTTGGTAAGTTTCAAACCATTAGTTTTAGTTTTAGTGATATAGTTAGTTTAAACTTAGTATTATTTGGTTATTTTAGTGCTATTTAGCTTTAGTTTTAGTTTTAATATTATTACATTACTTTGTTATTTTTCATTTCGTATATATTACTTGTATTTTGTGTTTGAAAGAACTTTGAACAACATTTAGCATTTTGACATGAGAATAGGTTACTTTTTTGTGTTTATGATGCCTAAGTATTATTGTGATGCCCACCACATGTTTGATAAAAAGCTTCTATGACTATGTGTTTGTGTTTTAGTTAATTAGTTTTATTTTCAATATTTTTGTTAATTCTATTTATTTTTATTATCGTTTCTTTATCTCACACATAAAGACATGGACTTAGACATCAATAATCCATCAACTCTTGTGCAAGTATAAAAAGAGTACATGACTTTACAATGTAACTATATATATATGATTTTGTAAAAATTTTATAGTTCAATGTAATTATGTGATTATGAAGTCAGGGCATTGTATTAATAGTGAAAATATGAGACTATACATATTATGGAAAACCAAAAATTTTGGTTATTTCTTTCTCTTCAGACCAACTTTTTCACGATGGTTTTTATGAAAACCGTCGTGAAAAAAAGCCTTACACGACGGTTTTTACAAAACACGACAGTTTTTAGGAAACATAATGGCTTAGAGCTTACACAATGGTTTTTATGAAAACCGTCGTGTAAGGCATAGAATACACGTCCGTTTTCATAAAAATTATTGTGTAAGCTCTTGCCTTACACGAAGATTAGCGTTTCATGACGGTTTTTAGTGAAAACCATCGTGGTAGCCTTGTCCCAAGATCCTATAACCCCACCAAAATAAGGATTCTATGACTAGAAAAAACCGTCGTGAAAAGTTTTGTTGGTACCACGACGGACGATTACACGATGGTTTTTTAACCGTCATGAAAACATAACACGACGGTTTTAAACCGTCGTGTAATCTACAATTTCTACTATTGTAAGTCCATGAAACCTATGTCATGCCTCAAAATTCGAGAGGTGACGTGGTAGATTAATTTATTTAATTAGGCAAATTTTAGTTAAAAATTATCAATTAAAGAATTTAGTTGGTTTTGAAAAATCGATAAATTTAAAACTTTTTAAATATATTATCGAAATAACAAAAGCAAATAAGACAAAATAAAACAATAAAAGCAAATAAGTAAGGATTGGGCCTCACCAAACCCACGTTAGTGTGTACACATATAGTATCGACAATAATTAAAGTTACAACCATAGTCCAATATAAGAAATGGGAAATTAAAATGTTACATGTCTTGATTAGTCAATGCAAAAAACCTACACAAATCTTTTATAGCTCGTGAGTCTGATTGGTAGCCTCCCAATTGGTCCTAAGATGAATTCCATCTAGAGGGGGAAAGGTTTGAAAACAAGTAAAATGTGAACAAAAGGCTTAGTAGGATTGGAATTTAAAATCATTTCATTTAAATATGAAATTTATTGTTTAGAAAAAAATATTTGCAAAACAGAATTAAATAAATAAACTCAATTGAATCATGCTCACCAAAAATAGTTCATTGTTCGCCCAGAAAGGATCTTATTATCTTTTTTTGGGCAAAGCATAGATATCACCACCGTAGAGGCCCAATTGAGTTTTAGGACCTACCCCCAAGGTCGCACTCTACACGACCTAATCTCTGAGTATGGCATCATGCTTATTTATGCATTTCTATAATTATTCAAATCTCATTTTACCAAGTGTACTCATTTACATTCATTATGCGGTTCATTATGAATATCACCTTATTCAATAGTTTATGAAAACAACTGATAAAAATCTTTTCCAATCATTCATGGAAAACATTTTGAAGGAATTTACTTTGAGGCTAAAATCATTTAAAAACATGGCTACCAAAGAAGGGGTAAGAGTCCTACCTCAATATCCTACACCAGTGCTCAACATCGTAGTCTCAACTTGTTATACACTAGCTTCACGAAAACATAAATGACCTTAAATGTAAACTAAGTTCATCAATATCTAGCTTAGGATATTCTACACCATTAAGCTATCTCATGGTGTTTTAATGTGCCATTTACGTTCGTAAAATTATACTATAAAGTTAAAATCTCAATCTAGGTTTAGAACAGTGAAAACGGGTGAAAATGGTCATTTTTTATGAGGCCGGTTGGCTTGCCAAACTTTTTGGTTCAGCCTGGCAAACTCCACAGTTCGGCCTACCAACTGTACAGAACCGGCCTATAGAATTGTCTCTAGGTTTGGCTTGCCAATGCGATGAGTCCGACATGCTAAACTCATAAGTCTGGCCTGCTGATGCTCAACATCGGCCTGCCGAGCTGGAAAAATCTAGAAATTTTCAAATACGAGCTTTGGCCTCCTTAAGCTCAAATCTTCATTTCCAACCAGTTTTCCAATTCCCAGAGCATGCATAATGATCATAAATGATAGATAAACATACTAGAACACTTTTAAACACATTTGAACAAGATTTACATAGAAATTTTCAATGAAATTTGAAAATAGAGAAAAAAAGAAAAACTTGGTTTAATCCATTTTTTATCAAATCAAGCTTAGATTCTACATCATTTGAATCTTACTAACTTGGATTGAAGGTTTCCTAAGCTTATATAACTCGGATTTCAACATTTTAAGAAAATTTGGAAATTGGGGCAAAGTTTGAAAATTTGAAAAATAAACAATCTAACCTTGAATTTTGAGCTTGAATCTAAGTTTGTGATTATTCCAACGTGTTCCCGAGCTTCCAATCCGCTGAGAATCGAAGCTTGAGCTTTATTTTTGAATCAAAAATTGAGAGAGGGAAAGAGAGAAAGAGAGGCAGTGTGGGAGAGAAAGAGAGGAGTAGAGAAGGAGGGTGAGAAGAAAGGAAAGGAAAGGAAGAGAGGAATAAATAGAGAGAGAATGGAGTGGTTTTCCTAGTGCAAAACCATGTCCCATACATGGTTTTCAACATGGGACATATTGAGCATTTGACAAATTATTTTGTTTAAAAATTCAAAATAACAAATAAAAATAATTAAGAGTGATTAAAAATAATTAGAAGCAACATTAACTTGAAAATATCACAAAATAATTAAATTAAGTTCAAATTACATCATGGTGCATTAATTCAACATTTCATACATTAACAATACTTAATTAATTTCGAGGTGTTACAACCTAGTTGTCTCCCCCACTAGACAATATATGTTGTTGAGCCCCCAAAGAAAATTATTGTCCTCTCAAAGTGGTTGCTCATTGCGACGATGTCTACAGATTGTCATGATGAAGTCTGCGGACCATCCCAATGAGGTCTGCTTACCGCCACAATGGTCCTCCTCGAGGTATAGGGGGTCATCCGGCCTGTCGACGACAAGGGTATTTGTCTAAATTTTGAAATTATTTTTAGAAATTTGATCCCTTTTTTCCAATTAAAATTTGAAATCTTACTGTCTTTTTTTTTATTTTAATTTCATTGCTTTTTGCTAATTAACGATCATCTGCTGCAATTTCGCTAAAGTAAAGGAGATGATGTTGAAATATCATTGTGTAGGTCTATTAAAAATTAATATCAAGGACGAAAAATATATGGGGCGCCAAAAGGGGTTCTCCACGCAAGGGACCAAAACCAACCCTGAGTTCTGCTAAGCCAATCATATATTTCCTTAGTGGAAACTACTGACCAATCCGAATTACCCATTTCTTTCTTGTCCGGATCGGCATCATACTTCACCATCATCCCCTCTCTCTCTCAGATTCATATCCATTTTGTGCTTATCAAAGTAAAAAATGTCATTATACCAGCGAATATATACTTCTTAGCTAAAAATTAACTCCCTTTTCAAGCCTCTTTCTATCATATTACAGCGGTTTTATCATATCATATTTAATAGATTCTCCGTAAGTCAAGACATAAAAAAATAAATCAATAAATCAATAAAGATCAATGTGATTTCTTCTGCTAATGCATTTTTTTTTTGTTTTTTGGAGCTGTTTTCACGTGTTATGTTAATTTTATTTATACCTTTTATGTGTGGTCAAGAACATTGTCGTCCAATCTCATGTGCTTCTAAATACGCATAGCATTACCTAATTATATATGCTGATTTCGCGCCTTTCAAATTTTTGTTTTTGCAAACCGACAAAATCATAAACAATATAGTGGATTTACAAGAAGAGTTAGTTTTCTAGTATTTTCCATAACAGTCATATATATACATGCAACTATGTTCAGTCATGATTAGTATGCAAATTAACTATTGGTTTCAGCCTAATTCCAAAAGCACCAAAAGTTAAAAAAAAAATAGTCCATTAATTATTTTTTGAACTTAATGGTCCATTAGTTTCACGGCTGTGATAATCGGTAACATATCATTCGACACACAAAAATATGCACCCAAACATGCAACATATTTACCATTACTATCTTTGCAGGAAAAAAAAAATACACACACCCACATATGTACAAAAATATTAATTATTTTTATTTCTCACTAAAATAAGATAAAAGACCTTTCACATAGATTGTCAAGATGAACAGAGCCGACAATATCTAGCCTCAACTTGACAGAAGAAATTCCAGGACATTGCCAACTCGAAACACGTATAGGTCAGACAACTAGACATGACCAGATCAAATACTAACTAGTATAACTACTTTCTTTGGGAGATTTTAAACCTTACTAATAAATTTATATTTTCACTTGCATTGTATGTAATTTGCCTCATAGACTTAGAAATGAGCACCATTTGTAACGAATTAAACTTATCCAGCCAATCATAGTTTATTATGTCGTTGTCGTACATAAATTAATCTTGGTCTAATTTTGACTAATCGAAAAGATTATCAAGCGCTTGACATCTTTTTCATAATTTTTTATAGGCAATTAGCTTTCCAACGGAAAACCTAATAACTTGTGAAAACTTGCCGCCTTTCAGATTAATTTATTATAAATCCTCATTGATTACTCAACAAACGATAAGATCAACATCTAATTAAAGACGTGTACGGGCCCAAGAACAGTAATTAACAGTAACCTAATGTTGTGCCCAAATCCGAGGTACCCACCACGTTCTACTAATAATTTAGTAAACTAATCTTTTCATGTGCTTGAATATTTTAATGTTTTACAAGATTTGCAATTAGAGATCATGGATCCACCCACCTTTTCTGTGCATGCCGAGCAAGTCCAAGATTTTCTATTACAAGTAATGACAAATAATAGGCCAATGACTGTAACGTTGAGCTCTACTTTATATGTAAAAAAATTTTAAACCTCTTGAAATAATTAATAAAAAATTTTGAGTTATATAGTGAACTAGATGTCACTACTATAAACTGTGGATTCCACGACGGTTATATAACCGTCGTGAAAAAATTTCACGATGGTCAAAAAACCATCGTGAAAGCTTCAGTCGTGGTACAATGTGGAGTTTTCACGATGGTTTTTTACCGTCGTGTAATACAAAAATTGGCGCAAGGAGAGGTAAAATTGGGTGGGATTCCACGATGGTTTCTCGTGGAAAGTGGGGATTCCACGGCGGTTTTTTGTGAAACCGTCGTGGAAAGGGGGGGATTCCACGACGGCTCTGGAAAGGGGAGATTCCACGACGGTTTTGAACTGTCGTGGAATCCCCCCTTTTCCACGACGGTTTTGCAAAAAACCGTCATGGAATCCCACCCTTTCCACGACGATTTCTTGAAAAACCGTGGTGGAAAGGGGGATTTCACGACGGTTTTTCACAAAACTGTCATGGAATCCCCCCCTTTCCACAACTATTTTTCGTGGAACCGTCGTGGAAAATTGGTATTCCCCCCAAAAAAAATTTGCCAAAATTTTTGTTTTCCTATAGGATGGCCAGTCCTGTGTGTTATCCATTACAACAAGGCCCTGATTGCATACAAAAATTAGAGTATATTGAAATTTCTAGGTATTTACAAGATCATTTACATTTGAGCTATTTTCGGCAATTATTTATCTACTATCTCCATCTATCTATCTAAAGAGCACATACCTATTTACAAATTATTTCCACTATAATCTAACTTCATGTATATCCGTATGTATATAAAAATCCTTTTTTCCTAAAGCTTGTATACCACTTGTAATTATATCTTGCATGAAATGTAGAATAAAAAAACCACATTCTACATTTCCTTGTTGTCTTGGACACTTACGTTTGGAATATAGTGTTCCGTTCGGTCGGTTTGTGATGCCGCTTTCCGCTTGAAGTTTCCAATCGTTAAGTGCCCTAACAATCTGTCATTTTTAAATGAATTAATAGACGATAGAAATATATGGGACTAAAAACATTTAATTTAAATTTATAAGAGAATATTAATACTTACAATCTCGTGATTGATATAAAATCCTCACGTGATGGGTGTCCAAGGGGGTCAAACCAATATATTTGGTCCTCCCCTGTCGAAATAAGCTCCAACATCCAATGTTCTCCAACATTGTATGGTAGGAAGAATAATTTCCCCCTCAGTGCTTGAGCTAATAGGTGGAGGAGTAATGTGGCATGCTCTCTACGATCACTCTGTAGGTCTCTTGCAGCACTTGAAACAATGGCCGGAGATATGAAGCCGAAATTTTGTGCCAAGCCTTGAAGTTCACAATATTCCGCCAAAAAACTACAATAGAAAAAAATAGTCAATTATTTGAAAGCACAGTACAACTCTACCTATATTTTAAAAATATGAAATAAGGATGAAGTTATTACCTGAGGTATACCAGGATATAGTTTGCCCGATTTTATCAAAGTTGATGAAGTAGTAAACGTCTTCATACCCCACCTAGATAGGGAATTCATTGCCAGTGACATTTACTGGTATTGGGCACTAAATCGTCGACCTATTGCGCATGAAAGAATGTACGTATAGAGCTAACTGCATAAATTCTTGAGGTACTAAAGCGAATTTAAATGCTTGCAGTTGCTCATTAGCAACGGTTTGCTCTTGTTCTTGTTCTACCTCAGGTTGTGATTCTCTTGCTTTTATAGAGCTTGTCTTTTTTTTGCGTTTCTTTCTGCTTAGATCTTGCGGAACATGGCTAGGCGCTCGACTCGTCTTCGTCAATGCGATGACTTCAACTAACCTCTTTGGCCATACGATGAAGCTTCCGGCTGCTTCACCCACAGTTGTTGCTTCAAGTGTTGGAACAGGCAATTCAGCTGTTCTAACTCTAATGTAGTGATGCTAATGCGCACGTTCTCTTCCCCTAATAGTTGTCCATGAACTTTATCAGTTCGAAGACTCTTCATCCACACCTTCCTAAGCGCAACAAGTGCACACCCACCATTAACTCTATCCTCAACGAAGAGCTTACATTGTTCGGGCTCTTGATGAGGAGGTGACAATTAGACTTCTGGAGCTTCTGAAGCTTCTGGAGCTTCTAGACCTTCTGCTACATTATTGGGAGGGTTACAACTAGCTTTGACGCTGTTGCATTATGAGATGCTATCATCCGTCGACTTGCCACGTCCTTGGGAAATGAGCTCCGTCACAAGACCCCGTAGTTTTGCAATCTCCATCTGTATTTTTGACATTTCAGAATTCAATTTTGAAGTATCTGATTAGAGGTCGAAGTATTGAGATTGCTTCACATACTTCGATTGACTGCAGACACGTCCTGAATGTTCCGGTTTCCCTAGTGCCCTCGTCAAAATGTCATCATTATCGATCGATTGGAAGCTCCCTTGACTTTGTTGCATTGTGTATTCATCCTATAAAACAACACAACCATGTTATTTAAGCAATCCTTGATCTGGTATTAAATTACAAATTAATTGTTCGTGGTCAGTAAACTTACAATCAATTTCCCAATTTCAACTACTTTTGGATTTTTGAACTGGCCATCGGGACCTTGACATGATTTGACCCACAACTCCTCTCGTGTTGGTAGCACGCCCATCTTTGCAAACTGTATTATGCTATGTTAGCAACATAGTAATGATAGAATAATTGATATATGTGATATGAGTAAGATATTAACGTACCAAGGATTGCTCAAGCTCTCTATATCCGACTTGACCAACCATAAAGCAGTATTCATTCTCTGCTCGCATTTTTCTTGCGTTTGATGATAGCAGTTGGAATTCGGTCGAATGTTGATACCTCACAAAAGCTTCCGAATCGTCATCGTTTATGGAGGGGTAGTAGTGTACTACCGTAGGAGGCTGTTTATATACATTCTCACCCTCCTCCGGAATAGAAAGGTATGGCTGTACAAAGGTAACATAGAGGTCAGATCTGAACCCTTTTGCTAATTCCACAAACCTTCAAAGCCCTTTTCCTATACCAATCCTCGACTGTGAAAGCTGCATATATCTCTCTCCAAATCACATCTTTTACTTTATCTAAATCCTAAAACCTCCAATCTTTTGTCCATATCAGAACGTGCTCTCGATTGAGGACACCAATCCAACTGCTTAATTCATGGCCAGGTGTGCCTTCCAGTTGGCCTTTTGAATCAAAAGTTACTTCAATTCTTAAACCTTTCTTTCTCATCCTATGAATTTTTTTCATTAATGTACCCCTTTGCTCAAAGTCTACTTTTGGATCAAATTCCATTCGCCTTCGTGGCTTACTGAGTTGGTTTCCCTTGCTATATTGCGATGAAGATGGAGTGCAGTCTTCGTACTTGTCCTCGTACTTGTTACTATCAATGGGGCGAGACATTGTACCTGTGCAAAGTATTTCAAAACTAGCACATACATACTAATATTAAATCATAAACTACACATATTCACATCTCACATATTCCATTTCTTACATTTTCACACAATTTCACATATTACACTTATTCACAAATTTAGAATTTCAATTACATATTTAATTTCACAAATTGCATATAATCACATAATTTCACATTTTACACATATTTACATAACCTCACATATTACACATATGCACAACTTTACATATATTGACATAATTTGACGAATTCAAATCTTCACATATTCACAAGTTTACAATTTCAACAACATAATTTCACAAAATCATTTCATTTCACATGTTACACATATTGACAAATTCACAATTTCAATTACACATATAATTCCACAAATTACACAGATTCACATAATTCCAACTCCAATTGTACATATTTACATATCCTCACATAGTACACATTATGCACATCTTTACAACTTTAATTACACAATTTCACAGATGGGCGAGGGGCGGGTGTGGGGAGGGGGGGCTGGGCGAGGGGATGCGGGGGGTGGGGGGGCTAGGCGTGCGAGGGGGAAGAGGGGGGTGGGGGGGGGGGGGGGGGGGGGGGGGGGGGGGGGGGGTTGGCGAGGGGAGCGCGGGGGGTGTGGGGCTGGGCGCACGAGGGGGAAGAAGGGGGTGGGGGGGTTGGTGAGGGGGCCGCAGGGGGTGGGGAAGGGGGAAGAGGGGGGTGGGGGGGTTGTTGAGGGGGCCGTTGGGTTGGGGGTGGGGGCAAGGGGGAAGAGGAGAGAGAGAGGGAGGGGGAGCTTACCAGAGGTGGAGGTGAGGGCGGCCTGGTGGAGGTGCTGGCAGCATGGTGAAGGTGATGGCGGCACAGTGGAGGCAAGTTTAGAGAGAGAGTGATGGATTTTAGAGAGAGAAAGAGAGGTTTTAGAGAGATAGAAAGAGGGATTTGAGAGAGGAGAGTGAGGCATATTAGGAACCTTGGGCGTGCATAGATATAGGTGGGTGCCGCGAATTTTAAAAATTTGAAGAATCCACCTTTCACGACCGTTTTGTCGAAAAACAGTCGTGGAAGGCTGGGTCTTTTACGACTGTTTTTTGGCCTTCCACGACTGCTTTTTGAAAAACCATCGGTGAAGATCTATCTTCCATGACGGTTTTTTACAAAAAGGTCGTGGAACAATAATTCTTCAAATTTTTGAATTTTTTGAAAACGGTCGTGGAATCTATATATTCCACGATGGTTTTTGAAAAAAACCGTCGTCGAAGATACTTTTACACGATGATTTTTGCAAAAGCCGTTGTGAAAAATTTGTAATAAACATTTGCTACACATGATAATATTCATATAAATCCGGATGGTGCACAAAGTGTTCTTCTAAATCATTGACCATGTCAACTATATTGTCTTGATCATCCATATTATCCTCCACAATAGCTTGCTTTTCTTTACTTAGTAAAGTTGGATTGAAATTAGACTTGCCATGAAAATGCCACGTTTGATAACTACTTATAATTCCATTTCGAAATAAATGTCCTCTAACAATTGGAATTGGATGCAATATATGGTTTCCATATTGAACACAAGGACACCGAATTTTATCACCATTAGCATGACTTTTGGCAAAATTCAAGAACTCTTCCACACCATTCACATACTCTCTAGGCAATAAAAAATCCCACATCCATTTCCTATCCATTTTGCAATACCTAAATCGAAATAATAAATAGGAAATATTAAATTAAATTAATTTCACAATCTATATATATATATATACCCACCTATATATATTAATTAATCATAAAACAAAAACACCACTACCGACAACGGTCACAAGTTACACATACTCGTTATAAAACAAAGAAATCATACCCATGATCCACATTACAAATTTCACGAAATAAACAAAAAAATCAACAACTATATATCAATTTCAGATTAATTATACAACACAATCAACAACAATTTATCAATTTATAACAAAAACTTATAATTTGGGCTGAGATTAAGTAGTGTGGAGGCGGAGAGGGATGGCAGCAGCTGATTCGGACGCATCTGTGTCTGTATTTGAGAAGTAAGTTTTTGAATTGTGTCTAAATGTCAAGGTGGAAAAGAGGTTTTAAAGTAAGATACTACGACGGTTTTGTTAAAAAACAGTCGTGGAGTACTGGAGCTACCACGATGGTCTTTTGGAAAACCGTCGTGGAAGGGAGGAGCTACCACGATGGTTTTTTGAAAAACCATCGTGTAAGAGTGGCGATTCCACGACGGTTTTCTGAAAAACCATCGTGGTAGTTCCCCCCTCTTCCACGACGGTTTTTCAAAAAACCGTCGTGGAAACCCCCCTCTTCCACGACGGTTTTTTAGAAAACCGTCGTGGTAGCTTCCACCCCCTTCCATGACGGTCTTCGTTTTCGCGGGCGTAACTCACCGCGCTTTTCTCGCGGTACCATGACTGTTTTTAAGAAATGGTCGTTAAATAAGGGTCATCTAATCTAAAATTTGTAGTAGTGTGTAGTATAGAAATTTTGTTTCCTGACAGGAAAAGCATTTTTCCTTTATATCCTTTTATCTGTAGATTAACAAGAATTGTTGATTTGATGAAGAAATATTCTTAATCTTGGGAATAGGCTCTTTTTGCAATTATTTATTGATGAGCACCTTCCCAATCCAGAGCCATAAGTATGTATTTTATATTAATCCAAGTTTTAACTTTCTCAAGGCCTGAATTGGATCATTCCACTTATAATTTTCTCTCTTATCACATGACAATTAAATTAAAGCAACCATTCTCTAACTATTGACCAAATGTTAAAATAACAAGGTCAATCCATAAACATATACTTATACATGATTTGAGAATTCTGGGAAAAAAAGAGAAAAGAAATCTAACTTTTTCTTGCTAACTAGGAACTAAAATAGAATATTATGCAAGTCAATATGTTATTAAAGGTATAATTTATGTGGGCGTCTATTGTGCGTGTCTGTGTGTATTGTATTATATATTAACGTTATTATTTTCTGTGATATCCATATAGAAAGGGTTCTAATTATTTCTAGAATAGAACATGTGCTATAAACACATATATGCATATATATATGAACAAGTTTGCAATGGTTACGTCTCCATCAATGGCTACTGATTATGGTTATAAATGTAGACTTCAAATAGACTTGATGATCTGGTATTTATATGACTTACTGTAACAAGTGAAACAGCATGTTAACCTTAAGCATTAATTAAACACAATTCTTTTTTTTTCCTTTTTCCCTTAACTTTAAATAACTAATATAGAAATGTAAACTACAAACAATAATCAAGATTTACGTAATCTTTATGATAGTTCTCTTAATTTTTCTCCATCTCTCCTATTCACACCTCAACAGTTGTCCTTCTCTTGGCTTTTGTTTTTTTAGGAGACCTTGATAATTACAATGAAACCCTTCAAAAAAATAGTTACAATAATCCATTTCCATTACGTGGCTGAAAAAGCAACATTGAGAAAACACAGCGCACGTTTAACTACCAGAAATTTAATGACCTATTATAGGATAATGCAAGTTTAATAAGTAAAATTGAAATATGGTTATAATAACTAGACTAGAAATGTAGTTATTGGTAGCGTGAAAGCTTCCTTGCATTAAATTAGGTTATATAATAATTTAATGAGGCTGTAGTTAAGCTAATGAGGCTGTAGTTATATAATGAATATTGGTAGTTAAGCTAATGAGGCTGTAGTTATATAATAATTTAATGAATATGACCTCAATAATCCTTTGCCTCATATTCATCTCTTTTAGAGTCGTTTTTGGTGATTCAGAATTGGTTTGCATTAAAAACAAGTTACAATTGCACTTAGGATTACTGAAATGTAAGACAAAAATTGTAATTACCAGTTTCTGAATTCTCTATGATCTAATTGGGTTCATATTATAGTACTAGAGACGATTTTTTTTTTCTCTTAAAGGTTTTAGGGACAAAATTTTGATTTTAGAGACAAAATGTTGTTGCCTCTATTTGTCTTCTTTTTTTTTTTTTTTGGCAGTGATGGATACAAAACAAATATTTTGTCCTTAGTTATTATTCATTCGTTTATTTTGTTTAAGAGTGTAGGAGTAAGTACATTTATACAACCATTTGTGTCCTTTATTCATTGTCTTTTACCAAGTATTATGGAAGAAAAACTATTTCATAGTACCTCTTTTCCATCTTTCGTACTAAAGATAATAAAAACGCTTGGACATAAATTTAAAAAATGAATAAAAAAAAGTTCCTTTCTTTTCTAAAAAAAATTAACGAATGTCATCAACTTAGTTATAATTACATATAATTTTAATAAGATCTTCTTTCTACTCTTTAAAACCCAGAGAATAAAAGTGTCAAAACAACTATTAATATTAACGGAAAAAAAAAAGAGAGAACTGAAAAAAATTGTAGAATAGATAAATACTGAGAGGTTTTTAGTTTTACATGAACAAGAAGAAATTCAAGGGGGCAAAATCATTTGCAGAAGTTGATATGGCAAAAAAAAACAAAAAACAAAAAACAAAAACAAAAACAAAAAAACAAAAAAACAAAAAAACAAAAAACAAAAGAAAAAAAAACAGTCCCAATGTTATTCGCACTTATTAAACTTCTAGGGAAAAAAAATTGACGCTTACTTAAGAAAAAATAGGACTAAAAGCAGACAAGCATCTGCAGTACTACCATGCTGATCATCCTTACGTCCATAGAGAGGGATAGATATGCATGTATCTTATTTTTCACTATCCTTGAACCCAAACTGATATATGAATTTACTACGATCTAAAAGTTCCAATAATAGATCGTTCATCAAACCATATAGAATCATGTTATAATCTTTACTTTCTAGTTTTTCTTTATAAAAAAAGTAAAGGACATGTCATGTCACACCCTAGAGTACGGGAGGTGACGTGTCAGTTTAATTAAGTTAATTAAGTAGAAGTTTAATTAAAACATACATTTAAGAATTCAAAATTGATTATGAAACTGTGATAATTAAAAACCGTTTTTAAACAAATAATTTTAACCATTTAATAAACAGGAATAAAGAGATAAATAGTTGGAGATAATAAAAATAATAAATAAGAAAAGTATAAAAAAATGCGAGTTGGATCCCACTGGCCTACAACTTGTGCACACACATAGTATCGACAATAAATTATTACAGTCACAGTTCAATAAAAATTTTAAAAAATAAAATCTAAATAGTACATGCCATGATTTACTACAGCTACTAAACTATTTAAGATCCTCTATTGCTGGCTAGTCCGGGCAGTGGACTCTCCACTGGTCCTAAGCTGGATTCCACCTAGAGGAGAAAGGTTTTAAAAACATGTAAAAAGTGAGCGAAAGGCTCAGTAGGACTACGTATTAAAACAGATAAACAATTTAAATATGATATTTACCTTTCAAAGAAATGATTAGAAAAACATAGTTAAATAAATAAATAAACAGATTCATTTAGATAAGTCCTACCAAAACAATCCGCCCAGAAAGTACCTTTAATCTTTTCTGGGAAAACTATATGTATATCACTACCGTAGTGACCTGGTTGGGTTTCGAGACCTGCCCTCAAAGTCGCACGCTATACGATCCGATCTCTAAACATAGCATCATGCCCTCATGTATTTTTATTATTACTTAAATCCCATGTTATTCTTAGTTACATTCAGTATTTGATTCATTATGAGCATTCATTCTTCGAGAAATAATGAAAATTGCTAAGAAGTTTATCTAAACCGTTCCTTGAAATTCATTTTAAAAGAAATCACTTTGAAGGAGATCATTTGGTAAAAGCTCATTTTGAAAGAAATCATGTTGTGGCCAAAAGCCCCCTTTTACATTCAAAACATTATATCATTTATTGAAAACATTTTAAAATAAAATCTGTTAAGGCCCAAAATCATTGAAAACCTGGCTACCAAGGAAGGGGTAGAAGTCCTATCTTGGTACTCGTGTTGGTGTCCTACACCACAGTCCCGGTCTGCTACATGTTGGCTCCGTAAAACCTCAAACAACCTTAAACATAAACTAAGCTTATCAATTTCTAGGTTAGGATATTTTACATTGCTAACGTACCTCATGGTGTCCTAGTGTGCCATTTAGTTTGGAAAATCATACTATAAAGTTTAAATTCTTAATCAGGGTTTAAAACAGTACAAGTGGGTGAAAAACGACAAATTTTTACTTTGCCCAGTCGACCTATCAGTCCCCTTGGTTTGGCTTGCCGACTGTGCAGTTTGGCCTACCGATAAACCAGGTCCAGTCGGCCGAATCTTTCTAGGTTCAGCCTGCCAGTCGTATAAATTTGACCTGCCAAAGTTATGAATCCGGCCTACCGAATATCAGGTTCGGCCGGCAGAACTGGAATTTTTCGAAACTTGAGTCTCGGCCTCCCAATCTCAATTCTTAATTTCAACCTGTTTTCTCAAATCCCAGGCATGCAAAACACTCATAGTAGGTAGAAAAACATAGTAGGACACTTTTAAACTAATTTAAACAAGATTTACATCTAAAAATCAAACAAAATCGAAAAATAGAAAAATAGAGGAAAAAAATGAAAAATCTTGATTGAAATCCATTTCTCTTCAAACTAAGCTTAGATTCCAACTATTTTAAGTTTCTCTAACTTAGATTAAACATTTTCTAAGCTTAAACAGGCTTAGATTTCAAAATACAAAGAAAATTAAAAAATTGAAAAAGTTTTAAAATTTTGAAAACAACGCGTCTATTTCACCGACTTGCCAATGATGACCCAAATCGCACCACATCCTTGTTCCGTCCTTGGCAACCAAGAGAAGAAATCCGCCATGACATGCTTTCATACTAAAGCTGATCAATGGCCTCCTAATGCTTGGCAGCCACCTATAGACAAATCACGCACTTGGCCATGTACGCTTGAGTATCTCCCTTCATTCTTTTCCACCGATACTGCCCCTGAAAAACGCGATACATCTTCATGTGCCCCGGATGAATGGCGAACTGAAACTTGCAAACTTCACTCATCAAGGCTTTCATCACTCCCTTGATTGCTGACACTGCCAGACGTTCCCTATGGCTGCAACGGTCCATTGGTAGGAACACCTCTGGTCTTCAAGCTGTTCCCTAGTCCGCCTTCACGTCCATGCTCCCGGAAGATATTGGTCTAGCTACTAATTTTTCCTCACCACCCAAACAAGTGTTGAAATTGAATCCTTGAAATACGCCGACATCGAATCAAAGTCTTCATAGTACTACAGCCCATTCTTGCTCACGGTAGCATCTCTCACCAGTCCTTTAGTGCCAAATATATGCGAATCTCCTAAGACCTCTTGCTGAACGCATCTGTAACAACAATGGCCTTATCCCGATGATACTGCAGCGAGATATCCTGGTCCTCTATGCATTTCACCTACCATTGTTGCCTCATTTCAAATTTCTCTAAGTGAACAAATACCTTGAGCCCCTTATAATCCAAGAATACCTGAAATATCACTCCAGCAAGTGGCTTCTCTAGATCCCCTAAAGCAAAAATCACTACAGCGTACCCTAAATCATGAATAGGGAAGTCCTGCTCACAAGGCTTTTACTGTTGCAATCCATAAGTCACCACTCTTCCATGCCGCATCAACACACATCCAAGCTTTTGTCTTACTACAACAATGTAGATCCCATAAAACTCGTCACTGTCTGATGTAGCCAGAGCAAAAGTGATAGTCAACCGATCTCTTAACTATTGGGAAGAGCATCTACATCCCTTGTCCCATTCAAGCCTATCACTTGCCCAATCAACTGCGTCAATGGAGCCGCTGCCTTTGGGGAAACCCTTCGTGAATTCTTTTGCAATACCCGACAAGTCCTAAAAAGCTGTGAATCTCGGTCACATTCTCCAGTTGCCCTACCTTACTGTAGCCTCCATCTTAGATGAATCTATTGAGACGCCTTACTCAAAATGGTATGCTTTAAACTCTACCTTCTAGGCATGCAACTGGTGCTTCCAGATCACAAACCTGTTCTCAAGAAATATCAAGAATTTCCTAGCTAGTCAAATAACTCATCGATCTTAGGCTTGGGATATTCGTCCTTCACGATGGCCTAATTCAGCTGTAGATAACCAACGCGCAACCTGAGCATACCATTGTGCCTCTTGGCAAACAAAACTAATGTATCCTATGCAATCCTGAATATATCCTTCACCCGTAAGTTCCTGAAGCTGTTTCCTCAACTCCCTTATTCCTGCTAGCGCCAAACGACATGGTGCTATGAAAATCAAAGCAGTTCTTAGGAACAACTTGACACCAACTTAATCCTTTTGATGTGACACTAATCACGATAACTCATCAGGAAGACATCCTCAAACTCATTAGCCACCGATGTTGCTACATTTCTTCCTGCGGCATCAGATCCCTCTCCTAGATCTAAGAGAAATATATGTATATACGTATCTTGATATATAGCATGCTAGGTCTCCCCTGTACACATAGACACGTTTTCATGAGTTACTCACTCATTACTCGATTGTTACCACCCTAGTAAATGATCATCGTCCCCCTATCAATCCCTAGGGTTGCCTATTTAGTGCGACAACTCCAGTTGCACATTCTTGGACAACCCGTCCATTCCTAAGATCAATCATAAGTACTCATGGGGATTATAACCAAATTACCTCTCAAAGTCCCATCCCCAATCATTACCTCACAAGGTTTACACCTATGGTTCACACACACACCCATTCCAAGAGTGAAGTATTTACTAAGGGTTTATCAAATTCTCCTATTTCAATTTCCAAGGCATGTACAAATGAACTTGAAACAAGAGAATGAATGACATCAATATCAAGGAAAACCAAAAATAAAGACTAAGAAATGGGACCATACTGTCGACCGTCACGTCACTAGTCTGAGTATTCAAACTCTTTAAAGTTACTATGCAAACTCGAACTAGAGCCTCTTCCTTTTCCTCTACTGAAGCTGCCACGTCCTGGGTTCATCAGCCGATGCTACTGCGAAGAAAACTGATGAAGTTGAAACCATAGAATTCATTGAGGTGGAAAAAAAGGCTGAGGTTAAGGTTGATGGCTTGCACCTTCTCCGATCTGAGATCCTTGTCGAGCTTTTCTTACTGGACAGCTCCTCCCGATGCGTCCCAACTGTTGTAGAAATGGCAAGGGTTGCTTCATCTACTGCTTCCATTGCTACACTACCATACTGATTCTTTACCTAAGCTTGATGATCATTACTTCCCCTGTTGCTCCGCTAGGGTCCTCCTGATGTTCTCGTTCGATCCTCATAGTAGCGGGCGCGAACTACTCCTACCGATAAAGCTAACAACTCTAACCTACTAGAATTCTGAAGTTGTAATACCACCAGTTGCCATTAAATGAATGCCTTAAGCCCTTCCTAGAACTTGATACACTTTTCACGTTCAAATACCACGGCAAACGGAGCAAATTTGGCCAACTCATCGAACTTAACCTCATGTTCTCAAACCGTCTTTTCACCCTATTCCAATCAGTACAATCTGACAATCTCTACATCCCTACAGAAATGATGCTCATGGAACAATTCCTTGAATCTTTCCTCGTCAATACTCTCACCATTCTCCAAATGCTTTGCTTACTTTTACAGGTATCAACACTGTCCGTCAACTTACAAGCCACGAATTCTACTCGACACACTATTAGTGCGCCAAGGGTATCCAAACGTTTTACAATTGAGTCTAATTAGTTTTCAGCCACCTACGGACCTCATTTTCCACCAAAAGCCAGGGTAAACACATGCCTAAGCTCCTTAAGGCACTCATGCTTATGACTACCCTTAGAAATTTTGGGCCTAACCCTCACTATCATTTGCCAAAAAGTAGCAAATGTTCTCCCTATCATACATTCCTTAATCATGGGACTTACGTCAGCCACGATTGGATGATACCTAGGTGCCATTCTCTCTCAATTCTAGAGACAAAATTGGACTGTCAGAGGCTTTTCACTGCCATACCTATGTGTGCATAATTCTCAAGGTTCATTACCATGATCTCTAATATCATTCTGTCATGTCCCGGAGTACAGGAAGTGACGCGGCTGTTTAATTAAGTTAATTAAGTAGAAATTTGGTTAAAACATACGTTTAAGAATTCAAAATTGATTATGACAATGTGATAATTAAAAACCCTTTTTAAACAAAATAATTTTAGCCATTTAATAAATAGGAATAAAGAGATAAATAGTAGGAGATAATAAGAATAATAAATAAGAAAAGTATAGGAAATGCGAGTTGGGTCCCACTAGCCTACAACTTGTGCAAACACATAGTATTGACAATAAATTATTACAGTCATAGTCCAATAAAAATATAAAATAAAATAAAATCTAAATAGTACATGCCATGATTTACTACAGCTACTAACCTATTTAAGATCCTCTATTGTTTGCTAGTCCGGGCAGTAGACTCTTCGTCGGTCCTAAGCTAGATTCTACTTAGAGGAGAAAGGTTTTATAAACAAGTAAAAAGTGAGCGTAAGGCTCAGTAGGATTACGTATTAAAACAGATAAACAATTTAAATATGATATTTAGCTTTCAAAGAAATGATTAGAAAAACAAAGTTAAATAAATAAATAGATTCATTTAGATAAGTCCTATCAAAACAATCCGTCCAGAAAGTACCTTTAATCTTTTCTAGGCAAACCATATGTATATCACCACCGTAGTGACCCAGTTGGGTTTCAGGACCTGCCCCCAAGGTCGCACGCTAAATGACCCGATCTCTAAACATGGCATCATGCCCTCATGTGTTTTTATTATTACTGAAATCCCATGTTATTCTTAGTTACATTCATTATTTGATTCATTATGAGCATTCATTCTTCAAGAAATAATGAAAATTGCTAAGAAGTTTATCTAAACCGTTCCTTGAAATTCATTTTAAAAGAAATCACTTTGAAGGAGATCATTTGATAAAAGCTCATTTTGAAAGAAATCATGTTGTGGGCAAAAGCCCCCTTTTACATTCATTACATTATATCATTTATTGAAAATATTTTAAAATAAAATCCTTTAAGGCCCAAAATCATTGAAAACCTGGCTACCAAGGAAGGGGTAAAAGTCCTACCTTGATACTCGTGCCGGTGTCTGACATAGCAGTCTTGGTCCGCTACACGTTGGCTCCACGGAACCTCGAATAACCTTAAACATAAACTAAGCTCATCAATTTCTAGCTTAGGATATTTTACATTACTAACCTACCTCATGGTGTCCTAGTGTGCCATTTAGTTTACGGAATCATACTATAAAGTTTAAATTCTTAATTGGGGTTTGAAACAGTACAAGAGGGTGAAAAATGACAAAGTTTTACTATGCCCGGTCGGCCTGTCGATCCCCCTGGTTCGGCCTGCTGAACTATGCAGTTTGGCCTGCCGGCAAACTAGGTCCGGTCGACCGAACTTTTCCATGTTCGATCTGATGGTCATATGAATCCGGCCTGCTGAACTCATGAATTCGACCTGCCAAACATGAAGTTTGGCTTGTCAAACTGGGAAATTCTAGAATTTTCTAGAACCCAAGTCTCGGCCTCCGAAGCTCAATTCTCAATTTTCAACTTGTTTTCTCAAATCCCAGGCATGCAAAACACTCATAGTAGGTAGAAAAACATAGTATGACACTTTTAAACTAATTTAAACATGATTTACATCGAAAAATCAAACAAAATCCAAAAATAGAAAAATAGAGGGAAAAAAATGAAAAATCTTCATTCAAATCTGTTTTTCTTCAAACTAAGCTTAGGTTCTAGCTATTTTAAGTTTATCTAACTTAGATTAAACATTTTATAAGCTTAAACGAGCTTAGATTTCAAAATACAAAGAAAATTAAAAAATTAAAAAATTGAAAAAGTTTTAAAATTTTGAAAACTAACCAATCCTTGAATCATGTTTGTGGTTGTTAAATCACGTTCCCGAGCCTTCAATCCACTGAAAACCAAAGCTTGGCTTGATTTTTGATTCAAAGATTTAAGGAAAGAAGAGAAAGAAAGGGAGAGAATGAGAGAGAGAGAGAAAGGGAGAGAGAGTGAAAATGAGTAAGTGAGGGAGAGAGGAGGGGAGAGAGAGAATAAATAGAGAGAAAAAGTGGGTGGTGTCACCGTGTGCCACTCACAGTTTTGAAAAAGAAGTGTATTTGACAAATTATTTTGTTTCCAAAATTCAAAATAACAAACAAAAATAATTAAGAGTAATTTAAAAATCATTAAGACAATAAAAAATAACGTTAATTTAGAAACCCCACAAAATAGTCAAATTAAGTTTAAGAATGTATCATGGCACACTAATTTCACTATTTCACTTACTAATATCACTTAATCAAATTTCGGGGCGTTACATCTCAACAAGGCACAAACACATTGTCCACCTCGATTATATTTAAAAAGATTTTGTAATTAAATGCTCATCATTTGCCATAATAATGCTTTTGATTAACTATCAACTTCATTATAATTGCCAGATTTACATCAAATGGCATAATAACAATACCTATTAAAAATGTAACCATTAAACCATACTCATATATATATATATACACACACACACGCGCGTGCATGATATTTTATATTTTTCCAAATGAAACATAGGGCCACCTTCTTTTCTCAAAAGAGAAGAAAACTAGGTCAATTGGCTCAACAATTAAAAAGGTAGTGCTATCAAGATTAATTTGGCTCCATTAGCTAAGGATATATTTATATGGTTATATATTTTCCTTCATTTTCGTGGTTGATAAAGAATCTTATGCGTTACAAAATTCTATAAATATTGCTCTCAAGGGAATCTGATACATAAACAACTTGACTGCCATTAGTTTATTTGGCAATAAGGAAAAATAAAAAGGAACTAGTAGTATATATTAATTAATGGGAGAGCTACATATGGACGTCAAGTACTTTAAAGAGAATACCATTCATAGAGGAGACTCGTATGTTATCTTGAGGATATTTGAGTCGTTGTGCTGGTTGCTAGTCAGTTTTGTTTTGGCATATCAAATGGAATATAAATAATATATATAAATATTACGTATACATATATATATATATGTATATATGAAAAAGTTGATAGACAGTCCACTAATGGTTTCGCTTTAAAAATATATATTAATTAAATAATACTAGCTTTATTATATATGAGACGTTCTCGAGACTTGGAATGAATCCAAGCACGTGATCGATCAGTAATTGGTCGTAAATATTGAGTGTATACATTATTGTTGTTATTGTTGTTATAGCTAAGATGTACAGTTATAATTAAGTCAAGATTTAGGTGCGGCAGCCTGAACAAATAGAGATTGGACTGGATTAAAAGCGTAGAAGTTTATAGGAAAATTACATCAAATAGCAGATTTTATTTGACATAATGATAAATAATGTCAGATATTTTAAAAAAGTATAACAAATAGCATATCTAATTATGTCAGAATTTTAAACAACTAAAAAGTCAAAAATACCCCACAATAATTTTTTTTTTCTCCTTTCACATTTATTTGACAACAAATTTTATTTTTTTCTCCAGTTTATTTCCAAATCAGCTCTCTCTCTCTTTCTCTCCTTAGTCCTTCCTTCTCTCTTCTCCTCTCATCTCTCCGCCATGGCCAAAGTCAAATGAGCTTTGAGTTCAAATTACCTCATCCTCCCTTCTCTCTCTCTTCTCTCGTTAGACCAAGACCAGGACTCCTCTTCTTTTCTTTCCTTCTCTCTCTTCTTGTGTCAAACCCACAAATCCAGCCTTGAACCTCTGAAGTAGAATAGTCGTTGTCGTCTTTATCCAGATCGGCTTCACTAGATCATTTCTCTATCCCCGCCATTGCTCCGTCGCGATTAAGTAGAAGCAGTCACCAACAATGCTCTGTTGCTACTCCGTCACAACCAAGGAGAAGGGAGAGATGAAGCCGTCACCGTCGTCTCCACCATATCTGACTTTATTGCTATAGATTGACGCGCGAGATGCCAAAACAATGCCCACCAGATCGTGACAACCGGCTTTCTTTCTCGTCCATCCAAGTTTCAATGACCTCCAATCATAGCCTACTTTAGATTTCCTCTCGACACGAGTATAGATCATGGCAGATCGCTACCGTCTCGATCTTCTCTGCTCCAACGACAAGTGTAGCAGTTTCGATGATAGGTGTTGTAGTTCCAATGAAACGTAGGGAGAGAGAGCCTGAGACAAATATTGGAGGTAACAAGAGTCATGTCTCCAACATATCAGTATGTATACCATAATTAAGTCAGGATGTCAATTTTTGGCACATCGAAAGACATAAGTTAAGAATACAAGCCCATTAGCTATTTCAGGATTAAGAAAAAACACATGATTGCCTAAAGTGAATTGATTTGAATAAATAGAATTATTAACCAAATCAATTCAACTTTTTGTCCTGATCCAACACATCGTCATCTATGACAATACACCACTATTTCTACTCGCGGAGTCTTACTCCGATGATCAAGATAAGCCATCTCCCATTAGAGATGTAGACAAGATAACAATCTTAGCATGAATAAAGGCCCTAACTTTATTTCGCTGAATAAGGATCTTATGATTTAAACCATCACCTTTAAGATCCATGTCTTCCGCATAATCTATCCATCATATGCATGATTCTTGAAGGTTTAGACCGACAGTCTCAGACTTTTGTTTGCTTATTATACATTCAATAGAAATGAACATAAAGAGGACAACATTTGGTATATTAATAATAAATTAACTCTTTATTAATAAAATGTCTTCAAAAACATATTACAACATTTTAGTTGAACATAATTTGCTTTACCCAAGCCCTTCATGTGATGTGGTCAACCATAATTTGATTGATGACAATGCCCCAACTGTTAGACATGTATGCCCTAAGGAGTAAAAATGTAATAAGTTTTTGGAGACATTTTTATCAATAAAGAATTTATTTATTGTTTATATACCAAATCTTGTCCTCTTTACATTTATATTTGTTGAATGTATGTTAAGCAAACAAAAGTCTGAGACTGTCAGTCTAAACTTTAAGAATTGGGCATATGATGCAGAAGACACGATTCTTAAGGTGATGGTCTAAATCATAAGATCTGCAATTGAGAGAATAAAGCTGGGCGCTTTATTCATGTAAAGATTGTTATGTTGTCTATATCCCAATTGGGAGGTAGTTTGTCTTAGCCATCGGAGGTGGACTCCATGAATAGAAACATTGACACGTTGTCATAGATGACGATGTGTTGGATCAGGACATAAAGTGAATTGATTTGGATTAATAATTCTGTCTTAGCAAATCGATTCACTTTAGATAATCATTTGTATTGTATCTTAATCCTGAGATGAATAGTGGGCCTATTGTCTTGACTTGTGTCTTTTGATGTACTAAAGGGTGACACCCACATCTTAATAGTGGTATGCATGCTGGTACGTTGGAGGCATGATTCTTAATAGCATAGACCTATTATTCATAGATATGGAATCTATAGCTCCTCTTTAGGAGTAGGATGTCCTCTTATATGTATTGTCCTGTAATTGAAAAACTGGAGCGCTCAACCATTTGGATACATAGGTGTAACCGAATGGTATACTGTCTTTGGATGGTAAGTTTTTCGATGGTGAGATAATGGAATGTAAGATAAAAATAATTGGGAATGTGAGACAAAACTTGTCCTTAAGCCCTTGGATTCAAATGGGGTGAAGAGCATGAGAAGGCATTCTAATTAATCTAGGAAAACTTAGCTCATGCTCCTTTGCTTGCTTTACCTAACTTCACTAAAACTTTTGAGATTGAGTGTGATGCTTCAGGAATAGGTATTGGAGCCGTTCTAATGGAAGAAGGATGTCCTGTTGCATATTTTAGTGAAAAGTTAAGTGGGGTAGCCTTAAACTACCCAACATATGACAAGGAGATGTATGAATTGGTTACGGTGTTGGAAACATGGCAACACTACCTTAGGCCTAAGGAATTCATGATTCATAGTGACCATGAGTTGCTTAAGCATTTGAAAGGCCAACACAAGTTGAATAAGAGACATGCATGATGGTTGGAGTTCATTGAGACATTTCCATATGTCATCTGATACAAGCAAGGTAAGGAAAACATCATAGCAAATGCACATTGTCGAAGGTACGTATTAATTTCTACCCTTGATGCAAAATTACTTGGTTTTGAGCACATTATAGAATTGTATCCTTTAGACCAAGATTTTTGTGAGGAGTTTCAAGCTTCTGAAAAAAACACAGTGGGTAAGTTCTTTAGGCATAAGGGATTTCTATTTCGAGGGAATAAGTTGTGTATGTGTAATTGCCCTTTGCGTGACTTGTTAGTAAGGGAATCCCATAGTGGAGGGTTAATGGGATATTTTGGAGTTGCTAAAACATTAACTATTTTGCAAGAACACTTCTATTGGCCACACATGAAAAGAGATGTTGAGAGAATTTGTGGTAGATGTGTCACTTATAGGCAAGCAAAATCCCGAGTGCAGCCCTATAGTTTATACACACCATTACCCATTCCTAATGAACCTTGGATTGATATTTTGATGGACTTTGTGTAAGGTTTGTCTAGGTCTAAATGTGGTAGAGATTCAATTTTTGTGGTGGCGGATAGATTTTCTAAGATGGCACATTTTATTCCATGTCACAAAACTGATGATGCTTCTCATATTGCTAATTTGTTCTTTAGAGAAATTGTAAGATTACATGGCGTGCCTAGAACAATTGTTTCGGATAGAGATGCTAAGTTTTTGACTTACTTTTGGAAGACCTTATGGTGTAACTTAGAAACTAAGTTATTATTTTCTACTACTTGTCATCGACAAACTGATGGTCAAGCCAAAGTAGTTAATAAGACTTTATCTACGATGTTGAGGGCTATTATTAAAAAGAACATCAAAACTTGGGAAGAGTGTTTTCCACATGTTGATTTTGTTTATAATCGTACTATTCATTCTGCTACAAAGTTTTCACCATTTGAAATTGTTTATGGTTTTAATCCTTTAACTCCATTGGCTTTATTGCCATTAGCTTTATTTGAACGTGCTTACTTAGATGAAAAGAAAAAGGCTAAATTTGTTAAGTAGATATATGAAAAAGCAAGGCTCAACATTAGAGGAAAATAGAGCAATATGCAAAAGAAGCTAACAAAGGGTGCAAGTAGCTGATTTTTGAACCTGGAAATTGGGTTTGGTTGCACATGCAAAAAGAAAGATTCTCAACACAAAGGCATTCTAAGTTGCTTCCAAAAGGGGATGGACCTTTTCATGTCTTGGAGTGCATCAATGACGATGCATATAAATTGGATCGACTGGGTGAGGTTATTGTTAGTGCTACTTTTTATGCTTCTGATTTAAGTCCTTTTAACGTAAGTAATGATTTGAGGACAAATCCTTTTTCAGAAGAGGAAAATGATGAGTACATGCCTAATACATGGAGTATGGATCCAATTCAAGTTCTAATCAAGTCAGTTACAAGGGCTAGAGCTAGAAGATTCAAAGAAGATCTTAATGAGCTGATTCAAAGCATTTGGACTAAGACAAATCTGTGCAGACCTAAGGAAGATGAAAAACACCTACAACAAGTGTGGTTTACCAAAATTCAAGCTTTTGAATAATTTAGAAAAGCTTTCTCAAAACGAGCTTCAAGAATGACACCTCCAATTTTCAGCTAGTTTTAAATTTCAAGCTAGTTTCCCTTTTTTGCCAGCTTTCTTATTCCAATTTGAGAAGTTTCCTTATTTATTTTAAGTAATTACCCATTAGATATGGACTTTTTTTTAAATTGGACTGAATTGTAAGGCTTGTTGCCATTTTGAGTACTTTCTTTTTTTTTATTTAGTTAGTTTCCCATTTGGTTACTTTTCCATTTAATTAGTTTCCCATTTAGATACTTACTTGATTATAGAGTTAACTTCCTTTTCTTTAATTTGAGTAATTTCCCATTTGTTGTAGGCACCTACTTCCATTGAAGTTACCTGATTTTGAAATTGCTTGATTAGTTTTCTTTTAGGAATAGACTCTTTTACAGTTCATTATCTAGGATTTAGTTTCCTTAAATTTTTGGACATCTTGTATTATAAATAGCCATTGGCTCAATGTAACGAAGCATAATTTAGATTTTATTCAAACTTTGTCAAAGCAAAATTCTCTTTGTTTCTTTTCGAACTTATCAGACTTTTCTGTAGCATTCACCTTCGACTTATCAATCAATCATTTCATAATTGATTGTGGCATCTTCCTTATACCAAGGTTCTTGCTTTAATAAAAGCAATGGGTCAAGGTTTCATACAAACTTGTTTTTAAAATGATCTTAGAGACTTATTTGATTCAAGGGTCTCGTAACTTTAATGGCGGGGTTCGTATCAAGTTAGTTGGTAGACTAATTTATCTTGCTCATACTCGGCATGATATTCATTTTGCAGTTAGTCGTATAAGTTAGTTTATACATGACCCAAATGAGGAACACACGTAGGCTGCCTATCGAGTTTTGAGTTACTTAAAAGGGACTTCAGCAATAGGACTATTCTTCTCAAAAAATGAGTCAAGAAGCATAGAAGCTTTCACATATGTAGATTGGGCAGGTTCTATGAGTGATAGAAGATCAACGTCAGGGTATTGCTCATTTTTATAAGGAAATCTAGTGACTTGGAGAAGTAAGAAACAAGCTATTGTAGCTAGAAGTAGTGCTGAAGTAGAATTATGTTCGTTAGCACATGGCGTGTATGAACTTTTGTGGCTTAAAAATCTCCTAGGAGAACTAAGGTTGGGTTTTCAGGTACCATTGAAGCTTTATTGTGATAACAAAGCTGCAATTAGCATATCTTATAATCTGGTACATCATGAGAGAACTAAACATGTTGAAGCTGATTGGCACTTTATTAAAAAAAAGATTAAGGATGGAATTGTCTACATTACCTATGTCTCTACTTTGGAGCAGGTGGCGGATCTTCTTACTAAAGGTCTTGTTAGACCAATGTTTGCAAAATTAGTTGACAAGCTTGGAACATACAATCTGTACTACCAAGCTTGATGGGGAGTGTTCGCATCATGAATGCATTTTTTGCTGTGTATCTAGCCTATTTGTTAGGATTTTAGTTAGTTCCTATTTTTTAGGAAGGTTGTTAGATTATCTAGTTTAGAAGTTTACCATATAAAGAAGTGTACATCCGTGTATCATTTTTATGAGTTTTAATAAAAAAAATTCAAGCAACGCGTAAGTCCTTTCACTCCTATTAGCTTTTATATCTAAAAATAAACAATGAAACAAATAAGGTATAAAAACTAAAATACTTATAAACAAAAAGACAATCTACTTCTTACCCTAAAATCTAACTTTCTACAGTTTATTCACCATCTATATCTTCATAATCAGGTCTTGGCTCACTACTCTCTTCAACTTCTAACATCGTTTCATCATCATCATACTCTTCTAACGTTTCATCAAAGTCCACTTCTGTTGGGTTTAGTACCCTAAAAGCTGTGACATTGTATATATTGTTAATAAATAAATAAAGTGACATTCATAATTATTTTGGTTGCTTATATGTGTTATGAATACATTTATAAACATCGAGAAAATTTCATGATTATTGATGTGACTATAAATTTAGCATATAAGTGTTATATGCTTAGGAATAAAATTTATAGATAATAATCTAAATAGTCTGTAATAATTAATTAAAGTTTGGGATCTTTAATTAAATATTACAAGTACGGTCCAATCTCATTTAAAATGAAATATTCATTATCCGGGCTGTTAATGTAGAGACATTGGATTGGATGTATTTTATATAATGAGATTATATAGGACTGGACCAGATAAATGATGAATTTCTAATAATCATCCGTTACAAATAAAGTATTCAAATTTATCACTATGATGATCATATATTTGACAGTCTTAATCCTGAGTATTTATTAGACTCCTATTTATGATATTATGTTTTTTGACTTACATGGTAAGATTTGTTTAAGCACATATCATAACTTAGCATCTTAGAAACATAAAGTAATAAATGGCTGAAAATAATATTATACAGATAAGGAATCCATTCCTTCCCTATGGAAGTTAGAAAAATAGTTCTCTTGAGTGATAATTCAAGATTTAAACAGTAGAGCGCTCATTCATAATAAGATTATGAATTAACTATTCATTAGAGGATTATTGGAACTCAAGGATAAAGATATAATAAGAGAGGTGAACGGAAATTGAACCTAGCTCTAATTATGAACTACTTATAGAGGACTGACTTCTATGTAATGATTATATCAATAGACTACTCGCTAATTTTCTTTGAGTAATTTTACTATAATCTCAAGAGTTCAGTTTCAGGTTTTTAGTGGAGTAACACTGAAACTAATAAATTTGGTATATTAATTAAAGAGTTTGATTAATTGTCAAATTTATTGAAGCGTGGGTTATAGGTCCATAGGTCCCCAATGCCAAATCTATAACTCTATATTGGATTTTATGCATAGAATGAATTATACATATTTAGTTTAGAATTATTGAATTTTGAATTAATATTTCACACTTGAATTATTAATGTTACATAGAAAAATATTCTCTGTGACACGTAATGTAATATGATAAATGTTGTCACATTTAACTGAGCATTAGTTAATTAATTGATTGATTATTTTTTAAAATCTATTCTTAAATAAATGTGATTTATTTTTGTATTTTGATTTAGATATATATATATATATATGGTTTTGAACCAAATCTTATTTATATATAAGGTTTTATAATATATTAATATATATATTATAATATAAAGAAACTTTTACGTTTTTTTTTACTTATATATATATATATATGTATAATATATATATAAAAGAAATGAATCAGTTGCTGATTCGTTAATTAAAAAAAGAAGAAGAAGGAAAAGTGAAACGTATTTCATGTTTGACTTTATATATATATATATATATATATATATATAAGGAATCACTTCATGTGATTCAGGAAAGAGAAAGAAAGGAAAAAAGAAGAAGGGGAAAGTAACAAGGTTACAATTATGTAAAATATATACTTTCCCTATATATGTGATATGGTGGTTATTTTAAATTAGAAATCAATTAAAAAATTACTAATGGCTCAGATATAAAAAGGGAGAGATAACAGTTATCTCAGGAGTTTTTTATTCACATAACTTTTGCAAAACATCCAGAGAAAAAAACTGAGAGTTCTTCTCTAAAAAAAAGGTCTACTATCTCATGTGTTGAGTACATAGTAGATTCAAAAAAGTGTGAGGAAAATTCATTCTTGCGGTTTGACGCCTACTCGTCTTTCCATTGGTGTGGAGGCTTGGATTGGAAGATCGTGGTGTTAAAGAGGAAAGCTAGGATACCTTGATAGTCTTCAAAAAAGTTTGTAAAATTACCTAAAGCTTTCTATAATTAAAATTATATATCTATTCCTGATGAACAAAGTTTTTAGAAAATTTTTGTTTGTCAACAATCTGTTCATTCCGCTGCGTTTCATATTTTAATTCCAACAAATGATATCAGAGCGGATTATAGCATATATAATTTTAATTAAACATGATTTTATTTTTGATAATTTCATGTTCATGATGCATGTATGTGGGCACTTTGCATCTTTGCAATTTTTTTTTTCATGAGATGAATGGTTATTTAATGAATAGATTTTTTGTCATTAATTATATGGTCCTTTTGGATTGATAATTTTATTTTCAGTTTAATTAAATCAATCTGTGTAAACCCATAAAGGGGTATAGGCTTTTTGTAATTTATTATTATTATTTTCTTTTCTCCTCTCCTTCACTTGCTACACGTGGAGCAATGAAGAAAAAGAAGTTCATTGGATCTTTTGGCCCAGTTGAGAACTTTCGCCCTATCAAATTTCAAAGGTAACCCAGCAGAGTGTTGCACAATAAACCACCTGATGAAGACTGCAAAATTGGAGCAGAGAATTATGTGTAAATTACTAGAAGACCCCTGTAATTTTTTTCTCTTATTTTTATAGGTTGTAATTTTAATTATCCAAAAGGACCCGATCAAAAATCTATTGTTTATTTTCATGCTTTATGTTTATGTGATGACTGTGATAACATGTTCATGCATTATAACATGTCATCTTGAAAAGTGCCCACTTATAGTTATTGTAACATGACATGCATACACTTACATATTATTTTTTTTATAAAGGAGTTTATAAAATGATTTAATATGTGTTAGCATTAATTTAATGAGATTGAATTAATTTGGTTGGTTTTATAGAATCTAAATTTATTAATCAACCAAATAGTGTGAATTTAGTTTTAATAGTTAAGAATTGGTAAAATTCACATTAATTCTAAGTTATCTAATTTTAAATTATTTAATATTCGGTAACTTAGACAATTCATAATAAATTTATATTTTTAGAAAATCTGGTAATTTATTTAAGTGTAAATAGAATGAGATTCTATTAACACGTAATATAATCTAGTAATTAAAAATTGTTTTTATCTAATAGAATTATGAAACATATGATGTTTTATAAGATAAAACACATCTTTTAAAATAATGAGTGGGATAAGTTAATATGACAATATAACCTGCGGTCTCCACTATTAGTACAACACCGTAAGATTTAGGTGGTGCCTCGCGACGTTTTGATTTCGTCCTCCCTAGTGTCCATTTAAATCAATATCAAGGTTGGCTTCCCTGAGATAGGATTTTATAATGTATTTCAAAATTGACCTACCCTATGGCGGCAATTTTGAGTTAAGTTGTTAAAATCAAAAATAGTGGGTTACACTCATAAAGACATAATTAAATTGTTAATTATATCTTGATCAAAATAAACGGTTATTAATAAATATAGAAAATATGAGATATTTTGAATATATTTATTAATTGAGAATGTCTCAATTCAATTCATAAATAATTTGACCTACCCTACGGCGGCACTTTATTTATTAAAATTGAACAATCGTGGAATTAGTAAAAAAAATTTTATGTGTTTTTCATATTCATCATGCATCATGTTTACTATTCCAAAACATATATTTATGATGTTTATGCAACCATTTAATTTATGTCATTTTATTTATTTATTACAGCAACAATGTCAAATCCAATTATCGTTATTCTCTCAAATGAAAAATTAACCGGAGATAATTTTGTCAAGTGGAAGAGTAACATGAATTTTGTACTAATTTGCAAAAATTATAAGTTTGTCCTGACAGAGGAATGTCCTCCAGAGCCTACTGCCAATGCTCCTCGTAATGTATGAGAAGCATATGATCGTTGGATTGAGGCAAACAACAAGGCCTGCTGTTTTCTTTTGGCTGGCATGTCTAACATGCTTAGGATGAAGCATGAAAGTATGGAGATAGCTTATGAGATAATGCAGTCTCTGCAAGACATGTTTGGCAAACCTTCTGAAAAGGCATGCCATGAAGCCGTTAAGGCGGTAATGAATGCCAAAATGAAGGCAGGGATTTCGGTCAGAGAACATGTTCTCAACATGGTTAACTATCTCCATGAGGCCGAGGTGAATAGGGCTATGATAGATGAAGCCACACAGGTGGGGATGATTTTGGAAACCTTCTCCCCTGCGTTCCTTCAGTTCAAAAGCAACTATTTCTTGAACAAGCTGAAATATAACATGATTGAGTTGCTTATTGAGCTTCAAACCTTCGAGTCTATTTCGAAAGAAAAGACTAAAGAAGCTGAGGCAAATGTTGTAGAAGCTCAACCCTTCGCTTCTACTCAAAAGAATAAGAAGAGGAAGAGGACTGAAGGAAGTGGTAAGTCTAAAAATGGAGGGCAACCTAAGAAGAACAAAAGCAACAACAACAAAAAGAGCTCAAACCAAAAGAAGCCCAAGGGAAAATGTTTCCACTGTGGCATAGTTGGGCACTAGAAGAGAAACTGTAAGAAGTATCTTCCGGAGCTCAAAGAAAAGAAGAGCAATAGTAAATCAGATTTCCTTGTTTTAGAAGCTTGTTTAGTTGAAGATGATACATCACCTTGGATAATTGATTCAGGGGCAACTAACCATGTTTGTTCTTCTTTGTAGATGCTTAGTTATTCAAGTGAGCTTGCCAACGGGGAACAAACGATGAGAGTATAAACGGGAGAGGTTGTTTTGTCAAGAGCAGTGGTAGTGGTTAAACTTTATTTTACAAATAAGTTTTTAATTTTGGACAATGTCTATTACATTCCTTGTTTTCATAGAAATTTGATTTCTGTTTCCAGGTTGTTTGAACAAATGTTTAATGTTTCTTTTAATAATAATTATGTTAATATTTCTAGAAATAGTTTGGATATTTGTTTTGCACATCTGAAAAATGGGCTTTACACCTTAAGGCCCAATGAAAAATCACTGCTCAATACCGAAATGTTCAAAGTAGAACAACCAAAACCCAAGAAGCAAAAGATTTCTTTTGATAATGAAACATATTTATGGTGCCTTAGATTAGGTCATATTAACCTTGACAGAATTAACAGACTAGTAAAGGATGGTCCTTTAAAAGAACTAAAAGTTAGTTCTCTACCAGTTTGTGAATCTTGTCTTGAAGGTAAAATGACTAAAAGGTCTTTCCCTGCAAATGGCAAAAGGGCCAAGGAACCACTTGAAGTAATACATTCGGACGTCTGCGGTCCATTGCATGTACAAGCACGTGGTGGTTACGAATATTTCGTCACATTTATTAATGATTATTCAAGGTATGGTTACATATACTTAATGCAAAGGAAATCTAAAACTTTTGGAAAGTTTAAAGAATTCCAAGCAGAAGCTGAAAAGCAATTAGGAAAGACAGTGAAGAGTCTTCGATCTGATCGAGGAGGGGAATACCTTGATACTAAATTCAAGGACTATATGATAGAACATGGTATTCTATCACAACTCACCGCACCTAGAACACCACAAAAAAATGGTGTTGTAGAGAGAAGAAATTGGACGTTGCTAGATATGGTGAGATCCATGCTCAGCTACTCATCATTGCCCACTTCATTTTGGGGATATGCACTACAAACTGCAGTATATCTTCTAAACATAGTTCCATCTAAGTCTATTCCAAAAACACCTTTAGAGTTATGGAATGGTCGCAAACCTAGTATGCGACATATTCGTATATGGGGGTGTCTAGCACATGTGCTGAAAGGAAAGATCGAGAAGCTAGAACCACTTTCTAAAGTATGCTTATTTGTGAGATACCCAAAGGGAACGAGGGGAGGTTTGTTTTATAGTCCATAGGAAAAGAAAGTACTTGTATCGACAAATGCCACTTTTCTCAAGAATAATTATATGACAAACTATAAACCTCGTAGCAAAGTTGTACTTAAAGAGTTACTTTATGATCAGATCAGACTACAACCGACAACTGTTGTCGAAGGACAAAATGAGGACACCACATCTCCCAATTAGAATGTCATACCACCTTGACGTAGTGGGAGGGTTGTGAGACCACCTGCTCACTACAGGGAACTTGGAGAAGCAAATGTTGCTATCTCTGATAATAGTGAGGATGATCCAGTGACATATCATGATGCAATGGAAGTTTCTGATAAGAAAAAATGGTTGGAGGCTATGAACCTTGAAATGGAGTCCATGTACTCCAATTCAGTCTGGGATCTTATAGACCTACCTGAAGGGATAAAACCCATAGGGTGCAAATGGATTTATAAGAAGAAAAAAGGAGTGGATGGGAAAGTTGAGACTTTCAAAGCTAGGCTTGTGGCAAAGGGTTATACCCAAAAGGAGGGAGTTGACTATGAAGAAACTTTCTTGCCTGTAGCTATGCTTAAATCCATTCAGATTCTTTTATCCATTGTTGCTTGTCTTGATTATAAGATATGGCAAATGGATGTCAAGACTGCCTTTTTGAATGGCTATATTGAGGAAAGCATCTATATGGTGCAACCAGAAGGGTTTGTAGTCAAAGGTTAAGAGCAAAAAGTTTGCAAGTTGCAGAGGTCCATCTATGGACTTAAGCAAGCTTCAAGATCTTGGAACTTGAGATTTGATGAAGCGATCAAATCTTATGGTTTCGATCAAAATATTGATGAACCTTGTGTTTACAAGTACATCAAAGATAAGAAGGTGGTCTTCTTGGTTCTTTATATAGATGATATCCTACTCATTGGGAATGATGTAGGGGTATTATCTAATGTAAAGAAATGGCTCGCCAATCATTTCCAAATGAAAGATTTAGGAGAGGCAAGTTATGTTCTTAGAATCCAACTCATAAGAGATCGCAAGAACAAACTGTCGGCGTTGTCTCAGGCATCGTATATCGATAAGGTGCTTATAAGATTTTCGATGCAAAACTCCAAGAAATATAATTTACCAACACGTCATGGAGTTTATCTTTCAAAAGAGCAGTGTCCTAATACACCTCAAGAGGAAGAAAACATGAGACGGGTACCCTATGCATCTGCAGTGGGAAGTCTAATCTATGCCATGCTGTGTACAAGACCTGACATTTGCTATGTGGCGGGTATAGTCAGTCGGTATCAATCTAACCCAGGATTAGATCATTGGGTAGCGGTTAAATATATTCTCAAGTATCTTAGGAGAACGAGAAACTATATGCTGGTATATTCTAGTGAGAATTTGATTCCCATTGGATACATTGATTCTGATTTTCAATTAGACAAAGACACACGTAAATCTACGTCTGGATCAGTGTTTACCTTTGGTGGTGGAGCCATAGTTTGGAGAAGCATCAAACAATCTTGTATTGCTGATTCAACTATGGAAGCTGAATATGTGGCTGCTTGTGAAGCAGCTTAAGAAGCTGTTTGGCCCTGTAAGTTCTTAAATGATTTGAAAGTAGTTCCAAACATGGATAAACCACTCACACTGTATTGTGATAACAGTGGTGCAGTGGCAAATTCAAGAGAACAGAGAAGCCACAAAAGAGGAAAGCATATAGAGAGAAAATATCATTTGATCAGAGAGATAGTACATCGAGGCGATGTGAAAGTTTTGAAGATAGCATCAGAAAACAACCTTGCTGACCCTTTCACCAAGACGTTACTTGCAAAGAGCTTTGAGGGACACTTAGAAGGCTTAGGTCTTAGAGACATGTCTCACCTGCATTAGGGCAAGTGGGAGATTGTTGGGTTTAGTGCCCTAAAAGCTGTGACATTGTATATATTGTTAATAAATGAATAAAGTGGCATTTATAATTATTTTGGTTGCTTATATGTGTTATGAATACATTTATAAACATCTAGAAAATTCTATGATTATTTATGTGACTATAAATTTAGCATATAAGTGTTATATGCTTAGGGATAAAATTTATAGATAATAATCTAAATAATCCGTAATAATTAATTAAAGTTTGGGATCTTTAATTAAATATTATAAGTACGGTCCAATCTCATTTAAAATGAAATAGTCATTATCTAGGCTGTTAATGTAGAGACATTGGATTGGAGGTACTTTGTATAATGAGATTATATAGGACTAGACCAGATAAATTATGAATCTCTAATAATCGTTCGTTAAAATAGAGTATTTAAATTTATCACTATGATGATTATATATTTGACAGTCTTAATCCTGAGTATTTATTAGACTCTTATTTATGACATATGTTTTTTGACTTGCATGGTAAGATTTGTCTAAGCACAGATCATAACTTAGCATCTTGGAAACATAATGTAATAAATGGCTGGGAATAATATTGTACAGATAAGGAATCCATTCCTTCCCTATGGAAGTTAGAAAAATAGTTCTCTTGAGTGATAATTTAAGGTTTGAACAGTAGAGCGCTCGTTCATAATAAGATTATGAATCAACTGTCCATTAGAGGATTATTGGAACTCAAGGATAAAGATGTAATAAGAGAGGTGAACGGAAATTGAACCTAGCTCTTATTATGAACTATTTATGGAGGACTGACTTATATGTAATGATTATATCAATGGACTACTCGCTAATTTTCTTTGAGTAATTTTACTATAATCTCAAGAGTTCGGTTTCAGATTTTTAGTAGAGTAACATTGACACTAATAAATTTGGCACATTAATTAAAGAGTTTGATTAATTGTCAAATTTATTAGAGCTTGGGTTATAGGTCCATAGGTCCCTAATACCACCTCTGTAACACTATATTAGATTTATGCATAGAATGAATTATACATATTTAGTTCAGAATTATTGAATTCTAAATTAATTATTTCACACTTGAATTATTAATGTTACACAGAAAAATGTTCTTTATGACACATAATGTAATGTGATAAATGTTGTCACATTTAACTAAGCATTAGTTATTTAATTGATTGATTGTTTTTTAAAATCTATTCTTAAATAAATGTGCTTTGAACCAAATCTTATTTATATATAAGATTTTATAATATATTAATATATATATATATATATTATAATATGAAGAAACTTTTACGTTTTTTTTACTTATATATATATATGTATAATATATATATAAAAGAAACGAATTAGTTGCTAATTCGTTAATAAAAAAAAAGGAAATGTGAAACGTATTTCATGTTTGACTTTATTTATATATATATATATACACATAAATATATATATATATAAGGAATTACTTCATGTGAATCAGGAAAGAGAAAGAAAGAAAAAAAAAGAAGAAGGGGAAAGTAAAAAGGTTATAATTATGTAAAATATATACTTTCCCTATATATGTGATATGGTGGTTATTTTAAATTAGAAATCAATTGAAAAATTACTAATGGCTCAGATATAAAAAGGGTGAGATAATAGTTATATCAGGAGTTTTTTATTCACGTAACTTTTGTAAACATCCAGAGAGAAAAACTGAGAGTTCTTCTCTGAAAAAAAAAAGTCTGCTATCTCATGTGTTGAGTACATAGTAGATTCTAAAAAGTGTGAGAAAAATTTATTCTTACAGTTTGACGCCCACTCGTCTTTCCATTGGTGTGGAGGCTTGGATTAGAAGATCATGGTGTCAAAGAGAAAAGCTAGGATACCCTGATAGTCTTCAACAAGGTTTGCAAAATTACCTGAAGCTTTCCATAATTAAAATTATATATCTATTCCCGATGAACAAAGTTTTCAAAAAATTTTTGTTTGTCAACGATCAGTTCCTTCCACTGCGTTTCATATTTTAATTCCAACCAAAATAAATCACATTTATTTAAGAATAGATTTTAAAAAATAATCAATCAATTAATTAACTAATGCTCAGTTAAATGTGACAACATTTATCACATTATATTATATTTCATCGAGAACATTTTTCTATGTAACAATAATAATTCAAGTGTGAAATAATTAATTTAGAATTCAATAATTCTAAACTAAATATGTATAATTCATTCTATGCATAAATCTAATATAGTGTTACAGAGGTGGTATTAGGGACCTATGGACCTATAACCCAAGCTCTAATAAATTTGACAATTAATCAAACTCTTTAATTAATGTGCCAAATTTATTAGTGTCAATGTTACTCTACTAAAAATGTGAAACCGAACTCTTGAGATTATAGTAAAATTACTCAAAGAAAATTAGCGAGTAGTCCACTGATATAATCATTACATATAAGTCAGTCCTCCATAAATTGTTCATAATAAGAGCTAGGTTCAATTTCCGTTCACCTCTCTTATTACATCTTTATGTTTGAGTTACAATAATCCTCTAATGAATAGTTAATTCATAATCTTATTATAAACGAGCGCTCTACTATTCAAACCTTGAATTATCACTCAAGAGAACTATTTTTCTAACTTCCATAGGGATGGAATGGATTCCTTATCTGTATAATATTATTCCCAGCCATTTATTACATTATGTTTTTAAGATGCTAAGTTATGATCTGTGCTTAGACAAATCTTACAATGCAAGTCAAAAAACACAATGTCATAAATACGAGTCTAATAAATACTCAGGATTAAGACTGTCAAATATATGATCATCATAGTGATAAATTTGAATACTCTATTTTAACGAACGATTATTAGAGATTCATAATTTATCTGGTCTAGTCCTATATAATCTCATTATACAAAGTACCTCCAATCCAATGTCTCTACATTAACAGCCTAGATAATGACTATTTCATTTTAAATGAGATTGGACCGTACTTGAAATATTTAATTAAAGATCCCAAACTTTAATTAATTATTACGGACTATTTAGATTATTATGTATAAATTTTATCCCTAAGCAAATAACACTTATATGCTAAATTTATAGTCACATTAATAATCATGGAATTTTCTCGATGTTTATAATTGTATTCATAACACATATAAGCAACCAAAATAATTATAATTGTCACTTTATTTATTTATTAACAATATGTACAATGTCACAGCTTCTAGGGCACTAAACCCAACAATCTCCCACTTGCCCTAAAGCAAGTGAGACATGTCTCTAAGACCTAAGCCTTCCAAGTGTCCCTCAAAGCTCTTTGCAAGTAACGTCTTAGTGAAAGGGTCAGTAAGGTTGTTTTCTGACGCTATCTTTACAACTTCTACATCGCCTCGATGTACTATCTCTCTGATCAAATGATATTTTCTCTCTTTATGCTTTCCTCTTTTGTGGCTTCTAGGTTCTCTTGAATTTGCCACTGCACCACTGTTATCACAATACAGTGTAAGTGGTTTATCCATGCTTGGAACTACTTCCAAATCATTTAAGAACTTACGGAGCCAAATACCTTCTTTAGCTGCTTCACAAGCAACCACATATTCAGCTTCCATAGTTGAATCAGCAATACAAGATTGTTTGATGCTTCTCCAAACTATGGCTCCACCACCAAAAGTAAACACTGATCTAGACGTTGATTTACGTGTGTCTTTTTCTAATTGAAAATCAGAATCAGTGTATCCAATGGGAATCAAATTCTCACTAGAATATACTAGCATATAGTTTCTCGTTCTCCTAAGATACTTGAGAATATTTTTAACCGCTACCCAATGATCTAATCCTAGGTTAGATTGATACCGACTGACTATACCCACCGCATAGCAAATGTCAGGTCTTGTACACAACATGGCATAGATTAGACTTCCCACTGCAGATGCATAGGGTACCCGTCTCATGTTTTCTTCCTCTTGAGGTGTATTAGGACACTGCTCTTTTGAAAGATAAACTCCATGACGTGTAGGTAAATTACCTTTCTTGGAGTTTTGCATCGAAAATCTTATAAGCACCTTATCGATATATGATGCCTGAGACAACGCCAACAATTTGTTCTTGCGATCTCTTATGAGTTGGATTCTAAGAACATAACTTGCCTCTCCTAAATTTTTCATTTGGAAATGGCTGGCGAGCCATTTCTTTACATTAGATAATACGCCTACATCATTCCCAATGAGTAGGATATCATCTACATAAAGAACCAAGAAGACCACCTTCTTATCTTTGATGTGCTTGTAGACACAAGGTTCATCAATATTTTGATCGAAACCATAAGATTTTATCGCTTCATCAAATCTCAAATCCCAAGATCTTGAAGCTTGCTTAAGTCCATAGATGGACCTCTGCAACTTGCAAACTTTTTGCTCTTGACCTTGACTACAAACCCTTCTGGTTGCACCATATAGATGCTTTCCTCAAGATAGCCATTCAAAAAGGCAGTCTTGACATCCATTTGTCATATCTTATAATCAAGACAGGCAGCAATGGATAAAAGAATCCGAATGGATTTAAGCATAGCTACAGGCGAGAAAGTTTCCTCATTGTCAACTCCCTCTTTTTGGGTATAACCCTTTGCCATAAGTCTAGCTTTGAAAGTCTCAACTTTCCCATCCACTTCTCTTTTCTTCTTGTAAATCTATTTGCACCCTATGGGTTTTATCCCTTCAGGTAGGTCTACAAGTTCCGAAACTGAATTGGAGTACATTGACTCCATTTCAAGATTCATAGCTTTCAGTCATTTTTCCTTCTCAGAATCTTCCATTGCATCATGATATGTCAATGGATCATCCTCACCATTATCAGAGATAGCAACATTTGCTTCTCCAAGAACCCTGTAGCGAGCAGGTGGTCTCACAACCCTCCCACTATGTCGAGATGGTATGACATTTTGATCAGGAGATGTGATCTCCTTATTTTGTCCTTCGACAACAGTTGTCGGTTGTGGTCTGATCTGATCATAAAGTAACTCTTCCAGTACAACTTTGCTACGAGGTTTATAGTTTGTTATATAATCATTCTCGAGAAAAATGGCATTTGTCGATACAAATACCTTCTTTTCCTGTGGACTATAAAACAAACCTCCCCTCATTCCCTTTGGGTATCCCACAAATAAGCATACTTCAAAACGTGGTTCCAGCTTCCTGGTCTTTCCTTTTAGCACATGTGCTGGACACCCCCATATATGGATATGTCATATGCTAGGTTTGCGACTATTCTATAACTCTAAAGGTGTTTTTGAAATAGACTTAGATGGAACTATGTTTAGAAGATATACTGCAATTTGTAGTGCATATCCCCAAAATGAAGTGGGTAATGATGAGTAGCTGAGCATGGATCTCACCGTATCAAGCAACATTCGATTTCTTCTCTCTGCAACACCATTTTGTTGTGGTGTTCCAGGTGCAGTGAGTTGTGATAAAATACCATGTTCTATCAAATAGTCCTTGAATTAAGTATCAAGGTATTCCCCTCCTCGATCAGATCGAAGACTCTTCACCGTCTTTCCTAATTGCTTTTTGGCTTCCGCTTAGATCTTTGAACTTTCCAAAAGTTTCAGATTTCCTTTGCATTAGGTACATGTATCCATACCTTGAATAATCATCAATAGATGTGATGAAATATTCGTAACCACCACGTGCTTGCACATTAAATGGACCGCAGATGTCCGAATGTATCAACTTAAGTGGTTCTTTGGCCCTTTCGCCTTTTCCAAAGAAAGGCCTTTTAGTCATTTTACCTTCAAGACAAGATTCACAAACTGATAGAGAACTAACTTTTATTTCTTATAAAGGACCATCCTTTATTAGTCTGTTAATTCTATCAAGGTTAATATGACCTAATCTAAGGTGCCATAGATATGTTTCATTATTCAAAGAAATCTTTTGCTTCTTGGGTTTTGGTTGTTCAACTTTGAACATTTCGGTATTGAGCAGTGATTTCTTGTTGGGCCTTAAAGTGTAAGGCCTATTTTCTAGATGCACAGAACAAATATTCAAACCATTTCTAGAAATATTAACATAATAATTATTAATATAAACATTGAACATTTGTTCAAATAGGCTGGAAATAGAAATCAAATTTCTACAAAAACAAGGAATGTAATAAACATTGTCCAAAATTAAAAAATTATTTCTAAAATAAAGTTTAACCACTCCCCCTGCTTTTGCCGAAACAACCTCTCCCGTTCCCACTCTCATCGTTTGTTCCCTGTGTAAGCTCCCTTGAAGAACTAAGCATCTGTAAAGAAGAACAAACATGGTTAATTGGCCCTGAATCAATTATCAAAGGTGAAGTATCATCTTCAACTAAACAAGCTTCTAAAATGAGTAAATCTAATATACCGTTGTTCTTCTTTTCTTTGAGCTCCTGAAGATACTTTTTGTAGTTTCTCTTCCAATGCTCAACTACGCCGCAGTGGAAACATTTTCCTTTAGGCTTCTTTTCGTTTGAGCTCTTTTTGTTGTTGTTGCTTTTGTTCTTCTTAGGTTTCCCTTCATTTTTAGACTTACTACTTCCTTCAGTCCTCTTCCTATTCTTATTCTTTTAAGTAGAAGAGGAGGGTTAGGCTTCTGGAACATTTGCCTCAGCTTCTTTAGTCTTTTCTTTCAAACTAGACTCGAAGGTTTAAAGCTCATTAAGCAACTTAGTCATGTTATATTTTAGCTTGTTCATGAAATAGTTGCTTTTGAACTGAAGGAACACATGAGAGAGGGTTTCCAAAATCATCCCCACCTGTGTGGCTTCATCTATCACTGCCCCATTCACCTCGGCCTCATGGAGATAGTTAACCATGTTGAGAACATGTTCTATGACTGATATCCCTGCCTTCATTTTGGCATTCATTACCGCCTTAACGGCTTCATGGTGTGCCTTTTTAGAAGGTTTGCCAAACATGTCTTGTAGAGACTGCATTATCTCATAAGCGGTCTCCATGCTTTCGTGCTTCATCCTAAGCACGTCAGACATGCTAGCCAAAAGAAAACAGCGGGCCTTGTTGTTTGCCTCAATCCAATGATCATATACTTCTCGTACATTACTAGGAGCATCGGCAACAAGCTCTAGAGGACATTCCTTCGTCGAACAAACTTGTAACTTTCGTAAATTATTGCAATGTTCATGTTACTCTTCCACTTGACAAAATTATCTCTGGTTAATTTTTCATTTGAGAGAATAGCGATGATTGGATTTGACATTGTTGCTGTAATAAAAAAATAAAATGACATAAATTAAATGGTTGTAGAAACATCATAAATATATGTCTTGGAATAGTAAACGTGATGCATGATGCATATGAAAAACACACAAAAAATATTTTACTAATTCCACGATTATTCAATTTTAATAAATAAAGTGCTACCGTAGGGTAGATCAAATTATTTATGAATTGAATTGAGACGTTCTCAATTAATAAATATATTCAAAATATCTCATATTCTCTATATTTATTAATAACCGTTTATTTTGGTCAAGATATAATTAACAATTTACTTTTGTCTTTATGAGTGTAACCCACTATTTTAGATTTTAACAACTTAACTCAAAATTGCCGCCGTAGGGTAGGTCAATTTTGAAATACATTATAAAATCCTATCTCAAGGAAGCCAACCGTGATATTGATTTACATGGACACCCTCCATAGGGAGGACGAAATCAAAGCATCGTGAGGCGCCACCTAAATCTTATGGTACTGTGCTAATAGTAGAGACCGCAGGTTATATTGTCATATTACCTTCTCCCACTCATTATTTTAAAAGATGTGTTTTATTTTATAAAACATCATATGTTTCATAATTCTAGTAGATAAAAACAATTTTTAATTACTAAATTATAGTATGTGTTAATAGAATCCCATTCTATTTACACTTAAATAAATTACTAGATTTTCTAAAAATCTAAATTTATTATGAATTGTCTAAGTTATCGAATATTAAACAATTTAAAATTAGATAACTTAGAATTAATGTGAATTTTACCAAATCTTAACTATTAAAACTAAATTCACATTATTCGGTTGATTAATAAATTAAGATTCAATAAAACCAACCCAATTAATTTAATCTCATTAAATTAATTCTAACACATATTAAATCATTTTATAAACTCCTTTATAAAAAAAATAATATGTAAGTGTATGCATGTCATGTTACAATAACTATAAGTGGGCACTTTTCAAGATGACATGTTATAATGGATAAACATTTTATCACAATCATCACATGAAAATAAATAATGAATTTTTGATGGGGTCCTTTTGGATAATTAAATTACAACTCATAAAAATAAAAGGGAAAAAAAATTATAGGGGTCTTCTTGTAATTTATACATAATTCCCTGCTCCAATTTTGCAGTATTTATCAGATGGTTTATTGTACAACAATCTGTTGGATAACTTTCGAAATTTGATAGGCCTATAGTTCTCAACTGGGCCAAAAGATCCAATGCTTTATCATCTAGAAAATCGTTCTCGTTTGTAGCGCCACGAACTTCCATGTTACTTACATAAACTACTTGTGGATCTACATCAGCCTGATCTAAACTATATATCTCGAATGAATTAGTGTCAACTGAGGTTTGGACTATCGATGAAATTTTTTCTTGCAAGACAGCATCCTTATCTACAGCTATGGGAATATCTGCAAAATCCCACAAGTGGGGATGATTAGCCTTTTGAACAATTTTCCAATTCTGTCCATTTGTCTGATTTGAAAGATAATAAACTTCTTGTGCCTGTGAGGATAGGATGAATGGATCATCTGCATGCCAACTACCTTCGACAAAAACACGTTATGTTATTATACGTCTTTATTTTTCCTTCTTGTTAAACCACATGCACTTGAAAAAAATCGCCTTAAATCCTGCCGCGTAGCACAGCTCAGTCACCTCTTCGAATAACCCAAAAAATTCAAAGTCATCTTTTATCATCACGACGTTTAGTCAAAAATGTTACTCCATTTACAATGTGCCCCCTATCTGAATTAATTTGGTGATCTGGCCCACATTCTAATGCATATAAATCAGGGGTGATTTCAGGATCTCCATTGGCATGTAAGTTCAGTATCTTTTTTGAAAGAAATTTTGTCAATCAAAATTTTGAGAGGAATAGTTAGTATAAATATATACAACTTTGTTACAATAACACTTGCATGGTTGCTAAACCATATCCAGCAAATTGGGAAACTTGCAATTTTTGTAATTGTGTTTCTGTGTATGACTCTGACGTCGTCAACTCTTCCATGTGTAAACAAGAAGTAAAAATTGAACAACAATTAAATTTTAATACTCAAGAAAAAATGTATTAAATAAATAGTGTTGGTAAGGGAGGTTACTTACTCTAGATATTTTTGTATCTCTGTACAAGTGTTTAAAATACACGAGTGTGCTCTTTGCAATATTTCAGGCTTTTCTTTTTTTTCCAATTGGACGACCGCAGTTCCGAAACACTGACAATTGGTGAACTGTTCCATTTCCATGCTTATTATCTTTTCTAAGTGTCCTGTTGAACTTTGTCTCAATATCACTAACGTACATGGAACAAAAGGTCAAAGCCTCATTCACAATGTATGCTTTTGCAATAGATCCTTCCGGACGGGCTTGATTTCTCACATATTGTTTAAACCTCTCAAGAGTCCGCTCGATTGGGTACATCCATCTACCGTGCGCGGGCCCAGCAAGAATAGCTTCAGGAGGCAAATGCAAAGCCAAATGAATCATTACATCAAAAAACTGGCGGGTAAATTCTTTTAAGCTTACAAAAAAGAGTGAAAATATCCTTCTCGAGCTTCTCTAAATCAGAAACATGAAAGAGTTTTTGAGCAAATCTGTTGGAAGAATAAGGATAACTCCATTATTGCGCCGCATATATCTTCTGGTAAGAAAGGTTGTATTGCTGCCAGGAACAACAACCGTTGCAATAGAACATGACAATCATGTGACTTTGATCCATGTACCCTTCCATCTGCCTCACTCACATTTTGTAAATGTTTACCACATAACCATCAGGAGACTTGACAGATTTTAAAATCCCACAAAATTACTTGCGTTGAACTGGACTTAGTGTAAATGCAGCTGGAGGTTTAACCCAACGATCTCCTTCCTTACCTCACGGGGATGCAATTCCTTCCTCACTTTCATATTTGCTAGGTAAGTCGAGCCTCATCAGTATCTTTTGTCTTCCCCTCGATGCTTAATAAGGTGCCAACAACATTATCACAAATGTTTTTTTTCGATATGCATATATTAAATTATGTCTCAGCAACAAGTTTGACCAATACTTGAGCTCGAAAAAAATACTTTTCATCATCCAATTTAGTTCAACTGGCTCATGTTGCCCCTTTCTTTCTTTGTCAAACTTCTTATGCTTCCCTGGAGTTCTGGGCAGCACATGTCCCAACTGTTTTAGAATCTCCTCACCAGTTCAAACTTTTGGCGGTCCATGCAATTCAACTTTTCTATTTCGCTCCTGCGCTACTGTTTATCCATAGGAAGAAAACAACGATGCCCTATAACATAATTTATCCATCAATCCTTCGGACGATGTTGCTGGAAAAAAAATACGAAACGCAGCGGAAGCAACGAATCATTGCCAAACAAAAATTTTCTGAAAATTTTGTTCATAAAAAATAGTTATATAATTTTAATTAATAATAGAAAGCTTTGAAAATTTTTACCAACCTTTTGAAGACTATCAGGGTATCCTAGCTTTCCTCTTTGACACTACGATCTTCTAAGTCAGGCCTCCACACTAATAGAAAGATAAGTAGGCGTCAAATTGTAAGAATAAATTAACCTCACACTTTTTTGAATCTGTTATGTATTCAACACGTGAGATAATAGACATTTTTTTCAGAGAAGAACTCTTAGTTTTTCTCTATGAGTATTCAGTAAAAGTTACGTGAATGATAGATCTATTTGAGACAACTGTTATCTCTACCTTTTTATATCTGAGCAATCAGTTATTTTTCAATTAATTTTAAATTTAAAATAACCACCATATCAAATATATGGGAAGGGATATAGTCTACATTCCTTATCCTTTTGTTATTCTAAAAATGAATCACCAAAAAGATTCTTTAAACTTTTATTTAGATATATATATATATATATAATTGTTTTCATAAACGTAAACTTACGTTTATTTTTTTTAAAACCGAATCACTTTTAATAATATATATAATATATAAACGTTTACGTAAACGTTTAAAACATAAAAGAATTTAAAAAGTAATATATATATATATATATATATTAATATATAATAAAATCTTATATATATATATAAGATTTGGTTTAAAACATATATATATTTAAAATCAAAAAATAAATCACATTTATTTAAAATTAGATTTTTCAAATTAATCAATTAATCATTTAATTTTATGTCCAAATAGAAAAAGACAAAAAAGTCCGACCACATATGTATTATACACAAAATTAAAATTATATACAAGCAATCTTATTATCCAAATATTATTAATTAATTAATTTAAAAACCATATTTAACTAATCTCATTAGTTAAATATAATCAACTAATTAATTAACTAATGCTCAGTTAAATTGTGACAACATTTATCACATTATGTGTTACAGAGAATATTTTTTTGCATCACATTAATAATTCAAGTGTGAAGTAATTAATTTGGAATTAATAATTTCAAATTAATTATGTATAATTCATTTTATGAATTAAATCCAATATAATGTTATAGAGGTAGTATTGGGGACTTATGGAGCTATAATCCAAGCCCTAATAAATTTGATAATTAATCAAACTCTTTAATTAATGTGCAAATTTATTAGTTTCAGTGTTCCTCTACTAAAAACCTGAAACTAAACTCTTGAGATTATAGTAAAATTACCCAAAGAAAATTAGTGAGTAGTCCATTGATATAATCATTACATATAAGTCAGTCCTCCATCAATAAAAGCCAGGTTCAATTTCTATTTACTTCTCTTATTATATCTTTATCCTTGAGATCCATTAATTTTTTAATGAACAGTTAATTCATAATCTTACTATAAACGAGCGCTTTACTGTTCAAACCTTGAATTATCACTCAAGAGAACTATTTTTCTAACTTCCATAAGGAAGGAGTGGATTCCATATTTGCATAATATTATTCCCAACCATTTATTACATTATGTTTTTAAGATGCTAAGTTATGATTTGTATTTAGAAAAATCTTACCATGCAAGTCAAAAAATATAATATCATAAATAGGAGTCTAATAAATACTCAAGATTAAGACTGACAAATATATGATCATCATAGTGATAAATTTGAATACTCTATTTATAATGGATGATTATTAGAGATTCATAATTTATCTGTTCTAGTGCTATATAATCTCATTATATTAAGTACCTCCAATCCAATGTCTCTACATTAATAGCTCAGATAAGACTATTTCATTCTAAATGAGATTGGACTGTACTTGTAATATTTAATTAAAAATCTCAAACTTTAATTAATTATTATAGGCTATTTAGATTATTATTTATAAATTTTATCCCTAAGCATATAACACTTATATGCTAAATTTATAGTCACATAAATAATCATGAAATTTTCTTAATGTTTATAAATGTATTCATAATACATATAAGCAACTAAAATAATTATAAATGTCACTTTATTTATTTATTAATAATAGGTATAATGTCACAACTTTTAAGGCACCAAACCCAACAATCTCCCACTTACCGTAAAGCAGGTGAGACATGTCTCTATGACCCAAGCCTTCCAAGTGTCCCTCGAAGCTCTTTGCAGGTAACATCTTAGTAAATGAGTCAGCAAGGTTTTTATCTGACACTATCTTCACAACTTCTACTTCGCCTCGATGTACTATTTCTCTAATCAAATGATATTTTTGCTCTATATGCTTTCCTCTTTTGTGGCTTCTAGGTTCTTTTGAATTTGCCACTGCATCACTATTATCACAATATAGTGTGAGTGGTTTATCCATGCCTGGAACGACTTTCAAAACATTTAAGAACTTACAGAGCCAAACAGCATCCTTAGTTGCTTCATAAGTAGCCACATATTTATCTTCCATAGTTGAATCAGCAATACAAGATTGTTTGATGCTTCTCCAAACTATTCCTTCACCACCAAAAGTAAACACGTATCCAGATGTAGATTTACGTGTGTCTTTGTCTGATTGAAAATCAGAATCAATGTATCCAGTAGGAATCAAATTCTCACCAGAATATACCAGCATATAGTTTCTCGTTCTTCTGAGATACTTGAGAATATGTTTAACCACTACCCAATGATCTAATCCTGGGTTGGACTGATACCGATTGACTATACCCACCGTATAGTAAATGTCAAGTCTTGTACACAACATGGCCTGCATTAGACTTCCCACTACAATGCATAGGGTACCCGTCTCATGTATTCTTCCTCTTGGGGTGTCTTAGGACATTGCCCTTCTGAAAGATAAACTCCATGACGTGTAGGTAAATTACCTTTCTTGGAGTTTTGCATCGATAATCTAATAAGCACCTTATCAATATACGATGCCTAAGACAGCACCAATAGTTTGTTCTTGCGATCTCGTATGGGTTGGATTCCAAGGACATAACTTGCCTCTCCCAGATCTTTCATTTGGAATTGGTTGGCAAGCCATTTCTTTACATTAGATAATACGCCTACATCTTTCCCATGAGTAGGATATCATCTATATAAAGAACTACGACGACCACCTTCTTATCTTCAATGTACTTATTTACACAAGGTTCATCAATATTTTCATCAAAACCGTAAGACTTGATCTCCTCATCAAATCTTAGGTTCCAAGATCTTGAACCTTGCTTGAGTCCATAGATGGACCTCTGCAACTTGTAAACTTTTTGTTTTTGACTTTTGACTACAAACCCTTCTAGTTGCACCGTATAGATGCTTTCATCAAGATAGCCATTCAAAAAGGCAGTCTTGACATCTATTTTTCATATCTAATAATCAAGACATGCAGCAATGGATAAAAGAATCTGAATGGATTTAAGCATTGCTACGGGTGAGAAAGTTTCTTCATAGTCAACTCTCTCCTTTTGGGTATAACCCTTTGCCACAAGCCTAGCTTTGAAAGTCTCAACTTTCCCATCCACTTCTCTTTTCTTCTTGTAAATCCATTTGCACCCTATGGGTTTTATTCCTTCAAGTAGATCTACAAGTTCCTAGACTGAATTGGAGTACATGGACTCCATTTCAAGGTTCAAAGCCTCTAGCCATTTCTCCTTTTCAGAATCTTCCATTGCATGACAATATATCAATGGATCATCCTTATCATTATCAGAGATAGCAACATGTGCTTCTTTGATTTTCTTGTAGCTAGGAGGCAGTCTCACAACCCTCTTACTACGTCGAGGAGGTACGCCATTCTGATATGGAGATGTGATCTTCTCATTTTATCCTTCGACAATGGTTTTCAGTTTTGATCTGATCAGAAAGTAACTCTTCAAGTACAACTTTGCTACAAGGTTTATAGTTTGTCATATAATCATTCTCAAGAAAAGTGGCATTTGTCGATACAAATACCTTCTTTTGTTGCGGACTATAAAACAAACCTCCCCTTGTTCCCTTTGGGTATCCCACAAACAAGCATACTTTAGAACGTGGTTCCAGCTTCCCTGTCTTTCCTTTAAGCACATATGTTGGACACCCCCATATACGGATATGTCACAATATAGGTTTGCGACCATTCCATAACTCTAAAGATGTCTTTGGAATAGACTTAGATAGAACTATGTTTAAAAGATATATTGTAGTTTGTAGTGCATATCCCAAACATAAAATGGGTAATAATGAGTAGCTGAGCATGGATCTCACCATATCAAGCAACGTCTGATTTCTCTCTCTACAACACCATTTTGTTGTGGTGTTCCTGGTGTAGTGAGTTGTGATAGAATACCATGTTCTATCATATAGTCCTTGAATTTAGTATCAAGGTATTCCCCTCCTTGATCAGATCAAAAAGTTTTCACCGTCTTTCCTAATTGCTTTTCAACTTCTGCTTGGAATTCTTTGAACTTTTCAAAAGTTTCATATTTACTTTGCATTAGGTACATGTATCCATACCTCGAATAATCATCAATAAATGTGACAAAAAATTCATAACCACTACGTGCTTGTACATTCAATGGGCCGCAGATGTCCGAATGTATTAGCTCAAGTGGTTCCTTGGCCCTTTCTCCTTTTGCAGAGAAAGGCCTTTTAGTCATTTTACCTTCAAGACAAGATTCATAAACTGGTAGAGAACTAACTTTTAATTCTTTTAAAGGACCATCCTTTACTAGTCTATTAATTATGTCAAGGTTAACATGACCTAATCTAAGGTGCCATAGGTTTGTTTCTTAGGTTTTGGTTGTTCAACTTTGAACATTTTGGTATTAACCAGTGATTTTTCACTGGGCCTTAAAGTGTAAAGCCTGTTTTCCAGATGTATAGAATAAATATCCAAACCATTTCTAGAAATATTAACATAATTATTATTAAAAGAAACATTAAACTTTTGTTGAAATACCTGGAAACAAAAATCAAATTTCTACGAAAACTAGGAATGTAATAAACATTGTCCAAAATAATAAACTTATTTCTAAAATAAAGTTTAACTACTCCCACTGCTCTTGCTGAAACAACCTCTCCCGTTCCCACTCTCATTGTTTGTTCCCCATCGGCAAGCTCCCTTGAAGAACTAAGCATCTGCAAAGAAAAGCAAACATGGTTAGTTGCCCCTGAATCAATTACCCAAGGTGAAGTATCATCTTCAACTAAACAAGCTTCTAAAACGAGTAAATCTGATTTACCGTTGTTCTTCTTTTCTTTGAGCACTTGAAGAGACTTCTTGTAGTTTCTCTTCTAGTGCCCAACTACGCCGCAGTGGAAACCTTTTCCTTTGGGCTTCTTTTGCTTTGAGCTCCTTTTGTTGTTGCTTTTGTTTTTTTTAGGTTGCCCTCCATTCTTAGACTTATCACTTCCTTCAATTCTCTTCCTCTTCCTATTCTTTTTAGCAGAAGAGGAGGGTTGAGCTTTTACAACATTTGCCTCAGCTTCTTTAGTCCTTTATTTCGAAATAGACTCAAAGGTTTGAAACTCATTAATTAACTCAGTCATGTTATATTTCAGCTTGTTCATGAAATAGTTGCTTTTGAACTGAAGGAACGCAGAGGAGAGGGTTTCCAAAATCATCCCCACCTATGTGGCTTCATCTATCACCACCCCGTTTACCTCGGTTTCATGGAGGTAGTTAACTATGTTGAGAATAGGTTCTCTTACCGAAATCCCTACCTTCATTTTGGCATTCATTATAGCCTTAACAGCTTTATGGCATGCCTTTTCAGAAGGTTTTCCAAACATATCTTGTAGAGACTACATTATCTCATAAGCAGTTTCTATGCTTTCGGGCTTCATCCTAAACACGTCAGATATGCCAGCCAAAAGAATCAGCGGGCCTTGTTGTTTGCCTCGATCCAACGATTATATGCTTCTCATTCATTATAAGGGGCATTGGCAACAGGCGGTGGAGAACATTCCTCTGTTAGGACCAAACTTGTAATTTTCGCAGATTAGTACAATATTCATGTTAGTCTTCCACTTGACAAAATTATCTCTAGTTAATTTTTCATTTGAGAGAATAGCGATAATTAAATTTGACATTGTTGTTACAATAAATAAATAAAATGACATAAATTAAATGGTTGAATAAACATCATAAATATATGTTTGGGAATAGTAAACGTGATGCATGATGTACATGAAAAAACACAAAAAAAAAATATTTTACTAATTCCATAATTATTCAATTTTAATTAACAAAGTGCCGCTGTAAGGTAGGTCAAATTATTTATGAATTGAATTGAGACATTCTCAATTGATAAATATATTCAAAATATCTCATATTTTTTTATTTATTAATAACCGTTTATTTTGGTCTAGATATAATCAACAATTTAATTATATCCTTATGAGTGTAACCCACTATTTCATATTTTAACAATTTAACTCAAAATTGCCACCGTAGGATAGGTAAATTTTGAAATACAATGTAAAATCCTATTTCTTGGAAGCCAACCTTGTTATTGATTTAAATGGACACCCTTCGTAGGGAGGACGAAATCAAAGCATTGCGAGATGCCACCTAAATCTCACAATGTTGTGCTAATAGTGGAGACCGTAGGTTATATTATCATATTACCTTCTCCCACTCATTATTTTAAAAGATGTGTTTTATCTTATAAAACATCATATGTTTCATAATTCTAGTAAATAAAAACAATTTTAAATTACTAGGTTATATTTTTTGTTAATAGAATCCCATCCTATTTATACTTAAATAAATTACTAGATTTTCTAAAAAATCTAAATTTATTATGAATTATCTAAGTTACCCAATATTAAACAATTTAAAATTAGATAATTTAGAATTAATGCAAATTTTACTAAGTCTTAACTATTAAAACTAAATTCACATTATTCGGTTGATTAATAAATTAAGATTCTATAAAACCAACCCAATTAATTTAATCTCATTAAATTAATTCTAACACATATTAAATCATTTTATAAACCACTTTACACACAATGAAATAATATGCAAGTGTTTGCATGTCATGTTGCAATAACTATAAGTGGGTACTTTCTTAGATGACATGTTATAATTTATGAACATGTTATCATAATCATCACATGAAAATAAACAATAAATTTTTGACTGGGTCTTTTTGGATAATTAAAATTACAACCCATGAAAAAAATAAAAAAATTACAAAGGTCTTCTTGTAATTATGCATATTTCCCAGCTCCAATGTTGTAATCTTCATAGGATACTTTACTGTACAACAATCGTTGGGTTATCTTTTAAAACATTTGATAGGCCCAAGTTCTCAACTGGGCCAAGTAGTCTACTAGGTTACTATTTCACGTAAAGGACCTTTTGATATTGCACATGAATATGCTGTTTGTGAACATCAATCATGCATGCCCTTTTTTTTTGGTAAATTTGCTGCATGGTGCGCTGCTATTGGATGAAGCCTTTCCTAATTTACAGGTGACATGTTTGCCTTCCACATGCAGAAACGATTCACATCTCTATATATATATATATATATGCACATCAGGTGCATGTATTAATGCACGTCAGGTGCTTTTCTTTCTTCCCTTTTTTTTTAATAAGTAGCATGTGAAAAGTGGTCTGGTGCAATCATGAAGTTAATTGGGTGTTTAAAAAGATGGTAGGAACCAGTAGTGGAAACTACTTTTACTGTAGCATGCAAGAGTTTTATACTATAGCATATTTTTTTATTATTACTGTAGCATGTGAGAGTTTTATACTGTTTATAACTAAGATTGTAGTAAAAACTGAGTGGTTTTCACCACTATCAAACACCCCCTAAAGCTTTTATATGTATATATAGCCTTTGCATTATGTCATTCACGTGAAGCTTTAAAAACCTATTCCACTCTTTCTTCTTTTTTATTTTGACAATTTGTTGCCGTGAACACCTAGGTAACCACAGGAAAGTACAATGAAGGAAAAAATGACAAATTACAAAAAGTCTATGCCCTTATGAGCTTATACAGATTTGCTCTAATTAAACTTAGAATAAAATTACCAATTTAAAAGGACCATATAATTAATGACCAAAAATCCATTCATTAGATGAACAAAATAGTTGTAAAGATGTAAAGTGCCCACAAACATACATCAAAAACGTGATATTATAAACACATGTTAATTAAAATTATAGATGCTATAACCTGCTCTGATGCCATTTGTTGGAATAAAATACAAAACGTAGCAAAAGGAATGAATCGTTGACAAACAAAAATTTTTTGAAAACTTTGTTCATCAGGAATAACTATATAATTTTAATTAATAATAAAAAGCTTTGAGAATTTTTACCAGCCTTTTGAAGACTATCAGGGCATCCTAGCTTCCCTCTTTGACACCACAGTCTTCCAAGTTAGACCTTTACACCAATAGAAAGAAGAGTGGGCGTCAAACTATAAGAATAAATTAACCTCATACTTTTTTGAATCTGCTATATATTCAACACATATAATAGCAAACTTTTTTTTTTCAGAGAAGAGTTCTTAGTTTTTCTCTCTTAGTATTCTATAAAATTTACGTGAATGATAGATCTATTTGAGACAACTGTTATCTCTACCTTTTTATATCTGAGCAATTAGTTATTTTTCAATTAACTTCAAATTTAAAATAACCACCATATCAGATATATGGAAAATAGATATAGTCTACATTTCTTATCCTTTTGCTATTTTGAACACGAATCACCAAAAAGATTCTTTAAACTTTTATTTAGATATATATATATATATATATAATTGTTTTCGTACTTACGTTTACTCTTTTTTTTAAAAAAAACGAATCACTTTTAATATATATATATAATATATAAATGTTTACGTAAACATTTAAAACATAAACAAATTCAAAAAGTAATATATATATATATATATATGTGAATATATAATAAAATCTTATATATATATAAGATTTGGTTCAAAACATATATATATATATTTATATGTATAAAATCAAAAAATCAATTATATTTATTCAAAATTAGATTTTTTAAATTAATCAATTAATCATTTAATTTTGTGTCTAAATAGAAAAAGACAAAAAAGGTCCCACCACACATGTATCATACACAAAATTAAAATTATATTCAAACAATTTTATTATTCAAATATTATTAATTAATTAATTTAAAAACCATATTTAACTAATCTCATTAGTTAAATATAATTAATTAATTAATCAACTAATGCTTAGTTAAATTGTGACATATTTATCACAGAGAATATTTTTCTTTGTCATATTAATGATTCAAGTGTGAAGTAATTAATTTGAAATTCAATAATTTCAAATTAAATATGTATAATTCATTTTATGCATTAAATCCAATATAGAGTTATAGATTTGGCATTGGGGACCTATGGACCTATAACCAACGCTCCAATAAATTTGACAATTAATCAAACTCTTTAATTAATATGCTAAATTTATTAGTTTCAGTGTTACTCCACTAAAAACCTGAAACTAAACTCTTGAGATTATAGTAAAATTACTCGAAGAAAATTAATGAGTAGTCCATTGATATAATCATTACATATAAGTTAGTCCTCCATAAATAGTTCATAATAAGAGCTAGTTCAATTTTTATTTACCTTTCTTATTATATCTTTAACCTGGAGTTCCAAAAATTCTCTTATTATGAAGGAGCACTCTACTGTTCAAACTTCGAATTATCACTCAAGAGAACTATTTTATAACTTCCATAAGGAAGGAATGGATTCCATATTTGTATAATATTATTCCCAGTCATTTATTATATTATATTTTCAAGATGCTAAGTTATGATCTGTATTTAAAAAAATCTTACTATGCAAGTCAAAAAACATAATGCCATAAATAGGAGTCTAATAAATACTTAGGATTAAGACTGTCAAATATATGATCATCATAGTGATAAATTTGAGTACTCTATTTACAACGGATGATTATGAGAGATTTATAATTTATCTTGTCATGTCCTATATAATCTCATTATATAAAGTACCTCTAATCCAATGTCGCTACATTAATAGTCCGGATAAGACTTTTTTATTCTAAATGAGATTGGATCGTACTTGTAATATTTAATTAAAGATCCTAAACTTTAATTAATTATTACGGACTATTTAGATTATTATCTATAAATTTTATCCCTAAGCATATAATACTTATATGCTAAATTTATAGTCACATAAATAATCATAGAATTTTCTTGATGCTTATAAATGTATTCATAATACATATAAGCAACCAAATAATTATAAATGTCACTTTATTTATTTATTAACAATATGTATAATATCACAACTTTTAAGGCCTCAAACCCAACAAATGTACCGTCGTTACAAACTGGACATGCATTATACCCTATCGTACTCAATCCAGACAAGTTAGCGTGTGCGGGGAAATCATTTATTGTCTATAAAAGAGCAGCACTCATACAGTACAACATACCATCAACTGCATCTTTTGTCATTACTCCTTTTTCTCATAATTCCCTTAAGTTGTCTACGAACTGACTTAATAACACGTCTATGTCTTTCCCTAGAGCAATAGGTCCAGGAATTAGTTAAAGCCATAATATGACAAGGCACATACTATAAGAATTGCTCATATTTCCAAAAGGATTGAACCCATCGGATGCCAAACCCAATCTTACATTCCTAGGCTCCTTAGCAAAATCTGGATATGTTTATATCAAAATGGTTCCATGCCTCAGCATCTGCAGTATGACGCAAAATCCAATCAGTCTTAGGATGATTGACATCATTCCATCTCATGTCCATAGCGGCATGCCGTGAACTATACAACCGTGTCAGCCTAGGTATGATTGGAAAATATCACAACACTTTATGTGCAACCTTTGTTCCTGTCACGCCCCGGAGTATGGGAGGTGACGTGGCAGAATATTTAGATTAATTAAAAGAGAATTTAATTAAAAATCGAGAGTTTGAGAATCAAATTAAATAAAAAATTAAGAAGATTTTCCACCACATTTTATAAAAGAATTTATAAATATTAAACAAATAATAATATTAAATAAAAATCACGAGTAGGGGTTCCACAACCCACAACTTGTGCACACACATGGTTCTGACAATATCATAAATACAATTACAGTCCGAGTACAAATAAAGTTAAGTCTTACATGCCTTGATTAATGATACAGAATGTAAATAAATTCTCCTATTGCTCCTGAGTTCGGTCCGAAGAATCTTCTCCAAACCTAAATGGGAAACCACCTAGAAGGGGGGAATTTAAAACAGATAAAACGTGAGCGAAAGGCTCAGTAGGACTATGTTTTATAAATAATTTAATTTGAAGAAACAGTTCATTGTTAGGAGTACTCAAAAGAAAACTTAAATAAATAAATAAATAATTTGAGTAGAGCCGTTCTGACACAGAACAGTCTACTCGTACAATCAAAAACATCATTTTTCTTTTACCTAGGCAAACCATGATATCACCACCGTAGTGGCCCAGCTGGGTTTCGGGACCTGCCCCCAAGGTCGATCGCTACACGACCCGATCTCTGATATGGCATCATGCCCATGTGTTTATTATCATTATCATTCAAAACCCAATTACCGAGTGTTGTCAATTACATTTATTATGAAATTCATTTCAGATCACGGTATATTAAAATATAACCGATAAAACCATTTTCAAACAACCGTTGAAAACATTTGATAGAAATCCTTTTCAAAGCTAAATCATTTCAAAACCAGGCTACCAAAGAAATAGGATAGAATTCCTACCTCAATACTCGTGCCGGTACCCCACACCGCAATCCCGGTACGCTATACGTTAGCTCCACGGAACCACGAATGATCCTAGATACAAACTAAATCGATCAATATCTAGTTCGAGACATTCTATGTTACTAAATCATTTCATGATGTCCTAGTGTGCCATTTGTACCTTTAAAATCATCCTATAAGGTTGGGATTTAAATCAGGGTTCAAAACAGTGAAAACGGGTAAAAATCACAAAATTTTCCATGTCTCGGTCGGCCTGCCGGACGCCCTGCTTCGGCCTGTCGAACTGCACAGTTCGGCCTGCCGGAAGCAAGGTTCGGCCTGCCGAACATTTCCCCAGATTCGGCCTGCCGATCGAAAGAACACCGGCCTACCGATCATCACTCCGGCCTGCCGAACATGAACTTCGGCCTGCCGAACTGGGAAAACCCAGAAATCCCAGCCATGGGTTTCTCGATCCCCAAAATCCAAATCTTGTTTCCAACCTGTTTTTCTCAAATCTCAGGCATGAAAAACAATTATAGTTGATAGAAAAACATTCTAAAACATGTTTGGACTCATTTAAACAAGATTTAAACTCAAAATCCTCAAAAATCCAAAAATGAGAAAATGAGGGGAAAAATGAAAAATCTTGAATTCAATCCGTTTTTCTTCAATCTAAGCTTAGATTCTAGTTGTTCTAAGTTCATCTAACTCAAATCCAAGGTTTTCTAAGCTTAAACAAACCTAGATTTCAAAAACACACAAAATTGAAAATTTTGTAAAAAGTTTAGAAATTTCGAATCTAACCTCGAATCGAAGCTTCAATCCACGTTCTCGGTTGCCGAATCACGTCCCCGAGCTTCCTCCTTGCTGTCCCGAAGCTTGGATTCGAATTTGTTTTAAAAATTTTTGAGAGAGATTGAGAGAGAGGGAGCTGCCGAGAGAGAGAGAGAAGAGAGAGAGAGTGAAACGTGAGAGTGAGGAGAGAGAGAGAAGAGGGAAATAAATAGAGAAAATCGGTGGGCAGTTTTACTATGCGAAAACCATGTGCCGCCCACGGTTTTGCAAAACAGAGTATTTTTAACATTTTACAAATTATTGTGTTTTAAAACTCAAAACATCATTTTAAATCAATAAGAAATCATTTGAATGCATCAATTTTAACAAAACAACCAAAAACTCAAAATCCAACCAAATAATCTAATTAAAGTTAAAACTTTAATTATGGCACACTAATTCATCATTTACATTACATTAACATTAAATAAATTTTGGGACGTTACAGCTCTCCACTCCTAAAAGAAATTTCGTCCTCGAAATTTACGACTCACTTCAAAAACAAAACAAATGCGGATACAATTCCCGCATACTCGACTCTAATTCCCAAGTGGCTTCATCAACCCCGTGATGCTGCCACACGACCTTTACCAACGGTATCTCACGACGACGCAAGCTAATCACTTTCTGGTCGATAATCTGAATCGGCACTTCTTCGTACGTCGTATCCTCCTGAACCTGTACATCGCGAAACGAAACTATCTTATCCTGCCCAGGTGGACATTTCCTAAGCATCGACACATGAAACACATCGTGCACATGAGAAAGTTCAGGCGGAAAATTAAGCCGATAAGCGACCGCACCAACACGCTGAGTGATCTCGAACGGCCTAATATACCTCGGTGCGAGCTTCCCACTCACTCCGAACCGCATAGTTCCCTTACGAGGCGACACCCTCAAGAGAACAAAATCTCCAACCGCGAACTCTAAGGGTCTACGTCTCCTATCCACGTAGCTCTTCTGCCGACTCTGAGCTACCCTCAATCGATCTCGAATCACCGCGACTTTCTCGTTGCTATCATGAATCTCTTCCGGCCCAAGAATAACTCTATCTTCCGGCTCAGCCCAACACACAGGTGACCGACACGGTCGCCCATACAATGCCTCAAATGGTGCCATGCCGATACTCGCCTGATAACTATTGTTGTACGCGAACTCCGCCAAATGCAAACATTGCTTCCAATTCCCGCCGAAGTCCAACGCACAAGCACGCAACATATCCTCGAGAACCTGGATAACCCGCTCAAACTGTCCATCAGTCTGAGGATGAAACGCCGTACTGAAGTTCAAATCCGTACCCAAAGCCTCCTGAAAACTCCTCCAGTACTTAGCATTAAACCTGGTGTCTCGATCAGAGGTGATGGACAAAGGAACTCCATGCAACCTCACAATGTTCTGCATATACAACTCCCCGAGAATCTTCCTGGAACACGTCGACCTAAACGGAATGAAATGCACCGATTTCATCAACCTATCGACCACAACCCAAACTGCATCGTGCCGCTGCTCCGTCCTCGGCAAACCTGTGAGGAAATCCATCGTCACATGTTCCGATTTCCACCCTGGAATAGGAAGCGGTTGAAGCTGACCTGCAGGCTTCTGGTGCTCAGCTTTCACCTGGAGACACGTCGAACACTTGGCCACGTACTCGCGAACATCTTTCTTCATGCCTCTCCACCAATACTGCCTCTTCAAATCACGATACATCTTGGTGCTCCCCGGATGAATAGCAAACTGAGACCTATGAGCTTCGTCTAGAACGGCTTTCGTCACCTCGGTGATAACTGGAACTGCAAGACGCTCTCGAAAGTACAACGATCCATCTGCATGTACGCTCCATTCTTCAAACTGCTTCCCGTTCTGAATCAGCGACCAAATCCCCTGCAAATGCTGATCCTGCCACTGATTTTGCTTCACCATCCGAACAAGAGCTGGAGTCGCTTCCACGTGATATAACGAAACTCGATCACCATCTTCATGATACAGTAGCCGATACTCACTCACTGTTACATCCCTGCTCCAGTCCTCAAAAATCAAATAAGCGAGAATCCCTGAAGACTTCCTGCTAAGCGCGTCGCGACCACATTAGCTTTTCCGGGATGATACTGCAACGCGAAATCATAATCCTCCATGTACTCCACCCATCTGCGCTGCCTCAAGTTGAGATCCCTCTGAGTGAACAAATACCTCAAACTCTTGTGATCGGAGAAGACCTGAAACGATGCTCCATACAAGTAACATCTCCAAATCTTCAGCGCGTAGATCACCGCTGCAAGCTCTAAATCGTGAGTAGGATAATTCCGCTCGTGAGGTCGTAGCTGTCTCGATCCGTATGCAACTACACGTCCATGCTGCATCAACACGCATCCAAGTCCGCGCCCTGAAGCATCAGCATAAACCTCATACGACTCATCACTGCTAGGAATAATCAACACTGGAGCTGAAGTCAACCGGTTCTTCAATTCCTGAAAAGCAGACTCATAGTCTTCATCCCACTCAAACCTAAAATTTTTCTTCATCAATCTCGTCAATGGAGCTGCAATCTTCGAAAAATCCTTTACAAATTTCCTGTCATATCCAGCAAGACCTAAGAAGCTGCGAATCTCCGCTACATTCCTTGGTCGTTCCCACTTCAATATAGCTTCAATCTTGGATGGATCCACTGAAATACCATGCTCCGAAATGACATGACCCAAAAACTTGACCTCGGTCAACCAAAACTCACACTTTTCCCTCTTAGCATACAATTGGTGCTCCCGCAGAGTCTGAAGCACGATCCGAAGATGCTGCTCATGCTCCTCCCAAGTCTTAGAATACACAAGAATATCATCGATGAACACTATCACGAACTGATCTAGATACGGCCTAAATATCCTGTTCATCAGATCCATAAAAGCTGCCGAAGCATTTGTCAACCCAAAAGACATAACCAGAAACTCGAAGTGCCCATACCGAGTCCTAAATGCTGTCTTGGGAACATCCTCTTCCTTGATCCTGAGCTGATGATAACCTAAACGCAAATCAATCTTCGAGAAGTATTGCGAACCTCCCAACTGATCAAATAGCTCATCAATCCTAGGCAAGGGATACTTGTTCTTCACCGTAACACGATTCAGCTGTCGATAATCCACACATAACCTGAGAGTCCCATTGTGCTTCTTAGCAAACAAAACAGGTGCTCCCCACGGAGATGTGCTATTCCAAATATATCCTTTATCAGCAAGTTCCTGAAGTTGCTTCCTCAATTCCTTCATTTCTGTCGGCGCCATCCGATAAGGTGCCATAGAAATCGGTGATGTCCCTGGAAACAACTCGATACCAAACTCAATCTCCCGATGCGGTGGTAACTCTGGCAACTCGTCGGGGAAAACATCCTCGAACTCATCAACCACCAGAATCGCTGCACTACCCCTCGAAACATAGGGCTCGCAATCTAGATTGGCAAGAAAAGCAAAACAATCTAGATTTCTTCGCCCTCCTAGACACGACTTTATAAGGCACTCACTCATTAACCAATCACCACCACCCTGGTAAGTGATTACCGTCCCCCTATCAGACACTAGGGTCACTTTTCTAAGTTGGCAGTCCACGACTGCACTATATCTGGACAACCAGTCCATCCCTAAAATCACATCATAGGAACTCATGGGGAGTATAATCAAATCACTTTTCAAAATCTCATCCCCAATCTTTATTTTACAGGATTTACACACACAATTTACACACACCCGCCCCACGGGAGAAGTTATGACTAGGGGTTCGTTAAACTCTTCTACCTCTAATCCCAAGGCATGTACAAAAGAACTCGAAATGAGATAATGAGAGGCACCGGTATCAAATAAAACACGAGCTAAGGATCTAGAAACCAAGATCATACCATCGACAACCGCGTTACCAGTCTGAGAATCTGACCCTCCAGATGCCATTGCATGAACCTGTACTGGCGCCTTTCCTTTTCCTCTACCGACATTACTGGGTCCTGGATTACTCGACCGATGCTGCTGAGATGGAGACGACTGCACACTACCTGTACTCGGCGCTCTATACTGAGGAACACTACGCTGAAAATACTGCGGCTGTTGCCCCCGTGCCGGATATGAGAATTGCTGAGGAGAAAACTACGGATACTACAACTGCGGGTACTGCGGAGGCAGAGGTAGGGTCTGAGGCTGAGGCTGAGATGAATGACTGGCATCCTCCCCGGTCTGCGATCCAAGACGAGCACTCCTGATCGGGCAATTCCTCTTGATATGTCCGGGCTGCTGACAGAAATGACAATGAAAGCTGTAGGGGTTGCTGCGCCCGCTGCCAGACGAACTGCTACTGCCACTGGTCGCACCGCCTTGCTTGCCTTTCCCCGGAGCTGGACGACTACTAATGCTCTTCCTGCCACTCCTCTGCAGTCCTCCTGAAGCCTTGGCTCGGTCCTCACAATACTGCACGTAATCATTCTCCACGGAGATCGCCGACGACACAAGCTCTCCGAAACCCCTAAGCCGTAGAGCAACCAACTGCCGCCGAATAGGAGCCTTGAGTCCTTCCTGGAACTTGATGCATTTCTCGCGCTCCGATGCCACAGCTGATGGAGCAAACCTAGCCAACTCGTTAAACTTTGCCTCATACTCCCGAACTGAAAGATCACCCTGCTGCAATCTATAAAACTCAGCTGCCTTATGATCTCTATATCCCTGCGGAAAATACCGATCATAGAACAGCTCCTCGAACTTGTCCCAACCGATATCGCCACCGCGCTCCAGACGCTTAGTTTGTTTCCACCAGGTGTTGGCGCCACCCTCGAGCTTATACGCCGCAAACTCCACACGATACTCCTCAGGCACACCAAGGGTATCCAGATGCTTCAAGATCGAATCCAACCAATATTCTGCTAACTGCGGATCCCCATTGCCATCAAAAGTCAGAATAGACGCCCGCCGGAATTCCTTAAAGAAAGCATGCCGACTACCAACACTGGAGTCTTCCGGTCTAGCCCTGGTTGCCATCTGCCGGAAAGCCGCAAACATAGACCTCATCATGCTCTCATCATTCCCAAACTCGGCGTCAGCAGTCGAACGACGTCTAGGTGCCATTCTCTCACTTCTGAAAACAAAATTGGACTGTCAGAGGTATTTCATTGTCAAACCTATGTGTACACAATTCCCAAGGTTCATAACCTTGAGCTCTGATACCATTCTGTCACGCCCCGGAGTACGGGAGGTGACGTGGCAGAATATTTAGATTAATTAAAATAGAATTTAATTAAAAATTGAGAGTTTGAGAATCAAATTAAATAAAAAAATTAAGAAGATTTTCCACCACATTTTATAAAAGAATTTATAAATATTAAACAAATAATAATATTAAATAAAAATCACGAGTAGGGGTTCCACAACCCACAACTTGTGCACACACATGGTTCTGACAATATTATAAATACAATTACAGTCTGAGTGCAAATAAAGTTAAGTCTTACATGCCTTGATTAATGATACAGAATGTAAATAAATTCTCCTATTGCTCCTGAGTTCGGTCCGAAGAATCTTCTCCAAACTTAAATGGGAAACCACCTAGAAGGGGGGAATTTAAAACAGATAAAACGTGAGCGAAAGGCTCAGTAGGACTATGTTTTATAAATAATTTAATTTGAAGAAACAGTTCATTGTTAGGAGTACTCAAAAGAAAACTTAAATAAATAAATAAATAATTTGAGTAGAGCCGTTCTGACACAGAACAGTCTACTCGTACAATCAAAAACACCATTTTTCTTTTACCTAGGCAAACCATGATATCACCACCGTAGTGGCCCAGCTGGGTTTCGGGACCTGCCCCCAAGATCGATCGCTACACGACCCGATCTCTGATATGGCATCATGCCCATGTGTTTATTATCATTATCATTCAAAACCCAATTACCGAGTGTTGTCAATTACATTTATTATGAAATTCATTTCAGATCACGGTATATTAAAATATAACCGATAAAACCATTTTCAAACAACCGTTGAAAACATTTGATAGAAATCCTTTTCAAAGCCAAATCATTTCAAAACCAGGCTACCAAAGAAATAGGATAGAATTCCTACCTCAATACTCGTGCCGGTACCCCACACCGCAATCCCGGTACGCTATACGTTAGCTCCACGGAACCACGAACGATCCTAGATACAAACTAAATCGATCAATATCTAGTTCGAGACATTCTATGTTACTAAATCATTTCATGATGTCCTAGTGTGCCATTTGTACCTTTAAAATCATCCTATAAGGTTGGGATTTAAATCAGGGTTCAAAACAGTGAAAACGGGTAAAAATCACAAAATTTTCCATGCCTCGGTCGGCCTGCCGGACGCCCTGCTTCGGCCTGCCGAACTGCACAGTTCGGCCTGCCGGAAGCAAGGTTCGGCCTGCCGAACATTTCCCCAGATTCGGCCTGCCGGTCGAAAGAACACCGGCCTGCCGATCATCACTCCGGCCTGCCGAACATGAACTTCGGCCTGCCGAACTGGGAAAACCCAGAAATCCCAGCCACGGGTTTCTCGATCCCCAAAATCCAAATCTTGTTTCCAACCTGTTTTTCTCAAATCCCAGGCATGAAAAACAATTATAGTTGATAGAAAAACATTCTAAAACATGTTTGGACTCATTTAAACAAGATTTAAACTCAAAATCCTCAAAAATCCGAAAATGAGAAAATGAGGGGAAAAATGAAAAATCTTGAATTCAATCCGTTTTTCTTCGATCTAAGCTTAGATTCTAGTTGTTCTAAGTTCATCTAACTCAAATCCAAGGTTTTCTAAGCTTAAACAAACCTAGATTTAAAAAACACACAAAATTGAAAATTTTGTAAAAAGTTTAGAAATTTCGAATCTAACCTCGAATCGAAGCTTCAATCCGCGTTCTCGGTTGCCGAATCACGTCCCCGAGCTTCCTCCTTGCTGTCCCGAAGCTTGGATTCGAATTTGTTTTAAAAATTTTTGAGAGAGATTGAGAGAGAGGGAGCTGCCGAGAGAGAGAGAGAAGAGAGAGAGAGTGAAACGTGAGAGTGAGGAGAGAGAGAGAAGAGGGAAATAAATAGAGAAAATCGGTGGGCGGTTTTACTGTGCGAAAACCATGTGCCGCCCACGGTTTTGCAAAACAGAGTATTTTTAACATTTTACAAATTATTGTGTTTTAAAACTCAAAACATCATTTTAAATCAATAAGAAATCATTTGAATGCATCAATTTTAACAAAACAACCAAAAACTCAAAATCCAACCAAATAATCTAATTAAAGTTAAAACTTTAATTATGGCACACTAATTCATCATTTACATTACATTAACATTAAATAAATTTCGGGACGTTACAGTTCCCTTTGCTTCCTTGTCCACCCATCGAACTTTCACAGCAAATTGGACACTCTGATAGGTTAGCATTCTCTTTCCAAAAAGGAGCACAATCATATTTGCAAACATCTATCTCATACCCTAATCCCAATGCACATAACTGTGATTTTGCCTCGTAGCAAGACTTGCGTAATTTTACCCCTTTAGGAAATGCCTCATTCAACAAATTCATCAACATATCAAAAAATTTGTTAGTACACTTATTCAACACGTTAAGATGCATTAACTTAACCAAGAAGGTTAATGCGGAGAAAGCTTCACAACCAGGATATAACTCCTTATTTAGATCAACATACATCTGGTCAAATTGTACATCCCCTCCACCAACATTCTCAAAGGAATCTGTTGGTTTAAAAACATTGTTCTTCTAAAGAATGTCATTTAAGTAATCAAACATCTCTTCCTCCCTAACATTCATGCTTATTTGCTTTACAGCAACTGTTGTAATCTGAGCAGGATAAGTTTCACCATGAAAAATTCAAGTCCTATATGACCTTTGAAAACCCTTTTGAACTAGATGTGTGACTCATCTGTATCCAATGTTTGACCATAGCTATTCATGCAATGCCTACAAGGACATCTAACTTTTCCTTCATCATCAACATAATTTTGGGCTCTTTCAAGAAATGTTGCAACCCCATTCATGTACTCACCGAACAGACTATTTGACAACATAATCCAGCTTTTGTCAATTGACATGTTTCTTAAGCACTAAAACTTTTGAAATTACGACAACAAATAACTTTTTATTAAAACTAGAATATTGACTTAACATAAATAAGGCAATTCACATCATATGAATAAAAGCTAGACAATTAACTCAACATAAATACAATAAGCGCATCATATATACCACCTTTGTTATTCACAGAAATCACACAAAACTAATATGATCAACTCTAAATATATTAGTGATTGTTGATTATGATTTAAATTCAGACAATGATAAATTAAAGAATGAATTATCAACCTCTAGAACCTTCCCTCTTAATTTCTATTCTATCTCTTTTCTCTCTTATTCTTCCTCTGTTTCTTAAAATTCCCTTTCTCAAAATACCGAAATTACTGTGTCAGCTCCCCGGTGCATAATAGTAGCAAAGAAGAACAAAGGGGGAAAAAAAGCATGTAAAGCATTACTTCATAACGAATAAGAATTGAGAAACAAACAGAATTCTTTTTTCTAGTTGCAAAACGGACAAAATTCTTGATCACAACATCCAAACATATGGAGTTTTCTATAGCCATAATTAGCATGCAAGTACTTAAAAAAATAATTCACCCATACTATTCTAAGTTTGAGCATATTCGGTAAAAACAACTCATATAATTCAATCTAGACATCCGTAAGTTGTAGAGAAAAAATAAAAATGAAAAAAAAAACAGAACAAAAAAAAACTTAAAATTGATCCACTACATGCAAAGAAAAAAGTTTATTAAGGAAAAAAACTCATTCCCGTCTCCACATTTTTTTTTTTTAATTTCTTTCCTAACTCTGAGTGCAAGATAATATATACGCAGAGGATTAAAAAAAAAACGAAGAGAGAGAGAGAGAGAGAGGAAGGCAAAAAAACGATGGGGCACAGAGAAACTAAGAACCTATAGAATCGTTGTGTCAAAAACTAACATGCATTGACGAAAAAGAAAAACATAGAATCGTTCACTTGACCCAAAAATGGAGATGCCCAAAACATGAGAATGATTCTCCATTCGGTAGATTGAAGTGTTATTTTAATTTTATTTATTATTATTTATTTAGTTTTTAAATGATAATAATAAATAAAATAAATTAAAATGATGTCTCTATTTTTAAGGAATCTCAACCAATTGGTATTCAGAACTCTTATAACATTTCAAAATAAAAAAATGGCCCTTTTGAGATTGATGGTAACATACACCTTAGTGTGAGTGTTGATCTCGCGTCTGTTAACGCACTCTAAAATAACCCCAAGTATAAGTTTAAAAATATGAGGATTAATATTTATTATTTACAGAATATATTTACAATATTTACATACTCTTACAGTATTTTTCATTTTCAAATTTAGACTATTTGGAGCTTTAATGAAGGGAAATATACACAATTTAAAATAACTTAAGTAGAGTAACGACAATAACAACAATTTAAAGAAGTAAAACAACAATAATAACAGAGCTGAAGTTTAAAGGTTCCATTCTAGCAAATATCTTAAATATATTTTAGTTTTTCTATTTATTTATTAGCTGGTTTAAGAATACACTATGCCGTCCTATGTCTACAATAAATCAAGAATTACCAAGCATTTATTGTATCATTCCATGTCATAATGCAGCAAAAACACAACTTAATAAATGGGCAGTATTTCAACATAACTTAACTAAAATAACAACCAAGAGAATAGGTTAAGCATTTACCGAGCTATTCTCTATCTATGACTAATCAAGGTCCTCTTAAGCATTATCCGTGCTTGTCTATATCGTCGATAAATCAAAACCATAATTTTGGTAGAGTTTTAGAAGTAAATGTTAAAATCTTAAGTTTTTTAAGAAAATAATTTGACATTATGACTGCTTAGAAAACTATGAAAAACCAAAAATATTTAAGGTAATTTTGTCAAAATTTTCCTCTGTCACCTCAACTAAATAGAAAATTTAAAAAGACATAATTAATAAAATACTATTGATTTTATTAAACATAATTTTTATAACATGAACTGAAAATATTATACAAAAAACGAATTAAAAACTGAAATAAAAAATATTATACAAGAAACCAATTAAAAACTGAAATAAAAACTAAACTATTTAAGCAGTAGTAATTATATACTACGAGAGAAGGGCTTGCTTTGGCCGAGGCCTTAGCCTTGGTATTTATAGACATTGAAAAGTTATTATTTATTCATTTTTTTTAATTATTCTTTACTGTAGAAATTTTGAAAAACTCGGACAATAATGATCCGATCTTGTCCTCCTTTTTATTCGCGCTAGGCCTTCATCACTGTTTGAGATTCTCGTTGAGATTCTCTACTTGTCACCAGTTCGACGCACTAAAACGGACATGATCTAGGCCTTCAAATGTGAGATCCAACAGTCAAGACGTGGAGGAAAATGGGCCCAAAATGGGACCAGTGGGGCCAAGAATTCAGGCCGTTATATTAGTCTTGTAAGCGGATCGCACGGATGGAATAATGGCTGCAGTTGGAAATGAACGCACAAGATTGGACATAGCCTGAGATTCGCGGGGCCCACCTGACACCCGTCAGTGTTGACGCACGTTGCACAGTTGATGCGTGACTGGCGTAGGTCTGACAGCAGCTAAGATCAAACAGACAACATTACTTCGACGGCTAATCCAAGGGCTTAAAACTCGCCACGTGGCTTCTTCTAGATAAACTTGAATTTTTAATTGGTTTTTGAGGTATTTGATGTGCGATTTTTGCTCGTTTTGGTGTCATTTTGCTCTGTTTTTATGTCAGATTTTAAATTTAAAATAAAATAAACAAACTAAAATTAATTATTTTACAAACATATTATTTAAATTATTAAAAATATTTATTTTACATTAAAACACACAAAATTAATTACAAACTTTTAAAATTTTTAGTTTTTTTTTTCGGTTTAGCACATGCATAATTTTTAAGACTTGAAAATATTTTTAAAAATTACTAAAAGTATAATAGAATATATTTACAAACTTAAAACACACTATCAAATACTTTAAGACTCAAAATAAAATAATCGCTTATTATTTTCATGATTTTGACTATTTACAACCGAAACGCGCGGTTAACACTCTAAAACGATTCTAAAAATTACTAAAAATATTATTAAACATAAAAATACAATAAAAACACATTTTTAAACACATTTTCATACTAAGACACTAAAACACTGTTTATCACTAAATTGCTATAATTAAAGAGTTTTATGAGAAACATTAATGCAAAATGATTGATTTCAACGTTAAGAAAAGTGCATTTTCTAAGTCTCATCACACCCCCCAACTAACTTATTGCTAGTCCCTAGCAATTAAAGCGATAAAATTTAAAACAAATAAAAGGTTTTGATTTTTGAAAAGCTGGTGATTCCTCGCTGATTTTCCTCAAGGATTATCTTATTTTCATGCCTCAAAGTTAAAATGTAAATATTAATTAAGTTATGATTCATTTATAGAATATGTCAAATATTTAAGATGAATTTTCCCATGTGTGTGAATTTCTATTACTAATCAATGCATATTAACCAAATAAATTTACATTAATATAACCTAATTTATTTAGACAAACTCTTATAAATTTGTTTGTTTTTCACCCCTCTCTCCACTAATGTAGAATAAGACCTTGTTAAAGACCTTTAGGACTTTATTCAGCTTATAATGTAAGCCTTAGGTCAAAGGTAGGATGGAAGATATATTTGAGGCTCAGTTCACCCATAAGACAATTACAAAAATCTGGAACCTTTAAAATGTACAATCTAATTTCCAAAGTTTACAATCCCGAACTCGAAATGAAATTTCCTTTGTCAACTACCTTTTATTTAACTTTCTTTTTTTTTCTTCTTTTTTTTTTTACTGAAATACAAAATAACTGAAGGTTTACAACATAACAAACTTAAAAAATAAATAAAATTACATATTTTACAAATGTAATAGATATTGTTAACCCATCCCAACCTCCCATAATATTGGCTTAAACCCAATTACACTTGAAAAAACAAATGCCTTATGAGTGAAAGGTAAAAGAAAAGAATTATGAATTTATTAAAAAGGCTAGGCTAAATATGTGGGTAACAAAGAAAAATTAGAAATATTAAGCTCAACAGGGTAAGTAAGGATATAGAATATATTTAGTAAGCTTGAAAGGCTCAAACATTCCAAAGATGCCCTAAATTATATCTATAACTTAGTGTTATCTAGGATTTTACCTCAAGAGGGATTTAAACAAGTTATAAGATTTTATAAAAATAAACCAAATTATACTAACACAAACAGTCTCTAAATTAATATAACAAATCACAGTGCAAGATTAAGTGTTCAAATTTTGGGAAATTTTCAACCTAAATATGAGGCAAACTAAAGAAACTGACATAAACTTAAATAATATTTAAAATTTACCTTAAGTCATGAAAATGCTATAATCTTGATATCGTCATTGGATAGGAGACAAATCACCGAAAAAAATATTTTTAGATTTTTGATTTTTTTTATTTTTTTTTAATTTTTGTAGTTTTATTTTAACAATCAGATGCAATGCAAACACACAATTTTTACAATCACGTAGAATACGTTTCAAGAATGCTAGTTACTCTATTACGCAGCTATTTCTACCAAGGTGAAGATGTGTTTCAAGAATATTAAGGACCCGTTTGGTTCGAGTATTTGAATGAAGATTTAAATTTTTGTGAGAGAAAATACTGTAGCAAAATGATTCAAACCGTGATTCGAGTATCAAAAGTATTCCAACCAAACAAGCCCTAAGTATTCCTTACCTCAGCCTTCTTCAAACTTGCATGCTACAAAAGAAAGATGTAAAGATGAGAATTTACAAACACAAAGGACTTCGTTTCGGACCATTATCAAGATGCGTTTTAAGACAAATCCTTTACTCAGCCATTTTGACCTAGGAACACATGAATCGTAAAATTTTACAAATAGCATACCTTTTTTATTTTCAAAGTTTTTTTTTACTTGTTTTTTAAAATAGTACCATATTCAATCACAAAAACATTGACATAACCTTCTCTCCCCAACCTAAATTGAACACTGTTCCCAACAGGTTTAGAATGTACTCCTAACAATTTCCAGCTAGCAATGGCAAAAAGTTATTCTAGAGTTCCCAAACCTCCGGGTAAAGCAATGAAAGCATCAGAAGCAAACTCCATGTTTCTTATTCGCTCAGGGATACCTACGACTATTTTTTCAACACCAATGGTAGGACCACATAAACGACTTTGAGCAAAGACACCTGGAATAATACCTAAAGCTCCAGTACCTCCAAAATGACTTCTAATAGCAATAGTACCCATTAGACCTAGACTACCTCCTCCATATACAAGATTTATCTTTTTCTTAGCCAAGACAAAACCTAAATGAAATGGAGCTTCTATGTAATCAATACCTCTTCCTAATTTAGAACCACAAAACACACAAATATTGTTGAACTTTAAAGATAACTGAGACGAGGACTCCATAATAATTACTAAGACTAAGACTCTTTTTTTTTTAAAGACTGACTCTATCTTACAAATCCGCTCTGAGAAAAACTTAAGAACTAAAGGGATTTTATACACCCCTAAGGAGAACATTGGGTAAAATTAGGTAAAAATAGCTATGATAACAGGTAAGGATAGATAGATAAATGTGACACAACTATAGAACTTTTTGAAAATTTTTACCCAACAAAACTATTTAACTTTTGACAAACAAGACAATATTGTACAACTTTTGACAAATGGGACTAAATTTTAAAAATCGAAGCAAAGTTTATCTTACACGACACACAAAATACCTACCAAAGAAAATTATTCATCTGACAAAAGAAGAAAAGTCAAAATATTATTACTAAAAGATAAACAATATAATCACAATTATTAAACAACTATTGTATAAATCACACAAAAATGAAAAATCTTTTTGTTGATGAAATTATATTCGAGAATGACTTGAAGAAAACTTATGTTCATCAAAACGCATTTCCAGAAATTCTATTACTCAACCATTCTGATGATTTTTCATTAAAACCATGATCATACCTCGAATAAATTTTCAACATATTTTTTAATTTTTTTATGATTTTTTAAGAGGTAGACACACAAAGAAACAAAGAAAAATACTTTACAAATCTTGTTCTAAAGTAGAAGTAGAAGGATCTTGAATATGCTTTCCATCTAACATTCGCGCAAACTAAATAGTTAGGTCTTTTAGTGTCAGATTCTCAAGACGTTTGTTTTCTGCATGAAATTGAGGCCAGAGTTGTTTCATAGCCCCCCAAACGTATCCACTTGGATGACACTCAAGAGAAACTCAAAGATCTTCTAAATTCTCATTCCTAAGACCATTTTTACATAATTGAATTTTATCTTCTCTAATTCTAGATACGAGACTAGGCGAGGGACATTTTCTAGAACAAGTTTGACGAGAACATTTATGACATTTTGATTCCATACGACGAGCTCTTCTTTTTCTAGTACACAGACTTATACCCATACCAGGCAAACCTATATTATTTCTATGTACATCTTAATATCAATAGGAAGTTTAAAACATGAAAGTACCCAAAGACGAGTGACTCTAGTTTTGTATTTCTTTTTTATTTCTCTTTAAGAAAGTGAAGGGAAATATTTCTTTCAGTGCTCATATTTCAGATCTATGATTAAGAAATTGAGATTCTTGAGAGTGAATTGAAAGCTTCAAGAGAGAGCTTGAGAGAGAATTAGGGAGATTTTTATGGAAGCAAAAGAAAAGGAAAATGACGATTTTTTGGAAAAAAGTGTTTGAAAGATCGAAGAACTTTGAGAGATTTTTGGGAGATTTAGAGAGAAAACAGAGAGAATTTGAGAGTTAGAGAGAAAACGAGAAATTTAGAGAGGGAAAGAACAAAGATTTTTAAGCTTAAATGCACAATAACAGATTTTATTAATAAGGGGTGGATTATTGTTTAGACACAGGGAAGACTGTACAAACGCATGCGACACAATACACATCAATGATGGACTAAACTAAAATGGGTTAAAAGAAAAGTAACCTAACCGATTACTAAGAAATAAAAATATTTTTATGTTTTCAAATTTTTAAATTTTTTACCTTTTTTTCAATTATTTACAAAAGTTTAAGATTCAAAAAAATTCATTGAAAATCATTTCATTAAAATGCGTTTCTAGAGGCCGATGATACAAAAATATCGACTAATCCTGTTGATTATAACCTCCATAATTTCTGCCATTTTAATGAATTTTTGAAATTATTTTTTTGATTTTTAGGAAAAAAAAAGAAAGTAAAGATAAACATACAAAAACAAAAACATAAAATAATACAAACATTAATCTATAACTATGATTTCAGTTTCAGAATCAGAATCAAAATCGTCAATGTTGATGACTAATGGAAGAGTTGCTCTGAACCTTCCCAAAAGATAGCACTCTCAAAAAGTTAAGTTGCCAGCTGCTGTAAAGAACCTTTGCTGAAATTCTTCTTCATCCATGAGATCATACATAAGATCATCCTTAGTGTCACCCATCACCTCATCCTCGGGTTCTTCTTCAAAAACTTCATTTTCACATTCAGGTTCAAAACTTGAATTTTCAGCTTTTCAAGAGGTTGGTCAACAAAAACATTCATAGGATGGTTATCAACTTTGGGTGGAACATTCAGATCAAATGAATTAGCAAAATCAGGTAAAAGGTCAACAAACGTTCTAGAAGTACTGCTTTCAACAAAGTTCACTTCACAGTTTCCAGATTGTGATTGTGCCATGTTAAAAGCATTGAATTCTGAAGTCATATTCCCAAAAGACAATTTTAGTATTCCATTTCTAGAATTAATTAAAGCATTAGAAGTTGCAAGAAATTGACGAACTAAAATAACAGGAATTTGAAAATTTGCAACAGGTTGTGTATCCAAAACAATAAAATCTATTAGGTAGTAAAACTTATCAATTTGGACTAACACATCCTCAACAACACCTCTCAAAATTTTTACAGATCGATCAACTAACTGAAGTATGATAGAAGTTGGCTTTAGTTCACCTAAACCTAATTGCTGATAGACAGAATAAGGTAAAAGGTTGACACTAGCACCAAGATTCAATAATGCATGATCAATTTGAGTATTTCCTATGATATAGGAAATTGTGGGACAACCAGGATCTTTGTATTTCAATGATGAATCATGTTAAATGATGGAACTAACATTCTCAACTAAAAATATAGTATTAGTCACATTATGCTTCCTTTTAATTGTATAACAATCTTTTAAAAATTTAGCATAAGATGAGAGTTGTTTGATTGCATCTAAAAGTGGAATGTTAATTTTGACTTGTTTGAACAATTCAAAAATTTTAGCATTTTTGTCAAACTTCTCTCTTGAAAGCAAAGCTTGAGGAAATGGGACCTTTGGAACAAATTTTTCATTTGAAATACTCTTTTATTTTTCAAAATTTTCCTCACCACTATTAAGTTTTTCATCACTTTTCAAAGTTGAATTAACCTTCTGATCTTTTGAAAGATTAGTTTTATCAATAGATTTTCCACTTCGAACAGTTGTGACAAAATTAACAGTTTCTTATTGTGATTGTGAACTAGAAGAGGTAACTTCATTTGCAGATGGATAATGTATAGGTTGAGCAGGAAATTTGCCTTTTTCTTGAATATGAAGGGAAGAAGTGAGTTTAGAAATGATTCTTTAATTTCATGAATGTCTTGAGAAGTGCAAGTCTTATGAACTTCCTATTTTTGAATGAATAATTTTTGAGCTTGAATGAAAGATTGCAAAGTGTCTTCAAGAGTTTTGACTCAAGATTGGTGATTTTCAGAAAAATTTTGTGGAGGCCTTTGAAAATTTTGAGAACTCGATGGAAATTGTGGATTTTGAGATTGTTGTGGAAATGATGGACGACCTTGAGAATTTTGTGGTGGAAGTGGTGGTGGTGGTTGAAATTGCTGTCGTAGTTAATCATTTCTCCAACTAAAATTGGGATGGTTTCTCCATTGTGAATTGTATGTGTTAGAATGTGGGATTAGAAATGGCTTTCTAACTATGTCACGCCCCCTTCCAGACGTCACATATGTCGTTACATTCATACATTACATACTTTTATTTAAGGTAAATTATTTGAACAAAACTTAATTGAAAACATAATTAAGAAATCATACCCAAGATCCATGCATAATTTTTTTTTCCACATTCAATAACTTAATCCATATTATTAATAATACTATTAAACATATAATTGATCATAAACATCCTTTTATAAATAAAATATACCAAATGATAAAAACATATTTTATCATGAAACATCGCAACACTTAAAAACAATCAGCAAACTTTAAATCATCTTAAGCAAAATCTTCATTCTCGGTTCGGCAGGCCAAACCGAGAATTTCGTCAGGCCGAACTGGATCAACAGGCCGATGTTCATCCACCAACAGGCTGCCCGAGGCTCTACAAAACTGGGTTTTAAACTTTGCTAAGATCGGCAGGCCGATCATCATTGTTTGACAGGCTGACCGACTTTAAAGAAAACATTAGAAAACTTAATTTAAAGACAAGATGCAATAAGCGGAAGACCATATACTTAACAAGGTAAAATATTAAAATATAGTTCATGAAATCTTTAAAAACTCATCAAATAACATGTTTCAAAATTATAAACATAGTTTAATCATAAAACTTGCTTCTTTGGCGTTCTTCCAATTCTAGATCATCGTCTTTTGCTCACACACCTTTGCATATCCTCCACCTAGTCTATGACCTTCTCACCCTTATCTGCAACATGATATAAAAACTGGATAAGCCAATGCTTAGTAAGTACATTATTATCTCACAACTTAAAATATTTTAAGAACATCATCATCATCATCGTCCTCATCATAATGCACTAGGCACATTTTTCATAGGAACATATCTTTCATTACTTTGACCATTTTAAAACTTATTCCATTTTATCTTAAGGGCCCAAGTGTTGCACCATAATCATCATCGTAGGCGAGCCGTCATGAGAGGAGAAGGGTAGCTAATCCTAAACCAAACATGACATCATAACATTTCATAACATTGGTGTGCAACACTTATTTAGTGATAAATATATATACACTTTCATGCTTTGAAATACGTCATCATCATACATGCATATCTTTAAGAACATAAAAATATTTCATAAGAAATCTTAAAATGAAAACATCATAAAATCATCATAGATATCATCAAGAACATATTTTCAAACCTTTATAACATATCATGTTGCAGGTGAGAATGTACTTACTTGTGTAGCTTACTTAACCATAACTTTGTAGGTGATAACACCACGGTCTTGATGTGCTCACTTCATCATATGTTCATGTCATACATTCATAAAAATAGCAATTAACATATATTTTCAAGGGACCGTGAAATCACCAAATTTCATAATCTCTTCTACTAACATACTTCATCACATATCTTTTCCTTTCTTGAAAATATCAATTTATAAAACATTTCATTGCTATAAGAACATTAGATTAAAACTGTCAACACAAAATCTATCACTGACCTACACGAATTCAATACTTAATAGCTCAACATTTACACATAATTTGAGTACCATACTTGGCAGGGATAAAGTCAACACATAATCATGTTACCATGATTTTTCTTTAGTCATAAAAATTACATTTAGTATCTAAAAACAAGTCATACATCATACACACAAAATCTGCTAGAATAACTAGGCAGTGAACAACTTTTATCTCAGGTCCGTTTAACACCTTTCGACAACATAGAAAAATCTACAAAAATTAACATATATATTAGACATATAGAACTCTAAGATATCCAAAAATTGGCTTAAAAAAAAATCGGAATAGGTCAAAATACACATTTGAAATCAGTGGTAAAGCTAACCTCCATTAACATATATAGTGAGCTACATGAGTTCATCATTTTCAAACAATTAAAACACATTATCTTAAACTCTAAAATTCCTGCTAACAACTTATTAATATAATCACAATACCACAAAATTATCTCAACACCAATAAAATCATTTAATCATACAAAACATTACATAACCAAAAAGTCCAACCATTTTACTGTTAAAGCAGTTTCTAGACCTAGTCTTACTAAAAATTCCATAACACATAAAATACTCATCAAATCATTACCAAACTTTCCAGTTCATAACTTAACACATATATGAACATTCTTACCAAATTTCATTGCAAAAAAGGCACGTTTACCCCTTGAAAAAAAATCACATTTTCAAGCATCATAACCAAGCAGCAACATTTTACTGTGAGTGGCAGTGGGTAGAAAATTCATATCTTAATGTATAAAAATTGAAATAAGTTGAAACTTCGAAGAACATTACATAACATAATATGAACATCATACTAAAATCTCAGAGCAAAATAATATTCCTAGACAAAGTTATGGCTGTCGGAGTAAGGAGGAAAACATATTTCAGAAATACTGAAAAAGGGATCTTACCTCAAAATGAAGCTTCTCTAGTTTATCTTTGAATTTGGCTAGGTGGAAAGTGAGATTTCTTGGTGTTCTTTTAGGTTTTTGCAGCAGGGAAATGAAGAGAGAAGATGGACAAGAAAATGTAAAGAAGAGAGAGTGAGAGAGAGGAGACGTGAGAGTGAGAGAGCAAAATTATCGTAAAAACAGAAATGGAAGTAACGTACAAAGGAGGCCTATCTAATCGGTTATTATCAGAAATTTTCTAATTAAAAGTTGGCTAATTGACGTGGAGAAAGGAGAGGATTGGGGGAAAATCAAATTGCCATCTCATCTTACCATATTTCAACACTTCAAATAGGGAAACCATATCAATTACATTCAATCAATCAAAAGTCAAATGTTTTATTTCCTTAAATGAGGAAATTAATCCATAAATATGCCAATTAATCACATTAAACCATCCAATCATCGTAATTATCTCAATCCTAAATTTGGAGAGACTTTTGCTGACTGCTCGTCATCTATCATCGGCCTGCCGATTCCTCACTTTGGCCTGCCGATTCCACAAAGTCTGGCCTGTTGATGATTTCCATCGGCCTGCCATTTCTTTAGGGACAATTCGGCCTACTGAACTTGAAGGTTTGGCCTGCCGAACTGTCCTTACATACATGAATACATCATACATTTACATCATTAAGAAAATAATTAAACATACAATGTAAGTAACATGAACACTTGAGCACATCGATTCCACGTGATCATCACCTGTCATAGCACGTAAAATAAATGGTTAGTGACAATAATATCATAAATAAATATGGAAAAACTTAACGTCATCACTAACATTACTTAATCCGTTACATAGAAATAGGTGGGTGTTACAATTCTCCCCACCTTATAAGAGTTTCGTCCTTGAAACTCAAAACAGTTGCAGATACTTAGTTCTTATGTCATCATTACATTCCCATGTGGCTTCTTCCACTTGGTGATTTCGCCAAAGCACTTTGACCAATGGAATTTATTTATTTCTCAAGGTTTTGGTTTTACGATCAAGTATCTCTATTGGCTTTTCTTCATAACTTAAGTCATCACATATCTCGATCACCTGTGGCTCAATCACGTGTGTAGGGTCTGGGACATATTTCTTGAGCATCAAAACATGGAACACATCGTGCATTGCGGACATTTCTGATGACAACCTTAATGGATAAGCAACTTTGCCTATCCGCTTTACAATTTCATAAGGTCCGATAAACTTCGGATTCAACTTGCCTTTCTTCCCAAACCTCATAACCCCTTTCATCGGTGCAACTTTCAAAAACACATATTCGCCTATGGAAAATTCTAAGGGTCTTCTCCTCTTGTCAGCATAACTCTTCTGACGGCTTTGAGCGGTCTCCATTCTTTTTCTTATTATTTTTATCATCTCAGAAGTTTCGTTAACAAAATCAGTCTTTTCAGCATCGACGCTTTCCATCAACTTCTTCTCACCAGCTTCATGCCAACATATAGGCAACCTGCATTTTCGCCCATACAGGGCCTCATAAGGTGCCATTCCAATCGTTGCCTAATAGCTATTGTTGTAAGCAAACTCTGCTAATGGCAACATTTTACCCCAGCTTGTCTTGAAGTTGAGAGTACAGGCCCGAAGCATATCTTCTAAAATCAAGTTCGTCCTGTCCGTTTGGCCACCTGTTTGAGGATGAAAAGCTGTACTAAAATGCAACCTGGTCCCCATAGCAGTCTGTACGCTTTTCTAGAACTTGGATGTGAACCTGCCATCACGGTCTGAGATGATAGGCTTAGGGATTCCGTGAAGTCGTACAATCTCCTTGACATAGAGTTCCGCTAACCATTACATAGAGTAAGTGATCTTGATGGAAATGAAATGTGCCATCTTTGTCAATCGATCTACAACAACCCAGAGAGTGTCATAACCATTCATAGTCCTGGGCAAACCAGTAATGAAATCCATTGCTATATCTTCTCATTTCCATTTTCGTATCTGGATAGACTGTAAATCACCACCAGGCCTTTGGTGTTCAGCTTTAACTTGCTGGCATGTCAAGCATTTCTTCGTATACATGGCAACATCATGTTTCATTCCAAACCACCAGAAGTTACCCCTTAGATCATTATACATCTTTGTTGTACCTGGATGAATTGAGTAAGGAGTGTCATGAATTTCTGCCAAAATCCTTTCCCTTAAGCTATCAACATTGGGAACATATGAGCGGTCCTTGAGATATAGAGTTCCATCATCCGCAATACTAAACTCTTGACATTTCCCTTTTTTCATTTCCTGCTTAATCCTTGCGAGGCTTACATTGTCATTTTGTTTACTCCGAATCTCATCATACTTTGTCGGAGCAAGAGTGAGTGCTGACAGTTGGCCTACTATAAGTTCCAATTCGAAGTCTAGAATTTCCTTTCTCAAAGGTGGAGACATTGCTTGCATTGACATTAGCGTAGCCGCAGTCTTCCTACTCAAAGCATCGGCCACTTGGTTGGCCTTCCCAGGATGATAAATGATTTCACAATCGTAATCCTTCACCAACTCTAGCCATCTCCGTTGTCTCATGTTTAGGTCCTTCTAAGTGAAGAAGTACTTCAACATTGGACCTCATACAAATAATGTCTCCATATTTTTAGTGCAAAGACGACTGCTGTTAACTCAAGATCATGAGTAGGATAGTTCTTTTTGCAATACTTCAGTTGCCTTGATGCATAGGCAATCACCCTGTCATTTTGCATTAGAACAGCTCCGAGGCCCATTTTAGACGCATCGCTGTAAATTACAAATCTGTCGTTTCCTTTCGGAATAGCCAATGCTGGAGCTATCGTTAGCCTCTTCTTCAGTTCCTGGAAACTCTTCTCGTAAGCATCTGTCCATTCATACTTCTTTCCTTTACAAGTTAAATTTGTGAGTGGAGCTATTATCTTGGAGAAGTCTTCTATGAATCTCCGATAATAACCAGCTAAGCCTAAGAAGCTCCTTATCTTGCTTGCATTAGTTGGTTGTTTCTAGTTGAGAACTGCCTCTACTTTAGCAGGGTCTACCATAATTCCTTCCTTTGATATAACATGCACCAAGAAAGACACTCTATCAAGCCAGAACTCACACTTAGAGAACTTTGCATATAACTTGTGTCTTCTTAATGTTTCCAGCACAATCTTTAAATACTCCTTGTGTACCTCCAGATTCTTTGAATAAACAAGAATATCATCGATAAATACAACAACAAATTTACCGAGAAAATCCTTGAATACCCTGTTCATTAGATCCATGAAGGCCGCAGGTGAATTTGTTAGATCGAATGGCATAACCACAAACTCATAGTGACCATACCTCGATCTAAAGGCTGTCTTGGGGATGTCTCCTTCTTTAACCTTTAGCTGGTGATAACCCGACCGCAAATCAATCGTCAAAAATACCAAAGCTCCCTTAAGCTGATCAAACATATCATCGATTCAAGGCAACAGGTACTTGTTCTTGATCGTCACCTTGTTCAGCTCTCTATAGTCGATGTAGAGTCTCATCGAACTATCCTTTTTTTTAACAAATAAAAGTGGAGCTCCCCATGGAGAGTGACTCAGCCTAATGAAGCCTTTGTCGAGTAGTTCTTTTAGTTGCATATGAAGCTCCTTTAACTCTGCTCGGGCCATTCTGTATGGTGCCTTTGAGATCGGGTCAGTGCCTGGAGCGAGCTCAATCTCGAATTTGACTTCTTTTTTTGGAGGTAGACTTGTCAGGTCATCGAGAAACACCTCAAGAAATTCTCATACGACTGCCACTTCATCAATCCTTGTCTTTTCCTCTTGGCTTTTATCTACTATGTTGGCCAAAAAGCCTATGCAGCCACTTGCTAATAACTTCCTTGCTTTCATTGCAGATAAAAACATGTTGGGTTTCTATCTGGACTCGCCAACATACACGAACTTTTGATCACCTTCAGGATGGAAGATCACTTTTCTTTTTCGACATTCAATAGAATCATTGTGCTTGGTCAGAAAATCTATCCCAAGAATCATATTGTAGTCATACATGTCGATCACAATGAGGTGACGAAAAGTTCCCTATTAGAAATCCATAGGGGTACTGTACGCAGACAGTGCATAGATAATATCACTTCCCCAGAGGGTAGTGTCGTAGTGAATCCCTATCTCATAGGCTCTAAACGAACCACTAACTTCTTAGCAAATAATGTAGATACAAAAGAATGTGTGGCACCCGTATCGAAAAGAACATAGGCATTGATAGAAAGGCTTGTTATCTGACCTGTGACCACATTTGAGGCTTTAGCAGCCACTTGATCCTTTGTCATGGCATATATGCTGCCATTCGTAGGTGGAGCTTCAAGTCTTCCTTGACTAATCCAGGGCCCTTATAAGGAAGCTTGCATCTGATGAAGTTGGGCTTGAGGAGGAGCTCTTTGCTGGGCCTGGGCATTTGTCTGATTGGGGCAATTCTTAGCAAAATGATCTTCTTGCCCACAAATAAAACATTGATTTGTCTCCAAGTGGCATTCTCCTAGATGTTTCTTTCCACATTTGGCACATGGTTGAAACTGCCTGCTGTTGTTGTTGGGCTAGCCACCATTGTGCCTCTTGTGGCCTTGGCCTTGCTGGTTTTGTGAATTGCCCTTCCTTTTGTTGTTCTTCTAGTTCTAGTTGTTGTTGTTGCTGCTGCTGCTATTCCTGTAAGGAGGACGATTCTGGTTGTTTACATTGTTGGCATGCTTACCAGACTGAGGTTGATTCCTTCTTAACTTGGACAAGTGAAACTCAGCACATTGGGGCCTCATAACAACCTATTCTTGCGTCCTACTCAGCACGTTGGGCCCTCATAACAACCTGTTCTTGCGTCCTGGGTGGACTAGCTCCATCAACGATTGTAGCAATTTCTGGTCTAAGAACTTTGATCAATCTTTAGACCCTTTCACTCTCAGTGCTAACCATCCCTGGACATAATTGGGCTAGCTGATCAAACTTGGTCACCACATCTGTAACTGACATATCCCCCTGGTGCAGATTCTCGAACTCCTCATAATGCTTCCTTGTGATGTTCATGTGGAAGAACTTCGTGTTGAACTCATGAACGAAGTCAGCCCATGTCATCTCATCAATGTTCCTACTCAATTTTATGCCATCCCACCAAATTCTGGCCTCCATGGTGAGACAGTACGATGCACAGAGAACCTTCTCATTGTTTGAAATCCATGAGTCTTAGAGTGACCTCAATTGTCTTCAATCATCCTTGAGCGACTAACGGATCCTTAGAACCCTCAAAATCCGCTGGCTTAACTCTCTTCCATCTGACTAGAAGGGGTTCTTGATAGGCCGCTCTAGGTTCAGCAGCAGGAGCTAGAACTTCATTAACTTGTGGCTGTGGAGGAGGAGGAGGAGGCACATCATTGCCTCATCATTCGCCGTTCTGACTGTTGGGCCTTAATTCAGCAATCTCTCTTTTTTGATCCCCCAACTACCTTTGCAGCTCGACGATCATCTTCATAAGCCTTTCATTGGTCTGGGTGCATGTTTGCATTCTTCTGTGGCCGTCCATCGTTAATTTCCTAAAAGAATTAGGAACTTAGAAATAATCTTCTAATATGAGACAGGTTTTCACTACTAGAGTATTAAACTTCCAAACCTCATCCTTATCATCATACTTGCATCATATCATAAAACTTTAAAAACATACATACTTGGAGGACTTGGACTGACGTGTGGCGATATGAATTGTAAACGAAAATTCGCTCTGATACCAAAGCCTATCACGCCCCCTTACGGACGTCACAGATGTCATTACATTCATACATTACATACTTTTATTTAAGGTAAATTATTTGAACAAAACTTAATTGAAAACATAATTAAGAAATCATACCCAGGATCCATGCATAATTTTTTTTTCCACAATCAATAACTTAATCCATATTATTAATAATACTATTAAACATATGATTGATCATAAACATCCTTTTATAAATAAAATATACCAAATGATAAAAACATATTTTATCATGAAACATCGCAACACTTAAAAACAATCAGCCAACTTTAAATCATCTTAAGCAAAATCTTCATCCTCGGTTCGGCCTGAATTTCGGCAGGCCAAACTGGATCGGCAAGCCGTGTTCATCCACCGGCAAGCCGCCTAAGGTTCTGCAAAACTGGGTTTTAAACTTTGCTAAGATCGATAGGCCGATCATCATTGTTCGGCAGGCCGACTGACTTTAAAGAAAACATTAGAAAACTTAATTTAAAGACAAGATTCAATAAACGGAAGACCATATACTTAATAAGGTAAAATATTAAAATATAGTTCATGAAATCTTTAAAAACTCATCAAATAACATGTTTTAAAATTATAAACATAGTTTAATCATAAAACTTGCTTCTTTGTAGTTTAATCATAAAACTTCCTTCTTTGGCGTTCTTCCGATTACAGATCATCATCCTTTGCTCACACACCTTTCCATATCCTCCACCTAGTCTATGGCCTTCTGACCCTTATCTACAATATGATATAAAAAACGGATAAGCCAACGCTTAGTAAGTACATTATTATCTCACAACTTAAAATATTTTAAGAACATCATCATCATCATCGTCCTCATCATAATGCACTAGGCACATTTTTCATAGGAACATATCTTTCATTACTTTGACTATTTTAAAACTTATTCCATTTTATCTTAAGGGCCCAAGTGTTGCACCATAATCATCATCGTAGGCGTGCCGTCATGAGAGGAGAAGGTTAGCTAATCCTAAACCAAACATGACATCATAACATTTCATAACATTGGTGTGCAACACTTATTTAGGTGATACATATATATACACTTTCATGCTTTGAAATACGTCATCATCATACATGCATAACTTTAAGAACAAAAAAATATTTCATAAGAAATCTTTAAATGAAATCATCATAAAATCATCATAGATATCATCAAGAGCATATTTTCAAACCTTTATAACATATCATGTTGCAGGTGAGAATGTACTTACTTGTGTAGCTTACTTAACCTTAACTTTGTAGATGACAACGCCGCGGTCTCGATGTGCTCACTTCATCATGTGTTCATGCCATACATTCGTAAAAATAGCAATTAACATATATTTTCAAGGGACCGTGAAATCATCAAACTTCATAATCTCTTCTACTAACATACTTCATCACATATCTTTTCCTTTCTTGAAAATATCAATTTATAAAACATTTCATTGCTATAAGAACATTAGATTAAAACTGTCAACACAAAATATATCACTGACCTCCACGAATTCAATACTTAATAACTCAACATTTACACATAATTTGAGTACCATACTTGGCAGGGATAAATTCAACACATAAACATGTTACCATGATTTTTCTTTAGTCATAAAAATTACATTTAGTATCTAAAAACAAGTCATACATCATACAAACAAAATCTGCCAGAATAACTAGGCAGTGAACAACTTTTATCTCAGGTCCGTTTAACACCTTTTGACAACATAGAAAAATCTAAAAAAATTAACATATGTATCAGACATATAGAACTCTAAGATATCCAAAAATTGGCTTCAAAAAAAATCGGAATAGGCCAAAATACACATTTGAAATCAGTGGTAAAGCTAACCTCCATTAACATATATAGTGAGCTACATGAGTTCCTCATTTTCAAACAATTAAAAAACATTAACTTAAACTCTAAAATTCTTACTAACAACTTATTAATATAATCAAAATACCACAAAATTATCTCAACACCAATAAAATCATTTAATCATACAAAACATTACATAACCAAAAAGTCCAACCATTTTACTGTTAAGCAGTTTCTAGACCTAGTCTTACTAAAAATTCCATAACACATAAAATACTCATCAAATCATTACCAAACTTTCCAGTTCATAACTTAACATATATATGAATATTATTGCCAAATTTCGTTTCAAAAAAATCACGTTTACCCCTTGAACAAAAATCACATTTTCAAGCATCATAACCAAGCAGCAACATTTTACTGTGAGTGGCAGTGGGTAGAAAATTCATATCTTAATGTAGAAATATTGAAATAAGTTGAAAATTTGAATAACGTTACATAACATATATATGAACATCATACTAAAATCTCAGAAGAAAATAAGATTCCTAGACAAAGTTATGGCTGTCGGAGTAAGGAGGAAAACATATTTCAGAAATACCGAAAAAGGGCTCTTACCTCAAAATGAAGCTTCTCTAGTTTATCTTTGAATTTAGCTAGGTGGAAAGTGAGATTTCTTGGTGTTATTTTAGGTGTTTGCAGCAGGGAAATGAAGAGAGAAGATGGAGAAGAAAATGTAAAGAAGAGAGAGTGAGAGAGAGGAGACGTGAGAGAGAGAGAGAGAGCAAAATTATCGTGGAAAGAGAAATGGAAGTAACGTACAAAGGAGGCCTATCTAATCCGTTATTATCATAAATTTTCTGATTAAAAGTTGGCTAATTGACGTGGAGAAAGGAGAGGATTGGGGGAAAATCAAATTGCCATCTCATCTTACCATATTTCAACACTTCAAATAGGGAAACCATATCAATTACATTCAATCAATCAAAAGTCAAATGTTTTATTTCCTTAAATGAGGAAATTAATCCATAAATATGCCAATTAATCACATTAAACCATCAAATCATCGTAATTATCTCAATCCTAAATTTAGAGAGACTTTTGCTGATTGGTCGTCATCTATCATCGACCTGCCGATTCCTCACTTCGGCCTACCGATTTCACAATGTCCGGCCTGCCAATGATTTCCATCGGCCTGCCATTTCTTTAGGGACAATTCGGCCGACTGAACTTGAAGGTTTGGCCTATCGAACTGTCCTTACATACATGAATACATCATACATTTACATCATTAAGGAATCAAAATTAAACATACAATGTACAAAACATGAACACTTGAGCACATCGATTCCACGTGATCATCACCTGTCATAGCACTTAAAATAAATGGTTAGTGACAATAATATCATAAATAAATATGGAAAAACTTAACTTCATCACTAACATTACTTAATCCATTACATAGAAATAGGTGGGTGTTACAAACTGGGTCCAATTGATTTGTGTAATTCACCTATTCAAGGGACTTTTCCTTAAAAATTGGGCATTCATAACTTGAGTGTCCTAGAGTTTGGCAAACCCTACACAAAATTTCAATTTTGGGTTCTTGGACATTCCTTCGTTCCATGGCTTCAATCTTTTAGCCAAACATGCAATTCTAGCATTTGGATCATTTTCTTGACTAAGTTGATGGACATCTCTTTGAGCATTAGTGAGATTATATCTAATTGAGCCTTCAGAATTACTGTGTTGCCAATATTGAGAGTTTTCAGCTAAGTTATCAAGAAAATCTAACACTTTATTAGGTTCTTTATCAAGGAATTCTCCATTACATATTGTTTCAACAAATTGACAAGTGTCAGGAGTTAAACCTTCATACAAGAAATTAATGTAATGCCATTTTTCAAAGCCATGATGTGGGCAAGAATTCAACAAATCCTTAAATCGTTCTCAACATTGGAAATAAACTTCTTTTGCACTTTGGGAAAAATTTTGAATTTGTTTTTTCAAAGTATTGGTCTTATGAGTTTGAAGGAATGTTTTCAGAAACTCAGTTTGCATTTCTTGTCATGTACCTATTGAACTAGGTTTTAAAGAAGTAAGCTAAGTTTTAGCTTTGGCTTTTAAAGAAAAAGGAAAAAGGTTAAGCTTAACAATTCCATTTGAAACTTCCTTGTCAGTGAAGATTGCATAAACATCTTCAAACTCTCTAAGATGCAAATATGGATTTTTAGATTCTAAGCCATGAAAATTGGGAAGCAAGTTGATCATTCCAGGTTTAAATCTAAAGTGATGGGCATTGAGAGGAAAAACCAAACATAATGGAGTGGATTCACAACGTGGTTGCAAATAATCTCTCATTGAACGAATATGATTGATGATTTGTTGATTACCAATATTTTCATTGTGAACACTTTCATCATCAACCATTTTTGGTGAATTTGAAAACACAACAGAGATTAAAGGTGGTTCTAAACTTTGCCTAATTGATCTACGATTTTTATACTCATGAAACCAAGCTGGCATACAAATTATTTAAATAGTTACAAAATTTTATAGACAGATACTAAGCTTTTCTTTACTCAAGGAGAATAAAGTAGTGAAAGAAAAGTATCTGTCTTATTGATTTTTTAGAATTTACGAATTATATTTTTCAAGAATGTCCCCAAGAAAGATTGGTGGTGCTAAGGCTCCTTAAAAACCAATCTCCTGGACAGAACAACGTTCCTAGAATGACTGGTATTGGGAGAATCTCCAAAAGTGAACTGGTTATGGGAAAAAAGTTCTAAACTAGTACCAGCCCCTAAACATAACTTTCTCAAAAAATACTTTTCACAAAAACACAATTTATTTATTAAGTATTATGGAAAACCTAATCTAAAATTTTATGAAGTTTTATTTCTAGGGCAAAAACCTAAAACTAAACCTAAAACTAGCAAAATAAATATTTTACAAAAGAAAGGAAAGAAAATAAAATTTTTATGATTTTTATGATTTTTTTATTTTTTATGTTTTTGAATTTTTTTGAATAATAAAATAATGACGTGAATAGTAACTACTATTACATAAATAGTAACGTACAAAAAGCGCATGTAGATTTTTACATGAAAAGTACTTAACACCTGCAAAACAGAAAATATTAACAAAAGAAAGCAAATAAAACTGTAAAAGAAAAGTTAGTAATAGATAAAAAGAAAAAGAAAAAGAAAATATATTATACCATAATATACTGCACTGAAAGCAATATTGTCCCTGACAATGGTGCCAAAAACTTGATCTCGCGTTTGTTAACGCACTCTAAAATAATCCCAAGTATAAGATAGTCTCAAGTAATACTTACTTGGTGAATGAGGTTGAACCCACAGTAAGGATTTTATTCAGTTCTAGTACATATATTATATTAACTTTTTCTTTTTATTTAAATTGAAAAATATGAGAATTAACATTTATTATTTACAGAATATATTTACAATATTTACATATTTTTCATTTTCAAATTTAGACTATTTGAAACTTTAATAACAAGAAATGTAGACAATTTAAAATAACTTAAGTAGAGTAACGACAATAACAACAACAATTTAAAGAAGTAAAACAACAATAATAACAGGGCTGAGGTTTAAAGATTCCGTTCTAACAATTTTCTTAAATATATTTTAGTTTTTCTATTTATTTCTTAGTTGGTTTAAGAATACACTATGCCATCCTATGTCTACAATAAATCAAGAATTACTAAGCATTTATTGTACTATTCCATATTTATAATGCAACAAAAATACAACTTAATAAATGGGTAGCATTTCAAAATAACTTAACTAAAATAATGACCTAGATAATAGGTTAAGCATTTACCAAGCTATTCTCTGTCTACGACTAATCAAGGTCCTTCTAAGCATTTTCTGTGCCAGTCTATGTCGTCGATAAATCAAAACCATAATTTTAGTAGAGTTTTAGAAGTAATTTTCTAAGAAAATAATTTGACATTACGATTGCTTAGAAAACTATGAAAAACAAAAAATATTTAAGTTTATTTTGTCAAAATTTTCCCCTCTCATCTCAGCTAAAAAGAAAATTTAAAAAGACATAATTGATGAAATACTACTGATATTATTAAACATAATTTTTACAACATGAATTGAAAATATTATACAAGAAACTAGACTAAAAACTTAAATAAAAACTAAACTATTTAAAAACTAAACTATTTAAGTAGTAGTAATTATATACTACTAGAGGAGGGCTTGCTTCTTCCGAGGCCTTAGCCTTGGTATTTATAGACGTTCAAAAGTTACTATTTATATATATTTTTAATTATTTTTCATTGTAGAAATTTTGAAAAGCTCTGACAATAATGATCTGATTTTCTCCTCCTTTTTCTTCACGTTGGGCCTGCTTCATTGTCTGAGATTCTCTGCTTCTCAATAGCTAGACCCATTCAAACGGACGCGATCTGGGCCTTTAAAAGCGAGATCCAGCAGTCAAGACGCGGAGGAAAATAGGCCCAAAATAGTACCAGTGGGACCAGGAATTCAGACCATTAGATTAGTCTTGTAAGCGGATTTTGCGGCTGGAAAAATGGCTGTAGCTAGAAACGAATGCACACGATTGGACAAGGCCTGAGATTCACAAGGCCCACCTGACACATGTCAGCGTTGATGCGCGCTATGCAGTTGACGCGTGGCTGGCGTAATTCTAACAGTAGCTAAGATCAGATGGACAAGATTGCTTCGATGGTTGATCCGAGGGCTGGAAACGTGCCACATGGCTGCTTCTAGATAAACTCGAATTTTTAATTGGTTTTTGAGGTATTTGATGTCCATTTTTGCTTGTTTTGGTGCCGTTTTGCTCCGTTTTTCTGCCAGATTTTAAATCTAAAATAAAACAAACACACTAAAATTAATTATTTTAAAAAATATTATTGAAAATATTAAAAATATTTATTTTACATTAAAACACAAAAAATTAATTACAAACTTTTAAAATTTTCCCTTTTTTTCGTTTTAACATATACATGATTTTTAAGACTTGAAAATATTTTTAGAAATTATTGAAAATATAATAGAATATATTTACAAACCTAAAACACACTATCAAGCACTTTAAGACTCAAAATAAAATAACCGCTTATTATTTTTATGGTTTGACTATTTACAGACGAAACGCGTGGTTAACACTCCAAAACGATTCTAAAAATTACTAAAAATATTATTAAATATAAAATGTAATACAAACATATTTTTAAACACATTTTTACACTAAGATACTAAAACACTGTTTATCGCTAAATTGCTATAACTAAGGAGTTTTATGAGAAATATTAATACAAAATGATTGATTTTAACACCAAGAAATGTGCATTTTCTAAGTCTCATTAGGTGTTTATAAATATTACATAAAAAATCTAGACGGCCCCTAAGCCCAACAGTTATATAGAGAAATATATTATCTTTCAAATTGCCTAAAGTTTAGAAGATTCTCTTTTTTTCACAAAATTTTCTTTCGAAATTCTTGCAAAGATACTCTCCATTCATTACTCTGGTTAAAAATGGCTAGATATTAGATTTCTTTTTCTTTATGTTTTTCGTATTTAGATGATTATTATGCAATTTGGTTCATGTATATTTTGAAAATGATAATTTTGTACATAAAAAATTTCTTACATTTAGTATTAGAGCCTTGTTTTACCTCTGCTTTGATATGTATGAATGGTTTTATGAGAGTTTATTGAAGTATTTCAAAATACCCAAAACTTTGTTGTACATGAAATCATTTTTTGATAATTTTTTATGAAAATCAATGTTAGAAATCATTAGAAAATTGATTTGCTAACATTTCTAGGTTTTAAAAACGTTAATTTTAGTGCCCAAAAGGTCTAGAATCTACTAGGTCAGTAATTGGACCCATTTAGGTTTTTTTCAAGTCAAAAAGACCCAGTTTGTGAGAAAAACAAATTTCTAGGGTCCAAAACAACATTTCGCTTTAGCCCTAGAGGGGGCACATTTTTGGGTTAAAAAGCAACGTGTTGCTTTACAAAGTGAAAAACAACACATCATTTTACTCAAAGAAGTGTGAGCCTCACTGGGTGAAACGTCATTTTCATTATATGATGGAAAATGACATGTCGTTTTCGGGGGCATTTTTGGCCAAAAAAACTTAAATTCTATTTTGGTATATTTTTATAGAATTTTTGATTTGGGTATTTTAGAAAATTAATTTTTAATGAATCTAAAATAAATTTAATAAAATCCAAGATTTTATTATTTATGTTTAAATAAAATTTTGGAAATTTACTTTAGATATGTTATTGAATTTAAGCATAATTTATTTTTGTATGTATTTTTTAGTTGTTGTATTTTGATATATGCAATTTCATGAACATTTTATGCTTGAAAAATTAAATGTCTTGAGTGATTTGTATAATTTTAATTCATTTTAGAGTAGCCACACATCTTAGATTATATTGAAATTATATGCTAGGTTTCTTGAATCACATGTAGTTAAATGGACATTAATTTAACTAATTATGTTTAGTATAATAAAATTTATCCCACGGGAAATTTTATTATATTAAACATGATTGGTTAGGATGAAATATTAAGTTATTTTCTTTATTTGCACACAGGGATTAAGAAATGGAATATAGTTTAATAGTGTTATCATAGGGTCATATATGAATCTATATGAATTAGAAAATTAGCCCAATGGTAGTTTTTATATGTCACATGATTCATAATTTTTGTAGCTTGATTTACATTGGTAAAACATAACATATAACGGCCGTTTGGTATTGTTTTCAAAATATGTGAAAATATTTTTGTTTTAGAAAATGAGAATTTTTTGAAAATTATACTGAGAGTGTTATTAAAATTTTTGCTTCAAAAAGCGTACAAAAACATTTCCAAAAATTTTGAGAACAAAAACAAATAGGGCCATAGTTATTAGCTTCAAATTTTGTGACGTGAGCAGGTATGTTTGATGTATTGCAGTAATTCAACCTGTTAATTTATCTAATATGAAATGCGATATTCCCGAGCTTAAGGTGGATAACTATAAGATCTAGAACGAGAGGATTCTCCTTTATTTGGGGTGAATGGACATTGACTATGCCATAAGAAAAGATGAACCGCCACCTATTACTAAGACCAGTGTTCCAGATAATGTTGATCAATATGAAAGGTGGGAGTGATCCAATCGCCTCTCAGTTATATTCTTAAAGACCAAGATCTCTACTAGGATTAGGGGTTCGGTTGAATAATATGACAATGTCCGAGCACTACTGAAGGCTATTGTTGAATAGTTTAAGTCTTCAGATAAGGCATTGGTAAGAACCCTGATCATGTAGTTTTCATCCTTGAAACTTACTGTTATTAGAGGCGTACATGAGCATATCATGTGCATAAAGGACATTACGGCTCAACTAAAGACGCTTAAGGTTGAGATGTCTAAGTCGTTCCTAGTTCATTACATTCTGAACATTCTACCCTTAGAGTATGGTCCCTTTAAGATATCCTATAACACATAAGCACAAATGGTCAATTAATAAGCTGTTGACCATGTGTGTTCAGGATGAGGGAAGACTAATTATGGAAGAGGGAGATAAAGTAAATCTAGTAACCCAAGGAAATAAGAAGAAATTTTAAACCAAGAAAAAGGAGAAAGCCAAGGTTCCTGCCCAACCAGATATTAAGGAGGAGTGCAAGTGCTTCTTTTACAAGAAGAAGGGGCACATGAAGAAGGATTGCTCTAAATTCCGAGAGTGGCTTAACAAGAAATGTACTAAACTCTCACTTGTTTGTTACGAATCCAGTATTATTGATGTTAATTATAATACATGGTGGAATGACTCCAGTTCTACAATCTATGTTACCAATTCCTTGTAGGGATTGCAAGACTTGCGGAAACTAGTGGGAAGTGAGCAAAGCATCTACTTTGGAAATAAGATGCGCTCATATGTGGAGACTATAGGAACGTGCAAACTACTCTTAAGTAGTGGTTTTATTTTGTATTTGAAAAAGACATTCTATATTTCTAATTTTTCTAGAAATTTAATTTTAGTTTCAAGACTTATATCAGTTGGATATTCTTTTAAGTTTTCAGAATCTTCCTTTAGTTTATTTTATAAATATGATTTTATTGGATGTGGTACTTTTTAGTCTTAATTTACAAAATGATGCCAATTATACTACTATGCACATTCATGAAAATGTTGGTATAAAGGGATGTGTTGTGAATAATGAATCCTCTATGTTGTGGCATTGAAGATTGGGACATATATCCATTGAGAGAATTAAGAGATTAGCAAATGATGGAATACTTAGTACTTTATATTTTACTGATTTTGATACTTGTGTGGACTATATTAAGGGTAAGCAGACCAATAAGTTAAAGAAGGGTGCCAAGAGGAGTTCTAATTTATTGAAAATCATACATATGGATATTTGAAGTCTAAACATGGATGCATACTCTCAAAGGTACTTCATCTCTTTCATAGATGACTACTCATGATGCATGTAACTCTACTTCCTTAACAATAAAAATGAAGCACTAGATGCTTTTAAGGTCTTTAAAGTAGAAGTAGAAAAAACAATACAAAAAGCAAATTAAGATCGTGAGATTAGATAGAGATAGGGATATTATGGTAGATACTCTGAGCATGGACAAGCACCTGGTCCATTTGCAAAGTTTCTTGAAGAGCATAGGATTGTTGCCCAATACACTATGCCTGGTTCTCCAGACCAGAATGGTATAGTAAAAAAAAGAAATAGAACATTATTGGACATGGTGCAGAGTATGCTTGCTAGCTCCAAACTTCCTTAGTCCTTGTGGACCAAGTTCCAACCAAGGTGATCCCAAAGACACCTTTTGAGTTATTCAAAGGTTGGAAACCAAGTTTACAACATGTACACATTTGGGGATGCCCGTCGAAGATAAGAGTTTATAAACCATAAGAGAAGAAACTAGACCCAAGGACCATACGTGGATATTTTGTTGGATACGCTGAATGGTCTAAGGGATATATATTTTATTGTCTATCTCACAATACTAGATTTGTGGAATCACGAAATGTAAAATATCTTAAGAATGAACACTGTTCCTAAGAAACATCATACAGATGCTCAACCTTCCACTTCATATGATAGAGTTATTGTTGTACACAACATGCCTAGAGTTCAAATGCGTGATAAACAACAACAAGTCATTTGAGTTTCATAGATTGCTAATCAAGAAATAGTGGATTCAGCTAAACAACAAATATAGGAAACTGTTGAACAACCTGCTAAACAACATGCTCCTTTGGAGAATGTTAAACCAACATTAAGGAGATCTACTAGAGAAAAGTGATTGGCAATACCTAGTGATTATATTATGTATCTACAAGAGTCTTATGATCCTGAAATGTTTTCATAGGCCATGAGTTCTAAGGAATCTAACTTATGGTATTGTGCCATGAAGACAAAATGGATTCTATGGCATCTAACAAAGTCTAGGATCTCGTTGAGTTGCCTGATGGTGTAAAAGCTATTAGATATAAGTGGGTCTTTAAAGTAAAGAAAGATTCATTGGGCAACATTAAGAGACATAAAGCAAGACTTGTTGCTAAAAGATTCACTCAAATGGAAGGAATTGACTACACGGAGGCCTTTTCTCTTGTATCTAAAAAGGGTTCTCTTAGAGTTATTACAACATTGGTCACCTATTTTGATTTGGATTTGCATCAAATGGATGTGAAAACAGCCTTTCTCGATGTGATCTAGAGGAAGAGATTTATGTGAAAGAACTAGCAGGATTTTCCTCTAGTGATGGTGACCATTGTCTGCAAGCTTAAGAAATCCATATATGGATTACACAAGCCTCTTATCAGTGGTATTTGAAGTTCTATGATATTAACTCTTTATTTGGTTTTGAAGAGAATATCATGGATCAATATATATACCAGAAGGTCAGTGGGAGTAGGATTTGTTTTCTTTTGCTATATATGGATGACAAATTGCTTGCAACTAATGATAAGGGATTGCTATATGAGGTGAAGCAATTTCTCTCAATGAACTTTGATATGAAGGATATAGGAAAGGCATCTTATTTCATTGGCATTAAGATCCATAGGGATAGATCTCAAGGCATTTTGGGTTTGTCTCAAGAGACCTATATCAATAAGGTTCTAGAGAGGTTTCAGATGAAGGATTGTTCACTAAGTATGGCACCCATTATGAACGATAACAGGTTCAATTTGAACCAGTGCCTAAAAAATGAGCTTGAACGGGAACAAATGAAAAACATTTTATATGCTTTAGCCTTTGGAAGCCTAATGTATGCTTAAGTCTACACAAGACCTGACATTGCATTTTCTATGGGAATGTTAGGCAGATATCAGAGTAACCTAAATATTGACCATGGAGAGCTGCAAAGAAGGTGCTGAGGTACCTACAAGGGGTTAAGGATTACATGCTCATGCATAGACGGACTGAGATTCTGGAGGTGATTGAATACTACAATTTAGATTTTGCTGGTTGTGTTGATTCGTGAAAATTAACATCTGGTTATATTTTCATGTGTGTTAGTGAAGCTATATTTTGGAGGAGTGTAAAGTAGACTTTGACTACTACCTCTACTATAGAGGCTGAGTTCGTTTCTTGCTTTGAAGCTACTTTGCATGGTATATGGTTGAAGAGTTTTGTATCTAGGCTTAGAATTATGGATTCTATTTCCAGGCCATTGAGATTGTATTGTGACAATTCAGCTGTGATGTTTATGGCCACGAACAATAAGAATGGTAGTCGGAGTAAGCACATTGACATTAAGTACTTAGCTATAAGAGAACGAGTTAAAGAAAAGAAAGTGGTCATTGAGCACATTAGCATTGAGTTGATGATTGCCAATCTTTTAACTAAAGGCATGCCGCCAAAGAATTTTAAAGATCATGTAGTACGAATGGGACTTGGTTCCATAATGTGAATTTCATTATATGTACATTTGTTATTTAAATAAAACTCTTATTTAGTTATGATGTTTTCTTATATGTAGTTGAGCACATATTCAGTTATTTTGAGAAAGATTAATTAAATTGGACCTAGAACAAATATAGGGTTTATTCATTAAGTTACGTTACCATTTATGAGTTAGTATTAAGGGATATCATGCATTGCAATACATAAAAGATAATACTCGTTCTAAGAGGACCTATCGTCATGATTCATGTGTTTATTCCTTAAGTTTGAGATTGGTTGATTTTGGTTATCTAGAAAATATATATGGACCAAGTGGGAGAATGTTATTTTAATTTTATTTAATTATTATTTATTTAGTTTTAAATGATAATAAATAAAATAAAATAAATTAAAGTGGTCCAATATATCTCTATTTTAAGGGATCTCAACCAAAGGGTATTCAAAACTCTTATAGCGCTTTAAAAAAGAGGCCTTTTTTGATATTGATGGTAACGTACACCTTGGTGTAGGTGTTGATAAATATTACGTAAAAAATCCAGAGGGTCCCCAAGCCTAGTAGTTATATAGAGAAATACACCATCCTTTTAAATTGCTTAAGGTTTAGAAGATTTTCTTCTTTTCATGAAATTTTCTTTAGGGATTCTTGTAGGATATTCTCCATTCATTCTTCTGGTTATCAATGGCTAGATGTTAGATTTTCTTTTCCTTACGTTTCCACAGTTAGATGATTCTTGTGCAATTTGGTTCATGTATATTTAAAAATCATAATTTTGTATATGAAAAATTTCTTACATAAAGACCCAAAGCAAATAAAGAAAGATAACAAATAATCACAATTTATAATGGGTCTTTTCAAGATATGCATTAACAAAGGGAGAAGAAAAGTTACCTAAGGAGAAGAAGTTGGGAGGTTCAGCGCTGAGTTCCTAATGGATTATCAATTTAGAACCTTACTTTAGTCCCTAGTTGTTGAGTTTGATAGTACATAGGCATCATTTTCACATAGGATTGATCTTAACTAATTAATTATTAATTAACTTAATTAAATAAATGGGGGGCATGAAAATTAAATAAACAAGAACAGTAAATAAATAAGTTTAAGTGAAAGTCACAAAATTGTAAACAATGATAGTAAAATTGGTTAAAGGGTCAATATCCACCTATAGACAATGAAATTATAATGAATGCATAATATTACCTCCAATTTTCTACAAAAAGCATCAACTATAGATAACAATGAGTTCTACTATTCTAATCTCACCTTACTTAATCATTAAGCAAAATAAGCTCTGCATTTAATCCTTTTCCCTTAAACAACCTAGAATAAGCTCTCTAAGTTCAATTCAAAGGAAGCATTAGAATAAGAGAGATAAGTTGATCTAGATAACAAACACAGAAGCTTGAAATGTTTAACCTAGATTATGTTCCTCACCATAATTAACAAAAGTCTCTCATAATTATCAATCATTATTTGCCACTAATAATTAGAAATTCAAAACAATTATGTATAAAAATTCCTAATTTAGAAATAGATAATTCTTTAGCATAAATAATTGTACACCTAATTAAAACAAGAAAACAATCATAAGCCATTAATTTAGAAGAACATAAATGATTTCTATTGAGAAATTGGAAAATAATATTAAAAAATTCAATTATAATTCCATGTTTACAGCTTTTATGTCACCCTTAACCAAGAGAAAATTAAGCTAGTGTAATTATGAAATTAAACAATAAAAAATAAATTAACAACAGTCTAGAGTTCAAAAGCAAGAAGGGAAAGAATAAAACTCATTGTCGCTCTTAAAGAATTCTTCACGTAAGCAATCCTCCTTGAACTTTAATAAATTCTCCTCCAACCTTTCTCTATTTTCTCTCCAAAAAGGTGGCTAGTATATGAGGGAAAAATCTAATGTAAATTGTGCCTTATGTTTTGCATTTAGAGGCTTTTGTTTTTGAGAGTTGAAAAGAGGCAACATTAGGTCAATTTTAGTCATCATGAAGCCACCAGACGAGGGATGCATAGGGCAGAGCTTTGTTGGGTGTGGTCGAGAGTGGAGCATAAGTTCTCATACAAAAATGCTGGACGCATGTGGCTGTAAAGACATGTTTACACATCGCATGAAAACCTAGGTGGCTCTAGGATTTTTTTCCTTCTACGTGTGCCTACACGTTTTTTAGTCCGTGGGGGTGCACATAGAGCCCATTGGCACTGCTGCATGAAAGATTTTCCATGGCCATGCCTGCTCTCTATATTTGGGCGCGGCCACTATAAATTTTCCTCATAGGGGTGCGCTTGGTTTTAGTCTCAAGCTCTATTTTTTGCCCAAAAACCTCCAAAACTTTAATTTTTACCCCTAATTGATCTCCAACTAAATAGATAATATTTCAAACTCCAAATTTATCTCCTTTTTATCCATTTTTCATTTCTTTGCCTTTAAGAACCCACAGAATACAAAAACTACTATTAAAACAAAAAATGCTCACAAATTAGCAAGCAAATATAGGAAAATTAATTAGAAAATTAGAACAATTAAAGCACTCATTAAATTCTCCTATACTTAACTATTGATGGTCCTTGAGCAAACCTAAGCTAAAAAACAAAATAACAAAAACATAGAAGAGAAGACTAACCTTCCAAGCATTTACCTCAGAGAACTATAAGAGTTATGAACTTGAAATCAAACAAGCATTGCATTGAATCAATTGGTCGTTCCCAAGCTAATATATCCTACAACAATTATACTTATGTATGTATGAGAAAACATTGTTACTGATACTAAGACTACACGTGCTTTGGAATAGAAACCCTTATACTCCCCATAGAAATGATAACTTAATATTGGTTGAAAAGATTAAATGTGTGTTAGACATGTATGCTCTAAGAAGTAAAAATGTAACATGTTTTTGGAGACATTTGTATCAATAAAGAGTTTATTTATTATTCATATACCAAATTGTTGTCCTCTTTATGTTTATATTAGTTGAATGTATGATAAGCAAACAAAAGTCTAGGATAGTTGGTCTAAGCTTTTAGAATCTGGCATATAATGAACAGATTATGCAGAAGACAGGATTCTAAAGTTGCCAATCTAAATTAAAAGATCCGCAATAGAGGGAATAAAGGCACTTTATTCATGCAAAGATTGTTATATTGTCTATATCTCTAACGGGAGATGGTTTGTCTTTGCCATCGGAGGTAGACTCCGCGAATAGAAACATTGGTACATTGTCATAGGTGACAATGTATTGGATCGGGACATAAAGTGTAATTGATTTGGATTAATAATTCTATCTCAGCATATCAATGCACTTTAGACAATCATATGTGTTGTATCTTAATCTTGAGATGAATAGTGGGCCTGTTGTCCTAACTTATGTCTTTTGATATACCAAAGGGTGACATCCATAATTTATGTTGGTACACATATTTGTACATCAGAGACATAACTCTTGATAGCGTAAACTTGTTATTCATAGATACAGAATCCATAGCTCCTCTTTAAGAGTCAATGATATCCTCTTATATGCGTTATCCTGCAATTGAAAGACTAGAGTGCTCAACCATTTAGATACATAGGTGCAACCAATCCAATTCACAATTATCTTCTACTCCTAATCCAATTCCTTACAAATCTTCCTTGAACATTAAATAGTCTCTAAGCTCTAATTCATCTTTAGAACAAGGATAAAGGATATACATGAATATAATTGGTCTAGGTAAGGAAATAATATGGTTGACCAAATAAAAAGGTCTACATGAAAGGCTCAACTTAGCTTACTGGGGGGGATCTTGTCTTGAACATCTATCGATAGCTAATGATAAGGAACTAAGAATTTACAAGAAGAGTAAACATATATATCAAGAAGTATCATGTGATAAAGGACTTCTTAAATATGGACATGTTGCAGTATGCAAAATTGCATTAGAGGACAATATAGTTGATTCTTTCACAAAGACGAGGGCTTTCAAGAAGCACGTAGAGGCTATGGGGATGCCTAACATGTCATATTTACTCACATAGGGCAAGTAGGAGATTGTTATACTAGGTGCCTTAAGAATTAAATAATGTAATAGTTTTTTGGAGATATTTAATCAATAAAGAATTTATTATTTATTTTCATATATCAAATGTTATCCTCTTTATGTTCATTTATGTTGAATATATAATAAGCAAACAAAAATTTAAGACTATCAATCTAAACATTTAAGATCGTGCATATGATGGACAGATTATATGGAAGACATGAATTTTAAAAGTAATAGTAAGGTCCGCAATCGAGGGAATAACATTGGATGCTTTATTAATATTAAGATTGTTACGTTGTCTACATCCCTAATAGGAGATGATTTGTCTTGGTCATTAGAGTTGGACTTCGCAAATAGAAACATTGGTGCATTGTTATAGGTGACGATGTATTGGATCGGGACATAAAGTGTAATTGATTTGATTAATAATTTTGTCTCAGCAAATCAAATCACTTTAGACAATCATATGTGTTATATCTTAATCTTGAGATGAATAGTGGGGCCTGTTGTATTGACTTATGTCTTTTGATGTGCCAAAGGGTGACATCCATAATTTATGTTGGTATGCATACTGGTACATTGGAGGCATGACACTTGATAGCGTAGACTTGTTATTCATAGATAGGGAATCCATTACTTCTCTTTAGGAGTCGATGATATCCTCTTATATGCGTTATCCTATAATTGGAAACTAGAGCGCTAGCTTAGCCCTCTGGATACATAGGGGTAACCGAATCGTATACTATCTTTGGATGGTAAGTTTTCTAATGGTTTTCTAATGGAATGTAAGAGAAAAATAATCAGGAAGGTAAGACAAAATTTATCCTTAAGCTGATTATGGATATCCTATTGGGATACGATACATTATGATATGTCATGGAGACTTAGCTATTCGAGCTTCATAATTCTATATAGTTCAAGAGTGTAGCTTTAAGCTTTTAGTGGAGTAGCGTTAGAGTTGCTAATTATGAAAGGTATATTTGGGATATTGGGTTTCATAATTATCAATTGCTTGAACTATATATGTCAATCAGGTCCCCTTTGCTAGCTCACAATAAATCTTGTAATAATACAACATGCTTTTCCAATAAATTGGTGACTTGTATTAAATTATCAGATGGCTGAAATTCAATAGGATCAATTAATTCATGTTTATTTATCAGTTGAATTAATTTTGTGAAAATTAATTCAAGATAAACTTGTTGAAATATCTGGAATATTTATTTTTCTAGAGATTATCTAGATAAGGTTGTTTTAATATGATAACTTCTCTATTAGGTTATTTCAATTAAAGCTAAGGCTTTATCCAAAGAATCTCTGGTGGAAAATAAAAAGATTTGTAGGGATCATTATCATAAGTTTGGCCTACTGATGGAGTAAGTTTGGCAGGCTGATCTACCAATTTGGCCTTACGATCGAACGATAATTTGATCATGTGTTTTCATGCGATTTTATTAGATATTGATCTAGATTCGAATTTTTGAGGCTTTATCTGATAAGGGCTAACCCTTGGGTCCAACCTTTATAAATAGGGAGTGAGACTTCATTGCTATTTAGATCAGATGAGAAATCAAGAATAAGCACTCTATTCTGAAAGTCTCTAAAACTCCCCTGAGAGCTATTGTTCACAAATCACGAACCTTAGTTTTGGGTTTTTTCAATTGGTTGGAAGGAGAGTTGCTGGAGAAAAGCTGTACAAGGTATGCCCACACATACTCTGATTGTGAATAGAGATAGCAAAGAAGACCACTTGGATAAGGCTCGTCCAAAACGTTCTTCTCTTAACGGATTGTAGAAGCTTTTCGACATAAAAGGTTAGTAAGTTCTAGTTAATTTATGCATATAGTGTGTTATAAAAAATACTTTGATATAAAATTTTAAAATTTTTTCCACATACTATTTTTCTAACAATTGGTATCAGAGCTATGTTTTTACGTAAATTTAGGAGTTTGTGATTGTTTTATATGTATAAATTATGTGATCTTGATCTCTCCTATGCTTGAATTAGTTTTTTAGAGAGTTAACACTTTAGGGTTTTTATAAATTTATATATGTTGTCATAGAATATATGGTGAATGTTTATTAATTAATTATGGTTGATTAAATTATTATTTAATTATTTATTAACTAATTAATTTGTGTTGGTTATAGTTCCTTAAATGTTAGAATGTGTATCTAGGTTTTTCATGTAATTTGATGGCGGCCTATCATCATCGCATAGGAATTATTATTTAGTTTTAAATTTATAAGAATTTTATAATTAAATAATCATTCAAAAAAGACGGATCTAAAAGAATGACATAAAAGATGGATGATAGTGTTCCATAGGTATTTCCTAAGTCTCTAATTTTATATTTCCTAAGTCTCTAATTTTATGTTTTTGAATTGTTGAAAATAAAATTGAAAAATTGTATTTAAATTGTATTTTTTGGAAGTCGTGAATTTAGCTCGGTCAGCAAGCCGAACCCTCAGGTTCGGCAAGCCGATGATCGCAGTTCAGTAGGTCGAACCTCTAGGATTGGCAAGTCATCTACAGAGCAAATTCTAATGGTTAAAGTCGATCTAACATGATCGGCAAGCCGGACTATGAGGTTCAACAGGTTGAAGGGTCATGACCGTCAAGTCGATTACACAGATTGGTATGCTAGTAAAGAGTTATGAATTTTTCCAAAAGAGGTGTGTTTTTCAATGCAGTTTTGATTTTATTTTTGGGACATTTCCAAGAAACATTAAATTTGGATATGACTGAAAATATGAATTATTCGATCTAAGAGGGATTGAAGACTTGAAGATGTATAATACATAAAATAGGATACAATTTGAAGATTTAAGGATGAAGAATTGATAATATGTTTCAATTAATCTATTATAATCTTTATTTTCTATTCTCTATGGTGAGACTATAATATTACGGCTATTTAATATTATTTTGCTTGTAGTTTTGTATATTGCTTTGCTTGTCTGCATTATAATATGATTGCCATGTATGTTGATAACATGTCATATAGAATAGGGAGTGTCGCTCATTAAGAATTGTTCATGTATGTTTTTTAAAATAAAACGTTGATTTCAAAAGATTGAATGGAGAAGGTTTTTGAAGAGAGGACCAACAGCCTCCATCGTTGGTCCATAAGTAGCACATAGTGGTTCCGACCCCTAGGAAGGGACTTCTATCAGAAAATAGTATGCAGCAGAATTTTAAAAATTTTATATTAGAGTATTTTCCAAACACAAGTTTGACATGCTATATGCATAAATTAACCAGATCTTACTAACCTTTGAATGCCGAAGAACTCTCGAAATCTATGAAGAGAAGTAACGTTCCAAAAGAGCCTCAACTAACTGGTCTTCTTTGCTAATCTCTGTCCACGATCAGAGTAAGTGTGGGCTCATACATACAGCTTTTCCTCCAGGTGTCCTCCTTCTAACCAATTGATAGAACCCAAAGCTAGTGTTCATGATTTTGAACAAAAGCTCTTAGGGAGTTTTAGATTCTCGCCAGCAGAGTATCACTTTTAATCTCTCAATTGATCTAAATAACTTAAGATACTTACTCCCTATTTATAGAGGTTGGGTCTTGGGTCAGTCCTTATTAGATAAGGTCTCAAAAATTTGAATCATAATCAAATTTGGATCAATATCTAATGAAATCTGCATGAAAATGCGTGATGTTTTTTATCACATATCAGCAGGCCGATCTGCCTAATCGGCAAGCCAAACTTGCCCCATCGACAGGCTGAACTTGAGCATCGGCATGCTAAACTGTCAAAAAAATCTCAACGAATCTTTTATTTTCCACCCGAGATTCTATAAGATAAAGTCTCAGTTTTAATTCAAATAACCCAATAGAAAAGTTATCTAATTAAAACAACTTTATCTAGATATCTCTAGGAAAATAAATGAATTAATAATAATTCTACAAGTTTATCTTGATTTAATTTATTCAAAATTAAATCAATTGATAAAAGACGAGAATTATTCAATCCCAATAATTTAACAAGTTTATCTCGAATCAATTTTATCACAAAATTAATTCAACCGATAAACAGACATGAATTATTTGATTCTTTCAAATTTCAACCGATCTAATAAATCTGACATAAGTCACCAATTATTGAAAAATCACGCTGTATCGTTATAGGATGTTGTGAGTTAGCAAAGAGGACCAAATGGATCCATATAGTTCAAACTCCCAATAATTACGAAACCCAATATCCCAGATATACATTTCATAATTATCAACTCCAACGCTACTCCACTAAAAGCTTGGAGCTGTACTCTATAACTATATAGAATTACAAAGCCCATATAGCTAAGTCTCCATGACATATCATTATGTATCATATCCCCATAGGATTATCCATAACCAGCTTAAGGGCAAGTTCTGTCATACCTTCCCAATTATTTTTATCTTACGTTCCATTATCTCACCATCAGAAAACTTACCATCCAAAGATAGCATTCCATTCGGTTACACCTATGTATCCAAATGGTTGAGCGTTTCAGTTTTCCAATTACAGGATAACGCATATAAAAGGATATCACTACTCCTAAAGAAGAGCTATACATTCCATATCTATGAATAACAGGTCTATACTATCAAGGGTCATGCCTCCAATGTACCGGCATGCATACCACTATTAAGATGTGGGTGTCATCCTTTGGTACATCAAAAGACACAAGTCAAGACAACGGGCCTACTATTCATCTTAGGATTAAGATACAAATCAAATGATTGTCTAAAGTAAATCGATTTGCAGAGATAGAATTATTAATCTAAATCAAATCATTTTATGTCCCGATCTAACACATCGTCACCTATGACAATGTGCCAATGTTTCCATTCACGAAGTCCACCTTCGATGGTCAAGACAAACCATCTCCCAATAGGGATATAAACAACATAACAATCTTTACATGAATAAAGTGCTTAACTTTATTCCCTCGATTGCGGATCTTATGATTTAGACCGTCACCTTAAGAATCGTGTCTTTCGCATAATCTATCCATCATATGCCCAATTCTTAAAGATTTTGACCGACAGTCTCAGACTTTTATTTGCTTAATATACATTCAATAAATATGAACGTAAAGAGGACAAGATTTGGTATATAAACAATAATTAAATTCTTTATTGACGAAAAATGCCTCCAAAAACTTATTACATTTTTACTCCTTAGGGCTTACATGTCTAACAATCTCCTACTTGCCCTAGGTGAGTAAATATGACAAATCTCGCATCCCCATAGCTTCCATATGCCTCTCAAAGACTCTCCTAGTAGTGTCTTTGTAAATGGATCAGCTAAATTGTCCTCTGACGCGATCTTGTACACCGTGACATGCCGCCCTCAATGAAGTCCTTTATCACATGATACTTTCAATCAATATGCTTACTCTTCTTCTGAAATCTTGGTTCCTTAGCATTAGCTACTATCGTACTGCTATCACAGTACAGTGATTCTGCCTTATCTATACCAGGAACTACCTTAAGATCCCAAAGGAACTTACGGAGCCACACTGCTTCTTTCAAAACATCACTAGCTGCCACATACTCGGCCTCCATCATTGAATCAGAATTGCAATCTTGCTTCATAGTTCTCCAACTAATGGCACTGCCACCTAGAGTAAACACAAAACCTGAAGTCAATTTCCTAGAATCCAAACAGGATTGAAAATCCAAGTCAGTATATCCTAGAGCAGTCAAGTCCTCACCCAAATATACAAGCATATACCCTCGAGTCCTTCTCAAGTACTTGAAAATATGCTTAACTGTAACCCAATGGTTCGGTTCTGGATCCGCCTGAAATCGACTTACAATCCTGATCGCATAACAAATATCCGGTCATGTGCAAAGCGTGACATACATGAGACTACCCATTGCCGAAGCATAAAGCATGCACCTTCTTTATGTATTCTCTTTCTTCATCAGACTTTAGAGAATCTTTCTTAAAAATAGTAATTCCAGACCTAGATGGTTGCCCACCTTTCTTGGAATCCTACATTGTAAACCTCTTGAGAATTTTATCTATGTAGCCAGCCTGGGATAAAGTAATCATTTTGTTCTTCCTATCCCGAAAGATCTGGATACCAAGAAAAAAATTAGCCTCACCCAGGTCCTTCATGTCAAACTACTTGGTCAACCATAATTTGACCGATAACAATGCCCCAATGTCATTGCCAATTAGTAGAATGTCATCTACATAGAGTAGCAAAAAAACCACATTCCCATCCTTAATGTGCTTGCAAACACATGGCTCATCTACTTTTTGTGAGAACCTATAAGTCTTGATCACCTGATCAAATCTTATGTTCCAAGAATGAGAAGCCTATTTAAGTCCATAAATTGACTTTAGCAGCTCACAAACCTTAACCTCTTGACCCTTGAACTTGAACCCATCTGGTTGTTCCGAATAAATGGACTCATCAAGATAGCCATTTAAAAAAGCAGTCTTGACATCTATTTGCCAAATCTCGTAGTCGAGAGCGACAGCTATGGACAAGAGAATCTGGATGGACTTGAGCATGGCTATAGGCGAAAAGGTTTCCTCATAATCGATTCTTCCTTTTGCGTATAACCCTTAGCTACCAGTCTAGCCTTAAAGGTTTCGACCTTTCCATCCACTTATCTTTTTCTCTTGTAGATCCACTTATACCCTATGTGTTTTACCCCTTCAGGAAGATCCACAAGCTCCTAGACCTATTTAATCTCCATAGACTTCATCTCTGTGTTCATGGCCTCTATCTAGAGTTTTGAATTAACATCTTCCATAGCCTCTGCGTAAGTATAAGGATCCTTATCATGTTCATCCAGTTCAGATAAGAAGACCTCCCCATTGAGCATATACCTCTCAAGTTGACGCTCGATCCTCCCACTACGCTGAAGCCCTTTAGGTTGTTGTTCAAGTTCGTTTGTCTTTTATACACGAATTGAAACAGTTTCATTTGGAACTTTCGGAGTGATTGGATCACTCCTTAACTCCTTAAACACCACTTTGCTTTGAGGTTTAAAGTCATCCATGTAACTCTCCTCAAGGAAAGTTGCATTAGTTGAAACCACGATTTTATTTTCCTTTGGGTTATTGAAATAACCCCCGTTTAGTCTCTTTTGGATATCTTATAAATATGTAAACTTTCGAACGTGCTTCCAACTTATTCGCATCCTTAAATAGGGCATGAGCTAGACATCCCCATATGTGAATATGGTTTAAGGATGTCTTTCTGCCCGTCCACAACTTGTGAGGAGTTTTAGGGACCAATTTTGAAGGCACATTATTCAAAAGATAACATGCGGTTTGTAGTGCATATCCCCATAAGGATAAAGGCAATGATGAATAATTCATCATGGACCTTACCATGTCTAATAAAGTCCAATTCCTTCTCTCCCCGATGCCATTCTATTGTGGAGTGCCCAGCACAGTCAAATGGTATAAAATCCCATTCTCTAATAAGTGTCCTAAGAACTCATCAGAAAGGTATTATCCACCTCGATCAAATCGATGTGCCTTTATGGGTCCACCCAATTGCTTTTCCACTTCAGCCTGAAACTCCCTAAACTTGTCAAAAGTTTCACTTTTGTGGTGCATCAGGTACACATACCCATATCGTGAGTAATCGTCAATAAAAGTGACGAAGTACTCATACCCTCCTCGTGCCCAGATATTCATTGGTCTGCAAACATCGCTATGCACAAGTTCAAGAACCCTTCGGTCCTGTTGCCCTTAGACCCATATGGTCTTTTGGTCATTTTATCCTCCAAACAAGATTCACATTGAGGTATAGATTCCACCTTTAAGTAACTTAAAGGTCCATCCCTTAGCAACCTTTGAATCCTATTCAAGTTAATATGACCAAGGTGCAAATGCCAAATATAAGTCTTATTAGAGTGTGAAGTTTTAAATCTTTTAGAGTTATTATCATTCATCTCAGTATTAAGCAGTAAGTCCACCTTAGGTTTGATAAAATATAGATTATTTTGCATCCATCCAGAACAGATAAAAGATTTGTTTTTACGAATCACCACTTTATCATTAAAAGAAACCAAATAAGAGTCCTTAAATAAATAATATACAGAAATTAAATTCCATTTAAATTTAGGAACATAAAAACAATATCGTAAAATTAAATTCCTATAATTATCAAAGTAAAGATGGATGTCTCCCACTACTCCACTAAGACCAAGGATCCATCGCCTATCCGAAGCGTGAAGTCTTCATGTAGCAGACTTCTCATTTCTTTGAACCCTTATAGAGAAACACAAACATGATTAGTTGCACCGAAATCTATGACCCAAATGTTACTGGATTCCTCAACCAAGCAAGTTTCTAAATGCAGAAAATCACACCTACCTCCTTTGGAAAGGAAGTCTTTGCAATGCTTCTTTATGTGCCTGACCTTCCTGTAGAAGAAGCACTTAAGCTTCTTCGGGTTCTTCTTCTTTTTCTTGCTCTTGGTGCTAGTAGGAATAGAAGACTTCCCATTCTTGGTCCGTTGTTTCTCTCCATTCCCAGAATTGAGATTGGAACCATAAGTAGCCGCCAAATTGGCCTTTCCACTAGCAGGAGACTCCCTGATCAGCAGTTTGAACTCCTGTAACTGTTTCATCAATTTTGTTAAGGCCATATCTCGTCTAGTACTCAAATTAAAAGTAGCTCTAAATGGACTAAATTCCTTTGACAGAGTCTCAAAGACCATAGTCATCTGAGTTTCAGCATTGATGTCAGCTTTATTAGTTTGAACCTTAGCAAGGTACCCCATGACCAACATCATGTGTTCCTTTACAGACGTCCCCAATCTCTGTTTACAGTTCAAGAGTTTCCGAAGCGCCCCTTGCCGCTTTGTTATGGTCTATCCTTCAAACATATCTTCAAGATTATCCAACATCTGCTTTGCAATCTCATAGTCTTCATGTTGAGCCTACAGCACATTATTCATGCTAGCCATAACAAAGCAGTGGGCTTGATCATTTGCAACTTTCCAGTGATCGTATGCTTGGAATTGCTCATTGGTGGAATCTCCCATAGGCTCGGGAGGGCAAGGGGTTGTCAGCATGAATTTTAGTTTCTCAAAGGAGAGGACGATATCTAGGTTTCATTTCCAATCATTATAATTCTCTCCGGTTAATAGATTTTCACTACTACAAACTGTGGATTCCACGACGGTTTATAACCATCGTGAAAAAATTTCATGACGGTCAAAAAACCATCGTGAAAGCTTGAGTCATGGTACAACATTGAGTTTTCATGATGGTTTTTTACCATCGTGTAATAGGAAAATTGGCACCAGAAGAGGTAAAATAGGGTCCTTTTCCACAACGGTTTCATGAAAAACCGTCGTAGAAAGTAAAGATTCCACGATGGTTTTTCATGAAACCGTCGTGGAAACTTGAAAATTCCACGATGGTTTTGCAAAAAATGGTCGTAAAATCAAAGGTTTCCATGACGGTTTTATGAAAAACTTTCGTGGGAAACCATGGATTCCACGACGATTTCATGGAAAACCATCGTGGAATAAGTAGGTTTCCACGACGGCTTCTTGAAAAACCATCATGGAATCCATGGGTAATCGTTGCAACCGTCATGGAAAATTGGTATTCCCCCCAAAAAAATTCCCCAACAATTTTTGTTTTCTCACGGGATGGCTAGTCCCATGTGTTATCCATTACAATAAGGCCCTGATTGTTTACAAAAATTAGAGTCTATTGAAAATACTAGGTATTTACAAGATCATTTACATTTGAGCTATTTTGAGCAATTGTTTATCTACTATCTCCATCTATCTATCTAAAGAGCACATACCTATTTACAAATTGTACCCACTCTAATCTAACTTCATGTATATAAAAATCCTTTTTCCCTAAGGCTTGTATACCACTTGTAATTATATCCCGCATGAAACGTAGAATAAAAACACCACATTCTAAGTTTCCTTGTTGTCTTGGACACTTACATTTGGAATAGTGTTCTATTCGGTTAGTTTGTGACACCGCTTTCTGCTTGAAGGTTCCAATCGTTAAGTGCCCTAACAATGTGTCATGTTTAAATGAATTAATAGATGATACAAATATGTGGGACTAAAAGCATTTAATTTAAATTTATAAGAGAATAATAATACTTACAATCTTGTGACTGATACAAAATCCTCACATGGTAGGTGTCCGAGGGGGTCAAACCAATATATTTGGTCCTCCCATGGCAAAATAAGTCCCAACATCCAATGTTCTCCAACATTGTATGGCAGGAAGAATAATTTCCCCCTCGGTGCTTGAGCTAATAGGTGGATGAGTGATGTGGCGCGCTCTCTACGATCACTTTGAAGGTCTCTTGTAGCACTTGAAACAATGGCCGTAAATATGAAGCCAAAATTTTGTGCCAAGCCTTGAAGTTCATAATATTCTACCAAAAAACTACAATAGAAAAAAATACAATCAATTATTTGAAAGCACCTTACAACTCTACCTATATTTTAAAAATATGAAATAAGGATGAAGTTATTACCTGAGGTATACCAGGATACAATTTGCCTCGATTTTATCAAAGTTGATGAAGTAGTAAACGTCTTCATGCCCCACATAAATAGGCAATTCATTGCCAGTGACATTTACTAGTATCGGTCACTAAATTGTCGAACCATTGCGCATGAAAGAATGTGCGTATAGAGCCAACTGCATAAATTCTTGAGGTACTGAAGCGAAGTTAAATGCTTGCAGTTGCTCATTAGCAACGGTTTGCTCTTGTTCTTGTTCTACCACAAGTTGTGATTCTCTTGCTTTTGTAGAGCTTTTCTTTTTTTGGCGTTTCTTTCCACTTAGATCTTGTGGAACAAGGCTAGGAGCTTGACTCATCTTCGTCAATGCGATGACTTCAACTAAACTCTTTGGCCATGCGACGAAGCTTCCGGCTGCTTCACCCACAGTTGTTGCTTCAAGTGTTGGAACAGGCAATTCAGTTGTTCTAACTTTGTTGGTAGTGATGCTAATGCGCACGTTCTCTTCCCCTAATAGTTGTCCATGAACTGTATCAGTTGGAAGACTCTCCATCCACACCTTCCCAAGCACAACAAGTGCACACTCACCATTAACTCTATCCTCAACGAAGAGCTTACATTGTTCGGGCTCTTGACGAGGAGTGACAATTGGACTTCTAGAGCTTCCGGAGCTTCTGGACCTTCTACTACATTATTGGCAGGGTTACAACTAACTTTGATGCTGTTGCGTTGTGAGATGCTATCATCCGTCGACTTGGCACGTCCTTGGGAAATGAGCTCTGTCACAAGACCCTGTAGTTCTGCAATCTCCATCTGCATCTTTGACATTTGGGAATTCAATTTTGAAGTACCTGATTGGAGGTCGAAGTATTGAGACTGCTTCACATAGTTCGATTGACCACGAACACGACCTGAATGTTCCAGTTTCCCTAGTGCCCTCGTCAAAATGTCATCATTACCGACTGATTGGAAGCTCCCTTGACTTTGTTGCATTGTGTATTCATCCTATAAAACAACATAACCATGTTATTCAAGCAATCCTTCATCTAGTATTAAATTACAAATTAATTGTTCATGGTCAGTAAACTTACAATCAAGTTTCCAATTTCTGCTACTTTTGGATTTTTGAACTGGCCATCGGGACCTTAACGTGATTTGACCCATAACTCCTCCCGTGTTGGTAGCACGCCCGTCTTTTCAAACTGTGTTACGCTATGTTAGTAACATAGTAATGATAGAAAAATTGATATATGTAATATGAGTAAAATATTAACGTACCCAGGATTGCTCGAGCTCTCTATATCCAACTCGAAGAACCATAGAGCAGTATTCATTTTTCGCTCTAATTTTTCTTGTGTTTGATGATAGCAGTTGGAATTCGGTGGAACGTCGATACCTCACAAAAGCTTCCCAATCGTTATCATTTATGGAGGGGTAGTAGTGTACTAGGCCGTTTATATACATTATCATTCTCCTCCAGAATGGAAAGGTATGGTTGTACGAAGGTAACATAGAGGTCAGATCTGAACCCCTGTGCTAATTCGCCACAAACCTTCAAAGCCCTTTTCCTATACCAATCCTCGACTGTGAAAGTTGCGTATATCTCTCTCCAAATCACATCTCTTACTTTATCTAAATCCTTAGACCTCCAATCTTTTGTCCATATCAGAACGTGCTCTCGACTGAGAACTCCGATCAAACTGCTTAATTCATGGCCGGGTGCGCCTTCCGGTTGGCCTTTTGAATCAAAAGTCACTTCAATTCTTAAACCTTTCTTTCTCATATGATGAATTTTTTTCATTAATGTACCTGTTCGCTCAAAGTCTACTTTCGGATCAAATTTGATTCAGCTTCGTGGCTTACTGCGTTGGTTTCCCTTGCTATATTGCAATGAAGATGGAGTGCAGTCTTCGTGCTCGTCCTCGTACTGGTCACTATCAATGGGGCGAGACATTGTACCTATACAAAGTATTCCAAAACTAACACATACATACTAATATTAAATCACAAACTACACATATTCACATCTTCACATATTCCACTTCTTACATTTTTACACAATTTTACATATTACACATATTCACAAATTTAGAATTTCAATTACATATATAATTTCACAAATTGCACATATTCACATAATTTCACATATCACACATCTTTACATAACCTCATATATTACACATATGCACAACTTTACATATATTGACATAATTTGACATATTCAAATCTTGACATATTCACAAGTTTACAATTTCAACAACACAATTTCACATATTCAATTCATTTCACATGTTACACATATTTGTTGGAAAAAATAGTATGCAGCGGAATTTTAAAAATTTTACATTAGAGTAATTTCCAAAACACAAGTTTGACATGCTATGTGCATAAATTAACCAGATCTTACTAACCTTTGTGTGTCAAAGAACCCTCGCAAAACGTGAAGAGAAGTAACGTTCCAGAAGAGCCTCAACCAACTGGTCTTCTTTCCTATTCTCTTTCCTCGACCGGAGTGAATGTGGGCTCACACATGCAGCTCTTCCACTAGGTGACTTTCCTTCCAACCAATCGAGAGAACCCAAAGCAAGTGTTCAAGATTTGTGAACAAAAGCTCTTAGGGAGTTTTCAGATTCTCACTGGCAGAGTATCACTCTTAATCTCTCAATTGATCTGAGTAACTCTTAAGACTTACTCTCTTTATATAGAGATTGGTCCTGGGGTCAGTCCTTATCAGATTAGGTCACAAAAACTCGAAACAGAATCAAGTTCAGATTAATATCTAATAAGATCCGTGTAGAAATGCGTGATCTTATCCTTCGCTGATCGGCAGGCCGAACCACCTGATCGGCAGGCCGAACAGGCCCCATCGATAGGCCAAACATGCCCATCGACAAGCCGAACTGCCAAATAAAAATCTCGCGAATCTTTTATTTTTCACTAGAGATTCTATAGGATAAAGTCTCAATTTTAATTCAAATAACCCAATAGAGAAGTTATATGATCAAAACAACTTTATCTAGATAATCTCTAAGAAAATAAATCAATTCCCAATAATTCTACAAGTTTATCATAGTGTATCGTATCCCCATACGATAATCCATAATCGGCTTAAGGACAAGTTTTGTCTTACCTTCCCGATTATTTTTATCTTACATTCCATTATCTCACCATCAGAAAACTTACTATCCAATGACAGTATACCATTCGGTTACACCTATATATCCAAATGGTTGAGTGCTCCAGTTTTCCAATTAGAGGATAACGCATATAAGAGGATATCATTAATCCTAAAGAGGAGCTATGGATTCCGTATCTATGGATAACAGGTCTACGCTATCAAGAGTCATGCCTCCAATGTGCCAGCATGCACACCACTATTAAGATGTAGGTGTCACCCTTTGGTACATCAAAAGACACAAGCCAAGACAACGGGCCCACTACTCATCTCAAGATTAAGATACAACACAAATGATTGTTTAAAGTGAATCGATTTGCAGAGACAGAATTATTAATCCAAATCAATTCACTTTATGTCCCAATCCAACACATCGTCACCTATGACAACGTGCCAATGTTTCCATTCACGAAGTCCACCTCCGATGGTCAAGACAAACCATCTCCCAATAGGCCTATATACAACATAACAATCTTTACATGAATAAAGCACTCAACTTTGTTCCCTCGATTGCAGATCTTATGATTTAGACCGTCACCTTAAAAATCGTGTCTTTCACATAATCTATCCATCATATGCCCAATTCTTAAAGATTTAAACCGAATATCTCAGACTTTTATTTGCTTAATATACATTCAACAAACATGAACGTAAAGAGGACAAGATTTGGTAGATAAACAATAATTAAATTCTTTATTAATAAAAATGCCTCCAAAAACTTATTACATTTTTACTCCTTAGGGCATACATGTCTAACAATCTCCCACTTGCCCTAGGTGAGTAAATATGACAAATCTCACATCCCTATAGCTTCCATATGCCTCTCGAAGACTCTCTAGTAAGTGCCTTTGTAAATGGATCAGCTAAATTGTCCTCTGACACGATCTTGCACACCGTGACATGCCTGCCCTCAACAAAGTCCTTTATCACATGATATTTTTGATCAATAGGCTTACTCTTCTTGTGAAATCTTGATTCCTTAGCAATGGCTTCCGCCGCACTGTTATCACAGTACAGTGATACCACCTTATCCATACTAAGAACTACCTCAAGATCCCCAAGGAACTTGCGGAGCTACACTGCTTCTTTCGAAGCATCACTAGCTACCACATACTCGGCCTCCATCGTTGAATCCGAAGTGTAATCTTGCTTAGCACTTCTCCAACTGATGACACCACCACCCAGAGTAAACACAAAACTTGAAGACAATTTCCTAGAATCCAGACAAGATTTAAAATTCGAGTCAGTGTATCCTAGAGGAGTCAAGTCCTTACTCGAATACACAAGTATATACACTTGAGTCCTTCTCAGGTACTTGAAAATATGCTTTACTACAACCCAATGGTTGGGTCCTGGATCCACCTGAAATCGACTTCCAATCCCGATAGCATAACTAATATTCGGTCGTGTGCAAAGCATGACATACTTGAGACTACCCACTACCAAAGCATAAGGCAACTTCTTCATGTATTCTCTTTCTTCATAAGACTTTGGAGAGTCTTTCTTAGAAAGGGTAATTCTAGACCTAGATGGTTGCCACCTTTCTTGGAATCCTACATTGCAAACCTCTTGAGAATTTTATCTATGTAGCTGGCCTAGGACAAATCTATCATTTTGTTCTTCCTGTCCCGAAAGATCTGGATATCGAGAACAAAATTAGCCTCGCCCAAATCCTTCATGTCAAACTACTTGGTCAACCATAATTTGACCGATGACAATGCCCCAACATCATTGCCAATTAGCAGTATGTCATCTACATAAAGCAGTAGAAAAACCATCTTCCCATCCTTAATGTGTTTGTAAACACATGATTCATCCACATTTTGTGAGAACCCATAAGTCTTGATCACCTGATCAAATCTTATGTTCCAAGAATGAGAAGCCTGCTTAAGTCCATATATTGACTTTAGCAGCCTATAAACCTTACCCCCTTGACTCGTGACCTTGAAAAGTTTGGTTGTTCCATATAAATGGACTCATCAAGATAGCCATTCAAACAAGCCGTCATGACATCCATCTGCCAAATCTCATAGTCGAGAGCAATAGCTATGGACAAGAGAATCCGGATGGACTTAAGCATGGCCACAGGCGAAAAGGTTTCCTCATAATCGATTCCTTCCTTTTGCGTATAACTCTTAGCTACCAGTCTAGCCTTAAAGGTTTCAACCTTCCCATCCACTCCTCTTTCCTTCTTGTAGATCCACTTACACCCTATGGGTTTTACCCCTTCGGGAAGATCCACAAGCTCCCAGACTTGATTAGTCTCCATAGACTTCATCTTAATGTTCATGGCCTCTGTCCAGAGTTTTGAATCAACATCCTCCATAGCTTCTGTGTAAGTATAAGGATCCCTATCATGTTCATCCAGTTTAGCCAAAAAGACCTCCCCATTGAACATATACCTCTCAAGTTGATGCCTGATCCGCCCACTACGCCGAAGCCCCTAAGGTTGTTGTTCAGGTTTGTTTGGTTTTTCTACACTGATCGAAATGGTTTCATTCAGAACCTCCAGAGTGATCATATCACTCCTTAACTCCTCAAGCACCACTTTGCTTCAAGGTTTAAAGTCGTCCATGTAACTCTCCTCAAGGAAAGTTGCATTAGCTGAAACCACGACTTTATTTTCCTTTGGGTTATAGAAATAACCCCCTTTAGTCCCTTTTGGATATCCTATGAATACGCAAACTTCCGAACGTGCTTCGAACTTATTTGCATCCTTAAACAGGACATAAGCAGACATCCCATATGTGAATATGGTTTAAGGATGTCTTCCCACCCATTCACAACTCGTGAGGAGTTTTAGGGACCGATTTTGAAGGCATATTGTTCAGAAGATAACATATGGTTTGTAGTGCATATCCTCAAAAGGGTAAAGGCAATGATGAATAACTCATCATAGACCTAATCATGTCCAAAAAAGTCTTATTCCTTCTCTCCGCTACGTCATTCTACTACGGAGTGCCCGGCGCAGTCAAATGGGATAAAATCTCATTCTCTAATAAGTGTTCGAAGAACTCATTAGAAAGGTATTCCCCACCTTGATTGGAACGAAGTGTCTTTATGGGTCTACCCAATTGCTTTTCCACTTCAGCCTGAAACACCCTGAGCTTGTCAAAAGTTTCGCTTTTGTGGTGCATCAGGTACACATACCTATATCTTGAGTAATCGTCAATAAAAGTGATGAAGTACTCATACCCTCCTCATGCTCGGATGTTCATCAGCTGCAAACATCACTATGCACAAGTTCTAGAACCCCTTCGGCCCTATTGCCCTTAGACCCGAATGATCTTTTGGTCATTTAACCCTCCAAACAAGATTCACATTGAGGTATAGATTCTACCTTTAAGTGACTTAAAGGTCCATTCCTTACCAACCCTTGAATCCTATTCAGGTTAATATGACCAAGGCACAACTGCCAAAGATAAGTTTTATTAGAGTGAGAAGTTTTAAGTCTTTTAGAGTTATTATCATTCATCTTAGCATTATGCAATAAGTCCATCATAGGTTTGATAAACTATAGATTATTTTGCATCCATCCAGAACAGATAAAAGATTTTTTTTTACGAATCACCACTTTATCATTAAAAGAAACCAAGTAGGAGTCTTTAAATAAACAAGCTATAGAAAATAAATTCCTTTTAAATTTAGGAACTAAAAACAATCTTGCAAAAATAAATTCCTATAACTATCAAAATAAAGATGGACATCTCCCACTGTTTTTGCTGAGACCAAAGATCCATCGCCCATCTGAAGCGTGAAGTCCTCATGCAGTAGACTTCTCGTTTCTTTGAACCCCTGTAGAGAAACACAAACATGATTAGTTGCACTAGAATCTATGACCCAAATGTCACTTGATTCCTCAACCAAAAAAGTTTCTAAATACAGAAGATCACACCAACCTCCTTTTGAAAGGAAGTCCTTGCAATGCTTCTTGTTATGCCCGACCTTTCCACAGAAGAAGCACTTAAGCTTCTTTAGGTTCTTCTTCTTCTTCTTGATCTTGGTACTAGCAGGAATAGAAGACTTTCCGTTCTTGGCCCGTTGCTTCTTTCCATTCCCAGAGTTAGGATTGGAACCAGAAGCAGCTACCATGTTGGCCACTCCACCCGCAGGAGACTCCCTGATCAGCTGTTTGAACTCTTATAACTGTTTCATTAATTCTATCAGGGTCATATCCTGTCTATTGCCTAAATTAAAAGTAGCTCTAAACGGAATAAATTCCTTTGACAGAGTCTCAAAGACCATGGTCATCTGAGTTTCAGCATCGATGTCAGCTCCATTGGTTTGAGCCTCAGTGAGGTAACCCATGACCAACATCATATGCTCCTTTACAGATGTCCCCGGCCTCTGTCTACAGTTAAGAAGTTTTTGAAGCACCCCTTGCTACTTTGTTATGGCCTAGCCTCCAAACATATCTTCAAGATTATCCAAGATCTGCTTTGCAGTCTCATAATCCTGATCTTGAGCCTGCGGCATGTTATTTATGTTAGCCATAACATAGCAGCGGGCTTGATCATTAGCATCTTTCCAGCGATCACACGCTTGGAATTACTCATTAGTTGAGTCTCCTATAGGCTAGGGAGGACAAGGGGTTGTCAGTACATATTTCAGTTTCTCAAAGGAGAGGATGATATCTAGGTTCTGTTTCCAATCATTATAATTCTCTTCAGTTAATAGGTTTTTGCAAAGTATCGATGATAAAGAGTTTTTAGACATTTTTAATCTACGAGCTACAAGCAAAATAATAAATAACCGTAATATTATAGCTCCACCCTAGAGAATAGAAAACTAAGATTACAAGAGAATAATCGAGACATATTATCGATTCTTCATCCTTGAATCCTCACGATGTATCCTTCTTTATGTAATACCCATCTTCAAGTCTTCAATCCCGTATGAATCGAATACTTCATATTTTCGGTCATATCCAAATTTAATGTTTCTTAGAATTGTCCCAAAAATAAAATTAAAACTGCAGCGAAAAAACTACACCTTTTTTGGAAATTTTCCAGCTCTCGGTCGGTAGGCCGATTTGGGTGATCGGCCTGTCGGTCATGCAGGTTCGGCCTGCCAAACTAGAAGTTCAGCCTACCGCCAGAGCCTCTTGATTTCTGCCTCACTGACGGCCTACTAAATCTCAAGTTTGGCCTGCCAATCTGTAACCATCAGCATGCCGAACTGATGAGTTTGGTATGCCGACCGAGCAGAAATCTCCCATTCCAGAAAATACAATTTTTAATGCCATTCATCAATTTTATTTTCAACAATTCAAAAACATAAAATTAGAGACTCAGGAAATACCTTGGAGCGCCTATCATCATTCTTCTAGATCTGACTTCTAAATCCATCTTCTCCAAACAATTGTTTAATTACAAAATTCTTACAAATTTAAAAATAAATAATAATTCCTAGACGGAGATGATAGTCCACCATCTAATTACATGAAAAACCTAGATACACATTCGAACCTCTAAGGAACTATAACCGATATAAATTAATTAATTAATAAATAATTAAAAAAGAATTTAATTAACCATAATTAATTAATAAACATTCACCACATAATCCATGACAACATATATAATATATAGAAACCTAGAGTGTCAACTCTCTATAAAATTAAATTCAAGCATAGGAGAGATTAAGATTACAAAATTTATACATAGTACGCAGTGGAATTTTAAAAATTTTACATCAGAGTAATTTTCAAAACACAAGTTTGACATACTATATGCATAAATTAACCAGATCTTACTAACCTTTGTGTGCTGAAGAACCCTCGTAAAACGTGAAGAGAAGTAACGTTTTAGAAGAGCCTCAACTAACTGGTCTTCTTTGCTATTCTCTTTCCTCTACCAGAGTGAGTGTGGGCTCACACGTACAGCTCTTCCACTAGGTGACTCTCCTTCCAACCAATCGAGAGAACCCAAAGCAAGTGTTTGTGATTTGTGAACAAAAGCTCTTAAGGAGTTTTCAGATTCTCACTAGCAGAGTATCACTCTTAATCTGTCAATTAAGCTGAGTAACTCTTAAGACTTACTCCCTTTATATAGAGATTGGTCCTGGGGTCAGTCCTTATCAGATTACGTCTCAAAAACTCAAAATAGAATCAAGTTCCAATCAATATCTGATAAGATCCGCGTGAAAACGCGTGATCTTATCCTTCATTGATCGGCAGGCCGAACAAGTCCATCTGCAAGCCGAACTACCGAATAAAAATCTTGCCAATCTTTTATTTTCCACCAGAGATTCTATAGGATAAAGTCTCAGTTTTAATTCAAATAACCCAATAGAGAAGTTATCTAATCAAAACAACTTTATCTAGATGATCTCTAAGAAAATAAATCAATTCCCAATAATTCTACAAGTTTATCTTGATCTAATTTATCTAAAATTAAATCAACCGATAAATAGACATGAATTATTTGATTCTTCCAAATTTCAACCAATCTAATAAATCCGACATAAGTTACCAATTATTTGAAAAGCATGACATGTCGTTACAGGATGTTCTGAGCTAGCAAAGGGGACCAAGTGGAACTATATAGTTCAAGCTCCTGATAATTACAAAACCCAATATCCTAGATATATATTTCATAATTATCAACTCCAACGCTACTCCACTAAATGCTTGGAGCTGCACTCTCGAACTACATAAAATTACGAAGCTCATATAGCTAAGTCTCCATGACATATCATAGTGTATTGTATCCCCATATGATAATCCATAATCGGCTTAAGGACAAGTTTTGTCTTACCTTCCTGATTATTTTTATCTTACATTCCATTATCTCACCATCTGAAAACTTACTATCTAATGACAGTATACCATTCGGTTACACCTATGTATCCAAATAGTTGAGCGCTCCATTTTTCCAATTACAGGATAACACATATAAGAGGATATCATTACTCCTAAAGAGGAGCTATGGATTCCATATTTATAGATAACAGGTCTACGCTATCAAGAGTCATGCCTCCAACGTACATACATACCACTATTAAGATATGGGTGTCACCCTTTGGTACATCAAAAGACACAGGCCAAGACGACGAGCCCACTATTCATCTCAGCATTAAGATACAACACAAATGATTGTCTAAAGTGAATCGATTTGCCGAGATAGAATTATTAATCTAAATCAATTTACTTTATGTCTCGATCCAACACCTCATCACTATGACAATGTGCCAATGTTTCTATTCACGGAGTCCACCTCTAATGGTCAAGACAAACCATCTCCCAAAAGGGATATAGACAACATAACAATCTTTGCATGAATAGAGCACCCAACTTTATTCCCTCAATTGCGGATCTTATGATTTAGACCATCAACTTAAGAATCGTGTCTTCCACATAATCCGTCCATCATATGCCCAATTCTTAAGGTTTAGACTGACAGTCTCAGACTTTTGTTTACTTAACATACATTCAACAAATATGAACATAAGAGGACAAGATTTGGTATATAAATAATAAATAAATTCTTTATTGATAAAAATATCTCCAAAAACTTATTATATTTTTACTTCTTAGGGCATACATGTCTAACAATATTGACAAATTCACAATTTCAATTACATATATAATTCCACAAATTACGCAGATTGATATAATTTCAACTCCAATTGTACATACTCAAATATCCTCACATAGTACACATATGCACATCTTTACAACTTTAATTACACAATTTCACAGATAGGTGAGGGGCAGTTGTGGGTTAGGGGTGCTGGGAGAGGGTCGGTCCTCGCAGGTGGGGGGGTGGCGAGTGCTGGGCGAGGGGGGGTAGGGCTGTGGGGAGGCTAGGCCTCAGGGGTGGGGGGTGGTGGCACTGGGCGAGGGGGGTGGGGGCGCTGGGCGAGGGGGGGTAGGGGCAAAGGGGAAGAGGAGAGAGAGAGGGAGGGGGAAGAGGAGAGAGAGGGAGGGAGAGCTTACCGACGGTGGAGGTGATGGCAGCTCGGTGGAGGTGCTGGAGGTGAAAGAAAGAAAGAAGGATTTTAGAGAGAGAGAAAGAGAGATTTTAGAGAGTTAGAAAGAGGGATTTGAGAGAGGAGAGTGAGGCATCTTGGGAACCTTGGGCGCATATAGATATAAGGTGGGATGGCGTGAATTTCAAAAATTTGAAGAATGCACCTTTCACGACCGTTTTTGTGAAAAGCGGTTTTTGTTAAAACTATCGTGGATGATAGTTTTCCACAACGGTTTTTGCAAAAGCCGTCATAAAAAAGTTGTCTTAAACATTTCCTACACATGATAATATTCTTTGCCGCCCAGGGTGGCCAGCCCGTGTGTTAAGCATCCAATGACCCAAAATCATGAATAGTTTATCTCTGTTTTCACCACAAATGTAACTATAGATACATTTACAAAACCCATTAAAGAAGATTGAAAAATGAAATAATTTAAAGAAAAATCTTAAAAGTAAATTAACAAAAAAAGGTTTATTGATGCTCATCTTTTTATCTTTTTTTTCATTGGTTCCTCAATACATATCCATTCCACATCTTCACGAAGCAAATGCAAAACATCATCTTCAAAATTATCCATCTCTTCAACCATTGGCAATCCCTTCGTGAATGAAGGGATGTCTGAGCAATCCTCATCAACTTCTTCACCGTCGATAACTATTCTTGGTTTTGTCAGGATGACTAGAGATAGCTCTATGTCTTGGGGATCTGTAGTATAAAAAACTTGGATTACTTATGATGGCATAATGAAGGGATCATTCTTGTATCCTAATCTTCTAAAGTCAACCACCATGATGCCGTCATCGCCATTCTTAACATAGTTATTGTCGGCCCACTTGCACTTAAAAAGTGCTATGCGTAATCCCCCATAATCAAGTTCCCAAATATCTTCAATGACGCCAAAGTAGTTCATGATCCCATATACCAGATTCTTATCCTTGGCAGAGGCAATATGCATAGCTTTAGCACGGAGAGTCACACCACTATTTTACATCGGATGCTTCTCATCTCTTTCGCAAGTGTAGAAAGTGTAACCATTTATGGAATATGATGTATACCCTGTAGCTATTGACAACGGTCCTCTAGCTAGGTTCTTCAATTGTTGTGACATGTTCTCATCTTGTGATGTGGAGCACTTGCCATAGATGTGTGCTCTAATCCACAACCGATAGCTCCGATTGTGTTCATCTTGCAACCACTTCTCATTTCTTGCTCTTTTTGGGTATGCTTTTTTTAATTTGTTCATGTGCACCTCAATGAAAGGCTCCACTTCGTTAGCATTGTGCAAGACATAAAGACAAGCTTGGTCCCACTCCTCTTAATTTACTGATGAAGGCACCCCAATTGTGTCCGCATTAGATAGGTACTCGGAGCAAAATTCAACCGATTCCTCAGCTATGTAACTTTCCACAATACATCCCTCTGGCCTGTTTTGATTCTTCACATAGCCCTTAAAAACCTTCATATATCTTTCAAATGGGTACATCCATCTCAAATACACTGGTCCGCATAACTTAATTTCATGCACTAAGTGCACCGTTAGATGAATCATGATGTCAAAAAATGCCAGTGGAAAATAGTTTTCAGGCATACATAAGGTTTGCACTAACTCTGATTGCAGTGAATCTAGCACAAGTGGATCAATGACCTTCGAGCATATTGAATTGAAGAATGAGCACAACTTGGAGATTGCAAATCTCACATCCTTTGTTAGAATTCCCCGCAATGCAAGTGGTAGTAATTGTTGCATCAACACATGACAATCGTGTGCTTTCATGCTAATAAATTTCAAACCCTTCACTGACACCAACTTTTTGAGGTTTGAAGAATACCCGTCTGACACTTTTAATGAAGCAAGCCATTCACAAAGCTTTCTCTTTTTCGCTCTGGATAACGTGTGCTCTGCCGGAGGTAAGTAAGTACGATTCCCTCTTTTCTCAGAAAACAAATTAGGCCTAATATCTATTTCTATGAGATCCAACTGATCTTTTTTACCATCCTTAGTCTTGCCCAGAATGTCAAGCAACGTGTCGACTACAGATTCACAAACGTTTTTCTCAATATGCATAACATCCAAGCAATGACGAACAAAAAGTGTCTTCCAATAGGGAAGATCAAAGAAGATTGATCTTTTTTTCCATGGTCCATCATTTGGCGGCCCGTCCTTACCTCGCTTTCTCTTTCCGAATATGACTCTTATATCTTTTACCATTTTAAATATTTATTCACCTAACAAAGGGTGGGGGTGGGGGGGGGGGGGTTCTTTTTCTTCGCTGTTGCCATCAAAGGCTTTCTTTTGTTTGCAGTAGCGATGATCTCTTGGTAACCATCTTCTATGACCAAGAAAAATGGTTTTCTTTTCATTCTTCAACCGTTTGTGAGACGTTTCCATCATGCAAATAGGACAACCAATAGAACTCTTCACCGAATAACCAGATAAATTGCCATATACGAGGAAGTCATTAATTGTCCATATCAACATTGCATGGAGTGTGAACGTCTCTTTCAGGTAAGCATCTCTAACTTCAACTCCAATGTCCCACAACTTTTTTAAGTCATCTATTAACGGTGCCAAGTATACATCAATGTCATTGCCTAGTTGGTGAGGAACCGAAATCAATAAAGACAACATTAAAAACTTTCGCTTCATGCACAACTTTGGAGGGAGATTATAGTTAACAAAAATTATGGGCCAAGTGCTATGCCTACTAATCATGTTACCATGTGGGTTCATTCCATCCGTCAACAAAGCGAAATGTATATTTCTTGGATCCGCACTAAAGTTGGGATGATCGGCTTCAAAAGTCTTCCATTGTGGTGAATCCGTCGGGTGTCTAAGCATACCATCATCCACTCATTTGTCATGATGCCATGTCAAATTCTTGGCATGTTTTGGGTTTCCGAATAAACGCCTCAAATATGGTGCCAGTGGAATGTACCATAAAAATTTTTTGGGCACTCCATTCTTGCTGTCTTTTGGCTCCTTTCCTTTCTTCCACCACACTTGTTGACAAACTGGACAATAATTTTCGTCCTCATACTCATGCCTATAGAGAACACAATCATTTTCACAAGCATGAATTTTCTCATAATCCATTCCCAAAGTGCTCAAAGTCTTCTTAGCGTCACACATACTAGTTGGTAATTTATTACCCTCTGGTAGAAGCCTTCCTAAAAATTCCAACAGCTTTGTAAAACTAGAATTTGACCACCCACTTGATGCTTTCAAATTCCATAAACCAACTAAAGCAGACAATTTAGTGAAATTGGTACACCCCTCATACACGGGTGTCTCTGCATCATTCATTATTGTCTCAAATAAATCTAAACGGTGCACAAAGTGTTCTTTTAAATCATTGACCATGTCAACCATATTGTCTTGATCATCCATATTGTCCTCCACAATAGCTTTCTTTTCTTTACTTAGTAAAGTTGGATTGAAATTAAAGTCACCATGAAAATGCCACGTTTGATAACTACTTATAATTCCATTTTGAAATAAATGTCCTCTAACAATTGGAATTGGATGCAATCTATGGTTTCCACATTGAACACGAGGACACCGAATTTTATCACCATTAGCATGACTTTTGGCAAAATTCAAGAACTCTTCCACACCATCCACATACTCTCTAGACAATCGAAAATCCCACATCTATTTCCTATCCTTTGCAATACCCAAATCGAAATAATAAATAGCAAATATTCAATTAAAATTAATTTCACAATCTATATATATATGTACCCACCTATATATATTAATTAATCATAAAACAAAAACATCACCCGCTCTGTCACAAGTTACACATACTCATTATAAAACAAAGAAATCATACCCATGATCCACAATACAAATTTCACTGAATATACAACAAAATCAACAACTATTTATCAATTTTGGATTAATTATACAACATAATCAACAACAATTTATCAATTTATAACAAAAACTTACAATTTGGGTTGAGATTAAGTAGTGTAGAGGCGCAGAGGGACAACGGCAGCTGATTTGGATGCGTCTGTGTCTATATTTGAGAAGCGAGCTTCTAAATTGTGTCGAATGTTGAGGTGGAAAAGGGGTTTTAAAGTAAGATACCACAACGGTTTTGTTAAAAAACCATCGTGGAATACGGGAGCTACCACGACGGTTTTTAAAAAACCGAAGTGAAATAACAAGGCTTCCACGATGGTTTTGTGAAAAATCATCGTGGAAGCTCTAGATTCCACGACGGTTTTTGAGAAAAACCGTCGTGGAATCATTCATCTTCCACAATGGTTTTTCACCAAAACCGTCGTAGAAACCATGTTATTTCACGACGGTTTTTTTAAAAACCATCATGGTAGATCCCACCTCCTTCCACAACGGTCTTCATTTTTGCGGGCATAACTCGCCGTGCTTTTCTCGCGGTACCACGACAGTTTTTAGAAAACGGTCATTAAATAAAGGTCGTCTAATCCAAAATTTCTTGTAGTGTTTTGTCAAGTATCAAAGATAAAGCGTTTTTAGACATTTTTAATCTACAATAAAGAATCATATACCAAACATAAGCAAACACACTAATAATTTAGTAAGATAACACAATCATGTAAAACATACAAATGTGTTTATGTGTCAAAACCTTAAAAATATCACAACCTTACAACGATAATTCCCAACTCAGAATTCGACAAGCTCCTAGGGGAGTCATGCCAAATTCAATCAGGAACACGGATCCCCTCTTGATTAATATATGCCATCCAGGACCCGTATGATCCAACATATATTAATAATCATTTCTTTGGCCATTGATTTTGTTAACAGAGCTCCTAGGAGAGGTTAATAATAAAATTAACATTAGTATATAACCATCGTTTTAATATTTTATCCATGACTTATAATCACCACCAAGGGGTGTGTAACCATAAATCATGCTAAAATACCTTATCCTCTTAGAGATACAATCTGGTACATGATAGAAATCCCTTCCTAGGGGTCATGACCACCATGTTCTTCCTATAGATCAACGATGGAGGCCTTAGGTCCTTTCTTCAAAAACCTTCTCCCACTCAATCTTTTGAAATCAAGGTTTTATTTCAAGAACATGCATGAACAATTTTAATATGAGCGGCACTCCCTATTCTATATGACATGTTATCAATATACATGGCAAATCATATTATAATGCAGACAAGCAAAGCAATCAAGCAAAGCTACACGCAAATTAATAATAATCGTAATATTATGGTTCCACCCTAGAGAATAAAAAACAAAGATTACAAGAGAATAATCGAAACATGTTATCGATTCTTCATCCTTGAATCTCTAAGCAGTATCCTTTTTCACGTAATGCCCATTCATAAGTCTTCAATCCCGTATGAATTGAATACTTCATATTTTTTGTCATATCCAAATTTAATGTTTCTCAGAATTGTCCTAAAAATAAAATTAAAACTACATTGAAAAACTACACCTTTTTTGAAAAAATTTCTAGCTCTCTGCTGGCAAGCCAATATGGGTGATCGGCCTGCCGGTCATGACCCACTGGCCTACTAGTCTTCACTGATCGGCCTATCAAACTAGAAGTTATGCCTGCCACCAAAGCCACCTGATTTCTACCCCGCTGATGGCCTATAGAACCTCGCATCTGGCCTACCGATCTGCGACCATCGGCCTACCGAACTAGAGGGTTTGGCATGCCGACTGAGCAAAAATCACTCTTCCTAGAAAATATAATTTTTAATACAATTCATCAATTTTATTTTCAACAATTCAAAATCATAAAATTAGAGATTCAAGAGATACCTAGGAGAGTCATCATTCATCTTCTAGATCCGCCTTCTTTGAATAATTATTTAATTACAAAATTCTTATAAATTTAAAATTAAATAATAATTCCTAGATGGAGATGATACTCCGCCATCTAATTACATGAAAAACCTAGATACACATTCTAACCTCTAAGGAACCATAACCAGTATAAATTAATTAATTAATAAATATTTAAATAATAATTTAATCAACCATAATTAATTAATAAGCATTCACCATTAATCCATGACAACATATAAAATATATAGAAACCTAGAGTGCCAACTCTATAAAATTAAATTCAAGTGTAGGAGAAATTAAGATCACAAAATTTATACGTATAGTATGATCACAAACTCGTAAATTTATGTAAAAATCATGGCTCTGATACCAATGGTTGGAAAAAGAGTACACAACAGAATTTTAAAAATTTTATATCAGAGTATTTTTCAAAACACAAGTTTGACATACTATATGCATAAATTAACCAGATGTTACTAACCTTTGAATGCCGAAGAACTTCCAAAATCTGTGAAGAGAAATAATGTTCCAGAAGAGCGTCAACCAACTGGCCTTCTTTGTTATTCTCTATCCACGATCAGAGTAAGTGTGGGCTCACATGTACAGCTCTTCCTCCAGGTGTCCCTCCTTCCGACCAATTGAGAGAACCCAAAGCTAGTGTTCATGAATTGTGAACAAGAGCTCTTAGGGAGTTTCAGATTCTCACCAGTAGAGTATCACTTTTAATCTCTCAATTGATCTAAATAACTTATGAGACTTGCTCCCTATTTATAGAGGTTGGGTCTAGGGTCAATCCTTATCAGATAAGGTCTCAAAATTTTGAATCAGAATCAAATTTGGATTAACATCTGATGAAATTCACGTGAAAATGCGTGATCTTTTTTATCACGCATCAACAGACCGATCGGCCTAATCGACAGGCCAAACTTGCCCCATCAGCAAGCCAAACTTGAGGATCGACATGCCGACCTACCGAAAAAATCTCAGCGAATCTTTTATTTTCCATCCGAGATTCTATAGGATAAAGTCTCAATTTTAATTCAAATAACCCAATAGAGAAGTTATCAAATCAAAACAACTTTATCTAGATAATCTCTAGGAAAATAAATGAATTCCTAATAATTCTACAAGTTTGTCTTAATTTAATTTATTCAAAATTAAATCAACTGATAAACAAACAAGAATTATCCGATCCCAATAATTCAACAAGTTTATCTTGAATCAATTTTATCACAAAATTAATTCAACCGATAAATAGACATGAATTATTTTATTCTTCCAAATTTCAACCAATCTAATAAATCTGACGTAAGTCACCAATTATTGAAAAAACACGCCGTATCGTTATAGGATATTGTGAGCTAGCAAAGGAGACCAAATGGACCTATATAGTTCAAGCTCCTAATAATTACGAAACCTAATATCCCAGATATACATTTCATAATTATCAACTCCAACGCTACTTCACTAAAAGCTTGGAGCTATAGTCTTGAACAATATAGAATTATGAAGCCCGCATAGCTAACTCTCCATGACATATCATAGTATATCGTATCCCCATAGGATTATCCATAACCAGCTAAAGGATAAGTTTTGTCTTGCCTTCTTGATTATTTTTATCTTACGTTCCATTATCTCACCATCGGAAAACTTACCATCTAAAGACAGTATTCCATTCAGTTACACCTATGTATCCAAATGGTTGAGCCCCTAGTTTTTCAATTACAGGATAACACATATAGGAGAATATCACTACTCCTAAAGAGGAGCTATGGATTCCATATCTATGAATAACAGGTCTACACTATCAAGAGTCATGCCTCCAACGTACCGGCATGCATACCACTATTAAGATATGGGTGTCACCCTTTGGTACATCAAAAGACACAAGTCAAGACAACAGGCCCACTATTCATCTCAGGATTAAGATACTATACAAATGATTGTCTAAAGTGAATTGATTTGTAGAGACAGAATTATTAATCCAAATCAACTTACTTTATGTCCCAATCCAATACATCATCACCTGTGACAATGTGTCAATGTTTCTATTCGTAAAGTCCACCTCCGATTGTCAAGACAAACCATCTCCCAATAGGGATATCGACAACATAACAATCTTTACATAAATAAAGCGCCCAACTTTATTCTCTCGATTACGAATTTTATGATTTAGACCGTCACGTTAAAAATCGTATCTTTCGCATAATCTGTCCATCATATGCCCAATTCTTAAAGGTTTAGATCGACAGTCTTAGACTTTTATTTGCTTAACATACATTCAACAAATATGAACGTAAAGAGGACAAGATTTGGTATATAAACAATAATTAAATTCTTTATTGATAAAAAATGTCTCCAAAAGCTTATTACATTTTTATTTTTTAGGGCATACATGTCTAACAACTTCATCATGTACCAGGTTGGATCTCCAAGAGGATAAGGTATTTTAGCATGATTTATCGTTGTACACTCCTAGGTGGTGAGTATAAATCATGGAGAAAATATTGAAACGATTGTTATACACTCATGTTGATTTTTTTATTAACCTTCCTTTAGAGCTCTGTTAAAAAAATTAATAACCAAAGAAATGATTATTAATATATGTTGGATTTTACGGGTCCTGGATGCCATATATTAATAAGGAGTGGATCTGTGTTCTTAATTGAATTTGGCAAGTATTCCCTAGGCAGCTTGTTGAATTTTGAGTTGGGAATTATCGTTGTAAGGTTATAATATTTTCAAGGTTTTGACACGTAAACACATTATATGTTTTACATGATTGTGTTATCTTACTAAATTATTATGGTATGTTTGCTTATGTTTGGTATATGACTCTTTATTGTAGCTTAAAAATGTCTAAAACGCTTTATCATTGATACTTGACAAAAACCAATTAACTGGTGAGAATTTTAATGCTCGAAATAGAACTTGAATATCGTCCTATCCTTTGAGAAACTAAAATTTGCACTAACAACTCTATGTCCTCCCGAGCCTACGGGAGAGTCCACTAATGAGAAAATCTAAGCATATGATCACTGGAAAGATGCTAATGATTAGGCCCGCTATTATGTTATGGCTAGCATGAATAACATGCTATAGGCTTAACATGAAGATTATGAGATTGCGAAGCAGATCTTGGATTATCTTGAAGACATGTTTAGAGGCCAGGCCCTAACAAAATGGCAAGGGGCACTTCAAAAACTTCTAAATTGCAAACAAAGACTGGGGACATCTGTGAAGGAGCATATGATGTTGGTCATCGGTTACCTTGCTGAGGCTCAAACCAATGGAGCTGACATTGATGCTGAAACATCGATGACTATGATCTTTGAGACTTTATCTATGGAATTTATCTTTATTTAATTTGATCAATAGATGGGATATGACCTTCACGGAGCTGATGAAGCAGTTACAAGAGTTCAAAAATCTGATTAGGGAAAGTCCTATGGGTGGTGAGGCCAACTTGGTAGGTGCCTTTGATTCCAATCCCAACCCTGGGAATGGAAAAAAGCAATGGGCTAAGAATGGGAAGTCTTCTATTCCTACAAATGGCAAGAACAAGAAGAAGAAAAAGAAGAACTCGATGAAGCTCAAGTGCCTTTTCTATGGGACAGTCGGGCACATAAAGAAGAATTACAAGGACTTCCTTTCCCGAGGAGGTAGGTGTGATCTTTTGGTTATTGAAACTTGTTTAATTAAAGAATCCAGTGACACTTGAATCATAGATTCTGGAGCAACTAATCATGTTTCTGTTTCTATGTAGGGGTTCAAAGAAACAAGAAGTCTGCTACATGAAGACTTCACACTTTGGATGGACGATAGATCCTTAATGTTGACTGAAGCAGTGGGAGACGTCCATCTTTACTTTGATATACGAGTTTAATTTTGCGGGATTGTTTTTATGTTCCTAAATTGAAAAGGAATTTAATTTCTATAGCATGTTTATTTAAAGACTCTTATATAGTTTCTTTTAGTAATAAAGTGGTGATTCGTAAAAACAATCTTTTATCTGTAATGGATGGATGCAAAATAATCTATATTTTTACAAACCTAAGATGGACTTACTGCTGAACACTGAGGTTAATGATAATAACTTTAAAGGACCTAAAACTTCTCACTCTAAGAAGACTTAACCTTAACATTTGTGACTAGGTCATATTAACCTGAATAGAATTGAAAGGTTGGTAAGGATTGGACCTTTAAGCCACTTAAAGGTGGAATCTGCACCACAATGTGAATCTTGTTTGGAGGGTAAAATGACCAAAAGAACATTTGGGTCTAAGGACAATAGGGCTGGAGGGGTTCTAGAACTTGTGCATAGAGATGTTTACGGACCTATGAACATCTAGGCACTAGAAAGGTATGAGTATTTCATCACTTTTATTGATGATTACTCAAGGTATGGGCATGTGTACCTAATGCACCACAAAAGTGAAACTTATCACGAGTTTAGAGAATTGTGGGCTGAAGTGGAAAAGCAATTAGGTAGACCCATAAAGGCACTTCGATCCAATCGAGGTGTGAATACTTTTCTGATGAGTTCTTAGAACACTTATTAGAGAATGAGATTTTATCCTATTTGACCATGTTGGGCACTCCACAGCAGAATGGTGTGGCTGAGAGAAAGAATAGGACTTTGTTGGACATGGTCAGGTCCATGATGAGTTATTCATCATTGCTTTTATCCTTTTGGGGATATGCACTACAAATTGCATGTTATCTTTTGAACAATGTGCCTTCAAAATCGGTTCCAAAACCTCCTCACGAGTTATGGACGGGGAAAAAGACATCCTTAAACCATATTCACATATGGTGATGTTTGACTCATGTCATGTTTAAGGAAGCGAATAAGTTAGAAGCACGTTCGAAAGTTTGTATGTTTATAGGATATCCAAAAGGGACTAAAGGGGGTTATTTCTATAACCTAAAGTTTAATAAAGTTGTGGTTTCAATTCATGCAACTTTCCTCTAGGAAAGTTACATGGACACTTTAAGCCTCGAAGCAAAGTGGTGCTTGAGGAGTTGGCGAGTGATTCGATCACTCCGGGGGTTTCGAATGACACCGTTCCAATCAGTGTAGAAAAACCAACCAAACCCGAACAACAACCTAAGAGGCTTCGGCATAGTGGGAGGATCAGGCATCAACCGAAGAGGTATATGTTCAATGGTGAGGCCTTCTTGGCTGAACTGATTGAACATGACAGGGATCCTTACACTCACAAAGAGGCTATAGAGAATGTTGATTCGAAACTCTAGACAGAGGCCATGGACACGTAGATGAAATCTATGGAGACTAATCAAGTCTGGGAACTTATGGATCTTCCCGAAGGGGCAAAACCCATAGGGTCTAAGTGGATCTATAAGAGAAAGAGAGGAGTAGATGGAAAAGTCAAAACTTGTAAGGCAAGACTGGTAGCTAAGGGATACAAGCAAAAGGAAGGAATCGATTATGAGGAAAACTTTTCACCTATAACAATGCTTAAGTCCATCTACATTCTCTTGTCCATTGTTGACAATCTCGACTACAAGATTTGAAAAATGGAAGTCAAGATGGCTTTTCTAAATGTCTATCTTGATGAGTCCTTATATATGGTACAGCCAGACGAGTTCAAGGCCAAGGGTCAAGAGGATAAGGTTTGTAAGCTGCTAAAGTCAATTTATGGACATAAATAGGCTTCCTGTTCTTGGAACAGAAGATTTTATCAAGTGATTGAAACTTATGGGGTTCACACAAAATGTGGATGAACCATGTATTTACAAACACAATAAGGATAGGAATGTGGTTTTTCTACTACTTTATGTAGATGATATTCTGCTAATTGGCAATGACATTGGGGCGTTGTCATTGGTCAAATTATCTTTGACCAAGTAGTTTGACATGAAAGACTTGGATGAAGCTAATTATGTTTTAGGTATCCAGATCTTTCGAGATAGGAAGAATAAAATGATAGCTTTATCCCAAGCGGGTGGCATAGAAAAAATTCTCAAGAGGTATGCAATGTAGGATTCCAAGAGAGGTAGGCAACCAACTAGGTCTAAAATTACTCTTTTTAAGAAAGACTCACCAAAGTCTAATGAAGAAAGAGAATACATGAAGAAAGTGACTTATGCTTTGGCAGTGGGTAGTTTCATGTATGCCATGCTTTGCACATGATTGGATATTAGTTATGTAGTCGAGATTGTAAGTCAATTTTAGTAGGATCTAAGACCAAACACTGGGTTGCGGTCAAGCATATTTTCAAGTACCTAAGAAGGACTCGAAGGTATGTGCTTATATATTTGGGTGAGGACTTAACACCTCTAGGAAACACTAACTTGGATTTCTAATTTGTCTGGATTCGAGAAGATCGACTATTGGTTTTGTGTTTACTCTGGGTGGCAGTGCCATCGCTTAGAGAAGTGTTAAGAAAGATTGCACTTTGGATTCAATGATGGAGGTCAAGTATCTGGCAGCTAGTGATGCTTTGAAAGAAGCAGTGTGGCTCTGCAAATTCCTTGGGGATCTTGAGGTAGTTCTTGGTATGGATAAGGTGGTATCGCTGCATTATGATAACACTGCAATGATAGCTAATGCTAAGGAACCAAGATTTCATAACAAGAGTAAGCATATTGGTCGTAAGTGTCATGTGATAAAAGACATCGTAGAGGGCGGGAATGTTGCTATATGCAAAATCGCATCCGAGGACAATTTAGCTCATCCATTCACGAAGACAGTAACTGCGAGAGTTTTTAAGAGGCATGTGGAAGTTATGGGGATGTAGGATTTATCATATTTTCTCACTTAGTGCAAGAGGGAGATTGTTAGACATGTATGCCCTAAGGACTAAAAATATAACATGTTTTTGGAGACATTTTTATCAATAAAGAGATTATTTATTATCCATATACCAAATTATTATCCTCTTTACGTTTATATTTGTTGAATGTATGATAAAAAAATAAAAGACTGAGATTGTAGTCTAAGCTTTTAGAATTAGGCATATGATGAACAGATTATGCGAAAGACATGATTCTAAAGGTGACAGTCTAAATTAGAAGATCTGCAATTGAGAGAATAAAGTTGGGCACTTTATTCATGCAAAGATTGTTATGTTGTTTATATCTCTAGCAGGAGATGGTTTGTCTTGGCCATCGGATGTGGACTCCATGAATAGAAATATTGGTACATTGTCATAGGTGACAATGTATTGTATCGGGACATAAAGTGTAATTGATTTAGATTAATAATTCTGTCTCAGCAAATCAATTCACTTTAGACAATCAATGTGTTGTACCTTAATCCTAAGATGAATAGTGAGCCCGTTGTCTTGACTTATGTCTTTTGATGTGCCAAAGGGTAACGTCCACAATTCAAGTTAGCATGCATACCTGTATGTTGGAGACATGACTCTTGATAGCATAAACTTATTATTCATAGATATGGAACCCATAGCTCCTCTTTAGGAGCCCATGGTTTCCTCTTATATGCATTATCTTGTAATTGAAAGACTAGAGTGCTCAACCATTTAGATACATAGGTGTAACCGAATGTATACTATCTTTGAATGGTAAGTTTTCTGATAGTGAGATAATGGAACGTAAGAGAAAAATAATTGGGAAGGTAAAATAGAATTTATCCTTAAGCCGATTACGGATATTCTATATGGATACGATACATTTTGATATGTTATGGAGACTTAGCTATTCGGGCTTCATAATTCTACATAGTTTGAGAGTGCAGCTCTAAGCTTTTAGTGGAGTAGCGTTAGAGTTGATAATTATGAAATGAATATCTGGGATATTAGATTTCATAATTACCGGGAGCTTGTACTATATAGCTCCATTAAGTCCCCTTTGTTAGCTCATAATAAATCCTATAATAACACGGCGTGCTTTTCCAATAATTGGTGACTTATGTTAAATTATCAGATTGAATAAAATTCGATAGGATCAAATAATTTATGTCTATTTATCAGTTGAATTAATTTTGTGAAAATTAATTCAGGATAATCTTGTTGAATTATCCAGAATATTTATTTTCTTAGAGATTATCTAGATATGGTTTTTTAATCAGATAACTTTTCTATTGGGCTATTAAAACTGAGGTTTTATTCAAAGAATCTCGAGTGGAAAATAAAAAGATTCGTATAGGTCATTTATCGTAAGTTCGGTAGGCCGATCTTCAAGTTCGGCCTGCCGATGGAGTAAGTTTGGCAAGCCAATCTGCCAGTTCGGCCTGCCAACTGAATGATAATCTAATCATGTGTTTTCACGCGAATTTATCAAATATTGATCTAGACTCAAATTTTTGAGGCTTTGTCTAATAAGGACTAACCCCTAGGTCCAACCTCTACAAATAGGGAGTGAGACTTTATAGTTATTTAGATCAGTTAAGAAATCAAGAGTGAGCACTCTATTTTCAGAGTCTCTGAAACTCCCCTGAGAGCTATTGTTCACAAATCATGAATTTTAGTTTTGGGTTTTCTCAATTGGTTGGAAGGAGAGTCCTCGGGGAAAAGCTGTACAAGGTGTGCCTACACATACTCCAATTGTAGATAGCGAATAGCAAAAAAAGACCAGTTTATTGAGGATCTTCTGAAATGTTCTTCTCTTCACAGATTGCAGGAGCTTTTCAATATAAAATGTTAGTAAGATCTGGTTAATTTATGCATATAGCGCGTCAAACTTGTGTTATGAAAAATACTCTAGCATTAAAATTTTAAAATTTTCGCTGTGTACTATTTTTCCAACAATGTCGTAGGGTCCCATTCGGTATAAATCTCCACTATGACGAAAGCACCACTTGAAATTAAAAAGGTCTTCACTATAGGTTGTAACAAGGCCAATGGGTAGTGATTGAAAGAAAGAAAGGTTATGAGAATTACAAAGGTCCTAAAGACTTCATAGAGTTAGAGATATCATAATATTCTTCAATAAATACCTTTGAAAACCTTATAGAAATCTTATATAGGCTATATATCATTGTGTTGGGCCTTTCCCTTCATTCTAATGAACATTGTAACACCGAAAATATTATAAGAAAGCTCAAGACACTATTGAAATTTTTTAAAATTTTTTAAAATTTTTTCTTTTTCTTTTTCTTTTTTTTTTTCTTTTCTTGAGCTATACTTACAAAAATTTCTCTTCCTTACTTTCTCTTGATTTGATTCTTCCCCCCACACTTATCTTCTATTCCCAACCCAATTCCTTACAAAATCTTCCTTGAACATGAAATAGTCTCTAAGCTCTAATTCATCTTTAGAATAAGGATAAAGGATATATGTAAATATAATTGGGCTAGGTAAGGAAATAATATGGTTGACCAAATAAAAAGGTCTACATAAAAGGCTTAACTTAGCTTACTGGGGGGATGTTCTCTTGGAACATCTATCAATAGCTAATGATAAGGAACCAAGAATTTACAAGAAGAGTAAACATAGACATCAAGAAGTATCATGTGATAAAGGACTTCTTAAATATGGACGTGTTGTAGTATGAAAAATTATATCAAAGGAAAATATAGCTGATCCTTTGACAAAGACGAGGGCTTTCGAGAAGCACGTAGAGGCTATGGGGATGCATAACATGTCATATTTACTCACTTAGGGCAAGTAGGAACTTGTTAGACTAGATGCCCTAAGAATTAAATGATATAATAGTTTTTGGAGATATTTGATCAATAATGAATTTATTATTTATTTTCATATATCAATTGTGGTCCTCTTTATGTTCATTTTTGTTGAATATATGATAAGCAAACAAAAATTTGAGACTATCAATCTAAACATTTAAGATCGTGCATATGATGGACAGATTATGTGGAAGACATAAATCTTAAAAGTAATAGTAAGGTCTGCAATCAAAGGAATAACGTTGGATGCTTTATTCATATTAAGATTGTTATGTTGTCTACATCCCTAATGGGAGATGACTTGTCTTGGTCATTAGAGTTGGACTCCATGACTAGAAATATTGGTATATTGTCATAGGTGACGATATATTGGATCGAGACTAAAGATCTATTGATTTGATTAATAATTCTATTTGTATAATCAATTTACTTTAAACAACTATATGTGTCATATCTTAATCCTGAAATGAATTAATAGGCCTGTATTCTTGACTTATGTCTTTTGATGATGGTATGTATACCGGTGCATTGCAGACATAACTCTTAATTAACGAAACTCATTATTCATACGTATGGAATCGATAGCGCTTTTGCAGAGTTAATGATATTTTCTTATAGGCATTATCCTGTAATTGAAAACTAAAGTGCTCAACTATTTGGATACATAGGTGTAACCGAACAGTATACTATTTATGGATAGTAACTTTTCCAAAGGTGAGATAATAGAACATAAAATAAAAATAATCGAAAGGTAAAGTGGAAATCTATCCTTAAGTCGATTATGAATATTCTATGGAGATGTTATACATTAATTTTTGTCATAAACAATAAACTTACTAGAGTTTTGTAATTTTATATAGTTGAAGAGTGCATCTCAAGGCCTTTAGTGGAAGAGCTTTAGAGTTGATAATTATATAATATACATGTTAGGGATATGTTATTTTATAATTATAGGGGCTTAATCTATGCATGTCCATCAGGTCCCTTTTGCTAACTCATAATATTTTTTGTAACGATACGACATATTTTTCCTATAGATTGTTAACTTATGTTGTTAATTAGATTGGCTAAAATTTGATAGATTGGATTTATTATTCTTGTTGGTTTATTGGTTGAATTAATTTTATAAATTAATTCAAGATAAATATGTTAAATTATTTAATATATATTTTATTTGTATGGGATTATCTGTATATGACTGTTTTAATCAAATAACCTCTCTATTGGGTTGTTGGAATTAAAATTGAGGCTCTATAAAGGATACCTAGGTCAAATAAAGTAGGATTTATCTTTTAGGTTTGGTTTGAATTTGTGGGATAAATCTCAAGAGCTAAAAACGCATCGTGGGAGTGTTGCCATGATGGACTGGCCAACCAGACCTAATGTAAGCCAGTCTACCAGACCTGCCATGTCAACAATCTATGCATTGTGTGTGTATTTCTCAGAAAGTTGATCTAAACTCGATTTTTTTAAGGCCAAATCTGATAAGGATTAGTCCCAATCGGACCACTATATAAAGAGAACTATTTTTTATTGTTTCTTAGGTCACTTGAGAAATTTAGAGAGAGTGTTCTAGAGAGAGAAACTCTGAAACACCCATAGAGCTATAGCTTAGCTTCTCGAACCTTAGCTCTTGGTTTTCTCAAATCATTGGAAGGAGAGGTCACCTGAGGAAAAACTAAACAACATGCGACCATCTACATTTTGATCATGGAAAGAGAATAGCAAGGAAGACTAGTTGGTTGAGACTCTTTTGATAGATTTCTCTAGTTACAGTTCCTATAGTTTCCTGGTCTACTAAAAGGTATGAAATATCTTTTATTAATATATGTACTTAGCATGTGTAACTTGTTTTGTGAAAAGGCATTTCCATTGCGTTCACATTTTCCAAGACTATCATCAATCCTTCTATCATGGTGTCTAGTTAAATGCTTTGCATGATCCGCATTACAAAACAATCGCTTCACTGCAGTTCTAATAGAATGTACCATAACACCTTAGCCAGTACAATTTTTTTCCCTCCAATGGTTTCTTAGCTTTCTTCCACCAAGACCCATTACACACTAGACATTTATCCAGGTCTTTACGCTCTTGTCGATATAACACACAATCATTTGAGTAAGCATGTATCTTCTCATACTCTATTCCTAGAATACTCAACATCTTTTTTTGCCTCATACGTACTTACCAACACGTTATTACTATCTAGAAATGTAGCATGTAAAAATTGTAAAAGTCCCATAAAACTTGACTTGGAGCACTTTCTTGCTGCCTTCAAATTCTATAATATAATCAAACTAGATAAATTGATGTACTTTAAACACTTGTTATGCAATGGTGTCTCCGCGTCTTTCATCATCGTTTCAAATAACTCTGGTCAATGTGCAAAGTCTTGTCCTATATCATTCATTATGTCAACCATGTCACTACTGCCATCACCCAGATCATTCATGTTGTTACTAACATAAACACTCCCCCTCGCTACCGATGATGAAGTTGGGACTTTCTTACCATGCCATATCCATAATTGATAAGTTTGATCAATCCCATATCGATACAAATGAAACCTAATATCATCGTATGTTTGTCTTCTAATGTTTCCACAATCAATACAAGGACAACAAATCATATTACCTTTCACATTTGCCTTAACAAATGCCACAAAATCCTCAACACCATTTTCATATTCATCACTTATTCTACTAGCATTCATCCTTTTCTTATCCATTGCTATAAAATAAAATCAAAATTTACTAAATCTCACAACAAATTTATAACCAATTTCAAATCTAGTAACAAAATTTATCTAATTAGTTATATAATAAAAAAAGTAAAACTAACAATCTACTTAAAAAAAAACATAAAGTAAACCTACTAATCAAGTTCAATATCATATCTATCAAGTTAACAAAAATACCCATATTATCAACAAAATAAACCTAAAACCAACATGCATATACTATCAACAAATTAAACATAACAAAAATAAACCTAAAAATAAAATACTCATATTTATCAAGTTCAACACCAAAACTAACATACCCATGTACAAACACTTTATCAAATAAAATAAAAACATAAATAAAGAGTGGAGGCATACCGATGGGTGAAGTTCTTAGAAGTGTCCAGGCGAGGCAACTTGATGAACGGATGCAAGGCATGGCGACAGTTAGGAAATGGCCAGGGCAAAGATGGGGCGATGGAGAAATGGAGAAGAGAGAAAGGGCGACAAAGAAGGTGGGGCGAGGTGATGGCGGCGATGGAGGAGGCGGGGTGAAATGACGACGACGGAGAAGCCGAAGACGGAAAGGGCGATTAGTTAAGAGAGACTAAAAATTTTGAAATAGATGAAAAGTAGAATATTGGACGTGATTGATATTTGAATAATACTAAACATTCGACAATGTTTTCTTAAAAACCATCATCTAAATTTAACAGTAGATGGCAGTACTGTCACCTAATCTTCAACTCTAAAACACCGAGCAGGATATAACAATAGTTTTTTTTACAAGCCGTCATCTTTTAAGCATTGTTTATTCAACATTTTGCCGTAGTGAAACTTTTGCACCCTAATGTTCAATTTGATAATGAAGAAATGAAGTTTCAAGGAACAAGCTCGATTGGTCCCTTTATTTTTTATTGATTTTTTTGATTCCCCTAGCCTCACTTTGCTTTTAAAGATATTGGAATTCTTTAGGTCCTGGAACTTTTGAAAACCTCTTTTGGTTTGTAGATATCATCTCACTGTTGATATGAAGAAAAGACCTTTTTTTAACCATAATTTGGGAGATATATAGAATTAAGAGATATTGAGATGTTTGATTTTTTTTTCTAGGTAAGATTTTCTAAATTGATCAAGGGGAAGTGGAAATATAATGATTGAGTTTCTTTCATACTAGAAATTGTCCCTTACCTACACTCACTAGGAAACCGTCGTCATAAATAACGTGGTATTTTAATTCTTTGAATATCGCATGCTTTAGATGGTTTCAAGAAAACCGCCGTCTAAAGTACCAGATTTGGCAATGGTTTCTAAGAAATTGTCATCTAATGTTCTTGAATAATAAGCGGGACTTTTCTCACTCATTCTCTTAAACCTCATATTTCTCTCTAAGTTTTCTCTATCCCTGTCTTTCTCGCCTACTAACTCTCTTTTTTATTCTATCCTCTCAAAACTCAACAATTTTCTCCAAATTCACTCTATCATCTCTTTTAAACTCCACACTTCCTCATCTACTGCCACCAAGTTCCTCATACCTATCATTGTCGCTACCGTTACCACCCCATTGAGCACCAAAATTTGAGTACTTTGTATTCTTTGAATTTTAGTTGTTTTTGTTCATATTTATAGTTTTTCTTTGTGTTTGACTAAGTATTCTTTCGTTTATAGATTTTGTAGAGAAACTTTGTCTATGGTTTTAGAAATAAATACATTATATCCACAATGAGAATTTGTAAGATATGTTTTTAAAAGTTGTTTTGTTTAAATTGATGAGATATGGATTAAGTTTATTGAAAAGAAGAACATGAATTTGTGAATAATATTTGAATGAATTGTTCTGTTAAAGGAAATAGTTTTTGTGGATTTTGTTTTTTAAATTTTAAAGGCACAATAGACAATAGTTTCTGCAAGAAACCGTCATTTAGTATGCATCTTAGATGACGGTTTTCTTTAAAAACTGTCGTCTAATGTTATAAATAATGCCTAGAGAGACTTTAGGCAATGGTCAAAAACTGTCGTGAAAAATAGACCACATATTATAACTCTAGATTAGGTGATGGTTTAATTAATCATCGTCTTATCTTTAGATGACAGTAATTTTTAACCGTCATCTAATGATCCATGCTTAGTAGTGTTTGACTTTGTTGCCGAGTCTTTTTAGCAATGTTGTTGGACTCTTTTTCGGTGTAGAAGTTTTCGGCCTTTGTTTTCAACGCGAAAGTGTTGAACACACGCGATGTCTAATGTATTATTTATCTCATGTAGAAAAAGTTGTTAAACATTATAAAGTGGACACCCATCTTTGATTTTATCACTGTCTGCTTTGATTTGCAGACACGGGTTCAATATGAGTTGCTTGTGGTTGTCATTGTATTGAACAATGGCGAACTTTATAGTGGTGACAGAAGGAGCCCTGATGAAATTAGTTGTCCTTACAAAAATAACCTGCATCCACTTCTTTTGTACCTAATGCAGGATACAAAAATAATGTTAATAAAATTTATCGCCTGTATAGGGCTTACATGTCTAAAAATTGCAATAAACTCCAAACACAAATACTACAAATACTGACATCAAGACGATTCGTATAGTATACATGACAAACAACAGTTATAAAGTAAAATACCATTGCTTGCTCAAAACTCCATGAAACATTAAACATAGTCTTGAACACTATTGGTTCCGCACAACCTGGAGGGGGAAAATTTTAAAACTACAAAACGTGAACGAAATACCAAGTAGGATTATCATTTTATAAAACACGTTGTTTAAATAATTAAAAGAAAACATGAACATTTAAATAATCAATTAAAAAGAAGAAACGAAGCAGGCCAATAAAAATTCTGAAGTCCCAAACTATCAATATATATATAACATATACCAAACATACTTATAGTGCTCTAGCAGATTGCCCATGCTACAGAGCATCCCGATCGAGGTTTAGGGGTAGGCCCCCAGGCTTATATCTCATAACCTAATCTCTATGGCCATGTAAAAACCTATCACCAGGAGCTTTATGCCTCGGTGACATTTGGAACCCGTTTATGCTTAGAATTATTTTCATTCTAAGTCTAAATCATATTTTTAAATTCTTTTTCTAAAATATCAAAATCATAATATTTACATACAAATACTTTTCTCAAAAGCTTTAATACAAGAAAAATATATTTCATAAATAGTTCATTTGAAGTGTGCTCATCTCAATGTTTATCGACAAGGCCAAATAAATTTTTGAAACATGGCTAATCAAGAAAGGGGTGTGGAAATCCTACCATAGTGTGCAACAACGTTAACTCCATAACAAAATCCAACGTACACTCCATTAACGTTAAAAACCTTAACACAAAATAAACATAAGAAGTAACACTGAAATGATTATCATCATGTTAATTTAATCATCAATGTGCCATTTTATGTAAACAAGTTGTAGAATGCAAGGAAATATTTTCAAAGTTTTAAAGACACAAGAATGTGGTATTTGGAAACATTTGAATGACCCAAAACAGTTGAGACTGAATCAACACATGTCAGGAGCTTGATGAGCTTCGGAAGACAGTGGCTGCCACCAAAACAGCCACCTCCATCGACCAGCCTCTAAAGGGACGGTCGATCACCCTCCCTCTAGAACTAGCAAAAGCCAGTTCTGCCTTCTCGCAAACTGATTCATCTCCAACACCAATTTTCACATCAAATCAGTTTAAAACGCAATAAAATGTCCCAAAACACCACGATGAACATGGTCAAACATAAACAAATGTTTTCCCCAAATTTTTAACAATCAAACTTACAAAATTAGAGGTGAAAACCAATTTGAGAAAAACAAAACCCAAACATGCAAACTCTGACCTCAAGAGTTTCTTTCCCAACAGTCTCTCACATGCATCAACTCAAACTTCATTAAACATACTCAGATTGCAATGTCACATATCCATCAAAGCAAAACTTTAAAATTCCCAATCCAAATCAAAAATGTACAAAACTATTGAAATAATACCTGCATGTTTCAATAACTGCAAAAAACCCATATTTAATTAAAGAAAACAAGAGGAAAATTTTAAGAAAAAATTCCGATGGTAAAACTCAAGATTTTCAGAGGTAGGTATTTAAAATACTAACCTCAATTTTAGGAGAATAAGAAGAAAATCATGTCAAGCTTGAGCACTAGTTTTTATGTGGAATTAGAGGCCAAAACATGTGTTTTCTTCTTGTTTCTCTTTCGGTTTTTGGTCTGAAAATTGAGAAGGTGAGAGAGAGAGAGAGAGAGGGGGGGGAGATAGAGAGGAGAAGTGAGAGAGACTTGATTCTGATATTTGGGAAGGGTTTCACAAGTGAATGTACTTAAAGAGGTGCCCAATAGCATTTCTGTGAATAGGTGTAAGTGGCATGGACCATTGTAAAATTTAACACTTCAAATACCAAAAAAATCAGAATTTTAAAAAGATAAGAAGTTAAAAATATGCAACAAAATTTTAATATGAGTAAAATTAACAATTTAATTGACCTTGGCACACTAAACAAATTAAATTGACATAATTAATTATGCTTAAAATTCAAGGACGTTACATGCCCTTTTTAGATTTTGGATGAAAGTAAAATTTCTAAAAGCAGTTTACTTTGCAAGCCGAATATCACTTTCCCAAAATTAAACATTAGACAACTACTGAATATAGCTGATTGACTGGGACAACCCTAAAGGTTCATGGAAATGTCTACATTATTAATTGTAATGAATTTTCTGAATCCTATGAAGTCTATCTCCATCATCAGAGCGTAGATGAAACTCCTTCCTTTGCTCCATTTAAAAAGGATGGAGAGCAGCTCACAGAGTTGTTGCCTAGCATTACCAATTCACTTCTTTTTGTAATGACTATACCTCAAAAAAAAAAAAAGTGTAATGACTGAGGTTACCATAGTCATATTTTCCTACTCTTTTCTTTTATTTTCTCTCTCTAACTAATCATATTTTCCCAATATTTTGCCATCTTAGCATCATCAACCCAAAGACAGTCAATAGTCCAACTTATTTCAGCATATCAAGTAAATATCTTGCATTAAGTTGGAATATTATGTTACAGTTGCTCAAGAGATGGTTCACCAAATCTGTTATAAACCCCGAATTTTTACTTCTCTCCTGAGTAGATTTACGTTTAACAACTGGAATGGAAAAAATTATCAACTGGTTGGTGTCATTTGGACTACGTCTAAATAACATAAGCAATATCAACAAGTAAAAAAGAAAACTTTTTTTGGCTGCTAACAAATAAACAAAAACTAAAAGACTTGCATCATAAACCAAAGATGACAAAAGCTGCAACTACTAATCCATTTAGTGGAAAATCTACCAACTTCGCTCGATATTGGGACATAGTTTAATTCAGCAAACAGCCAAAAAAAGACAAAAAACAAAAGAAAACAAAAAACTACCGCCAAAATTTCAAACCAAACGAACACATCAAAACCTTCGATAAACAATACCCAAACCTGAAAATGGATCACTCCTTACCTTATCCAATTGAGAGAAAGAAGGACCAAAATCGATGATATATTTCCGCACTCTCGTCGGTGGGATCGAGGCGCTGCGACTGATGAAGGTTCTCAGTGTATACCAGAAACCAGAAGGTCTTGTTTGAAATTCCTCTTTCCTTCCCCAAACCGTTACTTCACCCTCACACCCTGACCTTTCTCATCTTCTCTCAGACCGATACCAGCCCCACCAAAATGGAACCTCCGTCAGCCTTTCTATCGTTGCGCCACCACCATCCCTCACTACCTGCCCTCCTCGTTCAAATTCCTCTCTCCAAACTCTCAGATGATTGAATCGTCAAAGCTCTCCACATAATTTCCTCCCCTTTTGCAGTGTCGCGATGAAGATGATGAACAGGGAAAAGGGGCTGATCGAAGATGAAGAAGATGAACAGGGCTCTAAGTATCAAAACGACGACAACCAACTCATATAAACGGCGTTTAAATTTATTCCCCGGCCGTTTCAATCACGTGCAGTACAACCCAAGGATTTACAAGTACACTGTGGCCTACTTTATGATCCAATCATGCCCCACCCTAGATGGTCTCTATTAATTTTACCTTTTGAGTAAGTCTTATCATAGAAATTTACTGTTTAAAAAAAACAAGCCTAAAAATAATTTTTTAAAATTATTCTATTAAAATTTCAATAAATAAGTTAAGTATTTATAAAGTAATGGCCCTAATTAGAGTGGGTCGTCAGACTTGTATGAGCCTTGTCAAGATGATTATAGCCAACTCTTAATAAAGATCTTATTTATAATTTTGATATCTAAAATGATATTAAGCTAACCATATTAATGAAGTCATTTAATATTTAAAAGTAGAAAAAATAAGTTGAAAAGTATTTCAAATTTTTAAATGACTTGTATTAAAATATGATTGATTAGATATAATTTTAAGACGTTAAAAATTAGAATACAAATTAATCCGTTACGAGGTAATGGTAAGCTTTCGCTACGAAGTTATTTTGAGCTTCTGTATTCAACTTAAGACACATGCACAAGCAATGAATATTGATGTCCTTGCCCTAAAAGCAAATTTGATGAGCGCTCGCTTAAACATGTAATTGTTGTCATGTACATAAATACAGCTATTCAAATTGAGAATTTCTTGTGCTAGAACAAAAATATTGTGATGAAAAATATTATCAACTAAGATCATTCATGTCAAATCACCGAAATAATTAATAAGATGCAGAAGCTAATCTGAATCCATGAATATGATGTGATTCTTAAGTTTGTAGGTTGAAGATCTTCCAAATCTAGTACATAAGTCCTCCTTTAAAGAATGTCTCTATAATCTCTCTATAGATAGGTGACAGAAAAATAACGTAAGTATTGACTTAGAGATCACAACCTTATTATATAACTACTAACCCTAACAGTTATCCTTAATTATCAATTTAACACATCATAAAATTAGTAATTATATTTTGGCCTCTATACATAGTAGTGTTGGACATGTATGCCCTAAGGAGTAAAGATGTAATATGTTTTTAGAGATATTTTTATCAATAAAGAGTTTATTTATTATTCATATACCAAATTGTTGTCCTCTTTACGTTTATATTTATTGGATGTATAATAAGTAAACAAAAGTCTGAAACTATTAGTCTAAACCTTTAGAACCAAGCATATGATAGACAGATTATGCAGAACACATGATTCTAAATGTGACAATCTAAAGCACAAGATCCACAATCGAGGGAATAAAGTTGGGTGTTTTATTCATGCAAAGATGGTTTGTCTTGGCCATCAAAAATGGACTCCGCGAATAGAAACATTGGTGCATTGTCATAGGTGATGATGCATTGGATCGGGAGATAAATTGTAATTGATTTGGATTAATAATTCTGTCTCAGCAAATCAATTCACTTTAGACAATCACATGTGTTGTATCTTAATCCTAAGATGAATAGTGGGCCCGTTGTCTTGACTTATGTCTTTTGATGTACCAAAGGATGACATCCACAATTTATGATGGTACATATACCGGTAGTTGGAGACATGACTCTTGATAATGTAGACTTGTTATTCATATATACGGAGCCTATAGCTCCTTTTTAGAAGTCGATGATATCCTCTCATGTGCGTTATCGTATAATTAGAAGACTGGAGCGCTTAACCATTTAGATACATAGGTGACACCGAATGGTGTACTATCTTTGGATGGCAAGCTTTCGATGGCGAGATAATGGACATAATAGAAAAATAATCGAGAAGATAAGATAGAATTTATCCTTAAGCCGATTATGGATATCTTATTGGGATATGATATATTATGATATGTCATGGAGACTTAGCTATTTGGGCTTTGTAATTCTATATAGTTCGAGAGTGTAGCACTAAGCTTTTAGTGCAGCAGCATTAGAGTTGATAATTATGAAATGTATATCTAGGATATTGGGTTTCATAATTATCGGAGCTTGAACTATATAGGTCCATCAGGTCCCTTTTGCTAGCTCATAATAAATCCTGTAACGATACAGCGTGCTTTTTTAATAAATTGGTTACTTATGTCAAATTATCACATTGGCTAAAATTTGATAGGATTAGATAATTCATGTCTATTTATCGGTTGAATTAATTTTGTGCTAATTAATTCAAGATAAAGTTGTTGAATTATCTGAAATATTTATTTTCCTAGAGATTATCTAGATATTGTTGTTTTAATCAGATAGCTTTTTTGTTGGGTTATCTGAATTAAAACTGAAGCTTTATCTAAAGAATCTCGAGTGGAAAATAAAAGACTCGCAGGGATCATTTATCGTAAGTTCGGCAGGTTGGTCTTTAAGTTCAGCCTGCTGATGGAGTAAGTTCATCCTGCTGATTGAACGCTAATATGATCACGTGTTTTTACACAATTTTATCAAATATTGATCCGATTTGAATTTTTGAGGCCTTATCTGATAAGGACTAACCCTTAGGTCCAACCTCTATAAATAGAGAGTGAGACTCATAAGTTATTTAGATTAGTTGAGAGATCAAGAGTGAGCGCTCTATTCTGTGAGTCTCTAAAACTCCCCTAAGAGCTATCGTTCACAAATCATGAACCTTAGTTTTGGGTTTTCTCAATTGGTTGCAAGAAGAGTCACCAAGCAAGAGTTGTACGACGTGCACCCACATGCACTACAATTATAAATAGAGATTAGTAAAGAAAATCAGTTGGTTAAGGCTCTTTTAGAATGCCCTTTTCTTCATCGATTGTAGGAGCTTTTCGGCACTTGATGTTAGTAAGATTTGGTTAATTTATGTATATAGCATGTCAAACTTATGTTTTAAAAAATACTCTGGTATAAAAGTTTTTAAATTTCTACTACTTACTATTTTTCAACAATTAGTATCAGAGCTATGGTTTTTACATAAATTTACGAGTTTGTGATCATGCTATATGTATAAATTATGTAATCTTGATCTCTTTTGTGCTTGAATTTAAATTTATAAAGAGATGGCGCTCTAGGGTTTCTATATATTTATGTTGTCATGGATTTTATGATGAATGTTTATTAATTAATTAAAGTTGATTAAATTATTATTTAATTAATTATTAATCAATTAATTATTACCAGTTATGGTTCCTTAGAGGTTAGAATGTGTATCTAAGTTTTTTCATGTAATTAGATGGTGGTCTATCATCACCGTTTAGGAATTCTTATTTAATTTTAAATTTATAAGAATTTTGTAATTAAATAATCATTCGAAAAAGATAGATCTAGAAGATGGATCTAGAATATAGACGCTAGTATTCCACAAGTATTTCCTAAGTCTCTAATTTTATGTTTTTGAATTGTTGAAAATAAAATTAAAAAGCTACACAAAAAGTGTATTTTTTGAAAAATATGATTTCTGCTCGGTCGACATGCTAAGCCCTTAGGATCGGTAGGCCGATGGTCATAGACCAATAGGCAGGACCTCGGGTTCGGCAAGCTGACCATGGGGCAGAATTTCGAAAGACAGGCTAAACTTTCAAGTTTGGCAGGCCGATCGGTCATGACTAGTAGGCCGATTTCACAGATCGACATGCCGATAAAGAGCTATGGATTTTCAAAAAAGGTGCATTTTTTGCTGCAGTTTTGATTTTATTTTTGGGACACTTCAAAGAAACATTAAATTTGGATATGACTGGAAATATGAAGTATTCGATCTATATGGGATTAAAGACTTGAAGATGGATAATACATGAAGAAGGATACAATTTGAAGATTCAAGGATGAAGAATCAATAATATATTTCGATTTATCTCTTGTAATCTTTGATTTCTTTTCTCTAGGGTTGAACCATAATATTGTGGCTATTTATTATTATTTTGCTTTTAACTTTGCATGATTTCTTTTTCTTGTCTGTATTATAATATGATTTACCATGTGTATTGATAATGTGTCATATAGAATAGGGAGTGCTGCTCATTAAAAATTGTTCACGCATGTTCTTAAAATAAACCTTCATTTCAAAAGATTGAGTGGGAGAAGGTTTTTGAAGAGAGGACCTATGGCTCCATCATTGGTCCATAGGTAGCACATTGTGGTTTCAACCCCAAGGAAGGGACTTCATTATTTACTTAGTTGAATCTCCAAGAGGATAAGGTATTTTAGCATGATTTACGTTGCACACCGCTCGGTGGCGATTATTAATCATGATTAAAATATGAAAATGATGGTTATATACTCAAGTTGATTTTATTATTGACCTCCTCTAGGAGCTCTATTAATAAAATTGAAGGCCAAAGAAACAATTATTAATATATGCTATATCATACGGGTCCTAGATGACATATATTAATCAGGACAAGATCCATATTCCTAATTGAATTTGGCAAGTCTCACCTAGGCAGCTTATTGAATTCTGAGTTGGGAATTATCATTGTAAGGTTGTGATATTTTCAAGGTTTTGACACATGAACACATTGTATGTTTTACATGATTGTGTTAAATTACTAAATTATTATGGTATGTTTGCTTATGTTTGGTATATGATTCTTTATTGTAGATTAAAAATGTCTAAAAACGCCTTATCTTTCATACTTGACAAAAACTAATTAATCGGTGAGAACTATAATGATTGAAAATGGCACCTAGATATTGTCTTGTTCTTTGAGAAACTAAAATTCGTGCTGATAACTCTGTGTCCTTCCTAGCCTACGGTAGATTCCACTAATGAGCAAATCCAAGCGTATTATCGCTGGAAGGATCTAACAATCAGGCCTGCTGTTATGTTATGGCCAGCATGAATAATGTGCTACAGGCTCAACATAAAGATTATGAGACTACAAAGCAGATCTTAGATAATCTTGAAGACATGTTTGGAGGCCAGGCCCTAACAAAAAGGTAAGGGGTTCTTCAAAAACTTCTAAACTGCAAACAAAGACTGGGGACATCTGTAAAGGAGCATATAATGTTGGTCATAGGTTACCATGCTAAGGCTCAAACCAAGGGAACTAACATTAATGTTGAAACTCTGATAACTATGGTCTTTGAGACTCTATCTAGGAAGTTTATCGCTTTTAGAGCAACATTTAATTTAAGCAATACAAGGGATATGACCTTGACTGAGTTAATGAAGCAGTTATAGGAGTTTGAAAATCTAATCAGGGAAACTCCTATTGATGGAGAGGCCAACTTGGCAGCTGCCTTTGGTTCTAATCCCAATCGTAGGAATGGAAAAAAGCAACGGGCCAAGAACTGGAAGTCTTCTATTCCTGCAAACGGCAAGAACAAGAAGAAGAAAAAAAGAATCCGAAGAAGCCACTAGTAAAAACTGTAGATTACACGATGGGTTAAAACCGTCATGGTATGTTTTCACGACGGTTTAAAAACCGTCGTGTAATTGTCTGTCATAGTACCAAGGAGACTTTTCATGACAGTTTTTTACCATTGTGGAATCCTTATTTTGGTAGGGTTCTGGGATCTTGGGATGAGACTACCACGACAGTTTTCACTAAAAACCGTCGTGAAATGCTAAGTTTACACGATGGTTTTTAGGAAAACCGTTGTATAATCTATGCCTTACACGACCGTTTTTATGAAAACCGTCATGTAAGGCTCTTGTTTCACAACCGTTTTCACTAAAAAGCATCGTGAAAAAGTTGGTTTGAAGCTAAAAAAATAACCAGAATTTCTAGTTTCCTATAGAATGAATGGTCCCGTATTTTTACCATTAATACAATGACCTGATTTCATTATCACATAATTATATTGAACTATAAAATTTTTACAAAATCATATATATATTTACATTGTAAAGTCATGTACTCTTTTCATGCTTGCACAAGAGTTGATGGATTTTTGGTGTCTAAGTCCATGCATGCTGTCATGTGTGAGGTAAAGAAAGAAAAAAAATAAATATAATTAACAAAAATAATGAAAATAAAACTAATTAACTAAAACACAAACACACAGTCATAGAAGCTTTTCATCAAACATGTGGTGGGCATCACAATAATACTTAGGCATCACAAACACAGAAAGTAACCTATTCTCACACCAAAATGCTAAATGTTGTTTAAAGTTCTTTCAAACACCAAATACAAATAACACATACTAAATGGCAAATAACAAATTAATATAACTAATTTTAAAACTAAAACTAAAGCTAAAGAACACTAAAATAACCAAATAATACTAAGTTTAGAACTAACAATAACACTAAAACTAAAACTAATGGTTTGAAATTTATCAATGGCGGTGGAGTCAGTGGAAATGGCAAAGAAGGAGTCAAACGATGGTGAAGTCGGTAGATTGTCAAGGGATGAGGATGAATGGTGGCAAATGGCATTGGGTTTGTTAGGGTTTAGGTCGTGGAGAGAGTGACAGAGGAATTTCAAAGTCGGTGGAATGCCATGGGGGTTAGGTTCATAGGTGGCTAGGTCATGGGGGGAGGAGTTAGAGAGAGAAAATGGTTTGAGAGTTAGTGGGTTTGAGTTAAAGAAATTTTGAATAAATAGGGAAGGCTATGTCGTTGGTGCGGCATTAAATTTGGGCGGGATACTAAAACTTTTAAACATGCGAAACATTTCACGATGGTTTTTTTTAAAACTGTCATGAAAGGCCTTCCACAATGGTTTTTCTAAAAACCATCATAAAAGGCGGGAAAGGTTCCTTCCACGATGGTTTTTATAAAAACCATCGTGAAAGGTTTCGCATGTTTGAAATTTTTAGTATCCCACTAAATTTAATCTTTCACGATGGTTTTTATAAAACCGTCGTGGAAGGTTTGAATGTTCGAAATTTTTAGTATCCCGCCTAAATTTAACCTTCGTGAAAGATTAAATTTTGGCGGGCACCTAAAAATTTCAAACATGCATAACCTTCCACGACGGTTTTTATAAAAACTGTTGTGAAAGGTTAAATTTGGCGAGATACGAAAAATTTCAAACATCCAAACCTTCTACGATGGTTTTTATAAAAACCGTCATGAAAGATTAAATTTTACAGGACTACTAAAAATTTCAAACATGCGGAACCTTCCATGACGGTTTTTATAAAAACTATTATGAAAGGTTAAATTTAGCGAAATACTAAAAATTTCAAACATCTAAACCTTCCACGACGGTTTTTATAAAAATCGTCGTGAAAGATTAAATTTAGGCGTGCTACTAAAAATGTGAAAGGTTAGATTTAGTGGAATACTAAAAATTTCCTTCCACGAAGGTTTTTACAAAATCCGTCGTGAAAGATTAAATTTAGGTGGGGTGCTAAAAATTTAAACATGCATAACCTTCCACAACGGTTTTTATAAAAACCATCATGAAAGGTTAAATTTGACGGGATACTAAAAATTTCAAATATCTAAACCTTCCATGGCGGTTTTTATAAAAACTGTCGTGAAAGATTACATGGGCTACTAAAATTTTAAACTTGCAGAGCCTTCCATGATGGTTTTTATAAAAACCGTCGTGAAAGTTTTAGTCTTACATGATGATTTTTTAAAAAACCATCGTGGTAGCTCCTGCCAATACCACAACGGTTTTCATCTTCACGAGCATAACTCACCGTATTTTTTCCCCTTATCACAACGGTTTTTGAGAGACAGACATTGAATAAAGGTCATATAATCTCGAATTTGTTGTAGTGAGCTCAAGTGGTTTTTACATGGGAAGGTTGGGCACATAAAGAATAATTGCAATGACTTCTTTTCTCAAGGAAGTAGGTGTGATCTTTTGGTTATTGAAACTTATTTGGTTGAGGAATCTAGTGACACTTGGGTCATAGATTTCGGAGCAACTAATCATGTTTGTGTTTCTCTGTAGGGATTCAAAGAAATGAGAAGTTTGCTACATGAAGACTTCACGCTTTATATAGACGATGGATCCTTAGTGTTGGCTAAAGTAGTGGGAGACGTCCATCTTTACTTTGATAATTATAGGAGTTTATTTTTACGAGATTGTTTTTATGTTCCTAAATTAAAAAGGAACTTAATTTCTATATCTTATTTATTAAAGACTCTTATGTAGTTTCTTTTAATAATAAAGTGGTGATTCACAAAAATAAATCTTTTATCTGTAATGGATGGATGCAAAATAATCTATATTTTATCAAACCTAAGATGGACTTATTGCTAAACACTAAGGTTAATTATAATAACTTTAAAAGACCTAGAACTTCTCACTTTATTAAGATTTATCTTTGGCATTTGCGATTGAGTCATATTAACCTGAATGGAATTCAAAGGTTAGTAAGGGATGGACCATTTAGTCAATTAAAGGTGGAATCTATACCACAATGTGAATTGTATTTGAAAGGTAAAATTACCAAAAGACCATTTGGGTATAAAGACAATAGGGCTGAAGGGGTTCTAGAACTTGTGCATAATGATGTTTGTAAACCTATGAACATCCAGGCATGAAGAGGGTATCAGTATTTTGCCACTTTTATTGATGATAACTCAAGGTATGGGTATGTGTATCTAATGCACCACAAAAACAAAACTTATCACAAGTTTAAGGAGCTTCAAGCTAAAGTGGAAAGCAATTGGGTAAACCCATAAAGATGCTTCGATCTGATTGAGGGGTGAATACCTTTCTGATGAGTTCTTAGGACACTTATTAGAGAATGGGATTATATCCTATTTGACTACACCAAGTACTTAGCAATAGAATGGCATGGCTGAAAGAAGAAATAAGACATTGTTGGACATGGTCAGTTTCATGATGAGTTATTCATCATTGCCTTTATCCTTTTGGGGATATACATTACAAATCACATGTTATCTTTTGAACAATGTGCCTTCAAAATTGGTTCCTAAAACTGCTCACAAGTTGTGGATAGGAAAAAAGACATCCTTACACCATAATCACATATAGAGATATCCTGCTCATTCTTGTTTAAAGAAGCGAATATGTTGAAAGCATGTTTAGAAGTTTGTGTGTTTGTAGGATATCCAAAAGGGACTAAAGGGGGTTATTTCTATAACCCAAAGAAAAATAGAGTCGTGGTTTCAACTAACGCAACTTATCTTGAGGAAAGTTACATGGATGACTTTCAGCCTCAAAATAAAGTGTTGCTTGAGGAGTTGGCGACTAATTCGATCACTCTAGGGGTTCCTAATGAAACCATTCCAATCAGTGTAGAAAAACCAACTAAACTCGAACAACAACCTAAGGGGCTTCGGTATAGTGGGAGGATCAGGCATCAACCCGAGAGATATATGTTCAATGGTGAGGCCTCTTGGCTAAACCTGTTGAACATGATAGGGATCCTTATACTTACAAAGAAGCTATGGTGGATGTTAATTCAAAACTCTAGACTAAGGCCATGAACATAGAGATGAAGTCTATGGAGGCTAATCGGGTCTGGAAACTTGTAGATCTTCCCCAAGGGGTAAAACCCATACGGTGTAAGTGGATCTACAAGAGAAAGAGGAGAGTGGATTGAAAATTCAAAACCTATAAGGCTAGACTTGTAGCTAAGGTATACACGCAAAAGGAAGGAATCAATTACGCGGAAACCTTTTCGCCTATAGCCATGCTTAAGTCCATCTGCATTCTTTGGTCCATAATTGCCATTCTCGACTATGAGATTTGGCATATGGATGTCAGGATAGCTTCTCTAAATGGCTATCTTGATGAGTCCATATATTTGGAACAGCCAGACGGGTTCAAGGCTAAAAGTCAAGATGGTAAGGTTTGTAAGCTGCTAAAGTCAATTTATGGACTTAAGCAGGCTTCCTGTTCTTTGAACATATGATTTGATTAGGAGATCAAGACTTATGGGTTCGTACAAATGTGGACAGACCATGTGCTTACAAATACATTAAGGATAGGAAGGTGGTTTTTTTACTGCTCTATATAGATAACATTCTGCTAATTAGCAATGATGTTGGGGCATTGTCATCTATCAAATTAAGGTTGACCAAACAGTTTAACATGAAAAACTTGGGTGAAGCTAATTTTGTTCTCAATATCCATATCATTTAGGATAGGAAGAACATAATGATAGTTGTGTCCCAAGTGGGTTGCATAGATAAAATTCTCAAAAGGTATGCATTGTAGGATTCCAAAAAAGGTAGGCAACTATTTAGATTTGAAATTACTCTTTCTAAGAAAGGCACACCAAAGTTTGATGAAGAAAGAGAATACATAAAAAAGGTGCCTGAAGCTTCGACAGGGGGTGGCCTCATGTATGCCATGCTTTGCACACGACTGAAAATTAGTTATGCAGTTGGGATAATAAATCGATTTTAGTTGGTTCCAAGATCGAACCAGTGGGTTGCAGTCAAGCATATTTTCAAGTACTTGAGAAGAACTTGAGGGTATATGCTTATGTACTCGGGTGAGGATTTAACACTTCTAGGATACACTAATTTGGATTCGAGAAGATCGACTACTAGTTTTGTGTTTACTCTGGGCGGCAGTGCCATTGTTCGGACAAGTGTCAAGCATGATTGCACTTTGGATTCAATGATGGAGGTCGAGTATGTGGCAGCTAGTAATGCTTCGAAAGAGGTAGTGTGGCTCCGTAAGTTCCTTGGGGATCTTGAGGTAATTCCTAGTATGGATAAATTGGTATCACTGCATTGTGATAACAGTGCAGCGATAGCTAATGCTAAGGAACCAAGATTTCATAAGAAAAGTAAGCATATTGATCGAAAATATCATGTGATAAAGGACTTCGTTAAAGGCAGAGATGTTGCTATATGTAAAATTGCATCCGAGGACAATTTAGCTAATCCATTCAAGAAGACACTAACTATGAGAGTTTTCGAGAGGCAGATGGAAGCTATGGGGATGCAAGATTTGTCATATTTACTTAGTGCAAGTAGGAGATTATTAGACATATATGCTCTAAGAAGTAAAAATGTAATATATTTTTGAAGATATTTTTATCAATAAAGAGTTTATTTGTTATTCATATACCAAATTGTTGTCCTCTTTACATTCATATTTGTTAGACATATGATAAGAAAACAAAGTTTGAGATTGTTGGTTTAGGATAGATTATGCGAAAGACATGATTCTAAAGGTGACAGTCTAAATCACAAGCTCTATAATCGAGGGAATAAAACTGGATGTTTTATTCATGCAAAGATTGTTATGTTGTCTATATCCCTAACAGAATATGGTTTGTCTTGGCCATCGGAGATGGACTCCACGAATAGAAACATTGGTGTAGTGTCATAGGTGACGAAGCATTAGATCGGGACATAAAGTGTAATTGATTTGGATTAATAATTCTGTCTTGGCAAATCAATTCACTTTAGACAATCATATGTGTTGTATCTTAATCTTAAGATGAATAGTGGGCCTATTGTCATGACTTATGTCTTTTGATGTATCAAAGGGTGACATCCACAATTTATGATGGTACACATACCAGTACATTGGAGACATAACTCTTGATAGTGTAGACTTGTTATTCATAGATATAGAATCTATAGCTCCTCTTTAGGAGCCAATGATATCCTCTTATATGCATTATCGCGTAATTGGAAGACTGGAACACTTAGCCATTTGGATACATAGGTGTAACCGAATGGTATACTGTCCTTGGATGGCAAGTTTTCCGATGGTGAGATTATGGAACATAAAAGAAAAATAATCGTGAAGATGAAATAGAATTTATCCTTAAGCCGATTATGGATATCCTATAGGGATACGATATATTATGATATGTCGTGAAGACTTCGCAATTCGGGCTTCATAATTCTATATAGTTTGAGAGTGTAGCTCTAAGCTTTTAGTGGAGTAACATTAGAGTTGATAATTATGAAATATATATCTAGGATATTGGGTTTCATAAATGATAAATCCTGTAATGATACAACATGCTTTTTCAATAAATTGGTGACTTATGCAAATTATCAAATTGGTTGAAATTTGATAAGATCATATAATTCTTGTCTATTTATTAGTTGAATTAATTTTGTAAAAATTATTTCAAGATAAACTTGTTGAATTATCTAGAATATTTATTTTCCTAGACATTATCTAGATATTATTGTTTTAATTAGATAACTTTTCTATTAGGTTATTTGAATTAAAGCTGAGGCTTTATCTAAAGAATCTCGGGTTAAAAATAAAAGATTCACAGGGATCATTTATCGTAAGTTCGGCAGGCTGTTTTTCAAGTTTGGCCTGCCAATGGAGTAAGTTTGGCAAGCCGATCTGCTAGTTTGACCTGCAGACCAAATGATAATCTGATCACGTATTTTTATGCTATTTTATCAAATATTGATACTTATTCGAATTTTTGAGGCCTTATCTGACAAGGACTAACCTTTGGGTCCAACCTCTATAAATAGAGAGTGAGACTTATAAGTTATTTAGATCATTTGAGAGATTAAGTGTGAGTGCTCTATTTTGTGAGTCTCTGAAACTCCCCTGAGAGCTATTGTTCACAAATCACAAACCTTAGCTCTAGGTTTTCTCAATTGGTTGGAAGGAGAGTCACCAAGGAAGAGCTGTACGACGTGCACCCACATGCACTCATATTGTGGATAGAGAATAACAAAGAAGACTGGTTGGTTGAGGCTCTTTTGGAACACCCTTCTCTTCATTGATTGTAGATGCTCTTCGACACACGACATTAGTAAGATCTGGTTAATTTATGCATATAGCATGTCAAACTTGTGTTTTAAAAAATACTCTGATATAAAAGTTTTTAAATTTCTATTGCGTACTATTTTTCCAACAAGGAGGCCTACACTTAATGATGCATTAAAAGCCCAAAAAGTAAATTGATCACTTTAATTTAGCAACTTTATCTGATAGGCTTTAATATACATTTATTTAATATATTAGCCTATATATTGGATTAATTCTAACAATCTCTCACTTGGGCTATATATGCAACTTTATAAATGTGAATTATACCTTATAAGCTCATGAATTTTGCTATTAAAACCATATGCATCTCAACAACCTTATCCATTAACTATATCAATATAGGACCAAAATGACCTACGTCCCATATGTTGTAACTAGACCCATCATTGATCATATATGCTAATACAACTAATGACAAACATTAAGCATGGATGCTATCAAAATTTCATGCAATATGATCTTAACTTGCCTATTTGAAACTGGTACACCTTAAAACCTTAGTGAGATCAAACCATACCACAATCAAAGTGTGAATAAACTTAAACTTTATTCCTATAGAAAATAACCTTAAAAATATTCATAACTAAAATAACTAAAAATATGTCTATATCATAAAAGCATCTAATATTACAAACTCCCATTAAAAATGAATATCCTCATAAGACATGACACTCATACGAGCAGTGTGCTCTTAAAACATTTTTGGTAGTAATCCCTTAGTAAGCAGATGCATAATCATGGAGTTTGTGCTTATGTGCTCTATAGACAATTGTCCACTTTGAACTCTTTCTTTCACAACCAAGGATTTGATGTCTATATGCTTTGACTTCGTCAAGCTCCTGTTGTTATTCAAATATAAAACTGCCAACTTATTGTCACAAAATAACTTGAGTGGTCTTTGAATTCTATCCACTGTACATAGCCTTGTGACAAGATTCCGCAGCCATATTCCATGATTGGATGCCTCATAACATGCTATGAACTTTGCTACCATGGTAGAAGATGCTAGAAGAGACTGTTTAGCACTCTTCCAAGAGACAGTACCTCCAGCTAAAAGGTAGACATAGTCTAATGTAGATTTTATACTATCTTAGCATCCAACATAATTGGGGTCAGTATACCCAATGATCTCAAGCTATTCTGACCTCCAATATGTGAGCATGTAGTCCTTTATTCTCTGTAAATATCTCAAGACTCACTTGGCTGCTATTCAATGATCCTTTCTAGGATTGTTTAAGTATCTACCCAACATTCCTGTAATATATGCAATATCTGGACACATACAAACCTGAGCATACATTAGACTCCCTATTGTTGACGCATAAGAAATCTTCTACATTTCCTAAATCTCAAAATCATTCTTAGGGCATTGATTGGTACTAAACTTGTCTCCTTTAGCCACAGGGGTATCACCTACTTTGCAATCTTGCGTGGCATATTTTCTAAGAACCCTTTCGATATAGCCCTTTTATGATAATCCAAGAATACCCTGAGAGCAATCCCGATGTATCTGTATACCCAAAATAAAAGATGCATCACCAAGATCCTTCGTCTTAAATTTCTTTGATAGAAGTCTCTTGGTTTCATGCAATAAGCCTATATCATTGCTAGCAAGCAAAATGTCATCAACATATAAAACTAAGAAAATAAACTTACTCCCACTGAACTTGTGATGTATACAATCATCGACCATATTCATCTCAAAACTAAACGAGATGATAACTTGAAGAAATTTGTAATACCACTGATGAGAGGCCTGCTTAAGCCCATAGATGGATTTCTTCAATTTGCAAACCATCTTCATAGCATCTCCCAACACAGAATTTTTTGGTTGCACCATATAGATTGTTTCATCAATGTTGCATTGAGAAACACAATCTGAACATCCATCTGACGAAGCTCAAGGTCAAAATGCACCATAAGTTCCATTATAGTACTGAAAGCATCTTTTAAAGAAACTAGAGAGAGACTCTTTATAATCATTGCCCTCTTTTTGTGTAAAGCTTTTAGAGACAAGCCAAGCCTTGTACCTCTCCACATCGCCTTTTGAATCCCTTTTGATCTTAAATATCTATTTACAACTAATTGGTTTCACTTCTTCAGGCAATGGGACAAGATCCCTAACATTGTCCTTCAAAGACTTCATCTTCTCATTCATGGCATCAATCCACTCTTGAGATCTAAAATTTTCCATGGCTTGACAGAAGTTAATTGGATCATCTTCCACCACACCAATGTCAAACTCAAATTCTTGGAGAAATACAATGTAATCATCTGACACCATACTTCTGTTAGAAAAATAATATGCAGTGGAATTTTAAAAATTGTATATCAGAGTTTTTTCCAAAACACAAGTTTGACATGCTATATGCATAAATTAACTAGATCTTACTTAACTTTGAATGCCGAAGAACTCCCGCAATCTATGAAGAGAAGTAACGTTCTAGAAGAGCCTCAACCAACTGGTCTTCTTTGTTATTCTTTATCCACGATCAGAGTAAGTGTGGGCTCACACATACAGCTCTTCCTCTAGATGACTCTTCTTCCAACCAATTGAGAGAACCCAAAGCTAATGTTTGTGATTTGTGAACAAGAGCACTTAGGGAGTTTCAGATTCTCACCAACAGAGTATATCTCTTATTCTTTCAATTGATCAATTAACTTATGTGACTTATTCCCTATTTATAGAGGTTGGGTCTAGGGTCAGTCTTTATCAGATTAGGTCTCAAAAATTTGAATCAGAATCAAATTCGGATGAATATCTGATAAAATCCATGTGAAAACGTGTAATCTTTTTTTCGCACATTGGCAGGCCGAACTTGAGGATTGGCATGCCGAACTACTGAAAAAAGATCTCAACGAACTTTAATTTTCCACCCAATATTCTATAGGATAAAGTCTTAGTTTTAATTCAAATAACCCAATAGAGAAGTTATCTAATTGAAACAACTTTATCTAGATAATCTCTAGGAAAATAAATGAATTCCTAATAATTCTATAGGTTTATCTTGATTTAATTTATTCAAAATTAAATCAACTGATAAACAGACAAGAATTATCCGATCCCAATAATTCAACAAGTTTATCTTGAATTAATTTTATCACAAAATTAATTCAACCGACAAATAGACATGAATTATTTAATTCTTTCGAATTTCAACCAATCTAATAAATTTGACATAAGTCACCAATTATTGGAAAAGCACGCCGTATGGTCACAGGATGTTGTGAGCTAACAAAAGGGACCAAATGGACCTATATAGTTCAAGCTCCCGATAATTACAAAACCTAATATCCCAGATATATATTTCATAATTATCAACTCCAACGCTACTCCACTAAAAGCTTGGAGCTGCACTCTCAAACTACATAGAATTATGAAGCCCGTATAGCTAAGTCTCCATGACATATCATAGTGTATCGTATCCCCATAAGATTATCCATAACTGGCTTAAGGACATGTTCTATCTTACTTTCCCAATTATTTTTATCTTACGTTCCATTATCTCACCATCGAAAAACATACCATCTAAAGACAGTATACCATTCGGTTACACTTATGTATCTAAATGGTTGAGTGCTATGGTTTTTCAATTATAGAATAACGCATATAAGAGGATATCACTACTCCTAAAGAGGAACTATAGATTTCATATCTATGAATAACAGGTCTATGCCATCAATAGTCATGCCTCCAACGTACCAGCATGCATACCACTATTAAGATGTGGGTGTTACCCTTTGGTACGTCAAAAGACACAAGCTATGACAATGGGCCCACTATTCATCTCAGGATTAAAATACAATACAAGTGATTGTCTAAAGTGAATCAATTTTCTGAGATAGAATATTAATCCAAATCTATTCACTTTATGTCTCGATCCAACACATCGTCACCTATGACAACGTACCAATGTTTCTATTCACAGAGTCCACCTCTGATGGCCCAGACAAACCATCCCCCAATAGGGATATAGACAACATAACAATCTTTACATGAATAAAGCGCCCAACTTTATTCCCTTGGTTACAGATCTTATGATTTAGACCATCACCTTAAGAATCGTGTCTTTCACATAATCTTCCATCATATGCCTAATTCTTAAAGGTTTAGACTGACAGTCTTAGAATTTTGTTTGCTTAACATACATTCAACAAATATGAACGTAAGGAAGACAAGATTTGGTATATAAACAATAAATAAATTCTTTACTAATAAAAATGTCTCCAAAAACTTATTACATTTTTACTCCTTAGGGCATACATGTCTAACAATCTCCCGCTTACACTAAGTGAGTAAATATGATAAATCTCGCATCCCCATAGCTTCCACATGTCCCTTGAAGACTCTCCAAGTAAGTGTCTTCGTAAATGGATCAGCTAAATTGTCCTCTGATGCAATCTTGCACATCGTGACATGCCTGCCCTCAACGAAGTCTTTATCACATGATACTTCCGATCAATATGCTTACTCTTCTTGTGAAATCTTGGTTCCTTAGCATTAGCTACTGCCGTACTGTTATCACAGTACAGTGATACTGCCTTATCCATACCAGGAACTACCTCAAGATTCCCAAGGAACTTACGGGGCCACACTGCTTCTTTCGAAGCATCACTAGCTGCCACATACTTGGCCTCCATCATTAAATTCGAAGTGCAATCTTACTTGACACTTCTCTAACTAATGGCACCACCGCCCAGAGTAAACACAAAATCCAAAGTCAATTTCCTAGAATCCAGACAAGATTGAAAATTCAAGTCAGTATATCCTAGAAGAGTTAAGACCTCACCCTAATATACAAGCATATAACTTCGAGTCCTTCTCAAGTACTTGAAAATATGCTTTATCGTAACCCAATGGTTCGATCCTAGATCCGCCTGAAATCTACTTACAATCCCAACCCCATAACAAATATTCGGTCTTGTGCAAAGCATGGCATACATGAAACTACCCACTGGCGAAGCATAAGGCACCTTCTTCATGTATTCTCTTTCTTCCTTAGACTTTAGAGAGTCTTTCTTAGAAAGATTAATTCCAAACCTAGATGGTTGCCCACCTTTCTTAGAATCCTATATTGCAAACCTCTTGAGAATATTATTTATGTAGTCGGCTTGGGACAAAGCTATCATTTTGTTCTTCCTATCCCGAAAGATCTGGATAATGAGAACAAAATTAGCCTCACCTAAGTCCTTCATGTCAAACTGCTTAGTCAACCATAATTTGACCGATGACAATGCCCCAACGTCATTGCCAATTAGCAAAATGTCATCTACATAGAGCAGTAGAAAAACCACCTTCCCATCCTTAATGTGTTTGTAAACACATGGTTCATCCACATTTTGTGAGAACCCATAAGTCTTGATCACCTGATCAAATCTTATGTTCCAAGAACGAAAAGCCTGCTTAAGTCCATAAATTGATTTTAGCAGCTTACAAACCTTACCCTCTTGACCCTTGACCTTGAACCCGTCTGGTTGTTCCAGTCTAGCCTTAAAGGTTTCGACCTTTCCATCCACTACTCTTTTCCTCTTGTAGATTCACTTACACCTTATGGGTTTTACCCCTTTGGGAAGATCCACAAGCTCCTAGACCTGATTAGTCTCCATAGACTTCATCTCTGTGTTCACGGCCTTTGTCTAGATTTTTGAATCAACATCCTCCATAGCCTCTGCGTAAGTATAAGGATCCCTGTTGAACATATACCTCTCAGGCTGATGCCCGATCCTCCTACTACACCGAAGCCCCTTAGGTTGTTGTTTAGGTTCATTTGGTTTTTCTACACTGATCGAAATGGTTTCATTTGGAACCTTTAGAGTGATCGGATCACTCCTTAACTCCTCAAGCACCACTTTGCTTCGAAGCTTAAAGTCGTCCATGTAACTCTCCTCAAGGAAAGTTGCATTAGTTGAAACCACGATTTTATTTTCCTATGGGTTATAGAAATAAACCCTTTTAGTCCCTTTTGGATATCCTACAAACATACAAACTTTCGAACGTGCTTCCAACTTATTCATATCCTTGAACAGGACATGAGCTGGACATTCCCATATGCGAATATGGTGTAAGGATGTCTTCCTGCCCGTCCATAAATCGTGAGGAGTTTTAGGGACCGATTTTGAAGGCATATTGTTCAAAATATAACATGCGGTTTGTAGTGCATATCCCTAAAAGGACAAAGGTAATGATGAATAACTCATCATGGACCTTATCATGTCTAATAAAGTCTTATTTCTTCTCTCCGCTATGCCATTTTGCTGCGGAGTGCCAGGCGCAGTCAAATGGGATAAAATCCTATTCTCTAATAAGTGTCCCATGAACTCATCAGAAAGGTATTCTCCACCTCAATCGAATTGAAGTACCTTTATGGGTCTACCTAATTGCTTTTCCACTTCAACTCGAAACTCCCTGAACTTGTCAAAAGTTTCACTTTTGTAGTGCATCAGGTACACATACCCATATCTTGAGTAATCGTCAATAAAAGTGACAAAGTACTCATACCCTCCTCGTGCCCGGATGTTCATTGGTCTGCAAACATTACTATGCACAAGTTCTAGAACCCCTTCGACCCTATTGCCCTTAGACCCGTATGGTCTTTTGGTCATTTTACCCTCCAAACAAGATTCATATTAAGGTATAGATTCCCCCTTTAACTAACTTAAAGGTCCATCCCATACCAACCTTTGAATCCCATTGAGGTTAGTATGACCAAGACACAAATGCCAAAGATAAGTCTTATTAGAGTGAGAAGTTTTAAGTCTTTTAGAGTTATTGTCATTCATCTCAGCATTAAGTAGTAAGTCCATCTTAAGTTTGATAAAATATAAATTATTTTACATCCATCTTGAACAGATAAAAGATTTTTTTTTACGAATCACCACTTTATCATTAAAGGAAACCAAATAAGAGTCTTTAAATAAACAAGCTACAAAAATTAAATTCCTTTTAAATTTAGGAACATAAAAACAATCTCGCAAAATTAAATTCCTATAACTATCAAAATAAAGATGGACGTCTCCCACTGCTTCCACTAGAAACAAGGATCCATCGCCCATTTGAAGCATGAAGTCTTCATGTAGCAGACTTCTCATTTCTTTGAACCCCTACAGAGGAACACAAACATGATTAGTTGCACCAGAATCTATGACCCAAATGTCACTAGATTCCTCAACCAAATAAGTTTCTAAATACAAAAGATCACACGTACCTCCTTTGGAAAGGAAGTCCTTGCAATGCTTCTTTATGTGCCCAACCTTCTCGTAGAAAAATCACTTAAGCTTCTTCGGTTCTTCTTCTTCTTTTTCTTGCTCTTGGTGCTAGGAAGAATGGAAGACTTTTTGTTCTTGGCCCGTTGCTTCTTTCCATTTCTAGAGTTGGGATTGGAACCAGAAGCAGCTACTATATTGGCCTCTCCACCTGCAGAATACTCCCTAATTAGCAGTTCAAACTCCTGTAACTATTTCATTAATTCTGTTAAGGTCATATCCTACCTATTGCTTAAATTAAAAGTAGCTCTAAATGGCATAAATTCCTTTGACAGAGTCTCAAAGGCCATAGTCATTAGAGTTTCAGCATCGATGTCGGCTCCATTGGTTTGAGGCTCAGCGAGGTAACCAATGACCAACATCATGTGCTCCTTTACAGATGTCCTCGGCCTCTACTTACAATTAAGAAGTTTCCAAAGCACCCCTTACCGCTTTGTTATGGCCTAGCCTCCAAACATATCTTCAAGATTATCCAAGATCTGCTTTGCAGATTATCCAAAGCACCCCTTGCCGCTTTGTTATGGCCTAGCCTCCAAACATAACTTCAAGATTATCCAAGATCTGCTTTGCAGTCTCATAATCTTCATGTTGAGCCTGCAACACGTTATTCATGCTGGTCATAACATAGCAGAGGCCTGATCATTGCATCTTTCCAGCGATCGTATGCTTAGAATTGCTCATTAGTGAAATCTCCCATAGGCTCGGGAGGGCAAGGGGTTGTCAGTACAAATTTTAGTTTCTCAAAGGAGAGGAAGATATCGAGGTTCCATTTCCAATCATTATAATTCTCTCTGGTTAATAGGTTTTTGTCAAGTATCGAAGATAAAGCATTTTTAGACATTTTTAATCTATAATAAAGAATCATATACCAAACATAAGCAAACATACAATAATAATTTAGTAAGATAACACAATCATGTAAAAACAGACAAATGTGTTTATGTGTCAAAATCTTGAAAATATCACAACCTTAAAACGATAATTCCCAGCTCAGAATTCAACAAGCTCCTAAGAGAGTCATGCCAAATTCAATCAGGAACACGGATCCCTTCTTGATTAATATATGCCATCCAGGACCCGTATGATCTAGCATATATTAATAATCGTTTCTTTGGCCATTAATTCTACTAACAGAGCTCCTAGGGGAGGTTAATAACAAAATTAACGTGAGTGTATAACCATCGTTTTAATATTTTATCCATGATTTATAATCACCACCTAGGGGTATGCAACTACAAAACATGCTAAAATATCTTATCCTCTCAGAGATCCAATCTGGTACATGATAGAAATCTCTTCCTAGGGGTTAGGACCACCATGTTCTTCCTATAGACCAACAATGGAGGCCATAGGTCCTCTCTTCGAAACCTTCTCCCACTTAATCTTTTGAAATTAAGGTTTTATTTTAAGAATATGCATGACCAATTTTAATATGAGCGGCACTCCTTATTCTGTATGACATGTTATCAATATACATGGAAAATCATATTATAATGTAGACAAGCAAAGCTACAAGAAAATAGTAATAACCGTAATATTATGGTTCCACCCTAGAGAATAGAAAACAAAGATTACAAGAGAATAATCGAAACATATTATCGACTCTTCATCCGTGAACTCTCAGGTTGTATCCTTCTTCATGTAATGTCCATCTTCAAGTCTTCAATCTCATATGAATCGAATACTTCATATTTCTGGTCATATCCAAATTTAATGTCTCTCAGAATTGTCCCAAAAATAAAATTAAAACTACATTGAAAAACTGCACCTTTTTTGGAAAAATTTCCAGCTCTTTGCCGGCAAGACGATCTGGGTGATCTGCTTGCCAATCATGACCCATCGGCCTACCAATTCACGACAGAGCGGCCTACCGAACTAGAAGTTTGGCCTGCTGCTAGAGCCACCTAATTTTTGCCCCGCTGTCGACCTGCCGAACCTCATGTCTGGCCTGCCGATCTGAGACCATCGGCCTGCCAAACTTGATGGTTCGGCATGCCGACCGAGCAAAAATCACCCTTTCCAAAAAATACAATTTTTAATGCAATTCATCAATTTTATTTTCAACAATTCAAAAACATAAAATTAGAGACTCAAGAAATACCTAGGAGTGCCATCTTCTATCTTCTAGATCTGTATTCTTTGAATGATTATTTAATTACAAAAATTCTTACAAATTTAAAATTAAATAATAATTCATAGATGAAGATGATAGTCTGCCATCTAATTACATGAAAAACCTAGATACAAATTCTAACCTCTAAGGAACCATAACCAATATAAATTAATTAATTAATAAATAATTTAATCAACCATAATTAATTGATAAACATTCACCACATAATCCAAGACAACAGAAAATTATATAGAAACGTAGAGTGCCAACTCTCTATAAAATTAAATTTAAGCATAGGAGAGATTAAGATCACAAAATTTACACATATAGTATGATCATAAACTCATAAATTTATATAAAAACCATGACTTTGATACCAATTGTTGAAAAAATAATACGAAGCAGAATTTTAAAAATTTTATATTAGAGTATTTTTTAAAACACAAGTTTGACATGCTATATGCATAAATTAACCAGATCTTACTAACCTTTGAATGTTGAAGAACTCTTGCAATCTGTGAAGAGAAGTAACATTCTAGAAGAGCCTCAATCAATTGGTCTTCTTTGCTATTCTCTATCCACGATCGGAATGAGTGTGGGCTCACATGTACAGCTCTTCCTCTAGATGACTCTCCTTCCAACCAATTGAGAAAACCTAAAGCTAATGTTCATGATTTGTGAACAAGAGCTCTCAGGGAGTTTTAGATTCTCACCAGCAGAGTACCTCTCTTAATCTCTCAATTGATCTAATTAACTTATATGACTTACTCCCTATTTATAAAGGTTGGGTCTAGGGTCAGTCCTTATCAGATTAGGCCATAAAAATTTGAATTAGAATCAAATTCAGATCAATATCTGATAAAATCTGTGTGAAAACACGTAATCTTTTTACGCACATCTGCAGGCTGAACTTGCCCCATCGGTAGGCCGAACTTGAGGATCGGCATGCTGAACTGCCAAAAAAAAATCTCAGCGAATCTTTTATTTTTCACCCAAGATTCTATAGGATAAAGTCTTAGTTTTAATTCAAATAATCCAATAGAGAAGTTATCTAATTAAAACAACTTTATCAAGATAATCTCTAGGAAAATAAATGAATTCCTAATAATTCTATAGGTTTATCTTGATTTAATTTATTCAAAATTAAATCAACTGATAAACAGACAAGAATTATCTAATCCCAATAATTCAACAAGTTTATCTTGAATTAATTTTATCACAAAATTAATTCAACTGATAAATAAACATGAATTATTTAATTCTTTCAAATTTCAACCAATCTAATAAATCTAACATAAGTCACCAATTATTAGAAAAGCATGCTGTATCATCACAGGATATTGTGAGCTAGCAAAGGGGACCAAAAGGAGCTATATAGTTTAAGCTCCCGATAATTACAAAACCCAATATCCCAGATATACATTTCATAATTATCAACTCCAACGCTACTTCACTAAAAGCTTGGAGCTGTACTCTCAAACTACATAGAATTACGAAGCCCGTATAGCTAAGTCTCCATGACATATCATGGTGTATCGTATCCCCATAGGATTATCCATAACCGGCTTAAGGATAAGTTCTGTCTTACCTTCCCGATTATTTTTATCTTACGTTCCATTATCTCACTATCGAAAAACTTACCATCCAAAGACAGTATACCATTCGGTTACACCTATATATCTAAATGGTTGAGCGCTCTAGTTTTCCAATTGTAGGATAATGCATATAAGAGGATATCACTACTCCTAAAGAGGAGCTATAGGTTCTATATCTATGAATAACAGGTCTACGCTATGAAGAGTCACGCCTCTAACATACCAGCATGCATACCACTATTAAGATGTGGGTGTCACCTTTTGGTACATCAAAAGACACAAGTCAAGACAACAGGCCCACTATTCATCTCAAGATTAAGATACAATACAAATGATTGTCTGAAGTGAATCGATTTGTCGAGACATAATTATTGATCTAAATCTATTCACTTTATGTCTCGATCCAAGACATCGTCACCTATGACAACATGCCAATGTTTCTATTCATGGATTCCATCTCTGATGGCCAAGACAAACCATCTCCTAATAGGGATATAGACAACATAACAATCTTTACATGAATAAAGTGCCCAACTTTATTCCCTCAATTGCAGATCTTATGATTTAGACCATCACCTTAAGAATCGTGTCTTCTGCACAATCTTTCCATCATATGCCCAATTCTTAAAGGTTTAGACCGATAATCTTAGACTTTTGTTTGCTTAACATACATTCAACAAATATGAACGTAAAGAGGACAAAATTTGGTATATAAACAATAAATAAATTCTTTATTGATAAAAATGTCTCCAAAAACTTATTACATTTTTACTCCTTAGGGCATACATGTCTAACAACTTCTCCTTTCTCTAGTGCATCACCTTAATGGCATAGGTTCTTGAGGTGGCAAATTTTGTTCTTCTGGAACAATTTTTGGAATGGGAGGTTCTCTAACGTTATCTTGATTTGGGTCTGCTTCTTGAATAATGTCAAAAATAGGAGCCTAATCAATGTCAATATCAACTATGGGAATATCAACATATTCCTTTTCAAAGACAAAGTCTCTAACCTTATCTTCCCTTGTAAACTTGACATCCTCAAAGAACCAGGCTTTTGCTATCACAAAAATTAACTTTGTTGTAGGATCATAAAACTTGTACCCTTTGGATCTTTTAGAGTATCCAATAAAATAACAACTCACCATCCTTGAGTCCAGTTTCTTTTCATTAGGCCTATAAAGCCTTGTCTCAACTGGATATCCCCAAACTAACAAATTCTTTAAAATAGGCTTCTTGCTTGTCCAAAGTTCATTTTGGCAATTGCTTTACCTAGAACCCAGTTAAAGATATATGCTGCAATCTTAAGTGCTTCTCCTCAAAGTGATTCTCGTAAGGTAGAATGAGAGATCATACTCTTAACCATGTCCTTAAGCGTCCTGTTTCGTCTTTTAGCAACATCATTCATAGTAGACATATCAAACATAGTGTACTATGGGACGATACCACATTCCTCCAGGAATTTAGCAAATGGTCCTAGATGTTGTTCACCTGAGCTGTCATATCTACCATATTACTTACCACCATGCTTAGATTTGATGCTTTTAATCCTTTTGCTGAGTTGATTTTCAACTTCAGCCTTATAATTTTTGAACATATCCAACGACTGTGACTTTTCATGAATGAGATATATGCAGCCATAACTAGAAAAATCATCAATGAATGCTATAAATATTGTTGACCATTCCAAGAAACTATAGGGAATGGCCTACAAATATCTGTATGTATAAGTTATAAGGCGTCCAAAGTCTTGTTGGCTTCAAATCTCCTTTTATTGGTTTGTTTCCCCTTTACACAGTCAACACAAACATCAAAATTTGTAAAATCCAAGAGGTCTCAAATTTTGTCTAATACAAGTCTCTCTATTCTCCTTCTGGAAATATGACCTAATCTCTTGTGCCATAACATAGCTGAATTCTTATTGGTTAATTTTCTCTTAATACCTTGTGTACTTAATTGTGGGGATTTATTAAATGAAGCAATTGTATCAATTAAATAAAGATTATCATAACCTAACAAAGAATTGGAACCAACTAATTTTGAATCATAAAACAAACTAAATTTTCTATTTCCAAATAAACAAGAATAACCTTATTTATCCAAATTAGAAACAGAAATCAAATTCCATCTAAAAACAGTATAATAAATGTCTCATCAAGATCCAATTAAATCCAGTCTTTAACAATAATATCTAATTTTCTTATTGCTTCAACTTCAACCTTTTTGCCATCGCTCACATAGATGTATCTTTCACTGTCATTTGGCTTTTGGTATCTCAGACAACCCTGCGTAGACACACTGATGTGAGTGGTTGCACCAGAATCTATCCACTTAATATGTTTAGGTATCGAAGTTAAATTAACCTCAAAATAAACCAAATTAAGAAGCATACCTTTCTTAGCATGCCAAGCGTAGTAATTAATGCAATGCTTCTTTTTATGCCCCTCAACTCCACAGAAGAAAGAACTTGTACCATCTAGATCATTTGGCCTCTTTTGTTGTTTCTTTTGAGGTGCCATAACTATAGCTTCCTTATCCTTCTTTCTTTTCTTCCCTCTGTCCTTGGAAGTATTAGCCAAATAAGCACTTTTTGTTTTTTCTTGCATTGACATTTCCTCTTCTTACACACAATGTGAAATGAGCTCATTAAGAGACCATGTCTCTTTTTGGCAATTGTAGCTCACCTTGAACTAACTGAATTGTGTAGGAAGAGATAGAAGAACCAAATGCACTAGCAAGTCCATGGAGAGGTCAACCTTAAGTGCTCTTAGCTTTGAAGCAAGATGAGACATCTTCATGATGTACTCCCTAATGTTCCCTTTACCTTTGTTTCTCATTGAAATTAATGAGGTTTTTTAAAAGTGTACTTGTTTCAGCCTTTTCATTATTGGCAAAACTCTTCTTAATGTCCTCAAAGAACTCTTTAGCTATCTTTATCATTTCGATATAGTGCCCTTGAATACTTCTAGAGTGGCCTTTTTCATGATCATCATACACATGATTCGACTTCTCCCACCTTTCCATGTCTCTCTTTTCATTAGAGGAGCTTTTATCTGTAAGAGGTGTAAGAGAAGGAACCCCTAACGTAAGGTCGAGTTCCATAACTCTGAGAATTATAAGGAGGTTCTTTTGTCATGATTTGAAGTTGCTACCATTCAGCATAGGATTGGAATTGATGTTGGCGGTAATGTTTGAGGCAAAGCTACCATTCAGGATAGGATTGGAATTAATGTTGGCGGTAATGTTTAAGGCAAAACTAGTAACTGAATCAAAGAACAATATAACAACAAAAACAAGGTCACATAAGAATCTAAAATAACAATAAAAAATGCAAATAAAAGTAAACCCATCTCAAGACATTGGACACTCCATTAATATTTAGTCTTTAGATAGAAATATTAACTTGTAAATGATATCTTGGTGTAGTAATCAAGCACTGATAATAAGAAATGTCAAACAATAAATCTTCCTTTGGGCCTATTTATTGTTCACATATAAAACCAAATAATAATCACATGTTTATCACCACTAGTGTACATGCACTTCTGTCAAATATTAGCCTTCCTTTAGGCCGATCAATATTTAATAAGTTACACGGACATAGCTGTTTATATTCTAAAATAAATTAATTTCCACAAGAGAAGCGACTTTGATGACATGTTGCTTTAATAAATTCATCTTAAAATATATATAAAATACCAATATTTGAATTTAAAATTGCACCAAAAATGACCAAAATTAAAATAAAAAATAAAAAAATTGGTAAAAAATCAACTTGGTCAAAGTCAACCAATCAAAGTCAACTAGTCAACTTAACTAGTCAACCTTGACTGGGTCGGGGCTGGACCAACCCCCTCTCTTTTCTTCTTCTATGTGTCACATGCCCTGCCCATGATATCTCCCTTTTTTTTTAATAGGTCACCTAGGGGTTTAACCCCTAGCTTTTATCTAGTCGTGGGACAAATTGGGCCAGTGTAATCTTAATCCCTTTGGCTTTGGGCCAAAGCCCAAAACCTTAGAAAACCCTAGGGGTCGAAGACCTTTGGGAGACTAATATACGAGCAGTTTGATGGCTACCTTTGCTTCCTGCCACAGCCAGGTGGCTGTGGCTCCTTTCCAACCAGTGCCAAGTGGCTATCACCTAAAGGGTCTGACATCGACGATGGCAAGGCCAACCGCCTACCAAACGGCCCCACTAGCTTTTTTTTTTCTTCTTTATTTGGCCATTGTTTTTCTTTTCTTGATGTCATCGTGGCTAGAGGCTGCAGCTCCCTCTTTCTGGCACGGCCCAAAGTCCTTCATCGGTGGCAGTAAGGGCACTGCTGGCTACCTTTTATTGAGCTTTTTTTTTCTTTTCTCTTTTTGGCACAAACTGCCGTATACAACATAACATCAAAAAAATTCTTATAAACGGAATCAACGAAACTCATATGAATTCATATATATATATATATATATATATATATATATGTAAAATAATTCAACCGAAAACCAAAAAGACTTTATATACCTATATACATATATTCACACATATATATATAAAAGAACCAAATTTATATATATGCGTGTATATATAAATATACATATAAACACTGTATTCCATGAATAATTCAACCAAAATTCTAAACAATTATTTTCAAATTCAACTATTTTAAAGAACTATAGATTATAAAATTTGAGAATATTTTTACGAAAATTATTGATTCCTAATGATTTAACATAAAGAGACTCTAGATAACACATGTTCGAACAAAATATTGTAATGAAAACCCTCATCAACCAGGATCAATCATGTCAAATCATCGAGATAATTAATAAGATACAGAAGCTAACCTAAATCTATGAATATAATGTGATTCCTGAGTCTATAGATTGAGGATCTTCCAAATCTAGTATGTAAGTCCTCCTTTAAAGAATGCTTTTGTAACCTCTTTGTAGATGGGTGATAAAAAAATAACGTACGCCTTGACTTGGGGACCACATGCAACCCATTTATATAACTTTAACCCTAACATATATCTTTAATTACCAATTTAACCCATAATAAAATCAGTAATTATATTTTAGCCTCTACACATAAAAGGCCCTCACTTAATCATGCATTAAAAGCCCAAAAACCCAAATTGATCACTTTAATTGAGCAACCTTATCTCATAGCCTTTAATACATATTTATTTAATATATTAGCCCATATATGGGATTAATTCCAACATCTTGTTCATGTCTTTATCACACATTTTGATGACATAAGTGCGTATAATAATATTTTTGTAAATATCGTCGATATTATATGTTTTAGCTAATTAATTAGCCACCATTATATAGTAGAGAGCCTGCATATTATATATTTCTACATAAGGAAGTATGAACAAATTTGGTTCTTTCCACTACGCTGTGTGATTTGATTAGATAAGATTTTCCATTAACTACGACACAACATATAAGGAAAATTTAACAAACAAGTTATACCTAGTCCAAGCCTCCGATAAATATTTACACATGCATGTGTATAATTTATTTTGTATCGATGGTAACGAGCGCAATGAATTTCAAGCAGTGATAATATAATTAGAGGAGCATAGTTTATGACGATCATAGATTGTACATGCACAATACTGCATACGAATTGAGGAGAGAGGACCACAAACAAGAAATCAACCATCAAATGCCGGCTTTGGCAATTCAATAACAAATTCCAAAGAATTTCATTGCGATCACCGCCCTCATGATCCTCCCATTCATTGGCCTCTCCAACATTGCCTATCTTTGCCATATCAACCAGCAGATCCAACTGCTGATCCCCACATCCAATGCCGAGTCCCTCAATCCCTCGTTCCTCATCTGCCTCATCCTCCTCCGCTCCCAATTTCTCCAATCTCGGCCGCCTCTCTCGCGGAGGGGGCCTCCAAAGTAGATTACTGGTACCTCTGGTCACAAACCGACCCGAGTGTTTTGTTCGGTTCTTGGGGAGGAAAATTCTCGGGAAGAGAAGGACTACCAACAATAGCAGTACTATTCCGGCCGATTTTCAGGACATCAGAAGGAGTACTCTACAGATAATTTCTCTTCATGAGGAGAATAACGAAAAGGACTTGTTTCACAAAAAGGTATGCAGCCCTTATTACAGAGGCCTTTTGGCAAATGCAAACCCTTCAGATGCCTATAACTTCTCAGAACGAGCCGAGAGCCATTATATTACAGCGCCAGCCAGTACTATTACTACTGCCACCAATGCCTCGTTCGTTTCCAGTGTCCTTGTCAAGATTCAAGGATGCTTTCCTTTCAGAAACAACAGGAAGGAAGAGAATCATCTTGAGGACCATGATGATGGGCCTCATAACCAAAAGGCGAAAACATCCACCGGATTGAGCAGTACGCCTACTGCAAATCATCTTTATACTGCTCCTTCTTCTTTCTCATTTCCGTTGCCGTCGACGTCAGAGTTGATTGCACCTGACATGATTACAAAAGAAAGTAAGGTGAAAATGAAGGAGCGCAGTATTAATGGTGAAAAGAAGCCATTGAGGGAGAGTAAACTTGTATCAGGAGAACCAGCTCATGATAACGAAGCTGTGCCTAATTTGCCTGATCAGTCGAAAATATCGCCGTTTGAAGAAGTTGGTCATGTTGATCATAAGGATATTTTTATTGACGATCAAGGAAAAAGGATTATGAATGGAGAGAGAGGGTTTTTGTGGGCAGATAAGTACAGGCCCAAAGCTTTGGAGGATTTCATATGTAATCGAAGCAAAGCCCTTCATTTGCAAGCTCTGGTACGAAAATACATATTACGAGTACTAATTTATTATTCGTTTTTTAAACTGCATACAAGTAGTTTGGTGTGTGTACATATATGTGTGTCAGAGTATTCTAAGATAATCATGTTTAAAACCAAACAGTATGTGTAAGTCTTGGGACTTGGAAACATTAGTAACTAATACCCTGGCTATGTAATCTTTGATATATACTCCCAAAACTTGTTGAATCTAACATAAATCATGGCTTAATGATTCTTTGACATCACAATATTAAATCTTTTTCTTTTTTTTTTTGGTAAAAATAATAGTACAACATAAATTCCACCTTTCATTTTACTTTTTAAAAACTATAACGTTGTCATGTAGAAACCCTATGTCAAAATATGCCTCAAGTTTTATTTATTTATTGATAAGAAGATATTCCTGGAACTTGATTGACGTGGGTTTTTGGTACGCTGCATGCACACACACACACAGGCGAGAAAAGGAGACTGTGGACATTTCATTTTCCAAGGACCCCCAGGAGTCGGCAAGAGAACAATGATCTGGGCTATGCTCCGAGAGGCTTTTGGTCCTCATTCTGTGGAGGTACGTATAAAACATACACAGATGCTATATATCCTATTAGTACTGTTATATTTTGAATATTGTGTTTTTCTCTTCTTTTTTTTTTGGGATTCCAATTGTTTGTCTAAATTAATTGTCTTAAATAATATCAACCAACCAGGTTGTTCTAATTTCACATTATTCTATGTCAATTAAAAAGTTTGAAATGCACTTTTAAGTTTATTAAATAATGTGGCATGATGTGGTTAGTTATACACTTTTTTAAGATCTGAATCCCTTTTCATGTATCTCATGGGTATTAATTATATAGTAAATGAAATTACAAACAATACCTTCAAATTTTTATTAAGGAGGACATATTAAATATTTGTTCATGCAGTTCCTTAACCACTGACAATGTATTTCTGAATTCGTTTCGCTTTTATATTGACGAAATTCTTTTTCGTTGCCTTTGAACGTGAGCTGTCTCTGTCAGTTTAGGGAGGAATCCAAGGTTTTTGATGTGAGGGTAAAACATCAATTCTCTAAAGCACTCAATTACAATGGGCCTATTTGGAGGGCTTCTTAGAAGTTGTTTTTGCTTCTATTGAGTCCAAATATGTGGATATGTGATGAGTTCTTTGCCTTTCCAAAAAAACTTCTAGTCAAAATCACATAATATATTTCATAAAAATACTTTTGAAAATACTCTTGATTTTGCATAAGAATTTTATTAGGACAATATAAACTTCATTATAATATGTTTACTACTCATTAAAAAAAATATAAAACCATGTTGAAGCATTTAAATTATTTTAAAATCATGATTTTAAGCATTTATTGAAAAGTCATACCTTTTGTTTTTTTTTTTCTACCGACTAAAAGTTTGTCTATGTGATTTTGTTCATTAGCTTAAACTATCCTTTTCATCGTTCCATGTGTTTTAAATTTTTCGGTCTCTAATGTTTCATTATATTGTCACTGTTTTATATGCATTTAATTTTTAAGATATCTAAGACATTTATATGTATCAGAAGTGCCAACGAAAAAAATTAGAGAACAAACTACGTTTTATATTTCTTCTTTCCATTAACATTGACAATTTTAATTAACATAGGGTGAAGTAGAAGAATTAAGCATACTTGTGAAGGAATCTCCTCGAGTTATAGAAGTGAATCTTTCTGACCTTAAAGGCCATGAGAAGCATGTAATCTTTGAACTCATCAAGGAAACATCTGATTTGAAGACACCCACCAGATCACCTTCACCGTGCAAACCATCTGAAAATTGCCGAGGTACAATATCTCCATAGTAAGCAGAAATCTGGTTAGCTACTTAATTGCCGAGAAGAAAATATAAACCAAGAATAAGATGGAGGGTCCAAGTTCTATTTTGGTTCCTAACATTTAAAATGTCACAGAATGAGTTCTTGATTTATCAAGTTGTCTTAAATGACTCATTGGTTAAAATCTCAATGGAAAGGCGCGAGTTCCTTCTTAATGGACATGCCTTAATATTAAAGTTACAAAATATTAACCTCCGGTAAGCCGCGTATGGTCCTCATGTACTTTTCATTAAAATTTAAATAGTTAGATAGACTTAGTGACTCATTTGGAACAATTTTATAAATCCAGGACTCATTCTGTGATTGTTTAAATATCAAAGATTAAAATAGGATTTGATGTATATTCGAAAACAAAAAATTTATTCCTAAAAAGAATAGAGGGAATGAATGTTTTTGAGCTATTGTTTAATTTTTGAATAATTTAATATTTATATAAACACGTGCAACTTAAAAGTAATTTCATAAGATATAGAAACCTTTAAACTATGTAAGTTATACGTTCATTTATGGGCTATGTATGCAGCAATAATCTTTAATATTGGACTAGACAAGCTATCAACAGACACTATCCTATACATAAAGTGGCTATTGGAAAGGTATAGAGTGTGTAGTAAGATCTTCTTCTGCTGCGCCGATGTCTCAAAGCTTCAAGCAATCAAAGATATTTGCACTGTTGTTGAGCTTTTACCCCCTTCAAGGACAGAGGTTGGGAGTTAAATATAATTAAACACATTAATATATTTTTGTTTATTTCTAACACTATATGCATTACTTATAGTTACCTTAGTTAAATATTCTCTTCTTTTCATACAAAATTTCTCAGATTATTCAAGTGTTAAAGTTTATAGCTGAAAAAGAAGGCATAGAATTACCTCATCAATTGGCTGAAAAGATCACTGACACTTCTAAGAAAAACCTTCGTCAAGCTATTCGTTCATTTGAGGCTACCTGGTTAAAACAGTAAGTAAAATTTATTAATACTCACTCCTTTAAAATGTTTGCTTGCCAATGTGTCAACCTCAACATTTTTCTTAATACGTCAATTTGTATGTTGTATTTATAAATATTTAATTCTTTTCTGGGATATTGATGAACTTCCGCAGTTATCCATTTGCAGAAGACCAACAAGTTCTCACTGGTTGGGAAGACGTTATTGCAAATATTGCTAAGAGTATGGTTCACGAGCAAAGCCCTAAACTGTAAGCTTTTGCTTGGTAGATTAAAAGTAGCGCTTTGCCTTGTTATTCTCTTGAGAGTTTATACTACTCTATCTAGACAAAGTTACAACAGGACGTTAACATATATACAAGTCTAGATGAAATTCAAGTATATATACTTCCAAAATGAAGAGCCCAAAAAAAAAAATCTAAATCATTTTTTCATGGCAGACTATATATCATCCGTGGAAAGCTTCAAAATCTCATAGAGCACGATGTATCTCCTGATTACATTTTCCAGGTGTGTGCAACTTAAATCATAATTATGTAGCCAAAGTAAAAAAGACATGGTAATCATTTGCAGGGCGTAAGCAATATAAATGTGTATATATTGTACACACTATGTATTTAGAGATGAGTCTGCTTAGAACAGTTTGAACTAGAGACACTATAGCAGTTTAAATTATGTAAGAGGAAACACAATAACCAAACCAATCCGAACTAAAACTTTTCTGGTTCAGACCAGTAAACCAAATACTTAGTTTTTTTTTTTTTAAATTGTAACTTTATCTCATTTTTTTTTTCACATTTTCTACTAAAAGACTTTAATTCAAGCATTATGTGGAATGTATAAAATTTTATTAACACCATTCTTTTTTTAAAAAACTTTTCGTTGTAAGTTATCCTTTCCTCTTTTTTTTTTTCTTTTTATTAATTTAAAACTAAATATTTGATCAAAATAAACGAAAATCAACCTGTGATACTTTAAGGTCATTTATTGAAGGAAGAAACAATATATATATATATTGGAAAGCAAAACAAATAAAGACAATAGTAAAAAAGAGAATATGATATGAGTTTAACAATTTACTATACTAATTTCCCTTAGCATTTTGATTTAACTCAAATTTTGACTCCGTCCCTGCGATGAATCCTTGCGTGTGGATATATGTACGTATCGTATAAAAAAAAATTCTATACGCTTGAACTACGTGTGCAGTCATTGGTAGAGGAACTAAAGAAGCATTTGCACCATCTCTTAAAGCGCCGAGTTCACAATCTCTACGTGGAATACAGTGTAAGATTTCAGGATTTGGAGACTTGTGCAGTTTCTTTTTCCATTTTTTCTTTTGTCCCCAACACCCACAACCATACCCAACCCCCACCCCACCCCCCCCACCAACCCCACACCCCCCCCCTCTCTCACTTCTTGATACGCAACCAAATGCATGCATGAGATTCCACCATTCTTATTTAGTGTATGTTCTTCTTCTTCTTCTTTTTTTTTTTTTTTTCTGCACATTGATATGTACTCAGAGAAAAGAGGATCAAAGCATGTACGAAAGTGACAAGGCGATGGCACAAAGAAACAATAAGGTTCAGAAGTTCATGAGGATTGAAGGTAAGATCCATGTACTCTGAGCATGATGAATAATTTCCATACGTGGTTTTCAGTACAAGTTTCTAGTTTTTTTTTTTTTTTTTTTGACGTTTAGATTAAAAAGAACCTGCTGACCATGAATCATTATTTTGCCAAACTAACAATTGTAGGTCACTGATCATACCAAACTATACGTGGCAAAATTATTAATTTATGTAAATAGATGGAATATATGGTACAGTTGTTTCCATTTTCTCCTAAATAACCTCTGTTTTATCTTCAAGCTGGTGGTGGTAGTAAGGATGAGATTTTTACCCACGAGTACCCTCTCCTAATAGGGGGTTAGTAAATAGGGGCAGAGAAGGGTGGGTATGAGTTCTCATTTTATTCCAAAGTTGGGACAGGGGTTGTAACCCTTTGCCTTCCTCCTCTCCTATATATATATCTACATATATACACACACACCTTTATTTTAGAATATTATATATATTATTGTCGATGGTCATTCATGTATCATGCTCTTTCAGAAGCCTAAGTTTAGATTCTTGTTTTTCAATATGAATGGGCTTGATACGTGGACCCAAAGCATACTCAAGAAATTCAGGTGGGTCATGGATTGGTGGACTATAAGTAAGCAAACAATCTTGTTTATTTTAGCCTAATCCGATGTTAATCCCACTTTGAGGTTTAAATTATTTGGGTCTAAAATAGACAAGTGACAGAGAAATCAACCCAAAACACCCATATTCTATTCTTAAGAAGTTAGCTATAAGAAAAACCAGGCCCAAAAGCCTATAAATTGGTAACAAAAACCCCAAGAAAATTCCCAAAAATGCCAACCCCCCTGCCCCCAAAAAAATCTTATCAGATTTTGTATCAGAAGTTGTCCCCCAGAGCATGTTTGACACACCTCCAAGTATCTCCGGCAACTCAATGGACCATATCGGATTCCAATCTTTCTTTAGCCAAATGTGGCAAGATAGTGCTCTTCGAAATGAACTAACACTTATAAGTGCCCGAGAGATAGCAAGATTTGGTCAACCTACTCAACCTAGTCAACTTGACATAATCTAACCTCAGAGCTAGAAACCTGGAAAAGAAGGTTTGGTCAGCATAAATCATGAATTTTTATCCTTAAGCCATATCATTTTTGGCAAGAAAAAAAAACATGCTTAAAAACCCACCCTATGAATTTGCTCCCGGCTAAATTCTGACCGTAGATCTAACCCTTGTATAGAGTATGTTTCCTACAGTAATTGTTAGAAAAAGGTAGTGTACTGTTTATGACAATGTTGAGCCCTTGTTAATCGAAGTGGGAGGGCCTTGAGGAAAGAAAAAAGCATGATTCTTGTGCCTACTCCAAAATCTCCTCTAAGATGGTCTCTCCTAAGGGTAGCAAAGAAGTAGTCGAACCACAACCAGCTCCGAAACACAAGCAAGATCGCTCTAAGGTTTTATTAGAAGACTTGGAAGAAGTCAACATCCTCAGCAATGATCCACTTGTCCATAGGAAGGTATCTATTAGCTCCCAACTTTCTCCTAGAAAATCTCACTCATTGAGCTTCTTCAAAAGTGCATCGATGTGTTTTCCTAGAGCTATGAAGATCTGCTTGGCCTAGATACCGGACTAGTCTATCATGCCCTTAACATCTAGCTTGGAACAACACCGGTTAAGCAAGCTTGATGTACTTTCCATTAGGACGTAGAAGCTCAAATCAAGTTCAAGGCAAAAAAGTTCATTGGGACTTGTTTCATCAAGCCCATAAAGCGTCCTACGTGGTTGGCTAACATCATACTTGTGAAGAAAAAAAATGACAATTTCACGTTTGTGTAGACGTCTCAACAAAACTTGTACAAAAGATAAGTTTTCATTGTCAGACATTGATGTGCTCATTAACTTAACTATCGGCCATGGAATGCTTTCATTTATGGATGGTTTTAATAGCTACAATCAAATCAAAATATCTCCCAAAGATGTTGAGAAGATGATATTCCAAACTCCCTTTGGTAGCTTCTTTTATTACATGATGCCTTTCAGATTAAAGAATACCAAAGCAACCTATCAAAAAGCTGTCACCATCATCTTCCATGATATGATGGACAAAGAAGTTGAGGACTATGATAATTTGGTTGTCAAGTTCTGCTCTAATAAGGATCACTTTGATGTTCAATCCAAGGCATTTGATCGATGCAAAAAAATACAACTTGAAGATGAATATGAATAAATGTTCCTTTGATGTCTCCTATGGGAAGTTCTTGAGTTTTGTAGTCCACCAACAAGGAATATCTGTTGATCCCTCCAAATCTAAAAGAGTCCTGCATCAACCCTCCATTAACTCCAAAAGAGTTAAAAGGACTATCAAGTAAGTTCTCATATATCCAAAGGTTTATGCCTAGAGAGGCCAATTTTTCTTCCTCATTCACTTCTTTCCTCAAAAAAGGAGCCAAGTTCATGTAAATAGAGCAGTATCAAACACCTTTGGAGAAGATCAAGCAAATGGTAGTACACCTCTTGACAATGAAGCCCTTGGAGCCAAGCAAATCACTAAAGTCTACATCACAACTATCAAGAACACTATTGGTGCACTTCTAACTCAAAATGATCCCAGAGGAACAAAGCAACTGATCTACTATGTAATATGATAGGTTAATGGTCTTTGATAGGTTAATGGTCTAGAGTTGTAGTATTCTTAAATTAACAAATAGTGTTTAGCTTTCATTTTTGCATCCTAGAGGCTTCAGCACTATATCTTGGCACACTAGCTTCATGTCATGGTGAAAGCTAATCGTCTTCAATATCTCCTTAAACTAGCTGCTTTCTTAGGCCGTTTTGCTTGGTGAATACTTCAACTTTTAATGTTCAACATCACATGCACCATGCCAAGAGAGATAAAAAAAATTCGTCGCTATTGATTTGATGATGGAATCTAGCAATGGTGAAGACATGATGTGTCACGCCCCGGAGTACGGGAGGTGACGTGGCGGAATATTTAGATTAATTAAAAGAGAATTTAATTGAAATTAAGGGTTTAAAAATCCAATTAAGCAAGAAATAAAGAGATTTTTCCACCACATTTGATAAAAGAATTTAAAATCATTAAACAAATAACAATAATTGAATAAAAACCGCGAATATGGGTTCCACAACCCACAACTTGTGCACACACATGGATCTGACAATATCACAAATACAATTACAGTCCAAGTACAAATAAAGTTAAGTCTTACATGCCTTGTTTAATAAATACAGAATGTAAACAAATTCTCCTATTGCTCCTGAGTTCGGTCCGAAGAATCTTCTCCAAACCTAAATGGGAAACCACCTAGAAGGAGGGATTTAAAAACAGATAAAACGTGAGCGAAATGCTCAGTAGGACTATGTTTTATAAAATAATTTAATGCAAAGAAACATAACATTATCAGGAGTTATACAGAAAGGGAACTTGAATAGATAAATAAATAAATTGAGTAGAACCGTTCTGACACAGAACAGTCTACTCGTCAAATCAAAACACCAGTTTACTTTTACCTAGGCAAACCATGAAATCACCACCGTAGTGGCCCAGCTGGGTTTCGGGACCTGCCCCCAAGGTCGATTGCCACACGACCCGATCTCTGATATGGCATCATGCCTTAGTGTTTATTATCATTGTCATTCAAAACCCAATTACCGAGTGTTGTCAATTACATTCATTATGAAATTCATTTCATGTCACGGTATATTAAAATATAACCGATAAAACCATTTTCAAACAACCGTTGAAAACATTTTGATAGAAATCATTTTCAAAGCCAAATCATTTCAAAACCAGGCTACCAAAGAAATAGGATAGAAGTCCTACCTCAGTACTCGTGCCGGTACCCCACACCGTAATCCCGATCCGCTATACGTTAGCTCCACGGAACCACGAACAATCCTAGATACAAACTAAGTCGATCAATATCTAGTTCGAAACATTCTATGTTACTAAATCATTTCATGATGTCCTAGTGTGCCATTTGTATCATTAAAATCATCCTATAAGGTTGGGATTTAAATCAGGGTTCAAAACAGTGAAAACGGGTAAAAATCACAAAATTTTCCATGCCTCGGTCGGCCTGCCGGACGCCCTGCTTCGGCCTGCCGAACTGCACAGTTCGGCCTGCCGGAATCAAAGTTCGGCCTGCCGAACATTTCCCCAGATTCGGCCTGCCGGTCGGAAGAACACCGGCCTGCCGATCATCACTCCGGCCTGCCGAACATGAACTTCGGCCTGCCGAACTGGGAAGATCCAGAAATCCCAGCCACGGGTTTCTCGATCCCCAAAATCCAAATCTTGTTTCTAACCTGTTTTTCTCAAATCCCAGGCATGAAAAACAACTATAATTGATAGAAAAACATTCTAGAACATGTTTGGAATCATTTAAACAACATTTAAACTCAAAATCCTCAAAAATCCGAAAATGAGAAAAAGAGGAGAAAAATGAAAATCTTGAATCCAATCCGTTTTTCTTCAATCTAGGTTTAGATTCTAGTTGTTCTAAGCTCATTTAACACAAATCCACGGTTTTCTAAGCTAAAACAAACTTAGATTTCAAAAACACACAAAATCGAAAATTTTGTAAAAAGTTTAGAAATTTCGAATCTAACCTCGAATCGAAGCTTCAATCCGCGTTCTCGGTCGCCGAATCACGTCCCCGAGCTTCCTCCTTGCTGTTCCGAAGCTTGGATTCGAATGGAAATCAAAAATTTTGAAAGATATTGAGAGAGAGAAGAAGCTGCCGAGAGAGAGAGAGGAGAGAGAGAGTTGAACGTGAGAGTGAGGAGAGAGAGAGAGAAGAGAGAAATAAATAGAGAAAATCGGTGGGCGGTTTTACTGTACGAAAACCATGTGCCGCCCACGGTTTTACAAAACGGGGTATTTTTAACATTTTACAAATTGTTGTGTTTTAAAACTCAAAACATCATTTTAAATCAATAAGAAATCTTTTGAACACATCAATTTAACAAAACAACCAAAAACTAAAAATCCAACCAAATAATCTAATTAAAGTTAAAACTTTAATTATGGCACACTAATTCATCATTTACATTACATTAATATTAAATAAATTTCGGGACGTTACAGCTCTCCACCCCTTAAAGAAATTTCGTCCTCGAAATTTACAACTCATCTCAAAAGCAAAACAAATGCGGATATAACTCCCGCATACCCGACTCTTGTTCCCAAGTGGCTTCATCAACCCCGTGATGCTGCCACACGACCTTTACCAACGGTATCTCACGACGACGCAAGCTAACCACTTTCCGGTCGATAATCTGAATCGGCACTTCTTCGTACGTCGTATCCTCCTGAACCTGCACATCGCGAAACGATACTATCTTACCCTGCTCAGGTGGACACTTCCTAAGCATAGACACATGAAACACATCGTGCACATGAGAAAGTTCGGGCGGAAGATCAAGCCGATAAGCGACCACACCAACACGCTGAGTGATCTCGAACGGCCCAATATACCTCGGCGCGAGTTTCCCACTCACTCCGAACCGCATAGTTCCCTTACGAGGTGACACCCTCAAGAGAACAAAATCTCCAACCGCGAACTCTAAGGGTCTACGTCTCCTATCTGCGTAGCTCTTCTGCCGACTCTGAGCTGCTCTCAACCGATCCTGAATCACCGCGACTTTCTCGTTGCTGTCACGAATCTCATCTGGCCCAAGAATAACTCTATCTTCCGGCTCGGCCCAACACACAGGTGACCTGACACGGTCGCCCATACAACGCCTCAAATGGTGCCATACCGATACTCGCCTGATAACTGTTGTTGTACGCGAACTCCGCCAAATGCAAATATTGCTTCCAATTCCCGCCGAAGTCCAACGCACAAGCACGCAACATATCCTCGAGAACCTGAATAACCCGCTCAGACTGCCCATCAGTCTGAGGATGAAACGCCGTACTGAAGTTCAAATCCGTACCCAAAGCCTCCTGAAAACTCCTCCAGTACTTAGCATTAAACCTGGTGTCTCGATCAGAGGTGATGGACAAAGGAACTCCATGCAACCTCACAATGTTCTGCATATACAACTCCCCGAGAATCTTCCTGGAACACGTCGACCTAAACGGAATGAAATGCGCCGATTTCGTCAACCTGTCGACTACAACCCAAACTGCATCATGCCGCTGCTCCGTCCTCGGCAAACTTGTGAGGAAATCCATCGTCACATGCTCCCATTTCCACCCTGGAATAGGAAGCGGCTGAAGCTGACCTGCAGGCTTCTGATGCTCAGCTTTCACCTGAAGACACGTCGAACACTTGGCCACGTACTCGCGAACATCTTTCTTCATGCCTCTCCACCAATAGTGCCTCTTCAAATCATGATACATCTTGGTGCTCCCCGGATGAATAGCAAACTGAGACCTATGAGCTTCGTCTAGAACGGCTTTCGTCACCTCGGTGATAACTGGAACTGCAAGACGCTCCCGGAAGTACAACGATCCATCTGCATGCACGCTCCATTCCTCGAACTGCTCCCCGTTCTGAATCCGCGACCAAATCCCCTGCAAATGTCGATCCTGCCACTGACCTTGCTTCACCATCCGAACAAGAGCTGGAGTCGCTTCCACATGATACAACAAAACTCGATCACCGTCTTCATGATACTATAGCCGATACTCACTCACTGTCGCATCCCTGCTCCAGTCCTCAAAATCAAACAAGCGAGAATCCCTGAAGACTTTCTGCTAAGCGCGTCCGCTACCACATTAGCTTTTCCGGGATGATACTGCAACGCGAAATCATAATCCTCCATGTACTCCACCCATCTGCGCTGCCTCAAGTTGAGATCCCTCTGAGTGAACAAATGCCTCAAACTCTTATGATCGGAGAAGACCTGAAACGATGCTCCATACAAGTAACATCTCCAAATCTTCAGCGCGTAGATCACCGCTGCAAGCTCTAAATCGTGAGTAGGATAATTCCGCTCGTGAGGTCGTAGCTGTCTCGATCCGTACGCAACTACACGTCCATGCTGCATCAACACGCATCCAAGTCCACGCCCTGAAGCATCAGCATAAACCTCATACGGCTCGTCACTGCTAGGAATAATCAACACTGGAGCTGAAGTCAACCGGTTCTTCAATTCCTGAAAAGCAGACTCACAGTCTTCATCCCACTCAAACCTGACGTTTTTCCTGATCAACCTCGTCAACGGAGCTGCAATCTTTGAAAAGTCCTTTACAAATTTCCTGTAATATCCAGCAAGACCTAAGAAGCTGCGAATCTCTGCTACATTTCTTGGTCGTTCCCACTCCAATATAGCTTCAATCTTGGACGGATCCACTGAAATACCATGCTCCGAGATGACATGACCCAGAAATTTGACCTCAGTCAACCAGAACTCACACTTTTCCCTCTTAGCATACAACTGGTGCTCCCGCAGAGTCTGAAGCACGATCCGAAGATGCTGCTCATGCTCCTCCCATGTCTTAGAATACACAAGAATATCATCGATGAACACTATCACAAACTGATCCAGATATGGCCTAAATATCCTGTTCATCAAATCCATAAAAGCTGCTGGAGCATTCGTCAACCCGAAAGACATAACCAGAAACTCGAAGTGCCCATACCGAGTCCTAAAAGCTGTCTTGGGAATATCCTCTTCCTTGATTCTGAGCTGATGATAACCTGACCGCAAATCAATCTTCGAGAAGTATCGCGAACCTCCCAACTGATCAAATAGCTCATCAATCCTAGGCAAGGGATACTTGTTCTTCACCGTAACACGATTCAGCTGCCGATAATCCACACATAACCTGAGAGTCCCATCGTGCTTCTTAGCGAACAAAACTGGTGCTCCCCATGGAGATGTGCTATTCCGAATATATCCTTTATCAGCAAGCTCCTGAAGTTGCTTCCTCAATTCCTTCATTTCTGCCGGCGCCATCCGATAAGGTGCCATAGAAATCGGTGATGTCCCTGGAAACAACTCGATACCAAACTCAATCTCCCGATGCGGTGGTAACCCTGATAACTCGTCGGGGAAGACATCCTCGAACTCATCAACCACCGAAATCGCTACACCACTACTCGAAACATAGGGCTCGCAATCTAGATTGGCAAGAAAAGTAAAACAATCTAGATTCCTTCGCCCTCCTAGACATGACTTCATGAGACGCTCACTCATTAGCCAGTCACCACCACCCTGGTAAGTGATTACCGTCCCCCTATCAGACACTAGGGTCACCTTTCTAAGTTGGCAGTCCACAACTGCACTATACCTGGACAACCAGTCCATCCCTAAAATCACATCATAGGAACTCATGGGGAGTACAATCAAATCACTTTTCAAAATCTCATCCCCAATCTTTATTTTACAGGATTTACACATACAATTTACACACACCCGCCCCAAGGGAGAAGTTATAACTAGGGGTTCATTAAACTCTTCTACTTCTAATCCCAAGGCATGTACAAAAGAACTCGAAATGAGAGAATGAGATGCACCGGTATCAAATAAAACGCGAGCTAGAGATCTAGAAACCAAAACCATACCATCGACAACCGCGTTACCAATCTGAGAATCTGACCCTCCAGATGCCATTGCATGAACCTGCACTGGCGCCTTTCCTTTTCCTCTGCCGACATTGCTGGGTCCTGCATTACTCGGCCGATACTGCTGAGATGGAGATGACTGCACACTACCTGTACTCGGAGCTCTATACTGAGGAACACTGCGCTGAAAATACTGCGGCTGCTGTCCCCGTGCCGGATATGAGAATTGCTGAGGAGAAAACTGCGGATACTGCAACTGCGGGTACTGCAGGAGGCGGAGGTAGGGTCTGAGGCTGAGGCTGAGACTGACGACTGGCATCCTCCCCGGTCTGCGATCCAAGACGAGCACTCCTGATCGGGCAATTCCTCTTGATGTGTCCGGGCTGCTGACAGAAATGACAATGAAAGCTGTAGGGATTGCTGCGCCCGCTGCCAGACGAACTGCTACTGCCACTGGTCGCACCGCCTTGCTTGCCTTTCCCCGGAGCTGGATGACTACTGGTGCTCTTCCTGCCACTCCTCTACGGTCCTCCTGAAGCCTTGGCTCGGTCCTCACAATACTGCACGTAATCATTCTCCACGGAGATCGCCGACGACACAAGCTCTCCGAAACCCCTAAGCCGTAGAGCAACCAACTGCCGCCGAATAGGAGCCTTGAGTCCTTCCTGGAACTTGATGCATTTCTCACGCTCCGATGCCACAGCTGATGGAGCAAACCTAGCCAACTCGTTAAACTTCGCCTCATACTCCCGAACTGACATATCACCCTGCTGCAATCTATAAAACTCAGCTGCCTTCTGATCTCTATACCCCTGCGAAAAATACCGATCATAGAACAAATCCTCAAACTTGTCCCAACCGATATCGCCACCGCGCTCCAGACGCTTAGTTTGTTTCCACCAGGTGTTAGCGCCACCCTCGAGCTTATACGCCGCAAACTCCACACGATACTCCTCAGGCACACCAAGGGTATCAAGATGCTTCAAGATCGAATCCAACCAATACTCTGCTAACTACGGATCCCCATTGCCATCAAAAGTCAGAATAGACGCCCGCCGAAATTCCTTAAAGAAGGCATGCCGACTACCAACACTGGAGTCTTCCGGTCTAGTCCTAGCTGCCATCTGCCAGAAAGCCGCAATCATAGACCTCATCAGGCCCTCATCATTTCCGAACTCGGCGTCAGCTGTCGAACGACGTCTAGGTGCCATTCTCTCACTTCTGAAAACAAAATTTGGGCTGTCAGAGGTATTTCATTGTCAAACCTATGTGTGCACAATTCCCAAGGTTCATAACCTTGAGCTCTGATACCATTCTGTCACGCCCCGGAGTACGGGAGGTGACGTGGCGAAATATTTAGATTAATTAAAAGAGAATTTAATTGAAATTAAGGGTTTAAAAATCCAATTAAGCAAGAAATAAAGAGATTTTTCCAACACATTTGATAAAAGAATTTAAAATCATTAAACAAATAACAATAATTGAATAAAAACCGCGAATATGGGTTCCACAACCCACAACTTGTGCACACACATGGATCTGACAATATCACAAATACAATTACAGTCCAAGTACAAATAAAGTTAAGTCTTACATGCCTTGTTTAATAAATACAGAATGTAAACAAATTCTCCTATTGCTCCTGAGTTCGGTCCGAAGAATCTTCTCCAAACCTAAATGGGAAACCACCTAGAAGGAGGGATTTAAAAACAGATAAAACGTGAGCGAAATGCTCAGTAGGACTATGTTTTATAAAATAATTTAATGCAAAGAAACATAACATTATCAGGAGTTATACAGAAAGGGAACTTGAATAGATAAATAAATAAATTGAGTAGAACCGTTCTGACACAGAACAGTCTACTCGTCAAATCAAAACACCAGTTTACTTTTACCTAGGCAAACCATGAAATCACCACCGTAGTGGCCCAGCTGGGTTTCGGGACCTGCCCCCAAGGTCGATTGCCACACGACCCGATCTCTGATATGGCATCATGCCTTAGTGTTTATTATCATTGTCATTCAAAACCCAATTACCGAGTGTTGTCAATTACATTCATTATGAAATTCATTTCATGTCACGGTATATTAAAATATAACCGATAAAACCATTTTCAAACAACCGTTGAAAACATTTTGATAGAAATCATTTTCAAAGCCAAATCATTTCAAAACCAGGCTACCAAAGAAATAGGATAGAAGTCCTACCTCAGTACTCGTGCCGGTACCCCACACCGTAATCCCGATCCGCTATACGTTAGCTCCACGGAACCACGAACAATCCTAGATACAAACTAAGTCGATCAATATCTAGTTCGAAACATTCTATGTTACTAAATCATTTCATGATGTCCTAGTGTGCCATTTGTATCATTAAAATCATCCTATAAGGTTGGGATTTAAATCAGGGTTCAAAACAGTGAAAACGGGTAAAAATCACAAAATTTTCCATGCCTCGGTCGGCCTGCCGGACGCCCTGCTTCGGCCTGCCGAACTGCACAGTTCGGCCTGCCGGAATCAAAGTTCGGCCTGCCGAACATTTCCCCAGATTCGGCCTGCCGGTCGGAAGAACACCGGCCTGCCGATCATCACTCCGGCCTGCCGAACATGAACTTCGGCCTGCCGAACTGGGAAGATCCAGAAATCCCAGCCACGGGTTTCTCGATCCCCAAAATCCAAATCTTGTTTCTAACCTGTTTTTCTCAAATCCCAGGCATGAAAAACAACTATAATTGATAGAAAAACATTCTAGAACATGTTTGGAATCATTTAAACAACATTTAAACTCAAAATCCTCAAAAATCCTGAAAATGAGAAAAAGAGGAGAAAAATGAAAATCTTGAATCCAATCCGTTTTTCTTCAATCTAGGTTTAGATTCTAGTTGTTCTAAGCTCATTTAACACAAATCCACGGTTTTCTAAGCTAAAACAAACTTAGATTTCAAAAACACACAAAATCGAAAATTTTGTAAAAAGTTTAGAAATTTCGAATCTAACCTCGAATCGAAGCTTCAATCCGCGTTCTCGGTCGCCGAATCACGTCCCCGAGCTTCCTCCTTGCTGTTCCGAAGCTTGGATTCGAATGGAAATCAAAATTTTTGAAAGAGATTGAGAGAGAGAAGGAGCTGCCGAGAGAGAGAGAAGAGAGAGAGAGAGTTGAACGTGAGAGTGAGGAGAGAGAGAGAGAAGAGAGAAATAAATAGAGAAAATCGGTGGGCGGTTTTACTGTGCGAAAACCATGTGCCGCCCACGGTTTTGCAAAACGGGGTATTTTTAACATTTTACAAATTGTTGTGTTTTAAAACTCAAAACATCATTTTAAATCAACAAGAAATCTTTTGAACACATCAATTTAACAAAACAACCAAAAACTAAAAATCCAACCAAATAATCTAATTAAAGTTAAAACTTTAATTATGGCACACTAATTCATCATTTACATTACATTAATATTAAATAAATTTCGGGACGTTACATGATGGCCCTTTCAGAGTTACTCGGAGATGATCTGAAGGCACCCAACAGCCAAATGAAAGAATCTACTAAAGAGATGGAAGCAACCATATTTTACCTTACATTTTGATGGGTTCACCATTATTTCTCCTCTAGAGGAGATGAGATCGTCTTCACTAGTTAGGGGGCCTGACCACCATTATCTTGCTTCAATTGACATTCCTATGCGCAAATAATATGGCCAAACATGAAGCATTCACCACGATACTCACAATCAAAAAGCCATGGGAATTTGGAAAATCAAGGTCATAGGAGACTCTAACTTGGTAATAAAGCAACTTAAGGGAGAGTTTTCATCAAAGAAGCTTCTTTAGCTCCATATTGACCTCTCGCAAAAAGTGATTATTGGACATACTCCGGTATCAACCAATCAGTATACAGATGCCTTGGATGGTATGGGCTCCCAAGTTCATTTTCCAAGAGGTTGATGAAGAAAGAGGGCCTAAGAATTCTTAACATCTATTACATCATATCTGCAGATCTCTACTACAGTCTTTATGGAGGCATTTTCATAAGATACGCAGGACAATATGAAGCCTAGCAACAACTCAGGGAGACCTAAAATGAGATTTTCTAGGTAGGTCATCATGGCATGAACCTTTACTAAAAAATCTAAAGAAAACGGTACTTTTAGCCTGATATGAAACATGATGCATAAAGTTCAATTCTTGTTCTCCAAGTGTTAATCCTTGGGGGAGGAAGCTTTCATGGCCAAATTGAAGGACGATTGCTAGGTATCTTAATTACAGTACCTTGTTCATGGAGTTTTGCTTGCAATTCAAAGAAATTTCCATCAACTCTGAAGGATGTCCAAGAGGTACTTCATGGAAGGAAACATGTTATTTTGTAAAAGATTCAATGGTGAACTGCTTTAGTGTATCGATGATACTAAAACACAAAGGCAACTTTATCATCAACTTCTAAGCTTAGTCTACTTTTGGTCCACGATGATAAAAGACTCAACTACCTTTGTCTGAAGATATCATACATATCAAATCTACGACAATCTCTACCACAAGCCTTACACTACTTGTTGGTTAATTTCTATGATATGTAAGCGTATGTGGTCTTCTCAAGTAGTAAAGTATACAATTAAGTACAGATGTCGAGCCCACGAGAATTGTATTAATTTTTATTAAGTACTGAAATTATCTTAACTTTAGAATTATGTGAATGATAAAAATCTAAATAAAAGAAAATAAAATTCAAAAAGAGAATTTAAATTAAATTTTAAAAGCATAAATCCTAAAAAACAAAGAAAAAGAAAGAAGAAAAGAAACAAAGAAAATAAAATGCTAAACTTCATGAAAACCCAAAGTCTTGTGACTTTAGACTTGTATTTCCTTTTGAAAATCTTTTGTGAAAGAGATGGGAATTTTTTTGACGTGAGCATACTTTGGATCCATGGAAAAACAAAGAAAAAGAAAGAAGAAAAGAAACAAAGAACTAAGAATAAAAGAAAGAAAAAGAAGAAAGAAAGAAGGATTTGAAGAATCGAGGAAGAAATTTAAAGCATTTTGGAAAGAATTTATAGAAGAACAAGAAAGAAAATGAGAGAATTCTAGAGAAAAGGGAGAGGTTTCAAAATTCTAAAGAGAGAAGGGAAAATTTAAAGAGATAATGGATCCGAAGAACTAACTCTCGATGCATATTTATGGTATACATAGACATGAAATGGCGATTGTGTTGGACATATGAAGAGGACATGTGTGAAGGCTAAATTCATTTTTTTATTTTTTTGACTTTATATATATATATATATATATATTTACATGATCAGACTGGATAAATTGGGCTAGACCCAACCATTGTGAATTAGACTAGTTAAACTATATTGGGCTTGGAACTGGGCTAAAATGGATTAAACTGGGCCTAGAGAATTGGCATGGATTAGGTAGATGTTCTTGGACTTGATGATTGTTCATTTTCTCTTCAGACCTAAATGAAGGCCCATTTTCAATTTTTGGCCTAATTGAATCCTCCGAATAGTTTATATTATATATATACTAAAAACAATGTAACAAACACATAGCATACTGGTAAAGCACACTCAAAACCTCTTTGAAATCAAGGGTTCAAGTGTCTGGAAAACACAATTTTTTTTAATTTTTTATTTTTTTAATTTAAAAAAAATCATGCACAAAAATAATTGGAAAGAAAATTATTTACAAAACCTAAGTAAAAATGTAAAATGATTTTAATAACACACTAAAATACATTGAAAAATATGGGTTGTCTCCCAAAAAGCGCTTACATTACAGTCCCCAACCTGACTAAAGAAGAAGTGCTCAAAAAGTGGTTTCTGCCCAGAATAAATGTCATAAGACATCTCATATAGGTCTTGGTTGTGAATGCCTTCAAGTTTGGCAAAATTTGGAAATGCTTGAACAGTTGCACCAACAAGACTTAGTTTTGGATAACGAGCTTGATGAACATTTAGAATCAATGTTAATGACGGTGGAAGAGGTGTTGGCCATATTGGATCTTCATAGATGTGATCTTCAATTATTAAAGCGAGCATCAAATGTGAGCCATCATCAATTTCTTTTGATTTTTCAAGGAATGTCTCCAAATGCTCCTCTCTTGGTGTCAGTTCTTTAAAATGGCATTCCTCAATGTTCAGTTCCACAATTCTTCATTATGCTCCGCCATGGTCCTGTATACTGACTAGTTACCAATGTTTTCTTAGTTTGATTTTTTAAAATTGATTTCCTAAAAATCTCCATTTGTTTATCAAAACACTGCCGAGAATTAAATTGAATTTCTTCAATATTGGTCAGTTGGTTGACAGTATTCAGCAACTATTCCATTACTTCCTCTACTCTCGTCTTCTTAACTTCTTAAGGCTTGATGGATTGTGCATAATGTTAGGGTGATGGGTATATGGAGGGTATTGATGACTCCATTCTTGTAGTAATAGATCCCAAAACCAGTATAGTCAAAATCAACCATATCGTTTAGCAAGTGACATGCATTTTCATGGCTTCTATTAAGAATGTGATATTGGTTGCAAACGCTCCATAATCTACCCAATTTCTTGTTACATCATTTAATCCATTGTAGAAAATGTAAGTCAAAGACTCATTTGAAAAATTGTTTTTAGAAAGTCTTTTGACCAACTCATTGAATCTCCTTCAAACGGAATAGAATGGATCCGAACATTGATTGGCAAAATTTACAAGGATTTGACTATGATACATTTTTTCCAATAAAATTTAAAAGAAAAAGAAAAATAAGAGAGAAAAAATTCAAATTAATCCTAGAGATAGTTTTTATCGATATTAACAAAAATTAACAGACAATCTCTGGCAACGGTGCCTAAAAACTTGTTGGTTGACTTCTGTGACATGCAAGCACACGTGGTCTTCTCAAGTAGTAAAGAGTATAAGTATGGATGTCAATTCCATAAGGATTGTGTTGACTTTTATTGAGTATTGAAATTGTTTTAACTTTATAATTATTTGAATGATAAAAATCTAAATAAAATAAAATAAAATTTAAAAATAGAATTTAAATAAAATGTTAAAAACGATAAATCCTAAAAACATTGAGAATTATGATTCCACTAAAATTAATTTGATCCTATCTAATTAAACATATTGTTGTGATTGCCTCATACTATGTTAATGGTCGAACTCCCTATCCTATTGAGTGCTCTCTCAAGTTACACCAAAAAGACCTAGGCATTAAGACGCACTATATTTCTATGTGAATTTATTATGCCTAAGTTCATTATGTTTTATAGATATTCTTATTGTGACCACACAAACCATGTAAGTATTTGACTATCATACATGCGATTTATGGTATTATATACATGTTCTTAAATCACAAATCTCCTCTCAGTTTCATTATGATTTATGTTGTCATCTAACTAGTGAGCAGTTGATTAGAAGCATTAAGCTTGGTGTAAATACTCAATATAGATATGAAGTTCACAATAATAAAATTTAACTAAATAAAATGTTTATATATTCTAGCTACATCACAATCCCAACTAAAAATAAAATTAGAACATAATAATAAAAGCACACCACAAAAATATTAATATATTACCAAAGATAGAGTATGGAAATGACCCGAATAACAAGCAATGTCTGATGGGCCCTCCTTCCACACTCTCAACTATTATACAAATACTCTCAAAATGTTAAAAATAAAACACTCTAACAAATTACAAAATATTAATATTATAAATATTTTTAATTAAAAACTAAAACTAAAAAAAAAAAGAAAAAATAAAACAAAAAAAATTAGAACCCACCGCAGCTGGGTTCATTGATCTCTGCCCAAGGAAGCAAAAATTGCTTTTATTTATAGGGCAATCAATGCCCTAAATTATTATTTATTTTTATTTTTATTTTCTTTTTTTCCGCCATCGCTATAGATGGTACTCAAGTTTTGACTTGAAATTTAGTGCAACGCGAAGATTGACAGCACACTGTGCGTACGCTTCTAGCCTTTCGTTTCACTGACTTTGACTGATCCAGTGGCTGGCAATTGAGGTGTTTCTAGGAGAAAGAATGACCGTCTAGATTAGTCTTTGTATGCGCAGTGGATAGACACGATAGCTACTGACTGGAGGGGAAGGTTGATGCAACGTGCCTAGTCAGCGTTGAGCGAGCTTTGATCCACGAATGGTAAGGCACCATGTGGCAATATCCGCCGACTAGGCATTGACGTGGCAGCAACTAAAAACCTTTAGAATTATGATTTTGAATCCGGTTTAAATCTTTCTTGCTATTTTCTTCCTATTTTGACCCCAAAATTAAAATTTCTTGCATTTTAACCCTGAACAATTAATTAATTTCCAAAATAAAAATTACAAAATATAACTAAATATTTTTACATACTTATTTAATACAAAATTAAATTCAAGCTAAAATCACATATTAAAATAAAAATAAAATTTAATTAAACTTACAGTTTTAAAATTATTTTACAAAAATTAACTAATTAACTTAAGAAAATAATTCTAAAAATTACCAAAATAAATATTAAACATAAAACCCAATAAAAATTAATAACATACTAAAAATGCTAAAGACAAGCAAATATGTTTAAATAGAGGATCTAACAACAAACAAAATGCCAAATAAATTATTTTAAACCTTATAAACCATGACATTTTTACATACTATCACTACATTACAAAATATGAAAACATTATGGCCCTTCCATACTTAGGGACTCTTAAGTAATTGGAAAAATTTATCCTCCATTTGAGGGTTGTGTCTAGATTCTCATAGTTGCATAATACTTCTCCAAATGGGTTGAGGCCAATCCCTTGAAGAAAACATCGAAGGCGATCATTGCGAACTTCTTCCAAGAGCACATTGTTTGTCACTTTGGGATAACATACAAGCTTTTAGTGACAATAGTACACCTTCTATTAATAAGAATGTTAGTACAATGCTCAAGAATTATGGAACCAAACATAGGTGATCAACTCCACACTTTCTCCAAAGCAATGGTCAAGTCGAAGCCACAAATAAGACCCTCCTCTAAATACTAAGTAAAATGGTTTATGAGTATTCCGAAAGATGGAAGTCTCATTTGCATGATGCTCAGTAAGCTTATTGCATTTCATCTTTCTCCCAGACTAGATTCTTACCTTATTCAGTCATATATGGCTCTGAGGCTATGTCTCCCGTTGAATTAGAAATACTCTCTGCATGTGCTATGAACACTAATGATATGAAATGGAAAGTGAAGTCTTGTGTTGACATGAGACTTCTCTATCTTGAAGCATTATATGCGAAAAAAAAAGTATTACCAAAAGATCAAAAAGGCTTATGACAAGACTATGCTCCAATGAAGAGTCACTTTGATAATTATTTTGGTGTATTATCTATTCTTGAAAAGAAATGAAAAAATTGAAAAATTTTATTCTTGAATGATCAAATACAAGGAATATATATACAGCAAGCTACAACTATTCTAGGCAAGTTTAACATTCTACTAATGTATAGAAATCAGGAAAAATAACTACCTATTGACTTACCGGAATCTCCAATAATTAGAAATAAATATCTAACCTTACACTAATAGCTATACACAAATATCATGGGATTTAAATTAATCCTGAATTTCCAACACTCCCCCTCATGCTGGACAGTAAAGATTCTCTATTCCTAGCTTGCCAATAATGGATCGAAATGAGGGATTAGGTAACCCTTTGGTTAGAATATCTACAAGTTGGCCACCAGTAGGAACATACATAGTGCATATTAACCCACTGACAAGTTTTTCTTTGATAAAGTGCCTATATACTTCAACATATTTGGTTCGATCATGTTAAACTGGATTGTGGCCAATACTAATGGTGGATTTGTTGTCACAATATAGCTTCATCGGTCTATCCCACTTGATCTTTCACTCTTCAAGAATAATCTTCAACCACAATAATTCACAAATCCAAAGATTCCACTTTTGCACTAGATCTTGCCACAATAGCTTGTTTTTTGCTTCTCTAAGTAACCAAGTTTTCTCCAAGTATCGTACAGTATCCTAATGCAGATCTCCTATCCATGATAGAACCTACCCAATCTGCATCTATATAGGCTTCAATACTCAAGCCATTGTTTTTCTTGTAAAGTAGTCCTCTACTTGGTTCGGATTTAAGATAATGCATAATTCTACACACCACTTGAAGGTGTGACTCTTTTGGATCATGCATGAACTTGTTGACAATACTTACCACGTAGGCTATGTCCGGTCTAGTATCGGTAAGGTTGATTAGCTTGCCAACTAACCTTTGATATCTTCCTTTTTCCATCACAGCGTCATCTTTGTTCTCACAAAGTTTGTGATTAAGGTCAATTGTAGTGTCTACAGGTTTTGCTCCTGAGCATCCCTATTTCCTTGAGAAGGTCAAGCACATACTTTTGTTGTGACACAAAAATTCATTGGGATGAGTGAGCTACTTCTATCCCAAAGAAGTATTTCAGTCTTCCAAGTTTTTTGATTTTGAACTCAACTGCTAATTTCTTTTCAAACTAGTCTCTTTCTTTTGGATCATCACCTATCACAATGATGTTGTCAACATACACTATTAAAGTTGTAACTCTCCCTAAGCTTGAGTGTTTGATGAATAGGGCATGATTTCCTTGGCTTTGTTCGTACTGCATTTCTTACATGACTTTGACAAATCGTCCAAACCAAGCTCTTGGAGATTGTTTCAGCCTATACAAGGCTTTCGTCAACCTATAAGCCTGTTTCTCACCAAAAAATTTATCAAATCTAGGTGGTGGATCCATATATACTTCCTCCTCTAAGTCTCCATGTAAGAAGGTGTTTTTCACATCATATTGTTGCAAATTCCAAACCAAGATTAGCCGCTAATGACAATAGTGTTCTTATAGCATTCATCTTTGCAACAAAAGCAAACATTTCTTGATAATCAATTTCATAAGTTTAAGTATATCTTTTCACCACCAATCTAGCCTTATATCTCTCTAATGTCCCATAATATTTATATTTAGAGTGAACACCTATTTACACCCTGCAGATTTTTTTCGATTTGGTAACTCTACAATCTCCTAGGTTTGGTTTTTCCTTATTGCCTCCATCTCCTCTCTCATGGCTATTTTCCAATTCTCATCACCTAGTGCCTCATCTAGTATTTTCAGAATTTCAATGGAATTTATTTCAAAAAGGAAAGCTTTTCGCTTCGGTGAGAATTTTCTTAACATACTGACTTGTTGGGTATTGCGTACTCCTCCTAATTCCCTTCCTAGTGGCAATGGCTTGGTCAAGATCATTGACTACAAGATTATTAGAGGAGAAAAAATCATTACCTAATCTTGGTTTGGATTCCTGAGCCTGTAAGGGAGCTGGAAAAGATTGTTTTCTCTTAGAGTATGCTTAAAGTGGACAGACATCAATAGTATTGTGCTATGAAGAGTTTGGAGGACCTGTAAGAGATTCGGGTATTGACTCATGAGTCAAAGTTTTTAGATTTTCACTATTTATTAGAGTAGAAACAATATTTTCCATTGCTGGTTAAGATATTTCAGAATTTGGGACAGCATTTGTAGCTGGCGAAATAGGCAAAATAGTGGGAAAATCAAGTAGAAACAAATTCTTATCCTCCTCGTTTGATAACGTCTCCCCCTGAAGATAAGTATGAGCAAAGAAAGGTTTTTTCTCAACAAAAGTGCCATCCATGGTGACGAAAAATTTCTTGGTCATGGGATGGTAGCATCTTGTGCAGTGAGTACCCAACAAAGATGCATTTTAAGGCCCTTAGATCAAGTTTACCTCACTGGTATTTATGTATATGGACAAAAGCTTCACACCCAAATACCCAAGGAGTAAGATTGGAAGAAATTTTTGAATAAGGAAAGAACTCAAAAAAACTACCATAGGGCTTTTGTACTCTAGAATTTTAGAAGGCATTGTATTTATTAAGTGAGCAGCTTTTAAAATAGCTTCACCCTAGTAGGAATTTGGAACATGGTTTTGGAATAACAAAGCATGAGTAACCTCTAGTAAGTGGCGGTTTCTTCTTCAATGACTCCGTTTTGTTGTGGTGTTTTAACACATGAAAAGTAATGGATAATACCCTTTGATTGAAAAAAAAATGGGGACAAAACTTGATTAAAATAATCCCTTGCATTGTTAGTTCTAACATTCTTAATTTTCACCCGAAATTGAGTTTTAATCATGCTATAGAAAATGTAAAAAATAGAACTTACTTTAGATTTTGTTTTCATGACATACATCCAAGTGATTCTAGTAGAATCATCTATAAAAGATACAAACCATTTTGTACCCGAGATATTAGACACCCTAGAAGGACCCCAAATATCTAAATGTATTAAAGTCAATGGAAAAGATGATTTTTTATTACTTGATGGAAACTACACTCTATGGTGTTTAGCAAACTCATAAATATCACAATGTAAGTTGTCTACATTAATGTTTGTCAACAAAGAAGGAAACATTTTCTAAAGTAATTTAAATGGCGGATTACCTAATCTAAGATGATGAAGCCAATAAGATCTTTATTGGAATTAATTTTTTTCTAAAATATACGAATGAGATAGTTGAACACTATGGCTGCCAGTCATTTCAGGGAGATATAATTCATCCCTTTCCTTAGCACACCCAATCATCCTCGTCGTAGCTCAGTCCTGAAATACACAGTGAGTTGGAAAGAATGCTACCACACAGTTTAAATCTTTTATGATTTGGCGAATGCATAAAAGATTAACTGAAAGTTTTGGAACATGTAGAATGTTTTTCAATGAAAAGTGAAAGTTAAGAGCGATTGCCCTTGACCAGCAATGGTAGTAAGAGTACCATCATCAATTTTGATCTTCCTATTACTTGGGCATGGATGATAAGTGACAAAGTTTCCTGAAAAATGAGTCATATAATCGGTAGCTGCTGAGTCAATGACCTAGGGGCTAGATTTGATCCTGTTTGAGGTACAAAATGCATAAGAACTTAAAAACTTACAAGTTTGAGCAAGAGATCACGATCTTGAGGGCTTCTCAATAGTAGTAAAGAATTTTTTTAGATCCTCAATCTCTTCCTTATTTAGAATTCCAGCCTCCATGTTCTGGTTCTAACAAGTCTGCTCTTCGATTTTGGCTATGTGGGCCTGGCTATGATGTTGATTTCCCTTGAATCCTCTTGGGCATCCAACACTAACACCTAAGGTCTTCGTATGCAACTTCCATCATGTATCCTTGGTATGGCATGGTTTTTTGCAGTAGGTACACCAAACGCCATCCCTTCTTTGGCTTTCACCTCTTGTGTTCTCTGTCATGGTATTCAAGGCCTCACTTTTGATGGGTTCATTCAGGTTTGTGGTCACCATGGTTGAGTTCTCTATTACATAGGTATCAAACATCTCAGTTCTCCTACCTTCCTCTACTCTAATCAGTGAAAACACTTCACTAAAAGATGGTAATACTTCCTTCCCCAAAATCTACACTTTTACTTGGTCAAATTCTACATTCAGTCCTACAAGAAAATCAAATATTCTTTCTTTTTCTAGATATTGCTGTAGGGTCGATGCATCATCACTATATTTCATCTTAATATCTTAATAATAATCCAGCTCTAGCCACCAACCCTTCATTGTATTGTAATACTCAAATGAGAAAGAAATTACCTTATTTAGTGGCTGATATTTTGGTCCTAATTTCATAGATGAGTGCAGCATCTTTCACCTTTGAATAAGTCTACCAAAATGTTTCCCATATTTCTTTGGTTGATAACAGAAACATATAAGGCGCGCTTATCTCTGACATCATCAAGTTCCATAGCCAAGACATGGTCATCGTGTCCTCCTCATCCCATGCATCAAACTTAGGATCATCAATGCTCGGAGAATTTCCTAGTAAATGGTTGAGTTTCCTTCTTCACAATCTATGACCATTTCAGATAATTCCTACCATTCAAACGGTATAATGATTTGAGATTCTAAAGTTCTCTTGTGGTTTGGACCTACTGGGTTTCAAAACTTTGGGTGGTAGGATTTGTTTGGACTTCAGATGTCTCAGACATATTTAGGATTTGGAATTTTAAAAAAAAAAAAACTTTTAAAGACTAGCAGAAAGGTTTAGGTGAATAATTTTCAGCAAGAGAACTGTAGAATTCAAGGAAATGAAGAATTCTTAGGGTTTTCTCCCCAGCTCTAATACCATCTTGAAAAGAAATGAAGGAATTGAAAAAATTCTATTTCTTGAATGATCAGATATAAGGAATATATATATATATATATATATATATATATATAGCAAGCTACAACTGTTCTAGACAAGTTTGACATTCTACTAAACTCTAGAAATTAGGAAAAATGTCCACCTACTGATTTATAGGAATCTCCTATAATTAGATATACACATCTGACCCTACACTAATAGCTATACACTGATATCATGGGATTTAAATCAATCCTAAATTTCCAACATCTATCTTCACAATTCTTTACTTTATGTACATGCAACAACTACTTCCTCCAAGAACTAAAAAAAAACGATTGGGTACTTTACAAATTTTACAAATTATTTTAAATCGTGATTGAGAGGGTAACAAATTTCAAAAAAAATAATAATAAGCATCAAACATAGCTCAAAATACAAAAATCCTAAGGAAGAAGAATGCAAAAATATAAAATACAAGAATGCACATAATAACCGCAAGTAGCCGGAGGTAGAATAATGTGAAACTTAAATAGCTAGATGCCCAAAAGGCATACATAGCAAAAGAAAGGTTGTTTAGGAGAAGGGTGGTTTCTCCTTTCCAGAAAGTTACAAAGTCATAGAAAATAATTTGTTCAAATATTAGGAAACGAATCCCAAAACTACGTAAAAAAAAGGAGAAATAGGGAGAAGATAAAGAAAGATTTGGCCGTCAATTGAACAACTTGGCAAAAACACCATGAGATTTTAAGTGTTTCTTTGCCGCCTAACACTGTGCTTCTTGCTTCAAGATGGGATAGTCTACAAGCCAATTCTTGGTCTATGCAAGCAACCACCAAAGAACACTGCTCTGGCCTTCATTGAGTCCCTCTCTGATTTGGAATTATCATGTGAGGATTCTATTATGGCATGCTCTCAGAGAAGTGACTTTAGGACAAACATATTGAACTTTGCGTAGGGGAGGTTGTTGATTGCATCCTTCTAAGCAAGTAATATCTCCTTAGAAATGGAGTCCATAGTGGCATGCTCCATTGTAAGTAACATAATACAAACTCAAGAAAAAAAAAAAAAAAGAATGACTTCATGATGGTACTCATCTTCCCTAAAGGGCAAATATCCTTGTAATGAGCAAGAAACCGTGTCAAGATTTGAACAGTCTCAAAATGAATTACGACTTCATCAACTAAAGACACTTCTCTCATGGTTTTTATTACCTTCTCAACCTGGAGCGAGGATTCTTTCTCTAATTTAAGCTTTAAAGTGAAAGCCTTGAATCGTTTTGAGAAAGAATCAATAAAGACCATGGCTTGTTTTTGTTTCTCTAAGAGTCGATCTGGGGCTCCCTCCAAGATTAACTAGCCAATGCTTTACGGCTCATGTCACTTGGTTCAATCTCTTTCCCCTTCTCTTTGCTGCTTTTAGGCTTGTCATTCTTTGCCATGACTACTAGCATCGTGACTTCCTACTTTGGGACGGACTTTTCTGTGATCCTTCCTTCATTATTCTTTTGCTCTTTTGTCCCTTGAGATGGAGTGATCTGTTCCTTCACAATATTCTCCACCACAACATTGATGTCTTCAATGGTAACATCAACATGGATGTATGTTTCTAGAGAGATGACATCCAGCTATATAAGAGAGAGAGAGAGAGAGAGAGAGATTAAGAGTGAATATTATCTTTAGTGAATATTATCTTTACTTTGCCAAGTGCAAAGGGAAGATATATACACAGCCAAGTGAGAGCGAGATCTACTTACATAGTTGCATCAAAGCTGTAGAAGATGTCCAACTTTCTCTAGGGTGACGGCTATTTTTAGTTTGAATCGGTTATGTAGCATAATTTTAAAATTTTTATTTTTTCATCCAATATCTAACTCACATTGCTATAAACAATAAATTAAATCTAAATTATCGTACCCCTTGGAAAACAAAAACAACAATTCTCACTAAACAAATCTTTAAGAAAGAATCTCAACCATTAAGCATTGGTTATTCTCTTCCTTAAAATCATTATATGTATGGGCATAACTTAGCAAATCTCCATCACAGCTACACTCCTTCCAACCACTCTAGTGTTGAGGAACTATGGTTACTAAAGATGAGTAAGCAAAATTCAACTCTCTAATTTGTGCTTAGTTAGGTGAAAATGAATAAGGACCTAAGACCTTTATTTATATAAATGGTAGGAGTAATAAGAAGTTTATCAGGAAATCGGGAGAAAATCTTCTCCTTATAACCCTAAGGTTGGACCACCTATGCCTTATCCTCAATCCAAGCTACAAAAGTCTTTATAAAAGGATTAGCAAGGTTGCCCTTGGACACTATCTTGCGTAATGCCACATCTCCACCCTCCATGAAGTTCTTTATAATGTGATGTTTCTTTTCAATATGCTTACTACTCCCGTAGTGTCTTGTGCCCTTGGTATTATCTATAGCCGCATTATTGTCACAATACAAAACCATAGCATTTTTCATACCAAGAACTACCTCAAGTTCTCAAAGGAATTTACAAAGCCACACAATTTCCTAGATACCACACTAGTAGCCACATATTCAGCTTCCATAGCTGAGCCTACAATACGGTTTTGCTTTATGCTCCTCTATACTATAGGCCTACCTCCTAGAGTAAAGACATAGCCTGATGTCAATTTTTCTGGAATTCCCTATCAAACTGAAAATCAAAATCTCTATATAATGTCAGTGTTAGGTCCATCCCCAAATACACTAGCATATCTCTTGTTCTCTGTAGATACTTGAGTATATGCTTGATTGTCTTATGATGTTTCTACCCTAGGTTCGATTGGTAATGACTAACCATCTCAACCACATAATACATATTCGGTATTGTGCAAAGCATAACATACATAAGACCTTCTCTATGTATTTTTTTTCCTCTATTGTCTTTAGACAAACTTCTTTGAAAAGAATAATTCTAGACCGTATTGGTTGTGAGCCTTTTCTTGGAATCTTGTATTGCAAATGTCTTGAGAACTTTGTCTATGTATGTAACTTGGGACAAAGCTATCATCTTGTTTTTCCTATCTCTTAAGAGTTGGACTCCTAGAACATAGTTAGCTTCTTGCAAATCTTTCATATCAAATTGTTTGGATAACCAAACTTTGATCCATGTTATGTTTCCTACGTTGGTGCTAATGAGTAGTACGTCATCAACATAAAGTACCAAAAAAACCACATTCTCGTCTTTTATGTGCTTATAAACACAAGGTCCATCTTCATTTTTCTCGAATCCATATGAATTGACCAATTAGTCAAATCGTATATTGCATGAACAGGAAACCTACTTTAATCCATAGATGTATTTAAAAAAAAAAAAAAATCTACAGACCTTATGCTCTTAGCCTTTAGCTTTGAATCCTTCTGGTTGTATTATATAGATATCTTCCTCAAGATTGCCATTCAATGAGGCAATCTTGACATCCATTTGCTAAATCTCATAATCGAGATAAGCCATAATAGATAAAAGAATATGGATCAACTTGAGCATTGTTATAGAAAAGAAAGTCTCATCATAATCGATGCCATCTCTCTGTGTATATGCCCTTGTTATAAGCTTAGCCTGGTAGGTTTCTACCTTATCATTTGTTCCTCCTTTCCTCTAATATACCTATTTGCACCCAATGAGTTTTTTTCCTTTCAAGTAGGTCTACAAGTTTCTAAAGTATTTGAAGCCATAGACTCTTAGCATTTATTACTTTTTCTAGAGTTATGCATCAACATCCACTATAGCCTATTTATAAATTATGGGATCACCATTGATATCCCTGGCTTTAGATTCTAAGGCTTGACCAACATACCTGATAGTTTATCTTACGACTCTCCCACAACGATGAGGCTCTGTAGGTTGTTGACTATCTGATGGTTTCTCTCTAATGATTGAAACAATTTCCACATTTGGAACCTCTAAACTGATCCTATCAGTGCCCATCTCCCCTAGCACAACTTTGCTTCGAAGCTTAAATTCTTGCATGTGATTGTCTTCTACGAACATCGTATGTGTAAAAACAGACTTTATTTTCTTTAAGATTGTAGAAAAATCCTTCTTTCATCTGTTTTGGATATCCTACAAAAATGCAAACTTTTGAACGCGGGATCCAACTTCCCAACAACTTTATCCAAGACGTGTGTTGGACATCCCAAATCCAAATGTTATCAAAAGATAATTTCCTGCCTGTCCACAACCCTTGAAACAAATCATATATACACAAAACAATGTTACGATTAGAGTAAAGTATGACAATTTTGATGAATTTTTTCTTAACTATACCACTTATGTTGATGTGTCCTCAAACTTTAAAAAATATTTGCATACCCATTGAGCTATAATATTTTTCTATATTCACCCTCGAACTTTGAAATGTATTATTTTTTAGATAGTGTCGTTGAGTTTTTATTAAATTTAAGATTAGATATAATCCTTAGAGTTAAGATGAATTACCTTCACTCTAAATAAATTTAGTTAGACATCAAACTCTCATATATTCTATCCTTAAAGTAGCCGCTCATAAGTGAGAAAAGAGGAGGAAAAATAGAGAACAAACCTTGATTCAATTGGGTATATTAAGGATTCTATAGAAATTGATGAATTTATCCTTTTAACAAGTGTAACTAGTATTATTCTATCAAAAAAAAAACACGTTTTAAAGTTTAAAGGGTGAAGATAGACAAGTATTATAATTCAATAGGCACAACAGATACATTCTAAAGTTCGGAAGACATGTTAACATAAATGACATAGCCAGGAGGGAATTCATAAAATTTGTCCAAAAAAGATGATTATAGAGGTAAGACAGGAGGAGTATTCCCGTTCTATTGTTCTCATCCACTTGAAGTCCTTAACAATCACCGTCCTGTGTTTTCATGAGATACTAATGCTATGTTATGAAATTTTATATTTAATTTGATAGAATTTATTTTGAGTGTAGATTTTCTTTTCTTTTTTATTTTCTTTATAAGTTCTAAATGAATAAATGGGTAAGGCATAAGGAAAGTGTTCCTGGAGAAATTTCTTGACCCTGACCCAGACTTCGACTCAAGTAACACGAGAATGAAGGTGGGTATGGGGCAAAAATGAAGGCAAGAGTGGGAGCAGGGGAAGCATTCACGTCCCCGTTCCATCCTATGCTCTTCTCTAGGTCAAAGTGGCAAAGCACTTGACTTTAAGGCCATCTCTTACTGTGATCTAGGGTTTGATCCACTATTTTGCCCTTGAGTGATGGGTCTGTAGCTAGAAAGTGGCATAAAACTTTTACTAGACCACGATAGCCCTTTTATTAATTTAAAAATAAGAATTCTAACTGTGTTTCCTATTTTCTTCCAGAGTTTATAGCCAAGTTCATGAGCTGTTATAAGGCCGAAAGTGCCAAACTTGTGCAACAGGGTAGTGATGATCGCAATGGTGAAGAATAAATGGACTTCTTCTTTGCTAATTAAAAGGGACTTATCGGTATTCCCTTCATAGTTCGGCAGGATAAACTTTACAATAAGGCGATTTAATACCGCTACTAGTGTTTGGCTTAACTGCAACTATTATATAATGTGATGCTAAGAAAAAGTTTGTTTGGAGCAGACTTAATCCAAACTTAATTACTATTATGTAATTGCCTTTCTATGATTCGTATGTTAAAGTAAAACCACAATCACTGTATCAGCAAAATAAGGGGTTATATATGTAATCACCATAGAGTCCTTAATATACACAAATAATAAAAGACTATATTGTCAAATGAAGGAGTGAACGAAATTCAGCGACTTTATCATCATCGTATGCATATACGTATGTCCTTTTTGAGAAAATTATTCTCCTCTAGTCGAAAAAATCCTTCATAATTTTTCCAGTTTATTTCGCGAATCATATTTTTTTGAAATAAATAGATGAGAAAAAAAAGAAATTAGAGCAAGGGCGTATGCGGACATTGACGGCTACTTTAATAGCTATTCCCCGCACCCTCTAATACTAATGTCAACGTTTTTGTTTCCAAATTTATAACTCACCAGGTAATTATTCATAACCACATATTATTACGCATTACACACTAGTGTCCTAAAACACATGAACATGCAGAGTTAATTGATTCGGACCAGGTTTGGCACATGAGACTACCAACATATGAAAATGTATAGGTAATCGATTTGCAAGCAACGAAAAAAAGTGCGACAATAAATGCCATAAACCAAGACATGCAACTTTAAAATCAGTTTTTAATGGGTGAGTTGTCTCGTCTCTTTAAACGATGCATTGGACAAAGTTTTTCCCCAGACAATTTCCTTGAAATTACCGCCTCAAAGAATGGAGAAATATGACCGGTATAATATGCCAAATTTATTGACGTAAAGGGGGAAATTCATCATTGGATCTCTGTGCTATAGGTCAACAAAAAACACTTCCTATTATAATTTAATCAACTCATTCATTTGACATCAAAGAGAGAAATAACAAGCCCAAACAATGCTAAGAGATAAGGACGGGTCATATGCAATTCTGTACAAGTAATCGGAAAGGGGGAAGATTGAATTTTACAAAACTGCGGAGGCATCCCTCCCGCATTTTATTGAACTGCTAATCTTTGGAGATGATCCAAGAAGACCTCAAAACTAACGTCATCTGTAAAAATGACATCCCCTCCAGGGAGAGGAGCATCATTGTTATATGTAGCAGATGGATTCAATCTTGCCAAAAGAAATCGAGCCTACACCAATACACAATGACACAGATCAGTTGGCCACAGGTTACTTGAATTAGAGAGACAAAAACAGGCCACTCCAATCAACCTTTACAAGCAAAACCATGATACAACCACCTCGACATCAAGGGCACTTGACTACATGCCTTAGCAGTGCATCAATTGAAACACTGCCATGGCTAACATATGCAGGTAACATATGTAGGTTGGATGAAAGATTATTCAAACCAAGGACAATACAAATCTACCTTGTGATTAGTCTACTTAGATAAAAATATCAGATTTAGATTTCTTGTGTGTACGTGGTAGATTTGATTCGGAGAAATATGACGTAACAAGTCAAAGATGAGCAGTGAAGATGCGTTGCTCATTAAGTTAAACCAAATTGGCACCCATTTAAATTTCCAACATGGGTCGGACCAGACAAGGGGCCAGGAAGACAGCTAGATTATGTACTAGAAGAGAATGGAATACTAGACAATTTAACACTGTAAAAGATGAAAAGTGGGAAAGATTAGAATACCTGAGAACCATGCTGATCACAAACCACTAAGCGAGGAACTGGAAATCTTTCCTTGACTATTGCATCAGCATCATCACGAGGAGCTTGCAACAACAGAGCAAATGCCTGCAAGCACATAGATAATTTTTAAGTTTATACTGCAAGCTTCAAGGATGACAACGCTCCTATAGGATCTCACAACCAGAAAAAAATAAAAATAAAAATCTGAGTCTTGGTTCATTTGTGGTATAATATTTCATTAGATGAGTGACCATTGACCACCAGAAAGTTAAGAGAACCAATGGAGACCAAGGGTACAGGACAGACTGTTATGTTGTAGTTGTATACACATTAAATTCTTTTTCTGACAAGACAGAAATTGCCAATACTAGCCAAGGCGTTTTGGTTTCTTCGACACTGGATCACGGGGAAACAGAATTTTTTTGAACTCATTATGTTATGATGTGAATACATATCAAAGAAATCAGAGCATTTAAGCAAATACCTGGTGTTCGGGCATGTTATGGTATCCAGCTTTTCGCCACTGAGCAATAGTTGAACCATGAAAAACAACAACAGTAAAATAGGAATCCAAAAGTAGAATCCTGTCAGCAGCGATGGCAGCTACATCAAGAAGTGCTGGTTCTGGGGCCGAATGAAACGAGTATGAGATCAAAGAAGGCTGTATCATCACAACTGAATTGGCAACATTTTCACGATTTAGGATCATTCTGAAGTATGCAGTCTCATCTGGGCTGTTATTGAAAACCTGCGGCACAGCTTATTGGCGTCAAATCAGAATATCTAAATGACAACATATGAATAAATATAATCATATTGAAAACATATCAAAGAAATGATATACCTGGACAAATTGCGAGCGTCTTAAATGAAAAATAAATTGAGGGAATATTGAAAATCGTGGAGATAAGCTGAAAGAAGATGGACTGTCTCTTTGATAATCTCCAAAACGCGTACAGAGATGTATCAATGATTTATCTAGCCACCTAATAGGATCAAACTCTGCCTGAAAAACAAATACAAGACTTCATGGATTGCAATTGCATCATGGTCGGGGTTACACATGTTGTACAGGGAAACAAATGTTTAAAATCATTAAATATGGCAGCCACGAGAAATAGTCTCAGACAGCAACTGAAATATATTTCCCATATAACTCGTGACTTGGTGTTATGAAGCCCTTGTAACAAAATAGTCTTGCAGTTTTCCCAGTAAAAAGGTACTTGCAGGAACAATATGCTGAACTTAGGTAGTGCTATTTATCTCTGCTCATTTTTATAAGAGGTCTTCATTGACATTGATCTAAGGTCAGCTTTCACGTAATTAGGGAATTCAATGGGGAAACAGGAAAATATCAACTATAAGTTAACTAGAAAAATTTCAACTATAAGTTAACTACATGTTTTACCTGCTATTCCTTCAAAATTTGCTATAACTAAATATGAAAAATAGAAGAATAGTCATTTTGACTACTAGTAGCCGATACAAAAAATAGTGGCAATCAAAATTAATCAAAAAAAAAAAAACACGATCAAATTTGGACTATGACTTCTTCCCTTTGTAATTATATTAATTGTCAGGGGAAAAGACAACAATGATAATAAATTTCGCTGACAATCACTTTAAAGCAATGACCACCGATTTTAGATATATTTTATGATACACCAAATTAAAAAAAAAAAAAAAGGAAAAACTTATTGTACCATGCACACACGCAAATAATCTGGCCTCAGCACCATGAATGGAACATGCATAAGATCATTGTATTGTCTCTTTAGTCCTATCCATACGTCACATCGAGGATCTTCATTAAATAACTCAGAAGACTTTTCTATATTTAAAACTAGACATACATACTGGAAAATGAAAGCTCTTATTAAACATTATCTAGGAAAACAATAAAACCCTAGATGAATATTTAGTTGGATAACCTCTTGCAGGTCCTTACTCAAGCATGGACAATAAATGTTCACTTAGTATTTAAAAATACTTAAAGAAAGGTTGATGCGTGCACTTTGGGGCGGGTAGGTGGGTATTGGTGCATGTGTGTGTGCATGCGTATCTCTGTGTGTGTGTGTGTGTGTGTGTATGAGAGAGAGAGAGAGAGAGAGCACAACAAATAATCATTTCCAACTAGGAAATTTAAAACTGATCTCGACCATACCAGATCCAAACTAGAGCTACTAATTTCAGAATTTGAATACGAACACCCCTAGATTTTTTAAACAAAACACCATGTGAGTTGAATATTACCTCAGTTTCCATTTTGAAAGAAACTAGGCGTGCCATGACTACAGCAGCTGCTTCTTGGTCAAATCCAGGAATCAAATCCTGCATCATATAATAGGAAAAATGAATTGGGAAAACAAAACAACAAATAGTTACATTAGGAGAGAATATACAAGGGATGAAGCCCACTCTTTACCAGAACGATCTCACTGGTGCTATTGTGCAGGTAATATTATACTTTAAAATAAAACTAATAATACTTGCCTGTAGACTTCCCTGTCCAGCTACCCATCTTCTTGAGAGGGTTGTAACACGAAGTCTCATTTGACCATTGCTATGCTGATAACTGTAGCACAGCATCTCCAATAAGTTAGAATGATTTCATATATGCAAGCATAACTCAAAAATAACTTCTTAGGAAAGTGTAAGCATTGAATTTATACTAAGTCAAAAATTGGAAGTAGAATTGATTGCTAGTGGTTGGAACTGCAGCTTCTGGAATTTCCTTCTTAACTATTTCAAACATTAAACACAATGATGTAGCTTTGTCAAGTCCACACATCTTCCATGCACTTGTACCTCCCTGACCAATAACCGTGTCAGAGCACAAAGGACCCTTCTGCACAAAGTCATCAGACTGGATGAGTAAGAAACCTGCAGACATTCAAAATATAGATCACTGTAACATAGTGGATTTTTTACCTTTTCAAGAGATGCACAAGGACCAATTACACCCTGAACCTTGATATCCTTCGAGCAGTTTATCTCAAATATACCACTGCAAGAAAATCAAAAGTCAGAATCATTATAAAGATAGTTCACAAGTTCAAATATCATAATAATACAATCCGTAAAAATAAAATTAAAAGAGAGAGAGAGAGAGAACATCTAAAATTATATTCACCTTCAAAGAATGTGTGTGTAGATCAAATCCAACAATCATATACTTGTTTTTAAAGTACAAAGGACGTTGTTTTAAAACTTGTGGAGTAAAAATTTCACAAAATTTGAGCATTTGAACAAACTTAAGACTTTTTCTACTCCAGGTTTAAAAGTTGCAATCTAAGTATAAAACTACAAAGAAAACATACAGGACTGCTTAAACTTTAAAATCAATAAAAATAAACAGACTATCACAAATACATGCCCTTAATTTTGGATAGATCCCTCATACAAAAATGAAAAAATAAAACAATTTTCTCTCAAAAGGATTCTGAAGAATGCCTCAAAACACCTCACCTTCAGATTTATGCCATGGATATAGGAGTTTTGTATTAAACCTTACCTTAAAGAGAAATCCAAAACACAAAGAAGCTGTGGCATAAATCCGAAGACATATTAAAAGTTGTAAACTAAAGATACCATTTAATGAAGATCCATTGATTGATGAACTTAATGCAACTTACTTTGCTGCTAAACCAAGATCATGATCACCCGACTGGAAAACACGTTTAAGTGATTCCTTAAACACTGAATGGCCAAAACTTTCTGCGAGTACAACGAGTCCACCAGTTTTTTCGACAGCAACTTTAAGTTCTGCAATTCCCACCTTAAAAAGAAAAGACAAAAAAGTTATGGCAACAAGCAACAATGTCAATGTCATCTTTTTAATTTATAACTAATATAGAAGACAAACCATACATCACAGACAACAAAGACAACCTAGAAGTTACCTGATCAAGAGCACAAGCAAAAAGATCAAGAACATGACCTTGATGTATGAGCTGCTTTGAAAGTCCCTCGTAGAACTTCACAGCCTTATGAAAATGTAGGGCAGAATCCTTATCCAGGTCTTTATGCGAACGAATTGGTTCAGATAAACTTTTAGATACAATCTACAAGAAACATACATAAAAAACTCATAAAAACTTTATAACCAGAGAAAAGCCACTTGCACTAGAACAGAAAACAGAGAAATTAAAACCATACACGAAAAAGAGATTGAAGAGGCATAATCAGAGTAGATAATGCACGTTTGAAGAGCAAAGTAGTAAATAATAAAATATAAACCTTATTCAGAGCAAACAAGACATTTTTACACCGTAGATCCAACTAAGAAAGCATACACTGTGCACAAAAAAGTATAAACAGGCAAACTCAGAGATAAGATATAGATGTTCTTTTTTCTTTTTTTTTTTTTTTTTTTTTGCCCCTTTTTGACAGATCCACGGATGTTGTGTTATAACCATTGTTTAAAAAGGCGCTCGAGGCGTACGCCTCGAGGCGCGCCTCAGATCGAGGCGTAAGAAATGCTTTTCAAGGCTTAAGCCTCAATCATTTTCATGAGGCTTAAGCCTTTTTCTTTTGAGGCGCACGCCTTGAGGCGTTTTCGCCTCAAGGCGATTGAAGCGTGCGCCTCAATGGATGGACGTCTGTTGGGCTTCTTTTCAGCCTAATTTTGTCTCTTAAAGAAAAAAAAACAAAAAACCCAGCCCAATAGTCAAGTTGGGCTTTTTGCTGATAAAAGCAAGAGAGATTTTAAAAACCTAGCATACTCTTCTGCTTCAACGTTTCTTCATCAGCCGCATCTTCTGCTTCAACGTTTCTTCATCAGCCGCATCTTCTGCGTCAACATTGCTTCGTGTGTGTTTTTTTGTTATAGCATAAACTAAGTGTATCTTTTATTTGTTATGACATGTTTATGAATTTTATTCAATTTTATGATTTTATTTTTTTTTTTACATTCGAGGCTTACGCCTCGATCCGCCTCGAGGCTTACGCCTCGCCTCGATTAGACAAATCGCCTCAGTTCCCGTTTACGCCTTTTAAAACATTGGTTATAACAAACCAAAAGCTGCCAACGGCTAATTACACCTAAGGTGTTGGGGACAAGCAACAGACTTTTAGAGTTTAAAAGCTCCTATAGCTTATGATAGCAAAGCATGACAACATAATATACGAGCTAGAGAATGCTATAGCGTGAGAAATGGAAGCTAGAACATGATTTACTTCTTACTAGTTGCTACAGATTTTTCAATTTTAATGCTCCATACAGAAAAAGAAAATAATAATAATAAAAATAAATAAATAAATAATTACTCCATTTCCCTTTACACAGACGCCAAGCTTCCTTGAATGTCTTTCCACTTCTTAAAAGCTGGAAGCCAAGCTTCCATGAATGTTTTTCTACTTCTTATAAGCTACCACTTGCGATATTTTAGAGTGAAAAAAAATTAATAAAAAAAAGAGAGAAACTACTCTTTAACATATGAATGCATAAAGAAGACCAATGCATGGGACAGCATTTTTCTCACTCGTAGCATTGATGGTAGTACCATATTAGACCCAAGTTTAAGTGCTCTAGATAGTGTCATAGTAGATATGATGTTACGTGTAGCTTGTTCTTTAATGAGCAGATATCACCCACGAGCTATGGCTATTCGAAAATAAATAGAAAACTGGTATGGATCACATTTACGCCTGTAAATAATGCTTAGAACAAGAGTATTGATGTCAAAAAATCAAAACATATCACTACAGTTGGTGAAATGGCAACTTTTTGAACAACATATTTGGCTGCTAAAATGCTTTGTTATTTGCTTTTTCATTAAAAAATTCCTCATTTTCCATTTGTAAGCATCCCATTTTCAGCGGAGTTTCTATCATGAGAGTCATTGCTAATACATAATATGTTAGTAGCATTCCTTTAATGGTCAGATATAAGCAGTAAGCTATTACTATTGGCGAATGATAAATTTGAAGAACGTAGTGCTGAGACAATAAAAGAAAGAAATAACTAAAAAAACAAAAAACTGACAATACTTACCGCGCCAGGTCCTTCAGTGGACGGACCACCCACAAACGCCATGATTCTAGCTCCGGAGCCAGGAAAGCAAGCCCCCAACAGACTGGCTGCAATGCTCAGCGCCGTGCCGGTGCACCTAGTCGCGCGCTGATCAGCGGGCACCGGCCAAGGATCTTTCTGCAGCTCCTCTAACACCTATTCACACATGAACCAAACAATAAATTCAGCAACTTCCTCGAACCAAATAACATTAGCTCAAAATCAAGACGGATTTCTACCGAATTCAGCACGAACTCGCACTCCGACGCAGGTAATAGAAACCGGGAGATGGCGTCCGCGGAAAGACCATCCCTAATGCCAGCAATGACACCGGTGCTCGGCTTTGGCTTCTTGAGGAAGAAATTCAAACTCTCGACGAGCTGATCCTTAGAAACGTCCTTCGATCCTTTAAAAACATAAGTCTTAGGGATTTGACCGAACCCTAGCTCATGAACATGGACGAAACTCCCAAAGGTAATCAAACCGACGAGAGAGTGATCGGGAAGGAGATCGATCGCCTGCGAAATGGCGGATTTGAGGAAGACCATCTCCTCCTCAATTATGCAAGTATCGAGGACGAACACGAAAACCGGCGGCTGAGGGGGCGATGAGGAATTGGAGATCTTGTCCTCGTACTCGATGGTGGTGTACTGAGGGAAGAGCTCGGCGGGAAGGTTATCGTCGGAGATGGAAGCGTAATGAGTGGGGAAGTGGTTGCGCTGGAAGCAGAAGGGGCAGATCCAGATCTTGGCAGCGAAATCGACGATGGAGAAGGGGTTGAGGATGGAGCGGCAGGTGCGGCAGCGAAGAGGGGCGTAGGGAAGGACGGGGATGTTGGGGAAGGGCTTGATCGGAGTGTAGATCGCCGACACAGGGACGACGCAGCTCGTCGCCTCCTGCTTCGTACCAGGCAACACGTTCCATGGCATTCTAACGCCGTCCTGCGCCTCTAGGTCCATGAATTCCGCCATTATCAATCAATTCGATTCAATTCTTCCTTTTTTCTTCTTCGCTTTCAAATGCTGATTGGTTGAGGGTTTCTTTTGGGGAAGAGAACGGGAATTAACTGGATTTTCTTCTTCTTAATACCCTCTGATTCAGGGATTTGAGGAGAAGATGATCAGAATTCAGATATGAAAGGAGGACAATTTGCGGTTCCCGGTTCTCTAGTTTGCACTTCGTCGTCTGCCAGGCATTGTGGACGAAGGGAGAATATTTAGCTAAACGCCCCTCCAAAACGTATGTATTCGGTTTTGAAGCACTCAGATTGTGAACTGTACAGTATAAAGGTCCTATCAAATAAAACTCCTGATAATTTTTAAGTTTTAACTCTAAATTTAAATTGATTTTTCAAACACACTTTACGCTTTAACAGATGTCTTCCATCTAATCTATTTTTTATTTTATTTTATTCTTTTAAAATACTGACATGGCAATCAAAATTATGCTTTTATTTCTTCATATTTAATGAGAATCCCTAACGAGGTTTTTAAAAACTTACAATTTCTTGAAAAATATAATATTTTGCCAGACAATACCGACGGCTGGAAGCGGAGAAATACCTATTTCATTGTAAATTTTTTTTTTACCAAAAAAAAATATTACAATTGAAAAAAGTAGATTATACACATAGAGGCAAAAAAAAGACTTGAACTTTACTGCGTATTGCCAGTCACCACCGTCCGCCATTATACTAATAGCCGGAGCAGCAGCAACAACAAAAAGAGCCAAAAAAAAAAAAGCAAACAACAACTTCAAAATTGTCGGCCACCGATGCCATTACTGTATCTACGCATTGATCTTCACTGCTCGCTTCAAAATACTCAAATGCTGGCGATCTACAAAACCTCACCGACTACTTGATGGAACTCCAATGGCGTTGGCAAAAATTGGAGCCCCCCATTGCGATCTCCCCGACGACCATGGTGGACTCTTTGGAATGTTTTCATGCTTGCCAATGCAAAGCGTAAAGCTCACCATTGATGCCTTAAACCTTGGATCACTATCTTCAAGAAAGCCTCAAATCTCTATTGCTGGTGAAGTTGCAAAATGCCACCGCAACTCCGTCTTCATCATGAGCATGTCACGGCTCCGTCTTCGTCACGGTGATGGTGAGAGCGTCACATCCAAATATGATACCTTTTTTATCGCGAGCTCTGATTCCTTTATATTGGAGAAGAACGACCGGAAACCAGAGGTGAGAGAGAGAAAGGCGAGAGAAAAGATAGGTAGTAGAGATATAGAGAGTGAAACAAATCTAACAAATGAAAAAAGAAAATAAATCAAATCTAGAGAAATGTTTCAAATAGAGGTATTTTTGGTTTTTAATATTGTGAAAATGTGGATTTATCTCAAATATACTATTTACTACACTTTTAAATAACTTATGACGTAGTTTACTAATCACTGCGTGAAAGATTTTCTTCAATTTGTCTTAAAACAATAAAGATATCAAAAATCAAATTTTGAGTCTAATTGTGGCCTGCATTTGGGAACATTTTTGTGTGATAAATAAGACATTTTATTGGAAAAGAGTTTAGCATACTTGATAAATAGTCTTACCATGAGAAAATTGCGATCAGCACAACTTAGAGCCAACATCAGAGAAAGATTGACAACAATGAAGAAAAGCAAAGGATTTGTTTTTCTTACATTTAGATTTAGGGTTCGTGTTTAAGACCTCACTTACTTTCTAAATTATGTGATTTTGAGCAACCAAACCCAATTTTGTATGGTTTTTTGTAATTTTTTATTTGTTTTCTAATTAAGCAGTTGCAAAAGCTTTCAATCTTTGAAAATTTTATGTCTTATCATTGGTGGTTGGAATATACCAACAGTTACTTATTATTATTGCTAAACTGGAACTTTATTAACGAAAACAAAGCGAGGCAAAAGCCAATACAAACAGTAGCATGAGACGCCAATAACAGAACAAAGCCTCTAAACATGGGGTCACTAGGATACTCCTTGGGAAACAAGAGGAGGAATATTTGATACACTAATACAACCATAAAATTCTGCAGCAGGGGCCCATGTAGCCAAATTATGAGCCATAAAATTATGCTACCTTCTAATAGCAGACAAAACCAAGTTGGTAAAATCAATAACCCGTGTATCAATATTACTTTTAATGGAATAAAGAATCCACAGGTATAGACTATTTGACCCTTCCATCACTTTATTGCTTGAGCATAGTCACTCTCCACAAGCACTTTAGCAAAATTCAATTTAGCACATTCCGTCACCGCTAGTCTGATAGCCTCTACTTCAGCAACTAAAGGATCCAGAAAATGAACCTTCTTAGACCAGATAGCAAGGTACCTTCCCTCTTGACCCTAAACCACTGTCATCGCCGTAGCATAACCAGTACCAATCGCTGCATCCAAGTTGCATTTCACCCACATGGGAGAAGGGGTTAGCCAAGTTCTAGGGAGGGCAGCTTCTAACAAAGAACCTATGGGGCCCTGCTCATCTCAATAAACATTGAACCAATATTCCTCCATATCGAACTCAACTCAAAAATCATCCCATTGAAGAGAAGATCATTATAAGTGCACCAGAATGTGTCCATCGTAATAGAAGCAAATAGTAAGAGCCTCCAATATTTTATCCCTCTTTATCCAGAATAGCCAACCTTTTAAAAAAGTCCTTCATCTTGTTGTTGGATCTAAATTCAATATATAAGCTAATATATTAAATAAATGTGAATTAAAAGCTATCAATAAGGTTGCTCAATTAAAAGTGATCAATTTGAATTTTGGACTTTTGATGCATCATTAAGTGGGGTCCTCTGTCATGCCCTGCAATACGGGAGGTGACGTGGCGGTTTAATTTAGTTAATTAAGTAGAAATTTTGGTTAAAACTTAAGTTTAAGAATTTAAAATTAATTATGAAAATGTGATCATTTAAAACCTTTTTAGACAAATGTGTGTAATCATTTAATAAATAAGGATAACAAAATAATCAATAGGGAATATAACAAAATCATAAATAAGGAAAGCATAAGGGAGGCGAGTTAGGTCCCACTGACCCACATCTTGTGTACATACATAGTACTGACAATATTAAATTACAATCATAGTCTAAAATAAGGGGAGAGAGAGAGTTAAAGTATTACATGCCTTGATTTTACAATTCAAGTAACCAACTTGGCTCTTCTATTGCTCACAGGTCTTGTTAGACATGTATGCCTTAAGGAGTAAAAATGTAATACGTTTTTAGAGACATTTTTATCAATAAAGAATTTATTCTTTTATATATACCAAAACTTGTCCTCTTTACGTTCATATTTGTTGAATGTATGATAAGCAAATAATAGTCTGAGACTGTCAGTCTAAACCTTAAGAATTGGGCATATGATGGACTGATTATGCGGAAGACACGATTCTTAAGGTGACGGTCTAAAACATATGATCCGCAATCGAGGGAATAAAGTTGGGCGCTTTATTCATGTAAAGATTGTTATGTTGTCTATATCCCTTTTGGGAGATGGTTTGTTTTGACCATTGGAGTTGGACTCCGTGAATAGAAACATTGGCACGTTGTCATAGGTGACGACGTGTTGGATCGGGACATAAAGTGAATTGATTTGGATTAATAATTCTATCTTGGCAAATTGATTCACTTTAGACAGTCATTTGTATTGTATCTTAATCCTGAGATGAATAGTGGGCCCGTTATCTCGACTTGTGTCTTTTGATGTACCAATGGATGACTCCCACATCTCTATAGTGGTATGCATGCCGGTACGTTGGAGGCATGACTCTTGATGGCGTAGACTTGTTATTCATAGATATGGAATCCATAGCTCCTCTTTAGGAGTAATGATATCCTCTTATATGCGTTGTCCTGTAATTGGAAAACTGGAGTGCTCAACCATTTGGATACATAGGTGTAACCGAATGGTATACTATCTTTGGATGGTAAGTTTTCTAATGGTGAGACAATGAAACGTTAGATAAAAATAATCGGAAAGGTAAGACAGAACTTGTCCTTAAGCCGATTATGGATTATCATATGGGGATACGATACACTATGATATGTCATGAAGACTTAGCTGCAAGAGCTTCGTAATTCTATAAAGTTCGAGAGTGCAGCTCCAAGCTTTTAGTGGAGTAGCGTTGGAGTTGATAATTGTGAAATGTATATCTGGGATATTGGGTTTCATAATTATCATGAGCTTGAACTTTATAGGTCCATTTTGGTCCCCTTTGCTAGCTCACAAAATCTTGTAACGACACGGTGTGCTTTTCCAATAATTGGTGACTTATGTCGGATTTATCAGATTGGTTTAAAATTTGTAAGAATCAAATAATTCATGTCTGTTTATCGGTTGAATTAATTTTGTAAGAAATTAGTTCAAGATAAACTTGTTGAATTATTACGATAAGATAATTCTTGTCTGTTTATCGGTTGTTTTAATTTTGGACAAATTAGAACAAGATAAACTTGTAGAATTATTGTGAATTGATTTATTTTCTTAGAGATTATCTTGATAAAGTTTGTTTTGATCAAATAACTTCTCTATTGGGTTATTTGAATCAAAATTGAGACTTTATCTTTTAGAATCTCGGGTGAAAAATAAAAGATTCGCGGAGATTTTTTTCTCGGGAGTTTGGCCTGCCGATCAGAATGTTCGACCTGCCGATCAGCGGAGATAAGATTATGCATTTTCACGCGGATCTTATCAGATATTGATCCGAACTTGATTCTGTTTCAAATTTTTGAGACCTAATCTGATATGGACTGACCCCAGGACCAATAAGTATAAAAAGGGAGTGAGTCTCATGATTTACTCATATCAATTTGAGAGATTAAGAGTGATACTCTTCTAGTGAGCATCTAAAAACTCCCTAAAAGCTTTTGTTCACAAATCACGAGCACTAGCTTTGGGTTTTCTCTATTGGTTGGAAGGAGAGTCACCGGTAGAAGAGCTGTACATGTGAGTCCACACTCACTCCAGTTGTGGATAGAGAATAGCAAAGAAGACCAGTTGGTTGAGGCTCTTCTAGAACGTTACTTCTCTACACAGGTTGCGGAGGTTCTTCGGTACACTGAGGTTAGTAAGACCTGTCTAATTTATACATATAACATGTCAAACTTGTGTTTTGGAAATTACTCTGATGAAAAATTTTTAAAATTTCACTGCGTACTTTGTTTCCAGCAATTGGTATCAGAGCCGAGGTTTTTACATAAATTTGCAAGTTTGTGATCATGTTATATGCATAAATTTTGTGATCTTAATCTCTCCTATGCTTGAATTGAATTTTATAGAGAGATGACACTCTAGGTTTCTATATAATATATATGTTGTCATGGATTATGTGGTGAATGTTTATTAATTAATTATGGTTGATTAAATCGTTGTTTAATTATTTATTAATTAATTAATACCGGTTATGGTTCCTTAGAGGTTAGAATGTGTATCTAGGTTTTTCATGTAATTAGATGGCGGACTATCATCTCCGTCTAGGAATTGTTATTTAATTTTTAATTTGTAAGAATTTTGTAATTAAATAATTATTTGGAGAAGACGGATCGAGAAGTCGGATCTAGAAGATTGATGATGGCGCCTCCAGGTATTTCCTGAGTCTCTAGTTTTATGTTTTTGAATTGTTGAAAATAAAATTGATGAATTGCATTAAAATTGTATTTTCTAGATTGAGGGTTTTCTGCTCTGTCGGCATGCTGGACCTCATAGTTCGGCAGGCCGAAGGTCACAGATCGGTAGGCCGAACGTGTGGTCCGGCAGGCCGACAGTGGGGCAGAAATTTTGGTGCTCTATTGGCAGGCCGAACCTTCATGATTCGGCAGGCCGAACCTTCATAATCGGCAGGCCGATCACCCAAACCGGCCTACCGACCGAGAGCTTCCAAGTGTCCAGAAAAGGTGCAATTTTTCTGGTGCAGTTTTAATTTTATTTTTGGAACGATTCTGAGAAACATTAAATTTGGATATGACTGGAAATATGAAGTATTCGATTCATACGGGATTGAAGACTTGAAGATGGATATTACATGAAGAAGGATACAGCTTGAGGATTCAAGGATGAAGAATCAAAAAATGTCTCGATTATTCTCTTGTAATCTTATTTTTCTATTCTCTAGGGTGAAACCATAATATTACGGTTATTATTATTTTGCTTGTAGCTTTGCTTGATTGCTTTACTTGTCTGCATTATAATATGATTTACCATGTATATTGATAACATGTCATATAGAATAGAGAGTGCCGCTCATATTAAAATTGTTCATGCATAATTTTAAAATAAAACCTTGACTTCAAAAGATTGAGTGGGAGAAGGTTTTCGAAGAGAGAACCTAAGGCCTCCATCGTTGGTCCATAAGAAGAACATGGTGGTCCCGACCCCTAGGAAGGGATTTCTATCATGTACCAGATTGGATCTCTGAAAAGATAAGGTATTTTAGTATGATTTATGGTTGCACACCCCTAAGTGGTGATTATAAATCATGGATAAAATATTAAAACGGTGGTTATACACTCACGTTAATTTTATTATTAACCTCCCCTAGGAGCTCTGTTAATAAAATTAATGGCCAAAAAAATGATTATTAGTATATGCTGGATCATACGGGTCCTGGATGGCATATATTAATCAGGAGGGGATCCGTGTTCCTGATTGAATTTGGCATGACTCCCCTAGGAGCTTGTTAAATTCTGAGTTGGGAATTATCGTTGTAAGGTTGTGATATTTTCAAGGTTTTGACACATAAACACATTTGTATGATTTTACATGACTGTGTTATCTTACTAAATTATTATATATGTTTGCTTATGTTTGGTATATGATTCTTTATTGTAGATTGAAAATGTCTAAAAATGCTTTATCATCGATACTTGACAAAATCAATTAACCGGTGAGAATTATAACGATTGGAAACAGAACCTAGACATCGTCCTATCCTTTGAGAAACTGAAATATGTACTGACAACCTCTTGTCCTCCCGAGCCTACGGGAGACTCAAGTAATGAGCAATTCCAAGCGTATGACCGCTGGAAAGATGCTAATGATCAGGCCCGCTGCTATGTTATGGCTAGCATGAACAACGTGCTGCAGGCTCAACCTCAGGATTATGAGACTGCGAAGCAAATCTTGGATAATCTTGAGGACATGTTTGGAGGCCAGGCCATAACAAAGCGGCAAGGGGCACTTCGAAAACTCTTAAACTGTAGACAGAGACCAGGGACATCTGTAAAGGAGCACATGATGTTGGTCATGGGTTACCTTGCTGAGGCTCAAACCAATGGAGCCGACATCGATGATAAAACTCAGATGACTATGGTCTTTGAGACTCTGTCTAAGGAATTTATTCCGTTTAGAGCTACTTTTAATTTAAGCAATAGACGGGATATGACCTTGACAGAACTGATGAAATAGTTACAGGAGTTTGAACTGCTGATCAGGGAGTCTCCTGCTGGTGGTAAGGCCAACATGGTAGTTGCTTCTGGCTCCAATCCTAACTCTGGGAATGGAAAAAAGCAACGAGCCAAGAGTAGGAAGTCTTCTATTCCACCTGCTACCAAGAGCAAGAAGAAGAAGAAGAACCCAAAGAAGCTTAAGTGCTTCTTCTGTGGTAAGGTCGGGCATATTAAGAAGCATTGCAAGGACTTCCTTTCCAAAGGAGGTAGGTGTGATCTTCTATATTTAGAAACTTGTTTGGTTGAGGAATCCAGTGACATTTAGGTCATAGATTTTGGTGCAACTAATCATGTTTGTGTTTCTCTGTAGGGATTCAAAGAAACGAGAAGTCTACTTCGTGAAGACTTAACGCTTCGAATGGGCGATAGATCCTTGGTCTCAGCGGAAGCAGTGGGAGATGTCCATCTTTACTTTGATAATTATAGGAATTTAATTTTGCGAGATTGTTTTTATGTTCCTAAATTTAAAAGGAATTTAATTTCTGTATCTTCTTTATTTAAAGACTCCTACGTGGTATCTTTTAATGAAAAAGTGGTGATTCGTAAAAATATATCTTTTATCTGTTCTGGATGGATGCAAAATAATCTATATTTTATCAAACCTAAGATGGACTTATTGCTTAATACTGAGATAAATGATAATGACTCAAAAAGACTTAAAACTTCTCACTCTAATAAGACTTATCTTTGGCATTTGCGCATTGGCCATATTAACCTAAATAGGATTCAAAGGTTGGTAAGGGATAGACCTTTAAGTTACTTAAAGGTAGAATCTATACCTCAATGTGAATCTTGTTTGGAGGGTAAAATGACCAAAAGACCATACGGGTCTAAGGGCAATAGGGCCGAAGGGGTTCTAGAACTTGTGCATAGTGATGTTTGTGGACTGATGAACATCCGGGCACGAGGAGGGTATGAGTACTTCGTCACTTTTATTGACGATTACTCAAGATATGGGTATGTGTACCTAATGCACCACAAAAGCGAAACTTATGATAAGTTCAGGGAGTTTCGGGCTGAAGTGGAAAAGCAATTGGGTAGACCCATAAAGGCACTTCGATTTGATCGAGGTGGGGAATACCTTTCTGATGAGTTCTTGGGACACTTGTTAGAGAATGGGATTTTATCCCATTTGACTACGCCGGGCACTCCGCAGCAGAATGGCGTAGCGGAGAGAAGGAATAGGACTTTGTTGGACATGATTAGGTCCATGATGAGTTATTCATCATTGCCTTTATCCTTTTGGGGATATGCACTACAAACTGCATGTTATCTTTTGAACAATGTGCCTTCAAAATCGGTCCCTAAAACTCCTCACGAGTTGTGGACAAGACAGAAGACATCCTTAAACCATATTCGCATATGGAGATGTCCAGCTCATGTCCTGTTTAAGGATTCGAATAAGTTAGAAGCACGTTCGGAAGTTTGCATGTTTGTAGGATATCCAAAAGGGACTAAAGGGGGTTATTTTTATAACCCAAAGGAAAATAAAGTCGTGGTTTCAACTAATGCAACTTTCCTTGAGGAGAGTTACATGGACGACTTTAAACCTTGAAGCAAAGTGGTGCTTAAGGAGTTAAGGGGTGATTCGTTCACTCCGGAGGTTCTGAACGAAACCATTCCGATCGGTATAGAAAAACCAATCAAACCTGAACAACAACCTCAGGAGCTTTGGCGTAGTGGGAGGATCGGGCGTCAACCTGAAAGGTATATGTTCAATGGGGAGGTCTTTTTGGCTGAACCGGATGAACATGACAGGGATCCTTATACTTACGCAGAAGCTATGGAGGATGTTGATTCAAGACTCTAGACAGAGGCCATGAACATTGAGATGAAGTCTATGGAGACTAATCGGGTCTGGGAGCTTGTGGATCTTCCCGAAGGGGTAAAACCCATAGGGTGTAAGTGGATCTACAAGAGGAAAAGAGGAATGGATGGAAAGGTCGAAACCTTTAAGGCTAGACTGGTAGCTAAGGGTTATACGTAAAAGGAAGGAATCGATTATGAGGAAACCTTTTCGCCTGTAGCCATGCTTAAGTCCATCCGGATTCTCTTGTCCATAGCTGCTGCTCTCGACTACGAGATTTGACAGATGGATGTCGAGACAGCTTTTCTGAATGACTATCTTGATGAGTCCATTTATATGGAACAACCAGACGGGTTCAAGGTCGCGGGTCAAGAGGGTAAGGTTTGTAAGCTGCTAAAGTCCATTTATGGACTTAAGCAGGCTTCTCGTTTTTGGAACATAAGATTTGATCAAGTGATCAAGACTTATGGGTTCTCACAAAATGTGGATGAACCATGTGTTTACAAACACATAAAGGATGGGAAGGTGGTTTTTCTACTGCTCTATGTAGATGACATTCTGCTAATTGGCAATGACATTGGGGCGTTGTCATCAGTCAAATTATGGTTGACCAAGCAGTTTGACATGAAGGACTTGGGTGAGGCTAATTTTGTTCTCGGTATCCAGATCATTCGGGATAGGAAGAACAAAATGATAGCTTTGTCACAGGCCGGCTACATAGATAAAATTCTCAGGAGGTTTGCAATGCAGGATTCCAAGAAAGGTGGGCAACCATCTAGGTTTGGAATTACTCTTTCTAAGAAAGACTCTCCAAAGTCTTATGAAGAAAGAGAATACATGAAAAAGGTACCTTATGCTTCGACAGTGGGTAGTCTCATGTATGCCATGCTTTGCACACGACCGGATATTAGCTATGCGGTTGGGATTGTAAGTCGATTTCAGGCATATCCAGGACCGAACCATTGGGTTGCAGTAAAGCATATTTTTAAGTACCTGAGAAAGACTCGAGGGTATATGCTTGTGTATTCGGGTGAGGATTTAACTCCTCTAGGATACACTGATTCGGATTTTCAATCCTGTCTGGATTCTAGGAAATCGACTTCGGGGTTTGTGTTTACTCTAGGTGGCGGTGCCATCAGTTGGAGAAGTGCGAAGCAAGATTGCACTTCGGATTCAACGATGGAGGCCGAGTATGTGGCGGCTTGTGATGCTTCGAAAGAAGTAGTGTGGCTCTGCAAGTTCCTTGGGGATCTTGAGGTAGTTCCTGGTATGGATAAAGCGGTATCACTGTACTGTGATAACAGTGCGGCGGTAGCTAATGCTAAGGAACCAAGATTTCACAAGAAGAGTAAGCTTATTGATCGGAAGTATCATGTGATAAGGGACTTCGTTGAGGGCGGGCATGTCACGGTGTGCAAGATCGCGTCAGAGGACAATTTAGCTGATCCATTTACGAACACACTTACTGGGAGAGTCTTCGAGAAGCATGTGGAAGCTATGGGGATGCAAAATTTGCTGTATTTACTCACTTAGTGCAAGTGGGAGATTGTTAGACATGTATGCCCTAAGGAGTAAAAATGTAATACGTTTTTAGAGACATTTTTATCAATAAAGAATTTATTCTTTTATATATACCAAATCTTGTCCTCTTTACGTTCATATTTGTTGAATGTATGATAAGCAAACAGTAGCCTGAGACTGTCAGTGTAAACCTTAAGAATTGGGCATATGATGGACTGATTATGCGGAAGACACGATTCTTAAGGTGACGGTCTAAAACATATGATCCGCAATCGAGGGAATAAAGTTGGGCGCTTTATTCATGTAAAGATTGTTATGATGTCTATATCCCTTTTGGGAGATGGTTTGTCTTGACCATTGGAGTTGGACTCCGTGAATAGAAACATTAGCACGTTGTCATAGGTGACGACGTGTTGGATCGGGACATAAAGTGAATTGATTCGGATTAACAATTCTATCTTGGCAAATCGATTCACTTTAGACAGTCATTTGTATTGTATCTTAATCCTGAGATGAATAGTGGGCCTGTTGTCTCTACTTGTGTCTTTTGATGTACCAATGGGTGACTCACACATCTCTATAGTGGTATGCATGCCGGTACGTTGGAGGCATGACTCTTGATGGCGTAGACTTGTTATTCATAGATATGGAATCCATAGCTCCTCTTTAGGAGTAATGATATCCTCTTATATGCATTGTCCTATAATTAGAAAATTGGAGCGCTCAACCATTTGGATACATAGGTGTAACCGAATGGTATACTATCTTTGGATGGTAAGTTTTCTAACGGTGAGACAATAGAACGTAAGATAAAAATAATCGGAAAGGTAAGACAGAACTTGTCCTTAAGCCGATTATGGATTATCATATGGGGATACGATACACTATGATATGTCATGGTGACTTAGCTGCAAGAGCTTCGTAATTCTATAAAGTTCGAGAGTGCAGCTCCAAGCTTTTAGTGGAGTAGCGTTGGAGTTGATAATTGTGAAATGTATATCTGGGATATTGGGTTTCATAATTATCATGAGCTTGAACTTTATAGGTCCATTTTGGTCCCCTTTGCTAGCTCACAAAATCCTGTAACGACACGACATGCTTTTCCAATAATTGGTGACTTATGTCGGATTTATCAGATTGGTTTAAAATTTGTAAGAATCAAATAATTCATGTCTGTTTATCGGTTGAATTAATTTTGTAAGAAATTAGTTCAAGATAAACTTGTTGAATTATTACGATCAGATAATTCTTATCTGTTTATCGGTTGTTTTAATTTTGAACAAATTAGAGCAAGATAAACTTGTAGAATTATTGTGAATTGATTTATTTTCTTAGAGATTATCTTGATAAAGTTTGTTTTGATCAGATAACTTCTCTATTAGGTTATTTGAATCAAAACTGAGACTTTATCTTTTAGAATCTCGGGTGGAAAATAAAAGATTCGCGGAGATTTTTTTCTCGGGAGTTCGGCCTGCCGGATGACGTGTTCGGCTTGCCGAATTGGCCTGTTTGGCCTGCCGATCAGAATGTTCGGCCTGCCGATCAGCGGAGATAATATTATGCGTTTTCACGCGGATCTTATCAGATATTGATCCGAACTTGATTCTGTTTCGAGTTTTTGAGACCTAATCTGATATGGACTGACCCTAGGACCAATAGGTATAAAAAGGGAGTGAGTCTCATGATTTACTCAGATCAATTTGAGAGATTAAAGAGTGATACTCTTCTAGTGAGCATCTGAAAACTCCCTGAAAGCTTTTGTTCACAAATCACAAGCACTAGCTTTGGGTTCTCTCTATTAGTTGGAAGGAGGGTCACCAGTAGAAGAGCTGTACGTGTGAGCCCACACTCACTCCGGTTGTGGTTAGAGAATAGCAAAGAAGACCAGTTGGTTGAGGCTCTTCTGGAACGTTACTTCTCTACTCAGGTTACGGAGGTTCTTCGGTACACTAAGGTTAGTAAGATCTGTCTAATTCATACATATAACATGTCAAACTTGTGTTTTGGAAATTACTCTGATGAAAAATTTTTAAAATTCTGCTGCGCACTTTGTTTCCAACAGGTCCGGTCAACGGACTCTTCTTCGATCCTAAGCTGAAATCCGCTTAGAGGGGGAAAGATTTAAAAACAAATAAAAATGTAAGCGAAAGGCTCAATAGGACTATATTTAAAAACATTTAATTTTAAAAAGGAAAATTTCATTATTCAAGGTTTTATTAAGAAAATTGTCTTGTATAAAAGAACAAATAAAATTCAGTAAAATTAACCTTACCAAAACCATTTATTGGTCGACCAGAAGAATATTATTTCCTTTTTCCTGGGCAAACCATATATATAATACCACCGTAGTGGCCCAGCTAGGTTTTAGGACCCGTCCCCAAGGTCGCACGCCTCACGACCCGATCTCTGATATGGCATCATGCTCATATATACATCTTTCTATAATTATAAAAATTCCATTTTACCAAGTATTTTCCTTTACATTCATTATGAGGTTTATTATGAGAATCACCTCAATCTATTGTTTATGAAAACAGGCAATAAAAATCCCTTTTTCAATCAATTATTGAAAACCTTTTAACAGAAATCCTTTTTAAGCCAAAATCATTTGAAAGCTAGGTTACCAAAGGAAGGGGTAGAAGTCCTACCTCAATACTAGTGCTGGTGTCCCACACCGTAATCCCAGTCTGTTATACGCTAGCTCCGCGGATCCACAAACAACCTTAAATATTTATAAACCATGTCTATCAGTTTCTTGCTGAAGATATTCTACGTTACTAAGCTATCTCATGGTGTCCTACTATGCCATTTGTAGTTATAAAATTATATTATAGCGTTAAAATCTCAATCAGGGTTCAAAACAGTAAAAACGGATGAAAAATAATAAAATTTCACCATGCCCAGTCAGTCTGCAGGTCACCCTGGTTCGGCCAACAGAATTGTACAAAACCAAGTCCGATCGGCCAAACTTTTCCAGATTCAGCCTGCCAGACGTATGAATTTGGCTTGCCGAACCCATGAATTCAGCCTGTTGAACTAAAAAATTCTAGAATTTTCCAGGCACGTGTTCTTGGCCTCCCTGAGCCTAAATCCTCATTTCAACTTGTTTTTCTCAGTTCTCATGCATGAAAATCAATCATAGATGATGGAAAAACATTATAAAGCACTTTTGAACTAAATTAAACAAGGTTTGCACAATAATTTTGAAAAATCCTGAAAATAGAGAAAATTGGAGAAAAATAGAAAACCTTGATGCGAATCCATTTTTGGCCAAACAAAGCTTGGATTCTAGTTGTTTTAAGTTCCTCTAACTTGGATTAATGGTTTCCTAGGCTTAATTGAACTTAAATTTCAAAATACAAAGAAATTTGAGAAATTGAAAAAGTTTTGAAACTTTGAAAACTAACCTTGGATTCGAGCTTCAAATCGTGTTATTGGTTGCTCAATCATGTTCCCGAGCCTCCAATCCACTAATCCAAAGCTTGGGCTTGATTTTTGATTCAAAAATTTAGAGGGGAATTGAGAGAGAAAGAGGGACAGAGAGAAGAGAGAGAGACAAGCGAAGGAAAGAGAGTGAGAGAGAGAATGAGCGTGTGAGGGAGAGAGGGAAGAGAGAGGGAGAATAAATGAGGGAAAGATGGGCGGTTTCACCGTGTGAAAACCGTGTGGCACCCACGGTTTTGTAAAATAGACATTTTTGGCATTTAACAAATTGTTTTGTTCCAAATATTTAGAATAGAAATAAAAATAATTAAAAATGATTTAATATTTATTCGATTAGAAAAATCATTACAAAATACTTAGATTAGAGTTAAACCATAATCTAGCATACTATTACACCATTTCATAGATTAATGACACTTAATTAACTTCGTGGTGTTACAACTCTCTACCCCTAAAAGAAATTTTGCCCTCAAAATTTACAAATTGACTCAAAAGCAAAACAAATGCGGATACAACTCCTGCATGTTCGATTCTAATTTCCAAGTGGCTTCATCAACCCCGTGATGCTATCGCACAACCTTTACTAACAAAATATCTCAACGACACAAGCTTATTACTTTTCGATCAATAATTTAGATTAGCACTTCTTCATATGTCATGTCTTCCTGAACCTACACATCATGAAATGAAACTATCTTGTTCTGCTTAGGTGGACACTTTCGAAGCATCGATACGTGAAATACATCATGAACATGAGAATGTTCCAGAGGAAGATCAAGCCGATAAGCGACCACACCGACACGCTAAGTAATTTCAAACGGTCCAACATACCTTGGTGCAAGCTTACCATTTACTCTGAATCGCGTGATGCCTTTACAAGGCGATACCTTCAAGAGAACAAAATCTCCTACCTTGAATTCCAAGAGCTGACATCTTCTATCCGCATAATTCTTCTACCGACTCTAGGCTACCTTCAATCGATCTCGAATTATGGCAACCTTCTTGTTACTATCACGAATCTCATCTGGCTTGAGAATGATCCTGTCTTTTGATTCGGCCCAACACAGTGGCGACTGACACAGTCGTCCATACAACGCTTCAAACGGTGCCATGCCAATGCTCGATTGATAGCTATTATTGTACGCAAACTCTGCTAGATGCAAATATTTTTTCCAGTTCCCGTCGAAATCTAATGCACATGCGCGTAACATGTCCTTGAGAATCTAAATAACCTGCTCGATTGGCCATCGGTTTGAGGATGAAATGCCATGCTGAAATTCAAATTCGTACCTAAAGTCTCCCGAAAACTTCTCTAGTACTTGGCATTGAACCTAGTGTCTCTATCTCATGTGATGAATAAAGGAACTCTATGCAATCTTACTATATTATGCAGGTACAATTCCCTAAGTACCTTTCTTGAACATGTCGACCTAAACGGGATGAAATGCATCAATTTCGTTAACCTATCGACCACGACCCAAATTGCATCATGCCTTTGCTCTGTCCTCGGTAATCCAGTAAGAAAATCTATAGTCACGTGCTCCTATTTCTACCCTGGAATAGGAAATGGCTGAAGTTGACCTATTGGCTTATGATACTCGGCTTTCACCTAAAGACAAGTTGCACACTTAGCTACGTACTCTCGAACATCCTTCTTCATACCTCTCCACCAATATTGCCTCTTTAGATCATGATACATCTTCATGCTTCCTAGATGAATGGCGAACTAAGACTTATAGGCTTCATCCATTACGGCCTTTGTCACTTCAGTGATTGCTGGAACTGCTAGACGCTCCCTGAAGTACAACGATCCATCCGCATGAATCATCCATTCTTCAAATTGTTCTCTGTTCTGAATTCGCATCTAAATTCCTTGTAGATATTGGTCTCGTCACTGATTCTGTTTCACCATCTGTACAAGAGTTGGGGTCATCTCCATGTGATATACTGAAACTCGATCGTAGTCTTCGTAATACTATAGCCCATACTCACTCACTATAGCATCTCTTTTCCAATCTTTAAGGGCCAAACAAGAGAGAATTCCTAAAGACTTCCTGCTGAGTGCATCAATGACCACATTAGCTTTCTTGGGATGGTACTGTAGTGCAAAATCATAATCCTCCATGTATTCCATCCATCTTTGCTACCTCAAGTTTAGATCTCTCTAGGTGAACAAATACTTCAAACTCTTATGGTCAGAGAAAACCTAAAATGTCGCCCCGTACAGACAACGTCTCTAGATCTTTAGCGCGTGAATTACCACCGTGAGCTCCAAATCATGAGTAGGGTAGTTCCGCTCATGAGGCCGTAGTTGTCTCGATCCATACGCCACTACGCGTCCGTGTTGCATCAACGCGCATCCAAGTCTGCGTCCTAAAACATCTATGTATACCTCTATGGCTCAACACTGCTGGGGATAATCAATACTAGAGCTGAGGTCAACCGATTCTTCAATCCTTGAAAAGCGAGCTCTGTCGAACCTGACATTCTTCTTGATTAGTCTTGTTAGTGGTGCTGCTATCTTCGAGAAATCCTTCATAAATTTCCAATAGTATCCAGCAAGTCCTAAGAAACTACAAACTTCTATTACATTCCTCAGTCGTTCTCATTCCACTATGGCTTCTACCTTGGACAGATCCACTGAGATGCCTTGCTCAGAGATGACGTGACCCAAAAACTTGACTTTCATCAACCAAAACTTGCACTTTTCTTTCTTGGCGTACAACTGGTGTTCTCGCAAGGTCTAAAGCACGATTCTGAGATGATGCTTATGCTCCTCCCAAGTCTTAGAATAGACCAAGATGTCATCGATGAACACGATTACAAACTGATCCAAATAGGGCCTAAATATCCTATTCATTAAATCCATGAAAGCTGCCAGAGCGTTTGTCAATCCAAACAACATCACCAAAAGCTCAAAGTATCCATACTAGGTCTTGAAAGCTATTTTGGGGATGTCCTCTCCCTTAATCCTGAGTTGATGATATCCTGATCGCAAATCTATCTTTGAGAGATACCGCGAACCTCCTAACTGGTCAAACAGTTCATCAATCCTAGGCAGAGGATACTTGTTCTTCACCGTGACCCAATTCAGCTGCCGATAATCTTTACATAAGCTGAGAGTTCCATCATGTTTCTTAGCAAACAAAATTGGTGCTCCCCACGGTGATGTACTATTCTGGATGTATCCTTTATCAGCAAGCTCCTGAAGTTGCTTTCTCAATTCTTTCATTTTTGCCGGTGCCATCTGATAAGGTGCTATAGAAATCGATTCCATACCCAGAAGCAACTCGATACCGAATTTAATCTCCCGATGCGGTGGTAATCTTGGTAACTCGTCGGGGAAGACATCTTCAAATTCATCCACTACTAGGATTGCTACGTTTCTTCTCGAGGCACTAGGCTCTCCTTCTAGGTTCATGAGGAAGGCATAACAAGCTAGATTCTTCCACCCTCCAAGACATGTCTTTACAAGTCGCTCACTCATTAGCTGATCACCACCACCCTGATAAGTGATCATCGTCTCTCTATCAGACACTAGGGATATTTTCCTAAGCTAACAATCTACAACTGCATTATACTTGGACAACCAGTCCATCCTTAGGATTACATCATATGAAGTCATGGGGATTACAATCAAATCACTCTTCAAGATCTCATCCCCAATCTTTATTTTGCAAGCTTTACACATACAATTCACACACACCCGCCCCAAGGGTGAAGCTATAAATAGGGGTTCATCAAACTCTTCTATCTCTAATCCTAAGGCATGTACAAAAGAACTTGAAATGAGAGAATGAGTGGCACCAGTATCAAATAAAACATGAGCTAGAGACTGAGAAACTAGAATCATATCATCGACAACCGCGTTACTGGTTTGGGCATCCAAACTTCCTATCGTCATCGGATGAACCTGAACTAGAGCTTTCCCTTTTCCTCTACCAACATTGCTAGGTCCTGGGTTAGTTGGCTGATACTGCTGCGATGGTGATGACTGCACACTGTCTAAACTTAGCACTCGGTACTGAGGGAGATTGCGCTGAAAGTTCTATGGCTAGTGTCCTTGTGCTGGGTATGGCTGTTGTTGAGGAGAGAACTGATGGAACTGAAGCTGAGGAAACTACTGAGACAAAGGTAGGGTCCAAGGTTAAGGCTGATGACTAGCTCCTTCTCCGGCCTGAAGTCCTAGGCGAGCACTCCTGATCGAGCAATTCCTCTTGATATGTCCTGGCTGCTGACAATAGTGGCAGTGAAAGCTGTAGGGATTGCTGCACCCGCTGTTGGATGAACTGCTGCTACCACTGTTCACACTACCATGTTTGTTCTTTCCTGGAGTTGGACAACTACTGGTGCTCCTCCTGCCGCTCCTCTATGGTCCTTTTGACGTCTTGGCTCGATTCTTATAGTACTGCGCATAATCGTTTTCCACAGATATAGCTGCTGACACAAGCTCACCAAAGTTCTTGAGTCGCAGGGCAACCACCTGTCGTCAAATAGAAGCTTTGAGCCCTTTTTGAAACTTAATACACTTCTCACGCTCTGATGCCACTGCTGATGGAGCAAACCTGACCAACTCATTAAACTTCGCTTCATACTCTCGAACTGACATATCACCTTGCTGCAATCTATAAAACTCAACCGCCTTCTAGTCCTACGTCCTTGTGGAAAGTATCGATCATAAAAAAGCTCCTCAAACTTGTCCCAATTAATGTTACCATTGTTTTCCAAGCGTTTAGCCTACTTCCACCAAGTATTTGCACCACCTTCAAACTTATATGTTGCAAACTCCACACGATATTCCGATGGCACACAAAGAGTATCTAGGTGTTTCATAATCGAGTTTAACCAATACTCTGCCACTTGTAGGTCCCTATTTCTATCAAAGGTCAAAATAGACGCACGTCAAAATTCCTTAAAGTATGCATGCCGGCGACTAGCCTCAGAATCCTCCGATCTTGCCCTTGTTGCCATCTATCGAAATGCAACATACATAGCCTTCATCATGCCCTAATCATTTCCAAACTCGGCGTCAACTGTCAAACGACATTTAGGTGCCATTCTCTCACTTCTAGAAACAAAATTTGGACTGTTAGTGGTATTTCATTGTCCTACCTATGTGCGCACAATTCCCAAGAATCATAACCTTGAGCTCTGATACCATTCTGTCACGCCCTGCAGTACGGGAGTTGACGTCGTGGCTAAATTAAGTTAATTAAGTAGAAATTTTGGTTAAAACTTAAGTTTAAGAATTTAAAATTAATTATGGAAATGTGATAATTTAAAACCTTTTTAGACAAATGTGTGTAATCATTTAATAAATAAGAATAACAAAATAATTAATGGGGAATATAACAAAATCATAAATAAAGAAAGCAAAAGAGAGGCGAGTTGGGTCCCACTGACCCATAACTTATGTACACACGTAGTACTGACAATATTAAATTACAACCACAGTCCAAAATAAGGAGAGAGAGAGAGAGCTAAAGTATTACATGCCTTGATATTACAATTCAAGTAACCTACTTGGCTCTTCTATTGCTCGCAGGTCCGGTCAACAGACTTTTCTCCGATCCTAAGCTGAAACCCTCTTAGAAGGGGAAAGATTTAAAAACAAATAAAAATGTGAGCGAAAGGCTCAGTAGGACTATATTTAAAAACATTTAATTTTAAAATGGAAAATTTCATTATTCAAGGATTTATTAAGAAAATAGTCTTGTATAAAAGAATAAATAAAATTCAGTAAAATTAATCTTACCAAAACCATTTATTGGTCGACCAAAAGAATATCATTTCCTTTTTCCTAGGAAAACCATATATATAATACCACCGTAGTGGCCCAGCTGGGTTTCGAAACCTGCCTTCAAGGTCGCACGCTACATGACCTGATCTCTAATATGGCTTCATGCCTATATATACATCTTTCTATAATTATAAAAATTTCATTTTACCAAGTATTTTCATTTACATTCATTATGAGGTTTATTATGAGAATCACCTCAATCTATTGTTTATGAAAACAGGCAATAAAAATCGCTTTTTCAATCAATTATGGAAAACCTTTTGATAGAAATCCTTTTTAAGCCAAAATCATTTGAAAGCTAGGTTACCAAAGGAAGGGGGAGAAGTCTTACCTCAATACTCGTGCCAGTGTCCCACACCATAATCCCGGTCCGTTATATGCTAGCTCCGCGGATCCACAAACAACCTTAAATATTTATAAACCATGTCTATCAATTTCTAGCTGAAGATATTCTACGTCACAAAGCTATCTCATGGTTTCCTAGTGTGCCATTTGTAATTATAAAATCATATTATAGCGTTAAAATCTCAATCGGGGTTCAAAACAGTAAAAACTGATAAAAAATAACAAAATTTCACATGCATGGTTGGCCTGCTAGTCACCCTGGTTTGGCCAGCCGAACTGTGCACTTCAGCCTGCTGGAAAACCAGGTCCGGTAAGCCAAACTTTTCTAAGTTTGGCCTGCTGGACGTGTGAATCTGGCCTACCAAACCCATGAATCCGGTCTGCCGAAAGCCTGGGTTCTTGGCCTGCCCAAGCCCAAATCCTCATTTTAACCTGTTTTTCTCAATTCTCAAGCATGGAAATCAATCATATATGATAGAAAAACATTATAAAGAACTTTTAAACTAAATTAAACAAGGTTTGCACAATAATTTTGAAAAATCTCAAAAATGGAGAAAAATAGAGAAAAATAGAAAACCTTGATTCGAATCCATTTTTGGCCAAATAAAGATTGAATTCTAGTTGTTTTAAGTTCCTCTAACTTGGATTAAGGGTTTCCTAGGCTTAATTGAACTTAAATTTCAAAATACAAAGAAAATTGAGAAATTGAAAAAGTTTTGAAACTTTGAAAACTAACCTTGGATTCGAGCTTCAAATCATGTTATTGGTTTCTCAATCATATTCCCGAGCCTCCAATCCACTAATCCAAAGCTTGGGCTTGATTTCTAAGTCAAAAATTTAGAGGGTAATCTAGAGAGAAAGAGAGACAGAGAGAAGAGAGAGAGACGAGCGAGGGAAAGAGAGTGAGAGAGAGAATGAGCATGTAAGGGAGAGAGGGAAGAGAGAGGGAGAATAAATAGAGGGAAAGATGGGCGGTTTCACTATGTGAAAATCATGTGCCACCCACGGTTTTGAAAAACAAACATTTTTTGCATTTAAGAAATTGTTTTGTTCCAAATATTCAAAAAAGAAATAAAAATAACTAAAAATGATTTAAAATTTATTTGATTAGAAAAATCATTACAAAATACTTAGATTAGAGTTAAACCATAATCTGGCACACTATTACACCGTTTCACACATTAATGACACTTAATTAACTTCAAACCTTGGGTGACCAAAAAAAAAAAAAAGAGAAATAAAGGGGGGGCTGGGTTAGGATCTGGGTTGGGTCCTCCCAACCTGGTCCAGCCCCGACCTAGTCAAGGGTGACCGTTGACTTTGACTGTTGATTTTGACCAGGTTGACTTTGACCAAAATTTTTATTTTTTATATTTTTATTTTAATTTTGGTCATTTTTGGTGCAATTTTAAATTCAAATATTTGTATTTTATATATATTTTGAGATGAATTAATTGAAGCAACATGTCACTAAAGTGGCATCTCTTGTGAAAATTAATTTGTTTTGAAATATAAACGGTTGTGTTCATGCAACTTATGTCAATATTGACTGGCCCAAAGCAAAGCAATATTTGACAGAATTGCCTGTGATGATTATTTGGTTTTACATGTGAATAATAAATCGGCCCAAAGGAAGATTTATTGTTTGACATATTCTTATTGTCAGTGTTTGATTACTACACTAAGATATCACTTACAAGTTAATATTTCTGTCCAAAGACTAAATATTAATGGAGTGCCCAATATACCTTTATTTGGATTTATTATTGTTATTTTGGATTCCTATGTGAGCTTGTTTTGGGTTTGTTTGTTTTGTTCTCTATTTCAGCTACTAGTTCTGCCTCAAATATTATTGCCAACATCAATTCAATTCCTATGCTGAATGGTAGCAACTTCAAATCATGGCAAGAGAACCTCCTAATAGTTCTTGGAGTCATGGATCTTTAACTTGCGTTAAGGGTTCATTCTCCTACACCTCTTACAGATAAGAGTTCTTCTGATGAAAATAGGGACATGGAAAAGTGGGAGAAGTTAAATTGCATGTGTATGATGATCTTGAAGAAGGCCATTCTAGAAGCATTTAGGGGCACTATATCAGAAACGATAAAGACAGCCAAAGAGTTCCTTGAGGACATTGAAAAGAGATTTGCCAAAAATGAAAAGGCTAAAACAAGTACACTTTTGGCAAGCCTCATCTCAATTAGATAGAGAGGTAAGGGGAACATTAGGGAGTACATCATGGAGATGTCTCATCTTGCTTCAAAATTGAGAGCACTTAAGCTTGACCTTTTTGAGGACTTGCTAGTGCATTTGGTTCTTATATCTCTTCATGCACAATTCAATCAGTTTAAGGTGAGCTATAACTGCCAAAAGGAGACTTGGTCTCTTAATGAGCTCATCTCACATTGTGTGCAAGAAGAAGAAAGGCTGAAGCAAGAAAAGACAGAGAGTGCTCACTTGGCTAATACTTCCAAGGACAAAGGGAAGAAAAGAAAGAAGCATAAGGAAGCTACAGTTACATCACCTCAAAAGAAGCAACAAAAGAGACCGGTTGATCTAGAAGGTATGAGTTGTTTCTTCTGTGGAGCTGCAGGACATAAGAAGAAGCATTGCACCAATTATCACTCTTAGCATGCCAGAAAAGGTATGCTTCTTAATTTGGTATGTTTTGAGGTTAATTTAACTTTGGTACCTGAACACACTTGGTGGATGGATTCTGGTGCAGCCACTCACATCAGTGTGTCTATACAGGTATGCCTGAGATGACAAAAGCCAAATGATGGTGAAAGATACATCTACATAGGGATGGCAAGAAGGTTGAGGTTGAAGCAATAGGAAAATTTAGATTATTGTTAAAGACTGGATTTTATTTGGATCTTGATGAGACATTTATTGTACCGTCTTTTAGATGGAATTTGATTTCTATTTCTACTTTGGACAAATCTAATTATTCTTGTTCATTTGGAAATGGAAAATTTAGTTTGTTTCATGATTCAAAATTGGTTGGTTTCGGTTCTTTATCAGGTTATGATAATCTTTATTTACTTGATATAATTGCTTTATTTAATGAATCCTTGCAATTAAGTACTCGAGGTATAAAAAGAAAATTAACCAATGAAAATTCAGCTACATTATGGCACAAAAGATTGGGTCATATCTCTAGAAGGAGAATAGAGAGACTTGTGTCAGACAAAATTCTCAAGCCCTTAGACTTTATAGATTTTGACATTTGTGTTAACTGTATTAAGGGGAAACAAACCAATAAAAAGAGATTTGAAGCCAATAGGACTTTGGACGTCTTAGAACTTATACATACAGATATTTATGGGCTATTCCCTACGGCTTCATGGAATGGTCAACAATATTTTATAACATTCATAGACGATTTTTCTAAATATGGCTACATATATCTCATTCATGAAAAGTCATAGTCGCTCAATGTATTCAAAAATTAAAAGGCTAAAGTTGAAAACCAACTCAGCAAAAGGATTAAAAGCGTCAGATCTGACCGTGGTGGTGAGTACTATAGTAGATATAATGGTTTAGGTGAACAATGTCTAGGACCATTTGCTAAGTTCCTAGAGGAAAGTAATATCGTCCCACAGTACACTATGGTGAGTTTGCCCACTATGAATGGTGTTGCTGAAAGACAAAACAAGAGGCCTAAGGACATGGTGAGGAGTATGATTTCTCATTCTACCTTACCAGAATCACTCTAGAGAGAAGCGCTTAAGACTACAACATATATCCATAACAGGGTTCCAACTAAAGCAACTGCCAAAACCCCTTACGAACTTTGGACAGGGAAGAAGCCTAGTCTAAAGCATCTGCATGTTTGGGGATGTCCAGCTGAGGCAAGGCCTTATAGGCCTAATGAAAAGAAACTAGACTCAAGACTATAAATTGTTATTTTATTGGATACTTTGAAAGATCCAAGGGGTGCAAGTTTTATGATCCTATGACTAAGTGGATTTTTGAGACATGAAATGCCCGATTCTTTGAGGATGTTAAGTTTGTGGGGGGAGATAAGGTTAGGGACTTTGTCTTTGAAGAGGAATATGTTGATATTCCCATAGCTGTTATTGACATTGATCAAGTTCTTATTCCTGACATTGTTCAAGACATAGATCCAAATCAAAACAATGTCGGAGAACCTCCCGTCCTAGAAATTGTTCCAGAAGAGCAAACTCAGCTACCTCAAGAACCTATGCCATTAAGGAGATCCACTAGAGAAAGGAGAAGTGCGGTGCTAGATGATTACATTGTATTTCCTCAAGAACATGAGTTTGACATTGGTGTGGTGGAAGATGATCCAATCAACTTCTGTCAAGCCATGGAAAGTTCTAGGTCTCAAGAGTGGATTGATGCCATGAACAAAGAGATAAAGTCTATGAAGGACAATGATGTTTAAGATCTTGTCCCACTGCCTGAAGGAGCGAAACCCATTGGTTGCAAATAGATATTTAAGACTAAGAGGGATTCAAAAGGCAATATGGAGAGATATAAGGCTTGTCTTGTCGCTAAAGGCTTTATACAGAAAGAAGGCATCGACTATAAAGAGACTTTCTCTCTAGTTTCTTCAAAAGACTCTTTTAGGATTATAATGGCATTAGTGGCACATTTTGATCTTGAGCTTCATCAGATGGATGCTAAAATTGTGTTTCTCAATGGCAACATTGATGAAACAATCTATATGGTGCAACCAGAAAACTTTGTGTGGGGAGACGTAAAAAAGATGGTTTGCAAATTAAAGGAATCCATCTATGGGCTTAAGCAAGCTTCTCGTCAGTGGTATTACAAATTTCATCAGGTTATCATCTTGTTCGGTTTTGAGATGAATTTAGTTGATGATTGTATATACCACAAGTTTAGTGGGAGTAAGTATATTTTCTTTGTTGTATATGTCGATGAAATTTTGCTTGCCAACAATGATATACGCTTATTGCACAAAACCAAGAGATTTTTATCAAAGAAATTTGAGATGAAGGATCTTGGTGACGCCTCTTTTGTGTTGGGTATATAAATACACTAGGATCGCTCTCGGGTATTCTAGGGTTATCAGAAAAGGTCTATATCAAAAAGGTTCTTAAAAGATATGGCATATAGGATTGTAAACCAGGTGATACCCCTATGGCTAAAGGAGACAATTTTAGTCTCAATTAGTGCCCCAAGAATGATTTTGAGGTTAAGGAAATGCAGAAGAATCCTTATGCGTTAGCAGTAGGGAGTCTAATGTATGCTCAGATTTATACGCGATTGGATATTGCATACGTTATGGGGATGTTGGGCAGGTACTTAAGCAATCCTAGAAAGGATCATTAGGTAGTAGCCAAACGAGTCTTGAGGTATTTACAAAGAACAAAGGACTACATGCTCACGTATCAGAGGTTAGAACAGCTTGAGATCATTGGGTATACTGACTCCGATTATGTTGGATGCCCAGATAATAGGAAATATACGTCGGGCTATGTCTACCTTCTGGCTGGAGGTGCTGTCTTCTGGAATAGTGCTAAACAGTCTCTTATAGCATCATCTACCATGGTGGTAGAGTTCATAGCGTGTTATGAGGTGTCCAATCATAGAATATGGCTGTAGAATTTTGTCATGGGGCTGCACATAGTGGACAGTATTTAAAGACCACTCAAGTTATTTTGTGACAATAAGTTAGTAGTTTTGTATTCCAACAACAAGAGCTTGACGAAGTCAAAGCATATAGAGATCAAGTTCCTAATTGTGAAAGAAAGAGTTTAGAGTGGATAGTTGTCTATAGAGCACATCGATACAAACTCCATGATTACGAATCCGCTTACTAAGGGATTGCCACCCAAAATGTTTCATGAGCAAACTGCTCGTATAGGTGTCATATCATTTCAAGATATTCAGTTTTAGTGGGAGTTTGTAATTTCAAATGCTTTTATGATATAGACATATTTTCAGTTATTTTAGTTTATGGATATTTTAAGGTTATTTTGTACAAAAATAAAGTTTTCGGTTTATTCACACTCTGATTTTGGTATGGTTTGATCTCACTAAGGTTTTGAAGTAGACTAGTTGGAAATAGGCATGTTAAGATCACATTGCATGAAATTTCTATGCTACATATCCATGCTTGATCTTGTCATTAGTTGTATTGGTATATGTGATGATTGATAGGTCTCGTTACAATATATGTAATGAAGGTCGCTTTGGTCCTATATTGATGTGGTTAATGGACAAGATTGTTGAGATGCATAAGGTTTTGATAGCAAAATTCATGAGCTCATAAGATATAATTCACATTTATAAAGTTTCATATATAGCCCAAGTGAGAGATTGTTGGATCTAAATCCAATATATGGGCTAATATATTAAATAAATGTGAATTAAAGGCTATCAATAAGGTTGCCCAATTAAAAGTGATCAATTTGGATTTTGGGCTTTTAACGCATCATTAAGTGTGGGCCTCCTATGTATAGAGACCAAAAATATAATTACTAATTTTATGATGGGCTGAATTGGTAATTAAGGATAATTGCTAGGGTTTAGCAATTATATAAAGGGGCTGTGGTCCTCAAGTCAGTACGTACGTTATTTTTCTGTTCCCCATCTATAGAGAAATTACAGAACATTATGTGAAGGAGGATTTACGCACCAGACTTGGAAGATCCTCAACCAACAGACTCAAGAATCATATTCAATCAATGGATTTAGGTTATCTTCTGCATCTTATTAATATTCTTGATGATTTGACATGAATGATCCTAGGTGATGATGGTTTTCATCACAATTTTGTTCTAACACTTGTTACCTCTCAAATCCTCTATCCTTAAGGACCAAGAAGACATTAACCAAATAAGAGCAACCTTAGAGCACTCCAAGAACAAATGAGTGGTATTCTCCTTAACTAAGTGACAAAGTGGGCAAAGCTTTAACTCCACTTGGAAGCGAGACGCAAGCACATCACAAAGAGGGTGCAAAATTTAGCAAAGAGACCACCATAGTAGCCTAAGTTTTAGCGTTAAGTTGGCATGCCATATCTTTTTCCATAACTTCTTTTCCTCAGTATGCAACTAATACTCCTATCCCTTGCCTAGAAGATAAGCCAATTTAATAGAAAATCTTCCATTTGGAGCAACAATCTAGCCCCACCTATCGTCACTGACTACTATGCCTTGAAGAATAGCTAGAACCTTCTGAACATCTTCATACATGTAGATACTACGAGGCACTCCCACATCCTATTCACCACCAGGCTGCATAAGTTCACTCACAAATAGTACCCCAAAGCATGTTGATAAGGAGGTTGAGAACAAAAGTTCTAACTAAAAGGAACCTAGGGCTAGTTTAAATGCTTCTGGAAGTTCCATCTCCAATAAGTTTACAAGCACTTGCTAGGACAATCTCCTTAGAATGCAACACACCTCTCCAAAAGTGATTGTCTCCTTGTTTGGGCTCTATAGTAAAGAACTCACTATTCTACAAATATTTTGCATAAAGGACTCTAGCCTATAGATCGTTTAACCTAGAAAGTGGAACCAGCCCCATTTTGCAAGTAATGGCTTATTCATGTCTCTATGTCTCCTAATCCCTAAACCTTCAATCGTTCTTGGCTTACAAATTACACTCCAAGATCAAAGTGTTAGACATAGTGCCATAAGGAGTAAAATGTTGTAATATATTTTTGGAGACATTTTATCAATAAATAGTTTATTTATTATTCATATACCAAATATTGTTCTCTTTATGTTCATTTCTATTGATGTATGATAAGCAAACAAAAGTCTGAGACAGTCGGCCTTAACTTTAAGAATCATGCATATGATGGGTAGATTATGCACAAGACATGAATCTTAAAGATAATGGTCTAAATGAAAAGATTCGCAATCAAGGATATAAAGTTGGGTGCTTTATTCATTCTAAGATTTTTATGTTATCTACATTCCTAACAGGAGATGGCTTGTCTTGGTCATCGAAGTAGGACTCCATGAGTAGAAACATTTATGTATTGTCATAGGTGACTATGTATTGGATCGGGACATAAAAGTTAAATTGATTTGGTTAATGATTTTGTTTGTACAAATCAATTCACTTTAGACAATCATATGTGTTGTGTCTTAATCTTGAAATGACTAATGGGCTCGTTATCTTGACTTCATTTGATATACCAAAGGGTGACGTCCGGACTTAATGATGGTACACATATTGATATGTTGGAGGCATGACTCTTGATTGATGTAAACTCGTTATTCATAGATATGGAATCCATAGTTCTTTTGTAGTGTTAACAACATTCTCTTTTATGCATTGTCCTGGAATTAGAAGACTGAAGCGCTCAACCATTTGAATACATAGGTATAACCGAATGGTGTACTATCTATGGATAGTAAGTATTTTAATGGTGTGATAATAGAACATAAGATAAAAATAATTAAGAAGGTAAAACAAAATTTATCCTTAAGTCGATTATGAATATCCTATGGGGATGTGACACATTATGATATATCATAGACGATTTGCTTATTGGAGTTTTGTAATTTTATATAATTTGAGAGTACAGGTCTAAACTTTTAGTGGAGTTACGTTAGAGTTGATAATTATAAAATATGTATTTAGGATATTATATTTTATAATTATAAGAGCTTAAACTATATATGTCCCCCGGCTCCCCTTTGCTAGCTCATTATAAATCCTGTAATGATACGGTGTGTTTTTCCTATATATTGTTGACTTATGTTAAATTATTAGATTGGGTGAAGTTCAATAAGACTGGATTTAATAATTCATGTTAGTTTATTGATTGAATTAACTTTGTAAGTTAATTCAAGATAAACATTTTGAATTATTTGGATAATATGTTATTTTCTATGGGATTATCTATATAAGAAGGTTTCAATCAGATAACTTCTCTATTGAGTTATTTGAATTAAAACTGAGGCTCTATCTAAGATTTTGGGTGGCAAAAAAGATTTTCCAATGATTCTAGATTATTGCACGATCGGCAGGCCAATGGGAATCTTCGACAGGCTGATGGAGTAAGTTCGACAGACAATAAACATGCCAAAAATGTGATAATCAATATACATGTTTTTCATTGGAAGTTGATCTAAACTCGAATTGTGAAGCCTAATTTGATAAGGTTTAACCCCAAATTCAACCACTATAAATAGGGGTGAGTTTTCTTTGTTATTTAGATAACTTGAGAAGCAAAGAGTGAATACTCTAGTGTGAGAAACTCTGAAACTCACAAAGAGCTATTGTTTAACATCAAGGACTTTAGCTCTTGGTTTTCTCTTATGGTTGGAATGAGTTATCAGAGGAAAAGCTATACAATGTGTGACCACCCATACTCCGACCATGGATAGAGAATCGCAAAGAAGACCAGTTGGTTAAGACTCTTCTAGAAGGTTCTTCTCTACATAGATTATACCCACTTCGGTATGCAAAAGTGGTTAGTAAGCTCTGCTATTAATTTATGTATTTAGCATGTAAAATTTGTGTTTTAAAAAACACTCTAATTTAAAATTTTTAAAATTCCGCTATGTACTTGTTTTCCAACAAGTGATATTAGAGCCTAGTTTTTACGTTGATTTTAAGGGTTTGTAATCATGCTATGTACATAGATTATGCAATCTTATTCTCCCCTGTGCTTGAATTTAATTTTTTAGAGAGTTGGCGCTCTAAGGTTTCTAAATAATTAAATGTTGCCATGAGATTATGTGATGAATGTTTAATTAATTATGGTTGGCTAAATTATCATTTATTTATTTATTAATTAATTAATTTGTAGCGGTTATGGTTCTTTAGAGGTTAGAATATGTATCTAAGTTTTTTCATGTAATTAGATGACGCTTTATCATCACTGTCTAGGATTTATTATTTTAATTTTAAATTTGTAAAATTTTGTAATTAAATAATCATTCGAAGTGAAGACAAATCTAGAAGATGGAGATGATTAGAGTTCTATTATTCTAAGTTTATAAATTTTTTTATGTTTTTGAATTGTTGAAAATAAAATTGAAAAACTGCTTAAAAACAATTTCTCTAGAAAAATGTAGGTTCAGCTTGGTCGGCAAGCCTTGGGTCGGCAAACCATCGATCGTAGACTGGTAAGCTGAACTTCCAGTCTGAGAGGCTGGCAATGGGGCAAAATGTTTTTAAAAAAAAGTGTGTTTTTCAGTGTAGTTATTTATTTTATTTTTGAGACAATTTTGAGAAACATGAAATTTTATGATAACTAGAAAAATAAACCTTTTAATCTATGAGGGATTAAAGAATTAAAGATGGATGCCACATAATACAACAAGAAGATACAAGATGAAGAATCGATAATAGGTTTTGATTGATCTTTTGTAATCTTTATTTTCTTTTCTCTAGAATGAAACCATGATATTACGGCTATTTATTTATTATTTTGCTTGTGGCATTGCACGTTGCTTTGCTTGTCTGCATTATAATATGTTTTGTTATAGATGTTGATAGCATGCCATGTAGAAGAGGGCGTGCCACTCATTAAAAATTGTTAATACATGTTAACGTAAAACATTGATTTCTAAAATATTAAGTAAGAGAAGGTTTTCAAAGAGAAGACCTACGGCCTCTGTCGTTGGTTCATAGGTAGCATATGGTGGTTCCAACCCCTTGGAAGGGATTTCATCATGTACTCGATTGGATCTCTAAAGGGATAATTTATTTTAGCATGATTTATCATTGTGCACACTTAGGTGGTGATTATAAATCATGGATAAAATAGTTGAAATAATGGTTATACACTCAAAATTAATTTTGTTATTAGCCTCCCCTAGGAGCTATGTTAATGAAATTATTGGCCAAAGAAAACGATTATTAATCTATGCTAGATCAGACAGGTCTTAGATGAGATATATTAATCGAAAGAGATCCGTGTTCCTGATTGAATTTGGCAAGTGTCCCCAAGGCGGCTTGTTAGATTCTGAGTTGGGAATTATCGTTGTAAGGTTGTAATATTTTCAAGGTTTTGACACATAAACACAATTATATGTTTACTTGTTTGTGTTATCTTACTAAACTGTTGTGGAATGTTTGCTTATATTTAGTATATGAATCTTTATTGTAGATTAAAATGTCTAAAAACTGTTTATCTTTGATAATCGATAAAAACATGTTAACTAACAAGAATTACAATGATTGAAAAAGGAACCTGAATATCGTCCTTTCCTTTGAGAAACTGAAATTTGTATTGACAACACTGTATCCTCCTAAACCTATCGAGAATTCCACTAATGAGCAAATCCAAGCGAATGAGCACTAGAAAGATGCTAATGATCGGGCCCGCTGCTATTCTGGCTAGCATGAATAATATGCTACAGGCTCATCATGAAGATTATGAGACTGTTAAGCAAATCATGGATAATCTTGAAGATATATTTGGAGGCCAAGCCCTAACGAAATGGCAATGGGCTCTTCGAAAACTCTTAAACTACAAACAAAGACGGGGAACTCCTGTGAAAGAGCATATGATGTTGGTCATGGGTTACCTCGCTAAGACTCAATCTTATGGAGCTGACATTGATGCTGAGTCATAGAAGACTATGGTCATTGTGACTCTATATAAGGAGTTCATCCCATTTAAAGCTTCATATAACTTGAGTAATAGAAAAGATGTGACATTGACTGAGCTAATGAAGCAGTTAAATGAGTTCAAAAATCTGATCAAGGAAGCTTCGGCTGGTGGCAAGGCGAACTTGGCAAATACATTGGGTTCCAATTCTAATTCTAGGAATGGAAAGAAGCAAAGGGCCAAGAATAGGAAAACGTCTATTCTGGCAAATGGCAAGGATAAGAAGAAAAATAAGAGGAACCCGAAAAACTAAAGTGTTTTTTTTTTTTTTTTTTTGCGAGAAGGTTGGGCACATAAAGAAGAATTACAAGGGCTTCCTATCTAAGGGAAATAAGTGCGAACTTCTAATAATTGAGACTTGTTTAGTTGAAGAATCAAGTGAACATTTACGTCATAGATTCTAGTGCGACTAATCATGTCTGTGTTTCTTTGAAGGGATTTAAAGAAACAAGAATTTTGCTATTTGAGCACTTCATGCTTCGGATGGGTGATGAATCCTTAGTGTTGGTTGAAGCAGTGGGAGACGTCTATCTTTTCTTTGATAATTATAGGACTTTGGTTTTGGAGATTGTTTTCATGTTTCTAAACTTAAAAGGAATTTAATATCTATCACTTGTTTATTTAAAGACTCTTATTCAGTCACTTTAAATAATAAAGATGTAATTCGTAAAAATAAATCTTTTATCTGTGATAGATAGATGCAAAATAATCTATATGTTATCAAACCTAAGATGGATTTATTGCTGAACACTGAGGTTAATGATAATTCTAAAAGACTTAAAACTTCTCACTCTAATAAAACCGAATGCCCCAATAACTTCCACTATAGTTAGCTCTCTCAATAATCCAAGAAAGAACTTCTAAGCACATAGTGAATAGATAAAGGGATAAAGAATCCTCTTGAAGAAGGCCCTGCTTAGGAGACAAGCTGCCACAAGGATCTCCATTGAGTAGAATGGAAAACAAGACACCTTGAACATAAGCCATAATCCTTTTTACTATCCAATCCTCAAAACTGAGCACCTTGAGGACTACTTCAAGAAAGTTCCAATTAACCCGGTCGTAAGCCTTTGCCATATCTAGTTTAACCATCATGAGCCCACCTTTTCTTCTTTTATTCGACATCAAAGGGATCACCCCATGGGTTATAATGGAATTATCCATGATTGCTCTTCCTTCCATAAAGGCTGATTGTAAAGGACACAAATAGGGAGACAATTGGTTTAATTTGTGAAGCCAAAATTTTTGAAATAACCTTCTAAATAAAATTACATAGACTAATTGGCCAGAAGTCCACTATGAATGAATAGAGCTCTTTCTTTTGAACTAACACAATTTTAGTGAAATTGATGCTTAGAAGGAGCTCACCCGTTATGAAGAAATGTTTTATCATCTTCACAACATCTTCACTAATAATATCCTAGTAGTGCCTATAAAAATGGCCAAAAAGACTGTCCGAACAAGGAGCCTTATTTGGATTTATAGACTAAACCACTTGCTTAATATCTTGATTGGACAAGAATATAGAAAGAATATCGGTATCGTCTTCACTCACTATAGTTCCAAATAGACCATCCAAATCATAAGGCAAAGCTATGGGAATCCCACTAAATACTTCCCAAAAATGTTTAAGGAAGGCAAGACTATTCTCGCTTCTCACTTCCTTACATTATCCTTGATCTCCAGGTGATGTGGTGGAAACAAGAACTACGATTGCCTTCGTGCAACCCTTGGATTCTTGATTTTTGACTCCAAAGCATTTCTTCTCTTCTAGAAAGTTCCTCTAATTTTGTTTTCAACACAGCTGCATCACTAATTCTCTCCCCATCTGACTGCTTATTTTTTGAAGAACCAGAACATGTTGATGCACTTAACTTATACGAGAGAAAATGTTGCCACATTGCTTATTATTTCACTTTCGAGGGGCATGATGAATACTAAGCTAGTGAGCCATTAATTGGGTAGAAGTGTCTAACCGATGACAAGCCTCCCATGAATCATAGAACCACAATCTCAAATCATGGGTCTAAATTGCCTTAAATTTAAAGAGCCAGGGTTTAAACTCCTCTCTATTAAGTTTGAGCAAAAGGGGGTTATGATCTGAAATAATGGCTGGTAGAATCCACATCAAAGCCCTCGCAAACATTGCTTACGAATCTAGGTCACCCATAGCCTTGTTCAATCTAGCTATAGAAAAACAATGGTTTCAACAGATCCTTTGCCAAGTGAAAGACCCTCCCACTATGCCTAAATCAATAAGCCCATTCACATCCATAAAATAACGAAACGATAAAGATAAACAACTCAACATAGAACCTCTACTCAAACGACTTTCAAAATTAGAGAGAATACTATTGAGGTACCTATTATCATCTAAGAAACATTATAGGTAAACGGGATTTGGTTCAAACACTCCCAAAAAGGAGGCCTGTCTGTAGTGCTTGGAGGCCCATAAATCATAGAAAACACCATTTTTGATTCTCTATTAAACTATCAATTAGATAGTGAATTGGATTCCTTCCCACTTCCAACGAGATAATTTCCATATTCGTCAACCAATCCATACCAAAGCCACCCGACCTCCTAATAGGAGGACTATAACATCAATGAGAGAAGCCTCAACTATGCCACCTTTGCAACATTACCTCCTCTGAGACATAGCATCTGAGATAACCAAGTGTTATGGTTTTAATCGTCTAATGGATGGCCAAGAGACTCATTTATCTAATAGGGAGCCATTACAGCTTTCCTCCACTTGTTCAAGAACAGTAGCATTAAAAGAAGCAACAATAAGAGTATTAGTATTACCTGAAGATATGTTGACATTTGTGTCTCTTTGTGCTAACATTGAATCCAATCTTTCACATCCCTTAGCAGAAAATATTCGCAGCCAAAATCTTAGCCTTTGAAGCTTTAGCACCATACACAAAAGAGGAACCCTGTACTTGTTTTAATTGGTCTTTACTATTTCTCGATCCTCCAATGCACGAAATTATTGACAACCCTTTTCCTTCACCTGAGCCTAACAAAATAATCTTCTCTGGTGGTCTATAGAAATCTCTAGTTGGGAGGTCTATAAGGGGAAACACCATGGGATGAACTTTCCTCTTTCTATTTTGTGGGTGTTGGAAAGCCAAGTTTTTTTTTAAATGATTTTTGGCCTCAAAATGATTTCTTTCAAAATATTTTCAATGAATGATCGAAAAGACATTTTTATCAGTTATTTTCATAAACAGTAGAATGAGGTGATTTTCACAATGAACCACATAATAAATGTAAATGAATATACTTAGTAAAATGAGTTTTTAATAACTATAGAAATATATAAATCGGCATGATGTCATACTCAGAGATAGGGTCGTATAGAGTGCGACCTTAGGGGCATATCCTGAAACCCAGCTGGGCCACTATGGTGGTGATACATATGGTTGCCCAAGAAAAGATAATAATATGATTTTTGGTCGACCAATAAACGGTTTTTAGTAAGATTGGTTTTATTGAATTTATTTAGCCATTCCTTTGTTTAATTCTATTTTCTAAATATTTTCTTAAACGATGAATTCTATATTCAAATTAAATATTTTTATAACCTAGTCCTACTAAGCTTTTCGTTCACTTTTTACATGTCTTCAAACCCTTCCCCTCTAGGTGGAATCCAGCTTACAATCGACGGAGAGTCCACCGATCGGACTCACAAACAGTAGAAGACTCTGAGTAGGTTATTTGTATTAATTAATCAAGGCATGTATCATTTTAACTTCTTTTTCTATATTGGACTGTGGTTGTAATTTAATTATTACCGATACCATGTGTGTGCACAAGTTGTGGGCCTAGTGGGACCCAATGCGCATTTCCCCTCTCTCTTTACTATATATTTCATTTTGTTTTATCTTACTGGTTTTATTATTATAAATATTTATTTAAAACGTTTTAAATCTATCATATTTTTATTAATTAACTAATTCCCTAAAATAATTAACTTTTAACTTAATAAATTTGAATTAATTAAACTAATTAATCTATCACGTCATCTCCTAGGTCCCAGGGCGTGACAGAATGGTATCAGGCCCTAGGTTATGAACCTTGGGAAATAGGCACGATAATAAAATACCATTGACAGTCTAATTTTGTTTTCAAAAGTGAGAGAATGGCACCCAGACGTCATTCATTTGATGTTAATGTGAACCCAGGAAATGAGGAAAGTATGATAGGGGCAATGCTTGCTGCTTTCTAGTAGATGGCGATGAGAGCAAGACTGGAGGATTCTGAGGCAAGTCGTCGGCACGCGTACTTTAAGGAGTTCTGGCGTATATTTGTTTCGACCTTTGATGGAAATAAGGACCCGTAGGTGATCGAATATTTGTTAGATTTAGTCGTGAAACACCTGGATACCTTTGGCGTGCCAAAAGAGTATCGTGTAGAGTTTGTAGCCTATAAATTTGAAGGTGGTGCCAATACTTGGTGGAAGTAAGTTAAACACCTGGAGAACAATAGGAACATTAGCTGGGATAGGTTCGAAGAGCTATTCTATAGCTGTTACTTTCCATAAGGATATAGAGATCAAAAGGATGTTGAATTTTACAGATTGGAATAGGGTCATATTTCGGTTTGGAAGTACAAGGCAAAGTTTAATGAGTTGGCCAAGTTTGCTCCATTCGCTGTGGTATCGAAGCGTGAGAAGTGTATTAAATTTCAAGAAGGGCTTAAGGCTTCCATTTGACAACAGGTCATTGCCTTGGGACTCAGGAATTTTGATGAGCTTGTGTCATTAGCAATATCTGTGGAAAACGAATACGCACACTACAAATAGGATCAAGCAAGGACGTCAAGAGGACCACAAAGGAGTGCCAGGAGGAGTACCAGCAACCATCCAACTCAAGGAAGAAATCAACAGGGTAACGTGAACAGTAGAAGCAGTAGTTCATCCAGCAACGGGTGTAGCAATCCCTACAGTTTCCATTGCCACTATTGCCAGCGGCCGAGACACATCGAGAAGAACTGCCTAATCAGGAGTGCTCGTCTAGGACTTCAGGCTAGAGAAGGTGCCCGTCGTCAGCCTCAGCCTCAGACTCAGACTCTACCTCCTTCTTAGCAATTCCCTCAACTGCAATTCCATCAGTTCACTCCTTAACAACTGCCACACCCAGCACAAGGATACCAGCTGTAGAACTTCCAATGCAATGTCCCTCAAAATCGAGCGTCGAGTACAGCTATTGTGCAGTCACCTTCACTGTAGCAATATCAACCGACTAATGCAGGACCAAGCAATATTGGTAGAAGAAAAGGGAAAGCACCAGTCCAGGTCCACACCATGACATCAAGAGTTCATATGCCCAGACCAGCAACGCGGTTGTCGATGGTATGGTCTTAGTTTCTTAGTCTTTGGCACATGTTTTATTCAATATTGGTGCCATTTATTCTCTCATTTCAAGCTCTTTTGTACATGCTTTGTGATTAGAGATAGAAGAGTTTGATGAGCCCTTAGTTATTGCTTCACCCTTAGGGTAGGTGTGTGTGAACTGTGTATATAAATTTTGCAAAATAAAGATTGGGGTTGAGACTCTAAAGAATGATTTGATTGTAATCCCCATAAGCTCATATGATGTAATCCTAGGAATGGATTGGTTGTCTAAGTGTAATGCAGTTGTAGACTGCCAACTTAGGAAGTGACTTTATCATTAGATAGAGAAATGACGATCACTTACCAGGGTGGTAATGATCGAATGATAAGTGAGTGCCTCATGAAGGCATGTCTCGGAGGACGAAAGAATCTAGCCTGCTATGCCTTCCTCATGAACTTAAAAGGAGAGTCTAGTGCATTGGGAAGAAATGCAGTAATTCCAGTGGTCATTTGAAGATGTCTTCCTCGACAAGTTACTAGGACTGCCACTGCATTAGGAGATTGAGTTTGGTATTGAGTTGCTTCTAGGAACAGCTCTGATTTCTGTAGCACCTTATTGGATGGCACCGGTAGAGATGAAAGAATTAAGAAAGCAACTTTAGGAGCTTGCTGACAAGGGATATATTTGGAATAGCACGTCACCATGGGGAGCACCGGTTTTGTTCGCCAAAAAGCATGACAGAACCCTCAATCTGTGCATTGACTATTGGCAGCTAAATTGAGTCACCATGAAAAACAAGTATCCTCTGCCCAGGGTCGAGATTTATTCAATCAGTTGGGAGCTTCGTGATACTTCTTGAAGATAGATTTGCGTTTGGGACACCACCAACATAGGCTCAAGGAAGAGGACATACCCAAAACAACTTTCAGGACCCGGTATGGACACTTTGAGTTTCTGATGATGCCATTTGGTTTGAAAAATGCTCTATCAGCTTTCATGGACCTGATGAACAGGGTATTCAGGGCTTATCTGGATTAGTTCGTGATCGTGTTCATCGACAATATCTTGGTCTACTCTAAAACTTGTGAAGAGCATGAGCAGCACCTTAGGATCGTGCTTTAGACTTTGCGAGAGCACCAGCTGTACACCAAGAAAGAGAAGTGTGAGTTTTGGTTGACAGAGGTTAAGTTTCTAAGACTTGTCATCTCCAAACAAAGCATCTTAGTGGATCCTTTTAAGGGATAAGCCATAATGGAGTGGGAACGACCGAGGAATGTAACAGAGATCTGTAGTGTCTTGGGACTCGTAGGATACTACAGGAAGTTTGTGAAGGACTTCTCGAAGATAGCAACTCCATTGACAAGATTGATCAGGAAGAATGTCATATTAGACTGGGACGAAGAATATGAGTTTGCCTTCCAAGAGTTAAAGAATCGGTTAACTGTAGCTCCGATGTTGATTATCTTGAATAGTGATGAGCCATATGAAGTTTAAACGGATGCTTCAAGACGAGGACTTAGGTGCATGTTGATGCAACATGGACGAGTGTTGGCGTATGGATCAAGACAACTACGACCTTACGAGCAGAACTATCACACTAATGACATAGAGCTCGCAGCAGTGATTCATGAACTATCCTACTCATAACCTAGTCCTATTGAGCTTTCCCTCACTTTTTACGCATTTTCAAATCCTTCCCCTCTAGGTGGAATCCAGCTTAGGATCGACGGAGAGTCCACCGATTGGACTCGTGAGCAGTAGAAGACCTCGAGTAACTTATTTGTATTAATTAATCAAGGCATGTATCATTTTAACTTCTGTTTTTAATCTTGGACTATGGTTATAATTTAATTATTGCCGATACTATGTGTGTGTACAAGTTGTGGGCCCGGTGGGACCCAATGCGCATTTCCCCTATCTCTTTACTATCTTATTTCATTTTGTTTTATCTTACTAGTTTTATTATTATAAATATTTTTTTAAAAGGTTTTAAATCTATCACATTTTTATTAATTAACTAATTCCCTAAAATAATTAACTTTTAACTTAATAAATTTAAATTAATTGAACTAATTAATCTATCACATCACCTCCTAGGTCCAGGGGCATGACAGCTACATTCTCAAACTATATAAGATCATGAAGCTCCAATAAGCTAATTGTCCATGACATATCATAATGTCTAATATCCCCATAGGATAATCATAATCGGCTTAAGGATAAATTATGTTTTATCTTCCTAATTATTTTTATCTTATGTCTCAGTATCTCACCATTGAAATACTTACTATCCATAAATAATATATCATTCGGTTACACCTATGTATCCAAATGGTTACGTACTATAGTCTTCTAATTATAGGATAATGCCTATAAGAGAATATCATTAACTCGACAAAATAACTATGGATTCTATATCTATGAACAACGAGTCTATGTCAATCAAGAGTCATGTTTCCAATGTACCGGTATGCATACCATCATCAAATCAAGTGTCACCCTTTGATACATCAAAAGACACAAGGTAAGAATACAGGCCCATTATTTAATTCAGGATTAAGACATAATACATATGATTGTCTAAAGTTAATTAATTTAAATAAATGGAATTATTAACCAAATCAATTCAACATTTGTCCCGATCTAATATATCATCACCTATGACAATATACCAAAGTTTCTACTCATGGAGACCCGCTCCAATGACCAAGACAAGTCATCTCCTATTAGGGATATAAATAACATAACAATCTTAGCATTAATAGTGTACCTAACTTTATTCCCTCGATTGCAAACCTTATCATTTATGTTGGAAAAAAAGTATATAACGGAATTTTTAAAAATTTTTTATACCATAGTATTTTTTAAAATACAAATTTGATACACTATATGCATAAATTAACCAGATCTTACAAAACTCATAAATGCAGAAAAGCTCTCGCAATCCGTGAAGAGTATTGTTAGAAAAATAGTGTGTAGCGAAATTTTAAAAATTTTACATCAGAGTAATTTCCAAAACACAAGTTTGACACGCTATATGCATAAATTAAAAGGATCTTACTAACCTTTGTGTGCCGAAGAACTCTCGCAAAACGTGAAGAGAAGAAACATTCCAGAAGAGTCTCAACAAATTGGTCTTCTTTGCTATTCTCTATCCACGACTAGAGTGAGTGTGGGCTCACATGTACAGCTCTTCCACTAGTGACTCTCCTTCCAACCAATCGACAGAACCCAGAGCAAGTGTTCATGATTTGTGAACGAAAGCTCTCAGGGAGTTTTCAGATTCTCACTAAGAGAGTATATCTCTTAATCTCTCAATTGATCTGAGAAACTTATGAGAATCACTCCCTATTTATAGAGGTTGGTCCTAGGGTCAGTCCTCATTAGATTAGGTCTCAAAATTCAGATTAGAATCAAATTTGAATCAATATCTGATAAGATCCGTGCGGAAACACATGATCTTATCCTTTGTTGATCGGTAGGCCGAACCACCTGATCGGCAGGCCGAACAGGTCCTATCGACTGACTGAACATGTCCATAGGTAGGCTGAATTGCCGAATAAAAAATTTCACGAATCTTTTATTTTCCACCCAAGATTCTATAGGATAAAGTCTTAGTTTTAATTCAAATAACCCAATAGAGAAGTTATCTGATCAAAACAACTTTATCTAGATAATCTCTAAGAAAATAAATCAATTTCCAATAACTCTATAAGTTTATCTTGATCCAAGTTATCAAACTTTAAATCAACCGATAAACAAACAAGAATTATCCGATCCCAATAATTCAACGAGTTTATCTTAAATTAATTTATTACAAAAATTAATTCAACCAATAAACAGACATGAATTATTTGATTCTTCCCAATTTCAGCCAATCTAATAAATCCGACATAAGTCACTAATTATTGAAAAAACAAGCCGTGTCGTTACAGGATGTCGTGAGCTAGCAAGGGGGACCAAATGGACCTATATAGTTCAAGCTCTCGATAATTATGAAACCCAATATCCCATATATACATTTCATAATTATCAACTCCACTAAAAGCTTGGAGCTGCACTCTCCAACTACATAGAATTAGGAAGCTCGTATAGCTAAGTCTCCATGACATATCATAGTGTATCGTAACCCCATATGATAGTCCATAATCGGTTTAAGGACAAGTTCTGTCTTAGCTTCCTGATTATTTTTATCTTACGTTCCACTATCTCACCATCAGAAAACTTATTATCTAATGACAGTATACCATTCGGTTACACCTATGTATCCAAATGGTTGAGCGCTCTAGTTTTCCAATTACAGGATAACGCATATAGGAGGATATCATTACTCCTAAAGAGAAGCTATGGATTCCATATCTATGAATAACATGTCTACGCTATCAAGAGTCATGTCTCCAACGTACCGACATGCATACCACTATTAAGATGTGGGTATCATCCTTTGCTACATCAAAAGACACAAGCCAAGCCAAGACAACGGGCCCACTATTTATCTCAGGATTAAGATACAACACAAATGATTGTCTAAAGTGAATCGATTAGCCGAGACAGAATTATTAATCCAAATCAATTCACTTTATGTCCCGATCCAACACATCGTCACTTATAACAACGTGCCAATATTTCTCTTCATGGAGTCCAGCTCTGATGGTCAAGACAAACCATCTCCCAAAAGGGATATAGATAACATAACAATCTTTGCATGAATAAAGTGCCCAACTTTATTCCCTTGATTGCGGATCGTATGATTTAGACCATCACCTTAAGAATCGTGTCTTCCGCATAATCCGTCTATCATATGCCCAATTCTAAAGTGATTGTCTAAAGTGAATCGATTTGCTGAGACAGAATTATTAATCAAAATCAATTCACTTTATGTCCCGATCCAACACATCATCACTTATAACAACGTGCCAATGTTTCTATTCATAGAGTCCAGCTCTGATGGTCAAGACAAACCATCTCCCAAAAGGGATATAGACAACATAACAATCTTTGCATGAATAAAGTGCCTAACTTTATTCCCTTGATTACGGATCGTATGATTTAGACCATCACCTTAAGAATCGTGTCTTCCACATAATCCGTCTATCATATGCCCAATTCTTAAGGTTTAGACCGACAGTCTCAGACTATTGTTCGTTTAACATACATTCAACAAATATAAACGTAAAGAGGACAAGATTTTGGTATATAAATAATGAATAAATTCTTTATTAATAAGAATGGCTCCAAAAACTTATTACATTTTTACTCCTTAGGGCATACATGTCTAACAAGTATAACATTCTAGAAGTGCCTCAACCAACTAGTCTTCTTTGCTATTCTCGATCCACGATTGGAGTGCATGTGGGCACACGTCGTTCAGCCTTTCCCCAGTGACTCTCCTTCTAACCAACTGAGAAAACCTAAAGCTATGGCTCGTCATGTGTGAATAATAGGTCTCAAGGAGTTACAGAGTCTCACCAGCAGAGTCTCACCTTAATCTCTCAATTGATCTAAACAACAATGAGTCTCACTCCCTTTTTATAGAGGTTGGGCCTAAGAGTCAGTCCTTGTCAGATAAGGCCTTGAACATTTGAATCAGAATCAAATCAAAAAAAATATCTAATAAAATCCACGTGAAAACACGTGATCTATTTATCACTCAGTCAGTAGGCCAAACTGGCAGATCGGCCTGTCGAACCTACTTCATCGGTAGGCTAAACTTAAAGATCAGCCTGTTGAACTTACGATAAATGATCCCTATGAATCTTTATTTTCCACCCAATATTCTTGGGATAGAGCCTCAATTTTAATTCAAATAACTCAATAGAGAAGTTATTTGATTATACAGTCATATCTAGATAATCTCTAGGAAAATAAATATTCCTGATAATTCAACAAGTTTATCTTGAATTAATTTAAAAATTAATCCAACCGATAAACAGACATGAATTATCTTATCCCGATAATTCAACAAGTTTATCTTGAATTAATTTTTACAAAATTAATTCAACTGATAAACTGACATGAATTATCTGATTCTATCGAATTTTCAGCCAATCTAATAATATGACACAAGTCACCAATTATTGGAAAAGCACGCCGTATCGTTATAGGATTTTTATGAGCTAGCAAAGGGGACTTGATGGACCTATATAGTTCGAGCTCTCGATAATAATGAAACCTAATAACCTAGATATACATCTCATAATTATCAACTCCAATGCTACTCTATAAAAGCTTAGAGCTGCACTTTCAAACTATATAGAATTACAAAGCCCGTATAGCTAAGTCTCCATGACATATCATAATGCATCGCATCCCCATAGGATTATCCATAATCGGCTTAAAGACAAATTTTGTCTTACCTTCCCAATTATTTTTATCTTACGTTCTATTATCTCATAATCAAAAAACTTACCATCCAAAAACAGTATGCCGTTCGGTTACACCTATGTATCTGAATGGTTGAGCACTCTAGTTTTCCAATTATAGGATAACACATATAAGAGGATATCAACTACTCCTGAAGAGGAGCTATGGATTCTATATCTATGAATAACATGTCTACGCCATCAAGAGTCATGCCTCCAACATACCGAAATGTGTTCCACTATTAAAATGTGGATGTCACCCTTTGATACATCAAAAGACATAAGTCAAGACAACAGGCCCACTATTCCTCTCAAGATTAAGATACAATACATGTGATTGTCTAAAGTGAATCGATTTACCAAGATAGAATTATTAATCTAAATCAATTCACTTTATGTCCCGATCTAACACATCGTCACCTATGACAATGTGTCAATGTTTTTATTTACGGAGTCCACCTCCAATGGCCAAGACAAACCATCTCACATTAGGGATATAGACAACATAACAATCTTTACATGAATAAAGCGCCCAACATTAATCTCTTAATTGCAGATCTTATGATTTAGACTGTCATCTTAAGAATCTTGTCTTCCGCATAATCTGTCAATCATATGCCCAATTCTTAAAGGTTTAGACACAATTTCAGACTTTTATTTGCTTATCATACATTCAACAAATATGAATGTAAAAAGGACAAGATTTGGTATATAAATAATAAAAAAATTCTTTATTGATAAAAATGTCTCCAAAAACATATTACATTTTTACTCCTTAGGGCATACATATCTAACAGTCTCCTACTTACACTAAGTGAGTAAATATGACAAATCTTGCATTTCCATAGCTTCCACATGCCTCTTGAAGACTCTCCCAGTAAGTATCTTCATGAATGGATCAGCTAAATTGTCCTCTGACGCGATTTTGCACTCAGCGACATACCTGCCTTCTATGTAGTCCTTTATGACATGATGCTTCCAATCAATATGCTTCTCTTCTTATAAAATCTTGGTTCCTTAGCACTAGCTACCACCGCACTGTTATCACAGCACACTGGCTGTGACATACTCGGCCTCCATCATTGAATCCAAAGTGCAATCTTGCTTCACACTTCTTTAACTGATGGCACTGCCACCTAGAGTAAACACAAAACCCGAAGTCGATCTCCTTGAATCTAGACAGGATTGGAAATCCAAATTAGTGTATCCTAGAAGAGTTAACCCTTCACCCAAATACACAAACATATGCCCTCGAGTCCTTCTCAGGTACTTGAAAATATGTTTGACTGCAACCCAATGGCTCGATCTAGGACCCGCTTAAAATCGACTTACAATTCCAACCGCATAACAAATGTTTGGTCCTATGTAAAGCATAGCATATATAAGACTACCCATTGCCGAAGCATAGGACACCTTCTTCGTGTATTCTCTTTCTTCCTCATACTTTGGAGAGTCTTTCTTAGAAAGAGTAATTCTAGACCTAGATGGTTGCCCACTTTTCTTGGAATCCTGCATTGTAAACCTCCTAAGAATCTTATCTATGCAGCTGGCCTAGGACAAAACTATCATTTTGTTCTTCCTATCTCGAAAGATCTGGATACCAAGAACAAAATTAGCCTTACCTAAGTCCTTTATGTCCAACTACTTGATCAACCATAATTTGATCGATGACAAAATCCCAACGTCATTGCCAATTAGCAAAATGCCTTCTACATAAAGTAGTAAAAAAACCACATTCTCATCCTTAATGTGTTTGTACACACATGGTTCATCCACATTTTATGCGAATCCATAAGTCTTGATCACTTGATCAAATCTTATGTTCCAAGAACGGGAAGCTTGCTTAAGTCCATAAATTAACTTTAGCAACTTACAAACCTTACCCTCCTGACCCTTGACCTTGAACCCGTATGATTGTTCTATATTAATGGACTCATCAAGATAGCCATTTAGAAAAACCATCTTGACATCAATATGCTAAATCTCGTAGTTGAGAGTGGTAGCTATGGACAAGAGAATCCGGAGGGACTTAAGCATGGCTACAGGCAAAAAGGTTTCCTCATAATTGATTCCTTGCTTTTGTGTGTATCCCTTAGCTATCAGTCTAGCCTTAAAGGTTTCAACATTTCCATCCACTCCTTTTTTCCTCTTGTAGATCCACTTACACCCTATGAGTTTACCCCTTCGAGAAGATCCACAAGCTCCTAGACTCGATTAGTCTCCATAGACTTCATCTTTATATTCATGGCCTCTGTCTAGAGTTTTGAATCAACATCCTCCATAGCCTCTTCATAAGTGTAAGGATCTCTGTCATGTTTATCTGGTTTAGCTAACAAGGCCTCACCATTAAACATATACCTCTTGGGTTGATGCTCGATCCTACAACTACGCCAAAGCCCCTTAGGTTGTTGTTTGGGTTCTGTTGGTTTTTCTACACTGATCAGAACGGTTTCATTCGAAACCCTCAGAGTGATCGAATCACTCGCCAACTCCTCAAGCACCACTTTGCATCGAGGCTTAAAGTCGTTCATGTAACTCTCCTCAAGAAAGTTACATTAGTTGAAACTACGACTTTATTTTCCTTTGAGTTATAGAAATAACCCCCTTTAGTCCCTTTTGGATATCCTACAAACACGCAAACTTCCAAACATGCTTCCAACATATTCACATCCCTAAATAGGACATAAGCTAGACATCCCCACATGCAAATAGAGTTTAAGGATGTCTTCTTGCCCGTCCACAACTCGTGAGGAGTTTTAGGAACCAATTTTGAAGGCACATTGTTCAAAAGATAACATGCGGTTTGTAGTGCATATTCCCAAAAGTATAAAGGCAATGATGAATAACTCATCATGGACCAACCATGTCCAATAAAGTCCTATTTCTTCTCTCCGCTACGCCATTTTGCTGCGGAGTGCCCAATGTAGTCTAATGGGATAAAATCCCATTTTCTAGTAAGTGTCCTAAGAACTCATCAGAAAGGTATTCACCACCTCGATCGGATCGAAGTGCCTTCATGGGTTTACCTAATTGCTTTTCCACTTTATACCAAAACTCCTTGAACTTTTCATAAGTTTTGCTTTTGTGATGCATCAGGTGCACATACCCATACATTGAGTAATCGTCAATAAAAGTGACAAAGTACTCATACCCTCCTCATGTCCGGATGTTCATTGGTCCACAAACATCACTGTGCACAAGTTTTAGAACCCTTTTGTCCCTATTGCCCTTAGACCTGAATGGTCTTTTGGTCATTTTATCCTCCAAACAAGATTCACATTGTGGTATAAATTCCACCTTTAAATGACTTAAAGGTCTATCCCTTACCAACCTTTAAATCCTATCTAGGTTAATATGACCAAGTTGCAAATGTCAAAGATAAGTCTTATTAGAGTGAGAAGTTTTAAGTCTTTTAGAGTTATTATCATTCATCTTAGCACTAACCAGTAAGTCCATCTTTGGTTTGATAAAATATAGATTATTTTGCATCTATCCAGAACAGATAAAAGATTTGTTTTTACGAATCACCACTTTATTATTGAAAGAAACCAAACAGGAGTATTTAAATAAACAAGCTACAAAAATTAAATTCCTCTTAAATTTAGGCACATGAAAACAACCTCGTAAAATTAAATTCCTACAATTATCAAAATAAAGATGGATGTCGCCCACTGTTTCAGCTAAGACCAAGGATCCATCGCCCATTCGAAGCATGAAGTCTTCATACAGTAGACTTCTCGTTTCTTTGAACCTCAGCTAAGAAACACAAACATGATTAGTTCCTCTGAAATCTATGACCCAAATGTCACTGGATTCCTCAACCAAACAAGTTTCTAAATACAAAAGATCACACCTACCTTCTCGGGAAAGGACGTCCTTATAATTCTTCTTAATGTGCCCGACCTTCCTGCAGAAGAAGCACTTTAGCTTCTTCGGGTTCTTCTTCTTTTTCTTCTTGTTCTTGCTGTTTGCAGGAATAGAAGACTTCCTATTCTTCGCCCGTTGTTTCTTTCCATTCCTTGGGTTGGTATTGGAACCAGAAGCAGCCGCCAAGATGGCCTCACCACCAATAGGAGACTCCCTGATCAGCAGTTTGAACTCCTGTAACTGTTTCATTAACTCTGTCAAGGTCATATCCCATCTATTGCTCAAATTAAATGTAGCTCTAAATGAAACAAATTCATTAGACAGAGTCTCAAAGACCATAGTCATCTGAGTTTTAACATCGATGTTAGCTCCATTGGTCTGAGCCTTAGTGAGGTAACCCATGACCAACATCATGTGCTCCTTTACAGACATCTCTAGTCTCTGCTTACAGTTTAAGAGTTTTTGAAGAGCTCCTTGCCACTTTGTTAAGGCCTGGCCTCCAAACATGTCTTCTAGATTATCCAAGATTTGACTAGCAGTCTCATAATCTTCATATAGAGCCTGCAACATGTTATTCATGCTAGCCATAACATAGCAGCGAGCCTAATCATTAGCATCTTTCCAACGATCATATGCTTGGATTTGATCATTGGTGGAATCTCTTGTAGGCTTGGGAGGACAAGGTGTCGTTAGCACAAATTTCAGTTTCTCAAAGGACAGGACGATGTTTAGGTTTCGTTTTTAATCATTGTAATTCTCACCAGTTAATTGATTTTTATGAAGTATTGATGATAAAGCATTTTTAGACATTTTTAATCTATAATAAAGCATCCTATACCAAACATAAGCAAGCATATCATAATAATTTAGTAAGATAACACAATCATGTAAAATATATAAATACGTTTATGTGTCAAAACCTTGAAAATGTCACAACCTTACAACAATAATTCTCAACTCAGAATTCAACAAGCTCCTAGGGAAGTATTGCCAAATTCAATCAAGAACGCAGATCCCCTTCTGATTAATATATGCCATCCAAGATCCGTATGATCCAGCATATATTAATAATCATTTCTTTGGCCATTAATTTTATTAACAGAGTAACGCCTTGAAATTTATTTAATGTTAATGTAATGTAAATGATGAATTAGTGTACCATAATTAACGTTTTAACATTAATTAGATTATTTGGTTGGATTTTAAATTTTTGGTTGTTTTGTTAAATTGATGCGTTCAAATGATTTCTTATTGTTTTAAAATGATATTTTGAGTTTTAAAACACAACAATTTGTAAAATGTTAAAAATACTCTGTTTTGCAAAACCGTGGGCGGCACATGGTTTTCGCACAGTAAAACCGCCCACCAATTTTCTCTATTTATTTCCTTCCTCTCTCTCTCTCCTCTCATTCCCTCCCATGACACTCTCTCTCTCTCTCTCAATTTCTCTCTCGGCAGCACTCTCTCTCTCTCTACATCTCTCTCAAATTTTTGAAACCAAATTCGAGTCCAAGCTTCGGGTTAGCAAGGAGGAGGCTCGGGGACGTGATTCGGCAACCGAGGACGTAGATTGAAGCTTCGATTCGAGGTTAGATTTGAAATTTCTAAACTTTTTACAAAATTTTCAATTTTGTGCATTTTTGAAATCTAGGTTTGTTTAAGCTTAGAAAACCGTGGATTTGAGTTAAACAAACTTAGAACAACTAGAATCTAAGCTTAGATTGAAGAAAAACAAATCGGATTCAAGATTTTTCATTTTTCTCCTCATTTTCTCATTTTCGGATTTTTGAGGATTTCGAGTTTAAATCTTGTTTAAATGAGTTCAAACATGTTCTAGTAGGTTTTTCTATCAACTATGATTGTTTTTCATGCCTGGGATTTGAGAAAAATAGGTTAGAATCAAGATTTGGATTTTGGGGATCGAGAAACTCGTGGCTGGGATTTCTGGATTTTCCCAGTTAGGCAAGCCGAACTGTATGTTCGGCAGGCCGGAGTGATGATTGGCAGGCCGGAGTGATGATCGGCAGGCCGGTGTTCTTCCGACTGGCAGGCCGAACCTGGGGAAGTGGTCGGCCGACCGAACTTTGCTTTCGGCAGGCCGAACTGTGCAGTTCGACAGGCCGAAGCAGGGAGTCCGGCAAGCCGACCGAGGCATGAAAAAATTTGTGATTTTCACCCGTTTTCACTGTTTTGAACCCTGATTTGAACCCCAACCTTATAGGATGATTTTAAAGGCACAAATGGCACACTAGGACATCATGAAATGGTTTAGTAACATAGAATGTCTCGAACTAGATATTGATCGACTTAGTTTGTATCTAGGATCGTTCGTGGTTCCGTGGAGCTAACGTATAGCGGACCGGGATTACGGTGTGGGGCACCGGCACGAGTATTGAGGTAGGACTTCTATCCTATTTCTTTGGTAGCCTGGTTTGAAATGATTTGGCTTTAAAAAGGGTTTTTTATCAAAATGTTTTCAACGGTTGTTTGAAAATGAATTTATCGGTTATATTTTAATATATCATGATCTGAAATGAACTTCATAATGAATGTAAATGACAACACTCGGTAATTGGGTTTTGAATGATAATGATAATAAACACAAAGGCATGATGCCATATCAGAGATCGGGTCATGTAGCGATCGACCTTGGGGGCAGGTCCTGAAACACAGCTGGGCCACTACGATGGTGATATCATGGTTTGCCTAGGTAAAAGGAAAATGGTGTTTTCGATTGTACGAGTAGACTGTTCTGTGTCAGGACGGCTCTACTCAAATTATCTATTATTTATTTATTTATTTACTTATTTATTTAAAGTTTTCTTTTGAGTAACTCCTAAACAATGATATGTTTCTTTGCATTAAATTATTTTATAAAACATAGTCCTACTGAGCCTTTCGCTCACGTTTTATTGTTTTAAATTTTCCCCCCCTTCTAGGTGGTTTCCCATTTAGGTTTGGAGAGGATTCTTCGGACCGAACTCAGGAGCAATAGGAGGATTATTTATATTTTGTATTATTTAATCAAGGCATGTAAGATTTAATTTTATTTGTATCTGGACTGCGATTGTATTTATGATATTGTCAGATGTGTGTGCACAAATTGTGGGTTGTGGAACCCATACTCGTAGTTCTTTATTAATTTTTATTATTTGCTTAATATTTATAAACTTTTTGTAAAATGTGGTGGAAATCTTCTTATTTCTTACTTAATTTGATCCTTAAACCATTGGTTTTAATCAAATTCTCTTTTAATTAATTTAAATTATCCGCCACGTCACCTCCCGTACTCCGGGGCGTGACAGAGCTCCTATAGGAAGTTAATAATAAAATTAACATGAGTGTATAACCATTGTTTTAATATTTTATCCATAATTTATAATCACCAACTAGGGATGTGCAACCATAAATTATGCTAAAATACCTTATCCTCTTGAAGATCCAACCTAGTACATGATGAAGTCCCTTCCTAAAGGTTGAAAACACCATGTGTTACCTATGGACCAACGATGGAGGCCATAGGCCCTCTCTTCAAAAACCTTCTCCCACTCATTGTTTTGAAATTAAGATTTCATTTTATAAACATACATGAACAATTTTTAAAGAGTGGCACTCCCTGTTCTATATGACATGTTATCAATATACATGGCAAATCATATTATAATGTAGACAAACAAAGCAATTATGTAAAGCCACAAGCAAAATAATAACAAATAACCATAATATTATGGTTCCACCATAGAGAAAAGAAAATAAATATTACAAGAGGTAAATCGAAACATATTATTGATTCTTCATCCTTAAATCTTTAAGTTGTATCCTTCTTCATGTAATGTCTATCTTCAAGTCTTCAATCCCACATAGATCGAATACTCCATATTTCTGGTCATATCCAATTAAATGTTTCTTAGAATTGGCCCAAAAATAAAATCAAAACTACATCGAAAACTACACATTTTCTAGAAAAATTTACAACTCTCTACTGACATACCGATCTATGTGATCGGCCTACCGGTCATGATCCATCGACCTATCGATCTTTTCAAGTCAGCCTGCCGATCATGACAGTTTGGCCTGTTGCTAGAGCCACTAGATTTCTGCCATGCTAATGGCCTACAAAACCCAAAGTCCAGCCTACCGATTCTACAACCATCGGCCTGCCGAACTGGAGGGTTCAGCAGGCCAACCGAGCATAAATCACACTTTTAGAAAACATAGTTTATAATGCAATTTATCAATTTTATTTTCAACAATTCAAAGACATAAAATTAGAGACTCAAGAAATACCTGGAAACGCTATCATCCATTTTCTAGATCCGTCTTCTCCGAATGGTTACTTAATTAGAAAATTCTTACAAATTTAAAATTAAATAATAATTCCTAGATAGAGATGATAGTCTGCCATCTAATTACATGAAAAACGTAGATATACATTCTAACCTCTAAGGAACCATAACATGCATAAATTAATTAATTAATAAATAAGTAAATAATAATTTAATCAACTATAATTAATTAATAAACATTCAGCGTATAATTCATAACATAAAAATATATAGAAACCTAGAGTGCCAACTCTCTAAAAAAAAAATTCAAGCATAGGAGAGATCAAGATCACATAATTTATACGTATAGCATGATTACAAACTTGCAAATTTACGTAAAAACCAAGCTCTAATACCAATTGTTGGAAAAATAATACGTAGCAAAATTTTTTAAATTTTTTGTACTAAAGTATTTTCTAAAACACAAGTTTGACACACTATATGTGTAAATTAACCAGATCTTATTAACCTCGTAAAATATTATTCCTCATATTTTCCAATCATTTCTTGATAAACATGATAGTCTAGTGGTTGTTGTTCAACTTTTCCATTCACAAAATTTGTTCCTTGCATTTCAGCTCTTGTGACTACATGACTTCCTTTCTCATTCTTCGCTTTAAGGATTTCTAATTCTTTTTTGAGATTTTCAACTTGAACCCTAAGGTTGTACTTATATTCTTCGTTTAGTTGATGAATTTCAATTGATCAGGACTTATTAGTGTTGGAAAAATAGTACGTAGTGAAATTTAAAAGTTTTTTATATCAGAGTATTTTCTAAAATACAAGTTTGACACACTATATGCATAAATTAACCAGATCTTACTAACCTTTGAATGTCGAAGAACTCCCACAATCTGTGAAGAGAAGTAACGTTCTAAAAGAGCCTCAACCAACTGATCTTCTTTGCTATTCTCTATCCATGATCGGAGTGAGTGTGGGCTCATATATACAGCTCTTCCACCAGGTGAGTCTCCTTCCAATCAATTAGGAGAACCCAAAGCTAGTGTTCATGATTTGTGAATAAGAGCTCTCAGGAAATTTCCAGATTCTGACCAGTAGAGTATCACTCTTAATCTCTTAATTGATCTAAATAATAATGAGACTCACTCCCTTCATATAGAGGTTGGGTCTAGGAGTCAGTCCTTATTAGATAATGCCTCAAAATTTGAATCAAAATCAAATTCGGATCAATATCTAATGAAATCCATGTGGAAACGCATGATCTTTTTATCTTGTATAGGCAAGCCGATTTGCCTAACTGGCAGGCCGAACTTGCCCCATCGACAGGCTGAGTTTGAGGATCGGCATGCTGAACTGTCGATAAAAAATTTCAACGAATCTTTTCTTTTCCACTTGAGATTCTATAGGATAAAGTCTTAGTTTTAATTCAAATAACCCAATAGAAAATTTATCTAATTAAAACAACTTTATCTAGGTAATCTCTAGGAAAATAATGAATTCCTAATAATTCTACAAATTTATCTTGATTTAATTTATTCAAAAATAAATCAACTGATAAATAGACAAGAATTATCCGATCCCAATAATTCAACAAGTTTATCTTGAATTAATTTTGTCACAAAATTAATTCAACCGATAAATAGACCTGAATTATTTGATTCTTCAGAATTTCAACCAATCTAATAAATATGACATAAGTCACAAATTATTGGAAAAACACTTTGTATCGTTATAGGATTTTGTGAGCTAACAAAGGGGACCAAATGGACCTATATAGTTCAAGCTCCTGATAATTATGAAACCCAATATCCCATATATACATTTCATAATTATCAACTCCAATGCTACTCTACTAAAAGCTTGGAGCTGCACTCTCGAACTACATAGAATTACGAAGCCGGTATAGCTAAGTCTCCATGACATATCATAGTGTATCGAATCCCCATATGATAACCCATAATCGGCTTAAGGACAAGTTCTGTCTTACCTTCTCTATTATTTTTATCTTACATTCCATTATCTCACCATCAGAAAACTTACCATCCAAAGACAGTATACTATTCGGTTACACCTATGTATCCAAATGGTTGAGCGCTCCAGTTTTTCAATTACAAAATAACGCATATAAGAGCATATCACTACTCCTAAAGAGGAGCTATGGATTCCATATCTATGAATAATAGGTTTACGCTATCAAGAGTCATGCCTTTAATGTACTGGCATGCATACCACTATTAAGATGTGGGTGTCACCCTTTGGTACATTAAAAGACACAAGTCAAGACAACGGGCCCACTATTCATCTTAGGTTTAAGATACAATACAAATGATTGTCTAAAGTGAATCGATTTGCCAAGATAGAATTATTAAACCAAATCAATTCACTTTATATCCCGATCCAACACATCATCACCTATGACAATGTGCAAATGTTTCCATTCATAGAGTCCACCTTTGATGGCCAAGACATACCATCTTCCAATAGGGATATAGACAACATAACAATCTTTACATAAATAAAGCGCCCAACTTTATTCCCTCGATTGCAGATCTTATGTTTTAGACCGTCACCTTAAGAATCGTGTCTTTCGCATAATCTGTCCATCATATGCCTAATTCTTAAAGGTTTAGACTGACAGTCTTAGACTATTGTTTGCTTAACATACATTTAACAAATATGAACGTAAAGAGGACATATTTGGTATATAAATAATAAATAAATTCTTTATTGATGAAAATGTCTCCAAAAACATATTACATTTTTACTCCTTTGGGCATACACGTCTAACAATCTCCCACTTGCACTAAGTGAGTAAATATGACAAATCTCGCATCCCCATAGCTTCCACATGCCTCTCGAAGACTCTCCCAGTAAGTGTCTTCGTAAATCGATCAGCTAAATTGTCCTCTGATGCTATTTTGTATACCGTGACATGACTGTCCTCAACGAAGTCCTTTATCACTTGATACTTCCGATCAATATGCTTACTTTTCTTGTGAAATCTTGGTTCCTTAGCATTAGCTACCGCCGCACTATTATCACAGTACAGTGATACCGCCTTATCCATATCAGGAACTACTTTAAGATCCACACTGCTTTTTTCAAAGCATCACTAGTTGCCACATTGCTTCTTTCGAAGCATCACTAGTTGCCACATACTCGGCCTCCATCGTTGAATCCGAAGTACAATCTTGTATTACACTTCTCCAACTGATGGCACCGTCGCCCAGAGTAAACGCAAAACCCAAAATTGATTTCTTAGAATCCAGATAAGATTGAAAGTCTGAGTCAATATATCCTAGAGGAGTCAAGTCCTCACCTGAATACACAAGCATATACCATCGAGTCCTTCTTAGGTACTTGAAAATATGCTTAACCGTAACCCAGTGGTTCTATCCTGGATCCACTTGAAATCGACTTACAATCCCAACTGCATAACAAATATTCGGTCGTGTACAAAGCATGGCATACATGAGACTACCTACTACGAAAGCATAAGGCACCTTCTTCATGTATTCTCTTTCTTTCTCAAACTTTGGAGAGTCTTTCTTAGAAAGAGTAATTCCAGACCTAGATGGTTGCCCACCTTTCTTGGAATCCTACATTGCAAACCTCTTGAGAATTTTATCTATGTAGTTGGCTTGTGACAAAGCTATCATTTTGTTCTTCCTATCCCAAAAGATCTAGATACTGAGAACAAAATTAGCCTCAACCAAGTCCTTTATATCGAACTGCTTGGTCAACCATAATTTGACCAATGATAATGCCGCAACGTCATTGCCAATTAGTAGAATGTCATCTACATAGAATAGTAGAAAAACCACCTTCTTATCCTTAATGTGTTTGTAAACACATGGCTCATCCACTTTTATGAGAACCCATAAGTCTTGATCACCTGATTAAATCTTATGTTCCAAGAATAGGAAGCCTGTCTAAGTCCATAAATTGACTTTAGCAGCTTACAAACCTTTCCCTCTTGACCCTTGACCTTGAACCCGTTTGGTTGCTCCATATAAATGGACTCATCAAAATAGCCATTTAGAAAAGCCATCTTGACATCCATCTGCCAAATCTCATAGTCGAGAGTGGTAGTTATGGACAAGAGAATCCAGATGGACTTAAACATGGCTACAGGCGAAAATGTTTCCTCTTAATCGATTCCTTCCTTTTACATATAACCCTTAGCTACCAGTCTAGGCTCAATGGTTTTGACCTTTCCATCCACTCCTCTTTTCCTCTTGTAGATCCACTTACACCCCATAGGTTTTACCCCTTCGGGAAGATCCATAAGCTCCCAGACCTGATTAGTCTCCATAGACTTCATCTTTATGTTCATGGCCTCTGTCAAGAGTTTTGAATCAACATCCTCTATAGCCTCTGCATAAGTATAAGGATCCCTGTCATGCTCATCCGATTCAGCCAAGAAGGTCTCCCTATTAAACATATACGTCTCAGGTTGATGCCTGATCCTCCCACTACGCCGAAGTCCCTTAGGTTGTTGTTCTGGTTCATTTGGTCTTTCTACACTGATCGAAATAGTTTCATTTAGAGCCTCTGGAGTGATTAGATCACTCCTTAACTCCTCAAGCACTACTTTGCTTCGAGATTAAAAGTCGTCCATGTAACTCTCCTCAAGGAAAGTTGCATTAGTTGAAACCACGACTTTATTTTCCTTTGGGTTATAGAAATAACCCCCTTTAGTCCCTTTTGAATATCCTACAAATAAGCAAACTTTCGAATGTGCTTTCAACTTATTTGCATCCTTAAACAAGACATGAGCCAGACATCCCCATATGCGAATATGGTTTAAGGATGTCTTCTTGCCCATCCACAACTCGTGACGAGTTTTAGGGACCGATTTTAAAGGCATATTGTTCAAAAGATAACATGCAGTTTGTAATGCATATCCCCAAAAGGATAAAGGCAATGATGAATAACTCATCATGGACCTTACCATGTCTAATAAAGTCCTATTCCTTCTCTCCGCTACACCATTTTGTTGCGGAGTGCCCGACGCAGTCAAACGGGATAAGATCCCATTCTCTAATAAGTGTCCTAAAAACTCATCAGAAAGGTATTCTCCACCTCGATCGGATCGAAGTGCCTTTATGGGCTTACCCAATTGCTTTTCTACTTCAGCTCGAAACTCCCTGAACTTGTCAAAAGTTTCGCTTTTGTGGTGCATCAGGTACACATACCCATATCTTGAGTAATCGTCAATAAAAGTGACAAAGTACTCATACCCTCCTTATGCTTGGATGTTCATTAGTCTACAAACATTACTATACACAAGTTCTAGAACCCTTTCGGCCCTATTGCTCTTAGACCCGAATAGTCTTTTGATCATTTTACCCTCCAAACAAGATTCATATTGAGGTATAGATTCTATCTTTAAGTGACTTAAAGGTCTATCCCTTACTAGCTTTTGAGTCCTATTCAAGTTAATATGACCAAGGCGCAAATGCCAAAGATAAGTCTTCTTAGAGTGAGAAGTTTTAAGTCTTTTAGAGTTATTATCATTCATTTTAGCATTAAGCAGTAAGTCCATCTTAGGTTTGATAAAATATAGATTATTTTGCATCCTTCCAGAACAGATAGAAGATTTGTTTTTACGAATCACCACTTTATTATTAAAAGAAACCAAATAGGAGTCTTTAAATAAACAAGCTACAGAAATTAAATTCCTTTAAAATTTAGGAACATAAAAACAATCTCACAAAATTAAATTCCTATAATTATCAAAATAAAAATGGACGTCTCCCACTGTTTCCGCTAAGACCAAGGATCCATCGCCCATCTGAAGCGTGAAGTCTTGATGAAGTAGACTTCTAGTTTCTTTGAACCCCTACAGAGAAACACAAACATAATTAGTTGCATCGGAATCTATGACCCAAATGTCACTAGATTCCTCAACTAAACAAGTTTCTAAATATAGAAGATCACACCTACCTCCTTTGGAAAGGAAGTCCTTGCAATGCTTCTTTATGTGCCCGACCTTCCATAGAAGAGGCACTTAAGCTTCTTCGGGTTCTTCTTCTTCTTCTTGCTCTTGTTGTTAGCAGGAATAGAAGACTTCCCATTCTTGGCCTATTGCCTCTTTCCATTCCCTGAGTTGGAATTGAAACCAGAAGCAGCTACCAAATTGGTCTTTCCACCCACAAAAGACTCCCTGATTAGCAGTCCGAACTCCTGTAATTGTTTCATTAATTCTGTTAAGGTCATATCCTGCCGATTGCTCAAATTAAATGTAGCTCCAAATAGAATAAATTCCTTTGACAGAGTCTTAAAGACCATAGTCATCTAAGTTTTAGCATCGATGTTGGCTCCATTGGTTTGTGCCTCAACAAGGTAACCCATGACCAATATCATGTGCTCATTTACAGACGTCCCCGGTCTCTATTTACAGTTCAAGAGTTTCCAAAGCACCCCTTGTCGCTTTGTTAGGGCCTGGCCTCCAAACATGTCTTCCAGATTATCTAAGATCTGCTTAGCAGTCTCATAATCCTCATGTTGAGCCTGCAGCATGTTATTTATGCTAGCCATAACATAGTAGCGGGCCTGATCGTTTACATCTTTTTAGCGATTATACGCTTGGAATAGCTCATTGGTGGAATCTCCCGTAGGCTTGGGAGGACAAAGAGTTGTTAGCACAAATTTCAGTTTGTCAAAGGAAAGGACGATATCCAGGTTCCATTCCCAATCATTATAATTCTCTCCAGTTAGTTGGTTTTTGTCAAGTATCAAAGGTAAAACATTTTTACACATTTTTAATCTACAATAAAGAATCATATACCAAACATCAGCAAACATACAATAATAATTTAGTAAGATAACACAATCATGTAAAAATATACAAATGTGTTTATGTGTCAAAACCTTGAAAATATCACAACCTTACAACGATAATTCCCAACTCATAATTCAACAAGCTCTTAGGGGAGTCATGCTAAATTCAGTTAGGAACACGGATCCCCTCCTGATTAATATATGCCATCCAAGTCTCGTATGATCCAACAGATATTAATAATCGTTTCTTTGGCCATTAATTTTATTAACAGAGCTCCTAGGGCAGGTTAATAATAAAATTAACATGAGTGTATAATCATCGTTTCAATATTTTATCCATGATTTATAATCACCACCTAGGGCTATGCAACCATAAATCATACTAAAATGCCTTATCCTTTCAGAGATCCAATCTGGTACATGATAAAAATCCCTTTCTAGGGGTTAGGACCACCATGTTTTTCCATGGACCAATGATGGAGGCCTTAGGTCCTTTCTTTGAAAACCTTCTCCTACTCAATCTTTTGAAATCAAGGTTTTGTTTTAAAAAGATATGCATGAACAATTTTAATATGAGTGGCACTCCCTATACTATATGACATGTTATCAATATACATGGCAAATCATAGTATAAGGTAGACAAGCAAAGCAATCAAGCAAAGCTATAAACAAAATAATAAATAACTGTAATATTATGGTTCCACCCTAGAGAATAGAAATAAAGATTACAAGAGAATAATCAAAACATATTATCGATTCTTTATCCTTGAATCCTCAAGCTATATCCTTCTTCATGTAATGCCCATCTCTAAGTCTTCAATCCCATATGAATCGAATACTTCATATTTCCAGCCATATCTAAATGTAATGTTTCTTAGAATTGTCCCAAAAATAAAATTAAAACTACACCGAAAACTGCACCTTTTTAAAAAAATTTCCAGCTTTCTGCCGGCAAGCTGATCTGGGTGATCGGCTTGCCGGTCATGATCCACCAGTCTGCCAATCTTTTCAGATCGGTCTACTGGTTCATGACTAATCGGCCTGCCGAACCAGAAGTTTGGCTTGTCGCCAGAGCCACTTGATTTTTGCCCCGCTGACGGCCTACCGAACCTCACATCCGGTCGGCCGATCTACGACCATCGGCCTACCGAACCGCCGGACCGAAGAGTTCGGCATGCCAATTGAGTAAAAATCACCTTTTTTAGAAAATACGATTTTTAATGCAATTCATTAATTTTATTTTCAACAATTCAAAAAACATAAAATTAGAGATTGAGGAAATACCTAGGAGCGCTATCATCTATCTTCTAGATCCATCTTCTTCGAATGATTATTTAATTACAAAATTCTTATAATTTTAAAATTAAATAATAATTCCTAGACAGAGATTATAGTCCGCCATCTAATTATATGAAAAACCTAGATATACATTTTAACCTCTAAGGAGCCATAATCGGTATAAATTAATTAATTAATTAATAATTAAATAGTAATTTAATTAACCATAACTAATTAATAAACATTCATCATATAATCCATGACAACATAAAATTATATAGAAACCTAGAGTGCCAACTCTCTATAAAATTAAATTCAAGCATAGGAGAGATCACATAATTTATAAGAGGATATCATTACTCCTAAAGAGGATATCACTACTCCTAAAGAGGTGCTATGGATTCCATATCTATGAATAACAGGTTTACGTTATCAAGAGTCATGTCTCCAATGTACCGGCATGTATACCACTATTAAAATATGGGTGTCACCCTTTGGTACATCAAAAGACACAAGTTAAGACAACGGGCCAACTATTCATCTCAGGATTAAGATACAATACAAATGATTATCTAAAGTGAATTGATTTACTGAGACAGAATTATTAATCCAAATCAATTCACTTTATGTCCCGATCTAACACATCGTCACCTATGACAATGTGCCAATGTTTCTATTCACGGAGTCCACCTCCGATGGCCAAGGCAAACCATCTTCTAATATGGATATAGACAACATAATAATCTTTACATGAATAAAGCGCCCAACTTTATTCCCTCGATTACAGATCTTATGTTTTAGACCGTCACCTTATGAATCATGTCTTCCGCATAATCTGTCCATCATATGCCCAATTCTTAAAGGTTTAGGCCGACAGTTTCAAACTATTGTTTACTTAACATACAATCAACAAATACGAACGTAAAGAGGACAAGATTTGGTATATAAATAATAAATAAATTCTTTATTGATAAAATTGTCTCCAAAAACATATTACATTTTTACTCCTTAGGGCATACACGTCTAACAATTAATACTATAGGAAATATCTAATTCAGCCACAAATGAACTTTCTAAGCAAATTCATCAAGAAATTCCTTGGCTTCTTCAGGATCCCTGTGTAAAAATTTTCCATTGCACATTACTTCTAGATATTAAAGATGATGATTTGTGAGTCCTTCGTAGAAGAAGCTAACAAGACGCCAATTATCGTAACCATGGTGAGGACATTGACTCAATAAATCTTTCAACCTTTCCTAAGCTTCATAAAAATTTTCATGATCGTTCTAGGAGAAAGTTAGAATTTTTTTCTTGAGATTGTTAGTCTTTTAATATAGGTAATATTTATGGAAGAAAGCAGATGTCATGTCATCCATGATTTGATGGATTAAGGTCTTAAAGAATAGAGCCAGCTTTTGGCTTCATCTATTAGAGAGAGGAAAAAATTTTAATTTAACGGAATTAGCAATGTCAGGATGGTTGTGGAAAGTGGCAATAACTTCCTCAAATTCACAATTATGAACACAAAGATTTTTGCTTTTTAATCCAAAAAAGATTGGCAAATGTTGAATTATGCCTAACTTCAAGTCTTGTTGTGAAAGATTCAATGGAAAGATGATATATGAGGGGATCAAAGCGCGAGTCGGATGCATGAAATCTTTCATCAACATTCTTTGAGGATTCTCACCAACATTCGCCATCGCAAACAAATATGAAAGAGTGGTTAATGAAGATGAAGAATGTAGAAAGTAGTTCGGCGATTGTTCACTAGGGTTCTCTAAGCCTGGAGTCTTAACAAATCGACCAAGTTTGTCTATATGTCAAAGCATTAACCCTAAGTATTTCTTTTTTATTATTTCTTTATTTTTTGATTTTTAATTTTTTTACTTTTTAATTTACAAGGAAAAAGATGAGATGCTAAGCTTTTCTTTATTTAGGGAGAATAAATTAGTGAATAAAAAGCATCTGTCTAATTTATTTTGTAGATCTTGGGAATTATATGCTTTAAGGATATTTTTAGGAAAGATTGGTAGGGAAAAGGCTCCTAAAAAACCAACCTCTTAGTCAAAAAAGTGCTCTTGGAATGACTGGTGTTGGAAAAATATCTAAAAGTAACTAGTTATGGGAAAATATCTTAAGCAGAACTTCCTCAAAGATTATTTTCACAAAACCACAATTTATTATTAAATATTATGAAAAACCTAACTCTAAAATTTTATGATGCTTTATTTTTAAGTCAAAAACCTAAAACTAGCAAATTAAAAATATTACAAAGAAAAGGAAAGAAAAGAAAATTTTTAAAATTTTTCTAAAATTTTAAAATTTTAAATTTTTTTATGTTTTATGAATAGTAAACAGTGTGTGAATAGTATCATGAATAGTAGCTTATTTAACTAAATAATTAAACTAAAAACTAAAATAATAATATTTACACTATTTATAAGATAAAGACAAAGTACTTATCTGGTTTCTTGATTAATTCAGCAATCTGATAAAGTAACAATATCTCCCCAACAACGACGTCAAATTTTTGTTCGCATCGCCCCAAGTATTTTTCTTAAATCGTAGACATATGTAGTATAGAAAGGTTGTCGTATCCACAAGGAGGTGGGGTTTTGAAAGATTGAAAGTTTTCAGTTTAAAGTGGAAATGGATTTTTATAAGCAAAATTTAAAAGAAACATATATTTTTGAAAATTTTTAAAATAAAATTTTAAAACATAAAATTAAAACGGTAAAATTTTAAGAATCCCTTATATGTTTTGTAACTGATATGAAATTTTAACTCTACATAAATAATTATCTAAAATATTTGATTTATTATATCTTTCCTCATTAATAACATGCACATTTACTAATTTTATAAGTCAACCAAGAGCAACAATATAGCAAACTATAATGCAGTAAGGGTTTTCCTATAAAAAGTAGCAAAATAATCATCACTTATTAATGATTTAGTGCACTAATTATGAAAACTATAACTTCTGTCATTACAATTATAATTAACTTAATTTTAAGATAGAAAAGATAATAACAAATCAAAATTAGTATATTTTAATGGAATAAATTATTGCGTTAATTTCAGCATCACCTTGTCGTATGAAATATCTTGAATCGATAATATAATAAGTCATATTGCAATAAAAGACATTCCATAAAATTAAGCATTATTTCATTATTATTAATATTAATTATGCAACACAATTAAATTACATAAAGAAAACATGACTGAATTTATGTAAAAATTGGTAGTATAACAATACTAATAACAATTATTAAAAACTTGAAAAATATAATTTATTCTATAAAAATATAAACATTACAACACAGATATAGAGTTAAAATCTATACCAAAATACTATGCATACAAGATCATTTCTCTACCTCACCAAACTCTCTATACTAATTTAAATATTATTTTATTATTTTTAATAGAGTCAAAAAAGTGCTCTAATAACATCTCCTCCTAAAAGAAAGGCCGCTAAGCGAAAGGCTCAATAGAGAAACAAAAGAAAAAAAAGGAAGGAGGTCAAGGGTAAGGGGTGCGGATGAAAAAGGGAGGCACCCCTTTTATAGTAAATTAAAATTCACTATTTATATTTTAATAATAATATTTTTATATTATTTTATTTAATTAATTATTTATTTATTTGTTTGTTTTTTTTCTTCTTCGCAATCTGGGCGAGATGCAGCATTTTTCAACGATTTTTTTTCTCCTCTTTCTTTCGCGTGAGATTCGTTTATTGGCGTGTAGATCAGGGTTGTAGATTTAGTGTGAAACAAACGCAAGGCGTGCTCGTCAGCTGCAATTTGGAGCGTCAACTTCCTGATCCAATGGGCAGAAAACACAAACCTAAATGTGCGCATGTGGGATAGATGAGACTGAAGCTCAGTCTTAGCAGGCAAATCTAACGGCTAAAAGAGCGCGCACAAGTAATACCAAAGCACAAAATCAAACACGCCCAAGATTCCCTCTGATGTGGCTGGAGGCTCTGTCTTCGCATGCAGATCGTGACACGTGGCCTGCAGGTAATTTTGAATTTTCTTCGACATTTTAATGCATTTGTTGTCCGATTTTATCCGTTTTGGTATCATTTTCCTCTGTTTCTCTGTTAAGTTTCAAATCTAAAATAGAAAATTAGAACAAAATTAATCATCTTACCAAAGTAATATTTACAATAGTATTAAAAAAATTAGTTCACATTAAAACACACAAAAATTATTATAAAATTCTAAAGTTTCAGTCTTTTTCGATTTAGCACATATATAATTTTTAAGACTTGAAAATACTTTTTGAAATTACTAAAAATATAATAGAACATATTTACAAACCTAAAACACATTATCAAACTCATTAAGACTTAATAAAATTACCACTTATTGGGGTTATTTAGTATTGTTTTTAAAATAGGTAAAAATGTTTTTGTTTCAAAAAATGAGAATTTTTTAGGAATTGTGCTGAGAGTGTTTTTAAAATTTTTACCTCAAAAAATATACGAAAACATTTCCAAAAATTTTGAGAATAAAAACAAACAAGGCCATTATTTTTACGGTTTTGATTATTTACAAACTAAATACATATTTAACATTTTGAAACAACTCTAAAAACTATCATAAATATTATTAAATATAAAAACATATTAAAAACACGTTTTTAAGCACATTTTCACATTAAGACACTGAAATACTATTTATCACTAAATTTCTATAATTAAAGAGTTTAACGAGAAATATTAACGCAAAATGATTGATTTTAACTTTAAGAAATGCATATTTTCTAAGTCTCATCAATCTCCATTGGGTTCCATTTACTAGCTCATAATAGTTCTGTAACAATACAGTGTGTTTTTCCTACATATTGGTAACTTTTGTTAAATTATTAGATTGGCTGAAATTCAATAATACTAGATTTAATAATTCATGTTAGTTTATTGGTTGAATTAATTTTGTGAATTAATTCAAGATAAGCATATTGAATTATTTGGACACTATTTTAGTTACTATGGGATTATCTATATATGATTGCTTTAATAAGATCATTTCTCTATTAGGTTATTTGAATTAAAACTGAGACTTTATCTAAGATTCCCTCATGAAAATAAGATATTTGAGGATTTTAGATTATCACACAGTCGACAGGTCGGTGGGAAACTTCAACAGGCTGATGGAGTAAGTTTGGCAAGCAAATCTCCCCAGATCGGCTTATTGAACATGCGATAATCAATATACACATTTTTCACGTGTTCTTCATCAAAAGTTGATCTAGACTCAAATTTTGAGGCCTAATTTGATAAGGTTTAACCCTAAATCGACCACTATAAATAGGGGTGAGTTTTCTTAGTTATTTAGATCATTTGAGAAGCATAAAGTGGTATTCTAGTGAGAGAAACTCTGAAACTCTGTGAGAGCTATTGTTCAACATCAAGATCCTTAACTCTAGGTTTTCTCAAGCGGTTGGAAGGAGAGTCACCGAAGAAAAAGCTGTACAACGTGCGAATACCTGTCCGATCGTGGATAGAGAATAGTAAAGAAGGCCAGTTGGTTGAGGCTCTTTTGGAATGTTCTTCTTTTCATAGGTTGCTACTACTTGTCGGTTCACAAAAGAGGTTAGTAAGATCTATCATTAACTCATGTATTTAGCATGTTAAACTTGTTATTTAGAAAATGTTCTGATTCAAAATTTTTAAAATTCTATTACATGCTATTTTCTAGCAATTGGCATTAGAGATAGGTTTTTATGTTGGTTTTATGGGTTTGTGATCATGCTATATACATGGATTATGTGATCTTATTCTCTCATATGCTTGAATTTAATTTTTTAGAGAGTTGGCACTTTAAGGTTTCTATATAATTAAAATGTTGTTATGAGATTATGTGGTGAATGTTTATAAATTAATTATGGTTGATTAAATTTTTATTTTAATTATTTATTAATTTTTACCGATTATGGTTCCTTAGAGGTTAGAATGTGTATCTAAGTTTTTCATGTAATTAGATGGCAATCTGTCATCACCATCTAGGATTTATTATTTTAATTTTAATTTGTAAAATCCGTATTAAAATAATTATTCAAAGTAAAGACGGATCTAGAAGATGGAGATAATTGGAGTTCTATTGTTATACTATGTTTATAAATTTCTATGTTTTTAAATTATTAAAAATAAAATTAAAAACTACTTTCTACATTATTTCTGAAAAAATGATCATTCAGCTCGGTTAGCAGACCAAACCTTCTAGGTCAGTAGGCTGATTATCGTAGACAGGCAAGCCAATCTGAAGGATCAGCAGGCTGGTAGTGGGGCAAAACAATTTTCAAAAAGGGTGCATTTTCTATGATTTTGTTTTTGTGACAATTCTAACAAACATGAAATTTTATGATGACCAGAAAAATAACCTTTTGATCTATGTGAGGTTAAAGAATAGAAGACAGATGCCACTAGAAGAAGGATACAACAAGAAGATACTAGATAAAGAATCAATATTATGTTTCAATTGATCTTTTGTAATCTTTATTTTTTTATCTCTAGGATAAAACCATAATATTACGTCTATTTATTATTTTGCTTGTGGCTTTGCATGTTGCTTTTCTTGCCTGCATTATAATATGATTTTACCATGACATGTGTGTAGAATAGGGAGTGTCACTAATTAAAAACTGTTCATGCATGTTAACATAAAATCTTGAGTTTTAGAATATTGAGTAGGAGAAGGTTTTCGAAGAGAGGACCTACGGCCTCTATTGTTGGTCCATAAGTAGCACATGGTGGTTCTGACCCCAAAGAATGGACTTCAATATGTATCAGGCTGGATCTCTGAGAGGATAATTTGCTTTAGCATGGTTTATCATTGATCACCCCAAGGTGGCAATTATAAACCATGGATAAAGTAGTTGAAGCGATAGTTATACACTTAAGATTAATTTTGTTATTAACCCAAGGAGCTTTGTTAATGAAAATAATGACCAAAGAAATGATTATTAGTAAATGTTAGATCAGACGGTTCTTGGATAACATATATTAATCAGAGGGGATCCGTGTCCTTAGTTGAATTTGGCAAGTCTACCCAAGGTGGCTTGTTAGATTCTGAGTTAGGAATTATCATAGTAAGGTTGTGATATTTTTAAGGTTTTACTACACAAACACAATTGTATTTTACTTGTTTATGTTATCCTACTAAACTGTTGAGGAATGTTTGCTTGTATTTGATATACGAATCTTTATTGTAGATCAAAATGTCTAAAAATGCTTTATCTTTGATAATCGATAAGAACATGTTAACTGGTGAAAATTATAGTTATTGGAAATAAAACCAAAATATCATCCTATCCTTAGAGAAACTAAAATTTGTGCTAACCACACAGTGTCCTCTTACACCAACTGGCAATCCATTAATGAATAAATCAAATCGTATAATCGCTGGAAAGATGCTAACGATCATGACTGCTGTTATGTTATGGCTACCATGCATAATGTGTTGCAGGCTCAACATGAGGATTATGCGACTGCTAAATAGATTTTAGATAATCTGGAAGACATGTTTGGAGGCCAAGCCTTAATGAAACAACAAGGGCTCTTCAAAAACTATTAAACTGCAAACAAAGGCCAATGACTCTTGTGAAGGAGCATATGATGTTGGTCATAGGTTACCTCGTTGAGGCTTAAACCCGTGGAGCTGACATTGATGTTAAGTCATAGATGACTATGGTCTTTGAGATTCTATCTATGGAGTTCATCCCATTTAGAGCTTCATATAATTTGAACAATAGACATGAAGTGACCTTGATAGAGCTTATTAAGAAGTTACAGGAGTTCAAAAATCTAATCAGGGAAACTCTTGCTGGTGGTGAGGCTAACTTGGCGGCTATGTCTGGTTTCAATCCTAACCTAGGCAATGGAAATAAGTAGAAGGCCAAGAATGGGATATAGTCTATTCTGGCAAATGGCAAGAAATAAGAAGAAAAATAAGAGGAACTTGAAGAAACTAAAGTGTTTTTTTTTTATGGGAAGGTTGGGCATACAAAGAAGAATTGTAAGGGATCTTTATCTAAAGGAAGTAAGTGCGAACTTCTAGTAATTGAGACTTGTTTAGTTGAAGAATCAAGTGACTCTTAGGTCATAGATTCTGGTGTGACTAATCATGTCTGTGTTTCTCTAAAGGGATTTAAGGAAACAAAAAGTTTGCTATATGAGCACTTCACGCTTTGGATAGGCGATGGATCCTTAGTATTGGTTGAAGCAGTGAGAGACGTCCATCTTTACTTTGATAATTATAGGACTTTGGTTTTGAGAGATTGTTTTTAAGTTCCTAAACTTAAAAAGAATTTAATATCTATCTCTTGTTTATTTAAAGACTCTTATTTAGTCTCTTTAAATAATAAAGTTGTGATTTGTGAAAACAAATCTTTTATCTGTAGTGGATGTTACAAAACAATCTATATTTTATCAAACCTAAGATGGACTCACTGCTGAACACTGAGGTCGATGATAACTCTAAAAGACTTGAAACTTCTTACTCTAATGAGACTTATTTTTGGCATTTGTGACTAAGTCATATTAGCTTGAATAGGATTCAAAGGTTGGTAAGGGATAGACCTTTAAGTTATTTAAAGTGGAATCTATACCACAAGGTGAATCTTGTGTGAAGGGCAAAATGACAAAAAGACCATTTGGGTCTAAGGGCAATAGGGCTGAAGAGGTTTTAAAACTTGTACATAGTGATATTTGTGGTCCCATGAACATCAAAGCACGTGGAGGGTATGAGTACTTTGTTACTTTTGTTGATAAGTTCTCAAGATATGAGTATGTCTACCTAATGCATTATAAAAGCAAAACTTTTGACAAGTTTAGGGAGCTTCAGGCTGAAGTAGAGAAGCAACTAGGTAAACCCATAAAGGCACTTCGATTTAATCAAAGCGGAGAATTCCTCTTCAATAAGTTCTTAGTACACTTATTAGAGAATGAGATTTAATCCCATTTGAATGTGATGGGCATTCCACAGTAGAGTGGCATAACTAAAAGAAGGAATAGGCCTTTGTTAGATTTGGTTAGGTCCATGATAAGTTATTCGATGTTACCTTCATTTTTTTGGGGATATGTACTACAAACTGCATGTTATCTTTTGAACGATGTGCCTTTAAAATTGGTTCCTAAAACTCCTCATGAGTTGTGGACGAGTAGTAAGACATCCTTAAACTATATTCACATATAAGAATGTCCAGCTCATGTCCTCTACACGAAAGCGAACAAGCTGGAAGCACGTTCGGAAGCTTCTATGTTTATAGGATATCCAAAAGGAGCTAAAGGGGGTTTATTCTATAACCCAAAAGAAAACAAAGTCTTGATTTCAACAAATGCAACATTCCTTAAGGAAAGTTACATGAACAACTTTAAGCCTTAAAGAAAAGTAGTACTTGAGGAGTTGGTGAATGAGTCGATCACTCTAGGGGTTCCAAATGAAATGAATCCAATCAATGTAGCAAAACCAACCGAATAACAAACTAAGGGGCTTCAATGTAGTAGGAGGATCGGGCGTCAACCCAACCGGTATATGTTCAATGGTGAAGCCTACTTGGCTGAATCAGTTGAACATGATAGGGATCCTTAGACTTACATGAAGGCTTCCAAGGATGTTGATTTAAAGCTCTAGACAAGAGCCATAAACAGTGAGATAAAGTCTATGGAGACTAATCAAGTCTGGAAACTTGTGGATCTTCCTGAAGGGGTAAAACCCATAATGTGGAAGTGGATCTATAAGATAAAGAGAGGAGCAGATGGGAAATTCGAAGCCTATATGGCTAGACTAATAGTTAAGGGGTACACACAAAAGAAAGGAAGTGATTACGAGAAAACCTTTTCGCCTATAGCCATGCTGAAGTCCCTTGGTACTCTCTTGTCCATAGTTACTGCACTTGACTACGAGATTTGGTCAAGACGACTTTTTTGAATAGCTATATTGATGAGTCCATATATATACAGCCAGACGAGTTCAAGGCTATGGGTCAAGAGGTCAAGGTTTGTAAGCTACTAAAATCGATTTATGGACTTAAGTAGGTTTTTCATTCTTGGAACATAAGAGTTGATCAGGTGATCAAGACTTATGGGTTCAAACAAAACATGGATGAACTATGTGCTTACACACATTAAGCATGGGAATGTGGTTTTTCTATTGCTTCATGTGGATGACATTCTCTTTATTGGTAATGATGTTAAGGCATTGTCATTGATCAAATTATGGTTGACCAAGTAGTTTGATATAAAGAACTTGAGTAAAGCTTTATGTTCTAGGAAGAACAAAATGATAGCTTTATCCCAAGCGGTGTACCTAGATAAAATTCATGAAAAGTATGCAATGTAGAATTCTAAGAAAGATGGACAACCATCTAGGTTTGGAATTACTCTTTCTAAGAAAGGCTCTTCAAAGTCTAATGAAGAAAGAGAATACATAAAAAAGGTGCCTTATGCTTCGGCAGTGGGTAGTCTTATGTATACGATACTTTGCACTTGACCAGATATTTGTTATGCGATCGAGATAGTAAGTTGCTTTCAGTCAGATCTAGGATCGAACCACTGGGTTGCGGTCAAGCATATTTTCAAGTACCTAAGAAGGACTAGAGGTTATATGCTAGTGTATTCGGGTAAGGATCTAACACCTCTATGATACACTGATTCAGATCTTCAATCCTATCTAGATTCGAGAAGATTGACTTCTAGTTTTGTGTTTACTCTGGGTAGAGGTGTCATTGTTTAAAGAAGCGTCAAGCAATATTGCACTTTGGATTCAATGATAGAGGCCGAGTATATGGCGGCTAGTGATGCTTCAAAAGAAGCAATATGGCTTCGCAAGTTTCTTGGGATCTCGAGGTAGTTCCTGGTATGGATAAGGTAGTATTGCTATATTGTGATAACACTATAGCTAAAGAACCAAGATTTCATAAGAAGAGTAAGCATATTCATCGGAAGTATCATGTGATATAGGACTTCATTGAGGCTAGGCATGTTGTAGCATATAAAATCATGTCTGAAAACAATTTAGCTGATCATTTCACAAAGATACTTACTACGAGAGTTTTTGAGAAGCATGTTGAGGCTATGGGGATGTGAGATATGTCATATTTACTGGATTAGTGCAAATGGGAGATTAATAGACATAGTGCCCAAAGGAGAAAGATGTTGTAATATGTTTTTGGAGACATTTTATCAATAAAGGTTTTACTTATTATTCGTATACCAAATGTTGTCCTCTTTATGTTAATTTTTGTTGGATATATGGGAAGCAAACAAAAGTCTAAGGCCGTTGATCTAAACCTTTAAGAATCATGCATGTAATGGACAGTTATGCAGAAGACATAAATCTTAAAGGCGATGGTCTAAATTATAAGATCTGCAATCAAGTGAATAAAGTTGGGCACTTTATTCATGTTGAGACTGTTATGTTGTCTATATCCCTAATGGAAGATGGCTTGTCTTGGTCATCAGAGTGGGACTTTACGAGTAGAAACATTAGTGCATTGTCATAGGTGACGATATATTGGATCGGGACAAAAAGTTCAATTGATTTGGTTAATAATTCCATTTGTTCAAATCAATTCACTTTAGATAATCATATGTGTTGTGTCTTAATCTTGAAATGACTAATGGGCCCGTATTCTTGACTTATATCTTTTGATGTACCAAAAGGTGACATCCTAACTTAATGATGATACGCATACTGATATGTTAGAGGCATGACTTTTGATTCACATAGACTCATTAGTCATAGAAATGGAATACATAGCTCTTTTCCTATAATTAGAAAACTAAAGCGCACAAAGATTTGGATACATAGGTGTAACCGAATGATATACTATCTAAGGATAGTAAGTATTCTAATAGTGTGATAATAGAATGTAAGAAAAAAATGATCGGGAAGATAAAACAGAATTTATCTTTAAACTGATTATGAATATCCTATGGGAATGTGACATATTATGATATGTTATAGACGGTTAGCATATTGAAGCTTTGTAATTTTATATAGTTCGAGAGTACAACTTGAAACTTTTAGTAGAGTGGCGGTAGAGTTGATAATTATAAAATATTATCTGAGACATGTTATTTTATAATTATAGGATCTTGATCTATATATGTCCATCGAGTCCTCTTTGCTAGCTCATAATAATCTTGTAATGATACGGCGTGTTTTTCCCACATGTTGGTACTTATGTTAAATTATTAGATTGGCTAAAATTTATTAATACTAGATTTAATAATTCATGTTAGTTTATTGGTTGAATTAATTATGTGAATTAATTCAAAATAAACATGTTGAATTATTTGGATAATATTTTATTTACTATAGGATTATCTGTATATGACTGTTTCAATCAGATAACTTCTTTATTAGGTTATTTGAATTAAAACCGAGGCTCTATCTAAGCTTCCCAAGTGAAAATAAGATATTTTGAGGCTTCTAGATTATTACACGGTTAGTAGGCTGGTGGAAAACATCAGTAGGCTGATGGAGTAAGTTTGATAAGCCAATCTCCCATATTAGCTTACCAAAAATGTGATAATTAGTATACGCATTTTTAACCAAAAGTTGATTCGGACTCAAATTTTAATGCCTAATCTCAAAAGGTTTAACCCCAAATTCGACCACCATAAATAGGAGGGTGAGTTTTCTTAGTTATTCAGATCATTTAAGAAGCATAGAGTGAGTACTTTAGTGAGAGAAACTCTGAAACTCCCTAAGAGCTATTGTTCAACATCAAGATCCTTAACTCTTGATTTTCTTAAGTGGTTGGAAGGAGCGTCACCGAAAGAAAAGTTGTATAACGTGTGAATACCCGCACTCCAATTGTGGATAGAGAATAGCAACGAAGACTAGTTGGTTAAGGCTCTTCTGGAATGTTCTTCTCTTCATAGGTTGCTACTGCTTTTCGGTTCACAAAATTGGTTAGTAAAATCTGTCATTAATTCATGTATTTAGCATGTCAAACTTGTTATTTAGAAAATACCATAATTTAAAATTTTTAAAATTCCACTGCAAACTATTTCCTAACAAATTGTTGTTCACTCATTGTTCTTGAACATTGTTAGGCTGTACAACAATGTTAGGAACAACTTTTGAAGTGATAGGTAGAGGTACTTCTATGCCAACTTCTTTAATGACCACACTACATAGTTCTCCACTTCCACTAATTTCACCAATCTCAATGAACCTAACATTTCTATATTCTACTATTCTAGTACTATAGGTAGGACAATAAAATTTATACCCTTTGGATTTTTCAAAACAACCAATGAAATATCCACTAGTCGTCTTAAAATCCAGTTTCTTTTTATGTGAATTGTAAATTTTCCCTTCTACCAAGCAACCCCAAACATGCAAATGCCTTTTCTTTCTGTCTACATCTCAAAAGGAGTTTCCCTATTTAATATGCACATGGCGGTCTTTAATGCATGCATCCACAAAGATAATGGTAAAGATGAATAAAACATGCTCATAACTGTATCAATTAATGTACGATTACGCCTTTCTTCTACACCACTTGGTTGTGGTGTACCTAACATAGTGTGTTGCGCACATATACCTCGCTCTTCTAGGAATTTAGCAAATGAACTTGGACATTGTCCTAAATTGTCATACTTTCCATAGTATTCACCACTTCTATTTGATCTTACAAGTTTTGCCTTTTTATCTAATTGCTTCTCAACCTCATTAATGAATACCTTAAGGGCTTTAATAGATTGAGATTTTTCATGCAACAGATAGAAATAACCATAACGTGGAAAATCATCAATAAAAGTGATAAACTACTTTTCTTAACCAAAGGATGGAGTATCGAAAGGTTGACATATGTCGATGTGAATTAGTTTAAGAAGTTGTGCACTCCTTGTGGCCCTTTTCTTAGTGTGTTTGGTTTGCTTTCCTTTATACGATCAATATACACACAGGGATCATTATCTTATTTTGAAAGAATTTCATTCTTTACTAATCTCTGTATTCTTTCCTTAATTATGTGACCCAAGTGTTTATACCATAAGTAAGCAAAACTTTCATCAACTAAACTTCGTTTAGTTCCAATACTTCGATACATGGTTAACAAAGTTTTAGCAAAAAGATTATCAAGCTTTAACTTATATAAAGCATCTTAAAGGATTCTAGAGCCAATAAAACTATTATTCTTGAATAAACCAAAAGATCCAAATCTAGACTTACAATAAAATCCTACTACATCAAGTTTTGATAAAGAAACTAAATTGTAAGAAAAAGTAGGTACGTAATGAGTTTGGTGTAAATCAAGATAATTTATAGTATCTAAAATTAAGTGATAAGTACCAATTCCTTCCATTAGAGCTTTATCTAGATTCTCCATGTAAATAAAACTTTCATTTGCTTTTATGGGTTTGATCGTAAGGAATCCTGTATTGTATTAGAATTGTGAGTAGTTAATCTTGAATCAATCCACTAAGTATTATAAGGAACTTTAGTTAAATTTGATTCAAAACAAACCAAGCACAAGGCTTACCTTTCTTTTTGAACCAAGCCTTTTGCTTCTAGCAATCTTTCATTAAGTACTCAAATTTGTGGCAAAATTAGTACTTAATATTGTGTTCCTTCTTTTAAATTATACAATTTTTTTTGAACCCTTTCTTCTTATTCTTTTTAGGCTTCTTGTTAGTGCTCTTTTCAGCCTCTTAATTCGTAAGATGAATGGAATGAGGTTTCTAATTCTTCAATCTCGTCTTCTTTTCAACAAGCATTTTGGTTAATTTATAGATATTTTATTTATATTTAATGGTGTTATAGCTCGTCTAGAATGGACCATATTGTTTAGAAGGAAGTGAGCTGAAAATAAACTATATTGGAAAGAACCCATCATAGACATCCTTGAAGATTTTAATTTTGCTCTTATATTTATCATTTCAAGGACATGCTGATGTATAGTACAAGAATAATCAAATTTCATCTTGGTCAATTTAGCCATTAATGTACTAACAAGATACTTATAAGCAAATTGAGAACGCTCTTCCACAAGTTTCATAAATTCTTTAGCATTTTCGGTCTTAGGAAGACTACTTTTAATATTGTTTGCTACTATCATCTGTATGAACATTAAGCTTAATCTTTTTGACCTTTCCCAAATTTTATGAAAAGCTTTCTCCTCCTCACTACCAGCATCAATAGTAATAGAAGTGCTAAATAAAGATCCAAGACACCTAAGTGAAATTGGACTTATATACACCAATTGGAGAAATTCATTCCATTAAAAAAGAGAACAGATGAAGCATGTGAATGTTAAGAAACAGGAACATATAGTGTAAATATGCAAGAAACATTTATACGCTAGTGCTTTGACATGATCACATAATTAGATTTAAACTAGAACAATAAATGTATGTTATAGTCCTCTTTTGGGTGATACTAAGACATACTAAGTATAATCGATGCTAATAAAAAATAAAAAAATAGTTTGGTAATTATAAATATATTTAGGTAAAAGTACTTGCTATCTTTGGATAAACAACTAAAAATAATAAGACATACTCATTACCAACTATTATATTCATCAATTATAAAGAAAATTAATCGACCATTGGGTGATTCTTAAGTTCTTATAATAGATGAAATTCAATGACTCATGATTTATAAATGTCATTTCAATTATAAGCATCAAAATTCATAACTTATTGAATTTTTGTTTCTCAATTTGAAAATTATTGTCTTTAAAGTTTGGCCACTTTGGTGACTAACAAACTACAATAATGTAATTTCAAAATTAAAAACAATAATTTTACTTGTTTTTAAAAAATAAGTAAAATTATTGTTTTTAATTTTGAAATTACATTAATCAAATAATTAATTATGATCATATATGCATCACTTAACATTATGTGCAGTCATTAGAAAAAAAAAATAATAATAAAACAAGCCAAAAACTGTAATCGTAGATCATAAACATATTATTTACACTAAAACAAGTGTAATTAGTTACACCCGTATTTTTTTAAGAGATTGAAAGAAGCTTTAATTCATATATACATATATGTATACATATATATATGTCTATACGTATCGTTTACACTTCAAATTCTTTAATATATATTATATATATAATATGTATTATGAATTAACTCACCCAAGTGTATGGGATGCAGAAACAACAAAACCAAAACCAATAAACTGTCGTATTCGTAAACCCAACTTACATATATTTCTAAAGCAAACCCAACTTATAAGATACTTGAATTAGAGTAATGGGAATGCAACTCTTTAGTCTTTAATCATATGTATGTATATGTGTATGAAAACTTCAACTATCTTTTATGTTTCAATTACGGGAATGAAAAATCCTTAATTCACACGTATATAATATATATGCATATTAATCATTGCATAGAATCATGTATGAACCAAATCTTTTGATTCATTATATTCTAATTGCCGGGGAAAGTCATATTAATTTACCTTCAAAAATCTAGGGTTCATACATCATATGAAATATAACTGTAAAAGGAAAATCATGACTTCTAAAAACCTAATTTCTCTAATGCCACATGTTAAAACTTTAATTTTTATAATTTCCATTAATCTTAAAACTCAATAATTTTCACATGAGAAATTTAGAGCATATCTTGATTCATGTCTTTGATTTGCAAAGTATCCTTGTTCAGAAAGTTTGTCAGAGAAGAAAAACCTAGTTTCTCTCTCTCGACCTATAGTAATTTTTAATGTATTTTCTAATATATAGATGGAATACAATTAATTGGATGGAAAGAGACTAGATTCTTATCTATAGATCCTCAATTGGCGCCTTCTATTAAAGCAATGTAGATGCACCTCTAACATCTCATAGCCAATAGGATTTAACATTCAAATAACTATTAAATTAAATAAATAAATAATAAATCTAATAATTTTAATAGATTTTGAATTAATTATACGAGTCATAATTCTAGCCGTTCCTACATGAAATTTGCATGCAATCTGCTCGCACGAGTCAATTCAGTGTCCTTCACACCAAAATTGAATAACAATCAACACCAGTGGTCTTTTAAAAAAAAAAAATTACATGTATATTAATATAGCCAAATTTCTTTTGCTAAAAATTGTTCACGGAATCTGAAACTTGTCAGAGAACAAGAAAGAGAAATGGCGTTAGATGGTCTTTACTTTTGCATGTAAACAAAATTACAGAATGTTACTTCTACTGAATAAGTATTATATTAGCAAATAGCAACAAAAAAAAAAAAAAAACAAAAGAAAAAATAGAAGGGGAATTTTATTGAAGCACAAATCATCTGAATTTTCTAACTGTTTCCGACCAAAAAGAAGGAAAAAGACAGTAAAAAAGAGCCTTTTTTTTTTTTTTTACCAAGAAAACAACCACAGCAGGGTAAGTAGGGCCAAATAAGAAGGGAAAGAAAAGAATATCAAAGAGGAGAAAGGAAAAGCAGAATACGGAGATTTCGTGGAGTGGGCCCCATCTAAGAGGAATCTCAGCTGTAACTGTCTAACAAACTTCCTCTGCTGTGCCAACATATGAAATCTGCATTTCATTAGTCCATTCTTTGGGCCATTCTTTCAAAAAGAAATATTTTTTCCCTCTACAATTTCCAGCTGGCATTACAGTAGTTTCGGTTTCACTTTTATTTCCCTCTACAACGAGTCCACTGTATTTTAGAGCAAACAAAATAAAATTACAATGTAAAAAAAAAAAAAAAATTAAGAACTTAATTTGTTAAATACACACACACACACATACATGTCCCCACCTAATCCCTCCCTGCTTCCTACATCCAAGCCAGCCATCCCGGTAATGGCACCACCCTCCTCTCTCTCTCTCTCTCTCTCTCCCCCCATCAACACTTCACAGGCACTAAAAACCATTGCTCTGAGGTTCAACTGGTTATATTTTTTTCTTATCATACATGTATTTGAGTTTGTTTCTGTTAATTACTTTTTTTCAAGGTCCTTTTTTTTTGTTGAATGTTCAATGGGGAATGTTAGAACCTCTGATGCCTTCTTGCATCTCTCTTATAAATCTTTTTTTTTTTGTGATTTGCATCTACAGTGGAAGGATTTTTAATTTATTTTTCAAGTTTGATTGCATTCAAGGAGAGATTAATTTTTTAAAGTAACTATCTTCTCTTGATAGGCTAATGTTAATCACTTAAGATCTTCAATGTTGCTCTTCCATGTGCCATTTTCTTGGCCGGTTAATAGTAACTTGTGAAATGTTGTCTGTCTCAACATATAAATCTCTCTTCCATAACTCTTTTCTCAAATTAATATCATCTTGTATTGTTGAGTCAAAGTTTAAGGCTCATCTCATATTTCAAGTGTTAAGTTTAAGGCTAATCTTTCAAACTTCTGATCTGTTTCTCTTTTGTCTCTTTCTCGGTATACAGATGAATTGGTAGTTTAAAAACTCTCTTTACATCCTTGTCAATTTTTCTAATACCCCTAATAAATACTCTCTTTGGTAGGTCTTTTCTCAGATTAATCTATCTTGTATAGGCTAATTTAGTTCCAATGTTAAATGTTTCATGTGCTGAGATTTTGTTTTTTTTTTTTATCCTTTTTGTTGACAGAGTTTACATCTCAAAATGTATGTGGAGGAGAATTACAGCTTTGATCCCAACAGCATACCAGATGCTGCAGGCCCAGAAGAAGGCTTCAACCCGTACATGAGCGGCTTCTCCGCCCCTGAACACTCTGTGGAAAAACTTGCTTATCACCACCACAAAGAAGATGCAGCTGCGGCCCCTGACATTGAGTTTCAGCAGCAGCAGCACCAACAGCTGACCTTCAACATGGAGAGCTCCTACAACAACAGCACCACCAACATCGACATCAACACTACGACTGGCCAGTTGGCGTCGTTTGATCATCAGCACCCCAATTGGCATCCTCACCACCACCACCACCACCACCAACAACAACAACAACTTCAGGAGCAGCCTGACCTTCTCAACCTCTTCCACTTCCCAAGATGCTCACCCTCCTCCTCTTCCTTACTCCCCGCTTCAACCCTCACCTTTGCGAACAGCCCCTCCTCGTGCTCCTCGGTCCTCTACGACCCGCTTCTCCATTTGAATTTGCCTCCACAGCCTCCTCTCTTCAAGGAGCTCTTTCAGTCCCTACCAAATGGCTACAATGTCTTTCCTTTGGCCTCAAGAAACAACAATGGCTCAGTGTTGTGTACTAATGGGGATATTGAGAGAGAAGGAAGTGCAGGGATTTATGGTCAAGATGGGCCTGAGGGATTACAATTTGAGAATGGAGTGTTGGAGTTTGCAAGGGACAGAGCTCGAATTGACAGAGGGAGAGATGGCAGAGGGAGCAAACACTTTGCCTCCGAGCGTCATAGGAGAGATCAGATGAGGGACACTTACACAACCTTGAGAAATTTGGTTCCCAACCCAACTAAGGTGACACAGAAATTATGATGTTGTTTCTTTTGTTGTTTGTAATTATTTGTAGATTGCATTCAAAACATGCACCATTTTCAGCTCTTGCCTTGTCCATTCGCCTGCATTGGTTAATATCACTAGTCTTTTTTTTTTTTCCTGAAGTTACTGGTTCTCTTCTAAACTATTTCCTTTGTCCCCTTTTGGTTCTTAAGTTCCAAAATGTGCCATTCCAGGCCCCATATTAAATACTTGTCTCTTTCAAATTAGTCTTGAACTCTATTTTTACAAAGCCTTTTGTAAATTTTCCATGTAATCAACACACATTTCTTTTTATTTTAAAGGTTTTAGATTCAATTCTAGAGCTGGTGATTTGTTTTTTTTTTTTTTTTTGGTCACCAACAATAAATTCTTTTGAAAACAAACTAAAACCTGATCTAAAATTGAATAGCCAAATTTAATATCAATTTTATGTCAACCGTTACATAATCCCGCTATATATGGTGCATTCTTAATTTCAATGGTTATGTTCTTTGGAATCTAATTATGTACTAATCACAGGACAAATTTCTCTCGTAAACTCACACGAGTCAGGTTTCTGGACTATTTTAACGCAAAACTATTACTTTGAGTGCTTGATGACACATTTCAAAGCCAAGACACCATAATATTTTGAAGGGCTTCGTTGATATTCTTTTTATTATCATTATCATAATATCATCATCATCATCATCGTTGTTATTGTTGTTGTTGTTTTTCCTGTCGTTTAAGTTTGCCCATCAACTTTTTAACTATTGTTCTGCTTCTGGGTATATAATCCAATGCTTGAAAGAATGATAGAGCATCAGTTGTGGGAGATGCCATTGAGTACATCAAAGAACTCAGGAGAACAGTGAACGAGCTGAAGATTCTGGTGGAAAAAAAGAGGCACGGCAGAGAGATTAACAAGAGGCAGAAAACCGAAAAAGACACTGGTGGGGTCGAGAACTGCCACATCAAGACGGAGCCTGACCAGTCCTACATTAGGAGCTCCTGGCTTCAAAGGAAATCCAAGGACACGGAGGTTGACGTTCGTATCATCGACGATGAGGTTACTGTCAAACTTGTTCAGCGAAAGAAGATCAACCTTTTGCTCACTGCTTCCCGGGTGCTCGACGAACTTCTGCTAGATCTTCGCCATGTTGCTGGAGGACACGTTGGCGATACCTGCAGCTTCCTGTTCAACACTAAGGTTGGTGGTGCTAAGTTATTCTTTTGCTATGATTTGTAGTCCAAGTCATTTGTCACATAGCTTTTATTCCAATCACTTGATATTAGCATGTGATTTTATAAGATGAGATCATATTATAACAATAATGTTGGTTTTTTTTTTTTTTTTTTCTTGGGGGGGGGGGGGGGGGGGGGCGGCAGATATACGAAGGTTCTTCTCTGTATGCAAGTGCCATTGCAGACAAAATGATTGATGTTCTGGACAGACAATATGCTGCTATTCTTCCACCCACAAGCAGCTATTAGCCAGCTATTTGGGAGCCATGAATATGGCAAGTCTTGATCTGCTTTTTCATATATGGTATTATTTGATATGACACTAGTATGACTGACTATGTTAGTGGACAATAAACTTGGTAGGGAAGAATTGACTTGCTTCAGGGCATAAAGACTAGTAGGGTTTTTAAGTTATTTTCTATTTATGGTATAAGTAATTATGCTTGTTGCTACTAACAACAATAGTAGCAAAAACCAACAATATATAATATAACTAATAGCAACGTTTTAGTTATTTCCATTGTTTTCAATTTTTATGCTTGCTTAAGTTTCAAAGGATTGTTTTCAATCTTTATGCTTGCTTAAGTTTCAAAAGATCTGGAGATTTACTCAAGGCTCAAGCTTTATCTCTCTCTTTTTTTTTCGCTTAAATTTAGCATTAAATCATTCCTGTGCTTGCAATGTAGAAGGAACTTATAATGTCATCTGTGATAGGATTTTTTTTTTCAATGGGAATCATCTATTAAATCGTGCCTTTCTCTGTCTATGAAATTTTTAGTACGGCCTACTACAACACAAAAGGATAATGTTTATGTTCTAATTCTAGAGTGAATGACAAATTGGTCTAGTTTTGAAGCCGAAACTTTTGTTTCAGTGTGAGCAGTATGAAAAAGATAGAGAGAAAATTTTTTTAAATGAAACTTAATTATTTATTTTAGGGTATTATTTTAAGGTAACTTGCTCCGATAGTTTTCGATTTTTTATGAAAGTAAACATTTGATCTCTTATCTTTTTTTATTACTCAATTGACCCTAATCTTTCATTTTAGTTGCTAAAAGACTAATTTAACTGGACAGACATTAAATATGCGTTAATGAAGACATTTTAGTAAAATATTTAATATGTTTTAAAAAATTAAAATAAGAAAATAAAAAGGACAAAAAAGTAAATAAATAAATATATATCATTAAAGTAGGATATTTTTTTGAAACAGCAAAATCGTGACCCCTACACTCTCTCCCTCCCCCTCTCTCTCTACCAAGAGATCGCCTTATCTGTTCAAGCTCGTCTCTGAAGCCTACAATGTCCTCTCTGATCGTAATACTCGCCAGATCTACGACCTCTACAGCTGCCAAGCTCTCAAGTGTGTTGAATTCCCTCTGAAATAACACGGAGTTAATTCAGTAAAATTAAATCAAACCAGTAAGAGAAGGCCACTGGAGTTTTTAGACTATGAAAAAAAAGTGACTTATAGTGACAAGGTGGATGATGAAAAATGATTGGATATTACCACACATTTCAATTATGTTATATAGCTTTTTATGTGCATAAAAAAATCACAAGGGAATTAAAACATATCAATAGACCATTAACTATTACCAAGGATTCTTTCTTAATACGACTGAGGCGTTAAAAAAGCCTGTTGATTTGTGGACAAACTCTAGCTCTCAGATCCTCCGTGTTGAGGATTATTGAGCCAATCAATGCACAAAGTCTGGGATATTCTTCAAATTTGGGCAATCATTCATAGTCAATGGCCATTGATTTGTTTCCTTTATATAGAATTGTAAATAGGGATTTATGATCTGCACTAATTCAGCATCCAAATTAGTCATTGTAGTGTATATATATATATGTGTCTAATGTAACCAGAAACTAAATATAGAAGAAGAAATTCGTTCTTTCTTTTCATGGCATCAAAGCATCCCACAGTCCTGAACCTATAGCCTTCTTCCTTCTTCCTCTCATATTCAAAAAAAAAAAAAAATTGCTCACCTTCTTCTAGCCGATACACATGGCAGGAAAAGGCGAAACTCCGAACTCAGCCAAGACTGAGACCAACAAGTTTGATAACCCAAATGATCCCCTTTACCTTCATTATTCTGATCAACTTGGACTTGTACTCGTCACACAAGCATTGGATGGAGAAAATTACAGCACTTGGAGTCGTGCTATGCTCATGGCTCTCAGCATCAAGAACAAAGAAGGCTTCGTCAATGGCACCATCAAACAACCACCGGAGACTTCTATCACAGAACTCCAACAATGGACGCGTTGTAACAACCTTGTAAAAGCATGGCTTTTTAACTCAATCTCACAAGATATTGGAGCAAGCATAATATACAGTGAAAGTGCTCATGATATCTGGCTTGATTTAAAAGATCGTTTTTCACAAACTAACAGTGTTCATCTTTTTCATGTTGAAGAAGCCATACATGATTGTAAACAGGGCAACACAACAATTGGGAATTACTACACCAAGCTTAAAAGTCTATGGGATGAACGTGAAGCACTTTGTAACATTCCCAAATGCACGTGTGGTGCTATGAAGGACGTTCTGTAGTTTCAACAAAATCAAAAGACCATGAAATTCCTCATGGGACTTAACGAAGCCTATGCTAGTGTTAGAGGACAGATTCTACTCATGGATCGACTGCCTGCCGTCAATAAAACTCATTCTCTCATTTTGCAGGATGAAAAACAAAGAGGCTTATTGAACGGAGGTGCACCACTGGCTAAAGCCTTGCCTTTGCGGTGAAGAATACTCCACGAAAATTTGAGAGGATTTTCACACCTAAAAATCCACATCTGAAATGTGGAACATGTGACAAAATTGGACACACCACAGAGACATGTCGGGCACACCTCAAATGCGAATATTGCGGTTGGCAAGGTCACACCATTGATGTTTGTCGAAAGCTGCAAAAGGCGAACTCAACAAACAACAAACCTGATCAACGAGAGCGTAAAATTTTTTCCTCCAAGACCAATCATGTAGATACCAACACACCATCAAATTCCATGCCATTCACTCTCACAGCAGAACAATATCATAATCTTATGGCACTGCTGACCAAGAATAAATCCAATTCGATGGCCAATCATGTTGGTAACACATCTGCCATGAGTGATCTCTCAGGTACAATTTTTTGTGGCTCTGTTGTTGACAAAGAAATGTGTTGGATACTTGACACATAAGCCACAGATCACATAGTTTACTCTGTCGATTTGTTAACCACAAAATCTCGTGTCACAAATCGAACTGTGCATCTACCCAATGGAGCCATTGCTACAGTCTCACACATAGGCAGCATTTACTTTGCTAATTTCATCCTGAGTGATGTGCTATGTGTTCCTTCTTTTAAATTAAACTTGATTTCCATTAGCAAGCTTGTGCACAATTCTCACTACCTTGCTACGTTCATTAATCATACTTGTATGCTACAAGACCAACGATCGGGGAAGATGATTGGGATGGGAACTAAGCGAGGAGGACTCTACTACCTTGATACTCCACAGAAAACTAGGTGCAACGCTGTCACTACACCAACTTCCCATTCCCCGAAACTTTGGCATCAACGCCTAGGACATCCATCAAATAAGACCTTTAGTTTGCTTTCTCATTCAATTACAGACATGGAATTTTGTAATATTTTTTATTGTTTAATTTGCCCATTGGCTAAACAAACTCGTTCTCCATTTTCAACAAGCTCCATTCGCACTAAAGCACCTTTTGAATTAATCCATGTTGATATTTGGGGAGGGTACCATGTTTCTTCAATTACAGGGGCACAATATTTTCTTACAATTGTTGATGATTATACACGTTGCACATGGACTTATTTGATGCATCATAAATTAGAAACTCACTCATATATCACAAAGTTCATCAACCTTGTTGAAACATAGTTCTCCTTAAAAGTCAAAGTTCTTTGGAGTGATAATGGGCCTGAATTTACAATCAAAAATCTTTATTTTGATAAAGGAATCATTCATCAAACCAGTTGTGTTTCCACTCCATAGCAAAATGGAGTAGTTGAAAGAAAGCACCGTCACCACCTTAATGTAGCCCGAGCCTTATTATTCCAAGCCAACCTTCCAAAAAGATTTTGGGGAGACGCTATCTTAACCGCTACCTACCTAATTAACAGAACTTCGACGCCTCTTCTTCAAGGGAAAACACCTTTTGAGATGCTCTTTCACAAACAACCTGTATATGATCATTTGCGAGTGTTTGGTTGCCTATGTTTTGCCTCAACACATCATCAGGGTCTCACCAAATTTGATCCAAGAGCCACCCGGTGTCTTTTCTTGGGTTATCCATATGCTCAAAAGGGTTACAAGGTTTATGACCTCTCAACTGGTAAAATTTTTGTTTCACGAGATCTTATTTTTCATGAGGATATTTTTCCTTTTTCACCTTCCGCTTCAGATTCACCTCCAATGCCTCATCATTCATCAACAAATGATCATGATGGCACCACCCTTCAATTTCCTCTCAATACTGAAGTATCTCTATTTGATGATTCCTCTCAAGAAGAAATTCCTCCTCATTCAAACAACAAAGCTGTTTCCCAAGCCCTTCCTTCACATGCCGCCCCCCCACCCATTGACCAACCTACCACAACCGTACCTTTGGATTCACCACTTCGTTCCTCACGGCCAATACGCGCTACAAAGATACCAAGCTATCTGCGTGAGTATCATGTTGGTATTTCTCTTCCCTCACGAACTGACCCAACATCGAACTCGGCTTTGGTCAGCACTACAGGTATCACCTACCCTTTAACTGATGTTCTTTCATATGATAGATTATCTCCCAAACATCATGCTTTCACCACTTCCCTTTCAATCGAAAAAGAACCATCTTCTTTTGCACAAGCAGTTTGTGATCCTAAATGGCGTCTTGCTATGCAACAAGAGCTGGATGCTCTCAAGGCTAATGACACATGGTCTCTGCAACCATTACCACCTAGGAAGAAGCTGGTTGGATTCAAATGGGTGTACAAGATTAAATACTGTCCAGATGGCATGGTAGAGCATTATAAAGCCAGATTGGTAGCCAAAGGATATAACCAAGTTGAAGGTCTAGACTATCAAGAGACTTTTGCTCCTATTGCAAAACTTGTAACGGTTCGTCCTTCTTCTTGCTGTGGCTTCAACACAACAATGGCACCTCCATCAACTCGATGTTACTAATGCCTTCTTACATGGAGATCTTGATGAAGATGTTTACATGTCTTTACCTCCTGGTTTCGGACGAAAGGGGGAGACACGAGTTTGCAAACTCCACAAGTCATTGTATGGCCTCAAGCAAGCTTCGCGTCAATGGTTCATTAAGCTCTCCACTGCTCTCAAGCAGGCCAACTTCAAACAATCCAAGGCTGATTATTCCTTATTAGTCCGATCCCAGGATGGTAAATTTACTGCTCTCCTTATTTATGTCGACGATGTCATCATTGCAGGAAATGATTTGCAAGATATTGAAGATACCAAATCATTCTTGAAGAATCAATTCAAATTGAAGGATCTTGGACAATTAAAGTATTTTCTTGGTATAGAGGTTGCACGATCTAGTAAAGGCATTAGTCTTTCACAATGAAAGTATGCTCTCGAGATTCTTGAAGATGTTGGATATCTTGGTGCAAAACCAGCTTCTTTTCCAATGGAACAAAACTTATCTCTCAGTAAGTTTGAAGGCGACTATGTTAGTGATCCATCCTCTTATCGACGACTTGTTGGGCGGCTAATTTACTTGACTGTCACACGACCAGACTTGGCATATGCAGTTCATGTTTTAAGTCAATTTATGGACAAGCCACGAGTACCACATTTAGAAGCATCTCATCGTGTCTTGCGATATGTGAAACAAACACCAGGACAAGGAATATTTCTTTCTACAGAAAGTTCAATCCAACTGAATGCCTTTTGTGATGCAGATTGGGCCAGGTGTCATGACACTCGACGATCAGTTACTGGCTATTGCATATTTCTTGGCAGCTCATTAGTTTCCTGGAAAACCAAGAAGCAAACAACAGTATCACGATCAAGCGCATAAGCCGAATACCGATCTATGGCCACCACCTGTTGTGAAATTATATGGTTGAAAACAATTCTACAGGACTTGGGCATCAAACATTCACATCCTGTCAACTTATAATGTGACAACCAAGTAGCTCTCCATATTGCTTCAAACCCAGTCTACCATGAGCGAACAAAGCACATAGATATCGATTGTCACCTCATACGAGAAAAGGTTCAAAAAGGAATGATCAAGCTGACTTACGTACCTACATCAGACCAGCCAGCGGATATTTTCACAAAGCCATTAAGCTCTTCACAATTCTCGACTCTAATCAGCAAGTTGGGAATTATTAACATACATTCCAAACTTGAGGGGGAGTTTTGAGGATTATTGAGCCAATCAATGCACAATCAAGCCAATCAATGCACAAAGTCTGGGATATTCTTCAAATTTGGGCAATCATCCGTAGTCAATGGCCATTGATTTGTTTCATTTATATAGAATTGTAAATAGGGATTTATGATCTGCACTAATTCAGCATCCAAATTAGTTGTTGTAGTGTGTATATATATATGTGTCTAATGTAACCAGAAACTAAATATAGAAGAAGAAATTCATTCTTTCTTTTCACTCCGAATTCTCAACTTTGCATAATTCGTCAAGCTTCTTCGCCTAACCAAACTAAAAACTAGAAATTTCTCAAAAAAACTCGATTTTTGAAATATCGTTTTCCATCTATTTTTCTTGCAACCAAACAGAAAGGTAGAAATCATGTTTTCAACTATCCATTTTCTTCTTATTCCCCAAAAAAACAACGAAGAAATTGTTTTTCCTTCTTGATTCTGCAAGACGAAAATCAAAAAGGTCGACTAGTGGAGATTGGGGATGCCGGCCCAGAGGAAGAGAGAGATTGGGGATGGGGGGTCGACGAGACCCAATGCGGCCTCATGAGCGCACCGCCTCCCTCGCGGCACGAGCTCGCAGGAAACCCAGATTTGCTGTAGATTTCCCTTATTTTCATTTGATGTTGTTCATTGTTCAAGCGATTGGTCTTTTTCTTCTTTTCGTACTTTTTCTTCTTTTGCTAGGACAAGCTTTTTTTATTATTTTATAATAATTTTTTTAATATATTGATTATTTTAAAGGATAGTTTAATAATTTTAATCAAAAAACGATATGCAATAACAATTCCGCATTTAAAATAAAAGCTTAGCATTAATTGGGAAAAAAAGTTGGGACTAAATATTCACTTCTATAAAAAATTGAAAACTACTTAAACAATTTACCTTTTATTGTAATTACTAACCAAATGATACACTTATAATTTTTCTTATAAAATTAACACACTAAATTTTTTAAAAAATTTAAGGTAACAATAGAAAATTTAATTGTTAATTGCCTTTGTTCATCACCGTATGGGCCTACTACTGGATCTATTCACTCCTACAACATACATTTAAAATCAAATTTATTACATGAATGCTATCTTCAAAAAGGAATGCACTAAACTCAGTATATAAGTTACAGCAAGAGAAGCATTTCAGTAACTTTATTCTTAAGAAGAAAAAAAAAAAGAGGTTGCAAAACTGAGAATTTCAGATGTGCACATTGTTATGCTAGCAGTTTTAAGCCATTTTTCTACCACCACCTCCTTTACATCTTCCCCCTCACAATTACAAAAAACTCCTTTCTTTCCTTCTCAGCCATAACAAGTCCTCCTTTGACAAAATGGTACAAGGATCGATGCAGAGTTTACTGTGACATTCCAGAATTTCCCTCAAAAATAAAAGATAAGTACTTGATCCAATAACAACAGTAACAGTATACAGCAGTTGAATATGACTAGTATCATTCTTTCTTTCAATCTAACTGGAAGGTCAAAAGAATGAGACATTACCAAGTGATTGGCTTTGCTTGATGCTTCTCAACGTCCTTCATTCTTCCTACATTCACTTATCACCAAATTTTTTTAGAGACCCGAAATTTAAAAAAAAAATGTTCCAGCCTAGATATCTGTTTCAGCACAATGTCAACCTCGATTAAAAAAACAAAAAGAAACTCACATGTTTATTTTTCTTTTTAATTTCTTTACAAAATATTATGCCATATCAATCAAAATGTTTTAAACACTTTGACATTTTATTTGATCTTATGTGTTTTTTTTTAGTTGGTACAATATGGTATTATTAGAGGGATGTGAAAATAAAATTAGAAGACACAAAAGTGGAATTAAAAAAAATACAAGAAGAAAACTTTCAAGAGAGAAGACGAGATCAACACATTTAGTGAGGTTTTTTTTACTGTTTAAGCTCAAAGAGTAGATATCTTAAAATGTGTTGAGAGGGCTGAGTTAGCCTCAGGCGCCAAATTAAGGTTTTGATCCGAAAGGGTGCGGGTTTAAATCCCACTCTCAACATCTTGTTCAACTTCTTTTTTCTTTTTTGGACCATTTGCACCAATGCTTCTTGAATTTTAAGATCTTCTTCACTTTGCCCAATATTTTAAAAGTTGTTATTTTACTGGTTTTAACTTTGAGTGTCTCCTATTTTTCCCCTTTCGTTTCATTTTCCGTCAAAACCAAATCGAAAAATAACGTGTGCTCACACGGGGGTTTAATGAGATAAAATCATAATTAAATTTTGAGTTATTTGTACCTATACCCATAAACATTGTGCTTACCCCTACTTTGACCCCTGACTTAGGGTTGTGCCCCCACTTTCTCAGCAAAACCTTTAAAAGTTCTCACCTTGCTACTTCAAACTTTGATTTTCACTCTTTTTGCTCAATACTGTTGATGCTCGTCTAATTTTAAATTTCTCATAAACCAGTCAAAATCGAGTCACAATTCCAGTTTCAATATAAGCTGCAACCAAGGATAAAATTGTCAATATCCATGGTAATTTGGTACTTAGATTTTGCATAAATATCGATATCGGTGAAAATTGACGTATAATATTAAAATTTGAAGTTTTTTGAAAATTAAATTGCTTCTTGGTTTGAATAATATTGATATGAAGACATGAAATTTGAGTAGTTTTTTTATATAATTTTGGAAGACTACATTCAAAAAGTAAATTAAAAAAAGAATTTTATTACATTTAAATGTAAAGTAAAAAATAAATAAAAAATATCGATATTTTTTCACATTTTGCAGATATTTTTACAAAACTTTCATGATATTTTATCATGTAATATTATGCTTTTCATGAAAACTGATATTTTTTTTAAAAAATATTGATAATTACCGTTATATTCACCAAAATTTCCAAATGGAAAAGATACTACAACCCTATTTCATATGGGTACTTCCAAAGTTCAAAAAATGCAAAGATTTCAAATCTTGGATGAGTACCAATTATATTAAACAAGTAAAGTATAGTAAGATGGGATCTATTAAAAGTTCAGGGGCAAAGTAGAGACCACTCCAAAGTGTAGAAGACACCAAATCTTAGGGGTATATGTATGAATACCCCAAAATTCAATTATGATTTTATCTTCGTAAGCCAATATGTGAGTGCACATGCTATATTTCAATATTGTTTGATAGAAAATTAAACGGAGAGGCAAAATGGAAAAAAAAAAAATCAAAGTTTAAGGTTGTGAGGTGGGAACTTTTTAAATTTCAGAGAGCAAAATCATGGTGATTCTAAAGTTCATGAGGCATGAGTGTAAATGACCCTTCTTTATTCTTATGCACAATAACAAATAATAATAAAATAAGCAAGAAGAAATTACACCTTAAGCTACTTTTTTTCTGTCTATTTTTTATGCCACAAAAAACAAAACTTCAAAAAAATCCATGCCACTTTTTGTTATGCCATTTTTTTTCTCTTTTCTTCTTTTCCCATCTCTTTCCATTTTGATTTTCCTTCTCTCTCTCCTCTCTCACTCTTTCTCCCCCTATTTCTCACTCTCCTTCTTTCTCATCCCTCTATGGTGATGAAACATGTCTAGCACCATCGCTGTGGCCATCATATGAAGCAATCGTCACTGTTGCCATATATTTGTCGCCATCATATGGAGCAAGATGTTTATCATTGGAGTCACAGGGAGCCGGTTCATCCTCGTGTCACCACAAATTTGACTTGCTATCCGATTTGAGCCTCAGTCACTGCTCGAGCCTCTTGTCGTCGTCGTCGTCATCGTTCTCGACAACTCTATAAAAATGAGTTATTTTATTGCATATATTGTTGTTATGTTCTAGGCATTTAAATTTAATTTAATTTTTTATTTTTATTTTAGTTGATTTGATTTTATTTGTTTTTAATTTAATTTGACTTAATTTTGTAGAATTTATTTTATTTTAAAAGTTAATTACATAATTATACCTCTCAATTTTAATTATTTCCCAAGTTATCCTTCTATTTTTAAAAAACTACGAAGGTATCCATTGATTTGAAAAACTTGTTTTTTAATTTGAAGCCTTTTAGACTTTTTAGAACAAAAAAATAAAAATAAGACAAACATACCTTTAATTAGACTAAATGTATTTTTAAAATATATTTTTTTCTTGAGAAAATTTTTAAAAAATATTTTAATGTTCTAAAAGTCATTAAATTTAAGGTCTTTTTTTTTTCCCTGAAATTTGATGTTATGTTTAAGAGTTTTTATGTTTTTAATTCTATAAGATACCTTTCATAACTATTTAAAGGCAATTATGTCGTTTTGCTTATCTCTTTTCCTACTTATAGGGATGAAATTGAAACAAGTTTTTTAAAATTTAAAGGATACTTTTATAGTTTTTAAAAATAAAGGGGCAAATTGAGAAATAGTTAAAACTAGAATGCATAATTATATAATTAACCCTTTCTCCTAATTATTTATTTTATCCATCATTGTGTTTGTTAAAATTAGGTGAATTTCTCCTAATTACTGGTTTATTTATTTTCTATGTTTATAAAATTTTTTGTAAGTTTTTTGAATTGTTATTAAAAATAAAACATGAAAAATAATCGAGAAAAATTGCTCTCAGGTCTAGATCTACGACAAGCCGGTCGACCGCCCTCTAGGTAATCCGGTTGAGCGAGCTCGGCATTACAGCTGGTCTGTCGGATAGAGCCGGTTGACCGGCCCTTGTTATGGGTGGTCGACTGCCTAACGTCACTGGATGTCTTTTGTTATTTAGAAGTTTCTATTTAAATGAAACAATTCTGAGAAAAACTTGAAATTTTTTTTTATAACTAGATAGTATTGAGAACAGACCCACATGAAGAAAGATACAATGAAAAGATACAAGATTAAGAATCAATAATATGTTTCAATTAAAATTTTGTAATCTTTATTTTCTTTTCCCTAGGATGGAACCATAATATTTAAGTTATTTATTATATTGCTTGTAACTTTGCTTATTGTGTTGCTTCTTTGCTTTGTTATATGTTTTGTCATGTATTTGATAACATGCCATGTAGAATAAGGAGTGCTACTCATTAAAAATTGTTCATGCATGTTCTCATAAATCCTTGTTTTCTAAAAATATTGAGTGAGAGAAGGTTTTTGAAGAGAAGACCTAAGGCCTTCATCGTTGGTCCATAGGTGTCACATGATGCTTCTAATCCCTAAGAAAGAATGTATCATGCATAGAGTTAGATCCCCAAAATGATAATTTGTTTTAGCATATTTTATCGATGATCACCCCTGTGACAATGATAAACTATGGAAAAAGTAGTTGAAATAATGGTTAAACACTCAAGATTAATTTTATTATTAACCTCCCCTATGAGCTATGTTAATAGAACTAATGGTCAAAGAAAGCAATTTTTATTATATGCTAGACTAAGAAAAGTCTTAGATGGTATATACTAATTGGAAAGGATCTATGTTTTTAATTGAATTTGGCAAGTCTGCATTAGGTAGCTTGTGGAATTTTGAGCTAGGAATTATTGTTGTAAGGTTGTGATTTTTTAAAAGTTTTAACACATAAACACATAATATGTTAGCTTATATGTTTCTATTATCTTACTAAATTATTATTGCATATTTGTTTATGTTTGATATATGAGTCTTTATTGTAGAACAAAAATGTCTAAAAACGCATTATCGATACTTGATAAAAACACTTTAACTAGCAAGAATTATAATGAATGAAAATGGAACCTGAACATTGTCCTATCCTTTGAGAAACTGAAATTCGTCCTAAACACACTATGTCCTCCTGTGCCTACTGACAAATCTACTAATGAGCAAATCCAAGTGTATAATCGCTAGAGAGATGCTGATGATCAGGCCTGCTGCTATATCGTGGCTAACATGAATAATGTGCTACAAGTTTAACAAGAAGAACATAAAACTGCTAGGCAGATCATGGATAATCTTAAGCATATGTTTAGAGGCTAAGCCTTGACAAAGCGATAAAGGGCTCTTCGAAATTTTTTCAGCTACAAGCAAAAGCCGAGGGCTCTTGTGAAGGAGTATATGATGTTGGTCATGGGTTACTTTACTAAAGCTCAACCTAATAGGGCCGACATTGATGTTAAGTCCCAGATGAATATAGTATTTGAGACTTAATCTAAGGAGTTCATCCCATTTAAAGCTTTATACAATTTGAGCAGTAGACAGGATGTTACCTTAATTGAGTTAATGAAGCAGTTGTAGGAGTTTAAAAACTTGATAAGAGAAACTTCGGCTAGTGGTAAGGTGAACTTAGGGGCATCTTGTTCCAACACCAGCTATGGGAATGGAAAGAAGCAAAAGGCCAAGAACAAAAAGTCTTCTATTTCGGCAAAAGGCATGGATAAAAAGAAGAAAAAGAAAAGGAACTCAAAGAGGCTAAAGTTTTTCTTCTGCAAGAAGATCGAGCATATCAAGAAGAATTACAAGGACTTCTTAGCTAAAGGAGGTAAGTACAAACTTCTAGTTGTTACAACTTGTTTAGCTAGAGAATCAAGTGACACTTGGGTCATAGATTCTGAAGCAACTAACCATTTTTGTGTTTCTCTGTAGGGGTTCAAGGAAATGAGAAGTTTGCTAAATGAGCACTTCACGTTAAGGATAGGCAATGGGACTCCAATGTTAGCTAAAGCAGTAGGAGACGTCTATCTTTATTTTGATAGTTTTAAAAGATTGTTTTTATACTCCAAAACTTAAAAGGAATTTAATTTTTGTTGCTTATTTAAGGATTCTATTTAGTTTCTTTTAATAGTAAAGTTGTAATTTGTAAGGATAAATCTTTTAACTACAGTGGATGGAAGAAAAATGACCTATATTTTATCAAGACTAAGATTGACTCACTACTAAACACTAAGATTAATGATAACTCTAAAAGATTTAAAACTTCTCACTCTAATAAGACTTATCTTTGGCACTTGCGATTTCGTCACACAAGCCTTGATAGGATTAAAAGGTTAGTAAAGGATGGACCTTTAAGCAATTTGGAGGTGTAATCTATACCATAGTGTGAATCTTATTTGGAGGGCAAAATAACCAAAAGACCATTCAAGTCTAAGAGCAATCGAGCTGAAGGGATTCTAAAACTTGTACATACCTATGTTTGTGGTCCTATGAACATTAAGGCGTGATGAGAGTACGAGTATTTCTTTACCTTACCTTTATTGATGACTATTTCAGATATGGGTATGTTTACCTTATGCTTCATAAGAGTGAAACTTTTGACAAGTTCAAGGAGTTCCAAGCGAAAGTGGAAAAGCAATTAGGTAAACCCACAAGGTCACTTTGATCCGATTGAGGTAGAGAGTACCTCTCCAATGAGTTCTTAGGAAACTTGATAGACAATGGGATTTTATCCCAATTGACTGCCCTTAGCACTCCGCAACAGAATAACGTAGTTGATAGAAGAAACAGGACCTTGTTAGACATGGTTAGATCCATGATGAATGGTATGTCTCAGAGGATACCAAATCAACCTTACTTAAAATATAGTCGTAGTCAAGTATAGTATTGAGTTAGGATCATTCCAATAGAGGATTGGGTGTAATTAATTAGGCACCAACACTAATCTAAGACACAATAAAACTAAATAAAATATAGGAGTTTTGGATATAAATTAAATTAATAAAAGACAAGAAAATAAATAAACATAAAACAATAATGAGAAACCGATTAAAGTATCATTTTTCACTACCAAACAATAATCATACAATTAATCACAAAATTATTCCCAATATTCCATTGAAACTACTAATTGTAGATAACAACAAGCTCTACTGTCCCAATCTTTTTTTATTTATTGTGTAGATTTAATAAGACAAGAGCTCTATTAAACCTCTTTTCACTAAACAACCTAGAACAAACTCTTTAGATTTAATCTAATGGAAGCATTAAGATGAAAAAAATAGGTTAATCAAAGCAACAATGACACAAGTTCAAATCATTTAACCTAAGTTATGCTCCACATGCAATCATATGAATACTTGACTATAATCAATACCACACTTTGCTACTAATGATTAGAATAACAAGATAATTAAGGACCAAGGATCTCAATCTAGCAATAGATTAATTTCATGTCCTATTTAGTTGGCCATCTAAACAGAACAAGAAAATAATCATATGTAATAAAAATAGAATAACATAAACAATCTCAATTAAGAAACTAGAAAATAATTCTATACATTAATAATGAGATTATTTCTAGGGCAATTCTCTTCAACTAAAATAACATAATTGAAAAAGAAAATAAAAAAGGAACAAAGAAAAGAACAATTATGGCGTAAAGAATTCTCCACATGGACAAAATTCCTTGAGCCACCACCAGAACCTTTCTTATTTTTCTTCTTCTTTTTCTTCATCTCCTAAGACTAATAAAACTAATGAAAAAATGATAAAAAAATAATGTGTTTGTGTTACAAAGTGTGTTATTATAGTTTGACATATTTAGAATGAAAAGAGGAAACTTTTGACCAAGTTTAGGTCAAATTCGAACCAAAACACGAAGGGACACATGGGGCCACGTTTCTCTTTTCATGCCCGTGTGTACTGTAGCTTCAACTTTAGATTAACCCTTCTGTACATGGGGACAAGCATGAATTCGCATGGCCACACGGAGAGTTGGGTGTCAGGGCTATTGGAATGCACGTTGGGGGCATAGTTTTGTGCACACGGGGGCACGTTTTCAGCTTGACGCGTATGGCAACAAGCGATGTCACCTAGCCTCTATGCTATTGCACCTAGCCTCTATGCTATGGCATAGGTGCGAGGCGTGGAGCTTCTGACTTTGTTGTTTTCATTCATTTTTCACTCAAACCTTGTCTTTTCACTCCCAATGGACTCAAAATAAATAATATAACCTTGAAGCTCTAAAATCCTTATTTTTAACCTATTTTAAGTCGTTAATAGTCAATCACCTATAAAAAACAAAAACCATGATAGAAACATACAACTTATTAGTGAGTTATTCTACATTGCCACCATCTTTTAGCTAATATGCATTGTAAATTGTATGTTATCTTTGAAACAATATGCCTTCAAAATCGGTTCCTAAAACTCCTCATGAGTTGTGGGTAGTTAGGAAGACTTTCTTAAACCATATTTGCATATGGGGATGTTTCACAGATGTCCTAGATAAGGAAGAGAATAAGTTGGAAGCACATTCAGAAGTGTGCATGTTTGTAGGATATCCAAAAGGAACAAAAGGTGGTTATTTTTATAACTAGAAGCTAAATAAAGTCATGGTTTCTACGAAGGTGACTCTCCTTGAGGAATATTACATGAACAACTTTAAGTCTTGTAGTAGAGTGGTACTCAAGGAGATGGCAAGCGACACGATAGCTCTAGGGGTTCCAACAAAAACCAATCCAATAAATGTGGACAAACCAGTAGAAGAACTGTAACGCCCCTATATGGGGGTTAACAGTTTTTAATGAGATAAAATAAAAATAAATAATAAAAGTAAAACCTTAAAAATAAAATTTGCCCGGAACTTAAATGAAAACTCTCAACTCAAAAATAAAAATATAAACGATAAATAAACCACAGTTTTAATGTAGCACCTTAAATTTAATAATATAAACTGTTGTCATCATCATTTTAACCCTCAACACATTGTAATACAGTCACAGAAAGTAACAATTGATGCTTACATTATCATGAAGAACATTCTCAACGATTGAAGCAGTCCCAATGTAATATAGTTACATCACTTCCTCAACTATATTTCTCGTAGCCACCTCACACTTAGTGAGTCCTGAAAAGATATAAACATAAGGGAATGAGCAACACTATGCTCAGTAGAGAAAGCCATTACTCACCTTTAGGTTGTTATCATTACCACATTAAAATCTGCATGGTTAGTAAGTCACATCATATTCCAGATTATGAGGTTTATTATGATCACATCTTATGGATACCGTAGTTAATCATTACCAAGTGTCATAATTACACATTTATACAAATATTATCAATCATCATTATTCCTAGGTATCCATGTTAAATTGAGTATCACTCAACTCATCGAAACCCAAATGGGCGCACTTGATCACCCTATAAACATTCCAAGGGTGTTCCGGTGAGGGGACATCAAGCCCCGAGTCCTCACCAAATCAATTCCTATACAGTGTGTTCTGGGACTTTCAACCCAAGGAAGCGTCATCACCTTCCCCCTATTTTACCTTTTAGGGTATTCATGCCCAAGGACGTAACCGTCGCCCTTTTCATGTCTCACAATTTCTCTATATTAAATCATTATTAATAGAGTTAATTTTCCTAACCATGCTTCTCAATTTATAACATGTGTCAATTCATTATGTTCCTCGCCGTACAATACAAGACGAGTCCATGTCATAGTTTCATATGTGATACACATATAATATCAGTTCAACATAGATATATATATATTGCGGCAAAACAATCAATTTTAATTCTATAAAAACCTCACAAAAGATGAGTAATAGAATCCCTACCTTTCAAGCTTATCAACAGTCTCTTAATCCTGGAATCAATTAACGTTAGCTCCATACTCCCTTGATCTTGAACTCCAAGCAAAACAGATCCAGTTGTATCTCGCTGTATCTACGAAGCATCCTCTGTAGTGCTCCTCGAGCGACTATGAATGGCTAGGAATGCTTCCTGGAAAACGTCATTCTGGACTCCGATACTGCTGTTTGAATCGCCTCGATTCGCGTGCAGTCGGTACCGGATGATTTTCATCGGAGTGGAATTTGCTCAAACGGAGGTCACCATTGCATCCAGAGCATCGAAACGAGTCGGGAGGCGGTCTCGGATCTTCGATCGGAGGTCCGGATCACAAAATCCCATTTTGGCCTTTGACCGGCGTTGACCACCGTTGACCGGCGTTGACCGACTTTGACCGTCGTTGACCGGCGTCAATCGGGGTCCGTTGGCAGCTGGGCTCGGGCCTACCCCCCCTAAATCGACCCTTCTGAGTCCAATGGCGGGGTCAATTTCACCCAATTCTGCCTCTAACATAGCGGGTCGTGAAGTACAACGTCGGTAGAAATGGATGAGCTCCGATCTTGATTCTCCGACGATGGAAACCTGAAATTGGCTGAGGGCTTTTGCTACCCATCCTCCTATGAGCATTTCCCCTCATCCAATTTGAAGAAACGTGGCTGGGAAGAGCCAAAACGGAGACTCCCGCGGCGGTTGACGGCGGCGTTGGCCGTTCTCCGGCGAAACCGGCTCCTTCCGTGCAATTGATTGAGGGGTTTTACTCCCCTTGATCCTCTGAACTCATTGGGAGGGGTGGTGTCAATCACCTCCTCCGGCAAGGCGGAGTTCCACCATGGGGGCGGTGGTGCACGGCGGCAATAGACGGGCGGAGCAATCCGGCGGTTGTTGAGCTGCCACCAAGGGTGGGTTTTGTTCCTCTCATCACGGTGGTCGTGTAGGAACAAGAATCACGTCGATCGGACGTCGGACGGCGAAGATATCTCGTCGGAAAGAAATGGGTTTTGCCGCCACTTTGGGCGGCGCGTGTGGTCTCCTCCGGCGGCGTTTTGGGCGGGGCGGCACCTCGTTGGACTCAGCTCGTCGAGAGCTTTCCATTGGTGCGGGAGGTGTCGAAAACGGATGCCGAAATCTCAGACGATCTTTGAGGAGAGAGAGAGAGAATTTTTAGAGAGAGAAAGTAGAGAGAGAGAGAGTTTCGAATTATGAGAGATTTTCTGATTTTTTTTATATATATACTAGGTAATTAATCTAATTACCTTAATACCCTTAGGAGAATAACGGGTGTCACAGCTCTACCCCCCTTAAAGAAATTTCGTCCTCGAAATTTCAATTCTAGTAATACTAGTAAAAATTATGATTCCAATTCCGAGTCTAAACCGTTAATGTTGTTTATCTTCCAAATTTAAGTTATCGTATCTCCACTCATTTACTTGCATAATAAATCTTACTCCTAAATCCCTCAATGAGAGTATTTCTGACAAGTTTCAACTTATAACACCGTATAATAGTCTAAGAATCTGATCAGGCATACATATTGACCATATCATGATTCCAGTCCTTCATTGTCCATGGACTGTGATTTACAATCACATTTAAGGAGATTGCCAGAGAAATTTTATATACTTCATCTTTAGGTTCCTTTTCCTTTTTGAGTAAGGAAAAGTCAAATATATTTGATTTCATACCTCAACTAATAAACTAAAACATAATCATAAAACATATATCACAAACACTTTTATTCAAAACTATACATTAAACTTATTCATAGAGATATTAAACGGAATCTCTGGTTGCAAACATACCCGACATATTTTTCATTAAACAGCTATCCTCATGACACAAACATTCAACCCAAATAATATACTCATATTTCATATGGAATATCCCCATAACTGACTCTGGTACTTCCACATAATATTAACAGAATATTACACATTACAAACATAATACGGATACGTTTCGAGAGTACAAGGCACTCCGTATACCAGCTATCCATATCATGCATGCTTAGAGGATACAAAAACATCGATAAACAAAAGATCGGACCTTAAGAAGGATGCGTTTCGAGAGCATCAAGTACTCCGTATCTAGCCATCCCGGCATTAGGCTCAATGAATCTAAAAGATTTAACAACGACGTACCACAAGAAACACAGAATACAAGGCAAACGGTTATTCGTAACACACGAAATACGGACACACATGCCTACATGCCAAAGATAAAACAAAAAGATTACAGATGGAGATTCAAATCAATTGGCCGCTCCCGGCTTTCCCTTTCCCATTCAAGCTTGGATGTTGCAGTGTCGGATTCTGGATGTATGATTTGCATTTTATCTATCAATTCCTCAGCTGTTGAAGCAGTGACAAAGATTTGTCTCTCCGATTCTGTAGTGATGTTTTCTTCCACAGCGTAATCTAGAAATTTCAAAAGACCGTCATAAAAACCCTTTACGTTCAGCAGTCCCAAAGGTTTGGAATAAAAGCCCAACAATTGCCCACAAGTAACTATAAATATTTCCTCAAGAGTACCTAGACCACCAGGTAATGCTATAAAAGCATCAGAACTATAGATTATGTCTTTAAAATTTTTAGGGATACTCCTGACTCCTTCTCCCTTACCTATGGCTTCCTTACAAAGGTTTCCTTCAACTGGAATATGAGGCCAAATTCTTACATCAGTAGCGTCGCTAGACCTAGCTGCTAGTGCCATATTTACCATCATTTTTATACTACCACCCCCATAGATTATGTTAATCTTCTTGCGTGCTAGGACTTGCCCTAAGTGATTTGCAGCTTCTAAATAAGCTTTATCTTTTCCAAGGCTGGAACCACAAAAGACACAGACATTCTTTATTTTCTTCGTGGACTGGGAGGTAGACATATTTGGTTTATAGAAGTGGTTGCTTAATGTCTGCTCCACTTAGACTTCGGGTTCTACATGAGATTTTAAAGATGAGAAATATACAAAAAGGGCTAAAGAGATAGACGAGTAGGTAATGAAAAGGTAATCCAAAGATTTAAACAAAATCTTGTGCGGATAAGAAAGTAAGATAAGGTGATTGATAGTTTTCAGAAAATCTGATTCACTTTTTGAAAAAGATTAGACTCTAATTGTATAACTTTTGACAATTGAGAACAATTCGACAAAAGACCCTCATGACACAACTGTAGACTTTTTGACAAATATACACCAAGTCTAGAAATTTAATATAAACGACAAATACTGTAGAACTTTTGAAATTTGAGACACAAATCTTGAAATATCTGGATAAGCTTTTCAAAATTCAAACATATTACTGTACCGTATGTAACGTGTCTGATAAGATATATATTTTATTATATATATATTTAAGAAAATCATAAATTAAATAAGATATTAACACTTACTGTATCAATCTAATAATCACAATTATTTCAAACACAAAAGCAAATATTCTGAGTAAAAGAAAAACACATACTGTTGAACATCAGCTAAAACTGCTTCAAATAAGTAAAGACTAAATAACCTTTATAGAGCGATGACTTATTCCCCATCCAGTTTTCTTATGGCTTGGCAAACAGGATCTAGAAATACCTTATTCCTGAGGCGTTGTCTTTCTGTATAAAATTTAGGCCAGAGTTTAAAAATAGCTCCTTGAACATATCCACTAGGGTGACCATGGAGAGGAGGATGGATGCTATCCAAGTTCTCCTTTGAAAGTCCATCCCTACAAAACCTTATTTTATCCTCTCTATTCGTAGACATATAACCAGGTGAAGTACATTTACCGTTACAATTTTGTCTTCCACATTTGTTACAAGTGACCACGATGGCACGAGCTCTTCTTTTCATTGCACTACGACTGGTACCTGTTCCTGGTAAACCGACATCTTGACTAAAGTCACTCGGACGAATTTTCCCCTCTATCAACATTCTCACATCACAAGGGATACCAAAACGCATAAGAATCCACAACCGAGTAATTCTAGCCTTGTATTTCTTTCTGAGAATCTTTTGGGAGAGTGATGGGAAATACTTTCTCAGGTGTTGGTATTTTGGGTCCATGATGAGATGAAAGAAGAGTAAATAGAAAGGAAAAATTAAGATAGTAAATTGCAGAATCCTAGAATTCCTTCTTCTTTTAGAAGAAAAGAAGAATTTTTAATGAAAAAGAAGAGGATTTGCGATTTAAAGAGAAAATACCAAATTAAGAGAGAAAAAGTGAACTCGGAGAAATAAGCTCCTATGCACAGTAAACGTATTTGTAAACAATAATTAAACCACTGTATATGACACGTATAGAAACCACGTGGGAGAGACAGTGTGAATCAAACTGATTTAAGATTTGAACTAGGCCCAAATGTTCTAAGTTGAAAATGGTCAGGTTGTTTCGGGCCTTAACACATTTAGAACGAGTTAAATAACAAACATAAAATTGAAAACCAATTTGTATAAATCTTAAACCCAATTCAAAGCCACTATAGATAAGTTAACTATAAACAACAAATCTAATTTAACGACAACAAGGATCTTCCTGAATGATATTTAAAATCATTTCATAACAACATAATCTTCCAGCAACTCAAATAATTTTGTTTTAATCAAAACCTTATTGAACAATACATACACCAATATGTTATTCATAATACTTAACATCTATCAATGGATTCATCATCATTACTACCAAGGGTTTAGAATGTGACTAACCTTGAAATCAATACGATTTACGTCTTTCAACGTAGACCATATCAACGAACAAAGACACTAGATGTTACTACTTAAGAACATCTACAATCCCCACAATTCTACTTATACAATATATAATTTCCTCATATAACAAAACCTTAGGTAACCAAAAGATTCACTGATACACTTAAATACAATGTACGTAACGAAATATTCCAATTTTGAGATTCATGCATTCTAGACTTTACACAGTCTCAACAGACCAAAAGTCTAACATTTATCTCTCTCAAGATTCAATACCATGATTCCCAACTTATATCATATTCCTCAAATATATAGAACTTTTAAGAAAAGATATTGACACTTATGTGCTCCATCGAATCCACACATAATCATTACTTAGGTTTGAATCAATTACGAAAAATTTGGCATATCTATGTCAAACTTTAAAATCAATAAATCAAGCCTTGTATTTCTTATTGTTTTTCACGAGACAAAAGGCTTTTAAATTCTCGTATCTACATGAATTTCTCATCGTTTATACGAATTAGATATGCTTATAGATCCAAATATTATACGAATCTCTCATAAGCATTATACTTATAAACTCATTCCATATAATTATCATTCCCTCATAACTATTAATACTTTCCTTCTATATAATTATTGTACTCATATAACTATTGATATTTTCATTCTATGGCCTTTCCATGTTACATCCTTTTAGACTGTATAAATCAATGTGAAGGTTCATTTTGATGATGACAATAAAAATTCAGCTTCAAAACCATCTCAAAAATATATTTTTTTAAAGTGGTGCTACACTCCCTAGGTTAACCGAACCTAGGCTCTGATACCAAAAATTCTGTAACGCCCCTATATGGGGGTTAACAGTTTTTAATGAGATAAAATAAAAATAAATAATAAAAGTAAAACCTTAAAAATAAAATTTGCCCGGAACTTAAATGAAAACTCTCAACTCAAAAATAAAAATATAAACGATAAATAAACCACAGTTTTAATGTAGCACCTTAAATTTAATAATATAAACTGTTGTCATCATCATTTTAACCCTCAACACATTGTAATACAGTCACAGAAAGTAACAATTGATGCTTACATTATCATGAAGAACATTCTCAACGATTGAAGCAGTCCCAATGTAATATAGTTACATCACTTCCTCAACTATATTTCTCGTAGCCACCTCACACTTAGTGAGTCCTGAAAAGATATAAACATAAGGGAATGAGCAACACTATGCTCAGTAGAGAAAGCCATTACTCACCTTTAGGTTGTTATCATTACCACATTAAAATCTGCATGGTTAGTAAGTCACATCATATTCCAGATTATGAGGTTTATTATGATCACATCTTATGGATACCGTAGTTAATCATTACCAAGTGTCATAATTACACATTTATACAAATATTATCAATCATCATTATTCCTAGGTATCCATGTTAAATTGAGTATCACTCAACTCATCGAAACCCAAATGGGCGCACTTGATCACCCTATAAACATTCCAAGGGTGTTCCGGTGAGGGGACATCAAGCCCCGAGTCCTCACCAAATCAATTCCTGTACAGTGTGTTCTGGGACTTTCAACCCAAGGAAGCGTCATCACCTTCCCCCTATTTTACCTTTTAGGGTATTCATGCTCAAGGACGTAACCGTCGCCCTTTTCATGTCTCACAATTTCTCTATATTAAATCATTATTAATAGAGTTAATTTTCCTAACCATGCTTCTCAATTTATAACATGTGTCAATTCATTATGTTCCTCGCCGTACAATACAAGACGAGTCCATGTCATAGTTTCATATGTGATACACATATAATATCAGTTCAACATAGATATATATATATTGCGGCAAAACAATCAATTTTAATTCTATAAAAACCTCACAAAAGATGAGTAATAGAATCCCTACCTTTCAAGCTTATCAACAGTCTCTTAATCCTGGAATCAATTAACGTTAGCTCCATACTCCCTTGATCTTGAACTCCAAGCAAAACAGATCCAGTTGTATCTCGCTGTATCTACGAAGCATCCTCTGTAGTGCTCCTCGAGCGACTATGAATGGCTAGGAATGCTTCCTGGAAAACGTCATTCTGGACTCCGATACTGCTGTTTGAATCGCCTCGATTCGCGTGCAGTCGGTACCGGATGATTTTCATCGGAGTGGAATTTGCTCAAACGGAGGTCACCATTGCATCCAGAGCATCGAAACGAGTCGGGAGGCGGTCTCGGATCTTCGATCGGAGGTCCGGATCACAAAATCCTATTTTGGCCTTTGACCGGCCGTTGACCGGCGTTGACCACCGTTGACCGGCGTTGACCGACTTTGACCGTCGTTGACCGGCGTCAATCGGGGTCCGTTGGCAGCTGGGCTCGGGCCTACCCCCCCTAAATCGACCCTTCTGAGTCCAATGGCGGGGTCAATTTCACCCAATTCTGCCTCTAACATAGCGGGTCGTGAAGTACAACGTCGGTAGAAATGGATGAGCTCCGATCTTGATTCTCCGACGATGGAAACCTGAAATTGGCTGAGGGCTTTTGCTACCCATCCTCCTATGAGCATTTCCCCTCATCCAATTTGAAGAAACGTGGCTGGGAAGAGCCAAAACGGAGACTCCCGCGGCGGTTGACGGCGGCGTTGGCCGTTCTCCGGCGAAACCGGCTCCTTCCGTGCAATTGATTGAGGGGTTTTACTCCCCTTGATCCTCTGAACTCATTGGGAGGGGTGGTGTCAATCACCTCCTCCGGCAAGGCGGAGTTCCACCATGGGGGCGGTGGTGCACGGCGGCAATAGACGGGCGGAGCAATCCGGCGGTTGTTGAGCTGCCACCAAGGGTGGGTTTTGTTCCTCTCATCACGGTGGTCGTGTAGGAACAAGAATCACGTCGATCGGACGTCGGACGGCGAAGATATCTCGTCGGAAAGAAATGGGTTTTGCCGCCACTTTGGGCGGCGCGTGTGGTCTCCTCCGGCGGCGTTTTGGGCGGCGCGGCACCTCGTTGGACTCAGCTCGTCGAGAGCTTTCCATTGGTGCGGGAGGTGTCGAAAACGGATGCCGAAATCTCAGACGATCTTTGAGGAGAGAGAGAGAGAATTTTTAGAGAGAGAAAGTAGAGAGAGAGAGAGTTTCGAATTATGAGAGATTTTCTGATTTTTTTTATATATATACTAGGTAATTAATCTAATTACCTTAATACCCTTAGGAGAATAACGGGTGTCACAAGAACAACATAGGAAGGTTTGGTGTAGTGGGAGGATCGGGCATCAACCTCAAAGGTACATGTTTGTTGGTGAAGACTACTTAGCTGAACTAATTAAACATGACAGATATCCTTACATTTACAAAGAAGCTATAGAGGATATTAATTCAAAGCTCTAAATAGAATCCATAAACGCTCAGATAAAGTCTATAAAGATTAATCAAGTCTGGAAACTTGTGGACCTTCCCGAACAAGTAAAGCTCATAGGGTGTAAGTGGTTCTACAAGAAAAAAAGGGGTGTAGATGAGAAAGTTAAAACTTATAAGGCTAGACAAGTAGCAAAAGGATAAATGCATAAAGAAGGAATCAATTACGATGAAACCTCACACTTGCAGCTATGCTTAAGTCCATTCATATTCTATTATGCATTGTAGCCACTCTTAATTATGAGATTTGGCAAATGGATGTCAAGACGGCTTTTTTGAATGGCCATCTTGGTGAGACCATTTATATCGTGCAACCAGACAAGATCAAATGTAAGGGTCAAGAGAATAAAGTCTACAAGTTACTAAAGTATATTTATGGACTTAAGCAAGCTTCCCATTCTTGGAACATAAGATTTTATCAAGTGATCAAAACTTATGGGTTTGAACAAAAATGGACGAATCATATCTTTACAAACACATTAAAGATGGGAAGATAGAGTTTCTACTGCTCTATGTAGATGACATTCTTCTTATTGGCAATGACGTTGGGACGTTGTCAATAGCTAAAGTTTGATTGACAAAACAGTTTGATATGAAGGACTTGGATAAAGCTAATTATGTTCTACGTATCCAAAGCTTTTGAGATAAGAAGAACAAAATAATAACTTTATCTTAATCTTTCTACATAGATAAAATTCTTGAGAAGTATGCAATGCAAAATTCAAAGAAAGGTAGGCAACCATCTAGATCTTGAATTACTCTTTCTAAAAAAGACTATCTAAGATCTGATGAAGAATGAGAGTACATGAAGAAAGGGCCTTATGCTTAACCAGTGTATCCACTATCCAACATCTTTCTTGCCTTCAACGCTGAGATTAGCGCCTTTGGAGCCTTAGGAATCTTCCCGGAATACACGAACTTCTCACTTCCAGAAGGTCAAAACGTAACCTTGCGATGTCGACAGTTAATCTTAGCAGTGTACTTTTTTAGGAAATCCATTCCCAAGATAACATCATAATCTTGTATATCAATTATTATTAAATCGATATACAATTCTCTTCCACAAATAATGATGGGTACATGACGTAACCAAAAATCAAAACTTAACACCTCCCTAAAGGGAAGTGCAGTCCTAAAAGTCTATTCTATCCTATCCCTTTCATTTCCTATCCTTTTAGCAAACTTAAGTGAGGCAAAAGAATGCATTGCTCTAGAATCAAATAAAACATAGGCATCAGTATTGGCAACAGAAAACTGACCTATTACCACTGTTGGGGTTCCTGCATCATCTTTTTTCTTTGTGTTGGCATAAATTCATCCACTGGGTTCCGGAGCTTTCAAGTGTCCTTGATTGATACTAAGGCCTTCAATCTGTGCTTGGACTACATGAAGTTGAGTTCCTTGGGGCCTTTGCTGACTCAGAACATTCTGATTCTGGGGATGGAGAAGCAGTTTCTGGCACAGTGTCCTTCTTTACCACAGAGGAAACACTTGTTAGTGCCAGCCTTGCACTCTCCTGTGTGCCTTTTCCCGCATTGACCGCAAAGTGGTTTGTTATTTCCTCCATCATTGATCCTCTTTTGGGGTTATCCCTTCTGGTTCTTTGTATTATTCACGTTCCAATTCCTCTTGTTATTAGCATTGCAGTTGCATCTAGCCGGATGGCTCTAGGACTGCCCTTGATTCGAAACGCTTCCTTGTCCCTTTACTTGTATGGCCTGACTCTGTTTGGCTAAAGCTTTTTCTTTCTTTTGAGCTTTAAAAATTCTTGCTCTCTCCTCCTTATCACGGGCAATTCTAAACTCAGCCCTAGTAGCCTGTTCAATGCAATCTTCTACATCCTTAGGAGCTTGCCCTCCACTATCGACTACAAGGGTGATGTCAGTTTAGAACATCTGCATTAGTCTTCTTATTCGCTCTCGATTAGTGGGTACCAGTTTGGGGCAAAGACGCACCAACTAATTGAATCTCTTTACAGCATCAGCCACTGACATGTTGCCTTGTTTAAAGTTGTTGAATTCTTCTTACTTGGCTGCCATTGTTTCCACATTAAAGTAACCCTTCCAAATTCTTCCATGAAATCTAGCCACGACATTTCATCTATGTTCCTTCTACATTCTACCGACTCCCATCATCTCCTAGAATCCTTAGTGAGAGAAAATGAGGCACATAAAACTTTCTCATGGTCACTGAGCCCCATAAATTTCAAAACCCTCTCTATGCCAATAAGCCAATCATTAGCTTCTAGTGGATCTGTAGATCTGTCAAATTCAGGGACTTTCATCCATCGAAATCGTTCATAAAATTTAGTAGTAGATGCTACTGAAGTAGCTAGAGCAACTGGTATAGCTGGCTTCGCTTGCTGAGGCGGTGGTACTGGGGGTGGCGAGTTCACGCGTGCCTAGGGTACAGGATTCTGATTCGCTAATTACTCTCTTAATTCTTGTATTTCTAACTCCTGAGCTCAGAGTTTCTGTTGTAACTCCATGATCATAGCCACCAGGTCCTGGTTCACAGGTTCTTTAGGTACTTCAACCATCGAGAATAAAGTTCATTTACAGGCCTACCATATGATTTCGTTATTACGTCAGTATATATATACTATTAACTTAATAGTATATAAAAATTTCAAGTGCTTTAAATACATGCAAACATGACCAATAACATAAACTTAATATCTCATTTCATACATTTCATTTCATTAACTTCTTCCTTTTCCTTTTACATTCTTCATTCTCAAAACATTACATAAGTGACTAACATACATACTTACTTTTCTTTTTTACATAAACTATTCATATCATTTCTGGGAGCAGTTATCACTTTCAGCTACACAAACTCGATCGCCGCGAAGGATACCACTTGCTAGAGTACACTCATATACAAAGGCAACAAAGCTAAAACTGTACTAATCATACCTCTACATACATTTTAGTACATACAGATCTTCATAGGTCCCTTTCTTTCTAATCTGACTCTACACAAGACATATCACTATTCTCAGGATCTTCCTCAGGGTCCTCCTCCTCTTCATCCGAATCGGTAGACTCGTCGTCACTTACAATTATAGGTTTAGGAGGCACTACAATGAATTCGAGCTCTTCATCATCATCCTCGCCATCAGCATCATCTTCATCGTCGTCGTCTTCATCATCTTCTTCCATGTCTACTGGGGGATCCTTTAAAGGCGCGGCCACATTTTGCTCCACATGCAATACTTCCATAATGAAATCATTGAGACTAAGAAAATCTCTAGGGTACTGTATCTAATGCTGGACTGCTTCAAGAATATCACTCCAGATAAGATCACAAATTCATCGCATAGTATGACGAAACCTTAAAATATAATGATCTACTGGCTCCCCTACGTACCTACCCCATATTTGTTCTACACACATATACAACCGGCGATGCCAATCTGCTTATAACATTGGAATCACTTGAACTTGCATGTTATCAATAGGTGGAAACGGTGTGAATGCCTGTAAGATCTGTGCTTTAAATCCTTCCCAGTTATGTTGTCGCTCTTCCAGTCCAAGCCCCATCCACCATTCCAATGCTGCTCTTGCCAGTCGTCTTGAGGCTAATGGAACCTGTAAATGCTATGGGGTATGGCAAGTCTTGAAAATTACTTCTATCTTGTGGAACCATTCTGTCAAACTCATCAATCATCGACTACCATAGTAGCATGGAGGTATCATCTCTCGGAAAGCAATACTTGCTCTTCGGTCTGCCTCTACGTCATGGTTATTATGCGGCTCTGCCATATGCTATATTTATTATCTCAATTAGCATCACATTCTCACATAGAATCAGTATTCCTATGTTAAAAAAATTAAACTATCTTACTTGAGCTATGGCGGTGTAGTAGATGGCAATGTACAATAGGGTAGCAGGATTTTCGCTCCGATACCAACTATCACAACCCACCCTTTCGGGGTATGATAAACCTTTTTCTTAATTACATATAGAGGAAAAACTTAGGAAATTTTTTTTTATAAATATTTTACATATGTTGGTTTTGGCAATTTCCAAAATACAAACATATACATATATTTACATAAACAATCTTTCTTTTACAATATTGTTTACAAAACATTATGTTTCAAAATAACATAAAATAGATTACAGTGGAAACAAACCATGGCGGTATCCATACCCATTATGTACATTACTCATTCCTCTACCAGCTCAACTATGAAATTATTTTGACCTTCTTATTGAAATACCTACAGCATGAAACACTTATGCCCAATAAGTCACAATACAGCCCATATGCACATTCAATACAATGCGTGATTCAATTATGCTTTATCATGAACATTCTTTATCCTTTTTATATCTTATCTTTAACTAGGGCCCAAGTGTTTGTACGATTGCGCACAAAGGACTTCGTAACACCGAGGCCATACTATATCTTTAAACTCCTCCTAAGTCAAGAGTCGGTATGACACTTTTCTTAATTTTTGGTGATATATTTACTAGTCCAAGTATTATGGTTGTCATACCATGCATGAGGTGATAATCACATGTTATACACGAACATAAATACTCTCGTACAACATTGTACATATAGGTACATGACATAATATACACATAGGTATCTATTTTGTATACTCATAGGTACACACCAATATACTTATAGGTACTCACATTATAGCATACAAACATGTATACACCTTGATATACACACAGGTATACATATACATATTTCACATTCTATACCAACAATTTCATACTGTAGGTAGGATGGATACTTACTTGATTTGGGTTTCTGTGCACTTTTACTTCAGTTTTCTCTCTTCTAGACTTTGAGGATCCTGTTGGCCAATTACAAAGCTATTAGCCAAATGTTCACTGCTTCTTCAAGGCATTATGTAAGATTACAAATAATTGTTAATTAATAACTCGAGTTGCATAACTATATACAACTCTAAAAACCACTGGTATCCTTATTCTTATCTTATTCTATCCTATCGTCTCTAATGAAAAGCAGTAATCTTTCTAATCATTCCTTTTTCCCTTTGGAAACGTTTCGAAGTTATTCGAGGCACTCGAAGAAAATGATGATTTTGCCCTTAGTGGGTATACTAACTTCCCGAGCTCGATTTTGCTATTTTAATAGAAATAGCTACGTACTAATTTTAAAATAATACCTTAGTGGGTTGGATCTCCTTATTTTACATCTATACCCCACTATATTAAAACTTTGCAATTATGTCCTTGACTAAAAATTTTGACAATTTTGCCCAGAGAACTAAAATTAATCTCTTTAAACCCAAATTTTCCTTTCATGCGGAACATTTTTGCTCAAAGTACCATATTCAAAATCCTTTGAAAAATAACATTTTTTCCCTTTTAAAATTTTTTCCAATTTTAACAAATTCTTGTAAAATTAAAATCTCACAAATGGTTGAGATTTTTGACGAACTATTCACGCTGCCTAACAATTTCATCGAGATCGACAACTTTTGTGTTTTAACTTTTTTGAATTTCTCACTGCACAGGGGTGTTTTTGGGCATTTTTCAAATCTGCTAAAAAGAAACTTTTTCTTACAATTTAATCCTTGGGTTATTTTTGCAAAAATCTATTTCAAAACTGCCTTCCAACCACTGTATATGTAGATTCAATCTTTGTCTGGGTCATTTTCATCCCCAATCACCATTTTTGGATAACTAGCATTAAAATTTCAAAAACAACATATTTTGCATAAACTAACATTTTCAACATTCAACCCTAAATTTCACAACATCAACATTCCATAAATCATTTTTCTATGGAATTTAACTAAAAATTTGCTTAAAAACTCACATGCTTTTTAAGATAACAAAAATCAAAACAAAAATCACTAAACTTTAAATTTAAGAAAATAAAACTTACCCAAATAACACTTTGTGCTTTTAGCCTTCTAAGGCTCCTTTGAAACTCCTTCCTAAACATCATTTTCATGCAAAAACACATTGAATTAACTTTCCTTTCTTCACCCAAGAAAACTGGAAAAAGTTTAGGTTTTTACCTTAAAACTTGATGAAATTCCTTGAATTTTGCTTCTTAAACTTGATTGGGGCTAATTTTGCGAAGAGTTGGATTTGAGAAAATTCTTGGGATGGTTCCTCTATGGTGGTCGTGGGTGAGAGGATGAAGAAATGGGAAAATTTATTGGGCTAAACTTGAATTTAATGCATGTTGATCCAATGGGGTAACTCACTAAGTAATCCATTGGGTTACTAGGTGTCTTAATGGGATTGAGCCACCTTTCATGGCATGGTGGCCCAATAGAATTTCAATGGGTGTCCACTTAGTGGGCCCCAAAAAATTTACACTGTGTAATTTTTCACCACATAGTATTTTTCATATACTGTCATGATAAAATCAGTGCAAAACATATCCTTAGACTGTATAAAATATTTTACTTACCTTTGGTTTACTTTTGGAGGCCAAACGTAACATTTTCCATATCTGCGTTTTTACTTAACAGTATACTTATATTGCTCCGACTTCTTTTCACTTTGGGTTAGGGTTTTGGTGGACTCTATGTCCTATTTATACTCTAATTACCCATTCGCTTATATCACAATTTTACAATTAATTGTGATACAAAATTCATTTTATGGATATTATTTACAAATTCCTTAGTATTTAAACTCATAAAATATGTATTAACCATATCCAACATTGCATCACATTCACAGTGAAATTTTTAATTAATATTGCTAATTTATAAATTATCACAATTTTTATGGGTAAATTTATTAATTAAACCTAATTAAATATTATGTTTTATTAATGAATTTCTCCTAGTCATTACAAATAATCTTCTACTTTTTCACCCAATATCTAAAACCTAGAAAAAATAAGAAAAAGGCACACACACATACACGCACACAAAAAGAGTCTAGCAAGAGAAGAATGAATGCCGAAAATCTAGTGAAACATTTCCTTACTATAAAGTCTTTGCCCTCACTTTCTTCTACATTAACTTAATAAGCACAGAAATCTAAAAAAATACACAACCTTCCAAAAAAGAAAACAACACAAAATCAAAAATGGTGGGTTAGAATTGTTGACTTAGTTCACAATTTCACGACTCTTGGATGAGCAATTTGAGTTTTGACTTATGTGAAGAATTGTTAATTATAAAAAAAGTTTAAGGGGTAAAAATACCAGTTTTTGAAGTTTAAGGAGCAAGACAATATATTTACTAAAGTCCGAGGGGTAAAAGTAAAACTTGATGGACAAAATGTCCCAAAAAGGGGTATTTTTGCTGACATTTCAATGTTCGAGAGGTATTTGCTAATGTTTTTAAGTTTAAGGGGTGTGTATGCTAATTTTCAAAGTTTGGGGGGTAAGGTGACAAATTAACTAAAATTTAGGGGGTAAAAATAAAACTTATCCCATAGTAAGTTAATTATAGTAATAAATAGTTTTAGAAATGTTTTTAAAAGATTTATCTTAATTAAGGAATTGTTTTAAAAATTAATTTAAGCAATTAATATTATATTAAAAAAGTTTCGTAAATTCTATATTTTATATAAATTAAGTTTAAGGATACGATTATAAAGTTAAGTAATAGCCACGTAGGTAAGGTCATTACAAAACTTATTAAAACTTGTATTTTAGTGCCCCATAATCACCTATTTATAGGCTCTTCAAGTTGGGGTCAAAATGGAAAATTTGAAGTCAATTTAGATTTCGAAACTTGAATTTTCCTTGACATAGCATCGCAATGTTGAAAATGTGACATTGCAATGCTACGAAAAGTCTTCTATAACATTTATGCCTCGCATGCAACGCTACAAAAAACCTTCTACAGCATTTTGCCCCCGACAGCTTCATGGATTTACTTTTATGGTGCCACGACTCTCTGTGCTCTTTTTTTGGCCCAAAAATCTCCAAATACATCCTATTTGGTGTCCAATTAACTCGAAACCTTGGGGATACCTACAAAACACAAATAGCACAAAATGCACAAGATATAGCAAGAAAACAAAGAAAAATTGATCAAAAACTAATTTTAATCAAGCACTTATCTATTTTCTTTGAAATAAATAAATACCAACCACCTTTGGTCGCCCAACACGGGGTGCCGGAGTAGAACTTGGTAGGTTTTGTAGTAGAAAACTATCTGGCTCCATCATATTTTATTTGAAATACTGGTCACTCGTGCAAGGTGCTGGAGTGGAACCTGGTAGGTATTAATACAAGAACCTACCAAGTTCTATCATATTTTCTTTGAAACAAAAAAATACCAATAGCCTCCACTCATCGGCGTGGAACTCGCTAGGTGTCGGTAGGTGCCAACACGATACCTACTAAGTTCTAGCACAGAACCTAACAAGTGTCGATGTAAAACCTGCTAGGCTCCAAAGCACAATATAACATATTATCTTTCTTTCTTTTTTTGACAAATACCACCATACTACAATTTTTTTTTTTACAAAATCATTACATAAAGACGACCAGATTATACAAATTATCATACAAATAAAAACAAGAATCAAAATAAAAAAAAACGTTTCACAAAATTATAATTCCTATGCAATCATGTTCTTACAATTTTCATTTACCTTTATTTAATACTAAGCTTCAAATTAAAGGTATACAAAATTATAAGAAGAAGCCATTCATAAAGATAAACTAGTTATGTTTTGACAATGGAATCTAGGCCACTGCCACATATCCAATAACCAAAATTATTGCATAAATAATTGCAAATGAGGAATTGCCAAACTTTAATTTCTTCACTTTCCAAATAGCAAAAACAGAAAACATATCCAAGAAGGCCAAGAAAGTAGCATCATTACTCAACAACTAAATCAAAGTTCTTTTACTCACCAAAACAAAAAAAATCAAAGTTCTAAACACCTTAAGGTGGCCTACCAGAAACCCCTGTATTAAAAGTTCAAGTTGTCTAGTTCCAACCTAATTCACATATCTATTTATACACTAGTTGAGGCTTTCAAAAATCTAGCCTATCTAAACCAAACACAACATAGTTAACGAAGAAAAGTTCTAATCATGTTGTGTCTCTAATCATGTTGTGTCCAATCAAAAGCTGTATTGTAAGTTATAAGTAATTAGGCAAGCAACAACTTAAAAAATATAAAGATCCCATGAAATTATGAATAAGAAACTGATAACATGGATCTTTTAAAATAGGAAAATGTCTTCTAATACTTCTATGAAGCAAGCCTTTGTCTTCTCCTGGTGAACTATGGAAACATCTTAGCTGTCTCTGACATTCATATTTGAACTCTCATGGAGTAATCAAAATTCAAATTCAATTAAGCATTGTGATGACTAAAGAAGTTCAAGCGTCAATTGTAACGCCCCCTTATGTTACTGTTACCATTAATGTTAATATTTTGAGATAATAATTCAAATAAAATACTTACACTCAAACAAAATATCCAAAGAAACACATGCATATATCTGTTTCGATAAAGTAAAACTAAGAAACCAAAATCTAAAAACAAATTTTGTATTCAACAAAACATAAGTTCAAAAGAATATATCACAAATAGAACTAAATCACAAACAAATAAAAATGCGGAACATAATATTTTAAATTTTGTTTGAGTTTAAATTCCTTTCATGACATGACTCTGTTTCCAATCCAACACTCCTTGCACACATGCTTGTCATTGTCCTCCATCCTAGTCAACCTACATCTTATCCTTATCTGCAACATGATATAAACTATGTAAGCATAAGCTTAGTAAGTACACATTCCTATCTCACAACATAAAACATTTCATAAAAATCATTACATGAAATCGTAATCATAGTCATAGTAGTGCACAAAGCACATATTTATATAAAACATATCTTTTCATTTAAAACTTCCATATCAAAACATTATTCATTTTATCTTTAGAGGCCTAAGAATTGCACCATAAACATAAACATTGTAGGCACACCATCATGAGATGAGTGGAGTAGCTAGTCCCAAACCAAACATGACAAGTCCAACCTTTGGGACATCATAAACATAAACATTGGGTGTGCAATGCTTAATTAAGTAATACATATATATAGATATACTTTTAACATACCTCATTATTGAAACATTCGTTAAACCTTCTTGTTGCAACAAGAGTTTTTATGAGAAAACAAAATGTAAAAACAAATTTAAAAATTATCATAAAACATGTTCTAAAATTTTTTTTGTAAACTTTTATCATGTTGCAGGTGAGAACATACTTACTTGTCTCGCTTGCTTACTAAACCTTAACTTGGGTGACGTTGTCATGGTTCTCAGTATGCTCGCCCTTTAATTCTTATGTTTTCATCAACAAAGACAAATACTTGCATACAAAATCTCTAAAAATAATTCCTTCTACTTTAGCTTGAAAGAAAATAAGAGTAATGATTCTTTGAGAGAGAAAATCTTGAAGAAAACAAAAATCTAAACTAATGGCATGTGAGGTTTGGTTTAGGGAAGAAAAGAGAGCTTAAAAGCATGGAGGAATATGAGAAAAGATGGAGGCAAGAACAAAGAATAGAAATGATATGTGTGCTTGAAGCCACATATTTATAGGGATAAGAAACCCTAGTCCTAGTCTAATTAGATTTCCCCTTTTTAAATGAGTGTAATTCTAATCTAATTAGATTTCCTTTTTTTTCTTTCTACTTTTTCCCCTTTTTTGCCACGGCAAAATCTCCTTTTTTTTTGTTGTTGTTTACGTTTCCTTACGTAAAGTTCTTAACATATATAATATAATATAATATATAATAAGTTATAAGGTAAACGTTAAAGGTTATATTTAATGTAATATAATATAATATAATATAATTAAAATACATAATTGTTTATAATAATATTTATTCCTATGAGTCTAAAAATATTAATTAACACATTATTTTTTTAGCCACTTTACATTATCTAATTTATTAACGCCATAATAAAAAAATGCTACACATGTAATTATCATGACAAAATAAATGCTATAAAAATAAGAAAATATGCAATAAAATTCATGTCATCATCAAGAATATAACTTTAGGCATACTTAACCCTAAAGTATCATAAAGATTATAAATTTAGACCAAGTTGAAACTATTAAAAAAAATAAATACTTTAAGCTTATCATCACTTTTGACATGAACATCCTAAGTACATCAATCTCACGTGGCCGTCACCATGACATTACTAAATAACAAAATTAATTTACTTAACATAAATAATAATAGCACTTAAAATATTATATTCTAATGTTAAATTAATACAAATGTTCGTGGAAGACAACGGTAGGCGTAACAACTCTCCCCGCCTTATAAAAGTTTTGTCCTCGAAACTTAAAATAAGCTTCACATATTTGATTCTAACATATTCAGATTTAACTCTAAGATATAGAAAAACATCATGGCTCTAATAAATCTACTAGTACATCCCCTCACTCGTGAAATAACCAATCCGTTTATAATAGTGAAAATACACCATACATGAAGCTTGACTTTCTTTTTCTACAATTTTCTACAATAGAGTATAAAACATTGCTTTTAAAACATTATGTATCACCATAAAAATTTTAGGCTTACTCTATCTCTCCATTCCATAATTTCCTTAACCAATATCCTCTAAAAGAAAATAGTAATCTCATATTTAATCTCTAGTCTTCTACATTAATAATTCTAGAATACTCCATTGAAGTCTCTACTAATTCAAAGGTCATTCATAAAAGGAACTACTGTGTGTGATCTCTATCATATCATCTTATGGGCCATTTAATTTCCTAAACTGTTATCATAAATAATTTTCTCCCAAAGTAATCCTCACTAAGCCTCAAATATTCATATTGTCAATCTTTTGATAACATGTATATTTACAAAATATCCATCATTTAAAAAAAATTACTATAGAAATCTCACATGTGACCTTATAAAATCTTTTTTTTTAACCTTGTATAATTCTCAAACTTGTTCATTAAAAATCTATAACTATCATTACACTTCTCTTGAGCTACATATCATTCATACTCTTCCATAAACTTTTTCTCCAAGAAAAATAAAATAATCACATAATTAACCTCTTGTCACAAAAATTCTTGATTATCAGCTATTCTATTACACACAAATAAAGAGGTAATAATTGCCTCTTACTATGATCAATAATAGTTTGGGTCTCATAGACTCCCAAGTAGTCTGGTTATAATCATAACAAATCTATCCCAAGATAATATACTAAGGGGGTGTTTGGTAGTGGTGGGAACCACTCAGTTCCCACCACAATCTCAGTTATGAACAGTGTAAAGCTCTCACATGCTACAGTAACAATAAAAAAATATGCTATAGTGTAAAACTCTCACATACTACAGTAAAAGTGATTCTCACCATGGGTTCCTACCATCTTTCCAAATACCCTAGAAAAGAAAAGAATCTTATACTTACTTGAAGGACTTGAAACTAACATGTGGCGATGTGTAATGGAAATGGAAACCGCTCTGATACCGTAATCTGTAATGCTCCCTTATAGACGTCACAATAATCGTTACTGTTACCATTAATGTTAATATTTCAAGATAATAATTCAAATAAAATACTTACACTTAAACAAAATATCCCAGAAAACACATGCATATATTTATTTCGATAAAGTAAAAGTAAGAAACCAAAATCTAAAAACAAAATTTTGTATTCAACAAAACATAAGTTCAAAAGAACATGTCACAAATAGAATTGAGTCACAAACAAATAAAAATAAAAAACATAATATATTAAATTTTGTTTGAGTTTAAATTCCTTTCATGATATGACTCCGTTTTTAATCCAACACTCCTTACACACATGCCTATCCTTGTCCTCCATCCTAGTCAACCTACATCTTATCCTTATCTGCAACATGATATAAACTATGTGAGCATAAGCTTAGTAAGTACACATTCCTATCTCACAACATAAAACATTTCATAAAAATTATTACATAAAATCATAATCATAATCATAGTAGTGCGCAAAGCACATATTTATATAGAACATATCTTTTCATTTAAAACTTTCATATTAAAACATTATTTATTTTATCTTTTGGGGCCCAAGCGTTGCATCATAAACATAAACATCATAGGCACGCCATCAAGAGAGGAGTGGGTCAGCTAGTCTCAAACCAAACATGACAAGTCCAACCTTTGGGATATCATAAACATAAACATAGGGTGTGTAATACTTAATTAAGTGATATATATATATATATATGTAATATTAACATACCTCATCGTTGAAACATTCGTTAAACCTTCTTGTTGCAACAAGAGTTTTCATGAGAAAACAATATGTAAAAACTGTTAGACGTGTATGCCCTAAGGAGTAAAAATGTAATATGTTTTTGGAGACATTTTTATCAATAAAGAATTTATTTATTATTTATATAACAAAACTTTGCCTCTTTAAGTTCATATTTGTTGAATGTATGTTAAGCAAACAATAGTCTGAGACTGTCGATCTAAACCTTTAAGAATTGGACATATGATGGGCAGATTATGTGGAAGGCATGATTCTTAAGATGACAGTCTAAAACATAAGATCCGTAATCAGGGGAATAAAGTTGGGTACTTTATTCATGTAAAGATTGCTATGTTGTCTATATCCCTAATAGGATATGGTTTGTCTTGGCCATCGAATGTAGACTCCGTGAATAGAAACATTGGCACATTGTCATAGGTAACGATGTGTTGGATCGGGACATAAAGTGAATTGATTTGGATTAATAATTCTATCTTGACAAATCAATTCACTTTAGACAATCATTTATATTGTATCTTAATCCTAAGATGAATAGTGGGTCTGTTGTCTTGACTTATGTCTTTTGATGTATCAAAGGGTGACAACCATATTTTAATAGTGGTACGCATGCTGGTACGTTAGAGGCATGACTCTTGATAGTGTAGACCTGCTATTCATATATATCGAATCCATAGCTTCTCTTTTGGAGTAGTGATATCTTCTTATATGTGTTACACCTATGTATCTAAATGGATGAGTACTTTAGTTTTCCGATGGTGAGATAATGAAACGTAAGATAAAATAATCGAGAAGGTAAGACAGAACTTGTCCTTAAGCCGATTATGGATAATCCTATAAGGATACAATACACTATGATATGTCAAGGAGACTTAGCTATACGGGCTTTGTAATTCTATATAGTTCGAGAGTGTAGCTCCAAGCTTTTAGTGGAGTAGCGTTGGAGTTGATAATTATGAAATGTATATCTAAGATATTGGGTTTCATAAATATCAGGAGCTTGAACTATATAGGACCATAAAGTCCCTCTTGATAGCTCACAAAAATCTTGTAACGATACGGCGTACTTTTCCAATAATTGGTGACTTATGTCAGATTTATCAGAATGGCTAAAATTTGGTAAAATCAGATAATTCATATCTATTTATCGATTGAATTAATTTTGTGATAAAATTAATTTAACATAAACTTGTTGAATTATCGAGAATGGATAATTCATGTTTATTTATCGGTTAGAATAATTTTGAATTAATTCAAGATAAATTTGTTGAATTATCAGGAATTCATTTATTTTCCTAGAGATTATCTAGATAAAGTTGTTTTAATTAGATAACTTCTCTATTGGGTTATTTGAATTAAAACTTTGACTTTATCCTATAGAATCTCATGTGGAGAATAAAAGATTTGCTAGGGTTTTATCGCAGGTTTGGCATGTCGATCCTCAGGTTCGGTCTGCCTATGGGGGCAAGTTCAGCATGCCAGTTAGCCAGATCGGCATGCCAACTGCGCGACAAAATGATCACGCAATTAGACACAAATTTTATAAGATATCGATTCTAATTTGAATCTGATTCGAATTTTTAAGGCATTATCTTGTAATGACTGACTCATAGGCCTAACCTCTATAAAAGGGGAGTGAGTTTCATTATTATTTAGATCAATTGAGAGATTAAGAGTGAAACTCTACTGGTGAGATTCTAAAAACTCCCTAAGAGCTCTTGTTCACAATTCATGAACACTAACTTTGGGTCCTTTCAATTAGTTGGAAGGAGAGTCGCTTGGTGGAAGAGCTATACGTGTGAGCCCACACTCAGTCCGATCGTGGATAGAGAATAGCAAAGAAGACTAGTTGGTTGAAGTCTTTCTAGAACATTACTTCTCTTCACTGATTGCAGGAGCTTTTCGGCAAACAAAGGTTAGTAAGATCTAGTTAATTTATGCATATAGTGTGTTAAACTTGTGTTTTGGAAAACACTCTGATATAAAAAAATTTTAAAATTTCGCTGCATATAATTTTTCCAACAATTGGTATCAAAGCCATGGTTTTTATGTAAATTTACGAGTTTGTGATCGTGCTATACGTGTAAATTATGTGATCTTGATCTCTCCTATGCTTGATTTAATTTTATAGAGAGTTGGCACTCTAGGTTTCTATATATTTTTATGTTGTCACGGATTATATGGTGAATGTTTATTAATTAATTATGGTTGATTAAAATATTAATTAATTATTAATTAATTAATTAATTAATACCGGTTATGGTTCCTTAGAGGTTAGAATGTGTATCTAGGTTTTTCATATAATTAAATGACGAACTATCATCTCTATCTAGGAGTTATTATTTAATTTTAAATTTGTAAGAATTTTATAATTAAATAATCATTCAGAAAAAGATGGATCTAGAAGGCGGATCTAGAAGACGGATGATGGTGTACCCAGGTATTTCTTGAGTCTCTAATTTTATGTTTTTGAATTGTTGAAAATAAAATTCATAAATTACATCAGAAATTGAATTTTTTGAAAGGGGTGGTTTTTGCTTGGTCGACATGCCAAACCCTCCAGTTCAGTAGGCCGATAGTCGCAGATTGATGGGCCAGACGTGAGGTTTAGCAGGCTGTCAGCGGGGTAGAAATCAAGTGACTCTGACTGTAGGCCAAACTTACCAGTTCTGCAGGCTGATTTGTCATATATTGACAGACCGATCTGTGAAGATCGACAGGCTGGTGGGTCATGACCAGCAGGCTGATCATACACATTGGCTTGTCAGCAGAGAGCTGAAAATTTTTTCAGAAAAGGTGTAGTTTTTTATACAGTTTTAATTTTATTTTTGGGTCAATTCTAAGAAACATTAAAATTTGGTTATGACCGAAAATTTGAAGTGTTCGATTCATATGGGATTGAAGATTGAAGATGGGCATTACATGAAGAAGGATACAACTTGAGGATTCAAGGATGAAAAATTGATAAAATGTTTCGATTATTCTCTTGTAATCTTTGTTTTCTATTCTCTAGGATAGAACCAAAATATTATGGTTATTTATTATTATTTTGCTTGTAGCTTTGCTTGATTGCTTTGCTTGTATGTATTATAATATGATTTGCCATGTATATTGATAACATGCCATATAGAATAGGGAGTGCCACTCAATTAAAAATTGTTCATGCATGCTTTTAAAATAAAACCTTGATTTCAAAAGATTGAGTGGGAAAAAGTTTTCGAAGAGTGGACCTAAGGCCTCTATCATTGGTCCATAGGAAAAACATGGTAGTTTCAACCTCTAGGAAGGGACTTCATCATGTACCAGGTTAGATCTCCAAGAGGATAAGGCATTTTAGCATGATTTATGATTATCATGGATAAAATATTGAAATGATGGTTATACACTCATGTTAATTTTATTTTTAATGTCCCCTAGGAGCTTTGTTAATAAAATTAATGGCCAAAGAAATGATTATTAATATATGTTGGATCATACGGGTCTTAGATGGCATACATTAATTAGGAGGAGATCCGTGTTCCTAATTGAATTTGGCATGATTCCCCTATGAGCTTGTTGAATTTTGAGTTGGGAATTATCGTTGTAAGGTTGTGATATTTTCAAAGTTTTGATGCATAAACACATTTCTATGTTTTTACCTGATTGTGTTATCTTACTAAATTATTATGCTATGTTTGCTTATGCTTGGTATATGATTCTTTATTGTAGATTAAAAATGTCTAAAAATGCTTTATCATCGATACTTGACAAAAACCCATTAACCGGAGAGAATTATAATGATTGGAAATGGAACCTAAATATCGTTCTCTTCTTTGAGAAACTAAAATTTGTGTTGATAACCCCTTGTCCTCCCGAGCCTACGGGAAATTCCCCCAATGAGGAAATCCAAGCATATGATCATTGGAAAGATGCTAACAATCAGGCCTGTTGCTATGTTATAGCCAGTATGAATAATGTGCTGAAGGCTCAACATAAGAATTATGAGACTGCTAAGCAGATCTTAGATAATCTGGAAGACATGTTTGGAGGCCAGGCCTTAACAAAGCAGCAAAGGGTGCTTCAAAAACTCTTAAACTGTAAGCAGAGATTGGGGACATCTATAAAGGAGCACATAATGTTGGTCATGAGTTAACTCGTTGAAGCTTAAACTAATAGAGCCGACATTAATGCTGAAACTCATATGACTATGGTCTTTAAGACTCTATCTAAGGAGTTTATCCCATTTAAAGCTAATTTTAATTTGAGCAATAGGTGGGTATGACCTTAACAGAATTAATGAAATAGTTACAGGAGTTCAAAATATTGATCAAGGAATCTCCTGCGGGTGGCGAGGCCAATTTGGCAGCTGCTTCTGGTTCCAATCTAACCCTAAGAATAGATAGAAGCAACAGGCCAAGAATGGGAAGTCGTCTATTCCTACTAACAACAAGAGCAAGAAGAAGAAGAAGAAGAACCCAAAGAAGCTTAAGTGCTTCTTCTATGGGAAGGTTGGGCACATCAAGAAGTATTGCAAGTACTTCCTTTTCAAAGGAGGTAAGTGTGATCTTCTGTATTTAGAAATTTGTTTGGTTGAGGAATCTAGTGACATTTAGGTCATAGATTCCGGTGCAACTAATCATGTTTGTGTTTCTCTGCAGGGGTTCAAAGAAACAAGAAGTCTACTTCATGAAGACTTCACGCTTCGAATGGGTGATGCATCCTTGGTCTTAGCAGAAGCAGTGGGAGATGTTCATCTTTATTTTGATAATTATAGGAATTTAATTTTGCAAAATTGTTTTTATGTTCCTAAATTTAAAAGGAATTTAATTTCTATAGCTTGTTTATTTAAAGACTCCAATTTGGTTTCTTTCAATAATAAAGTGGTGATTCGTAAAAATAAATCTTTTATCTATTCTGGATGGATGCAAAATAATCTATATTTTATCAAACCTAAGATGGACTCACTGCTTAATGTTGAGATAAATGATAATAACACTAAAAGACTTAAAACTTCTCACTCTAATAAGACCTATATTTGGCATTTGTACCTTGGTCATATTAACCTAAATAGGATTCAAATGTTGGTAAAGGATGGACCTTTAAGTCACTTAAAGGTGAAAGCTATACCTCAATGTGCATCCTGTTTGGAGGGTAAAATGACCAAAAGACCATTCGAGTCTAAGGGCAATAGGGCCGAAGGGATTCTAGAACTTGTGCATAGTGATGATTGCAGACCGATGAACATCCAGGCATGAGGAGGGTATGAGTACTTCGTTACTTTTATTAACAAGTACTCAAGATATGGGTATGTGTACCTGATGCATCACAAAAGCGAAACTTTTGACAAGTTCAAGGAGTTTCGGGCTGAAGTGGAAAAAAAATTGGGTAGACCCATAAAGGCACTTCAATCCAATCGGGGTGGTGAGTACCTTTCTGATGAGTTCTTGGAACACTTATTAAAGAATGAGATTTTATCCCATTTGACTACGTCGGGCACTCCATAGCAGAATGGCATGGCAGAGAGAAGAAATAGAACTTTATTGGACATGGTCAGGCCCATGATGAGTTATTCATCATTGCCTTTGTCCTTTTAGGGATATGCACTACAAACTGCATGTTATCTTTTAAACAACGTGCCTTAAAAATTGGTCCCTAAAACTCCTCATGAGTTGTGGACGGGCAAGAAGACATCCTTAAACCATATTTGCATATAGGGGTGTCTGGCTCATGTCTTGTTTAAGGATGCAAATAAGTTGGAAGCACGTTCAGAAGTTTACGTGTTTGTAGGCTCTCCAAAAGGGACTAAAGGGGTTTATTTCTATATCCCAAAGGAAAATAAAGTTGTGGTTTCAACTAATGCAACTTTCCTTGAGGAGAGTTGCATGGACGACTTTAAGCCTCGAAGCAAAATGGTGCTTAAGGAGTTAAGGAGTGATCCAATCACTCAGAGGCTTTCAAATGAAACCGTTTCAATCAGTGTAAAAAACCAAATGAACCTGAGCAACAAGCTGAGGGGCTTTGGCATAGTGCGAGGATCGGGCGTCAATCCGAGAGGTATATATTCAATGGTGAGCCTTTTTGGCTGAACTGAATGAACATGATAGGGATCCTTATACTTACGCAAAAGCTATGGAGGATGTTGATTTGAAACTCTAGACAAAGGCCATGAACACAGAGATAAAGTCTATGGAGACTAATTAGGTCTAAGAGCTTGTGGATCTTCCCAAAGGGGTAAAATCCATAGGGTGTAAATAGATCTACAAGAGGAAAAGAGGAGCGGATGGAAAGGTCAAAACCTTTAACGCTAGATTGGTAGCTAAGGGTTATACGCAAAAGGAAGAAATCAATTACGAGGAAACCTTTTCGCTTGTAAGCATGTTTAAGTCTATCCGAATTCTCTTGTCCATAGCTGCCGCTCTCGACTACGAGATTTGGCAGATTGATGTCAAGACGGCTTTTTTGAATGGCTATCTTGATAAGTTCATTTATATGGAACAACCAAACGGGTTCAAGGTCAAAGGTCATGAGGGTGAGGTTTGTAAGCTACGAAAGTCAATTTATGGACTTAAGTAGGCTTTCCATTCTTGGAACATAAGATTTGATCAAGTGATCAAGACTTATGGGTTATCACAAAATGTGGATGAACAATGTGTGTACAAACACATTAAGGATGGAAAAGTGGTCTTTCTACTGATCTATGTAGATGACATTCTGCTAATTGGCAATAACGTTGGGGCATTGTCATTTGTCAAATTATGGTTAACCAAGCAATTTGACATGAAGGACTTGGGTGAGGCTAATTTTGTTCTCGGTATCCAGATCTTTCAAGATAGGAAGAACAAAATGATAGCTTTGTCCTAGGCCGGCTACATAGATAAGATTCTTAAGAGGTTTGCAATGCAGGATTCCAAGAAAGGTGGGCAACCATCTAGGTTTAGGATTACTCGTTCTAACAAAAACTCTCCAAAGTCTGATGAAGAAAGAGAATACATGAAGAGGGTCCCTTATGCTTTGGCAGTGGGTAGTCTCATGTATGTCATGCTTTACACATGACCAGATATTTGTTATATGGTCATAATTGTGAGTCGATTTCAGGTGAATCTGGGACCAAACCACTGGGTTATAGTAAAGCATATTTTCAAGTACCTGAGAAGAACTTGAGGGTATATGTTTGTGTATTCGGGTGAGGATTTGACTCCTCTAGGATACACTAACTTGGATTTTCAATCTGGTCTAGAGTCAAGGAAATTGACTTATGGTTTTGTATTTACTTTAGGCGGCAGTGCCATCAGTTGAAAAAGTGTGAAGCAAGATTGCACTTCGGATTCAACAATAGAGGCCAGTATGTGGCAGCTAATGATGCTTCGAAAGAAGCAATGGGGGATCTTGAGGTAGTTCTTGGTATGGATAAGGCGGTATCACTGTACTATGATAATAGTACGGCGATAGCTAATGCTAAGGAACCAAAATTTTACAAGAAGAGTAAGCTTATTGATTGGAAGTATCATGTGATAAAGGACTTCATTGAGGGCAGGCATGTCACGGTATGCAAAATCATGTCAGAGGACAATTTAGCTGATCCATTCATGAACACAATTACTGGGAGAGTCTTCGAGAGGCATGTGGAAGCTATACGGAATAAAAGATTTATTTTCCTAGAGATTATCTAGATAAAGTTGTTTTAATTAGATAACTTCTTTATTGGATTATTTGAATTAAAACTGAGACTTTATCCTCTAGAATCATGGGTGGAGAATAAAAGATTCGCTGGGATTTTTATCGCAAGTTTGGTATGCTGATAGGGCAAGTTTGGCATGCCGGTTAGACAAATCGACATGCCAACTACGCAATAAAAAGATCACTCATTTAGACACAGATTCTATTAGATATCGATTCTGATTTGAATCTGATTCAAATTTTTGAAGCATTATCTAACAAGGACTGACTCTTGGGCCCAACCTCTATAAAAGGGGAGTGAATCTCATTATTATTTGATCAATTAAGAGATTAAGAGTGAAACTCTACTGGTGAGATTCTGAAAACTCCCTAAGAGATCTTGTCCACAAATCACGAACATTAACTTTGGGTTCTCCCAATTGGTTGGAAGGAGAGTCGCCTGGTGGAAGAGTTGTTCGTGTGAGCCCACACTCACTCCGATCGTGGATAGAGAATATCAAAGAAGGCCAGTTGGTTGAGGTCCTTCTAGAACATTACTTCTCTTCAATGATTGCAGGAGCTTTTCAGCACACAGAGGTTAGTAAGATCTGGTTAATTTATGAATATAGTGTGTCAAACTTGTATTTTAGAAAATATTCTGATATAAAATTTTTTTAAAATTTCACTGTGCATTATTATTCCAACAAAAACAAATTTAAAAATTATCATAAAACATGTTCTCAAAAATTTTTCGTAAACTTTTATCATGTTGTAGGTGAGAATGTACTCACTCATCTCGCTTGCTTACTAAACCTTAACTTGGGTGATGTTGCCGCGGTTCTTGGTTTGCTCACCCTTTAATTCTTATGTTTTCATCACAAAGACAAATACTTACAACAAAATCTCTAAAAATTATTCCTTCTACTTTGGCTTGAAAGAAAATAAGAGAAATGAATTCTTTGATAGAGATAATCTTGAAGAAATCAAAATTATAAACTAATCGTATGTGAGGTTTGGTTTAGGGAAGAAAAGAGAACTTAAAAGCATGGAGGAATATGAGAAAAGATGGAGGCAAAAACAAAGAATAGGAATAATATGTGTGCTTGAAGCTACATATTTATAAGGATAAGAAACCCTAGTCCTAGTCTAATTAGGTTTCCCCTTTTTAAATGAATGTAATCCTGATCTAATTAGATTTCTTTTTTTTTCTTTCTGCTTTTTTCCCCTTTTTTTACTTTTTTTTTCCACGGCAAAATCTCTTTTTTTCATTGTTTACGTTTCCTTACCTAAAGTTCTTAACATATATAATATAATATAATATAATATATAACAAGTTATAAGGTAAACGTTAAAGGTTATATTTAATATAATATAATATAATTAAAATACATAATTGTTTAAAATAATATTTATTCCTATGAGTCTAAAAATATTAATTAACACATTATTCTTTTAGGCACTTTATATTATCTAATTTCTTAACACCACATATAATTATCATGACATAATAAATACTATAAAAATAAAAAAATATGCAATAAAATTTATTTCATCATCAAGAATATAACTTTAACCATATATAATCCTAGAGTATAATAAAGATTATAAATTTAGAGCAAGTTGAAACTGTTAAAAAAAACAATAAATACTTTAAGCTTATCATCACTTTTGATATGAACATCCTGAACACATCGGTCCTACGTAGTCATCATCTACGACATTACTAAATAACAAAATTAATTTATTTAACATGAATAATAATAGTACTTAAAATATCATATTATAACGTTAAATTAATACAAATGTCCATGGAAGAAAACAACGGCCGTTACATCAATCACAAGTTAGAAAGAGCAATGTGATAGGTATAAGAAAGAGAAAAAGAATGATAGGTAGTCAACCATGCACGTTGGAAGTTATAGCAAAGAAGATTTAACTAGCCCGCACTTCTTTAAGGATTAAAGAATCATCAAATTCAATTTATACTCAAAAGCACACATCAATCATATTAGAAACACATTAACCTATTTACATAGCATTGGCGCAAAAACAAGGCAGCATCTGCGATGCATGAAGTTATCACAACAACCGATAGAAAAGGAACCTGTGCTCTGAACTAGATCCTCACGACAATGGAGATCGACCATCGAGCTAGTGGGAGGGGTATTATGTGCCCCAGTCAGATTTTTCTGGACAAATAAATTAGTTATAAAAATTTTGAGTTTTCTGATTTTGCCTACACTCAATATTTACTATCTCAAGTCAGCCCCCATTAAAGCTTACCCTTCTTTATCCTAAGATCTCGTTGTTACCGTTTGAACACTGTAAACGGAAGGGGACAAAAAGCTGCAAAGGAGAATAATAGCTTGAAGGTTGTCGTTTATTTTATACGAGATATCTTTAGTTCTTTCCTTTTTCTATTTTTGTCTTCCTCTGCTTTTGTGTTTTCCCTTATAGTCATACATATTCCTATGCTGTGTACATCAACAAAGCTATATTTGAGTTAACAAGTACCTTTATTTTGAAAAGTGTATTGACATCTTTTTGCTCAAAGTTCGAAATATCAGAATTTGTTTGGTTTGATGGTTTAAAATACATAGTTTGAGCCAAATTCAAACGTGCCGTTTAAAAAATAGTTTAAAATGTTGAAAATAGTTATTTTCATATTTATGTTGTTTTTTGGTTCAAAAGGTTTAATTAATAGTTCAAAATGAGCTTTGTTTTTTCTTTTTGCTTAATGTTGATTCAAACAAAATTTTTTGTTGGAACTGATTCAGCTATTTAAATTAAGGTATTAAAACTATCAATGCCATTATTGTTGATTTTGGAGATGGATTGTTCTTTATTCTAATTAATGAATATATTAACATCTCATTTAAAGAGAAAATGATAATTGTGTTAGATTATGTGCATAAAATAAGACATGTGGTTGCAATATGCAGTGCTTTCAAAGCATGAAAGTGAAAACTAGTCATCATGCTATTTTAGATCTTTTTATATATTGTTTAGTTCTCAAAAAATCTATAATATTAATTTATATATTTTTCATGTCAATTATTTGTAAGAAAAAAATTAATATACTCCATGTTGAAGTCAAAGGCTGGCTCCAACACAACATCGGGCAACCACCAAAAACTCATGGCGACGACGAAGATTGACCAACGCAAAGTTCAAATCTGTTATTGTCACTATTGGAATATATCCAGAGAAACGACAACATATTTCTTGGATGGTTCATTATCAAGTTGAAGGGACACGTCATTGCTTTGTTTTAGAGAGTGTCTAATCAGGCATTGACACGTGTGCAAGAGTTTTGACACCTGGGCAAGTTGGAAAAGTCAGCACCGACTATTCTCATCGTTCATTGTATGCCTGAGGTTATGTATATATATAAACACCATTGTGTTATTGGGTTTTGTTTTTTTAGGGGTGTGCAGTTCAAAACAAGAGAGAGAGAGAGTAAGAACCGTGAAGAAAGCAATTGTTGTAGAGAGAGAAAGAAGAATTGGGAGAGCTAGTTAGGATTGTGAAAGAATCTGGGTATTGAGAGAGCTAGTTAGGATTGTGAAAGAATCTGGGTATTTTCTTTTCTCTGTTGGGCTTTAGGCTTTTTTCTCTATATTGCTATTGTAATTCTGGTTGTCTTGGGTTTCTTCAAGTTCTGAGAAAGTGATGAGGGTGTAATCTTCAAACTTTGATAGTGGATCGAGCTTTCTTGTGGAATAGCTCAACTAGGACATAGGACTTAAGTCCGAACCTCGGTAAAAATTGTGTCTCTGATTTTTTCCATTGTTCTTTGTTTGATTCTTAAATATTGTGGCTGCTCTGGGTATTGTCGAAGAAAACATACCAACAGTGGCATCAGAGCTAGGATTCGATGAATTGGTGGTGAAAATTCAAGAAATCTTGAATCTTGCTTAAGGTTCTTTGAAGGATTTCCTGCAATATTTCTCCGACGAGTCTGTCTGCATCAATGGGGACGGCTACATTCGAATTGGAAAAATTCGATGGCTCTGGAGATTTTGGACTCTGGAGGAAGAAATTGAAGGCTATTCTCGTGCAACAAAAAGTAGCTAAGGCTTTGGGTGATATGAAGGACGTCTCGGCATCCGATGAAGAAAAGGCTGAAATACAAGAAATCGCCTACTCAACAATCATTCTCTATCTGTCAGATAATGTACTTCGATAAGTTCATTAAGAAGATACAGCAGCGAAGGTATGGCTGAAACTGGAACAATTGTTTATGGCAAAATCTCTTACCAACAAAATCTATCTTAAAGAAAGTTTATTCAGTTTTAAGATGGACACAACTAAAAGTTTTGAAAGGAATCTTGATGATTTTAATAAGATTGTCATTGATTTAGCCAATATTGGAGAAAAGGTAGAGGATGAAAATCAGGCTATAATACTGTTGATTTCACTACCCGAAACCTTTAAGGAAGTGACAAATGCCATTAAGTATGGCAGGGAAAGTCTTTCGTTAGAGGATGTTTTGTCAGCTCTCAAGTCCAGGGAATTGAAAATCAAGAATGAGCAGCCACATAAGAAAGACTACAATTCAGATGAAGGTCTTTTTTCAAGAGGGCGACCTGTGAAAAGAGATCAAAATAAGACCAAGAATAGACCCTCTTCAAGGTCTAAACCTCGATCTGGGCAAAGAAAGTGTTGCTATTGTAACAAAATTGGACACATTAAAAGGTTTTACTGAGAATGGAAGAAGAAACTAGCAGAACAGAGAAATACTGTCAATGATCCAGCGGTTGCAAACCAAGTGGATGGTTATGAAAGCTCTGAGATGCTTGTTGTAGGGGAAAATCAAAATGAAAACGAATGGATATTAGATTCTGGGTGCACTTATCATATGTGCCCCAAGAAATCTTGGTTTTCAGAATACAAGTTGTTAAATGGTGGAAAGGTACTTATGGGAAACAATCAATCTTGTTCTGTTGTTGGAATTGGTTCAGCACACTGAAACTCAATGATGGAACAGTTCACATCCTCAGAAATGTCAGACATGTACCAGATCTAAGAAGGAATCTAATTTCTCTTGGTGTATTTGATGAAACCGGTTTCTGTTTGACTCTAATTGGTCCACGTGGAGAATACATTTAGCATCAACCGTCGAACGGTTAATTGTGGTTAATTGTTAGAATAACCGTTCGGCAGCCCCTTAAAAGGCTGTGTGATGGTCACGGCAAACATACGAAAATTTTGAGAATTTTCATTCTCTGGTCCCTGGGCATACATTTCTGAAAAACAACAATACACTATCTGAGTGGATTTGTGAGTGTCCAGAAAAATCAAAATTCACAGAGCACGGTGTGCAAAATTCGTGCAAAACAGAGCAATGGCTGGAGGTATTTAATGATCCATTTGCTTCCGCTTTTATGAATTCAATTGTTTCATATTGTTTTTATACTACAGTTTCTCCTATAAAGCTAAAGGTGGAGCTTTAAAGGTCTTGAAGGGTTCTTTAGTGGTTCTTAAAGGAATTAAGCAGCATGGGTTGTATGTACTTCAAGGTCAGACAGTTACAGGAACTTCTGCCTCAGTAATCAAAGAAAATAAAAATTCAATCATTTGGGACAGGAGACTTGGTCACGTCAGTGAAAGGGGGCTATAAGAATTAAGTAAACAAGCCCTGCTTGGAAAAGACAAGATTTGTCAATTAGAATTCTGTGAACAATGCATGATGGGGAAGCAACATAGATTGAAATTTGCTACTTCAACCTATAGAGCCAAGGAAATTCTTGAATATGTGCATGCTGACCTTTGGGGGCCTGAAAGAGTGTCAACACATGGAGGTTACAAGTATTTTTTGTCCATTGTAGATGACTTATTAAGGAAAGTATGGATTTATCTCTTAAAAACCAAAGATGAATGTTTTGATAAATTTAAACAATGGAAAGTTTTAGTAGAAAACCAAACTAGTAAGAAATTAAAGGCTCTTAGGACTGACAATGGTTTGGAATTTTGCCACAAACTGTTCACACAACATTGCACTGATAAAGGAATTTTAAGGCATAGGACTGTAAGAAAAACACCCCAACAAAATGGGATAGCGGAAAGGATGAATAGGACTATAATGGAAAGAGTAAGATGCATGATGTTTGGGGCTGGCTAACCTAAACAATTTTGGGGAGAGGCTATCAATACAGCTTGTTATTTAATTAACAGGTGTCCATGTAAACCAATTAGCTTAAAAACACTTGAGGAATGTTGGACTGGCAAACCTCCTGATTTAACTCATCTTAGGGTCTTTGGTTGGGTAGCATATGCACATCAAAGAGAAGGAAAATTGGATCCTAGGTCTTTAAGATGTATTTTTCTAGGCTATCCGGAAGGGGTTAAAGGATATAGATTATGTGTTAGAAATGGTCCGCATCTTAAGGTTATTATTAGTAGAGATGTTGTATTTAATGAGCTTGATATGCCTTATTAAAGAGAAAAAAGATACTGCTGTCTTTACTAATAATGCAGGTACAGGGGCAAACTCTTCTCAAAATGTGCAGTTTGAGGTGGAGAGTACAAAGTCATCCACAAATCGACCTCAGCAATTTTATAATGGGTTTTATGGTGGTCACTCAGTGCAAGAAGACCTTGACACAGGATAGGATGTTCAACGACAACCTATAGACATCACTGAAGAGCCCTCACAAGATACGGGAAATCTAACTGACTATGTGCTTTCAAGAGACAGACAAAGAAGGAACATAAAGGCTCCTGAAAGGTACAGTGGAGACAATATGATTGCATTTGCCTTAAACATGGCTGAAGGGTTAGATGGTATTGAACCAAGGAATTATGAAGAAGCTGTTAGTGGTCCTCAGGCTGCAAAATGGAAACAAGCCATGCTGGAGGAAATGGAGTCACTACAAAAGAATAACACTTGGGTTTTGGTCAACCAACCTAAGCATCAGAAATTGGTTGACTGCAAGTGGATTTATAAGGTTAAAGAAGGGATAACACCTACAGAACCGAAAAGATTTAAGGCTCGCTTGGTAGCAAAGGGGTTCACACAGGTGGAAGGTGTGGACTATTTAGTGGTTTTTTCGCCAATGGTGAAGTACAAGACAATTAGGTCCATGCTTGCTCTGGTGGTGCAATTTAACTGGGAATTAGAACAGATGGACATTAAAACAGCATTTCTGCATGGTGACTTAGATGAAATGATTTACATGAAACAACCACCTGGTTTTGAAGAAGTGAAGGGTGAAAATAAAGTATGTTTGTTAAAAAAGTCTCTATATGGTCTCAAGCAGTCACCGCGGCAATGGTACAAACGGTTTGATCAATTTGTTGTCCAAGTTGGTTTTAACAGGAGTAAATATGACCCCTGCTTATATTTTAAAGATACAGGAACAGAAAAGGCAGTTTATCTTCTACTTTATGTAGATGATATGCTAATATCAAGTAAATGTCAAAGTATGGTAAGACAAGTGAAGAAGATGTTGGGAGCTGAGTTCGATATGAAAGATCTAGGATTTGCAAAAAGAATACTCGGCTTTGATATCAAGAGAGACAGAGAAAATAATGTGTTAAGTTTGTCACAAGAGGAGTATCTAAGAAAGGTTGTACAGAAATTCTCAATGACTGAATCTAAGGCTATGAAATTACTAATTGCTAGACGCTTTAAACTTTCTGTAGAACAGTGCCCTTATAATGAGGAAGAAAGACTAAGAATGGCAAAGGTTCCTTATTCAAGTGTAGTAGGCTCTCTCATGTATTCAATGGTTTGTACTCGGCCAGATTTGGCCTATGCTGTAAGTGTACTTAGTCGATACATGTCCAATCCAGGTCAAGAACACTGGTTAGCCATGAAATGGTTACTTCGATATGTTAATGGTACTTTGAATTATGGTCTTATATTTAAAAAATGATCTAATCACCTTGTTTTAGATGGTTTTGTAGACTCAGATTTTGCAGGGGACAGGGACAAAAGAAGGTCTACCTCTGCCTATATGATGACTCTTGGAGGAAACTGCGTGAGTTGGAAATCTCAGCTACAGTCAGTAGTAGCACTATCCAGTGCCGAGGCAGAGTATATAGTAGGAGTGGAAGGCTTCAAGGAAGTGCTCTGGTTAAAAGGGCTTCTGAAAGAACTTAAGGTTCTTAAAGGGGCTGCTACAATTTATTCTAACAGTCAATCTGCTTACATTTATGTAAGAATCCTGTGTATCACGAGAAAACTAAACACATTGATGTTAGGTTGCATTTCGTACGAGAAAAGGTTGAAGACAAAGTTATGGAGCTGAGGAAGATAGATACTGAAGACAATCCTTCTGACATGGCAACTAAAGTTATACCTGCTAGCAAGTTTGAAAGATGTTTGGACTTGCTTAGTATTGGTATAACTTGAAGAAGAAGGATGGAGCAATGATTCCCACAAGAGGTGCTCATTATCAGTTGTCGTCTATCTGAATTTATGGTGGAGATTGTTGGAATAAATCCAGAGAAACGACAACATATTTCTTGGATGTTTCATTATCAAATTGAAGGAACACGTCATTGCTTTGTTTTAGAGAGTTCTAATCAGGCATTGACACGTGTGCAAGAGTTTTGACACCTGGGCAAGTTGGAAAAGTCAACACCGACTATTCTCATCGTTTATTGTATGCCTGAGGTTATGTATATATATAAACAGCGTTGTGCTATTGGTTTTGTTTTTTTAGGGGTGTGCAGTTCAGAACAAGAGAGAGAGAGAGTAAGAATCGTGAAGAGAGCAATTGTTGTAGAGAGAGAAAGAAGAATTGAGAGAGCTGGTTGGGATTGAGAAAGAATCTGGGTATTTTCTTTTCTCTGTTTGGCTTGAGGCCTTTTACTCTGTATTGTTGTTGTAATTCTCATTTGCTTGGGTTTCTTCAAGTTCTGAGAAAGTGATGAGGGTGCAATCTTCAAACTTTGATGGTGGATCGAGCTTTCCTATGGGATAGCTCAACTAGGCCGTAGGACTTAAGTCCCAACCTCGGTAAAAATTGTGGCTCTGATTTTTTCCATTGTTCTTCGTTTGATTCTTGAATATTGTGGCTGCTCTAGGTATTGTCGAAGAAAACATACCAACAGTCACTAACGGCAACATTATTTTCAAGAAAGAACCTCCACATATCATATCCGACTAAAACAAAAGCACTCAAATTATATTCTTTTCTCAAAAAATAAACAATAATTAAATAAAAATCGAAAAATCTTTGGCATTTGGAAGAGCTCCACATGTCTTGCTGTTAATCGGAAATGAAAGAATGATCATGGCCTTCTAACGACGACAACGGCGGTGACAGCGAAGAAAGATAGCTGTAATTTCGACTTAGCATTTGGTATAAGAAGGTACAAGTTTTGAGTGTTGGGCGCGATTGTGCTCCACGTGCTCTGGTTGATGTTCACAGACACCGTCACTCTCCAGGAACCTCAATCGCATCTCCAACGACTTCGCTGCCCCAATCCACGATGATCTTGACATCCTCGTTAGTTTTTCTCTCTTTTTTTTCAACGGAATTGTGAATGTGTTTGTGGCTGAAGGATTGGATCTTGCATTTGTTCGATTACATGTCACTACAACGAATATTTGCTCACCATGACTCTATGGACCAGATCGTGTATACTTGTAACTCGTCGACAACGATGATCCCGTGATCGGAGTCTTGCAAAGATCAAGGTCGAGCCACGGGAAGAAAGGAAAGATGGGCGGAGGGAAAGGAGAGAGGGGATAGAGAGAAAAGAGAGAAAAGAATTTAAAAGAATTAGGTTTGTTTTCTGATTTTACACGAGGGATAAATATGTCAATTGATGAATTAAATTAAAAATTATAGTAATAAAAAGAAGTGGACAATATTCATTGGAGAACATTCTCCGTAAATTTAAAAAAAAAAAAAATTGATAGTAGAATGCCCAAAATCCACTGGGTTCCTAAAACGTCCATTTTGTTTTTCTTCCAATGCAAGCGCAGTGAAACTAAACTCATGCACTGGTTCACAACCATGTACATTTATGAAAAGCTATAGCAAATAATAATAATAATAATAATAATTATTATTATTATTATTATTATTATTATATCGTGTGAACTAAGTGAAGGCTGTTTTCCACTAAAAATAAATGAAGATGGCTTGGATTTGGTGTTCTTCCATTGCACCTTTGTAATAAATAGGTAAATCACAGAACTTATTATTATTAAAACCTTACGTAATTACTTTTTCAAGAGAAGAAAATGAGAGACATATCTCACTTTTGAGACTATAGAGAGTTCTCTCATGAATGAATCCGGTGCATGTGTCTAGCTCTTGCGTTTCTCAAATAGAAAAATTGAAGAACAAAATAAGGGAGAATTAGGCAAAAACAATTTCAAAAAATTAAGGCTTTGACACATCTAGAGGTCGATTTATTTTCTCGAGAAAACACAAGATTTGCTAGAAATAGGAAATAAACGATTTTCATGACCAAAACTTTGTAAAATTTCAATTGGATCATATTGAAAAGTTTGAGTTTAAAAAAGACAGATTTGAAAATTGGCCAGAAATCCCAATGAAACATTTGAATTTACGAAAAATTATCTCACCAAAACTATTAAAAATCATGAACGGTTTGTAAAAATTCTACACATATTTTTAGTTATGAATTTTTCGGGCTTAATCACAAAATTTCAAATTAGTGTTAATAAGGAAAATGTGTTGAAATAAAAAGCTTTTGACCTAGGTACTTTTGAGAGCTTTAATCCTTGTGAAAAATAGAGCGTAATAGTATAAAATGGTCATTTTTTGTTTCAAAGGCAAAATCGTCAAGATTTTCATATTCAAGCTAGAATCGTAAAATTTTATTAAACTAGGTTTTTCATAAAAAGAGAACCAATGTCTTATTTTTTGCACTATTATGAATGAAAAGAAAATGTAAGTTTTGGCTTAAACGGATTCAAAAAGTTTTCTATGGCTCGCCAAGAGTAAAATAGTCTTTTTCTTCCAAAAAGGCTTAAATGGACCCTAAAACATCCGATTTAGAAAAATTCCCCTTAACAACAACTTTTCTATAAACCACTGGTGTTAGGATGGTAACGTGAAATTAGAAGTTCAGTCACGAGACGCTCGAGTCTCAAGTAAATCGATATTTATGCGTCGAGAGACTAAGTGTATAGAATGAGTGTTAAACGTTTAAGTTCCATTATCGACAAATAAGTCAATAATAAGGAAGTTAGCTAATAAGGGATTTTGTCCAAATAGGACGATAAACCAATCAAAGAAGGAATAGATTAACTAGATGCATGGTGCGGAATCTAAGTAAGTTTCAAACCATACCTACAGTATGGGTAAAATGATTTTCAAATATGTTATTCATATTATTTTACGAAATACATTTACTATGCACAATAAAGTCATTAAGCATCAAAAATAGTATGTCACTATAATTTAAAGGACTGGTAAAATAATTCATCAAATAAGATAAGAAAGCGTCATATTAGCCTCCCGACCCCAAAAGAGTTTTAAGTTATGTTACGGCCTCGGTGTTACGATATCATGCCTCAAAGTATGGGTAGTGACGTGATAGATTAATTAAGTTAATTAAAGCAGATTTTTAAATAAAAACACCAATTAAATTATTTGAGTTATTATTTTATTTTTTTTAGAAAAACATGATAGTTTAAAACATTTTAAAATAATTATTATTATTTTGAAACAGTTAATCAAAAAGTAAAATGTTAAAGACAGTTAAACATAAACTGGGCCCCATCAGACCCACATTAGTGTATACTCATAGTATCGATAATAAAATGTTACAATCATGTCCAATATAAGAGATAAAAGTTTAAATAATACATGCCTTGATTTAAATAAAGAAATAACCTAAACAGAATTCTTACAACTCACGTGTTTGCCCTATTGCCCTCCAATCGGTCTTAAGCTGCAATCGACCTAGGGGAAATGTTTTAAAACAGATAAAGAAAATGTGAGCAGAAGGCTCAACGGCGCTAAAATTTAGAAAACATTAATTTGAATATAAAATTTCACAATCACAAAAGTATTTAGAAAACAGAATTAGATAAGTAAATGAACAAATAATGTATTTAAATTGTTCTTACCAAACGGTTCTTTGCTCGTTCAGAAAGAATCTTATTGTCTTTCTCGGGCAAACCATATATGTCATCACCGTACTAGCCCAGCTGGGTTTCGGGACATGCCTTCAAGGTTGCACTCTACACGACCCGATCTTTGATTATGGCATCATACCCTTATATGTATTTATCATCATTTAAATCCCTTGTTATCGAGTATTTTCAATTACATTCATTATTTGATTCATTATGAGCATTCATTCTTAGACAAGTAATCAAAAATTTTAAGAAATTCAATTTTTTATCATTCCTTAAAATCAAATTAAAGGAAATCATTTTGTGGCCAGATGCCCCTTTTGAAAATATTTAAAAATTTTATTATTCATTGAAAACATTTTGAAAGAATCTTTTGAGGCCAAAAATCATTAAAAACCTGGCTACTAAGAAAAGGGTAGAAGTCCTACCTCGATATCCTACATCGTGACTCAGCATTGCAGTTCCGACCCGCTATACGTTAGCTCCACGAAACCACAAACAACCTAAATATAAACTAAGTTCATCAATATCTAGCTTAGATTATTCTACACTACTGAGCTATTTCATGGTGTCTTAGTGTGCCATTTACATCTGTAAAATCATATTATATGGTTAAAATCTCAATTTGGGTTTAAAACAGTAAAAACAGGCGAAAAAGGACAAATTTTTGCAAGGCCTGGTCAACCTACCAGATTCCCTTGTCTGGCCTACTGAACTATACAGGCGAATCAGGACTGGCTTGTCAAACTGTTCCCAGGTTCAGCCTGCCAAAGGGATGAGTCCTGTTGAACTTTGAGTTCGACCTGCCGAACTGGAAAAATCTAGAAATTTCCAAATTCGACCTTTGGCCTCTTGAGCTTAAATCTTCATTTCCAACTTGTTTTCTCAATTCCTAGGCATCGAAAACATTTATATATGATAAAAGAACATACTAAAACACCTTTAAACACATTTAAACAAGATTTGCATAGAAATTTTCAAAGAAATCTGAAAATGACAAAAATAAAGAAAAATAAAAAAACTTGATTTAAATCTGTTTTTTACCAAACCAAACCTAGATTTTAGATGTTATGAGTTCTACTAACTTAGATTTAAGGTTTTCTAACTCATAAAACTTGAATCACAACATTTCAAAGAAATTTAGAAACTTTTGAGCAAAATTTGAAAATTTGAAAATAAAAGAATTTTTCTCGAATCGGAGCTTTAAAACGAGTTTGTGGAAGCTTAATCACGTTCCTTAACCTCCAATCTAGCTAAGAATCAAAGCTTGGATTCAAAATTTTTGAATCAAAGACAGTGGAGGGAGATAGGGAAAACGCAGGGGAAGAAAGAGGGGGAGAGAGAGAGAGAGAGAGTGGGCTGAGAGAATGAGAGGAAAAGAGTGAGGAAGAGATATAAATAGAGAGGGGGAGAGGCTTTGTAGAGGGAAAACCATGTGCCATCCACAGTTTTGCAAAAAAGGATGTAGTCGGCATTGACAATTTGTTTTGTTCCAAAATTCAAAATAACAATTAAAACTAATTAAGATTAATCAAAAGTAAATAAAAATAATTAAGTTCAAATTTAAAAATATCATAAAATAGTTAAATTAAGTTCAAATTACATCATGGCATACTAATTCACCATTCCATACACTATTCATGCTTAATTAATTTCGGGGTGTTACAGCTCCCCAACCCTAAAAGAAATTTCGCCCTCGAAATTACAAATCACTCAGAAACAAAATAAATGTATATACAACTCCCGCATAGTTGACTCTAACTCTCAAGTGGCTTCATTAGCCTTGTGGAGTTGCCACACCACTTTCACTAACAGAACTTCACGGCGTCACAGTCCTACCACTTGTCAATCGATAATCTAAACCAGCACTTCTTCGTAGATCGTGTCTTCCTAAATCTACACATCATGAATCGAGACAATTTTGCTTGGCTAGAGCAAACATTTCTAAAGCATCATCACGTAGAATACGACATGAACAAGAGAAAGTTTAGGAGGAAGAACAAGGTGATAAGCGATCACTCCAACACGTTGAGAAATATTGAATGATCCGACGTAGCTCGGCGCAAGTTCCCCGCTCACACCGTAACGCGAAACTCACCTACATGGCAAAACTTTTAAGAAAACGGAATCCCCTACCTCGAGTTCTAAAGGTCAGTGTCTCCTATTTGCACAACTCTTTCGCCTACTTTGAGTTGCTCTTAACGATCATGTATCACGGTGACCTTCTCATTGCTCTCACAGGTCTCTCCAGGTCCAATTATGATCTTGTCTTCTGGTTCAACTTGAATCACTGGCGATCAACACGACCATCCATATGGTACTTCGAATTGTGCCATCCTGATGCTTACTTGTTAGCTGTTGTTGTATGCAACTCTACTAGATGCAAATATCTCTTCTAATTCCTACCAAAATCCAATACATGCGTATGTAATATATCCCTAAGAATCTAAATAACTCGTGTAAACTGCCTCTCAGTCTGAGGATGAAAAAGCCGCGCTGAAATCCAAGTCTGTGCCTAAAGCTTCTTAAAAACTCCTCCAAGAACTCGTCTCGAACACAATGACCTAAAGGTAGGAAATGAAATGCACCAATTTCGTCGACCTACCAATTATGACCCAAATCGCATCATGCCTTTACTCTGTCCTCGGCAACTCGATGAGGAAATCCATCGTGACAAGCTCTCATTTCCACCCTAGAATGGGAAGTGGCTGAAGCTAATCAGTGGGTTCCTGATGCTCGGCTGCTACCTAGAGACAAACCTCGTATTCTCAAACACCTTTATGCTTACTTCACCACTAGCCCTACCTCTACAAATCACGATACATCTTTGTGTTCCCTGGATGAATAGCGAACTAAGACTTGAGAGCTTCGTCCATCTAAGCCTTCACCACTCCCTCGATCGCAGACACTACCAACTGTCCCCTGAGGTTGCAATGACCCATCTGCAAAAATCCTTCATTCTTCAAACTGCTTCATGCTCTGTATTCACGTCCACATTCCCTGAAGATGTTGGTCCCACCATTGAGTTTTCTTTATCATCTGAACAAGCGCTGAAGCCGATCCTACATGATATACCGGTACTTGATCGAGGTCTTTATGGCACTACAGCCTAGACTAGCTCACAGTAGCATTTCTCCTCTAATCTTCTAGTGCCAAGCATGCTAGAATCCTTGAAGACTTCCTGCTGAGTGTGTCAGCAACCACATTGGTCTTACCTAGATGATACTACAGCGAGTAATTCTAGTCCTCTATACATTCCATCTATCTCCATTGCCTCAATTCGAATCCCTCTGAGTGAACAAATACCTTAAGCTATTGCGACCAAAGAAAACCTAAAATACTGACCCATCCAAGTAGCGTCTCCAGGTCCCTAAAGTGTGAATCACTATGGTGAGCTCTAAATTGAGTATAGGGTAATCCTACTCATGAGACTTTGACTATCGCAATCCAAAACCCATAACTCGTCCATGCCGCATTAATACATATTCGAGTTCTCATCCTGCTACATCAGTGTGAACCTCATAAAACTTGTCACTGCTCAATATAGTCAATACAGAAGTGGTAGTCAATCGATTCCTCAACTCTTGGAAAGCGCATCTGCATTCATCATCCTATTCAAACTTGAAACTTTTCCTGATCATCTGTGTCAATAGAGCTGCTATCTTTGAGAAATCATTCACGAACTTCCTGTAGTACCTACCAAGTCCTAAAAAGCAGCAAACCTTGGCCTCGTCATTTGGTCATTCTCACCGTACTATAGCCTCTACCTTAGACGAATCCACTGAGATACCCTTCTCGGAGATGATATGCCTTAAAAAATTTTCCTCTTTGGCATGCAGCTGGTGCTTTTCGGATCGCAAGTCTATCCTCAAGAAATATCGGGAACCTCTTAACCAACCAAACAACCCATCGAGCCTGAGCGGTGAATACTTATTCTTCACGGTGACCTGATCCAACTATCGATAATCAACGTACAACCTGAGCACACCATCGTGTCTCTTGGTGAATGGAGCAGGCACATCCCACACTACCCTGAATGTATCCTTTATCCACAAGTTCCTAAGGCCATTTCATCATTTCCTTCATTTTTAGCGGCGCCAATCGATGCAGTGCTACAGAAATCGGAGTGGTCCCCGGGTATGACTCAATACCAAACTCAATCTTTCAATGCGATGCTAATCCAAATAACTTGTCAGGGAGACACCATCAAACTTATCAGCCACCAATGTTGCTACATTTCTTCCTGTGACATTAGATTCCTTTCCTAAATCCTAAAGAAGTATATAAAGCATGCTAAGTTTCTCCATCCACCTAGACACGTTTTCATGAGTCACTCACTCATTACTCGATCTTTACCATCCTAGGTAAACGATCGTTGTCCCCCTATTAATCACTAAAGTCACCTTTCTAATGTGACAATCTATAGTTGCACCTTACCTGGACAACCCGTCCATCCCTAAGATCAATTATAAGTACTCATGGGGATCATAATCAAATTACTTCCCAAAGTCTCATCCCCAATCATTATCTTATAAGGTATATATATATGGTTCCCACACACACCCGCACCAAGGTGAGGTATTTACCAAGGGTTCTTCAAATTCCTCTATTTCTAAATTCAAGGCATGTATAAAAGAACTCAAAATGGGATAATGAATGGCACCAATATCAAAGAAAAGCAAAATTAAAGACTAAGAAACTAGAATCGTATCATCGACTCTCATGTTGTTGGTCTAAGCAACCAAACTTCTTGAAGTCATGGCATGAACTTGAACTGGAACCTTTCCTTTTTCCTCTGCTAGCGATGCTACGTCCTGGGTCCATCGGTTGATACTATTGCGAAGAAAACTGATGAAGCTGAAGCTAAGGGAGTTGCTAAGATGGAGGTAAGGACTGAGGTTAAGACTGATAGCTTGCACTCTCATTGGTCTAAAATCCTCATCGAGCATTCCTTATTGGGCAACTCCTCTCGATTCGCTCTTGGCTGTTGGCAAAAATGGCAAGAGTTGCTTCGTCCGTTGCTGGATGAACTACTACCCCCACTGCTATGCTACCATGTCGATTCTTTACCTGAGCTTGGCGATCGCTCCCTCTCCTATTGCTCCGCTAGGGTCATCCTGATGTTCTCACCCGGTCCTTGCAGTAGAGAGTGTAATCTCCTCCTTTCGAATAAGCTGACCACTCTAACTTGCCCAAACTCCAAAGTCGCAAAAGCCACCAGTTGCCATCGAATGGATATCTTGAACCCTTCTTTGAACTTAATACACCTTTCATGTTTAGAATCCATGTCGAATGGAGCAAACTTGGCCAGCTCATCAAACTTTACCTCATGTTCCCAAACTGTCATGTCACCTTATGCCATCTAGTAGAATTCGGTGATCTTTTAGTCTCTTTATTCCTATAGAAAATAATGCTTATAGAACAATTCCTCGAATCTTTCTCTGTTGATATTCCTATCACTCTCCAAATGCTTTGCTTGCCTTACCAGGTGTCAGCACTGCCTGCCAACTTATAAGCTGTGAGTTCCATTTGATACACTACTAGATCTAACCTATATTCAGCCACCTGGGGGCTCCCCATCTCCATCAAAAGTTGGAATAAATGCACACCTAAGCTCCTTTAAGCACTAAAGCTAGCAACTCGCCTCAAAATTGCCAGATCTAGCCCTTGCTACCATTTTTCGAAAATCAAAAAACGAAGCTCCTATCATACTCCCCTCATTTGTAGACTTCACGTCAGCCACGACTAGATGACGCCTAGATGCCATTCTCTCAGTTTCTAAAAACAAAATTAGACTGCCATAGGCTTTTCACTGTCGTACCGATATGTGCACAATCCCAAGGTTCATAACCTGGGGCTCTGATTCCATTCTGTCATGCCCCAAAGTGCGGGTAGTGACGTGTTGGATTAATTAAGTTAATTATAGCATATTTTTAAATGAAAACACCAATTAAATGATTTGAGTTATTATTTTATTTTTTTGAAAAACATGATAATTTAAAACAATTTAAAACAATTATTATTTTTTTGAAATGGTTACTCAGAAAATAAAATGTTAAAGACAGTCAAACATAAGCCTGGCCCCACCGGACCCACATTAGTGCAAATACATGGTATCGACAATAAAATGTTACAATCATAGTCCAATATAAGAGATAAAAGTTTAAATAATATATGCCTTGATTTAAATAAAGAAATAACCTAAACAGAATTCTTACAACTCAAGTGTTTGCACTGTTGCCTTCAAGTCGGTCCTCAGCTACAATCAACCTAGGGGAAAGGTTTTAAAACAAATAAAGAAAATGTGAACGGAAGGCTCAGTAAGACTAAAATTTTGAAAACATTAATTTAAATATAAAATTTTGCATTTAGAAAAGTATTTAGAAAACAGAATTAGATAAGTAAATGAACAAATAATTTATTTAAATTGTTCTTACCAAAACAGTTCTTTGCTCATTCAAAAAAAATCTTATTGTCTTTCTCAGGCAAACCATATATGTCGCCATAGTAGTGGCCCAGCTAGGTTTCGGGACGTACCCCCAAGGTCGCACTCTACATGACCTGATCTCTGAATATGACATCATGCTCTTATGTGTATTTATAATCATTTAAATCCCTTGTTGCCGAGTATTCTCAATTACATTCATTATTTGATTCATTATTAGCATTCATTCTTAGACAAGTAATCAAAAATTTTAAGAAATTCATTTTTTTTTATCATTCCTTAAAATCAAATTGAAGGAAATCATTTTGTGGCCAAAGGCCCCCATTGAAAATATTTAAAACATTTTATCATTCATTGAAAATATTTTAAAAGAATTTTTTGAGGCCAAAATCATTAAAAACCTGGCTACCAAGAAAGGGGTAAAAGTCCTACCTCGATATCTTGCATCGTGACTTAGTACTACAGTCCCGACCTACTATACGTTAGCTTCATGAAACCACGAACAACCAAATATAAACTAAGTTCATCAATATCTAGCTTAGGTTATTCTACACTACTGAGCTATTTCATGGTGTCCTAGTGTGCCATTTACGTCTGTAAAATCATATTATAAGGTTAGAATCTCAATTTAGGTTTAATACAGCAAAAATGGACAAAAAATGACAAATTCTTGCAAGACCCGGTCGACCTACAGGATTCCCTGGTCTGGCCTACCGAACTGTTCAGTCTGGCCTGCCGGCAAACCAAGACCGCTTGCCAAACTGTTCCCAGGTTCGGCCTACCGAAGGGATGAGTCTGGCCTGCCAGACTCATGAATTCGGCCTACCAGACTCATGAATTCAGCCTGCCAAACTTTGAGTTCGGCCTATCAAACTGAAAAAATCTAGAAATTTCCAGATTCGTGCTTCGGCCTCCCGAGTTTAAATCTTCATTTCAAACTCGTTTTCTCAATTCCTAGGCATAGAAAACATTCATATATGATAGAAAAACATACTAAAACACACATTTAAACAAGATTTGCATAGAAATTTTCAAAGAAATCTGAAAATGAGAAAAATAGGAAAACTTAATTTAAATATGTTTTTCATCAAACCAAACCTAGATTCTAGATGTTATGATTTCTGCTAACTTAGATTTATGATTTTCTAAGCTCATAAAACTTGAATCACAACGTTTCAAAGAAATTTAGAAAATTTTGAGCAAAATTTGAAAATTTAAAAATAAAAGAATTTACCTCAAATCGGAGCTCTAAAACAAGTTTATGGAAGCTTAATCACGTACCTTAACTTCCAATCCAGCTAAGAATCAAAGCTTGGATTCAAAATTTTTGAATCAAAAAGAGAGGAAGGAGAGAGGGAAAATGCAAAGGAAGAAAGAGGGAGAGAGAGAAAGAGAGAGAGTGGCTTGAGAGAATGAGAGGGAGAGAGTAGGAAGAGATATAAATACAGAGGGGGAGAGGCTTTGCAGAACCGTGTGCCATCCACGGTTTTGCAAAAAGGGATGTAGTTGGTGTTTGACAATTTGTTTTGTTCCAAAATTCAAAATAACAATTAAAAATAATTAAGATTAATAAAAAGTAAATAAAAATAATTAAACGCAACATCAATTTGAAAAATATCATAAAATAGTTGAATTAAGTTCAAATTACATCATGGCACACTAATTCACCATTCCATACACTATTCATGCTTAATTAATTTTGGGGTGTTACATACGATGACCTTTATGCACACTTGGTACGTACACTTAGGCCCTTAGATGAAGTCAAGTTATGAAAATAAGTTATGCTTATAATTAAGCATAATTGGTATCATGTATTAAGTTTCAAAAAGAAAGTATTTTGTGGGTTTAAGGTTGTACTTGCTGAAATTTCATGCTGTCAAAAATCCAATCAAGAGGCTGGAAAAGATGTTGTGGTTTAGCTACAGATGGTAGTTCTGTATTGCTTAGATATAAGTATGGATACCGCTATAGAAAGGTTCTGCTGTTTTGAAGACCATATTAATTATGTAATAAATTCATAACGGTGATGGTAAGAAAATTCTAAGCATGTACAAGTTAAACAAAGTGATGCAAATATTTTTGCGATGTATGGAATATATATGTGTGTGTGTGTAATTATAAATTTCAAGTTTTTAGGTTTTCCAAGCTAAAACAGAAAAAAAATATATATATATATATATATATTTCATATTTTTATAACTAAGTTAAGAAAAGTGCAAAATAATGGCTCAAACAATCGAATCATCACATCCATGGTGGTTCGCGTTAGATCGCCAATGTTGACCTTTGGCGAAGGTGGTGACAGTGGTGTCAGAGGCTATTCAGGTGACACAAATACTACCAAAAAAAAAATGGACTTTTAGTCATAAAAAGTTGTTAGTTAAACTTTTAGTCACAATATTATTGTGACTAATACGCATTTGATTACAACTTTAATTGAATTTTTATTATTACTAAAAATTTTATAATGTCTTTTAACTCACTTTTTAAGGTCTTTCTATTTCAGTTGATTAATTATCAAACACTAAAAATTAAAAAGATAGAAAATCACGAATTAAATTCCTTAATATGAGGGAAACTTTACTCTCACCTACGCCATTTAAGTCCTCCCCCCTAAACATACGAAGAACTTCACCCATCTACAAATAGCCCTTAACTTGATTTATTTATTTACTTCACAATAAGTATATTTTTGTAATCATACTTATTTGTAACAATTATTGCTAATTTTTTTTAAAAAGTAAACAACATAATAGAAATTTAATCCTCTTGCAATTTAATTATCTAATAGGTTACCAAACATTTTTTTAGTGGAATTTTGTAACTTAATTTCGTAAAACTTAATATATTTTTTTTCTCAGAACCTGTTTTTTATTCTTTTAATTCCGGATTAGTAATTAAAGAGAATTTGTAGTGCTTGGAATCCAAAAATATAATTCAAAAGCAACAATTTTCTAACCATGTCACTAACTCAATTTGAAACAAATTAGAGAAAAAAAAAACCTTTATTTTCTTTTTCTTTTTTTTTTTTTTGAGGAAAAAACTTCTATTTTCTAAAGAGAAACAAATGCGTTGATCCACTATATCTTGTTGAAATTTCAAGTCGAAGGAAAAAAAATAGCACATGCAGCAATTTACATTACATTATATATATATATATATATGTATGTATGTATGTATTAAAAAACAGGCAATTTACACTCAAAGAATATTTTGAGATTAGGTGTGCAGTTACCGTAAGGAAAAAGAAAAAAGAAAAATATTTACCGTTTTAACCGTATTTACGAAAACATGCAGATAATGCTAGAAAAATAAGGAAACTATTAACAAACCTATTGACTAATTCAAACTACTTCAACGTATTGCAAAAGGGGAATACAAATAAATTACAAAGAGACACGTATCACTCTCTCTCTCTTGCTCACTCACGCTTCTTCTTTGCATGAAAGCACAACCGAAGCATTTTTTCCTTTTGGCTTCACTACCGAGCTTTCCACTGAGTAGAACTTTTTGGGGCAAAAAGATATTTAGAGGTCTTAAAATTTTGAGGTAAGGTTTTCCCTCTTCAATGATCTAATCCATAATTTTCCTATTGAATTGGCGTTTCCTTCTTTATTTATAATTTCAATTCTAAGAGTGATGAAAATCTCTGTGCCATTCTCATTTTACCTACATACACAAAAACAAATAAAATACAAATACAAAAAAAAAAAAAAAAATTCTAGAAATTGTTTGTACCTAGATACGAGCCTATTGAGTTTTTCCTTTAAAGCTTTTCTTGTGAGTTCTAAAATGTGGCGGAATATTTTTCACTTATCTTGGTTCTAAAAATTTTGTGTTGAAACATACTGTTGCTTCTTTGAATTGAGAGAAGTTCTCTCATTTCTGTCACATGCAGATATACCTGAGCTGGACAGAAATATTTCTGAACTTGATTTCATTATCTGTTTAAGTCGTTTGCATTTTGTGATCGATGGGACTCTTTTAGTAAATTTCTTGTGTTTCATCAAATCTATTGTTTAACATGCTACTTTTACTTGAATTCTAAAGCTTTTTTTTTTTTTTGGTCAAAGTTTAAATGAGTTGACATATTCTGATAGGCCTTAGAAGCATTTTAAATCACGCTTTGCTTCCTTTTGTGCGGTATAGTGTAAGATTCAGTTGGCTATTACCTATATTAGCATCTGTTTTTATTTTTAAAAAACTGTAATTATGGTGTTCAATTAATTTTTATAGTCTCATTTCTTCTCAATTTCTCATACCCTAATCAAAATCTTGTTCCTAAAAAAACGAAAGTAAAACAAATTCTCTAAAGAGAAATGAAAATAACAAGAGTTGTTTTGAAGACTAAGAGCTGCATGCGATTAATATGATAATATAAACTAAAGAGGAAAATAAATAACAAATTCTGTTAGGGTATGAGCATCTGTTTACCTATATTAAAGAGGAAAATAAAGATTCAGTTGGCTATTACCTATATTAGCATCTGTTTTTATTTTTAAAAAACTGTAATTATGGTATTCAATTAATTTTTATAGTCTCATTTCTTCTCAATTTCTCATACCCTAATCAAAATCTTGTTCCTAAAAAAACGTAAGTAAAACAAATTCTCTAAAGAGAAATGAAAATAACAAGAGTTGTTTTGAAGACTAAGAGCTGCATCCGATTAATATGATAATATAAACTAAAGAGGAAAATAAATAACGGAAAAAATATAAATATTATCTAAATTAATTAAAGTTTTTTAAGCAAAGCACTTATTAAAATTAAAAGAATTGAAAAAAACTAACATAAAAAATTAGACAAAATAAAAAGAAAATAGCAAAGTATCAATGTTTCAGAAAAGATGTATGTTCTCATAGTATAAGATCCATATATTATTTGTCTGCTTTCTATAATCTTCAAATGAAACTGTAGTTATGGGAATAACGAGGCTGAAGGCATATTTTCAGGAGTTATGATAATTCAATCAAGGCTTTTCTTTTTTTTTTTTGAAAAAGGAGTCATATTTTGCTTTTCAACATAAGAGTTATTCAAAAGGAATTTAAGAGATGTTTGAAATGAAATCGGCCACATGTGACATATAAGAAAATAATACTCAATTATCTTAATTAGTTTTTCTTTAAAAAAACTTATTTAATAGATTTTTTTTTTTTTGACTTAGGGTAGAGGATTCTATTTCTACACCTTAAGTGTAGTATTACCGTTAAACTATGCCGGCAACGCTCTTAATTAATGGAATTGACTTCAACATTTTTGACAATAACTATGGCCTTGGGCATGTTTTCCCAAGGATAAAGCAGTTGCAACGGATGCTTCCGCAAAAGGAGCCCGAGAATTTTATTTTATTTTATTTTGGGGGCCGAGAATCCTCAATTTGCGGAAATCAGTTTTGATTTATTTTGTTTATTCAAAAATTGTATTAGTCAGAAGCACATGCAATTTCTTTCTCTGTTTTTTTCCCCCTTGCGTTTATGTGTCTATTAGTTCTTGCCTACTCTAACTATATAAATTTAATTTAAATTCATTTTTCTTCATAAATTTTCTGAGTCGCCTTATCTTGTACAATTATTTTATAGGACAACTAACTTAATTTATTTTTTAAAATTGATTAAAAAGAGGAACGCTAGCTGAACTTGGTTTTGCAACCCCATTTCATAAAGAAGCGCAAGAATTCTACTGAGATTCTACTTCCTGTAAACTCCGTAGTCAAAGAGTTACTGCAAAATGACGAGCATTACAAGCACAGAGATATCATCATGGTAAACAAATTTCTAATCACCTTTATTTTGTATCAGGCTAATTTTTCGTGATATTAAGGATTTTTACATTATGGGTTTCCTTTTGTTTTTCAGGATTACTAAGCCTCCGTCTCCATCAGAAACCCAGCTATGTGTTAGTGGTTTGCTTTTTTATTTATTATTTTTTTTTTTTGGATAGACCTGGTGTATCTTTTAATTTTGATATGTTCTTGGATCCCTCATCTTTAAACAAAATGAATGAGCTGTAATGTCTGTATTCTTATATCAATACAAGTTGCGTTGCAATTAAATTTTCATTATTGTTTAGGAAATTCTGGCTGCAAAATGTGCCAGGATTGCTTCCTTGCTCAAAGAAGGATCCCTGGAAGACCTTTCGCATTTTCTTGCAAACATCCAAGCTGAACCTGAGACTTTCCAGCTCGTAGCAAGATTCTGTCATGGCTATGATGTGACCTTGTCTGCAGAGAATGTTGTGCCCCTAAGTTGTCTTGCTCACTACTTTGGAATGACAGAAACTCATAGCAGAAACAATCTCTTAAGGAAGGCTCTTTTTTTCCTCCAACATAATGTTCTCCCTAAATGGAATGAAACTGTCAAGGCCTTTCGAACCACCGAAAACATTTTTGATGAAGCCATGGATCTCGGCCTTGTTGATGTTTGCGCCGAATCTATCATTAAAAAGGTGATATCTGATCCTCAGCTTCTCAGAGATCCAATCAAGAGAATGCATTCCGATGGCAGTGAAGACAAAGATGATGGTTTTCGACCGAACGTGAAGCGGAGGCTGTTTGCCCTTAATTTGCCATCTGAGGATCTGACTACACTGTCTCTCAGGCTTTATGAGCCAGTCATTTGTGAAATGATCAAGAGAGGAGTGCCATTAGAGCATGTGACTGCATCACTTTGTAGCTATGTGGAGAAATGGGTTCTTCAAACTTCCACTGCAGAAGGGGAAAAAGTTGGAATACACAAGAGAAACTCCCAAAGGGAAATCATTGAAGCAGCGGAGAGGATTTTGCCAAACGATAGAGGACTTGTCCCCTGCACATTTTTGTTTGAAATGCTGAGGTGTGCTAATGTTTTGGAAGCAAGCTTGGAGTGTAGAGACAGACTAGAGTTCAGAATTGGGAAAAACCTCCATCAAGCAACGGTCAAAGACCTTTCATCACTTTCCCAAGGCTATGCCAGGGAAATGCAATATGATGTTGAATGCTTGAGGAGAATTTTGACTCACTTCTATAAACACTACACTAGTTCCAACATATCAGGCCTGATTGCGGTGGCTGAGTTAGTCGAAGAATTATTGGCAGAAATTGCAAGCAACAAAGATTTGAAGATAGAGACCTTCACTGAACTAGCTGAGCTGTCAAAGGAGGTGTCAAGTGGAAGCCTTAGAAGCTCTGATGGAATATACAAGGGGATTGACATCTACTTAGACAAGCACAGGGATCTTACGGAGTCTGACCGTGAGGATGTGTGTCGGGCGTTGGATTGTGAAAAGATGTCCCCCGAAGCCCGTGATCATGCTGCAACAAACGAGAGGCTGCCAATGAGAGTGGTCCTGCAGGTGTTATTTGTGGTGCAGTTGCAGTTGCGGGACACAATCATGAAGGAGGTTGCGAGCTCTCAAGATCATCACGGGCTCAGAGAGGAGGAAGAGGAAGATGAAGGAGAAGTAGCAAGATTATTAGGTAGTGGTGAGGAAAGCATGAGGTCAGACATGGAGAAGATGAGCAAAAAGTTGCTGGAACTTGAAAGGGAGTGCTGCGTGATGAAGAGGGAGATCGAGAAAGATTGCAGCTGCAGAATAGCGAAGAAAGAAAAGGTGAGCTTGTGGAAACAAATGAAGAGGAAGTTTGGATGCATCAATAGTGTGACCAATTGCAATTGCCCAGGAAAGAAGAAGAAGAAGAAGAAGGTTTATCCATAGGTGTAGTTATGACATATAAATTCCTTGTTTTATGCACGTCTCTCTCTCTCCTCCCGTCATTTGTCAAATATTGATTTTCCATTGATAAGTTCCCCCAGTAAATTCCAATAAAACTTCCTAGGCTTCGTCTCTAACATCGTATTGGGTGAAGAATTTTGTGTTGAATATAATTTTGGAGTAACTGAGCAGCTAATTTTACCGCAGATATGTGGCATGAATAAGTGATGAAAGAAGTCCTTTTCTTTTTTTGGATCTCTTTGAAAGATGACAATTAGATTGACAACCCCTTATTCTCAGTTTCTTAGGCTTTTAAATGCAAAATTTTTTCAGAATAAGAACACAAATACCAAAGAACGTTCTCACCGTTAATTTTCTTCCAACTTCTCGTTTTACATGCATCAAATAGTATCGCAAAGGAAATTTACATACATAGATGGAGATGGAAGATTATAATTACCTCTAACAACTTTCGCATATCCCTTTTCTGGAAAAATCCATTTTATCACATTGGATGTGATAATCACCAACACGAACAAATGCCGATCGCTCGGTATATGACTTGCAAGATCTTTCTTTCGTCATTTTTTCTCTTTTCATTTGCTACAAAAATTTACTCATACATGCATATCATTGCAAATTCACATTCAAAGTCAAGCCATCAATTTCTTAATCCTGGAAAGAAAATGACCCTTGTCCATTTGGATGGCCCAATATGACATCATCCAGTGGCATGATTTCCAAAAAATACCAAACTAAATCGATAATTTTAAAGGCATTTCGCTTTCTCTAGAGCAATTTGAAGCCTCGTTCGCTTCATGTTCTTGATGATCCCTCCTCGTTGCTGCGCCTGCATGGCCTTCTCCCTGGTCTCCCAAAACAACAACCGGCCCAAATTGAACCCGTCGCTCGCACCCGCCACAACCAGGGGACTCCCTGACTGGAGACTCAGGGGGTAAAGGGTTGGCTGCTGCAACCACTGCGGCGCTGCCATTGGATGCTGTTGACAGATCACGGGTGCCGCTGCCACCCTTGGAGAAGCGGGCACTATTGTCGAATTGCGGGGGAGGTTGGTCGGGTCTGAAGCAGCGGTACAAGAGGGTGAAGAACCAAAAGGTCCAGGGTACAGAGACAAGCATCATTCCTGCAATGGGATACCAAGCTGATGATTGAGTTTCAGGGAGAAACATGTATAGGCCAAGGAAGATGCCGCCAAAGACTATGCAGGAGAAGAAGAAACCGGAGATGATATAGACCCTGACATCTTCTTTCCTCTGGTCCATGAAGAAGGGTAATACAAGAAAATGGAAATAAAGCTGTCTCGGTTTGTCTGTCTGGTGATTTTGGTTGGAGCCTGGACGGTTTCAAACTAATATATAAAATGCACTAGCAATAAAAGCGGGCATCGTTGTTTCCTATTTGTGCACAATACATTTTATATAATTTTTTAAAAGAAACATTTACGTAAATTCTATTTCTGAATAGTCTTTTTTCTTTTTTCTTTTTTTTTTTTTTTTGCATCCTTTGTCGTAAAAAATGAAAATGAAACTGAGCGTAATTGATTTCATTTTAGAAGGACCCTTGACAACTTTCTCTTTGTCCACCACAGCATCCCACTCTCTCTCTATCAAAACCATAAGAAATTCTAACTCTCGTTATTTACTTGTGGTGGCGAAAAAGGCATTTTCCGCTGCTGCTTTCTTCCCCCACGTGCTTTCTTGCTTGAAGGGACACTTTGGGTTTGGCACCAGGCTTCTATGCTCATCGGATTTATGCTTCATATATTAACAGCAACACAGTGCACGTAATCGTCCCGGCAACCAACAAAAATTCTGCCACCAATCATCACAGGAGAAGAAAACATATCTCCTTGGAGGTTTAGCCTTGCAAATTCCTCAACATCTGCTTCTCTGGTGGCATCCATGTTCACTCGGAGCAAAATTATGCTTCCAGAGCTAGAACAGACGCAAACCAACCTGAAAAGCGTTATTAAATTAGCTTATATAGGAAGGATGATAAGAATGGTACATATGCTAAGCCAATTCTCTATTAAGTTCATTTACCTCTCTGACGAAAGGGAAGAATCATATGTCAAGCACAACTGCTCATCAACATAAGCCGACGCAGTAATCGGATCCCCAACACTGTATTCCCATAGTAGATTGCCCTTCTCCTGGATTGAGAACAACAGTCATCAATGTGAAATTTGGGCAACTAAAATAATCGTAAAATTAGTATATTTAAGAAATAAAACTACATTACGCATTCAATACAGGCTAAGTGGTTTTACTATTATATACAAAGTGGGCATATTATTTTCTCCTTGTTTTTTCTTGCTCATACCACACCCCATGAAAGAAACCAAGCTTACAACAGTGATTTTTCTACTATCACCCTAATCGGATAGCCAGAACAACACGTCATGCAGAGGCATTAGAATGAGACACAGTATTACATAATTCAGGCTGGGTGACATGGCTCCAACTGTAGAAATGCTAGGGTATTTGGCGGGGTGGTTAGAACTGTTTTGACTGTAGCATGTAAAAGCTTTACACTGTAGTGTTTTTTTTATTGTTACTGTAGTATGTAAAGCTTTATATTGTTTATAACTGAGAAAGTGGTCTAAACCACGACCTATCAAATACCCTTTATGATAACCACAAGGACGTAAATGTTAAACGAAGAAAACATGTGCTTGTGTGAGGGATTAGCCATCCATTAAACATGTAGCCTCACTGACAGGATCAAAGCCTCAAACTCGTCCTTGCATGAAGCCAATGCTAAACAGATATATGTAATTCAAAGAAATACAAGTTAGACAACCCCACCATAGTAGTTTATAATTATCAAAAAAATAGAAAATGAAATAATAAAGACATATAACAAAAGAACACATGAGAAAATTGATGCTCCACGCAAAATAGATGCAGGAACTTACAGGTTCAAATGAATATACACTTCCATCTCTAGAACATATGAGCACCTGTGGAGAGAAAAAAAAGGACGAATAAGATATCATGGACTATGCTTAATACGTCATGGCGTCTTCTTTCAGACTATACATTGATCAATGAAACTACTGCTTTAAAAAAAAAAAACCAGGGTGAAGCTATTGTTCATAAAAATGCACCTGAGAAGGAAAAGAAGAGCATATGCAAGCTCCGGCAAATATAGGACCGGGAATTTTATGCTGAGAGAATAACACCACCAGCAGGAGAAAAGAAAATAGTGAAAAAAGAAAACATAAGAAAAACAATAAAAAATAAATGAGAAAAAGCAAGCACAAATAATACACTCAAGAATTCATTTGCAAAATAATGCATCAGCAAAAGAAAATAAAAGATAATAAATCACATAATCTCTCATGGGATCTAATATACAGGCATGCAGACACGCCAATCAGGTGCTGTTAATTAGATGCTACAACTCAAATGGAGAAAAACCACACCGATGTATGTTTTGCACAAATATCTTTATAAGTTCCTAAGCATATGCCCTGAGGAACTAGTTAAATATCCTCTACCTCTAAAGCATTTTACTTCTGACATTAAATACACCAATAATTTTCCTTCAGATGACTATAACCACATCATAGACAGAGTTAAATAGCTGAAAATGCACAAAGAATTTCCCTTCAATGCATCACCACTTTTTTCCTTGCAAAAAATGATTTGACATGGTGCTATTACGGCATCAAGCTGCAATGTAGCTTGTGGGGAATATATGATAAGCAAGTTGAGTCTAGTAGGGGTGTTTATGAAATCTGTCAATCCGCTCAATTGAATCCAAGCCAAAGGTTTCAAATTGGATTAGGAAAAGGTTTAGATTGGTAACAGGTTGAAAAAATCCCAATCCGAAGGTTTTGAATTAGATTACAGATTAAGGAATTCTTAATCCGTCTAATCCAGCATCCTGTAACCCCAAATATATATATATATATATATTTTAATTTTGAATTGCTTTGAAGTTAAGTACTGTTAATGAATGAACAATACTTTATTTTAAGTTTCTCTTTTGTTCTTTTAAGAAGACTTGATTTCAAGTTTTATTGAAGCTAGTTGTCTTAATGATTTGTTGTAACAAATTTAGCTTTATAAAGCTATTTTATATTATGGATTGTTTATTTTAATTTTTTATGATGAAAAAATTGACCTTCAATATTCTTATTTTTAAAAGTCATAGCTCAATCCTTGAATCCATAAATCCAACCCAAAAGTTTTGGATTGAATTGCGGATTGAGATTTTCTCAATCGAAAGGTTTTGGATTAGATTGCAGATTGACCTTAAATCAGCAAAATCCAATCCGTGAACACCTCTAGTCTATAGTATAAATTTCCGTTCCATTCTAAAATCATCCACTAATAGCTATGAAAAAAATATTATACAAAGTTCTCTAATAGTGCACGCTTGAGGACTAGGACTTGCAATAATGATGGATACACCATCACGCTAATGTTCTTCAGCGGATTAAAGATATCATGCCAATACGATAATACTACAAGAATATGAAGTAAGCCTAGAATTTGGATTTTAAACAACAAAGAATATACCTTCCAGTTAATGGATCCACTTGGATGCAATGCTAGTACATGTCCATCCACCAGGCAGCATATAACTGCATTTAATAATAATAATAAGAAGAAGAAGAAGAAAAAGAAATTGTATTTACTAATAATAACAATAATAATAATAATAATATAATGTAGGTTTTTCTTTAAAAAAAAGGCTAACAGATAAAAAATGCAAGATATTCATTTAAAAATAATAAAATTACAAGATAATGTAGGTTGTTCTTTAAAAAAAAAGGCCAACAGATAAAAAAGGGAAGATATTCATTTAAAATAATAAAACAAAATACAAGATAACGTAGGTTATGACAATACTGACAGAACCAGGATTAAAATGAAACACATACAATTTCCAGTCAGAGAACTAATGGCAAGAGATCCAAACACTGGCACTTCTAACTCAAGCTGCCACAAAATATTAAATGGCAAAGCCTGCATTCTAAATGAGTAACGTGACCAAAACAACCGTAGCTAAAAATGATGGCAAAGTTAATCAAACAACATTTGTATCAGATAATTACTGATTTTTTTTAACCTTTATTGATAGAGCCGTTATCCGACCGCTAGTCGAAGCCACATAAAGTGCATTGTTGACCTGCATGAAAATTAGATAAACATAAGCAACACCTAACTAATTAAAAGACAAGTTAATAAACTACCAGAAACTAATAAGTTCTTTCCACACTCTTTTCTTCCTTGTCCCACTTTTCTTTCCATGATAACGTTTTTTTTTTAAAAAAAAAAAAAAAAAAAAAAAAGAGGAGGAAAACTCAATGAATGAAGCCAAGATTTCTTTCTTTTTTTTTTCTTTTTCTTTTTTTTTTTTGGGGGGGGGGGGGGGGGGGGGGGGAATGAAGCCAAGATTTAAAAGAAAACAACATTAAAATAATAAACAAAAGTACACAAGTGACAATACTATAATAAAAAGTGGGAAAAAAAAAAGAGGACACATTAGAAACTTAAAATGAGAAGACAATGATAAAGACAAACGTTCCAACAAAACGTCCTATAACCTACCCAACCTATTGTGCACATTTATAAAGCTTCGTAGAAGTAAATTTTCAAGCTGAAACAAAAGCTACACAACAGTTGAGATGATCTCAAAACAACTGAATAACAAGACTGAATCAAAATTAAACAAAAATAAGTCATGCCACCTACAAAATATTACAAAGATTATCTACAAGGGCAGGTACGAGAGTCAACTAGAAATTGTAAAAGAAAAACATGAACTTAAAATGTTACCGTAACCAGAGAAAAAATAGATTAATTATATAACCAATGATTTTCTTAAATAGTAAAACTCACCTCATCAATCACAGGAGATCCAAATATACTGCCGCCACATGGAACCTCATAAACACAGCAATGATTCATGTAGTCAAGAGCATATAGGTTATGGTCATGCGATCCACACCTGCAAGTAGTTTTTCAGATATCGAAGTTTGTCTTGATCAGGGGAAACAAGGTAATACAAAGTATGTAGACTAGGTCCTGTTTTGTAGCAGTTATTGTAGAAATAATTCAAGGAAAAAAAAATTTACCAGATCAGTTGGTTTCGAGTGTCGACAACTGGCTGAGACTTCACCTTCATATAATGAATTTATCAACAATTAGACCAATCAAAGGACTCCGTTATCGTATATACAAGAACATAGAAAACCATAGTTCCCAAGTATTAGGCCAGCCATACCTCACCAGATGTTTGGAAAGTCCAACAGATATTGCCATTTGAAGAATCAATAAAATATAATTTCCCTTGGTAGCACCCAACAACAACCTGGAATGAGTACCCCGTGTGAGAGCTATGAAGCAGTCACAAAAGAAAGATTGGGACAGATTAATAAAGCTTATAAGCAAAAGGATAGTAAATTGATAGCTCAACCTGAGAAAAGTAACCAAGAATAGCTGCTGAACATTCAATCCGTCCTTCTAGCTGGATTTTCCACTGGACATAGCCACTAAACCAAAGTATATGATAGTACAATTATATATTTAAAGTGGATATCCATGCTGCTAATTTAGATAATTCTTGCCCTGTGCTTGGCCTAAATGAAACCATTTGCTAGAAAACCACCTAAGCTACTAGAAGTTTCCTGCTTTGATACTATATATGTTATACACCACATATCTGCTTTGTTAATCAAATGGATCACTTAATTTATATTATTGATGTTATAGTTGCTTGCTGACCTCTATTTTCTTAATGACATATGAAGTACAGTGTTTTCTTTTTCTATATTGCTTTCTTTTCAAAGAAAACAATTTCTTGTCAATAACTGAATGGAAATTCTTAAAAAATTGAATTGAATACAACCACACTATCCTTGCCAAAAATAAAAAATAAAGAAAGGAAAAAAGGTACAGGGTGTCAGGGATCCTAATTCCTAATAAAGCAGTTTTCTTTTTCCTCCCAAAAACAGTATTTAATCAAGTCATATCATTCATGATCGATCAGAATCACCTTCAGGAGGGGAAAGTACAGCATATTAAATAAATCATATCAGCATCAACTTTAAAAATTTCAAGTAACTTCAACAAATCCTTATAAATGAAAAAGATTAAAGCATAGTTGGACACGTGTCATTGGAACACAAAGAACACAATGGTCTCCAAAAGTTACAACAATATCTATGATGATGAACACAATCTGTATAAAGATAAGATGAAAAGGTATAGCTCTCACCTTCGAGCATTAACACACAGAAATTCATGCGAGTGAGATCCAATATATAAGTGGATGTCTGGGCCTTTAAACACAATAAGGGGTGACGCATCAACACAAGATCCCATGTGAACTTTCCATAACTCTCGCATTGAAACTTTTCTGTCTCTTGGGACTTCTGCACAATTTTCTTGGTGAACACGATTCATCCTGTCATCACCTTCATGTATAAACTTGTTGCAGCGACTGAATGAACACAAAAAACACATTGAGGCTGCACTCCATGGATACTGATCTACCAGAGTAAAGCCCTCAGAAGTATTGTTTAACTTTGAGTCCAGCTTCAACCTTTTGGAGATATCAGCATGATTTTCATTCTTTCCATGAAGAGTTCTGTGTAATTTAAGCCCTGATTCAATGTTTGGTGAAAAAGAAGCATCGGCCAAGTTCCCTTTTCCCTCTTTCAGCTTCGTCTCCCAATCAGCATCGTTTCTCAAGTCTAAATCCAATGATGTTTTCCTCTCAAGAAGAGTAGCACAAAGCTTAGACGGGCTTGGAAAGGAATAAAGCAATCTCATGTCAATTCCTAGGTTATTTGAAAGATGTGCAGCAGCGATGGAATTTCCACCCACCATAAAGAAGTCGTCGTCATCAGAAACTTCTTCAACCATTAATACATCACGAAAGGCCTGCAATCCATCAAACAGAGACTTTCCTACTCAAAAGATTCTCAAGATTAATGTAGCTAAATGTACATAATTCCATTCTCACAGATTAATAAACGTGAAATGAACCATAAAAGTTTAAACAATATGACATAAGCGGTCTGCCCTTTCCTTTAGTTTTGATGCCAATGATACTTGGACAGTCAAACAAGGTCAACCAATAAATCTGTAAATTAGAAACCGAACTGAAGATTTAGAGAGAATTTCCAGTAAAATGGGTTCTTGTTCTATATATGAACGCCAAAGCAATATGACTAATGTTTCCAACAAGGGAAATGCTCAGCATTCTGAAGAGGAAAATCCTTGTTAAAATTAGCATGTGTAAATAAACAAGGGCACATAAATATCTTACAAAAGAACTGTCAAAAGGCCCATACATATATATATATATATATATATAATGGATACACATGAATTCTTAGACCACTATCAGTTGTCACTGGTTTCCTTCTTTTTGAAAATACACTTTTAGCTACCAAAGAAAAAAACTATAAATAAACATATGAATTCTGAGTCTCCTAACTATCATCAGTTTCCTTGATTCCTTCTTTTCCAAAGTTCACATTTCTAGCTGACCAAATAAAGCTTCAAAAGTAAACTGTAAAGCACCCAATTTGGATTATTAAGAGAGACGCTAGAGAAAGTACACCATTTTACAGATTAGCGGGGAAAGCAAACCTTTTTAAGAACTTGCAATAGGTTAACATTTCCAGTAGCCTCAATCTCATTCTGGACATGCTTCATAAGAAATTCTGATGTCAATGACTCATAATCAACTTTTCCACTAGAAGTCATAGGAAATGCTTCAGTGTAAATGAAAAAGTTAGGAACCATAACTAATGGAAGTTTGTCAAGCATCCAACATTTAAATTGAGATCTCAAAATTTCATTGCTTCTTTCCTCCTTTTCTAAGATTAAAAATGCTCCCAGTAATTCAATTCCTCCTCGAGCTTTATGGGAGATAACTGCAGCATCAATTACATATGGATGTCCCCTTAATGCATCCTCAATTTCCTCTAAAGCAATACGTTGCCCATTCAGCTTAATAGTCCGGTCTTTTCTGCCCAAGAAAACTAAGTCACCACCTGGAAGCCTTTTGGCAAAATCACCAGTCCTGAAATATAATTTATCCCCACATCCGCTTGCACAACCACGATTGGCATGGTATCGGAGCAACTTTACTTGATCCAGAGACATAAACGTAGAATCATAGTATCCAATAGAATTGCAAAGACCGGAAACGTATATTTCTCCATAATTGGCCAACTCATCATCATCAACAAGAACTACATCACAATTAGCAACAGGTACACCAATTGGAACACTAGTTAGTGTCTCAGTCTTTAAAATCATTGGCAGCCTCTTGCAATCAAAATAAGTACAATCACCAGATACCTGTTTTAATAATTCACATGTCAGCAATAAATCATGAACCTGGAAGAAAATTTGCACTTTTTCGTTAAGATAAAAGATGTTATATATATATATATAAATCGGGCAGCATCAAGCATCATGTTCAACTAGTCACAGGCCAACTAAGTTGACACCCAACTAGAAGACTAATTGTAGGCTATCACAACCAACTTTTAAAGATTATAACCTAAAAGTTAAGGGGGAAAAAGATAATTAAAAAAAAAAAACACAAAAACAAAACAATAAAACAAAAAACAAAAAACCCCCAAAAAGAATAATTGATGTCCAAAGAGAAAAATGGTGCCATGTAAATCCCCTTATAAGCCAAAGGCCAGTATGCTAAACATGATATGTTATGTGGACATAAGATGTTTGCATGTTGTAGTCATTAACAAAGAAAAGATACCGACATTCATGCAGGAAACTTAAGAAAAAGCAGGATGTTATCACCCAATAGATCAGAAAACAACCAAATTTCTACAATAATCCAATGTTTTATCTTAAAATGTGGTAACTTGCCTTAAAAAAAAAAAAGACTATCCACCAAGTGAAATTACATCTCAAATTATCTTTTGCCCCAACAAACCAAGAAAACAAGTCTCATTTTATTGTTTTTCCTTTCGCCCCAAGGATACCTTGTCCTTCATGCTTCTTTTATTGGATCATTATATCAATAAAAGAAGCATTTTCTTATTAAAAAACAACAAAGAAAACAAGTATAAGATTACTCCAATCCAAAGATGTCTTGGGTATATTATCAATAAAGCTTTTAAGGATCTTCCTTATTCTTTGATTGTTTTTAATTGGAAGGACATGTTACATGTTGTTCTTCTAGTTTTGTTCTTTTCTTTATGTTTCTTGTTTTATTTCATTTTAGCCTTCTTTTTTTCTATTCAAGGATTTTTCAGCCTCTTTCCATCGTGCTTGATTAATAATCAATGAAATGAATTTCTAACAAAAAAAGGCTATCCACCAGGTGAATTTACATCTCATATTATCTTTTGCTCCGACAAAACAAGAAAACAAGTTTCATTTTATTTTTTTCTTTTTGCCCCAAATATATCTCATCCTTTATACTTCTTTTTACTAGATCATTATATCAATAAAAGAAGCATTTTCTTCTCAAAAACAACCCAGGAAACAAGTCTAATATTACTCCAATCCAAAGATGTCTTGGGTATATTATGAATAAAGCTTTTAAGGATCTTCCTTATTCTTCGATTGTTCTAAACTGGAAGGACATGTTACATGTTCTTCTTCTATTTTTGTTCTTTCCTTTATGTTTTTTGTTTTATTTTCATTTTAGCTTTCTTTTTTTTTTTTTTTTATTCAAAGATTTTTCACCCTCTTTCCATTGTGCTCGATTCATAATCAATGAAATGAATTTCTCTTATCAAAACAAATAAATCAATAAATCAAAAGAAAGAGAACTAAGAAAATGTAGAAAACAGCCACAACTATCTTAAGATTTCATCAAACCAAGAAATTGAGAAACTCAAAACATCAATTTGATCAGTTCAAAAAGGACAGCCTTATAGGGTGTTTGGCATGGTGGTGGGAACCATTGGTTAGAACTGTTTTTACTGTAGGGTTCATCAAACCAAGAAATTGAGAAACTCAAAACATCAATTAGATCAGTTCAAAAAGGACAGCCTTATAGGGTGTTCGGCATGGTGGTGGGAACCATTGGTTAGAACTGTTTTTACCGTAGCATGCAAGAGCTGAAAACTGTAACAACTTTTTCCTTTTTATTGTAGCATATAAGAGCTTTACACTGTTCATAACTAAGATAGTGGTTAAAACCACTCTTGCCAAACAACATGTTAATTCTAACCTCCGTACTCCCGTACAGATTCAGAATAGAGGTCCCTGGTAATATCTTGGATAGCGAATTCCACAAAGACAAAGACAGCCTTTCACCACTTAGCACTAACAATTTCAATGAACTAAGAACACCTCTGTCGTGCCGGCTTTCCAAAGTAGGAAGGATTGCTCTCATCAGCGATGGAACAGCAGTAAACCTATCAATAGAATAAGCCTACAAAAGCATTAAGAGAAAACAAATAATTCATACATGATATAGTTGGTATTAACATTTCTCTCCCGAGTCCTGAACCAGAAAGCAAGAAACATCAAAATATAAAATCTCTCCTCTATCAGTTAAGCATTATATGTCTTTTACTGATCAAGAAAATCCAAATTTATATTTGCGTAACATGAGCCTTCAAGTAATAAGCACACTACCATTAGAAACCCACAAAAGGGAGATAAAAATACCTGTATAAAATCGACAATAGAAAACACATTTTGCTTTAGCTTGTTGAAATGAGGAATGACCAACGTACAAGCAGTGAGAACAGGGCTGAGAAACTCTTGCAAGTGATCAATAAAGCTTATCGACGTCTTGAACAACAAAATTTCCTCTCCACTCAAACGATACAATTCTTGCATCCACAAGAATCGGTTCAAAAGACCTACAAGACTTTTTGATTATAGAAAAAGAACAAAAATGAATTCAATAGTTCAGATGAACACAGAAATGTGCTACCTTTTTCAGTTCCACAAACACCTTTGGGCTTCCCTGTTGATCCGGAAGTGTACATCACGTAACAGAAAGACCTCTGTTCTCCAATCTCGCACGGCCAATCCAAAGCTCGAGACTCTCCATTTCCTTCTTTTTCTTCTTCTGCTTCTTCTTCAAGCGAAAACCACAAGACACGAAAATTTCCCGACTCCGCGATCCAATTTGTGCTCGATACCGCGCCAAAAGGAGATTTGCTCGCGATGACGAGATCGACGTGCGACGAAGCAATGATTGACAAAACCCTAGCTTTCGGCCAGGAAGGATCCAGAGGCAGAAACGCCTCGCCATACCTGATCACGGCCAGCACCGCCGCCACGTAGTCCGCCGACGGCGGAATGTATATTCCGAATACGGCTGGCGCCTGCGTGCGGACGCGGAGGGAGCGGAGGCGAGAGGCGAGAGAATCGACGGCGGAAAGAAGCTGTGTGTAGGTGAAGCAGCAGTCACCATGGTAGAGCGGCGGTGAAGAAGACGACGATGACGGCGCCGAGTTAGGGAGGTCGGCGGCGGCGAGAGCTCGGAATTCGCCGGAGGAGTGAACGATGGCGATTTTATTGGGGTTTTCAGAAGCTGCATGGGAGAATTTGTGGGAAATGCAATAGCAGCAGAAGCAGCTTTCCTTTGGCTTGGAAGTGTCGCTGCTGCTCATTGATAGCTTCAGAGAGAGCTTTTTCTTTTTTTTTCTTTTTTTCCTTAGCAGAATGCCTGGGATCTGTTTTAATCTGGGTGGGACTTGGGAGTAAGGCTGAAGACGACGTTGGAAGTATTGAAAGGCATCTTTCTTCCGACCAGTCTAAATGCACAGTTTGGAAGCAGTGGGAGGGTGACAACGAAACCAAACTGATTAAAGAGTGATTAGTGTGATAAGCAGCAACGGAAAAGAGTTTCGACCCAAAACATTTGTGGCCGAATGTTAGCGCATGAGAGCTTTTTTTTTAGTAGAGGGTTTTATTTTTTAATTGATTAAAATTAAATAATTTTAATTAATATTTTAAACATATATTTGAATTTAAACTATAATAATTTAAATTTTAAGGAGTGATTTATAGCAATGATCCTTTAGGCCATCTCTAACCTATTATTTCAAAATGAAATTTTTTTACAGAAAAATAGTATTTCACACTAAATTTTAACCATCTCCGACCCATAACTTTAAATACAACGCTAAAAAATACTCTTTTATCTTTCTTTTTATTAATTTATAACTATAAATGTATTTCACAGTTATTTTATTTTTATACTATTTAATATATTATTGCTATGATATATTTAAATATTTAACCCATCCTTAAATACTATAAATTTATTAACTACATTTAATTAGCTAAAATATTCCAATCGCTAAACATTATGTTAATTAGACATTACATTACATAAAAACTAAAATAAATAAACAAAACATTACATTTACTAAACACAAAATTAAAAAAAAAATAAAAAAGAAAATTCTTCATTAGTTCTTCAAATTAGAATATTGACCCCACAAATGATTAATTAATGCATTTCAAAGTGTAATGTGAGCCTTTTTATCCTTGAATTGTCTATGTCGGGTAAAGTATTCTTAAAAACGAATATTTTTATCTACCACCATTTCAACATTGGGAGTTGGCATTTCCATTGAATTCTTATTGGTATATCAGCACCACGTCATTCTCGATTATTACACTATGCATAATTATACAGAGTCATTATTTCATATAATACATCATTTAATCAAATGTCGGTCCTTCCATGATTGCAAACCGAGATTGGAGAACTCCAAATGCACGTTCCACTTCTTTTCTACATCCTTCTTGTTTCTTTGCAAAATATTGTTTTTTGAACCACATGGATCATGAATAGTGTGTACAATAGCAGTATATTTTGGGTATATGTTAGAAAAAGTGATTAGGAGATACAGCGGAATTTAAAAAAAATTATATAATCACCTAGAATCCAACTCATATTGCTATAAATTATAAATAAAATTCTAATCAATCGCACCTATTAAAGACCAAAAACAATGTTTCTAACTAACCAAAGGAAATCTCTACATTCAAATCTTTATTTCTCTGTCTCTTCCTTCAAGCGATTATGTGTGTAGGGACAACTCAATAGATCCCTGTCATAGCTTCTCACCTTTTAACTAAACTATAGTGCTTGAGGAATTAAGAATACTAAAAGAGAGTGATCAAAGTTCTACTCTCTGAAATTTGCACTATAGTGGTCTAAGAATAATTGAGAACCTAATGTCTCTATTTATAGAGTAGGCTGGATGAGTCAAAAGTTTATCAGAATCATGAGAGAGAAAATTTTGTCCTCCCTTTATAACACACACCATCCAAGGCATAAGGCTTCCTTGATGTATAGGCAATATAGGATTCTGTGATTATCAGCATCATTCAGGGTAACTCCAATTCAAATTATTCCATTTAAATTAGAATTTCATTATTTAAAATAATTTTTTAATTTAAATAATTATGAATAATTATCTTTTATTCAAATTCAAATATAATTAGGATTTAAATTAATTATTCAAATACAAATATTTAGATATCCCAAATCCCAAAAATTAATTTGAAGAAACATTTTTATGAAATTAATTAAACAATTAATTATCCAAAAACCCCTTAAAGTTGGTGCCTACAGTCCAATTGGTTATGCCTAGCGTCGTACAGTCCAACGGACTGTGTGCATGTACACAGACAGGTCCAGTAGCCTATTCTATGCAGCTTCCGTATTACCTCCTGTGAACTGCATCTACACAACTTGTCAATGAATCAATGAGCTAGCATTGGGACCCAATGAACACATATTTATCAAGCTCTAATAATAACAAATGAATTAATTCTTGATTAATTATATGTTTAATTATTAACTTTAATGGCACTCTATTATAGACCCAAAGCTGCACTCTTGATAATACACCGCATCATAAGACTTCATATATTACTCTTGTCCATGACTTCTCATACATACGTGTCTCCCTATAGGTTGTCCATAATCAAATGAAGGACCTTGTTTCATTCTACCTTCCTATTATTTTATCTCAAGGTTCTATTATTTCACACATTTGGAAAATTTTCATTTATAACAAATACAAATGAAAAAATCATCTGGTTACCATGTGTATCTAGATGACCAAGGCCTTATTTTTTTCTAATTTCTTGAATAATGCCTTTGGGAGGAGCACTTGACTCTTTGTTAGAGACCTATAGATTCCGTGTATGCAGATCATGCGCTCATTGAATATAGGTTTCATATCCAATATATCGACAATAAAGCTTTCTGTAATGACTGAAAAAATCTAAAAATTAATAAGTATAATTAATTTAAAAAAGTTTCATAATTACGTCATTAAGTTTGTTAGAAAATAAAAAATGACTGACATTAGACAAGTCAATACATTTTTTAACAGTCCAAGTAAAATTTTAGTCTAATAGCTAAATATTAATTAATTATATTTCATGGAATTCAAGAATTTAAATTAAGGGGCTTTTCAAAACCCAAACACTTAATGTAGAAATTCAGCTTAAATTTCTACAATTCTATAATTAGAGTGAATTGGGTAATGTTCAATATCGTTAATAGTCATAAGGATATTATTAGAAAATAGTTTAAGATTAGAAGACTTTTCATCTTAAAGTTGAAGATGAATGGAGTTCATCAGCAAAAAACCATAAATTTAATAGATTAGAATTTCAAATATAAGTAGTACATTAAAAGTGTACAGTTAGACACTTTAACGTAGTTAAACAAAATTAGTAAGCTCTTGTTTAATTTAAAGAGCTCATTATTAGTGAAATCAAGGAACTAATGGCCGAGAAAATCTTAACATTAAATAATGTAACCTACATCTTTAAGTCAAGGATTTTCCTAGATAATATCATGTTTGATTTTTATGCCTAAAGGATTTTTGGAATAAACGTAAATATTCCACAATTTTATAGTAAATTTTAAAGTTAAATTTATTAACTTTTGTGATTAAATAATTTGGTTGATAAGTTCTTACTGTAATTTAAGGCGAAAGAAATTTCAATCCGTAAATAACTTGAGAATTTTAGTTACAAGAACTTTACAAGTGTAGTATAATATTAGTAGTGTTCTAAGAAACACTTTAACGCTCAACAAGTTCTTAATTGCTAATTAAAATAAAAACGGAATTATGCAAGTAGCAATTTTGGTAGAAAAATGTTACCCGAGCTCAAAAATTAACACTGTTGAAAAACAATATCATTACTGAATCTAGAAGCAAAAATTCAAAAATTGACACTATTGAAAAACTATATCATTACTAAATCTAGATGTAGAAAAAGTTAAGTTTAGATTTTTTTAAGGCTAGAAATAATTTTAAGACAAAAACGGTCTAATATCGTTGCACAATTAAAGTGTATATGGGTATCGGTTTATATAGTGATTAGTGTCTAACTGTATTTGAACAATAAGAAAGGACCCGTCAGAAATCAAAAAATTTTGTCAGCTAAGTTAGTCATTCCCTGGTAGTATAAATTATATCCATTTAAAGGAAAACTTAGAGGATAAGATTAAGAGTACAAGACATGACTTTGATTTAAACTTGATTTGACGATGTACCTTTAGTCATCATAAGCTGCTCTTCCCATCTCTTTCTTCCCTTCCATTGGTGCCACACTTAGGCCATGACAACCCAAGATTTTAGTTTAGTTAATTTTGATTAGAAGCTTAGCAACACTTGATTAGAGTGCTAATCACAATTAAGCTTTGTCTATGAAAGAAACCTATTAGTTACAAGCTACCATTTTTATATCATTTTCCTTTCTTTTCCCCTTCAAAAGCTAGTTCTCTCTCTCTCCCAAACTCTAAAAAATTTTCTCCTTTTCCACCATAAGTCCTTAGCCAAAATTAAGAAGAAGGAGGAGGAAAAGTTGAACATCTTAGAGTATTCAACAAAGGTAACCTCTATGCTTTTTTCTTCATTTTCTTAGCTAGAACAAAGATTGTATTTTTACTAAGTTTGTGGTTTAGTGACCAAACCAAGAAGAAGGAGGAGAAAAAAACTAGTCTTTTAGAGTGACTTTGAAGAATAAATTATCAAGGGTAATGTAACAGCCTTTAAATTTTAATTTAATTATTTATTTATAAATTGATTAATTAGTGTGCCATTAATTTAAATTTTCATAAATTAGCACAATTTTAAATTTTTTTTTTTCACATGATCTAATTTCTTTTTTTTAAACTAATATCTAATTAAATAATGAAATTATAGCATTTCCCTATTTATTTTAAAATTCCAAATAGAACAAACCCTTTACCCATAATTACAAAAACCGTTCTCTCCTTTCCAGACCCTTATCACGTGAAGTCCCCTGACTTCCTACTAAAAAGCTCTTTTTTTTCCCATGTCTAAGACATACAAATGAAGGCTGAGCATGCATTGGCCTTCTCCTTTTTAAAAAGAGCACACATATAAACATTTCAAAACACAGACTCTTCCGTCTCTCTCTTTCAAACGTTTCTCTCTTCCACTCCCTATTCAAAACTCAAAACCATCCCCCTTTCTTGTTCCAAAAACTCGGAAACAAACCCTATCTCTACGGCCAACATGCTCCAAGGGTTCAAAGTTTAATGTCTTACCAAAGTTTTGAGGTAAACTTCTCCATAAAAAGAACTTGATTTTAAATATGTGTTTATTTTGAGATTAATCTATTATTTTCATTGTTGATCTCCTTCAAAATTTATGGCTTACGAATATGTGCAAGTTTTAAATGTTGATGAACAAAAACTTAAGTTTTATGTTAAAACAGAAAATGAACCTTTGTTTTGGTTCAACGATGTTGTTGGAAACATGATCTAGGTGTTAAAAATTAGATTATCATGGTTGCATGTTGCGTATTTTGAAGGTTTAGAGCTTAGAATCATGTTTGGACATATTTCATTTTAGTTTTTGAACAACACTAAAATTTATGGTTTTTGATTATGATTTTAATGTAAAAATGCATGAAAGCATGTTTATATGAATCATAGGATGTTTACTTAGTGTTTTGAACTAGATCTAATCTTTAAGAACTAAATGTGGTTAGAAAAACTTAAAATCTCTTGAGTTTGGTCATGAAGGAGCAGACTGAGCGAAAGCCCAATAAGGGGGGAGGCACGGTCAACCGCTCCCTATATAGGGCAGTCGACTGCCAGTGGCAGTTGAGTTGCTGCCACCCCTACCCGAGCCCTCCAAGGCCCCAGGCTAGCTCCGGTTTAGCTCTTTCGTGTTTGATAAATGCATAATTTGATATAATTTTTTAATCAATTTTCCTATGAATCTTCGCTTTATTCTTGAGTATTTTGTGTCTTATATGTGTTTTTGTGTTTTATATGTGATTTAATATGAAAGGTTGGAAAGAGGATTAAAAATATAGGTTTTAGAGCTTCAAGAGTCATAACTATTATTTAGAGTCCATCAAGAGTCGTTAGAAGCAAATTAGGTGTAGATTAGGTACAAAATGACAAATTTGGCACCATTTGAACCAACCAACTGCTCGCCCCTGTGGCAAAATTCCATGCAGTTGCATAGATGTTCTGTGATTTGATGCCCTCGCTAGCTAAAATTGCATGCGGCCATGTGCTTGCCTTTTTAGCTCAATGTGTTTTTTTTGTATACAGCTGCAAGAAAGAGGCCTTATTTTTTATTTTCACTCTATTTTTGACCTAAAAGGAGTCTAAACTTGACTGATTTCATCCTCAAAACACAAACTTATAAATAACCACCTAAAAATGCAATTTTTCAGTTTTTCTTCAGTTATTTTTAGGCTTAGGAAATGAAAAAGAAGAACAAGAAAAATGAGAGGGATTTGGTGAAGGCTAAGGAGAATTGTCTGTGTAGAAGAATTTTCGACTCCAAAACACATTCTTTTTCTTATTCTTTCTTTATTTTCTTGTTAATTATGTCATTTTAGTTTTGTTTTGATTAAAGGGAAATTCAAAACCTTAGACATAATTTATGATTATTTTTAGAGTTATTTTTAAATTTCTCAATTGAGATTGTTTATGTTCTTCTATTATTATTGTTCATGATTACTTTCTTGTTTTGTTTCGGTCCATAACTGAATAGAACTTGAATTTAGTCTATTGCTAGATTGGGTTGCTTGATCTATAGTTATTAATTATGGTTAAGTTTTCATATGATTGTATGTGGAGCATAACCTAGGTTAAATAATCAAAGCTTGTGTGATTGTTGTCTGGATCAACCTATCTTTCTCAACTTAATGCTTTCATTAGATTAAATCTAGAGAACTTATTCTAGGTTGTTTAGTAGAAAAGGGTTTAATAGAGCGCTTATCTTATCAAATCTACGAACTAAGTAAAGATTAAGATAATAGAGCTTATTGTTATCCACAGTTGGTAGTTTCAATAAAAAATTAGGACTAATTTTATGATTAATTTGTATAGTTATTGTTTAGTGGTGGCAAAATAATTTTATGATTAATTTGTATAGTTATTGTTTAGTGGTGGTGAATAATCCTTTAACCAATTTTATTATTATTGTCTTCTGTTTATTTATTTTCTTTTGTTTATTTAATTTTGTTATTTAGTTACTTAAATTCAGACCCCTTCTTATTTTGTTTTAGTTTATTGTGTCTTAGATTTTAGCATTAATAAGTAATTAATTAGAACCAATCCTCTGCAGGAACGATCCTCACTTTTTTCTATACTTGACTACAACTACACCTTAAGTAAGATTAATTTTCTGCTTCCCTCGAGGCATACCAGTGTCCCACCATGTAAAAGCACTCCAAAACTCTAGTTTTTGTGTTCTTAAGTCTTGAGAAAACCAATTTATACCTTATGATCATTTTAAACATTAAAAGTCACATTAAGAAACAATGTACATAATGTGAGTTTTTGGTTGTGATTGTTCTTGTTTAGGTTCCTCGCTGACCTTGTTAGAAACCATCAAGGTCGGGCAGCACTAGGAGTTTATGATTTGTGGATTTGGATTTGTGAGACCTGGGATTGCTTTTGGACATTTTACTAAACAAGGCAGGATTCTAATCCCTCTCTCTTTGGCAGCCATGTTTTGAATCATATATTATTTTGTTTTGGCCTAAATAATATTCCTTGAGATGAGCATGTTCTACAAATTGTTTATAAATGTGTTTCCACATATTCTTATAATTGTGAAAAGTATATCATATATAAATATGATTGTTTCCATATTTTATAAATGAATTTTAAATTATGATTTAGACTCAGAATAAGCAATTCCAAACACCTATCGTTTTCAAACACCACTGAGGATGTGCACGGCTCCTAGTGGTCAATTTTAAGTAGCCATAGAGATCATATTATGTAGAATGTAATCCTAGGGGTAGGACCTTAAACCTCAATCGGGATGCTCTACAGCGTGGGCAATGGCTAAAACACTGTAAGTATGTTCCTATATCTTATGTAATAGTTTGGAAACTGAGAACTGAATCAACTGGGTCATCTCTTTCTTTTAATTGTTCTTTTATATGTTTATGCTTTAAATACATCATTTATTTATCCAAACGCTTTCATAACTGTTTACTTTATTATCTCCTTTTAAATGCTAAAGTTTGTTAAAAGAAATCCTATCAGGCCTTTCGCTTATTCTTTGTATTTTAAGTTCACCCGTCTAGGAGGTGTTAAAGATGGTGCTAAGTAGACCGTGAGAAGAGTTGCAATGTCAAGGCAGAGCTGGACCTCCATCAAAGACTGATATATTCTGCAGTTTATTTCCTTTTAATTTATTCAAGGCATGTAGAACGTAGATTTCCCTTATTTCCTTCCCTTGGACGTTGTTATGGATTGTCATTGATGTTGTTTGTATCGCGTATGTTTTTAATTTCTATTGTATGCTTTGAACATGGAAATGTGGTATGAATCTCGAACTAATACCAGAGGTGTTTTCTTTAATGGTATGTTTTGAGATTTTCTTTGGAAATTTTACTTTTTCATGATTTCTAAACACTTGATAACATATTTTAGATACTTAAAAATAAGTAGACCTAGGATTATTTGTTTCAAGGGCAAAATGGTCTTTTCAATTAGTGGAGCAGAAAGTGAAATAGTTGTTTTATTTATTCCTTTATTATTCAAAAAAATTGTATATGAAAATAATAATAATGAAGTGGTTACTTAATTGCTTTTATTTTTATTTTAAGTCAATTTGTACTTTACTTAAATTATTTCTTAAACTTACTTTTATTTTTCCTAAACTAAGCCTTTATATCATTAGCCCAAATGAGGGACATGACAAGTAATTTCTAAACTTTCTTTCTTATTTTCTTAGTTAGAATAAAGATTGTATCATTTTTATTATGTTAAGTTTGTGATTTAGAGGCCAAATCAAGAAGAAGAAGAAGGTGAAACTAGTTTTCTAAGAGTGGTTTCCAAGAGTGGTTCATCAAGAGTAAAAACTCTAAACTTTTTATTCTTCGTTCTCCAAGTTGATTTAAAGTTAGTATTTTTATGAGTTTATAATTTGGGGTGGAAATAGTTTGTAATAAGAGGCATGCCAGTTTCACCCTTTTTCTCAATCTTTTTTACACTCTCTCCATTACATTTTTTGATATATGGACTCCACTATTTTATTTTATGTTTAAATAATTATTTATAATGTTAGTAGATTCCACATGTCAGGCAGTGATTAAAGGGAGTGTAAAAGAGAGTGAAAAAGAGAGTGTATGTAGCACTTTTCTTGTAATAATCTCTATTTGTGATGGGTAGCATGGTTTTACATGTATATTATGGTAAAAAGTTAAGCTATACATGTTTAGTTTAGTATTTGTATGCTGTGTGTTGTGGAAAAAAAATTTTCCACTAACTTTAATCACAAAAATGAAAGCTTTAGAGTCTGATTTCAAACTTTTTCCAAACACGTAAGTCTTAGATTTGATGACTTAAATGAACCTTTGTGACTGTGAAAAAGCATAGTTTTGTCTCTAAGACGAGTTTCTGAGCAGTTTTAGATAGTTTTTATTGGCTGTGCAAAAACTCTTTTTACACAGCTGCCACTCATTTAGCCAATTCAGACTGTTTCGGGTCTGAATCATAATTTTTATCAAACATCAAACTTTTAGATATCAACAAGACGAACTTTTATGAAGAAAACTTTTCAAATTCTGCCTTTAAGATGGATAGTTTTCTAAAACTATCCAAAAACTGTAAAATGGGCTGCCATCATTTTTTAAATTTTTGGGTTGTGTCAAAGCGGAATTATAATTTTGACGAAATATAAAAATCTTAGATCTAGAGAGAAAAAGTTAAAATTCCTCCTCTATAATATAGTTACATGCAGTTAAGATGGCTACCAGTTTTTATCAATGAAAAGAAGTTTTCGTTTTTAACGAAAACAAGCTCCAAAAATTCTGAATTGTAATTTTTGCAAAACACAAAAATTTTAATAAACGTGAAAGTTTTTGGACCTAGTGATTAAAACAAGAAACTTTCATGAAGAAAAAAAATACTTTAAAAGAAAAATTGTCTTTAACATATAGTTTTATAGTAACTTTCAAAGCTAACTGAAAATTATCTCTTCATACTTGTTTTACAAATAAACGCTCGTTTAGCAACAGAATTCTATTCTACGACCAACAAAGAAATTACAGCATCTGGTAAACTATACAAGTCTTTTTATTAGTTTTTCCAATTTTGGATGCTATTTTAAAATATGATTTTTAATACAAAACTTTAAATTGTATGGATATAGTTTCCATAAACTTTAATAGTTTTCAAAATAAATATTTGAACGGGTATTATGAAAACCTAAATACGATAGACCCTTAATATTATGACACTAGATATGAGCCCAATACCCGTATAAGTCCAAGAGCCTACTCGGGGTTAAAGTTTTAATGATACAATGTGTAAACGCCTTAGGAACATTTTTGGGCTTAATGGGCTTTGAACCAATTACGAACCTAATGAATTAAAAACAACTGTTATTTAGAATTTAGTCCATAAGCCATAAAGTTATGTAATTATTAAATTAGTTAATTAAAGTTCAATAGACTTAGTTAATGATAAGATAATTAATTAATTAATTATCAATCTTAGCGTGAATTAGTAAAGGCAATTAATAAAAATTAAAAGTATAAGAATTTAATTAATTAATCCTTTTATAGAAATAACGACTTTTATGATAGTTTGATAAAGGGTTATATGATCTAATGAAATTATCAAAATTCATACGATTATACTAAAATTAAAATAGCATAAGATAAATTATTCTTATACTCTCAGTGGGTGTTTCTATATAAAATATGTTTTGATAAAGGACAGGAAATTATGGACGAATCAAGAAACCTACTTTAAAAAAATAGGTAAGTAGGAATCTCGCCTATAGTATAAGTAGTTTACAAATGAATGTTTTTCATTGTTTAGGAATAAATGTTGTTCATAGTGTACAAAAGTAGTAACGCATGTTTAAATTTTATGTAGAAGTATGCAACACATGTCATACTAAGTACTCACTAATTTGTTTAGTGTAAACTCTAAGAACAAATTAAATTTGAGTATCGTACTAACCTCTCGACCTATAGAAACGCTTAAGTTTTAAAAACAAAAATAAAATAGATCACAGTGTTGTTGGGACTTTGCAAACCCTAATTTCTCAATAACCGTGCATACATCTACTCAAGCCTAACAGAATAATAAAACAAGATCATAACTCAGCATAATCAGCATATGCATAATATTGTTATATGTTCTTTTTAATATTTTGCGAGACATATCCTACTTGCTGAGCGAAAGCTCATCCACGAATACTTATATCATAGGTAAACAACCTAATAGCACACTTAATGGGCAGTGGTAGGGCCGGCAATACTGGTTGTGACACAATGACACAACACGAATCCGACACGTTTTTGCGTGGGTTAGTATCGAAAAATTTGACCATGGGTCATTTTTGTGTCGACCCAAAACTGACCCGTCAAAAAACGGGTCGTGTTCGGGTCAACCCGTTTGACACTAACATGACTCATTTTTTACCCATATTTAATTAATTAACTTTAAAAAAATTAATATTATTTTATATATAATATAAGCTCTTAAAAGATCAAACTCTACCTCCTTATCACTCATCTTCTTGTTAAAGTGGTATGAAACTCTTCTAATTTTATTTTTTTTAATATTATATATATTAATGTAGACGGGTCATAGGCGGGTTGCGGGTCACAATCAAGTTACGGGTCAAAAATAGGTCGTCGGTCATTATTTTTTGACACTGTGCATAAGGAACGGGTTGACATGGGTCGTGTTCGTGTCAACCCGTATCAAAACGGGTCGTGTTAGGATTAGGAATTCTCAACCCATTCGTGTCACGGGTCCGGTTAGTGTCGATCTAATTTTTGTAAAAATTAACTCCAACCCAACCCGCCAACCCGTCTTTCCACCCCTAGGCAGTGGCGAGCGGCAGACAAATGATAAAGATGAGAATAGATACTGCTCATACAAAATGTATGTTCCGCAATATATTTACTTTTATCAATTATGTATATATGAATAATTAAGTAGTATTACACAAGTATATTCTAGAGATCGGGGCTGTAATCATTCGATCACAATTTAAAAAGGGTTTAAGACTTTAAAATATATATATAAATGTTGCAACAAAACATACAACAAACAATCCAAAAATATTTCTAGTAAGAAATTATAACGATATTTACTTTTAAAAATGTTTCTAAAGTATTATTTTAGATTAAGAAAGGCATTAATAGAATAATTTTTTAAAAGTTATTATGCTAGTCTTAAAAGAATGTTTTAATAAGTATTTTGTTACATTAGTTTTGGAAAAAATGAGTTCAAGAATTACTATTACGATTTAAATTAAGAAAAAAATTATTCAGCAAATTTAAGTACCTTATGTTAAAATATATTTAAGTATTGAAATTATATAGTTAAGTAATAGCTATATAAGTAGGGTTATTACACTTTTGATCATCGAAATTCCTGCCTTTGACATATCAAAAGATACAAGCTACAAATATAGAGTCACAAATCCACTTCATGATCAAGATTACATATAAATGATTGTCAAAGTGAATTGATTTGAGTTAAATGAAATTATTATTAAATCAATACACTTTAAGTCACTCTAGAGTGTGACCACCGTTTGGTCTACCATACCAATATATCTATCATAGAGTTAAACCACTCTAACAGCGTAGATAAGCTGCCTCCCCAATTGGACGTAAGTCCTCATTATAGTCATATCATGCATAAAGTGTTTAGCTAAATACATAGACTGTGAGCTATATAATTTAGACTATTAATCTTGGAATTGTATTTATATAGCATATAAATCCCATATATGCCAAATGCCAAGATTTGGTTATAGTAGTTATGGATAACATATTTGCTTACGTGCTTAATCATAACAAAAGCAATATGAAGACTATTATCAATGCATGAAATATTCACATTATTATTTATTTATTTTTTTGATCCAAAATATTTTTTAATCACAAATAAAATATATGTTCCTTAGAGCATCGATTCTAACAGTATATACTATTAGCTAAACAATAACCCATGTAATATTCTTCTCCTTGAACAACATAATAAGCTGGAGGAGCAATACCATTAGCAAGATTGGAAAAAAGATGGATGCCTCCAACATATTTATGTCATTGATGGAGCCTGACAAACCAAAATGTGCATGGCATGTCTAAGTATCATAATCAGTAATGTAACGAGTTTACTTACATAGTCGTTACTTAACTACATAATTGTGAACTTAAGCATACTTTAACATAAAGTATTTAATTTGCTGAATAATTTTTTTCTAAAAGAAATAATAATTATTATTTCTTAAAATAATTCTTCTAAAAAAATAATAATTATTTCTTAAGACTTAAAATCTTTAAAGTCTAACATAATGATAATTTCTTAAATGCAATTATAATAATTTCATAAATATTTTCTTTTAAACGTAAATATAATTATTTAAAACTATTTCTTTTTAAAACATTACTTATTTTAAATTATGAAACATCTCTAAATTAATACATTTATAAATTTAATTATTTTTAATAATAATTTCTTAAAATTCATTATTTTAGAACCCGACATAAAAATAATTTCATAAAATATGTTCTTTAAAAAGATTTCTTAATTTAACATTAAACTTCTAGAGAAAACACATTTTATATTTGTTGCATTTTCTATTGCAACATTTTTAAATCTTAAAATTCTCTAGACTAAGATTGTAGGATTATAACCTCGGTTTTCAAGACATAGTTATATAATTTCATTTACTTATTTATACATACATAATTTTGTAAATAAAAATGTGCATAATTTTGTAAAATAAAAGAGCCAAAATATTACATTCGCGTGAGAGGTATCTATTCTTATCTCTACCATTCATCTGCTATTCACCACTGTCCACCAAGTGTTGCTGACTGGTTCTTTATTTACAGCATAAACATATTAAAGTATGCTTTCTCTCAGTAAGTAGGAACTTTAAATCGCAAAATACCGTTGAAAAACATTTAATAAAACATGCATGAACAATTTATGCTTGCTTATTGACTTGTTCTATGTTTAGTTATTTAAGCTATAACTCATCTTACCTATTGGGCCTCAGTGATCGTACCAATTACACGTGATCCTTAAGAAGTTAGGGTTCATAAGGCCTCCAATAACACTAAGATCATAGAATGTACTGAACTGAGTTAGAGCCTCCCTGCAAGTCGAGAGGTTGGTACGACGCCTTTAACTTGTTTTATTTTTTTCACTTATCTTATTGTGTATATACAGTATGATATGTTACATAGCATCACGACTCTTAAATGGTAACTCATAAATCATAAATCATAAACATGCTTAACTTGAAATTGACTAAGTAGTATAAGTTATTACTACATACATTATATACTGACCATGACATAGTCACAACATAATATGACATGGCATGACATAAATATAACAAATCGTAATTATATCATAACTCAACATGGCACATCATAATGTGACACAACATGACTTAGCAATTATATAGTATGATGTGTCATAGCATAACATAACATCACATTATTATACAACAAGACATGACATAAATAAATTATGCATTTTATAATTTTTATGAAAACATATAAATAATATAATTCAAAACTGTTCAAACTATAGGCAAGATTCCTACTTACCTAGATTCTAAGCTAAGTGGGTCCAGTTGCATCTCGCTATATTTACAGTTAACGAAGCATCCTTGAGAATGGTCCTAGAGGAACTTTGAATGGCTAGTAAGGCTTTTTGGAGATATTTAATTGTTGAAAATATCCTTCTGGACTTTGTAACTCCACTTTACATCATCTTGATCCGCTTGCCGTCAATATCGAACAATTTACAACAAAGTGGAATCAGCTCGAATGGAGGGAACCATCACATCTAGAACATTGAAATGAATAGGGTGGTGGTCTCGGATCGTCGATCGGAGGTTGGGATTACAAAACCCAAAGTCCACTGAAGCCAGGCCATCCGCGATGGCACGAGCAACGGCTCTAGATTTAAATGATGCTATAACTTTGGGTTCTGCTAGTTTTGGACATTTTTAGTTCAATGGACACCTTAATTTGACACAATTTCACTGCTATCAAAGTAGATCATAGCCAAAAATCTTAAAAAGTCTAGTAGCTCGACTGTCAATTGTCTGGGGTGGTTTGGTGAATTGGGCTAGTGCTTTTGCTCCTCGTGCTGCTATGAATGTGCTGGTGGTGCGGTGCACCTCACCTCTACCTAAACGATAGACCTAAACACCTCATGACGGTTGACGATGGTCGATTCTGATCTCCATGATCAATTATAGATTGATGAAATTAAATGGTGGTTTTCGATCTACGTCTTCCTCTAAGTGTGATAAAGCAATCATTTGGCTCAACATTACCAGGAACAACAAAAACGGTGACTTCCATGGTGGTGGTGGCGGCTCCTCTTTATTCTCTAGCAATTGGAGATAGTTGAGTGAAATCAAGGTGGGAGCTTTTATCATCGCCTCCTTTTGAGCACATAGGTACCATCAATGTACCTCACCGCCACCGGAAGTGGTGAATCCGATGGTGGTGCGATGGATCCGACGGCTTTGGTAAGGCTCCTTCAACTGAAATTGAGCTGAGAAAAATGAAGGGGATTTCTTCCTCCCTTTGATATGAAGCTATAGATACTAGAATCAAGTCAATTGGTGGTCGGATAATAGAGTAATTGTGTCAGAAAGAAAGTGGGTTGTCCTTATCAAAATCCTTTTCTTATAGAATCTCTCTTTTTACCCTAACCTAGGAGTCGTGTTCTTAATAGGTTGCTTATAGACCTTATTATGCATGCTTATCATGCATTAAATGGCGCTTATTAGCCATATTGTATTATAATACAAATAATAGAGATCTAAACATAACATTCCTACACATGTCATACATACACGTATCATTTATATACAAATCATACATACATATATCATCCATATACATATCATACATACAATACATATCATACAGTATATCATTTGTATGATATGTATCATACATATATCATTCATATACATATCATACATACAATATATCATTTGTATACATATCATACATACATGTCATTTATACTTTCATGTCGTAGAGTTGCTGAACATATATTTTTTTTGTTAACAACTATTTCATATCATACTTATAAGAAATATTGTATTTATAATACATACAATAAATATAATTCATAACATTCCTACATATATTAATCATACTTTCATATCATGAAATTGTTCAACATTTCTAAGTTAGCAATTACTGTATATCATAGGCTGTTGCTGAGTTCGAGACCTTACTCGTCTCCAGCAAGTAGCATAACATAAAGTTCTTCCTATCAGGAGCTTCTACTATTCATACATAAATCTTACTTTTTATACAATACGTATACTTGCTTAGTCGTATGGTATATTACATCACTAACTCCTTAGTGGTATGATATCTATCTAATCCTCTACATCGTTTCCAAACTGGATATCAATGTCTTCGTTAATGGTCCAAGTCGAGAAGCCTTTCTAACAAAGTGCTCGTTTGTGCTTCAAAAAAGCATCTTGATATTATCACCTCTGGCGATAATTCATTAAAGAAGACTTTACTCTTTCATTCTCTGCTTATCCTAACTGCGGCTTTCTTTATTCTCATGACAAAGTGAGAGGCATTATCCATCCACTAATATAATCAACTTTTAGTAAAGATTTGCAGGAATGCTGCATGAGGGGTGGTTTTGCTTATGAGTTAGCAATCAAGTGGGAAAGGACTTGTGGCTTTTTTTTCAAAGCAGAGCTACCATGCTTGTAGCTTCCTTGCTTGTAGCTTTATCATTGATAAAAAAGGTGATGAAGGGTGAAACAAATTAAGAGGCACGTCTTTAAGGAAAAAAGGAGGGAAATCTTGGCAATGGCTTTTTTTCGAACTGTTGGTTGTATCTCCAAATATTTTCACTACGACTAGTACTCCGAGTGTCATTCATTTCAATGTGTCGGGTCAAACGATCACACAATTCTATACACTGACTTGCTTGCTTAGGAATTCGGCATCCAATACAGTGTCCTATAGTCCAATGCGTCATGGTTGCTAGGCTTGGTGTTGGGCCTTAAGAGGACATCTAGAACCGTGCTTGGCATGTTGATAGCCTGATTACTATTATTTGAAATATTGAGACCTATTATGTAATGTAACTTAATTTAATATTTAATTAACTTAACTTACTTGGACTGTGGTGAAGTAGATGTGTGACGATAATGGAGTAGGATGGCAAGATACCAGCTCTGATACCAACTATAACGAACCTACTTATGTGGCTGTTACTTAAAAATAATAATTATTATTTCATTTAGAAAAAAAATTATTCTACAATTTAAGTACTTTTCATTAAAGTATGTTTAAGTTTATGATTATATAATTAAGTAACAACCATGTAAGTAGGATCGTTATAAATTACAGCTTCGAAAATAATAGTTAGGGATCCACTACGACCTGCATATTGTCCTGCTTAAGCTATTGGACAATTTTTTCACTTCCAGTGTATGCAATCTAAATTACCTAGCATTCTTAGAAAACCACAATGTTTACCAATATGGTGTAGCCTAACAACATCATTAGTGGCAGTGATCTTGGATGAGCTTCACAAATGCCTCCACAATAGCACAACAAAATCTCTTCAAACATTCAACCGTGGTGGACTCTCATATTTTAATGTACTAATTAATAGCATCCGTCGGTAGACCATATGCCAACATATGAAACATGACTTATTTTTTTGGAAAGTAGACAATCTGAGTCTACCAAGCCCATCCTTCATTGCATAAAATAAACATCATAATCTTTTACAGCATCGAATATGAAGGGATAAACTCTGAGACTTTCAAAATCATCAATGAAACATCGCCTCATTATATTGTGGGTTCTCAACAAAATAGTAATTGAACAAATTATGATTTACATTTTCTCATCATAGTTGATCACTGTGTGACCAAGAATTGAGCCTCCATTTTGACTCACTTGGCTTGTTGATTGAGATAGTGAGCGAGGAAGATGTTGTTTCTAGCACCATACAAAATATTGCTTCTCATTCTGCATTAATTGCATAAAGATCATCAATCAATTATACATTAGCCTCATTTTCATCGTCAGATAATGAAGATGAAGTAGAAGATGAAAATAAAAGGAATGATAACTTGATAATATAAAGTTATTCTATCTTTCTTTAGTATTGAAGTTTGACATGTTCTTGAGATTTTATTTTCATTTTATTTTATTTAATTTTGTTCTATTTTATTTTTATTGTGTTTAATTATATTTTGTTTGTTTTAATTTAATTTGTTGAAATTTTATTTTATTATTTTCCTTAAATCTGGTTAATTAGGTGAATTAGGCATTTGTAACTTGCAGATTAATTGGAGGAAAAGCTAAAAAATTCAAATTATTTGTAGCTAGAATAGGTAGCACATGTGAAAAGAGGAGGCAGAATCATCCTATGTTTTTAGACCTTTCGAGTAGCTCAAGTCTCCATCATCGCACATGTGCATCTCAACCGTCAAAAGAAGCGTGTTCGTGAAGAAGTCGGTGGACTGCAACTACAAGCGTACTCAGCCAACTTCAGTTCTCGTGTACATGAGTTCAACGTTTGCACCCCGTGTTTCAACTCATCACGTTGTGCCACATGTCCCACTTATTCCATATCACCAATAAACTCGTGCCATATGGTAGTGTGTGTCAAATGCTTCTATTGCTGATTCTCTTTGTAGTCGGCATGGGAAAGAGAATAAATAAAAAGGCAATTGCCTTCTAATAGGAGATCAATTAAAAGAGTTAAACAGCATAGCCCAATACATCATACCCAAGGCTTCAACACCATGGCGCTTAAGGTTGGTGTTGCAACACCCGACAAAAGTGGAAAAGTCCAAAAAAAATTTCTAAATTTTTGTTAAGTTGTCCAATTTGCTCAAAGCCTACAAATACGACCTTTTAGGATTCAATTGGGGACTTAGGAAAGACCTTTTGACATGCTCTTGAAGGCAAAATAAGTTAGAGAAAAGACTTAATAGAGAAGAAGAAGATTACGAAGTCAAGAGATAGGTGTTAGACATGTATGCCCTAAGGAGTAAAAATGTAATATGTTTTTAGAGACATTTTTATCAATAAAGAATTTATTTATTATTCATATACCAAATTATTGTCCTCTTTACGTTTATATTTGTTGGATGTATGATAAACAAACAAAAGTCTAAGACTATCGGTCTAAACCTTTAGAATCAGGCACATGATAGACAGATTATGCAGAAGACATGATTCTAAAGGTGACGGTCTAAATCATAAGATTCGCAATTGAGAGACTAAAGTTGGGCACTTTATTCATACAAAGATTATTATATTGTCTATATCCCTGACGGGAGATAGTTTGTCTTAGTCATCGGAGGTAGACTCCACAAATAGAAATATTGGTGCATTGTTATAGGTGATGATGTATTGGATCGGGACATAAAGTGTAATTGATTTGGATTAATAATTCTATCTTGAAAAATTAATTCACTTAAGACAGTCATATGTGTTGTGTCTTAATCTTGAAATGAATAGTAGGCCTATTGCCTTGACTTATATCTTTTAATGTACCAAACGGTGACATCTACATTTTACGTAGGCCTGTTATTCATAGATATGGAAACCATGGCTCCTCTTTAAGAGTTGACAATATCTTCTTATATCCGTTATCTTGTAATTGGAAAACTGAAGTGCTCAACCATTTGGATACATAGGTGTAACCAAATGGTATACTGTCCTTGGATGGTAAGATTTCCAATGGTGAGATAATAGAACGTAAGAGAAAAATAATCAGAAAGGTAAGACAGAATATATCCTGAAGTTGATTATAAATATCCTATGGGGATACGATGCATCATGATATGTTATGGACACTTAACTAATTTGGGCTTTGTAATTTCATGTAGTTCGAGAGTGCAGCTCTAAGCTTTTTACGTAAATTTACAAGTTTGTGATCATGCTATATGTATAAAGTATATGATCTTGATCTCTCCCATGCTAGAATTTAATTTTTTAGAGAGTTGGCACTCTAGAGTTTCTATATATTTTTGTTGTCATGGATTATGTGGTGCTAGAATTTAATTTTTTAGAGAGTTGCAACTCTAGAGTTTCTATATATTTTATGTTGTCATGAATTATGTGGTGAATGTTATTAATTAATTATGGCTTATTAAATTATTATTTAATTATTAATTAATTAATTAATTTGTCTCAATTATGGTTCCTTAGAGGTTAGAATGTGTATTTAGGTTTTTCATGTAACTAGAAGGTGGTCTATCATCACCGTCTAAGAATTATTATTTAATTTTAAATTTGTAAGAGTTTTGTAATTAAATAATCATTCAGAGTTAAGACGGATCTAGAAGATGGTAATGATAGCAATTCTAAAGGTATTTTCTTGAGTCTCTAAATTTTTTTGTTTTTGAATTGTTGAAAACAAGATTGAAAAACTATGCAAAAACTATTTTCTAGAAAAATGTGTTTCTGCTTGGTTAGTAGGCCCAACCCTCAGGATTGGCCAGCCGATGGTCATAGATCGACAAGTCGAACCTCCAATTCAACAAGCTGTCCACGAGGCAGGATTAAGCCAGCTCTAGCGGTAGGCTGAACTACCAAGTTCAGTAGGTCGATGGCTGATGACCGACAGGCGATCTCACAGATAGGCATGCCGACAGAGAGCTATTGTTTTTAAAAAAAGTGCATTTTTTTGTTGTAGTTTTGATTTTATTTTTGAGACACTTCTGAGAAACATGAAATTTTGTGATGACCAGAAATAATGAAGTATTTGATCTATTCGGGATTGAGGACTAGACGATGGATGCCACATGAAGACGGATACAACTTAAAGTTTCAAGAATGAAGAATCGATAATATGTTTTGATTGATCTCTTATAATCTTTAATTTCTTTTCCCTAGGGTGGAACCATAATGTTACGACTATTTATTATTATTTTGCTTACGGCACTGCATGGTTGCTTTGCTTGTCTGCATTATAATATGATTTGCCATGTATGTTGATAACATATCATATATAATAGGGAGTGCCGCTCATTAAAAATTGTTTATGCATTTTTTTTTAAATAAAACCTTGATTTCAAAAGATTGAGTAGGAGAAGGTTTTCAAAGAGAAGACTTATGGCCTCCATCATTGGTCCATAGGTAGTACATGGTGGTTTCGACCCTTAGGAAGGGACTTCATCATGTACCGAGTTGGATCTTTGAAAGAATAAGATATTTTAACATGATTTGTCATTGCACATCCATAGGTAGTGATTATAAATCATGGATAAAATATTAAAACGATGGTTATACACTCATGTTGATTTTATTATTAACCTCCCTAGGTGCTTTGTTAATAAAATTGATGGCTAAAAAAATAATTATTAATATATGCTAGATCATATGAGTCCTGGATGGCATATACTAATCAGGAGGTGATCCGTGTTCCTAATTGAATTTAGCAAGTCTCCCCTAAGTAGCGTATTGAATTATGAGTTAGGAATTATTGTTGTAAAGTTGTGATTTTTTTAAGGTTTTAACACATAAACACATTATATGTTTTACATGGTTGTGTTATCTTACTAAATTATTATGGTATGTTTGCTTATGTTTGGTATATGATTCTTTATTGTAGATTAAAATATCTAAAAATGCTTTATCATCAATACTTGACAAAAACCCATTAACCAGCGAGAATTTTAATGGTTAGAATTAAAACCTAAATATCATCTTATCCTTTGAGAAACTAAAATTTGTGCTGACAATACTGTGTCCTCCTAAGCTTATGGGAGATTCCACTAATGAGCAAATCCAAGCATATGATCACTGTAAAGATGCTAACGATCATACCAGCAATTATGTTATGGCCAACATGAATAATGTGTTACAGGCTCAACATGAAGATTATAAGACTGCAAAGCAAATCTTAGATAATCTTGAAGACATGTTTGGAGGCCAGGCCCTAAAAAAATGGCAAGGGGCACTTTGGAAACTCTTCAACTACAAACGAAGATTGGGGACTCCTATGAAGGAGCATATGATGTTGGTCATGGGTTGCCTCGTTGAGGCTCAAATCAATAGAGCTGACATAGATGCTGAAACACATATGACTATGGTCTTTGAGACTTTATCTAAGGAGTTTATCCTATATAGAGCTACATTTAATTTATGCAATAGACATGATATGATCTTGATTGAGCTGATGAGGTAGTTACAGGAATTCAAAAATCTGATCAGGGAAACTCCTACAGGTGGTGAGGCCAACTTGGTAGTTGTGTTTGGTTCCATTCCTAACTCTAGGAATGGAAAAAAGCAAAGGGCTAAGAACAGGAAGTCTTCTATTCCTGCAAACAGCAAGAACAAGAAGAAGAAAAAAAAGAAGCTAAAGTTTTTTTTCTGTGGAAAAATCGAGCACATTAAGAAGAATTGCAAGGACTTTCTCTTTCAAAGAGATAGGTGTGTCCTTCTGGTTATAGAAACTTGTTTGGTTGAAGAATCAAGTGACACTTGGGACATAGATTCTAGAGCAACTAATCATGTTTGTGTTTCTCTACAGGACGAGAAGTCTGCTGCATTAAGACTTCACGCTTCAGATGGGCGATGAATCTTTGGTGTTAGCTGAAGTTGTGGGAGACATCTATCTTCATTTTGATAATTATAGGAGTTTAGTTTTGCAAGATTGTTTTAATGTTCCTAAACTTAAAAGAAATTTGATTTCTATAGCTTGTTTATTTAAAGACTCTTATGTAGTTTCTTTTAATAATAAAGTGATGATTTATAAAAATAAATATTGTATCTATGATGGATGGATAAAAAATAATCTATATTTTATCAAACCGAAGATGGACTTACTGCTTAACACTAAAGTTAATGATAATAACTCTAACAGACTTAAGACTTTTCACTCTAATGAGACTTATCTTTGGCATTTACGACTAGGTCATATTAACCTGAATAGTATTCAAAGGCTGGTAAGAGATGGACCTTTAAGTCACTTAAAGGTGGAATCTATACCACAATTTGAATCTTGTTTGGAGGATAAAATGACCAAAAGACTATTTGAGTCTAAGGGGAATAGGGCCAAAGGGGTTCTAGAACTTATGTATAGTGATGTTTATGGTCCCATGAACATTTGGTCACGAGAAAAGTATGAGTATTTCATCACTTTTATTGATGATTACTTAAAGTACAGGTATGTTTACCTAATGCATCATAAAAGTGAAACTTATGATAAGTTCAGGAAGTTTCAGGCTGAAGTGGAAAAGCAATTGGGTAAACCCATAAAGGCACTTCGATCCGAATGAGGTGGTGAATATTTTTCTAATAAGTTCTTAGAACACTTATTAGAGAATAGGATTTTATCCTATTTGACTGCGCTGGGCACTCCGTAGTAGAATGGCATGGCTGAGAGAAGAAATAGAACTTTGTTGGACATGGTTAGGTCCATGATGAGTTATTCATCATTGCCCTTATCCTTTTGGGGATATGCACTACAAACCGCATGTTATCTTTTAAGCAACGTGCCTTCAAAATCGGTTCCTAAAACTCCTCATGAGTTGTGGATGGGGAAGAAGACATCCTTAAACCATATTCGTATATGGGAATGTCTGGCTCATGTCTTGTATAAGGAAGTGAATAAGTTGGAAGCATGTTCGAAAGTTTATGTATTTGTAGGATATCCAAAAAGGACTAAAGGATGTTATTTTTATAACCCAAAGAAAAATAAAGTCGTGGTTTCAACTAATGAAACTTTCCTTAAGGAAAGTTACATGGACGACTTTAAGCCTCGAAGTAAAGTGGTACTTAAGGACTTGGCAAGTAATTCGATCACCCCCGGGGTTCTGAATGAAACTGTTCTAATCAGCGTAAAAAAACCAACTAAACAACAACCTATAGGGCTTCGGCATAGTTGGAGGATCGGGCGTTAACTTGAGAAGTATATATTCAATAGTGAAGCCCTTTTGGCTAAACCGGTTAAACGTGATAAGGATCCTAACACTTACGAAAAGGCTATGGAGGATGTTGATTCAAAACTTTGGACAGAAGCCCTGAACACTAAGATTAAGTCTATGGAGACTAATCGGGTTTGAGAACTTATGGATCTTCCCAAAGAGGTACAACCCATAGGGTGTAAGTAGATCTATAAGAGAAAGAGAGAAGCAGATTGAAAATTTGATTATAAGGAAATCTTTTTTCCTGTAGTCATGCTTAAGTCCATTGGCATTCTCTTGTCCATCGGTGCCGTTCTCGACTACGAGATATGGTAGATGGATGTCAAGACAGCCTTTTTGAATGGCTATCTTGATGAATCCATATATATGGTACAAGCAGATGGGTTCAAGGCTAAAGGTCAGAAGGGTAACGTTTGTTAGCTGTAAAAGTTAATTTATAGGCTTAAGCAGGCTTCCTATTCTTGGAGCATAAGATTTAATCAAGTGATCAAGACTTATGGGTTCAAACAAAATGTAGACGAACCATGTGTTTACAAAAACATAAAGGATAGGAAAGTTATTTTTTTACTGCTCTAAGTAGATGACATTCTGCAAAATGGCAATGACGTTAGGGTGTTTTCATCGATCAAATTATGGTTGACTAAGTAGTTTGACATAAAAGACTTGAATGAAGCAAATTATATTCCCGGTATCTAGATCTTTCGGCATAGGAAGAATAGAAAGATAGCTTTGTCCCTAGTTAGCTACATAGATAAAATTCTCAAGAGGCATGCAATACAGGATTCCAAGAAAGATAGGCAATCATCTAGGTCTGGAATCACTCTTTCTAAGAAAGACTCATCAAAGTCTAATGAAGAAAGAGAATACATGTGCCTTATGCTTCAATAGTGGGTAGTCTCGTGTATGCCATGCTTTGCATACGACCGGATATTAGTTATGTGGTTAGGATAGTAAGTCAATTTCAGTTGGATCTGGGACCAAACCATTGGGTTGCAATCTTTTCAAGTACCTAAGAAAGACTTGAGGATATATGCTTGTATATTCAAGTGAGGATTTAACACCTCTAAGATATACTAATTTGGATTTTCAATTCTGTCCGAATTCGAGGAGATCGACTTCTGGTTTTATGTTTACTTTGGGCATAGGTACCATTGTTTGGAGAAGTGTCAAGCAAGATTACACTTTGGATTCAACGATGGAGGCTGAGTATGTGGCAGCTAGTGATGCTTCGAAAGAAGCAGTGTGGCTCCACAAGTTCCTTAGGGATCTTGAGGTAGTTCTTGGTATGGATAAGGTGGTATCATTGTATTGTGATAATACTGCAGCAATAGCTAATGCTAAGGAACCAAGATTTCACAAGAAGAGTAAGCATATTCATCAAAAGTATCATGTGATAAAGGACTTCATTGAGGGCGGGTATGTTGCTGTATGCAAAATCACAGCTAAGGACAATTCAGTTGATCCATTTACGAAGGCACTAACTACAAGAGTTTTCGAGAGGCATGTAGAAGCTATGGGGATCCAGGATATGCCATATTTACTCACTTAGTGCAAGTGGAAGATTGTTAGACATGTATGCCTTAAGGAATAAAAATGTAATATGTTTTTGGAGGCATTTTATAAATAAAGAATTTATTTATTATTCACATACCAAATTGTTGTCCTCCTTACGTTCACATTTGTTGGATGTATGATAAATAAACAAAAGTCTAAGACTATCGTTCTAAACCTTTAGAATCAGGCATATGATGGACAAATTATACAGAAGACATGATACTATAGGTGATAGTCTAAATCATAAGATCCGTAATTTAAGGAATAAGATTGTGTGCTTTATTCATGCAAAGATTGTTATGTTATCTATATCCTTGACGGGAGATGGTTTGTCTTAGCCATTGGAGATGGACTCTGTAAATAGAAACCTTGGTGCATTGTCATAAGTGATAATGTATTGGATCGAGACATAAAGTGTAATTGATTTGGATTAATAATTATGTCTCGATAAATCAATTCACCTTAGACAGTCATATGTGTTGTGTCTTAATCCTAAAATGAATAGTAGGACTGTTGTCTTAACTTATGTCTTTTGATGTACCAAATGATCACATCCACATTTTATGTTGGTACGCATGCTGGTACGTTGGAGACATGACTCTTGATAGCATAGACCTGTTATTCATAGATATGGAAACCATAGTTCCTCGTTAGAAGTTGACGACATCTTCTTATATGCGTTATTCTATAATTAGAAAACTAGAGCGCTCAACCATTTAGATACATAGGTGTAACCAATGGTATACTTTCCTAGGATGGTAAGATTTCTAATGGTGAGATAATGGAACGTAAGAGAAAAATAATCGAGAAGGTAAGACAGAATTTATCCTTAAGATAATTATGGATATCCTATAGGGATACGATGCATCATGATATATCATGAACACTTAGCTAATTTAGGCTTCGCAATTTTATGTAGTTCGAGAGTGCAGCTCTAAGCTTTTAGCAGAGTAGCATTAGAGTTGATAATTATAAAGTGTGTATCTGGGATATTATATTTTATAATTATCAAAGTTTGAACTATATTGGTCCATCGGATCCCCTTTGCTAGCTTATAATAAATCCTGTAATGGTACATCGTGCTTTTCTAATAAATTGGTGACTTATGTTAAATTATTAGGTTGGCTAAAATTCGATAGGATCAGATAATTCATGTCTTTTTATTGGTTAAATTAATTTTATAAATTAATTCAAGATAAACTTGTTGAATTATCCAGAATATTTATTTTCTTAGAGATTATCTAGATATGGTTGTTTTAATTAGACAACTTCTCTATTGGGTTATTTGAATTAAAACTGAAGCTTTATCCAACGAATCTTGGGTGGGAAATAAAAGCTTCGTAGGGATCATTTATCATAAGTTTGGCAGGCCGTTCAGTTAGTTCGGCCTACTGATGGAGCAAGTTCGGCATGCCAATTAGTTAGTTTGGCCTGTCGATAGAGCGAGTTTGGCATGTTGATCTGTTAGTTTGGCCTACCAATCTAACGATAATTTGATCACATGTTTTAGACGTGATTTTATTAGATATAGATCTAGATTTGAATTTTTGGGGCCTTATCTAATAATAATCAACCTTGGGGATGACCTCTATAAATAAGGAGTGAGTTTTTTGAGTTATTCAGATCAGTTGAGAAGTTAAGAGTGAGTACTCCCGTGTTAGATACTCTGAAACTTTCTGAAAGCTTTTGTTCATAATCGCGAATCTTTACTTTGGGTCTTCTCAATTGATTGGAAGAAAAGTCACCAGAAAAAGAGCTGTACGACGTATGCCCACACACATACTAATCGTGGATAGAGAATAGCAAAGAAAACCAATTGGTTGATGCTCTTTTGAAACATTTGTTCTCTTCAGAGATTGCAGGAGCTCTTCGGCATTCAAAGTTTAGTAAGATTTAGTTAATTTATGCATATAGCGTGTCAAACTTGTGTTTTAGAAAATACTTTAATTTAAAATTTTAAAATTTTCGCTGCGTACTATTTTTCCAACAATGGGGGCATTCATCATTTTAAATACTAGTTTTTCTTCTCTTTCTTTATTCATGTTTAAGAAGATTATGGTTTTAATTTTTTTTATCATGAACTAATATTCTTTTTCTAGAGGTGAGATATAGCATATGTAAAATACCGTCTTTTATTGTTTTAATTCTTTTTAATAAATTTTTTTATTCAGTTATTTATATTAGCCTATTCTTAATGCATCAATTAGATGATTTAGAATTTTAAATTCGACATGAAAGAGAATTTTTGGATAAAATGGCCTAGGATTTTATAGAGTTCAAAAGGCTTATATTTTGTTTGTAGCTATGTTAAAGAAGCATAAATCATAATGAATTTTTAATAATTTGATTTTTATAAAGATATCAAAATTAGTTTTTAGGACAATTTTTGCTCAGTACTCAAGAGAAGAGCTTGAATAAATTAGAGTTCTTGGCTAATAAACTGGAAATATTAATTAGAAATAAATTGATAATAAAAAGACATAGTTGATGGCTAGGTGAAATCAAAACTTTTAGAGTTTTACAGTATTAATTGTCGTGCTAATTGATTCTTGATTTCTTTTTAATCTTAGAATAGTTTTCTTTTTAATTTTGCTTGTTTAATTTTCTAAATAAAAAAAAGATTATGTTAATTACAATAAGTTGTAAGAATTCGTAGCAATCCCTAAAGACGACAATTATCTGTCACCATTTTACTATTAGAACTTGACACTGTATGCTTGTGTTAGTTCTTATTTTACTTATGATTCTTTACCATTTTAAGCACATATCCGTGACTGCTTAGCTTTTTTGCTTACTTAGAGAAAGTTTATATGAATTAAGTGTTTTTCTAATATCGTATTGAATTCTAGAACTTGTTTGATTATCACTTGAGGCGAAATCCTAGATAAAGCATTTTTAAGGACATGATTTAGGCCATCTTTGAACCATTTGAGTCTTTCGAGCATACCATTGTATTTTTTTATTCTTAGTTAACCCGTTGATCTTGATACAATTTTTATCTTTTTAGATCATTTCTTCTTAACCCGTTGATCTTGATACAATTTTTATCTTTTTAGATCATTTCTTCCAACTTCTAACTTTCACCTTATAAGCAAGTTGGTTATTCTAGGATATATTTTGGGCTATGTATGAATATGGGAGGAAGCGTGATGTTATGAAGTTGTTTTGTTAGTTATTTAAAAAAATACCAAAAAGAAATAAAAATAATAAAAAAAAAGAGTGCTACATCAAATGTTTATGTTTATAAATGCAAAAGAAATAAGTTTGGGGATGTAGTTGGAAAAAAGTTAGAACAAGAATAGATGACAAAGAGAAAGTTTCTTTTTGGAGAATATACTTGGAGTGAGAATAGAGCTCTATACAAAGGTCTTGAGTAATTGGTATTTATTAATATCCTTTTATCCTACCTAAAATCTAGCCACACATTATAAGCTTAATAAAGTCCTATTGATCCTTAGTGAAGCATTAATCTACATTCATGGAGAGTGATATAAAAAGCATGCCTATGTAATTTAGAAATCTCTTTATCCAAAGATCAATGATAATTCATTTCTTTACATAAACTTACCCGAGTTGAGAATGGTTAAGTTAAAAATGGCTAATCACACACACGCATGAAGAATCTTAAGTGAGGTAAGGTTGACACTTAGATTGAAATTCTAGATATTTTCAGTGATTTAAGTTTCTCCTAAGTTGTTAGATTTGTGTAATCTTTGAGGCTTGCTATTTGTGTTGAAACTGAATCATTACTCATTCTTAGATTTTTTTTCTTTTTATTCTTTGTTTTGCTCGATGACTAGTAAAATATTAATTGAATTCTGATATTGAAATTTATTTTTGAAGATAGATAAATTAAATAAGTTTTAGGTAACTTCAGTTTAGGCCTTTATCAATGTTGAAGATCATATTTGATGGATTTCGTCACCTTCTCCAACCTTAGATTAAATTTTTAGAAACTTATGTTATCTTTACTTTTTCTTGAAGATCTCTAATAAGAAATCTAGACTATTGCATTACTACTGTTCAATGGATTTCATCACGATCTCCATCATCAGATTAAATTTTCAAAATTTAAACTTATCTGGGTTGAGAATGGTTGAGTTAAAAATGGTTAATCACACATACACATGAAGAATCTTAGGTGAGGTAAGGTTGACACTTAGATTGAAATTTTAGATATTTTCAATGATTTAAGTTTCTCCTAAGTTGTTAGATTTGTGTAATCTTTGAGGCTTGCTATTTGTGTTGAAACTGAATCATTACTCATTCTTAAATTTTTGTCTTTTTATTCTTCGTTTTGCTCTATGACTAGTAAATATTAATTGAATTCTGATATTGAAATTTGTTTTGAAAGATAGATAAATTAAATAGGTTTAAGCTAACTTCAGTTTAGGCTTTTATCAATGTTGGAGATAATATTTGATGGATTTCGTCACCATCCCCAAACTTAGATTAAATTTTTAGAAACTTATGTTATCTTCACTTTTTCTTAACGATCTCTAATAAGAAAACTAGACTATTACATTACAACTGTTCGATGGATTTTATCACCATCTCCATCATCAGATTAAATTTTCAAAATTTACTCATCTTATTTTCACTTTTTTCAAAGAATTTTAACAAGAAATCTTAACTATTATCACAACCGTTCAATGAATTTCATCACCATCCCCATCGTCCAATTAAAATATTCAGAATCTTATCATCTTATCTTTCATAGTTTCTACAAACAGCATGCCACACTGTATTTAAACATATCTCTTAAACCATTTCTGCAAAAAAATAAAATTAAATAAAATAAAGCAATGAAGTTCTTCATGCACCTCAAGAAGACTCACATCTATGTCATGTATATCTTGATATTTTTCAAAATATTGTAGGTATAAAATAGTCTAAAAATCAATTTTAGTATACAACAATATTTAAAAAAACCAAAACCATAATTTATTACTCAAGATCGAAGCAAAAGATCTTTGCCATGGCGAATGCGAGTTAAACTCACTGCACTTGGCAAATAGAGGGGATGCGTTTGAAAAATTAAAAATCTAAATCCAAGTGATGTTTCATAACAAGATATTAGGGGCCGTTTAGTATTGTTTTCAAAATAGTAAAAATTGTTTTTGTTTTGAAAAATGAGAATTTTTTTAAAATTATGCTGAGAGTGTTTTTAAAATTTTTATCTCAAAAAACATACGAAAACATTTTTAAAAATTTTGAGAGCAAAAACAAATGGGCAGAAAGAGTTTTTATTACAGTTAAGTTGGAATTATTATATCTAAGTTGATTTACAATATTATATTTATATTATTTTTTAGTTACATCGAGCCAAAGCGTTGTTAATGCAAGACAAGAGTTACAAGAAAAGAATCAAAGTTGATCATGTATAGATATTGAAAAATTTGCAATAACGTCAATACCGCAACACCAATATTTCAAAGGCAAAGATTCGACATCTCCTCAATTGTCTTAATTTTCTCTTAACATAGATGATGAAGATATTAGGGGTTGTTCAACTTAACTACCTATTGGAATGAAGAAAGCAAAAATTTAAAAAGAAAAATAATCAACAAATTTCAACTGTTATTGACAATATCAAAGAAGAAAACCGATTGGGTCACTCAGATGGGCAACAAAATTATGAAATCCAATTGCTACAAGCTCAAAATGAGTCAAAAACGATGGTCATGGCTAAGTTTCGAGAAGAAAACAAAATCTTACTAAAAGATTTGAATTTTATAGCCGATCCGAACCTACTTGAGTTTTTTCATAGGGAACAAGAATTATGCAAAAAAGAGTGCAACAACAACACCAACAATTCGAAAATAACTCTAATGGTTTTCGCTAATTTTAAGTGATATTACAAGATCTGGAACTAAGCTCTCAGAATACTAAACTGTTGCCTTAATTTATGTTGTATTTTGTATTAATATTAGTGATATCTAATTACTGTACATTTATTTAAAGTCTGAATGAAATTTTATTACTACTTGTATTTTAATGTTTGTGTTTATTTCCTTATATATTGATTATAATTAGTTTATTATAAATGTTAACATAATAATAATAATAACAACAAGAACAAGAACAAGAACAACAACAACAACAACCTTAATTAAACAAATCAGTAAATTAATAAGGAAAGAATACAAAAACGAAGAAATTTTATTTAAAAAAATATATATTGGGGTAAAATATGGATTGTAAAAATACAAAATAGGTCATTTTTTATTAAACTCTAAAAAAATTTCACAATAAAAAAAGGTTTGTGTCAAGTGATCAGTGCAACGCTGATTTGAAGTTTGTTTATGAAGTTGGGTTGGAGTCCAATTACCACTCCATTTTTGGAGTTTTACATTAATTTGGAGTCATGTTGGTGATGGCATTAACTATTTAGTAAGTGACATTTTGTATTCTCTTAAAAAAAATGATAAAATACCCACCAAACTCTTTAAACCTTAGCAATTGATGGACTTCGGTCAAAATCAACTCAAAACCAAAAGGAATCAGGCATGTGTGCGTCATGGGGTCTTTTTCGAGGGTATGATTATATTTTCATTAAAGAGGATGAATTTGGGGCTTTATTTTTACTTGTATATTCCTAGTTTTGGTTTTCACAAGTGCTAGGGTTCTTGACTAAAAATTAGGAGAAAATTTCTCAAAGCTTGGTGGTTGAAAATGGCGACAGAGGAAGACAATGTGATGATTTTTACTATATTGAATAATTCTCAAACTATATCTCAAAATTGTACCATGGGCAAACAACAGGTTATGGCTAAGCCAATAAAATAAATAAAAAAATTAAGAAAATGATCTATTTTTGGCCATCTTTTTAAATATTTGACCAAACTTTTTAAAAATTAAAGAAATGTAGGAATTTTTTGAAGATTAAAAAAATAACATTTGTTATAATAGTACATCATTGATGTACATATTTATTAACGGTATTATAACACTTATTAATTATAGCTTATGACGAATAAAATAGTTTATCATCGATTAATTAATAGTTTATCAGCAAAGAATTAGTAAATTATTAATTGAATAAGCCACTAAATTAATCCATGATAAACTATAAATCAGCACTTAATTGTTGTACACAAAAAAATCAAATATTTTTCCATTTTAAAACCCCTTTCCCAATGTGAGCTCTAAACTTGTAGGATGAGTTTTGGTTTCGGATTGTTGTTCAACTTTTGTCTCAAAATATCGAATCGGCCACATTTTTCAAGGAACACGAAGCAACAAATGTCTGTCTCTTTCTAAACAAGTATTGAATTATCGGATTTTGGTGAAAAATGCTAACCATTCTTTGTAATTATCTAGGAAAAATTTTAAAAATATCTCCTAAGTTTATTCAAAATAACACATATATAACTATATATAAAACTATATAATTTTGATCTATATGATATATAATATAACAAATATATGATTATCAATAATCAATATTTTAATTAGCTTAATTAGGTACTAAAATTATACGTATATCTATATATATAAACTAAGAGCCTAAAATTCACTTTTTGTTAACATTTTTTTCCTTTTTTTGCCCTTTTTTTTGTTTTTTCACTAATATAAGTTTTCAACACTCTAACTGATAGTTTTACATTCGGAGCCGAATTAAACAACTCACCTTTTTTGAGGACCATAACAGTGCTTTAAAAAAAATTAGAGGTAACGGTGGGTCCCGCATAACTGCCTCTACGGTCTAGCTTTTTTATTGTCGTGAGGTACAGTGCCCCATGGCTTATTGTACCACAGCAAAGTCATTTTATTTTTGGAGAATACGTAGGTCCCGTGCGTACATGTGTAACCTTCTACATAAAATAGATGTGTATCTTTCCCTGTTATCTTTTTGTGCATATCGCCCATAATTTTCACTCTTTTCGTTTCTTTTGAGTTTGTGTTTCTTTTTTTTTTCATAAATACTTTTGAGTTTACACCTATATAAAGATGTATATATACGACCGTGTAACTTTTTTTAATACTTTACACGTTAACGTGTATTTTTTTATACTTTAAACATTTAATATATAACTAACATCATGGGAACGTCTATGGTGGCAGGATGTACTTATTCGGCACCAGTGTCGGAAATTCTTATAGTGACACGTGGCATATAAAAAGTTAGAGTTAAGCGAAACCGGTTGAGCAGGTGGAGCAATTAACGAGAGCAACAAGCGTTAAATATATATGATGATTGCAAGTAATTTGACTGCCAGCAATGTGATGACGATCGTATAAAAATTGTTAGTGTAACAAGTATGATTGTGAACTAATTTCTTGCTTGTCAAGTATTTGGCCTAATGTATACGTAACGCCCGCCCTTTTTATGAGTATTTACGTTAATTTAACAATAAAATGCGATATTTTAAGTGTTATTATTATTTATGTTAAGTAAATTAACTTTTTGTTTAGTAATGTCACAAGTGATGGCCACGAGGGATCGATGTACTCACATGTTCATGTCAAAAATAATGATAAGCTATAAGTATTTATTTTTTAAAAAAATATTCAACTTTCTCTAAATTTATACTTTATAACGCTTTAGAGTTATATATGTACTCGAGTTATATTCTTGATGATGACATGAATTTTATTACATATTTTCTTATTTTTATAACATTTATGTCATGATAATTACATGTATAATATTTTTTTTATTATGGTGTTAAGAAACTCGATAATATAAAGTGTCCAAAAGAATAATGTGTAAATTAAATTTTTTTTTGGGTCATGAGAGCAAATACTATTGTTGTATATAAATAATTATGTAGTATAACTATATTATATTATATTATATTATATTAAGATTTAACCGTACTACACAGGAAAGTTTTAAAAAAACATTGTACATATAATATATACACACATATATGTGCGAGTTAGCGTGAAGGAATCGAAAAGAAGAAACAAAATTTTTTAGGGCTATAAGCTTTTAATCAAACACTGTTCACAAAATTTTATTTACTACCAAATTTGTAATTGTATATTGTAGAGTCTGTTTTATAAGACAAAAAGAGTCTTTTGATTCTAGAAAAAATTATGAGTTACTAAATGTCTGTAAATTTTTTGCATTATATTCTTATTATGTTTTAAGATAAAGTTTGTTTATTGCCAAGTATTTAGTGGTTATAAATGTCCACATGATATGCTCTATGTCATTCATGAGATGATAAATCATACTTTTCAATATGTTTTGCATGATTTATTATTTTTCTACCTTTTATTGTATGTTAAGCATGTCACATAAAATTTTATAAGCATATCATACATATTTGATTTTATAAAAATGTTTGAATGAAACATATTTGCCATTTAGTATGTCTAGTGTTCACATTAACATTGAATTCAAACGTGTGCTTTGAATTATTCTAAATTTATTTGAAGCTGAATTTTGGATATGTAATGTTTTATATTTCCATTATGTGTAGTAATTTTTATAAATTATTTTATGCCATAAATAATTTAGTACATAATTTTTAATTTTGATTGCTTGCTACCTAGGCTTTGCTGGTAGATTTTGTAGTATTGATTTGATGATTTATTTTAATCATCAAATAAAATTTTTATGGCTAAAGAAAAATCTGAGTTATAAATATGTTTTAACTTTATTTTTGCAAATCTTTGTGCTCTAATGCAATGTGAATTAAAAGATAAAGAGTTATAAATCTTTGAAGGTCAATCAGTTTTTATGACTATCAGATTTACTTAAATGTTTTGAAAATTAGAAAAAGGTATTTTCGATTAATATTTTCAAGAGAAAAAAATTTGAGTAATGTTTTTATATATTAGCTACGTATGAAAGAAGTTTTACATTTTATTCATGCTTATAAGTTGGGATTAATTTCTCCAAGTTATTAAAGATTAAGTTTTCTGTCTTTATGTTTCTTGATTATAAGTGCACGTTTGTGACTCAAAGATGCTTTGTTTCGTAAAGAATAATGTATGATGATGTAATATGATAGTAAATGATATTATGAACATGAATATTAATTTCATATATTATATAAATGATTGACATGAATACTCCAAAAGACGAGTACAACAAGAACTGCAACAACATCACCCGATTTAATGTTTAATAAGCAAACAAGTCAAGTAAGTACATTCTCACTTACAATATGATAAAAGTTTGCAAAAAAGTTTTAAGAATATGTTTTATGATAATTTTAAGTTTGTTTTTATATATTGTCTTCTTATGAAAACTCTTATTGCAACAAGAAGGTTTAACGGATGTTTCAATGAGGAGGTACGTTAAAGGTATATCTATATGTATGTATTACTTAATTAAGCGTTGTAGACTCTATATTTATGTTTCTCTCGCTAGGTGGACTGCCCTGCAAGGTGGACTTATACGTTTAGTTTGGGATTAACTACCTCATTCCTCTCGTTCAACTATGTTTATGTTTGTGGTGCAATGTTTGGGTCCCAAACGATAAAATGAATAATGCTTTAATATGGAAGTTAAAATGAAAGATATGTTATACATAAACTTGTGTCTCATGCACTAAATGATTATTATTACAATGTTATTGTACTGATTTTTATAAAATGTTTTATGCTGTGAGATTAGAATGTATACTGACTAAGCTTATGCTTACTTAGATTATATCATGCCGCAGATAAAGATAAGATGCAAGTTGACTAAGATAGAGGACAAGGTCAGACGTATGCGTAAAGAGTATTGGATTGAAAATGAAGTCATATCATGAAAGGAATTTGAACTCAAACAAAATTTAATATATTATGTTCCACATTTTTATTTATTTGAGATTCAGTTCCATTTGTGATATATTCTTTTAAACTTAAGTTTTGTTAAATGGAATATGTATTTTAGCTTTTTTTTTTGTTTATTAGGTTATTTATTAAAAAATACGCTATATAGTCTAATTCTTCATGATTAGTTTTAATTAGTTGTTTGATTAGAACTTAAAAGTTCTTGCATTATATGTGTGAGTTTGTATTTACTTAATGTTTTTTGTTTGACAAAACTACTTATCGGATTTAACTTTTCCTTCTCAATTAGCCCGATGGAATGTCTAAGGCAATTGGCTAACCGACTAGCTTCCAAAATCCTTTTATTAACCTTGTATAATTTTCAAACTTGTTTATTAAAAATACATAACGATCATTACACTTCTCTTGGGCTACATATGTTAAATAAAATTGCAACTTTCTCAACAATTTGAATACATAAAGCGGAAGCAAGGGAATCATAATTATTACCTCTTTGTATTTTCTGGGCACTCACAATTGTCTGAAGATGGTGTGTAATTTTATTTCTATCAATTGTGTGCTCAGGGACCCAAACCTTTTATAACTATGACCATCACATGGTTGTAACGGTTGGTATTAACCGTTACACGTGAGAGGCAATTGAAGTTGGTTTTTGTATGTTTCTGCATAAACAAAACACGTGGGCCAAAATTGAGACGGCCAAAATGAATTTTAACATTCTCCCACTTGGCCCACATATTACATCAACTGCTATAATAAGAAACAAAACACATGAATCATGGTGACAGGTCCTCTAAATAACGAGTATTATCTTTCATGTATCACAATATATCTTGTTTCTTAGATTTTCTCTCTTATCTTTATGAATAAACCCTATGTTTATTCTAGGTCCAAACCTTATCAATATTTCTCAGAAATAAAGTTGTGCACTTAACTGAAGATGAAATAAGAAAATATCATTAATATAGAGTTTCACAACAATGTACAACAAATTACATGAGGGAACCAAGTCTCATTCTGTCCACATGATGCCTAAATTTTACTGGTGGCATGCCTTTAGTCAAGGGATCGACAATCATCAATTCAGTGTTTATGTGTTCAATGACTACTGCTTTATCCTTAACACGCTCTCTTATGGCTAAATACTTAATGTCGATGTGTTTTCTTCGACTATCGCTTTTGTTGTTTCTAGCCATAAAAACAGCAGCTGAATTGTCACAGAATATCCTCAATGGCCTAGAGATAGAATCCACAATCCTAAGCCTAGAAATGAAACTCTTGATCCATACACAATGTGAGGTAGTCTCAAAACAAGATACGAACTCAGCCTCCATAGTGGAAGTAGTAGTTAGAGTTTGCTTAGCACTCCTCCATGAAATAGCTCCACCAGCTAGCATGAAAATGTATCCGGAAGTTGATTTCTATGAATCAATGCAGCCAACGAAGTCAGAGTTAGAGTCAGAGTAGCCAATGACCTCTAAGTTGTCAGTCAGTCTGTACATAAGCATGCAGTCTTTGGTCCCTTGCAGGTACCTCATCACCTTCTTTGCAACCTTCTAGTGGTTTAATCCTGGATTAGTCTGATATCTACCCAACATTCCTACAGCGAATGCAATGTTAGGTCTTGTGCAAACCTGAGTATACATAAGGCTTCCAACAGCTGAAGCATATGGAATGTTGCACATTTGTTCTCTTTCAAGGTCATTTTTCGGGCACTGATTCAAATTGAATCTGTCACCCTTCACAATGAGAGCTATACTTGGTGAACAATTTTTCATCCAAAATCTCTCCAAAACTTTGTTAATATAGGCCTTGTAATGACCGAAAAAATCTAGAAATTAATAAGTATGATTAATTGAGGATTTTTCCATCATTACTAAGCTAAGTACTTGAGAAAGTACAAGTTAAGCATTTATTAACACGCATATTTGAAGGTTTTACTAGCCATAAGACCTTAGAAATAAATAATGTTATGAATGCACACATTTATGTGCTTTATTTATGAAACATGTAAAAATGTAATGTTATGATAGTACATTCAAATAATTAAAAATAATTATTCAATATGCTAAATTAAAAGTTTATAATTTATTGATTTCATGTACGAGCCAAAGAAGTGATTGTTATAAGAATCTCAATTAGAATGTTTCAATTGGGATTACTTGACAAAAAGTGAAATTTTCAACTTAATAAGATTATGTGGAAATTTCCTATATGTTATCAGTTCAGTAAAAGAAACCCAGATCAATGGTGATCATGAGCTCCATGCCATAATTTAAAAAATGGTGAGCACCAAGTTTAAGTGTGCAAGATTTATGACATGTTTTACTATAATCGATCTCGAAATTTAAGAAGATGATAAAGATAAGAATTTCAGACAAGTTATATGAATAATTGGAAATTCAAGAATTCTAATATTTTGAATGTGTATGGTTAATTATTTTACACATTAATAATTACGTAAAGTTTATTATTATTATTGTAAAGACAATAATAATAATAATAACAATTGTAATAGTAATCGTAAAGAAGAAAAAGGGCGTTGATGGGGTCCACAAATGTTGATTTATTGCTAGGACGTGGACCCATAAATGGCTCTTTACGAGAAGTAATTCCTGTTATATCCATAAAGCACGAGATTGTGCTAAGTATGAAATTTTAAATTAAATTGACTTAGATAGTCAATTTAATTTACAAAACTTTTACAAAATTACAATTATTGTTTTCATAATGAAATTTGAAGTTTACAATATGAAAATTTTTAGTGAGAAGTATATGTTATAAATTTTAAAGTTTTAAAAGTAAAATAATAAAAATAAAAATAATAATTAATACTAATTATTATAATAATAAAATAATTATATTGAGCAAAGTTTTAAATACATAATATCTTTCTTAAAATTCATATACATATATACAAATATATACATATAGTTGTGAAAAAAGTTAATCATCGATTTTGAAGATAAATGTATCAAAGCTTATTGTACCAAAATTAAATTACAAAATCCATATAGTATGGATAAATTTATGAAAATGATTTTTATGTCAGTATGAATATTTTAGTAACACAATAATACAACAAGAAAATTAGAAATTTATGTGATTATCTTTAGAGTGCAAATAAATTACAGTTTTTAAAAGTACAATTATGTTTACAGAAATTTAAAGTTATGGATCAAATTTGATCTACCCGGTACTGCACGGTTTAGACTGTATAGACCACAAAATGGTCTATAAATACATGACCAAAAAAAAATCAACCAATTACAAATCAGTCTCTCTCTCTCTACTTTCTCTCTCCTCAAACTCAGTCCAAGAATCTAGCCTCCATTTTCGACACCTCCTACACCATCGGAAAGATCTTGAGAAGCTAAGTCCGATGGTGTGCCATGCCACCCACAACTCCGCCGGAGGAGGCCACACGCGTCGGCCAAAGTGGCGAAAAAGCCCAATCTTCCCGATGTGATTTCTTCGCCGTTTGACCACCAATCGACGTGATCTTGGTGTCCACGAACTTAGATTGATGAGAGGAACAAGAAGACACCAATCACCCAGCTCAATTTTAGCTGTAGCAAAATGGCGGAGCTGCCCCATTCCTACCGTCGTGCCACCCTACGATCTTGCTGTCAACGACGTTGTTGATTGACACCGCCCGGACCAAAAGAATTAGAGGGTGTCGGGGAGCAAAATGCCCCAATCAATTGTTGGAAAACCTCACCCGTCGCCAGAATTCCTCGTCACCGCCGTGAGAACGTGATTTTGGCCATTCCGCCGCCGTTGGGTCAAATTGGAGAGGCAGTCACGTTCAGAGGGTTAAGAGGAGGAAAATCAACTCCTCAATTTCACAAAACGACCGTCAATCGCCGGAGATCCATGACCCACCGCCTAACGCCACCGTGAGGAGGTGGTGCTACCATTCCATGCCATGTCGAGCCCCACCATTAGAGGGGAAATGTTCAAAGAGCTATAGGGAATGAAACCCCCAACTCGATTTCACGGTAGATCCGCCTGAGATAGGAGATCGAAGTCTCCACTCTTGCCGCCAACTTTAAGCCCCAATCTGCATGGTTAGAGGCCAAATTGGATAAAATTGACACCGCCATTAGACTCAAAAGGGTCAAATTAGGGAGGGTAGGCTCGAGCCCAGCCACCAACGAAGCCCAACGGTGGCGGTCAACGGCCAATCAACGGCCACTTTGGGTTTTTGTGATCCGGACCTCCGATCGATGATCCGAGATAGCCTCCCGACTCATTTCGACGCTCTGAATGCGATGGTGATCTCCATTCAAGCTAATTCCACTCCGATGAAAATCATCTGGTACCAATTGCACGCAGATTGAGACGACTCAGATTGTAGTAACGGAGTCCGAAATGATGTTTTTAGCAATAATAAATCTCTATGGAGCCTTTATAGCCATCCACAACCACTCGAGGCGCACTGCTGAGGATGCTGCACAGACTGTGGATACAACGAGATGCAACTGGACTCGCTCAGCTCAGAGTCCAGGTAAGTAGGAATCTCGCCTACAGTATGAATAGTTTTAAAAATAAATTAATTTTAAATATTTTCATAAAATTTATGAAAATGCATGATCAGTGATTTATTACACTGTTATATGCTATGATGTGATATGTTATGTCATGACATGATGTGAAATGCTATGATGTTGATGATATGATTAATGTGTGATGTATGCAATATATAAATTACATTGTTTAATCACCTACAAGTCAAGTATGATAATGATTTACGATTCATGTATGATTATGATTTACGATTCATGAATTACGAAATTGTGATGTCATGTAGTGATAAGTCATACTGCATACACACAATAAGACAAGTTAAGGGTGTCGTACCAATCTCCCGACCCACAAGGAGGCTCCATGTTAAAGTAATGAATGATCTTGGTGTCGTTGGGACCTCACGAACCCTAACTTTCCAAGACTCCCGCGCAACCGGTACGATCACTAGGGCCCAAAGTAAGAAGATAAGTTATAGCTAAAATAATTAAGCATAAATCAAGTTGATAAGCAAGCATAAAATGCTCATGCATATTTTTATTAAAAATGATTTTTAATCATGTTTTGCGAGACTAATTTCCTACTTGCTGAGTGAAAGCTAATTTAAGTATGTTCATGCGGTAGGTAAGGAAAACCTGTCAGCGGCACTTGATGGGCAGTGGTGAGCGACGGACGAATGGTGAAGATGGGAATGGATATCGCTCACGCAATGTAATATTTTTGCATTATTATTTTACGAATTTAAGCATGTTTTATTTTACAAAATTTTGTATGCTTACACTTTAAGAAAATTATGTGCATATGAATAAGTAAATAATTTATGTAATTATGTTTTAAAAGCCGAGCTTGTGATTACGCAACCTTGGTCTAGAGGATTTTAAAGTTTAAAAATGTTGCAATAGATAATGCAACAAATGCATGAAATTTGTAAGAAAAAAATTTATAAGTTCATTTAGAATTACAAAGGATTATTGAAGTTTTACACTAAGTTAAGAAATGAATTTTATGAAATCATTATGAAAGTTTAAAAGAAAAGCTTTAAGAAATTAGTATCTTAAACTTAAAAGTTGAGTTATAAGAAATTATGTTTTGTTTAGTTAAGAAGGTTTACTTTAAGAAAATAATATGATATTTTTAAGACGTTAAAATTATAAGCAAAAATATATAATAATTTCTAAGAAAGTTTTAGAGAGCATTTAAATGGGATTTTATTTTAATATTTAATTTAAAATTATCTTGAAAATAGTTTTATTTAAATTGAGAAATGTCTTTAAAGTAATACTTGCTAAATAATCATTCTTATATTTAAAAAGAAAAGCTCAAGAAAATTACTATGGTTATGTTTCAAGAAATTAACGTTATGAGTTATGTGAAGGATCATGAGCTTTTAGAAATTATGATTATGTTAAAACATAATGATTATTATATCGTTTAAGGTTCTATATTAATATTTCCTTATTACCAAGAATTCATTTGTTACTAAGTTTTGGGGAAACAATTATTATTTCCTCTAAGGCATTATGTTTAGGGATTCAACAACAAGAATCCATTTTTAAAAAAAATTATTCCGCAAATTTTTGTACTTTATTCGTAAGTATATTTAAGTTCATGGACATGTTTAAGTTAAGTGACAGCTACGTAGGGTGGGTCATCACAGTTGGTATAAGAGCCGGTATCCTGCCATCCTGCTTCACATCGTCACACGTCTGCTTCGCCTCAGTCCAAGTAAGTTATGTTAATCAAATGTTAAGATAAGTTACAATTAATAATATGTGCCGATTTTTCATGTAACGAAAATTTAAGTTATCAACATGCAAGCACGATTTTAGATGTCCTCTCTTGGTCCAACTTCCTAAGCAAGCAGGACAACTTCTAGAATCACGTGAATGCTAGAATCAACACTTCGAGATGATCGCCACTCAGAGTACAAATTTAAGTAAGAATATTTGAAGTTACAACCACGGAAGAGATAGATTGATGAGTCGACAGAGGATGTAAAGGTTCCACGAAATCTTCTCTGGATTTCAAAAATGATTAATAAATCTCACTAATTTTAATGTAACGTTTTCAATTATTATATTACAAAAAAAATAATAATAAATTTAAATAATAACAAAACGAACATTTTCTAAACTTCTTTCCTCTCTTTCTCAAGACTTGCTTTTTATTTGTAATTTATCTATCATTCCACTATATTAAATATGGAGCTACGATCAAGGTGGTTACGCCTCAGAAAAGAAAAGAAGCCGCAAGTTCTTCACAGCTTAATTATTAACCCATGGCCAAAGCCGCTCCTCATGCAGCATACAAGTAGATCTTCATAAAAGCCAATTCCACTGGTGGATAGACAATACTCTACACTTTGCCACGAGAATAAAGGAAGTTACAAATGGGACATGCAAGGGACGTAAGAACGCAGCCTTCCTCAAAGAATTACCACCAAAGGCAAGGATGTCAAGAAGTTTCTTGGAAGCACAAATGAGTACTTAGACAGAAAGAATATCCCAACTTGGACCATTAACGAGGACATCGATATCCGATTCAGAGATGATATAAAAGAATAAATAAGCATAGTACCACTACGGGGCTAGTAGTGAGACACGCCACATAATTGAGCAAGTATACGTATAGTATACAAATAAGATTTATGTGTGAACAATAGAAGTTTTTGACAATAAGAACTTCATGTTATGTAACCCACTAGAGGCGAGTCGATTCTCGATCTCAACAACGGTCTATGATATGCAAAGATTGCTAACAAAGAAAGGGTTTAGCAATTTCATGATATGAAAGTATGATTGACATATGTATGAATGTTACAAACTATGATTGTTGTATGAATTATGACTCATGGATATGATATGAAATAGTTGCTAACAAAAGAGAAATGTATAGCAACTTCATGATATAAAAGTATGAACGTTATGCATATGTATGATAAGAATATGCATGACATGAGTATAAATAAAATATGAAAGCATGGCATGTAAAAGTATGATATGAATGACATGTATATGTATGATATGTTTGTGAATATGATGTGTATGTATGATACGTGTATGAAAGTTATGATTCATGTTTGTTATTTGGGTTATGAACATGATATAACTTATAAGTACCATGAAATGCATAATAAATATGCATGAATAAGCCCATAAGGAACCCATTGAGTACTTAACCTCTTAGATTACGATAAAATAATAGATTCTATAGAATCATTGTTTCTGTAAGGATAAATATACAGATCCTTATAAGAAATTGGATATAAGTAGAAGTTCAAGGTATAAGAGAAGAACTTCCCAGTGGTCACAGACTGTCTATGGGTGGTTACTTCTAAACTAGTATCTGACCAAACACACCCCACAATAGTGATCTCAAGATGAGACAATTTCCTCCCCAACCCACAAATAATATATATATATATATATATGCATATATATTGAAAAAAAAAAGAATGAACAATAAATAAGTTATACGGATCGGTCGAACACCATCCTATAAGAAGTTAAGATCACGATAAGAAGAGATTGATGAAGCAAAGTTGCTTCCACATACCCAAAAGATACAAGTAATATCCCAAGGATATTAGAAGAGAATAAGAATGACAATATACAGTCATTAATATACTGGGTTAAGAAAAAAGAGAGGAAAAGACTACAGGATGGTTCAAAATCTGAACCCCTATAATAGAGCTACAAAACTCCAATAGAGTAACCATAACAAAGGGAAACCAATAGGAATTTCTAAACAAAAGAATACAGTTCATCATATGACTCGATGACATCTAGTCATCAATAGCTAGACAGCCCAGTTTAAGATAAGCAGGTAGATGTGTTCTTTCAAGAACACAGTCTACTATGTCATTAAATGACCCTTTGTCATCAACAGGTAGCGAACCAATTTAAGACAAATAGACAGAGATGTCTGCTTAAGATAGCAAATATAAGATTCTTAGCTGGAGCAGTAAGCTTACAAATCTAGGTTACTAAGCTAAGAAGATCATCTCAAGCAAAAGTGGTCTCCCTCTGGTTAACGAAGTCCTTAGATAAGACAAGATTCTTAGAATAAGCAAGGTCAAAGACCCTAGAGTCAAACACCGAACCTTCACTAGAAACAGATGCTACGGAATACAGGCATAGGGATAATAAAAAACCCATTGACTAGCTAAGACGTGCCATATTGAGGAGAAATCCTCTAGAATTGGTGGTAGAGCATACTAATGAGAGTATCACTCAACCTTATAAGAAAAACTTAGTTATGTAGCCAATGGTCGGAGTAATCCTACGTTATTTCCGTCAATATATATATATAAGTGTGCTTAGCACATAAAATAAGCCCAACCATGATGTCAACCTAATAGCAAAATTTTTCGGGACTCTTAGCAAAAGACCTCCAAAGTTGAGACTACGAAGTTGTAGCAAGTCCCTCAGGAAACGATAGACATGACGGAGTAGTCTCCTTTGAGAACATCGATGAGACCTCATTGATAAGAGTATAAATAGTAAGAATTAGAGAACTCATGATGTCTAGACAATATGATTAGTAAGTTTAAGAGTACGATGTCGAGGCTTGGGACGTAGCGACGGTTTAAGGGCCATTTATACACCCCTCCTGACGCCAAATAGAAAGGTGCACTAATATTAAGATTAGAGATAGTATGCGGGGTGGATGACACATATAGTGTCTACCAAGTAAAGTTGCGCATCTGAGGATAGTTTTATAGGCACGTCTCAACATTAGGAATTACACAATAGACAAGTAAGGCTTGTCGCCCTTCCAATGGCGATAGAACCGATAGGATTTGCCATAATTATTATGATACAGTAAGACACATACCTCGAGTAAGGTCATAAGAATAGGTGTCTAGCCCAAATTATTCATCTAAAAGATAGATGAACATTAAAAAAAAAAATTGATAGATTTCTTTCTGATAAAATATTGTAGCCATCAAAACTAATGACCTATAAGTATACCCTTTATTACATCACATGAACGTAGTATATTTTAAAAGGATGTTTTTTGTTAATTTGATGTAAAATTACAACTTACGTTTTTCCAATGAATACACTTACTATAAGCCATTTTTAAAACTTTCATGAGTATAATATGAAGTCTCTTGTTGTCATGAACCAATCAAGTTAAAGAATGTAATGGTCAAATCCTTGAGGAAGAAGTAAGTTCCAAGATAGGGACCATCCATGTTAAGTAAAAGGTTCTGACAGCTTGACATCAATATTATACTAAAAATACCTATGGATTAAATAGGACCCATAAACAGCTTTTTCTTTTATTATAAACATGTTTGGGTCCTTACTCATGAAGCACAAAATTTTGTCAAGTTTAAAATTTGATTTAAATTGTCAAAAAAAAAAAACAAATGTGTTTAACATATTATTACTACTATTTTCAATAAGTAAATAGAAGTTTGTGAAATGTTTTGTTGAGAAAAAAATGAATTTTATTAAAACAAAAATGACTGTCGTATTTTAGAAAGTTATAAATAATATATATATACACACATACAGAGACTTTCATAGAAACAGTAAGGAAGCATTAGAATGATATAGGACACTAAAGTGGCCTAAAAAGAAGGAGCGTATAGTCAACTATAGACACGAAATTCACATGTAGAGAAAGTTAAGATACATCATGAATGTTTCAACAGCAAAAACAAGGTTGATTAGAACCCCGAATAAGAGATAAGCTTTACAGATTTTAAAATACAGTAAGATGACACACATATGATTATGCCATTGAACAAGATGAGACAGTTAAGGCTAGAATGATACGTTTTTCTATGAAAATAGGTGCTCAAAAGAATAGAATTTCAATCCTAAGGTGGGTAGAACGTATACTAGACTCTAATGAACCTTTTTATAGGTTAAAGGAGATAATATAGTTTTACTCCTTTGGAAGAGCATACCCCATACAGTAGCATAAGATTTAGACCGAAAATGATTTCTTACCCATAAATGGGCCGTGAAAACCATAACACTACCTAAGTTCTTATGATATGCTGTAGTAGCATGTCCTAGATTCTAGGGTAAGTATAAGTAAAGGGAATCTATAGTATGATTTCATACACTATGAGAATCTATTACCTCGATATATCGTGATAGTATGCTAAAATGTGTAGAATAAGCCTGCCCAAAGAGACTATATGGTACGATCTCCATATGTTTGGGGATATAATGCCCCCCATTATATAGTATCACCATGAGATTTTCCATTGGGAGAAAGATAAAATCTCCAATTTGCCTTTAAGAAACAAGAAGAAAATTATCATAAGATATGCTAATTTCGATTAGAAATCGTGAGAGTGATTTAGATAATCAAGTGTAACTTAAAAATTTTCCATGACCAACATAAAGGTCATGTGAGCAAAAACCAAGAGAAAACCTACGAATATGAAAAATGGGAACGAATTTCCTTTTTCTCGCACCTCGAGGAGAGGCAAGACAAGTTCAAGAGAGATATGAAAGGACAAGCGTAAATGTTATGAACCCTTAGAAGTTTTAAAACAAGTAGATGAACATGTTTTAGACAGTCATTATCACTAGTCAGAGATGACTACGTGATAAAGACCTATAGATTAAGCAATAAAAAGATAAATTTCCTGGCCAGACTCTAGTACCAGATCATGATCTAGAGGCAAATACGCAACCTAAGATGCGAAATAGGATAAGTACAAGTCTTGAAACAAGAGAAAGAATAGCTTCAAGAAAGTAAGGACAAACTTCCATGTCAAGATTTTGGGGCAAAGGTTGCCGAAAGAAAGAAAGAATACGAAGCCAATTTTCGAGGACGAAAATTTTATAAGGTGGGCTGATTGTAATGACCGGAAAAATCCAGAAATTAATAAGTATGATTAATTGAGGATTTTTCTCTCATTACTAAGCTAAGTACTTGAGAAAGTACAAGTTGAGCATTTATTAACACGCAAATTTGAAGATTTTACTAGCCATAAGACCTTAGAAATAAATAATGTTGTGAATGCACAAATTTATGTGCTTTATTTATGAAACATGTAACAATGTAATGTTATGATAGTACATTAAAATAATTAAAAATAATTATTTAATGTGCTAAATTAAAAGTTTATGATTTATTGATTTCATGTACGAGCCAAAGAAGTGATTGTTATAAGAATCTCAATTAGAATGTTTAAATTGGGATTACTTGACAAAAAGTGGAATTTTCAACTTACTACGATTATGTGAAAATTTCGTATATGTTATCAGTTCAGTAAAAGAAACCCAGATCAATGGTGATCATGAGCTCCATGCCATAATTTAGAAAATGGTGAGCACCAAGTTTAAGTGTGCAAGATTTATGACATGTTTTACTATAATCGATCTCGAAATTTAAGAAGATCATAAAGATAAGAATTTCAAGCAAGTTATATGAATCATTGGAAATTCAAGAATTCCAATATTTTGAAAGTGTATGGTTAATTATTGTGCACATTAATAATTACGTAAAGTTTATTATTATTATTGTAAAGACAATAATAATAATAACAATTGTCATAGTAATAGTAAAGAAGAAAAAGGGCGTTGATGAGATCCACAAATGTTGATTTATTGCTAGGACGTGGACCCATAAATGGCTCTTTACGAGAAGTAATTCCTGTTATATCTATAAAGCACGAGATTGTGCTAAGTTTAAAATTTTAAATTAAATTGACTTAGATAGTCAATTTAATTTACAAAACTTCTACAAAGTTACAACTATTGTTTTCATAATGAAATTTGAAGTTTACAATATGAAATTTTTTAGTGAGAAGTATATGTTATAAATTTTAAAGTTTTAAAAGTAAAATAATAAAAATAATAATAATTATTATTATAATAATAAAATAATTATATTGAGCAAAGTTTTAAATACATAATATCTTTCTTAAAATTCATATACATATATACATATATATGTATATAGTTGTGAAAAAGGTTAACCATCGGTTTTGAAGATAAATGTATCAAAGTTTATTATACCAAAATTAAATCACAAAATCCATATAGTATGGATAAATTTATGAAAATGATTTTTATGTTAGTATGAATATTTTATTAACACAATAATACAACAAGAAAATTAGAAATTTATGTGATTATCTTTAGAGTGCAAATAAATTACAATTCTTAAAAGTACAATTATGTTTACAGAAATTTAAAGTTATGGATCAAATTTGATCTATCCGGTACTGCACGGTTTAGACTGTATAGACCACAAAATGGCCTATAAATAGATGACAAAAAAAAACAACCAATTGCAAATCAGTGTCTCTCTCTCTACTTTCTCTCTCTACTCTCTCTCTCTTCAAACTCAGTCTAAGAATCCAGCCTCCATTTTCGACACCTCCTACACCATCGAAAAGATCTCGAGAAGCTAAGTCCGACAGTGTACCGTGCCACCCACAACTCCACCAGAGGAGGCCACACGCGCCGACCAAAGTGGCAGAAAAGCCCAATCTTCTTGGTGTGATTTCTTCGCCGTCTGACCACCAATTGACGTGATCTTGGTGTCCACGGACTCAGATTGATGAGAGGAACAAGAAGGCACCAATCACCCAGCTCGATATCAACTGTAGCAAAATGACGAAGCTGCCCCATTCCCTCCGTTGTGCCACCCTACGATCTTGCCGTCACCGACGTCGTTGATTGACACCGCCCGGACCAAAAGAATCAAAGGGTGTCGGTGAGCAAAAGGCCCCAATCAATTGTTGAAAGACCTCACCCATCGCCAGAATTCCATCGTCACCACCGTGGAGCCACCAACGGAGCCCAATGGTGGCGGTCAACGGCCACTTTGGGTTTTTGTGATCTGGACCTCCAATCGATGATCCAAGACCTCCTCTCGACTCATTTCGATTCTCTGAACACGATGATGATCTCCGTTCAAGCTAATTCTACTCTGATAAAAAACATCTGGTACTGATTACACGCGGATCGAGACAACTTAAACTGTAGTAACGGAGTCCGAAATAATGTTTTTAGCAATAATAAATCTCTATGGAGCATTCATAGCCATCCATAGCCACTCGAGGAGCACTGCTGAGGATGCTGCACAACTGTAGATACAGCGAGATGCAACTGGACCCACTCAGCTTGGAGTTCAGGTAAGTAGGAATCTTGCCTACAGTATGAATAGTTTTAAAAATAAATTAATTTTAAATATTTTCATAAAATTTATGAAAATGCATGATCAGTGATTTGTTACACTGTTATATGTTATGATGTGATATGTTATGTTATGACATGATGTGAAATGCTATGATGCTGATGATATGATTAATGTGTGATGTATGCAATATATAAACTATATTGTTTTATCACCTTCAAGTCAAGTATGATAATGATTTACGATTCATGTATGATTTTGATTTACGATTCATGAATTACGAAATTGTGATGTCATGTAGTGATAAGTCATACTACATACACACAATAAGACAAGTGAAACTTATAAGACAAGTTAAGGGTGTCGTACCAATCTTTCGACCCACGGGGAGACTCCATGTTAAAGTAATGAATGATCTTGGTGTCGTTGGGACCTCACGAACCCTAACTTCCCAAGACTCGCGCGCAACCGGTACGATCACTCGGGCCCAAAGTAAGAAGATAAGTTATAGCTAAAATAATTAAGCATAAATCAAGTTGATAAGCAAGCATAAAATACTCATGTATATTTTCATTAAAAATGATTTTTGATCATGTTTTGTGAGACTAATTTCCTACTTGCTGAGCAAAAGCTCATTTAGGTATGTTCATGCTATAGGTAAGAAAAACCTGTCAGCGGCATTTGATGGGCAGTGGTGAGCGGCGGACGAATGGTGAAGATGGGAATAGATATCGCTCATGCAATGTAATATTTCTGCATTATTATTTTACGAATTTATGCATGTTTTATTTTACAAAATTTCGTATGCTTACACTTTACGAAAATTATGTGCATATGAATAAGTAAATAATTTACATAATTATGTTTTAAAAACCGAGCTTGTGATTACGCAACCTTGGTCTAGAGGATTTTAAAGTTTAAAAATGTTGCAATAGATAATGCAACAAATGCACAAAATTTGTAAGAAAGAAAATTATAAGTTCATTTAGAATTACAAAGGATTATTGAAGTTTTACACTAAGTTAAGAAATGAATTTTATGAATATTTTTTATGAAATTATTATGAAAGTTTAAAAGAAAAGCTTTAAGAAATTAGTATCTTAAACTTAAAAGTTAAGTTATAAGAAATTATGTTTTGTTAAGTTAAGAAGGTTTACTTTAAGAAAATAATATGATATTTTTAAGACATTAAAATTATAAGAAAAAATATATAATAATTGCTAAGAAAGTTTTAGAGAGCATTTAAATGAGATTTTATTTTAATATTTAATTTAAATTTATCTTGAAAATAGTTTTATTTAAATTTAGAAATGTCTTTAGAGTAATACTTGCTAAATAATCATTCTTATATTGAAAAAGAAAAGCTCAAGAAAATTACTATGGTTATGTTTCAAGAAATTAACGTTATGAGTTATGTGAAGGATCATGAGCTTTTAGAAATTATGAGTATGTTAAAACATAATGATTATTATATCATTTAAGGTTCTATGTTAATAATTCCTTATTACCAAGAATTCATTTGTTACTAGGTTTTGGGGAAACAATTATTATTTCCTCTAAGGGATTATGTTTAAGGATTCAACAACAAGAATCCATTTAAAAAAAATTATTTCGAAAATTTCTGTACTTTATTCGTAAGTATATTTAAGTTCATTGACATGTTTAAGTTAAGTGACGGCCACGTAGGGTGGATCATCACAGGCCTCTTGAGACAGACCCAAAATGCGTTTATATCTGTCTCTGTGTATCTTAATGCCTATAACGAAGGATGCATCACCCATATCCTTCATCTCAAAGCTTTTAGAGAGGAATTGTTTTACCTCATGTAGCATACTCTTGTCATTGGTTGCAAGTAGAATGTCATCCACATATAGAACCAGGAAACAAATTTTACTCCCACTGACCTTCTGGTATATACATTGATTCATGATGTTCTCTACGAATCCAAATGAAGAGATGACGTCATGAAATTTTAAATACCATTGACGGGAGACTTGCTTCAACCCATATATGGATTTCTTAAGCTTACATACCAACTGCTCCTCTGGTTGTTTCATATAAACCTCTTCCTCTAGTTCACCATTGAGAAATGTTGTTTCACATCCATTTGTTGCAACTCTAAGCCAAAATGAGCAACAAGTGCCAAGATAATACGAAGGGAATCTTTCTTAGATACAGGAGAAAAGGTCTCCTTGTAGTCGATTCCTTCCTTCTAAGTGAATCCTTTGGCAACGAGTCTTGCCTTATATCTTTCGATGTTGCCCAATGAGTCTTTTTTCGTCTTATAGACCTATTTACACCCTATGACTTTTGCACCATCAGACAACTCGACAAGATCCCAGACTCTATTGGATGCCATAGAATCCATCTCATCCTTCATTGCATCATACCAAAGTTTCGATTCTTGGCAACTCATGGCTTGTGAAAACGTTTCGGGATCATTTTTGGCTCCAATGTTATAATCCGATTCTTGCAGATACACCACATAATCACTAGAAATTACCGATTTCCTTTCTCTAGTAGATCTCCTTAATGTTGGTTCAACATTTTCCTGAGGGATCTGTTGTCCAACTTATTGCTCAATTGTTTCTCGTGGTTCTTGAGCAACTTGATCTTCTAGATTATTATCAGCAATCTGTGGAACCTCAATGATTGGTTGCATAACACTCGATTGAACTATGGGAGTGCTATGAACTATGATCAACCGATCACTTGATGTAGATGGTTGAGCTCCAGTATGATCTCCTTCAGAAACTATGTTCTGAAATTGATCGCTCCCACTAATCAAGTCATTCTCAAGAAACTTTGCATTCCTTGATTCGACAAATCTAGTGCTGTGAGTTGGACAGTAGAATCTATATCCTTTGGACCTTTCGGCATATCCAACAAAATACCCGCTAATGGTCCTCGGATCTAACTTCTTCTCTTGTGGGTTGTATACTCTTACTTCAGACGGACATCCCTAAACGTGTATATGTTGCAAACTCAGTTTCCAACCCTTCCATAACTCAAATGGCATCTTTGGGACAGCCTTAGTCAGAACCCGGTTTAATATATACACAGTCGTCTTAAGAGCTTCAGTCCACGAGGACTTAGGCAGGTTGGAGTTACTTTGCATGCTCCTCACCATGTCCATTAATGTTTGGTTTCTTCTTTCTGCTACACCATTCTGATCCGGAGAACCAGGCATGGTGTATTGGGCAACTATCCCATGCTCTTGGAGAAACCTCGCAAATAGACCTTGAGCTTGTCCATCCTGAGTGTATCTACCATAATATTCTCCACCTCTATCTGTATGAAGCAAGTAGAGATACATGTACCGTGAGTAATCATCTATGAAAGAGATGAAGTATTTCAGACCATATGAGTCCATTACTGGACTACAAATATCTGAATATATAATTTCTAATATTTTTGAACTCCTCTTGGCACCTTTCTTAGACTTGTTGGTTAGCTTTTCCTTAAAGCAACCCACATAAGTTTCAAAGTTAGTAAAATCTAAAGTATTGAGTACTCCGTCATTCACTAACCTCTTGATTCTCTCAATTGAGATATGTCCCAATCTCTGATGCCACAATATAGAGGAATCCTCATTTATAACACAACGTTTAATGCCAGTTTGAACATACATAGTAGTATGAAGTGGTTCATTTTGCAAATTAATTGAGAAAAGACCATAAGACAAAATACCATTCCCAACAAGATCAGATTTATAAAATAAACTAAAACATTTGTCTGAAAAAGTAAAGGAATATCCCAAAGGTACAAGTCTGGAAACAAAAATTAAGTTCCTAGAAAAGTTTGGAACATAAAATGTCTTATCCAATTCCAAAATAAAACCACTACTTAAAAATAAGGTGCATGTTCTGATGGCTTCCACATGTGAACGCATCTTGTTTTCTGAAGAGATGCTCAGTTCACTTCCTACTGGCTTCCTTAGGTTTTGCATATCCTACAAGGTATTCGAAACATGGATTGTAGATCCAGAATCAATCCACCATGTGTTATAAACAACATCAACCATATTAGATTTATAACAAACCAATGAGATTGGATTACCTTTCTTTTCAAGCCAAGTTTGAAATTTCGTGCAATCCTTCTTCATGTGTCCCTTCTTTTTACAAAAGAAACACTTGGATTCCTTCTTAATGACAGCTTTGGGAGGTATTTTACCTTTCCCCTTGTCCTTGGCTTGATATTGGTCTTGATTCTGATTCTTTCCTCTCGTGGTTGTCAGTGTAGTTTCACCCATTTCCATTACAAGTCACCCCTCTTCTTAAGTACACATGGTCAGAAGCTCATTAATTGACCATTTGTCTTTATGTGTATTATAGGAAATCTTAAAGGGCCCATATTGTTTTGGAAGGGTGTTCAGAATATAGTGCACCAAGAAAGACTCAGACATATCCACCTCAAGGTTCTTGAGTTAAGCCGCTATGTCCCTCATCTCCATGATGTGCTCATGCACACCTCTCACACTGGTGAGCCTCAAGGACGAGAACCTCATAATTAGGGTGCTGGCAAGTGCCTTATCTGAAGTTTCAAACTGCTCATCAATGGCCTTCAGCAATGCCGGACTTTGTCATACTGTTCGACGGAACCACGTATCCCAGCAGAGATTTTAGTCTTTATGAACATGACGCTAAGGCAATTAGATCGCTCCTGACGTTCATAAAGAGCAATCTCATCTTGAGTGCTGGTTTTAGTAATTACGGGCTCGTCTTTCCTTATAGCATAATCGATGTCCATCCACTCAAAGTGAAGGAGAATCCTCTACTTCCAGACCTTATAATTATCCCCTTTCAGCTTAGGGATATCACATCGAACATCAAAGAAATTCACAGGTTGTATGACTGCATAATTAAAACAAACATGCTTATGATCCAAAATATTGAGGCTAATAAACATAAATCATGCTTTACCAATGTAAATCATGCATAAAATCATGAATTTATGACATAAAACTTGCTTGTGGGCTAAAGTTCTAATTCAATTAGATTCATTTTACTGTATGATAAAACTATCAAATTATGTTCTATTTTCTAATACCTGTGGGTAAATTAGAAAATATAATTTGATACTTTATCTCAATTAGTCATACTAATATAATAAAAATTCCTGTAGGATAAAGTTTATTATATTGAGTACAACTAATTGCAATAAATGTCTTTAACCAAATGTGATCCTGAACAAATTAATATATAATTTTGTATAATTAGAGGTGCTGTGGCTAAGCTCTAATTATTCAAAATCATATGGATCACTAGACATTTAATTTTGTTCATAAAATTATTCATGAAAAATTGCATATTCTATAGGCAATATAATAATTATGAACCAAATCTCATTTTGTGCTAAATAAGTTAATTTAACTTAATAACATGCATAATTAAACTCAAAATTATGCATATAACAATAATTAGCACATCAATTATCACAACATGTTTTCCAATAAAACATTCATTAAGATAGAACAATTTCTAAACGATATGCATAATTAATTTCATAATTTATGCATTAAAATGTATTTCCTAAATTATGTGCATAATAACAACAATAAAATTATGCACATGAAACAAATACTTGGCACATAATGTATAAAATAAATTTCCAATGAAATTATTGCAAAAATTATGCACGTATCCAAAAACCAAAATTAATTGAAATATTTTTTTTATTATTTTTGGATTTTTTTTTTATTTCCCCTTAAACAACGTCGTTTTGCTTAAGAGGAGGGGGGGGGGGGGGGGGGGTCCCAAAACGACATCGTTCTGCCTTAAAGGGGGGGTTTACACGCCAGCCAAAAACGATGGGTCGTTTTGCTGCCCGAATGCAAAACGACCAGTCATATGGGGTCGTCTTCTTCCTTCAACCGAGTTGTTCTGACCCGGTTTAGACCCGTGTGACCCAACAAAAAACTTGACGGTTTTTCCTCCCTTCGACGTCCATTTCAGCCATTCCAAATTGCAAAATGATCAGAATTCAAAAATATATTGATCTATGAACTGAAAACACATAATGAATTAAGAATGCATATTGATCAAACTTTGTTTTTCACGGCCACAATGTCGGCATTCACAGATTACAAAAGCTGGTCGAATTTCTTGATTTTTCATCATAAAACATTAAGAAAACATCAACTTAATGGTTTTCTAGTAGTAACAATGAAAAATGCCAAAGAAAAAAAATAAAACCCAAGTCATGGCTCTTATGTCATGAAGCAGAGCAAATTTTCGTTCAGAATTGAACACAAGGTAGAGGTATGGAGGCTCGGATACCAAATGTTAAATAAAATTGCAACTTTCTTAACAATTTGAATACATAAAGCGGAAGCAAGGGAATCATAATTATTACCTCCTACCATTGTCTTTTCTTCCTCTGTTTTGGCAAATTTCACTCTGCAAAACAAAGTCTTTGTATTTTTTGGGCACTCACAATTGTCTGAAGATGGTGTGTAATTTTATTTCTATCAATTATGTGCTTAGGGACCCAAACCTTTTATAACCGTGACCATCATACGGTTGTAACGGTTGGTATTAACTGTTACACGTGAGAGGCAGTTGAAGTTGGTTTTTGTATGTTTCTGCATAAACAAAACACGAGGGCCAAAATTGAGACAGCCAAAATGAATTTTAACAGCATATCATTAATCTACTTCTCCATAAACTTTTTCTCCAAGAAAAATAATATAATCACATAATTAACATCTTGTTGCAGAACTTATTGATTATCTACTATTTCGTTATACATAAACAATATGTCAAAGATCGCTTCTTTCTCCAAATAACATAAGCCTATGTTTTATCGACTAGTAAGATAATTATAATGTAGTCATAGGAAATGTAACTTAACATCTGTATATTAGAAGGTTAATAATTTTTGTACTTAACATTTAAGTTTTTTTGCAGGTGGTTGACTAGCTGAATGCCTTAGGTATTCCATCGGGCTAATTGAGGAGGAAAAGTTAAATCTGGTAAGTAGTTTTGTCAAAAAAAAAAAAAATCGCATGTGTAATGGATGTATTTCCTGAATTATTTCTCTGAGTGTTGTTAATTGTTTCAAACTTCTTTTCGGTAATTGTTAAGTTTAAAAATAAAAGTAACGTTCCTTGTGGTGCCCATAAGAGAGCGTTACAATTTAAATATGGAAAACCTAGTTCCACAAATTAACGACGACTGTCAAACTAATACGACGATCAAAAGTAACTTGATGATGATTATTAAAGTTCGTTAATGTACCAAGTATGATTCTAAACTAATTTCTTATATGTCTAGAATTTAACCTGATACATAAATCTAGAAAAACCCAATAACATAAATTTACACAATCATGCAATGAAGCTGGAAATCGCATGACATAGGAAGGCGATTGTCAATAAGATAAAAATATAATAACAAAGCCTGTTTAATGTATGGTCCTATTTGAAACTTTGTTCCTATTCAATTCATGATTTCTTAAATTCTTAAGGTCTAAAAAAAATCTTTTTTAAAACTATGATTTTTTCCGAGAAAAATTAAAAAGACAAAAATTGTCCCCATGAAAAATGAGTATTATATTTTTTCCCTTTAGAAAAAAAGAGACCTTGAATCTTTGCACATAAACCACAAGAAGATTAGAAGAGATAATAATTTTAAAAGGAACAAAACCTAGTCAAGACAAAATACATGCATAATTGCGATTAAAAATCATGGCCATATATTATTATTGTGGGTATAAATTTATTTCAATTTTGTTTTTATTTTGTAAATCAATTTGCTTTTGGGTTTTTAATTGCTTGAAATTTGGGTAATAAGGTTCCATAGCTTAAACGTACTTTTGGTGTTGGATAATCTAAACATAAGCTAGGAGCAAGACTATCATTTTCACAAGAATCAAGGATCATTTAACTTATTTAACGATCACATATATTATGACAACAATCATTAAAAATAGATTGTGTGAAGAAGTGAACAGTTATTTTGATAAAAATAAAGAAAAAGTAGGAAAACTTATGGAAAAAATTACAAATTTACAATGACAACGTCAAAATCAACAAATTTTCTTTGAAAGTATAGATGATGATAATTATTAATTTTTATTTTTGTTTTTTTAAAAAGTTTTTTTTTTTCAATAACCGTTAAAGCCGAAAGAAATGATTATGTCAGTCATGTTTGCGACTAGAATGTATACTTTATTAATGATATTGATAAATTACAAAAATTAAGTGCAAATGACAAATAACTTGTAAACTTGTATGATTAACTTGCAAACTTTATGGCGTCTACATAATTAAGTTTTATTTTTCATTTTTTCAAAAAATAAAAAAAATTGTTCTTTCCAATAGCCGTCAAATTGAAGGGCATGATTATATATGCAAAGTTTCTAATTAGAATGTAAAGTTCATAAATGATGTTGACAAACTTATGAAAATAAGTGAAAATAACGAAAAATTAACGAACAATTTACAATCTACTTGCAAAAGCCACGATCAAATGACAATTTTATTAAAAAAAAATTTAAAGAAAAATACGAAATATTAAAATACATTAATATATATATATATATATATTATTATTATACATAAAAAAATTCCCATGCACTTTTTTTGTCTATCCAGAAACTACGTTCTACCTTCCTCTATACCATTCCCCCTCCTAAACCATTATCCAAGTACTTTTAAATAAAATCAACAAAGCAATTAAACGCGATCCTTCTTTTGAAGCAAATATTCATTGTTTTCTAAACTATTCTGTGACAAAAAAAAAAAAACTAAAAAAAAAGACCAATTGCTCTTCACCCATCTTTCCCTCTTCTCTCCGTTTCCCTTTTCTTTGGTTGTCTCTTTCTTTCACCTTCTCTTTCACACCCGGAATTTTGTTTAAGACGTTAAATTAGAGAAAAGAATAAAAAAAGAAGGAAGAAGAAGACGTTGGAGAAATTAAAATCACGGTTGCAATTTCTGAACATGAGTCATTGGCAACTGATGTGATCGCAGAGTAATATGTGGGTTTTTTTTTCCTTTGTTTTTCTCACTTCCTCTTCTTCTTCCTGTTCCTTTTGGTTTGGAACATTCCTCTGCACTTTTGTTGGGTATCTATTTGCTTCTAGGTATCTTGTTCATATTGTTGGGTTAATGGGTCTGATCATATTTGAAGTCAAAAATTAAAATTAAAAGGAAAAAACACACAACGATCTTTGGAAATTTTTATTTTTATTTTCCATCCCAAAAGCCAACTGCTCCAAAATTGCAATTGTGAATATCGAACGTCTTTACTAGGTGGATTGAGGATCGTTGTTATTTTGGGGAAGGTGGACTCAAAAATCCTCGTTTGGACGGAAGGGGACTCGAGAAGGTGAAGAAGAAGAAAGGAAAACTCTCACCTTATCTGCAAATATTTAACCGGTAACCGGTTGACATTTTTAATCCACGTGGCAATGCGATCAGCAAATCCTTGTATCGAACGGTTATCAATCAATCCCCGCATGGCGCCGGGAAAGTACACCCGACACTATAGAACGACCCCTAACATCAGAACAACGATTTTATATGCTTCAATTGATCAGATTATTGATATAAATCCTAAAATATTGAAATTACTCTTTTTTTTTTAATTTTTACAAAAAGATTATTTTTAACATAAAAGCAAATGTAGATTTATATTCTAGAGGTGATCTTTTTTGTTGAGTACAATGGTTATAAATAAAGGAATGACATTAAGCACTACGATAACATTTTTTTTTTCCTGAATAAGCACTGTGATAATTTGTTCTCTTGAAATGTAGATTTATATTCGACAGATGATGTCTTTTTTTTTTCTTTGTTAAGTGCAAACGATATTTTTTTAAAAAAAGTAATAACATTCGTGATATGTCTATCAGTGCATGTGTTCCACGTTGAATTAAAACATTCATGCAAATGGATGTCCTTTTCTTATATTCTCTCCAATAAATATATTATTGGATGATACTCTTTAATATTTCAAATGTTAAAAATATCAAGAATAACAAAGTAGAAGAATATATTGAAGAATTTAAATTCTTAATATTTTTATGAATTTAGAATTTTGAACGATTTTTGTCTTTAATAGTCCTTATTGAAAACTCATTGCAAAATAAAAATGGTTGTTTATTTTTATACCATGTATTTTAGGTTTATTCAAACATTATAACTTAGGTTTTTGATTTCATCGAATTTATGCCTTTAAATTCGATTTAATACATAAATATATACCTTTTCTCGATCAATCTTCAATTTTGACATAAAAATTGCTTAAAATATCCTTAAATTGAAAAATAAGGGACTTTAAAAACTTAGAAAAACTTTATACTAAGGTTTTTGAATTCAAAAACATGTTGATACCCTCAAAAATAGGTGTTTTGTGTATTTCTATTTTTGTTTCTTTTTTTTTGGTTGTTTTGAAACTTTTAGTTTTTTCTTTTTTACCAAAGGATATTTGGGTCATTTTAAAAGTTAAAATAAAATATTGACCGATGTAGGATATAAATATGTCTATTAAATATAATATGAAGATATGCATTTGATGAGATCCAATATCAAAGATATATGTTTTGAATTAACTTAAAATAAAGGGTATAAAAAGATAAAAATCACAATAAAAAACCTTGACATCTAATTCCTAAAATTAATATTAATCAATAAAGAGTTTCTCACTACAATATTTAATATTTTATTAAATATATATTTTTTAAAGTTTGCTATTTCTTAATGTAAGGCTATAATTTTGTTGTTTGAAATTCAATTAAAGAATTATAACCTTCATTTGGAACATCAGCTAAAACGTATGTTTTAAGTTAAAACCTAAACTTATGTTTAGTCCATCACCAGTTACCAGCAGTTAAAACTAAAGGTTTTAGTTTCAGTCAACATTTTTAGTTCAAATATACATTTTTAGTTTAAATATACTAAATACTAGTTCAAACTAACATAATCCATTAGGTTCAAACCAACATTCTTGGTTCAAACATACTAAGCACTAGTTTCAACTACAAATTATAGTTTAAACTCATATTTTTGGTTCAAACTCTAAATAGTGATTTCAAATGCTTTTGGTTAACAAACACAACTACTATTTATACGTGAATATCAGTTAGTGTAACTTTTTGAATGTTTGCGTTGCAAAATCTTCTAAAATGAGTAAATTGACTCGTAAAATATTTATTATTTTATAGTCCAAACTAGCTAATGATGGCAAATAAGACGGTCGTGGTGTAAAGGCTTCATTTGAGTGCAAACAAGGAGAGTAACAACTTCCATGTTCTTTGTTGTTAAAAATATTAGTACTTAGCTAGCTCTATGAAATATCAATAAGTTACATACAAATAAGGAAAAGAAATACTGATGCTCTTAGAAAATTTTCAATTACAACCAAACAATTTTTTTTTTGGTGAAGTTTTGCGCAACCTACATTTTTAAATGTTTCTCTTGTTGAATTGTTTGAATCAATGTTCCTTTCATGTTTATGAGGACTAAAGCTTGACTTTTTTCTTTTTGTTGAACATTCTGTTTATTTTAAAAGTTTGAATCATGATAATTTGAACTTTAAGTTTGAGACGAAAAGTTCAGTTCAAAAATTTTGAGATTAAAGAGAGCTTAAACCTTAATTTTGGGGCATTTTTGACTAAGTTGTTTTATCAATGTTTCAAGATGGGTCTCAAATTTTGTCTGAACACGTGCTTAGTCTATTTTTGAGTTCAAACTCTGTAAACTCCTCAAACAAACGCTTAACGAAAACGGTTTTATACTAGTTTTAAAATTCAAATATCCTTTTTGAGTTGGCAACTAAAAAACACGTTTTCATGAACGTTAGTGCACGTGCAGTTTCTTTGTAGTAGTATGTATGTATGTATGCATGCATGCATGTATGCATGTATGTATGTATAAAAGCCGACTGCTAAAAACGCTCGACTTGCTTAGTCTAAGCATGATGAACAAGAAAACTTGTCTGTGGCATGTAGTGGAAAGAGTCTTTGTAATGGCCGATTCCACAAGGAGCCCAAGACCATGCTATGGTTTTCTCTCTTTGTTTTACTCGTCATGTGTGCCGCCCCATTGCCTCCTCATTAATGCTAAGACTCTTCTTATTCTGTCTCTCTTCTCTGTTTTATGCATTTTCGTTTCTTTGCTCTCATGGGTTCTCCAAGAACTTCTTCTGGGAAGAATTACCAGGTTAGCATGCATTTGCACTTTCTGACTCTTCAAGTATTTTCTTTACTTTTGGTCTTTTAATTTTTATTTATCTATTTATTTTTTCACTCACTACTTATCAGAGTAACAATATATATATATATATATATATATATATATATATATATATGTAAAAATAAATAAATAAATAAAACAAATAAAAAATCAATTGGGGTTTTGAAAGTATTGTTGTTTCTGTTAATAGTTGAGAAATTTTTCTACGTTTTATGCGGGTTTTAGGCCTCTTTAGTTGGAACATGACAATTGTTTATTTTCTGCGAGTGGCTTCTATCAAGCAATAAACCTATCGGGAAAGTTTCTGTTTCTTTCAAAAAATACATGAAGTTGTGTCTTTTAGAATAATTTTGATATCAAGAACAAGTGGCCTTGTCCTTTTTATTTTGATTTTTCCCATAAAGTCATTTCTAGTTGAAATTCTCTTGCATCCGAATTCATATGTCGATTATATTTCCACATCGTTGTCTGCGCATTGTTGGCTTACGAGTTTGATTATTGTTCTTGTTTGTTTATTTTCTATTTTGTGGATTAGGAATGGTTTGCCTTTTCTCGTGTACTTCTTACTAATGTACTTCTTACTAATCACATTTTTTCTCTTCTAGTTTAACAATTTTCCGTTCTTTGTTTCATAGGAATCATACGTTCGTAGACGCGAGGATCCCACATATCTGTTAACAAATCATGATGATCGGCCCTTTACCTTTGATTTTCACGGGAAAATTGGGGCGCAGCACATTTCAAGGTCTATTGCAGACATTGGTGACAAAAGACATGAAAAAGAATATGTTTCATATACATCTGGGAATAAGTCTATGTTGAAGGAGTCACAATCAGAATTAGATTCAGAGACAGATTTCATTTTTGAACGTTCTAAGCAGTCTTCCGCTAAGAGGTTATCAAAAGTTGCTAAAACAACTACATTTGCATTCTCAAGTACTAGATCAGATTCTAGTTATAATAGTCTAAGAGATCCACAAGATTCCACAAATGAGACTTTACCTGATGATTGGTCAACATCAACAATTGACAAAACATTTCTAGTGAATAAAAGGAAAGTAGACCTATCAAGTATTCCACTTCCTCAGTCTGCAGCCTCATTTTACAGTGGAATCTCACCGCAAATGGAAGTTGTTGAATTGTGTGAAAGCACTAAGAGACTTAATCTTTATTTGAAAGCAAGAAAGGATGAAGTCAATGCTGGTGTCCCTGGAAAATTCTTGCATGCTGTAATTGGCCAAGATGTCTCTGGTAATCCATCTCCTTTTTTTAGCAGCAGTATTTGTTGTGTGACTAGTTTTAAAAAAGCAACAGTCAGAAATTACTTGTGTGCATCTAAATACTGACGTTTAAATGCACTAGTTGATAATATGCTCAAGATGCACTTGGCAAGTGAAATTATGGTGAAGTTTATCAAATGATAATCATCCTTAAAAAAATTAATTAGAAAAATACTATTAGAAATTTTGAACTATGTATTATGCTACTCTTTCTTATTTAAGCTATCCGTATTTTTCTTTAGGATTAGTCTCATTTTTGTCTCCAAATTATAGGGAGAATCTCATTATGATCCATAATTTTAGAACATTCCAAATCGTGGCCCCTATCTATGAAATTGCCCTATATTAGTTCTTCCATCATTCCAACTATTAAAATCTAGATGAAAAAAAAAATGCACGAGGAGCATGTATGCTTAGTGAGAGGTAATATTGTAATTTAACAGGAGGGTACAACTATGCATGTCTTCTCCCATTATAATTTTAACAGCTGAATGGATGAAATGACTAGTTTTGGTCAATGTGGTAAATTGGAAACTTGTTCTTGTAAGTAAGGGACTAAAATGGGATTTGACCTATAATTCAGGAACTAAAAATTAGTTTGGCCGTTTCAAATAATAATAATAGAAAGAATTGCAATATAACAACATTTGATGTACCTATTTAATTTTAAAACTGATTGTTTATTAAAAGAAAAAAAATGATGCTGGTTCACTTTGTCACATTCCAGATGTTGGTTCTGTTGCGTCAACTATCATGTATGCGTTCTACCTACATGAAACACAGAAAACAGACCAGTTCTGCACTGTACCTGTCATCAACATGAAACGGGCAGACCTAAGCGCTCATTCTGAACTTCAATGGTTGCTTGATTCATGCCAAATTGACCAGACATGCTTGATTTTTGTGGATGAGGTGTGTTTTATCTTACCAAATTGAATTGTTAAATTTAAATTGGGTTCTTAATTGCGAAAGATAAGGCTTACTAAGAGAACAGCGTTTCAGAGTTGTCTCATTCAATTATGTGCATTTATATATTTACATGCATTAAACACAAAAATTATACTGGTTACCATCAAGGTGGTAGCCTAGTCGCATTAAGCTTACTCCCAAGTACTTTGGTAGATTGGAGGTCTGTGATTCAAGCCCTGTAGAAAAAGCGTTTTTAAGACTATTTTCAACCTACTCAGTCAATGTTTATTAGCCCTTTGTGGGGTTTAAGATGATACATTTCGTCCCTTGATGATAATGATGCATGTAGCTATGATTCAATGTGGACATTCTTTAGCATGTGGTGCCCGTCTGGTCACGTCCAGGAGGGAAGTTATACATGGCCACCCTTTCCACACTTTTTTCCGGCCAAAAAACTTAAATACTAATTTTTTGCTATGTTATTGTGAGCAGGTTGACCTTTCCTATTATGATCTATTTGGAAGTCTTAAGCTAGTTATATTAAATGGTCACAAGCTGCCAGCTAATCTGGAGGTATCTTTCTATTTGAAAATTAATTTAGTTATACTTTAACCTCTATATAGCCATGAAAAATGGTGATTTACTTCTCTACTTTGTTCATAGGCATTAAAGGATGCAGTAGGTGAAATTTTAACTTGCAGAAAGGTATAAATTGTTTCGCTATATATAGACTTTAAAAAACTTAATTTGAGCTACTTACTTCTAGACCTTCAGGAGCTTCAGAACCTTCGGAACTTATTATAATGTTTCTTCTTGGTATACAGGGTGAATCTGCATATCCTTATGTTGAGATTGTTACTGAAACTGAGGTACGATGTGGAAAGTATTATGACGTTTGGAAGTTAGCTTAAACCTAAAATACTTTAGCAATTTAAATTTTGCATGAGAAAACATTGTAGCTAATTCCCATAGGGACTGTATATAATTTCTTTTTCTTTTTTATTCTTTATTCACTTGTTTTTTCCCTTAGGGTTTGGGATTCTAATTTGAGCTTCATAGAATATTTCATCTGAAAGAGCATTAGCCCTTTTTGATTTATTTCTTGAATTTGTGAATTGAGTTTCATTATTGACAAGCATGAAATTAATACCTCCTCGCCATAAATGAGAATATGTTGAAGATCTTAATCAATGAAACAGGACTGCTCATGTTGCACATATGTTGCCGAGAAGTTTGCACTGGCTTCACCTGAAATTTTGGCTGGGAAAGGATTCAGTAGGCTCTTGGTAAGTTTCTTTCTTTCTATTTCGTTCTATAATATATGCGGATACTTTTAATTTTTGATGTGTTGTTGAGTTTATGCTGTATGCTTAGATTATAACACAATTCAAGGTCTTCTTGGTGAATAATAATTTAGCATTATATATAGGGTTTTTTACAGGACCATCCCTCCATCGTACGTAACAATTAGAAGTAAAAAATGCAAAATGAGGATCACTGTTATAGAGGCATAACATTAAAAAGTTTACATTACACCTCTTTAGGGTGAATGTGATGTTCGACGTTTAAAATCATACTTTAATGGCAATCATGTTATGGCATTCTAAGCTGATGATACGTTTAATGAATGGAAGTATTTATACAAACGGTCTAATTTAAGCTTGTTAAGTCTAAAACTATCTACTTGTACACAATATTGCAATACTATCTATTTTTTAAATTTTAGTGATTTGGAATTCCGATTATGCCCTAATGTCTAACTTTGGGGATTTGAAATTCCAATAATAAAAGATCTTTTATCTTTGTATTCATTTTTCGTTTCCATATTTGTACTTATGGTTGATCAAGTTGACTTCATGCAATCAAGTATGTAAATTAATATTATTTTAACCATTTGAATTTATTCCTTTATTTCATTAATTTATTCACGCGCAAGCTTTTTTATTAAATTTCACTCTTGCTGCACCTTTGCATTAAGCACTTTTTTTGTTTTGTTTTTTGTTTGCCCTCTTTTTTTTTTTTTTTCATTTGTTATATTGCATGACTTTCTTTACGTCAGGTTATTTGTTTCATTTTTTTTTTCATCCATCGTTGCTTATAAGAGATGTTATTTGATTTCTTCCCTTTTGCCATTTAATTCCGATTTCATTCTTCTTCATTAACATTTGGTTTCCTTTTCCTTTTCTTTTTTCCTTAATAAAAAATGTTATCCTCGCTCCAAATGGCTTTTTGGTTAATGTGTTTACTAATCATTGGGGATTTCTTTGTTAGCCTTAAGCTAAATTATACAGTTTCATTCATATACGTTCATAATGATATCATCTTTTCCATAATGAAAACATAAAATTATGTGGAAATGTTACGAACTTATAATAATTATGTTCATATCACACCAACATTCATTTTCATATGAATTTATTATTTCCATAAAATGTTACCATCTACAAAAAACTAAAACGAACATGTCGCTAGCATAAAAGGCAAAAACAATTCTCATAATGAATAGGTTATTATAATGAGCAGTGAATTTGAAATTGTATATCACTATAACAACATACTCATGCATTCATTATCATAAAGAATCTTAAAAAGAAAAAGATGGTCTCATTTATTTTATTAATGAAGCATTTGACCTTCATACTCAAAAATGGAAACAATAAATATTGAATATTTTGTGTTTGATTCTCTTCGTTATGTTTCATATTTTTAATATTAATTATAATTTTTTGTTTCATTGCCTAAGGTCATAGTAGTCTTGATAGGTATAACAGTGGACATTTTTGTAGTTAAAACACTTAGTAGGCATTTTAGGTTCAAGGTGTTTGAATTAGACAATTATGTAAATGACCTTGATGTTACGTTTTTTAGTTCTACGATAGAAGGACCTTCTCTAGAAGGATCGTAGAAAAACCCACGACCCTATGTGTGTCATGTTAAATTTAAGCATCATCCGCTTAAGTGTAAGGCTATAAGGGAAGGCCGAGGCTTCTTCACATTAGGAAACTTTAATTAATTAATTATAAATAATAACAGTAGCAAAAAAAAAAAAAAAAATTAATAAACAATAGTCTTAAAATGTTGAAGTTTAATGTTTTAATTAGGGTTTTGAAAATTGAAAATAAATCGGCCTTTGGCATGATTTCGTAAACTCAGGAAAAAAATACAGATGCTGATTTGTCTCTCAATAAATTAATTCATAATGTTTAATTTTTTTTCTTACTGAAAAATTGACTATTTATCTTATCGCAATAACTATTGAATATATGTACTAAACATACACACTCTTAACCCTCTTTCCGAAACTGTTCAGTTAAAAAATGAAGAATACGAACAAAAAAAATCACTTCATTGTTGCTATAACTATTTAACAAAACCTCTCAACTTTTTATTCTTACAACAGATCAATTTCCTTTTAAATTTTTCCTTCATCATACACACTTACAAATATTTCTTTTGAAGAGTTTGGAGAGGGTGAGCATTAAAAAATAGATATTTAATTATTTCTTAGTTTTTTCTCTTATTTTATTTTTCTCTTTACTATAAAATTATGGCATTATTGATGATTGTTGTTATGTGAATTCCTATTGTGGTAGGATTTCTTTTACTTATATTTTTGGTAATTAAGTTGTCTTATAAGATATATAACTGGTATAAATATTAGAAAATAAATTGAATCACACCAAAGAGATCTTCACAAGTTTTTGATTTAAGTATTAAGTAATTGAACTGCATGTCATTAGAGAAAAGCATGACCGACAGTATTACTAACTGGTTTTGTTGCCTTTATGACTCTTTATATTATTGTGTTGCTATAATGCTAACCCACTTTGTCTTATCTAGTAAATTTTTTTTCCTCTCATTTCATTTTTTCCTTTTAATTTGTGAAGATTAACGGGCTTAATTGTTCTGATTAAAAAGGGCAGAGGGAGGTTTATGCTCACATTTTAAAAAATTTTAGTTGTACCCCTAAATTTTGCATAAAATTTTAACTGTGCTCTTACTAATTTCAGTTGTGCCCTTACCTTGTAAGAAAAATTATACTTGAGTTATATAACTTTGTTCATATTCAATAAAAAAAATATATTTAAATATTTTTTTGTAATGCCCCCTTTGCAAATATTTTCTGACTCCACTACTGCTGACTAAAACACATGATATTCCTTTTCTTTATCGAGTTTGCCTTTTCGTTTGCAGTTAGCTGGAATCCTTCTAGATTCGGGAAACCTAACTGACACTCGTTGTTCCTCCAAAGACAAGTACATGGGTACCCTTTTAATCCATGGGGCTGGTCGCCTTGGAAGCAATGGTCTTTATCAGATATGTATGTAACTTTTTTTTCCCCCTATTGTTTCATTCATATTATGCGTTACACTTATAGGACTCACTCGCCAAAATATTGTTTAATTAATTGTCATTGCAGTGAGATACAAAAAAAATGATGTATCAGATCTCAAAGTGATTGACATTTTGCGCAAAGATTTCAAAAGATGGACAAGAGTAGGTATGAACTTACAAAAACCATCGAGTCTTTGCTATTTGATATGCGGTTATATCATAATATGATCATGGCAGCCTCAATCTTAATTTAAAGACAATTTAATTGACACACATGTCCTAATCAGAAATCTAGCTCAAGTCACATAAATTTTTTTTTTTTTCTTGAACTTTGGGGTGAGGGAATTCAAACTCTTCACTTTTTCGTAAAATTGGAAGGGATTCACCACTAATCTATGCTTGCAACCAGAAGTCAAGTAATTTTTCACTGCAAGAATATTTACAAATTTTAGTTCTTTATCTGTGCACACAAAAAAGAATTCTTAGTAAAGGAAGAAACATGAGCTTATAGTAATTAGTTAACAGAAATCATCCAGAAATACGTTTGAGTTACCCATCTTGGGATTTCTCTCTATAAATTTTCCTTTTTACCAAGCCATTTGTTTCATAATGTTGAATGGCCTGTACTATTATTTCCCGATATAAAAGTGCAAGGAAACCATGCACTGAGCCAAGTAAGGCCTAGTGGGGGGCTCAATCCCCAACTTAACTTTTTCCCTTTTTTTTACAAAAAAAAAAAAAAACAACACACACATATATATATATGTGCGTGTGTAATTTAGTATATCAATATACACAGCCCCACCACATATTAAAAAATTGACCGTATAATGTGGTTATTACTTCTTTTAATTATTAACTCTTAGACCAAAATTTTTGGCTCCGTCCCAAAAGTAACTCTGCGAAACTGCAAAAGAACCAATATAAAAAGTACTTGGGATTTGCTCTAGTGGAAAAAAAAAAAAAGATTTAGTGAATTAAAAACCATTATTAAAAAAGTAGTGAAATCGAGAGTAATTACAAGTGCTATAAGGGTAATATTGGTACGCAACATACAACTGTTTCCTCTCTACTTCAGTATTGCTCAACTTTTGACCATGCTCATCTCATGATTACTTAATTATGAGTAAAATGTTTATTGAAATACATGGTATATGACTTTTTGTTACTCGGTATGTAATGGTGTTAATTACATAAAATAAAATTGTTGGAATAGGTAAGCCAGATGGCGCTGGTTCAAGATTAACAGTATCACACATTGGGATGAGTTCTATTGGAATTTCTGTTTCTCAACTTCTTACTCACGAGGATACTGCAACTCAAGAAATTAATTACTTTCAGCGTAAGTAACAAAGGACATAACTTGCTCTCATAGCCATGTTCTCTCTAATGGTGACATTGAAAAGGTTTTGTTTTCATTGTTAAGGAGAACATGGGAAGCCTCGGGAAAAGGCACCAAATTATCCTTGCTTAAAATATCATTGTTATTAAGCATAATTGTGAGTAATGGTCGTTTCTGTAGAGGATTGAGTCTAATTAATTAGTTATCAATATTAAACAACCTAAGACAATACAATTAAACATAAAAGAGGATTTTGGATTTAAACTAAATTACCAAGTAAAAGAAAACATAAGAAAATAAAGTAGATAAATTGCTAGATTAATCTCCAACCTATTACGAAATAGAGATTTTGTTCCCTAATTTTTTTTTTAACCAAACTGACCCCAATCTTTGAAAAAAGTTGGTGGGGGACGAATATGGCTGGCTGACGGACGTTAAATTCGTCTCCACTTGAAGCTCACGTGATTAACTATTTGGGCAAAAAGACGATCTTGACCTTGCTGCTCTAGGGGCAAAAGAAACGGTTTCCCTCCTTGAAAACTTATTTGCTGAAATCAAACCAAATTTGTTTCTCCTATTTGTATCTTTCTCTCAAAACCGTGGGTGGGGCTGATTGATCTTGCCCAAGCTTGCTTCGAACCTGATTTTTAATGCTTATTTGCCGGCCAAAAGGTGCCGGCCACGTCTGCTACGGTAAGTATTTTTTTTCCCCTCTTGTGCGCAGTTTTGGATTATTTTGTGATGGGTTTTGTGGGGTTTTTTTTTTTTTTTTTTTTTTCATTATTTTTTAAATGGGATACTGTGGGTCTTGATGTGGGAAGTTTTTATTGTTTTCTCATTTTTATTTTATGATTATTTTCATCGTGGGTGATTCTCTTTGTAGGTAATACAATGGCTATTTCCTGATATGGGGTTTGAAATAGAATATACGCATCATTCTTATATTGATATGACCATGATGTGATCATATTTAGAAATGCATAGTATACGGTTTGGACGGTTGTTTGTTTTGGGTTCTGTTGGGTCTGGTTGTTTGTTTTTGTTTTTCCTGCTGCTTTGTTTCTCTGTGTCCGGCGTTGCCGTGCTGCCTTGTTAGTTGTAACAAGTTGAACGATTTCGGGTCATTACCCACAAAACAATCTCAGCTTTCTCACACACATAGAATCTACACCCTGGGTTTGTATCGGTCCAAGAAGTCACGAGCTTGCTTGGAGATGGAGAGAAACAAAAACACAGGGGTCTACAGTTGTCCATGATTGGAAAGCTTGAACTGATTTCTTCTTTCCCCAAATCTATATCAAATTCCCCTAGAAAAAACCTAACTAATATACTATTTTTCCCTTCAAGTCATGTACATCCATACCCATTTACAAAATTACCCCCAAATGGTTAACCATGTGCGCTTCACGTGGGGATGAATTTGACGTCCGTCAGCCATGTTCATCCTTCAACAAGTTGTTGAAAGGTTGAGGTCGGTTTGGTAAAAAAAAAGTTGTGAACCAAAATCTCACTGTCGTGAAAGATTGGAGACCAATTTAGCAATTTACCCTTATAAAATAAAACAAGAATAATAAAAATAGTTAAGGATCATTATTCACCACTAAACAATAACCATACAATTAATTACAGAACTATTCCTAATTAACTATTGAAACTACCAATCGTAGATAGGAACAAGCTCTACTACTCAATCTTTCTTTAGTTTATAGATATAATAAGACAAGCGTTCTATTGAACACCTTTTTACTAAACAACCTAGAACAAGCTCTTTAGATTTAATCTAATGGAAGCATTAAGTTGAGAAAGATAGGTTGGTCAAGACAACAATCATACAAGCTTGGATCATTTAACCTAGGTTATGCTCCACATGCAATTATACAAAATTTGACCATAATCAATGACCAGAATTTGCTACTAATAATTAGAATAACATGACAATTACTGATCAAGCGTTCTAATCTAGCAATAGATTAATTTCAAGTCCTATTTATTTGGCCATCGAAACAAAACAAGAAAATAATCATAAACGATAATTATTGAAGAACATAAACAATCTCAATTAGAAAACCGAAAAAAATTCTAAAAATTAATTATGTAATTATGTATAGGGTTTTGAAATCCCTTTCAACCATAGCAAAACTAGAATAACATAATTAAAAAGAAAAGAAAGACAGAATAAAGAAAAGAACGGGTTTTGGCGTTGAAGAATATTCCATGCCGATGAAATTTCTTGAGCCACCATCGGAGCCTCTCCTCTTTTTCTTCATCTCCTAAGCCTAGAAACTAAGGAAAACTAATAAGCATATAGAAAGCTCTTAAATTGTGTTCTAAAGTGTGGTATTTATAGGGTAACAATCTTAGGATGAAAAGGGGTAAGTTTGGACCCATTTTGGACCAAAAGTCAGAGTAAAATTGGCTGCACACACCGAGGCACCACTTTTCTCACGCAACCATATGCGTTTTAAATCCAGCCTTTAGATTTCTTGCCTAGGTGTGTGGCCTCAGTGGCCAAAGCTGCAGCTTCAAATTTCAAGGCTATAGCCATCTCTGCTTGTGTTTTTAATTTGTTTTGCTTTGTTTTTCAATCCGTTTCGCACCTGAATCTTGTCCTACGACCTCCGATGAGTTCCAAATGAATTTATATGATTCTTGAACCACGAAAATCATCATTTTAAACCTCTTTTCATTCTTTGATATTAAAATGCTTGCAAACACAAAAACATAAATAAACAAAAAAAAACTCAAAAAATAAAAATGAATGCAAGGAAGAGTGATATAAAAATATAGCAAATTATGCACATATCAAATTCCCCCACGCTTATCTTTTGCTAGTTCTCGAGCAAAACCTAAAACGAAAAACAAAAAAAAGCAGAATAAGAAAACTAACCTTCTAACCTTTCGTTTTAAAGAACAATTTGAGATATGAAGTTGAAATCAAACAAGCATTGCATCAAATCAATTAGTCATTTCTAAGCTAATGCATCCTATAATAATCATACTCTAGTGTGTGCGAATAGCCATTGTTATCAATATTGAAACAACACAAGATTTGAAGAGGGTAAACCCTCCTTAGAGAAATGATCAACCAATCTTAGTTAAAAGGATCAAATGTCATAGGCTCCTCTTTGGAATGAATCTTCACTATGCCAAAGGCACGACTTGAAATCAAAAATGTCTTCACTACGGATTGCAATGGGGCCAATGGGTAGTAGTTAAAAGAAAAAAGGATCGGATGTAACAAAGGTTCCAAAAACTTCATAGAGTTAGGCACATCGTAAACTTCTTCAATGAACTCCTCTCAAAACCCCACAAAAGTAAGAACATAGTCCTGATATTATTGTGTTGCCGCCTTTTCATTATCCTAACTAACCTTGTAACACCCAAAATATGAAAATAGGAAAGCTTAAGACGTTATATTGATTTTTTTTTCATATATGTATATATTCTTTCTTTTTCTTTCTTTTTTTAAAATTTTTGTATTTTGATTGATTTTTTTTCTTTTTTCCCTTTTTTTATCTTCAGCTATCCTTACAAAAATTTCCCTTCCTTCTATCTTGATTCAATTCCCTCCCCCACACTTATCTTATATTTCCAACCCAATTCCTTGCAAAATCTCCCTTGAATCATGAAATAAGTTTCTAAGCTCTAATTCATCCTTACAAAAGGGTAACAGATACAAGTATATCGCGCTAGATAAGGAGATAATGTAGTTAGCCAAAGAAAAAAGTCTAAATGAAAAGCTCAAATTGGCTTACTAAGGGGATATTCTCTTAGGAACGCCAATCGGAGCGCTGGCTTATTTGGCCTTGGTGCTAGGAGACCTAGTGCCTTAATCCTTTTCAAAGTGGTGCTTGATGAGATGAATTCCTTTTCAAAGTGATGCTTGATCAGCCATTTGTCTTGAAAGACCTCTAAGAGAGTTCTAACATTTAACCTTGACGAGTCAAAATTAAAGTGAAAGTTAGAAAGAGGGTATAAGAATTAACTTCTCTAACATGCGAGTCTTATTACCGACTAACATGGCCATAGCGTAAGTATAATTATCATAAAATATATTAACAAAAGAATAACATCATGATCCAACACAATACTCATAATCAATCAAATCTATAAGAATTAATGCTTGATTCTTGTTATAGTAGTCAGAAGGCATCCTAAGACTCAAAAACCTAAAGTAAAATGAAAAAATTTACGAATTTTTTTTTTTAAAAATTATGATTTTATTTTTGATGGGAAAACAATATGAAAACAAAAATCTAATGAAAAAGAAAAAGAAAACTTCTAAATCCTTCCCCCCACTGATACGAACCCTGCCAAGAAAGTGAAGAGACCTTTGAATCGAAAAAGTCTCCAAGATCGTTTAGAAACAGATTTGTACGAAACCAGAACCTGTTGCTTAAAGAGAAGCAAGAACCTTGGTATAAGGAAGACGCCACAATCAATTATGGAGCGATTGATTGATAAGTCGAAGATGAACGCCATGGAAATTTCGATAAATTTGAAAAGTTCTCAAATAAGTAAAGAGAATTTTGCTTTCACAAAGTATGAATAAAAATATGAATTGTGCATTATTTCATTGAGCTCACGGCTATTTATAATACAAGAAAGTCCACGTATTAGGCAAGTATAAATCAGCCTAATTATCTGCCTTAATTTGCCCATATCAAGAAAAGAAAACTAAAATTTTCTAAGTTTGTAATCAAGAAATTGAAAAGAAAAAGGAAACTAAATATCCTAACCTGTACTCACATGCCTACCCAATTCAGGAAACTAACCAAATGGGAAACTAACCAAATAAGAAACTAATTAAATAGTGAAGAAACTAACCAAAAAGAGAAACTTAGCCAAATTGGCGCCTACTTAAAATAAAAAAGGAAACTACTTAAAATGACAAACAAGCCTTACAATTCAGCAATAATAAAAAAAGAAACCAGCTAGAAAAGAAACCAACTTTAAAAAAGAAACTAAGTTGAATTGGAATTGGCGTGTGGCATGATCTGAATTGGAAACTCTTCTAGATTATTCCAAAGCTTGAATCTTGGTAATCCACTCTTGAGGAACACTTGGAACATCCCCCTTGGGCCTGCATGAATTCATTTAAGTTCAAATGCTTTGAATCAGCCCGTTAAGAGTTTCTTTGAATCTTTTAGCTTTAGCCCTTGTAACTGGCCCAATTAGAACTTGAATAGGATCCATACTCCATGAGTTAGCCGTGCCCTCATCATTCCCCCCTCCTTGAAAAGGATTTGTCCTCAAATCATCACTTGTATCAAAAGGACTTAAATTAGTAACGTTGAAAGTAGCACAAACATTATACTCACTTGGCAAATCCAATCTATATGCATTGTCATTGATGCGCTTCAAAATTTGAAAAGGTCCATCTCCTCTCAGAAGTAACTTAAAACGCCTTTGTGTTGGAAACCTTTCTTTTCGCATGTGCAACCATACCCAACCTCTAGGTTCAAAAATTATCTATTTGTGCCATTTGTTAGCTTGTTTTGCATATTACTCTGTTTTCTGTTCAATATTGAGTTTTGCTTTCTCATGTATCTGCTTAACAAATTTAGTCTTTTTCTTTTCATCTAAGTTAGCATGTTCAGATAAAGGTAATGGCAATAAATCCAATGGAGTTAATGGATTAAAACCATAAACAATTTCAAAGGGTGAAAACTGAGTAGCAAAGTGAATAGCACGATTATAAGCAAACTCAACATGTGATAAACACTCTTTCCAAGTTTTAATGTTCTTTTTAATAATAGCCATCAACTATGTAGATAAAATCCTATTTACTACTTCGGTTTGACTATCAATTTACGGATGACAAGTAGTAGAAAATAATAACCTAGTTCTTAGCTTACACACAATGTCTTTCAAAAGTAACTCAAAAACTTAGCATCTTTATCCGAAACTATTGTTCTAGGCATGCCATGCAATCTTACAATCTCTCTAGAGAACAAATCAGCAATATGAGAGGCATCATCAAATTTGTGACATGAAATAAAATGGGCCACCTTAGAAAATCTATCCACCACCACAAAAATTGAACATCTACTATGTTTAGACCTAGGTAAATCTAACACAAAGTCTATTTAAATATCAATCCAAGGTTCACTAGGAATTATTAATGGTGTCTATAAACTATGGGGTTGCACTCAAGATTTTGCTTGCCTACAAGTGATACATCTACTACAAATCTTCCCAACATCTCTTTTCATGTGTGGCCAATAGAAAAGTTCTTGCAAAACGGCTAAGGTTTTAGCAACTCCAAAATGTCCCATTACCCCTCTACTATGGGATTCCCTTACTAACAAATCTCACAAAGAGCAATTAGGCACATACAACTTATGCTGTCGAAATAAAAATCCCTCATGCCTAAAAAACTTAGCCACTGCATTTTGTTCACAGGCTCGAAAATCCTTACAAAAATTTTAGTCCAAAGGACACAATTCTTTAATGTGTTCAAAACCAAGTAATTTTGCATCAAGGGTAGATATTAACTCCTACCTTCGAGAAAGTGCATTGGCAACGATGTTTTCTTTACCTTGCTTGTAACAAATGGTATATAGAAATGTCTCAATGAACTCCACCCATCGTGCGTGTCTCTTATTCAACTTGTGTTGGCCTCTTAAATGCTTAAGCAACTCATGATCGGTGTGAATCACAAATTCCTTAGGCCAAAGGCAGTGTTGCCATGTTTTCAACACTCGAACCAATGCATAGATCTCTTTGTCATATGTTGGGTAGTTTAAGGTTGCCCCCCTTAGCTTTTCACTAAAATATGCAATGGGACGTCCTTCTTGCATTAGAATAGCTCCAATACCTATTCTTGAAGCATCACACTCAATCTCAAAAGTTTTAGTGAAGCTAGGTAAAGCAAGTAAAGTTGCATTCGTCAATTTCTCTTTGATCAAATTAAATGCCTTTTCTTGTTCGTCATCCCATTTGAATCCAAAGTTCTTCTTGATAACCTCGGTAAGTGGTGCGGCAATGCTACTAAAGTCTTTCATGAACCTTCTATAAAAACTAATGAGTCCATGAAAACTAGGAACATTACTTACATTTGTGGAACTTGGCCATTCTTGAATTGTGCGAATTGTCTCTTTATTAGCCTGTGTTCCTTGTGCACTCACAACAAAACCAAGAAACACAAACTTATCGGTGCAAAAGGTGCACTTTTTCAAGTTAACATATATCTTTTCTTTTCTAAGTACATCCAAAACTGAATTTAAATGCACAAGATGATCATCTATGTTTTTGCTATAAATGAGAATATTATCAAAATAAACCACCACAAATTTACCTATGAAAGCACGCAAGACATGGTTCATTAATCGCATCAAAATACTTGGTGCATTAGTTAAACCAAACAGCATAACTAACCACTCATATAAACCATATTTTGTTTTAAAGGCAATTTTCCATTCATCTCCCTCTTTCATTCTAATTTGATGATATCCACTTTTTAAATCAATTTTAGAGAATACACAAGCACCATGTAACTCATCTAATATATCATTTAAGCGAGGAATGGGATGACGATACTTTACCGTAATATTGTTGATTGCTCGATAGTCAACGCATATCCTCCACGTCCCATCCTTCTTAGGAACCAAAATCACCAATACTGCGCATGGACTCATGCTTTCTCTCACGTACCCCTTTTCCATCAATTCCTTAGCTTGGTTTTGTAGTTCCTTTGCCTCCTCAGGATTACTAAGATAAGTCGGCCAATTTGGAATGGTAGTACTGGGTATGGAATCTATTTGATGTTCAATTCCTCAAATAGGGGGTAAACCATTTGGAATTTCTTTGGGAAAGACATCATTATAATCCTGCAAAAGAGAAACAATAGAACTAGGCAAAGATGTGTCAAGTTAGTTAGTGTTTAAAAACACCTCTTTGTACAAAAGTACAATCATTGGTTAGTTTAAAAGCAACGCTCTTTTAATTTCACTTGCTTTTGCCAAGAAATTTGTCTCTGCTTTTCTCTCATTGGCTAAATCAACTCTTTTCTTTTCTCTCTCAATTTTCATAGCTCCTCACTCTTTCTCTCTCTTTTCTTAGCCTCTCTCTTTTTATTTTTGATTTTCATATGTTTTTTTTTTCACTCTCTTTCTTTTGATCACTCTTTTTTTTTGTAACCTAACTTGATCTTCAAAAACCTACTTTGGTGTCAAAGGAACTAGAGTGATTTTCCTTTGATTAAATGAGTATTTGTTGGTAAATCCATCATACTTAACACGTCAATCAAATTGCCATGGCCTGCCTAATAACAAATGTCCAACTTTCATTGGGACTACATCACACAAAACTTCATCTTTATATTTTCCAATGTGAAAAGAAACTAAAACTTATTTATTCACCCTTACGTCACCACTATCATTGCCATTGCAACTTGGATGTTTAATTGTAGGCAGTCCTAGTTTTTTTTTCACCATTGTAGTGCTAGCAACATTAGTACAACTACCTCCATCAATAATTACACTACATACCTTGTTTTGTATGTGGCATCTAGTATGAAAGATATTCTCTCGCTGCACTTCGTCATCTTCTTTGATTTGCATACTTAGAGCTCTCTTAGCCACCAACATTTCACCTTGGGCAGCGTATTCCTCTTCATTCACGTCCTTTGATAGTGGCATGGATTCGACATCATCTTCATCCTCGGACTCAAACTCTCAATTCTCTCTCAATATCATTACTCTTTTTTTGGACATTGGTTCGCTATGTGACACTCGCCTTGGCCTTTAAAGCATTTAATATCACGATTCTGAGTAGTGGAAGAATCAAATTTACCTTGATTTCCATGGCTGCTTGTCTCTTATTTTTGCTTAGGTTTGGGCTTGGTCGTGGCTGGCTTCTTCGTCACGAAATTTGGTCTCCATGATGAACTCGAGCAAGGGTTTTGTCTTGTATTATTTCCCCTCTTCTTGAGTTGGTTCTCAATCTTGATAGCCATATGCACCATATCCTCCAAGTCCACATAGTGATGCAATGCCACCAAATTAGCAATTTCTCAGTTCAAACCCACCAAAAACCTCGCCATAGTAGCCTCTCGATCCTCTTGTACATTCACTCAGATCATAGCGATTTCCATCTCCTTATAATAATCCTCTATACTCTGGTTGCCTTGGGTAAGACTTTGCAATTTTAGGCACAACTCCCGGTAGTAATATCTTGGAACAAACCGTCTTTTTATCATGGTCTTCATCTCTTCCCATATTTCTATTAGATGCTCTCTATTTCTCCTCCTATTTAGTACTAATTGATCCCAATAAACTATCGCATAATCAGAAAATTCAGTGGTTGCCAATTTAACCTTTTTAATTGCTATGTAATTGTGACAATCAAATACTAACTCTATCTTCTTCTCCCACTCAAGGTAAGCTTTGGGATCATTCTTGCCTTGGAAGGACGAAATCTTCATCATAATACTACTCAAATTATTATTTTCCCGATTCCTAGCTTCTCTAAACTGCCCCCATGTCTTCTGGTCCTATTGCTAACAATCAAAATCTGGTCATCTTCTTCAAAACCTTCCCCAAAATACTCTTGATCTTCAACTCTCACTCCTTTGGGTTGTATTTTCTCACTCCTTCGCACGTTAGGAACATTTTGTGGCTTTGCATTTTCTATCCTATCTATTCGTTTATGAACTTGCTCCATCTTTACTCTAAACATTCTCCTAATCTCACCCATTAAACCTTCCATGAGCATCTTCAGATCAACCTCCCTCGACACCTCTCTAGTAGAATTTTTTTCCTTGATGTTGGACATGTTGGCTGCAAGACAAAGTTAAAGAATAAAGAAAAGAAACCTCACACAATCCCTTATGTGTTTCACTCAAAGAAAGATTCGCTCAATTACACTCGTGTTTCTTACAAAATACAATTGGCTTTTACCCTCTTATAATGCTTACCACTCTTGCCTTTTTCCACTCTTAATAATTCTCTATAGGTTCTTATCAAACTAATCAAACAAATATCACAAATTCTAGTAACAAGTCGCCAATAACTCACCAAGAGAAATTTGGATTTATGTGGCTAGAGAATAAAGCTATAACACGGACTTGAAAATTTCAAAATCATACAAAAGAGTTAGGAATTAGAAATTAAGCTGTAGAACTGAAACAAGAATGTAAAAAAAATTGAATAATTTTTTTTAAATGTCTTTTTTTTGCTGTTGTTTTTTTAAACGTCTTTTTTTTTGCTGCGAATTGAAATTTGTATGGAATGGAACTCGAAAATTAAACAAAATTGAAAAAGAAAGTGGAAAACTTGAGACTAGAACCTTGCTCTGAATACCAACTGATACGAAACCCATCAAGAAAGTGATGAGACCTTTGAATCGTATAAGTCTACAAGATCGTTTAAAAATAGATTTGTATGAAACCGCGGCCCATTACTTAAAGTGAAGCAAGAACTTTGGTATAAGGAAGACGACACAATTAATTATGGAACAATTGATTGATAAGTCGAAGGTGAACGCCACGTAAATTCTGAAATAAAAATCTAAATTGTGTGTTATTTCATTGAGCTCGTGGCTATTTATAATATAAGAAAGTCCACGAAATAGGCAACTAGAAATTAGCCTAATTTTCTGCCTTAATTTGGCCATATTAAGAAAAGGAAACTAAAATATTCTAAATTTGTAATCAAGAAATTGAAAAGGAAAAGGAAACTAAATATCCTATCTCCCACTTACACGCCTACCCCAATTCAGGAAACTAACTAAATGGAAAACTAACCAAATGGAAAACTAACCAAATGAGAAACTAATTAAATAATCAGGAAATTAATCAAAAAGGAAAACTTAGCCAAATTGGTGATTACTCAAAATAAAAAAGAAAGTACTCAAAATGCAAACAAGCCTTACAATTCAGCAATAACAAAAAGGAAAACTAGCTAAAAAAGAAACTAGCATGAAAAAGGAAACTAAGCCGAATTGGAATTGGTGTGTAGCATGATCTAAATTGTTCTCGATTATTTTAAATCTTGAATCTTGGTAATCCACCCTTGAGGAACACGTGGAACATCCCCCTTGGGCCTGCACAAATTCATTTCAGTCCAAATGCTTTGAATTAGCCCATTAAGAGTCTTTTTGAATCTTTTAGCTCTTGCCGTTATAACCGGCCCAATTGGAACTTGAATAGGATCTATATTTCATGAATTAGCCATGCCCACATCACCCACACTTAATCCTTACATTGTTCTCAATGTAAAAATAACAATAGAAGAAAAGAGAGACAACCTAAACAAACAAAACAAAACAAATAAGAACGTTTAAAACAATTAAAAAAAATAGAGGGAAGGAGAGTAAGAAAGATCAAATTTGTTTTAGTGCACTCTCCTTCTGTTGGGTTGCCTCTCATTAAGCGCTTGGTTTTACGACCTTAGTTTGTTGTAGAGAAGCGGCATCAAAGAGCGGCTTCCGCCTATAAAAGGTGTCATAAAACACCACACATAGGTCTTCATCATTAATGCCCTTAGGCTTGGCAAGATGTGGAACAATTATGCACGTTGCACCAAATTGACTCCATTTTGTTGAATGTGCTTGGAACTCCTATTCTAGCTTTAGCTCGTGGAAAATTTAATATGGTGGAAGTGGTGCCAATGAAAAGTAAGGATTTGTTGGTGGTATATGTGATATTACCATTGACGAGGACAAATCGATGGTCATATATACTTTCTCATCCTTTAAAGGCTCTTGTGGTTTGGCTTCATGAATGAATTTTTCCAATACTAACCCTTCCAATTGATCTTCACTCTCCACTTGATCCTCTAAATCCATGCTTGAGATTTGAAGTTCATAGAACTCACGGCTTTGAATGGACATCTCGTAACTTAGAAGATGTAAATCGGTGCCAACCACACAAGTGTCAAAGTGTTAACCTAAAACAATGTCAATGGCTTCTATATGTTCATCCTGAGGCTCGATCTCCTCTAATGGCTCAAATTCCTATGAAACTCCTATGTTATGCAAAATACTCTCTTAACTGATGTTGTTTGAGTCATTGTCATTCTCATGCCACATTATATTTTCCACCGTTTGATTAATACCTTGTTCCTTCATCCTACTTATAATGCTAGCCAAAATTGATCGATATGACTTTGCAACATGTTAAGGCTAGTGGTAATCTCCTCTTGAAATTGCAGCGTGTTAGTGGCCAAAATCTTAATTAGGTCTTTAAGAGATGTATCTGTAGGTGGGTGGTCTACCAAGGCTCCTGCATATACAGCTTCTACCCTCGTATCATATGTTTGAGTGTCAACCCATGGCTCCCAATTATAGTAATTGTCCTTCCAACCTTGGTTGGTCCTTGAACAATTACAATTCCATTGAACATATTTGGTTGTCTTCCAACATGAAGTAGGCTTCATCCATGGATTGTTGGTAAAAAGAGATGGTGCCTTCACCTCTTTCAACCTAATGTCTTGTTGTTGCACATAGGCCATTGAGGAAGAATTGTAGTTGCCATTCCTTTGAGAACCCATGATATGGAAACTAGATGAGCAAATTCTTGTATCTCCACCAAGCATTATAAAATAGCTTTGAGTCTCGTTGGGAAAAACTAGTGAGGACCTGTTGATGTAACATCTTGAAGTAACTTACAATTAATAGACACAAAAACAAAAATTAAAAACACAAAAGAAAAATTAATTAAAACAAATGAAAATTTAAAACAAAATAACTTAGTAATTAGGAAACAATCCCCATCAAAGGCGCCAAAATTGGTAAGCCCTGAGGGAAGCACCAAATTATCTTTACTTAAAATATCGTCATTATTAAGTACAGTGTTGAGTAAGGGTCTATCTACCAGCTGTAGATAGCAATAAGCTTTGCTATCCATATCTTTCCTTAGTTTGTAGATTTAATAAGACAAGCGCTTTATTAAACCGCATTATGTTAAACAACCTAGAACAAGCTCTCTAGATTTATTTTAACGGAAGCATCAAGTTGAGAAAGATAGGTTGATCAAAGCAACAATCATACACGCTTGGATCATTTAACCTAGGATATGCTCCACATGCAATCATACAAAAATTTGACCATAATCAATGAACAGAATTTGCTATTAATAAGTAGAATAACATGACAATTACGGATCAAGCATTCCAATCTAGCAATAGATTAATCTCAAGTCCTATATATTTGGCCATCCGAACAAATTAAGAAAATAATCATAAACGATAATTATTGAAGAACATAAACAATCTCAATTAGAAAATCGAAAATAATTCTGAAAATTAATTATATTATTATGCATAGGGTTTTGAAATCCCTTTCAACCATAACAAAACTAGAATAACATAATTAAAAATAAAAGAAAGAAAGAATAAAGAAAAGAATAGGTTTTGGTGTCGAAGAATTCTCCATCTCGACGAAATTTCTTGAGCCACCACCAAAGCTTCTCCTCTTTTTCTTCATCTCCTAAGACTAGAAACTAAAGAAAACTAGTGAAAAACTTATAGAATGCTCCTAAATTGTGTTCTAAAGTGTGGTATATATAGGGTAACAATCTTAGAATGAAAAGGGGTAAGTTTGGACCCATTTTGGACCAAAGTTTGGAGTAAAATCGACCATAGGCACGTTGGCGCCACTTTTCTCACGTGGCCACGCGCGTTTTAGCTCTAGGCTTCAAATTTCTCGCCCTGGTGCCATGGCCTCCAGACCTAGCAGGTAGGCTCTTAGGAAGCACCAAATTAACCTTAAGAATATCATCGTTATTGAGTGTATCAGGAGTAAGGATCGTTCTTGTAGAGGATTAAGTCTATTTAATTAGTTATCAACTCTAGACCTAAGACACAATACAACTAAATAAATGATGGGGTTTGAATTAATTATGTAAACTATGAAATAAAAGAAAACACAAGAAAAGAAAATAAGAACCCTTCCAATTGCTCTTCACACTCCACTTGATTCTCCAAAACCATGCTTGAAATTTGATCTTCATAGAACTCTTGGCTTGGATGGACGTCTCGTGACTTATAAGGTCTAAATTGGTCTTGACCTCATGAGTGTCTAAGTGTTGAGCTAACATAGCATCAACGATCTCGATATTATAATCCCAAGGCTTGATCACCTCTAGATGCTTGAATTCCTATGAAGCTCCCATGTTCGGCAAATTACTCTCCCAACCGAAGTTGTTTGAGTCATTGCCATCCTTATGCCATTCCATATTTTGCACCGTATGATTTGTGCCTTGTTCCTCCAACCTACTTATGATGCTAGCAAATTGATCAATATGACTTTCAAAAATTTGAAGGCTACCAGTTGCCTCTTGTTAAAATTTCAATGTGCTCGTAGCCAAAGTCTTGGCTATGTCTTTAAGAGTATACTTGTGAGTAGTTGGTCTATCAAGGCTCCACCATTTACGAATCCGAGACCCATATCATAAGGTTAAGCGTCAATCCATGGCTCCAAATTGTAGCAATCATCCTCCCAACCTTGGTTGGTCTTTGAACAATTACAATTCCAATGATTGTACTCGGCCATATCTTCCAACATGAAGTAGGCTTCATCCACAGATTGTTGGTAAAAAGAGATGGAACCGTTACCTCTTTCAACCCAACATCTTGTTGTCACATATAAGCCATCGAGGAAAATTTGAAGTTGCCACTCCTTTGAGAACCCCATGATATGAAAACCAGATCAACAAATTCTTGTATGTCTACTAAGCAATATGGAACAACTCCGAGTCTCGTTGGACAAAACTTGTGAGGACCCGTCGATGTAACATCTTGAAGCACCTCGCAATAAATAGACATAAAAAAAAAAAATTACACACAAAAGAAAAATTAAATAAAACTAATAAAAACAAAAACAAAAACAAAATAACTAATTAATTAAGAAACAATCTTGGCAACGGCGTGAAAATTTTGTAGGCTCTCAAGAAGCACCAAATTAACCTTACTTAAAAATGTCGTTGTTATTAAGTATAGTAGTAAGGATTGTTCCCGTAGATCAATTAATTAGTTATTGACTCTAAACCTAAGATACAATATAGCTAAATAAATGATGGGGGTTTTGAATTATTGTCTAAACTATGAAATAAAAGAAAACGCAAGAACATAAAATAAAATAGAAAAATGATGATAAAACTGGTTAAAGGATCATTCGCCATCACTAAACAGCAACCATATAATTAATCACAAAATTATTCCTAATCCTCTATTGAAACTATCAGTCGTAGATAACAAGAAGCTCTGCTATTCTAATCTTTTTTTAGCTTGTAGATTTAATAAGACAAGCGTTCTATTAAACCCCTTTCTACTCAACAACCTAGAACAAGCTTTCTAGATTTAATTTAACAAAAGCATTAAGATGAGAAAGATAGATTGATCAAGGAAACAATCATGCAAGCTCGGAATATTTAACCTAATTTATGCTCTACATGTAATTATACGAAAACTTGACCATAATCAATGACCACAATTCGTTACTAATGATTAGAATAACAACGCAATTATGGATCAAGCATCCCAACCTAGCAATAGAATAAATTCAAGTCCTATTTAGTTGCACACTCAAACAAAACAAGAAAATAATCATGAACATTAATCATTGAAGAACATAAACAATCTCAATTGGAAAACTAGAAAATAATTTTATAAATTAATCATATAATTATGTCTAGTGTTTTAAATTTCCCTTCAACCATGGAGAAAGTTAAACTAAAACATTAAGAAATACATTAAAAGAAGTGAGAAGAGAAGAGAATGAAAAAAAAAAGTCTTCGTCTTTAAGAATCTCTACGCAGACGATCCTTTTCTAAGTCACCATTGATTCTCCTCTTTTCTTCTTTTTCTTCATCATCATCGTCTTCTTCTTCTTCTTTTTAAGACTACTAAAACCTAAGGAAAACTAAGGAAAAACTGATATCATTTGCATTCTAAGGTTGGGTATTTATAGGTTTGTATTTTGGGGATGAAAAGAGGCAAGTTTTGGTTTTTAGGTAAAAAATGGAGTGAAAATCACAAATATGTGTGGGGGCAAGGCCCTGTTCTCGTAGCTGCCAGTGTTTCACTATGGATTAGCCTTCCAGAGAGCGCGCTGAGGCAAGGAAAATATCGCACGGTCATGAGCTTTCTCTGTCCCTCTACGAAAGGGCAAGGAAAATATCCTGCAAGAGCGCCATCCACTGCACCCGATTTTGACTCTTTTTTCCTCCGTTTTGTATCCGAATCTCGTCCCTTGACTCCCGATGAGTTCCAAATGAATATATATCACTTTCAACATCCTAAATCTTCATTTTAACTTCACTTTTCAATCTTTGATATTAAAACACCTCAAAACACAAAAACACAAATAAACACAATAAAATTCAAACACTAACAAAATAAATATAAGAAAAGAATGATATAGAAATATATTAAATTATGCACTTATCAGTAGCATCGCGGTCCCAGCTTCAAATTTCAAGGCCGCAACCCTCTTCTCTTGGGTTTTTAGCCTGTTTTGCCCCTTTTTTGTCTGTTTCACACCCAAATTTTGTTCCATGACCTCATGAGTTCCAAATGAATTGATAAGATTCTTGAACCACCAAAATCCTCATGTTTTACCTCTTTTCATTCTTTCATATTAAAATACTTGCAAACACAAAAACATAAATAAATACAAGAAAACTCGAAAAACTAACAAAATAAATACAAAAAAGAGTGATGTAAAAATAAGTCAAATTATGCACTTATCAGTACAAACTTTAGAGCCATTCAAAAAGTTTTGATTCAAACCAATTATGTTACAATGTTTTTTTCTACAAAATTTGAATTACTACAGTGTTTTGAGTTCAAATCTTTGTTTTAAAACTATATCCCTAAATGGCTCTTACTCTCTTCATGAATCTGTTTGCCTTGCTGTTATGTGTATGCATAATGCAATACTTTTAGTCACATGGGTTTTTGCAATTTAACTCATAAGTGAGCATATAATTTTCCGTACTGTATGCCTCATTGCCTGTGCCATCAATTCAACTCATAAAAGTCATTTAGGTTTACTCTCGGTTGCTCATGAATTTCTTCCATGCGTTCAAGTAAAAGTCAATGGTAAAAATGAATAAGATTAATATTATTCTTTTATACCATTGATATTTCGACACTTCCAAGCATTTGTCATTGTTATTGATATTTTTATTTTTAGGCCATTCTTTTACGTTATGTGTATGCATATGAATCATCGCGAACGTATGGTGTATAAATTTGTTATAAGCAAATGATATTGTCAGCAGAGTTGAGTAATTTTGACACTCATGATTTTAATAATTTCCTTTATAATAAAAGTTAATTAGCTTTTCAGTTGACGGCATTAATAATTAATTAATTTGTCTTCTTCATTATATTCTTCACGACTATGTTTGATTCATCCCTCTGATGCTTTCTTTTAATTGAATAAAATTTCAGAGTTGGAGAAACTTCGGCTACTCATGGTTGTTTCTGGGTATTATGATTCGAAAAACAACTTCAAGGTAAGGAATTAAAATGCTTGGGCTGTCTTGTGCTGTCTCTTTCTGTTTTTTACAACCCTTTCTCTAGAGTGGTTGAAGAAACATGCAGTCACAGGGAGCCACCCATAGACAAGGGTGGGTGGCCGCCACTTGAACTTTTTTTTTTTTTAATTTTGTATGTAAAATTTTATAAAATATGTTTCGTCCTAGTAAAATTATATTTCGCTATTCTAAAATTTTATGCCTTTTTATTTGCCAGCCCATCTCATTAGTTTAGTCACAACGTTGTTTCTGTCCCTACCCCTGCATCCTCTCTCCTCCTTTTGACTAATTTTTCTGGCTCTACCCTAGCATGTGGTGGAGCCATCTTCAAGTGCTTGCCATCTAATTGCAATAATTCAGTAAAATCTTTTTATTTTTATTTTTATGCATGTTATAAGTAAACAACCATGCATGGTGACAATTATCACTACTCTGTTCCTTGCGGATAAAACACTGATGAACTCTTGCATATATTTGGTGCAATTAGAGAGAGATCCTAGTCGCTGCCGAGTCCGTGGAGCTCATGAAGAATCTGCTCTTGTTCTTAAATTCAAATTCAACTCATCTTCCTCTCACAGTTCTCCATAGGCCAGGTAAAATATTTCTCCATGGTAATACAATAGGATTTCAAAATATCTTGTGCAACCTTCCAAATTATATACATTGTGAATTTCTTTTATCTTTAAAAAGAAAAATTGTTTGCAACAAGACAACCTTCAAAGTTATTGTTGTTAATTGTGAATTTCACCAAGTCTCACCGTCAAATGTTCGCGGGAAATCTTGGCATGTTTTGCTTGATAGCAGACGGAGCCAACCGAACCCCGGGCCCAGTTGGCACATTTAATATCTTTTTTATAGTTATTATTTTACCCTTATTTTTTTTTGTATTTAGCTTCTTTTTTTTTTTCATATTTCATCGATAATATTTTGAACGTTTTGTTTATACTCTTAGTTTTGATCTGAAATTTATTACTTTGTTGCCTAAAAATTTTAAATTTTAAATTTTAACTTCTAATTTTACTTAGTATTTTAAAAAAGTTTCATTTACACCTTTGTTTTTTAACTTCTAATTGTACTGTGTTACTTCATATATATATTTTTAACTTGTATTTATTATTTTAAATTTAAGGACTCAAATAAACAAAATAGAAGACAATGCTAAGTAAATCTTTTTTTAGAGCAAAGAAAAACAATATATGCAAATCAAAAGAAAAACAAAAATAAATGGGCAAATAATAAAAAGAATTTTAGTGTTTATTACCCTAGTTATTTTATAATAAAATTTTGACTCTGATCAAGCACCCTAATTTCCAATCTTCATCACTGCTTGATAGTGGTTGGAACTTACACATGATTGCATGTGCAGGCCTGAAAGAGGAGATGAGGGCATTTGAAATCGACAAGGTTATATCAAGAAAGACCATCGAGCGCCTCTTGGAAGAATTTGGAGGGACTTAAAAGGGTAGTCTAAGTGTTGTGCCATTGAACATGCGGATATATCGGTTGAAGAATGAATAGAAGACAAAAGTTCAGTCTTTGATATTTATATATTTTTTTTTCCCTTAGTATGTGGGGAGACTTCAGGGAAGTTTGATATCCAGTTTGATTTATGAGCTATTATGTTAGAAGTTTGTTACACACGGGTATGGGCGCACACTTGTGAATTTTTGAAATAAATGAAGAGATTGACTTGAGGTGAGAGAAAAAATAAACATACATACATCCATACATACATACGTACATATATAGCAACTATAATCATGCCTGATATGTGATAATATAATAGCTAAGAAAATTGCTATCCTAGATTGTACGACCTGACAAATAGTATAAATGGTGTTTTACTGCACAAAACATGATATCATGAGCAAACGATAACCAAATATAAATGCTGTATGGACTAAAAGTATAGGAATTAAAAAGACGAACATAGAGATACGGTTATTTAGCATGGTCAAAACCCTTGCCAAGAAAAAATAGGTGCTATTCACACTAGAGATAAGAAAGATACACCAATGTAAACCCACGATATGTGCTTACGCGACTCGCCTCCCTTCAGGCTCCTCATGTAATGACCGAGGAAATGTCATCAATGAAACTTAATATTTAATTAGGTTTAATTAATGAATTTATTCTTAAAAATGTAAATTTTTGTAAAAATAGTAATTTTTGTGAAAATTACAATAAAATATGAATGAGCGGCATTGATTGCAAATTTTATGGCATATGTAATGCAATGGTGGATATTGTAAAATACAAATTTTATGAGTTTGATGACTCAGAGATTTGTGCATAATATCCATAAAATGAATTTCATGTCACAATTAATTGAGAAATTGTGATATAAAAAAATGGATGATTAGAATGTAAATAGGACATAGAGGTTGTCCAAACCCTAACCGGGGTTAGAAAGGAGGCCAGAGCAGTATAAGAATACTGCTAAATGAAAACGCAGATACGAAAAATGTTATGATTGGCCTCCAAAAGTAAACGAAAAGTAAGTCAAATATTTTTATACAGTCTAAGGATAGAAAATACACTGATTTGACTATGGCAGTATAGGAAACATACTGTGTGGTGAAAACTTACACAGTATAAATTTTTAGCTCCACAAAGTGGACACTTCTTGGTTTTCTATTGGGCCACATGTCTAGAAAAGTGGCCCAATCACCTTGTGACACCTAGTGGTGTAGTCATGGGTTACCATGAGTCACCAAATGGATAAGGAAGCATTAATTACAAAGTTATCACAACTTTTCTTTTCCTTTCTTTCGCTCCAAGCTCCGGCAGCCATAACCAAGACTTCCAAAAAAATTTCTCAGCCCCCAAACTTTGCAAAAATACCCCCAAATGAGTTTTATAAGCAAGTACAAGGATTTTCCACAAGTTTTAAGGTAAAATCCTAAACTTTTTAATGAGTTTTCAAGGGATTTTTCATGGTTTGAAGAGAGAAATTAATCCATGGTATTTTTGTATGGAAAGGAAGCTTAGGAGGGAGTTCAAAGGGATTTTGAAGGCTTGAAACCAAAAGGATGTTATTTTGGTAAGTTTAAAGTTTTAAAGTTTTGAAATTTTATGGATTTTATTTTGATTTCTATTCTTTCAAACCCATGTGGGTTCTTAAGTATGTATTTGCTGAAATTTCATGCATATGTGAAGTATGACATGTTTGAGTTGTGAAATTTTGATTTATGGTTCAAAATCATAATTTTTGCAAAAAGCGTTATTTTTGTAAATTTAATGTCAGTTTTAGTAAAAGTGATGTTTGAGCATGAGAATGTTTTGATTAAGGCATGGAATGGTTTCTGCAGGGGTAGAATTGCAAGTTTGAAATGGATTTTTGTAAAAATGCCATAGGGACTAAATTGAAAGAAAAAGATTTCTATCATCAGAATTGAAAAATGGCCAAAAACACCCTTGTACAGTGAGATTTTGGGAAAAGTTAAAACATGAAAGTTGTAGATCTTGACGAAACTGTTAGTTATCATGAACAGTTCGTCAAAAAACTCAGTCGTTTGTGAGATTTTGATTTTTCAAAGATTTTACGAAAATTGTGAAAATTTTTTAAAAGTGCAAAAACGTAATTTCCCAAAGGATTTTGAATATGTTACATTGAGCAAAAATGATCCTTGAGAAAAATAGGAAATTTTGATGCAAAGAAGTAAGTTTTAGTCCCGGGGGCAAAATCATCAAAATTTTCAGTTCAAGGACTAAACTGCAAAGTTTTATGAAAATGGGGCATAATTGAGAAATAAAGAGATTTGACCCACTAGGGTGTTATTTTGAAATTAGTATGTGGTTATTTTCATAAGAATAACGAAATCGAGCTCGGGTAGGTTAGTGGACCCACGAAGGGCAAAATCGTTATTTTTGTCTAAATAACCCGAACCGCTTTGAAATGTTTCCAATGGGATAAGAAAACGACTAGAAAGGTTCCCGCCCTTCGTTAGAAACGATAGGGTAAAGTTAGATAGAAATAAGAAAAACCAATGGTTTTTAGAGTTGTACATAGTAATGCAACTCAATTTATTAACTAACGGATGTTTCGTATCAAAACATAGTAGAATTTGGCTAATGGTTTTGTAATTGGCCAACAGGATCCTAGGAGTCTAGGAGAAGGGAAATCGAGGTTAAATTACCCAATATTTCCATCAAGTAAGTACCCTTCCCACCTACAGTATAAAATGTAGGTTTAGAAAGAAATGTATGTATATGATACCTGTGCGTATAATTAAGTGTAAACTTGTATGTTTGCCATGATATGAATACCTAGGGGTATAGTCATGTATGAATAACTGTGAGTATACGAAGGGATACCTGTGTATATTTTATGTTAAGTACCTGTGAGTACATTATGCTATATACCTATGCGTATATTAATGTGTACCAGTGTGTATACAAAGTATGTACCTGTATGTACAATAATGAAAATGAGCATGTGTACCATGATTTCGTACCTGTGTGTACAATGATAAATACTTGAGTATGTATAAAGTAGGTTTCCGTGTGTACTACGCTATGCAAGAGAATTTATGTTTCAAGGATAATATGTGATTATCACTTCATGCATGGTATGTCAACCATAATAAATAGACTAGTAAATGTAACACCAGAAAGTAAAAAAAAGAGTGTCGTACCGACTCTTGACTCAATGGAAGTTTAAAGGATATGTTATGGTCATGGTGTTATGTAGACCTAAATGAAATTGCGCAATGGTTCGAACACTCGGGCCCTAGTAAAAATAAGAAATGATGAGGATAAAGAAAGTTTATAAGAAAGCATAATTGATTCATGCATTTAATTGAATATCCATGTGGGATTTATGGGACTTACTGGGCGTTAGCTCATTAAGTATTTCATGCTGTAGGTATTCCGACGAGAAGGTCAAAATAAGTTCAAATGGTGAGCTGGCGGAGGGGTGGATGATGTGCAGATTAGGTATAGAGTCCGCTGCTGTAATGTTTTCCGCTATGTATGTTTAAAGTTATTTTGATATGAAATGTTTAAAAGAAAGATGTTATAAAAGTAAAAGTATTAATTATGTAAATACAAGTATGTGAAAGTATTTTTAGAGTTACCAAAGTTAATATAAGTAAATTATTTATTTCTGTTTTAAAAAAAAAAATCTTCCTAAATTTTTGCCCTGAAGAATGTAAGAAGAGTTTTATCACAGCCCGAAAGGATGGGTTGTGACAGTTGGTATCAGAGCGAAAATCTTGCCATCCTACTGCACATCGTTGTCTGCTCCATTGCCATAGCTCAAGTAAGATAGTTTAATTTTAAGTATAAAAATGTTCAGTACTACTTTATATGACACTGTTATGTTAATTACGACAATAAATATAGTATATGGCGAAGCCACATGATGATCGTGATATGGAAGCTGATGGAAGTGCCAGCATTGCTTTTCAAGATGCGATGCTACCGCGATATTATGGGAGTCGGCAGCCTATGGTGTAGACCGAATGGCTTCATGTAGTTGAAGTGATTTTTAACGCTTGTCATATGCCACCGCATCTCTAGGTTTTATTGGCCTCAGGATTGTTGATGAGGGAAGCCTTAGTATGATGGTTAAGGATTGAACCTGACAAGCAACCACGGGATTGGTAAGGTTTTAGAGGACAAATTCTAGCTGAGTTGCACCCATACCACCAGCAAACGTTATTCCAGTCTAGGTGATTCCGATGTTATGGGCGGATGGGAGACATTGATTGTCCCTACGAGTAGAATCGGTATAAGGAAGATACGTAGGTGAACCGGTAGATCATTACATTCTTAAATTTCACCGTACTAAGGTACCACTGATTCCGCCACAATTACCCTTACGGTGCATTTACAATCTGGTTTGGAGAGATCTTCCCAATGTGGTCCAGCAGCAAATGCAGTATCTGAAAAATTACCTTAGCATCCATGATTCTCTTATGGCGGCATTACATGCAGACCAGAATGTAGCCACGCCATTAGAAGATCCTCCAGTAGGTATGGATGATGATGATGATGATGATAATAATGATAACATTGATGAAGAGTTTGTGCCTCTAGAGCCTATAATCGCAAGTGATGATAAGTCGACTGATTCGGATGTGGAGGAAGAAGAAGAATCCTAAGGAGGGTTCCGAACATAGTGACATGTCTAGAGTCGAGTCCGGCAAAAAAAAATTCATAAGAAAATCTTTGTGTATTATGACGTACATAGATGAGAGATTTTTTACAGTTTTGGGCTTTGATGCCTTTGTATATGCATGTATGTTCGGCTAGTGGTGTCCTTCTTAGCAAGAAGATATATGTAGCCGGAAGTGATAATTGCTCCCAGAGATGATATGAATAGTTATGTATGAAAGGAAAGTATGTATGTATGTATGTTAGTTATGCATGTAATGTTATGAAGAGTGTAAAAAGGAAATGAAATGAAATGTACGAAAGGAAATGAAATGAAATGTATGAATGCTTATGAAATGAAATGTATGAAGGTAAAGGAACTTATGAAATGAAATGTATGAAGGTAAAGGAACTTATGAAATGAAATGTATGAACGCTAATGAAATGAAATGTATGAAGGTAAAGGAAATGAAATGTATGAAGCAAGATATTGAGTTCATGTAATTGTGTATGTTTGCATGTATTTATGTTGTTTGAATACATGCAATTATTGATTGGATACTATTAAGTTAATAGTATGTACTAACATAGTAACGAAAATATACGATAAGTATATAGCGATTGATAACAATGGCGGATATACCCGGAGGACTGAGGAATCTGAATTTAATGGCCATGATTATGGAATTGCAACAGAAGCTCCAAGATCAAGAGCATGAAATGCAAGGTTTAAGGAAACAGTTAGCTAACCAGAATTCTGTATCACCAGTATGTATAGATATGCCACCCCTAGTACCGCCGCCACAGCAAGCAGAACTAGTAGTCCTAGCTGTTTCGGTAGCATCCACTACCGAATTTTATGAAAGATTCCAGAGAATGAAGGCCCTAGAATTTGATGGATCTACAGACCCCATAGAGGCCGACAATTGGCTTACAGGCATAGAAAGGGTTCTGAAATTTATGAAACTTAGCGACCATGAAAAAGTCCTATGCGCTTTGTTTTCTCTCACTAAAGATGCTAGGAGACGGTGGGAGTCGGTAGAGAGTAAAAGGAATGTAGACAAAATGACAGGGCCATATTTCGTTGAAGAATTTGGCAGGGCTTATTTTAAAGTAGAAACCATGGCAGCCCAACAAGAAGAATTTAATAATTTTAAGCAAGGTAATATGTCCGTAGCTGATGCTATAAAGAGGTTTAATCAGCTAGCACGGCTTTGTCCTGAGTTAGTACCCACTGAACGGGAACGAATAAGATAGTTAATGAGAATGTTCAAAACCGACATTGCCCTTGTGGTCGATATTGGAGGGAAAACTCCCAAGGATGTGGAGGATTGCATCAAACGGGCGACCAAAGCTGAGTTTAGAATTGCCTGTGAGAAGGAGGAAAGAGCAAGGATTTTCAAAGCATAGAAGGAGGAGAAAGCTTTAGCCAAGCAAAGTCAAGTTGTACAAGTAAAAGGACAAGGAAGTGTTCCAAGTCAAGGGCCGTCCTAGAACGTTCAAGCGGGACGCAACTGCACTGCTAACAACAAGAGGAAATGGAACGTGAATAATTTAAAGAATCCAAAAGGTCAACCCCATAAGAGGATTAACGATGTAGGAAACAACAAATCCCATTACAGTAAATGTGGGAAAAGACATGCAGGGGAATGCAAGGCTGGCACGAACAAGTGCTATATCTGTGGGAAAGAAGGGCATTATGCCAGGAATTGTTTTTCTAATTCCCAAAGTCAGAACAGTCAGAACAGTCTGTTGGAAACAACGTGCGCAGCGGAATTTTAAAAATTTTCATCAGAGTATTTTCCAAAACACAAGTTTGACATGTTATATGTATAAATTAAACAGATCTTACTAACCTCAGTGTGCCGAAGAACCTCTGCGACCTGTGTAGAGAAGTAACGTTCCAGAAGAGCCTCAACCAACTGGTCTTCTTTGCTATTCTCTATCCACAACTAGAGTGAGTGTGGGCTCACACGTACTGCTCTTCCACCGGTGACTCTCCTTCCAACCAATAGAGAGAACCCAAAGCTAGTGTTCGTGATTTGTGAACAAAAGCTCTCAGGGATTTTTCAGATGCTCACTCGAAGAGTATCACTCTTAATCTCTCAAATTCATATGAGTAAATCATTAGACTCACTCCCTTTTTATATCTATTGGTCCTAGGGTCAGTCCATATCAGATTAGGTCTCAAAAAATTGAAACAGAATCAAGTTCGGATCAATATCTGATAAGATCCGTGTGAAAATGCGTAATCTTAACTGTCGTCGGTCGGCAAGCCGAACTTTCTGATAGGTAGGCAGAACAGGCCAGTTTGGCAGGCCGAACACGTCATCCGGCAGGCCGAACTGCCGAGAAAAAATCTCTGCGAATCTTTTATTTTCCACCCGAGATTCAAAAGGATAAAGTCTCAGTTTTGATTCAAATAGCCCAATAGAAAAGATATCTGATCAAAACAAACTTTATCAAGATAATCCCTAAGAAAATAAATTAATTCACAATAACTCTATAAGTTTATCTTGTTCTAATTGTCCAAAATTAAAACAACCGATAAACAGACAAGAATTACCCGAACGCAATAATTCAACAAGTTCATCTTGAACTAATTTTCTTACATAATTAATTCAACCGATAAACAGACATGAATTATTTGATTCTTATAAATTTTAAACCAATCTGATAAATCCGACATAAGTCACCAATTATTGGAAAAGCACGCCGTGTCGTTACAGGATTTTGTGAGCTAGCAAAGGGGACCAAAATGGACCTGTAAAGTTCAAGCTCATGATAATTATGAAACCCAATATCCCAGATATACATTTCACAATTATCAACTCCAACGCTACTCCACTAAAAGCTTGAAGCTGCACTCTCGAACTTTATATAATTACGAAGCTCGTGTAGCTAAGTCTCCATGACATATCATAGTATATCGCATCCCCATATGATCATCCATAATCGGCTTAAGGACAAATTCTGTCTTACCTTCCCGATTATTTTTATCTTACGTTCCATTGTCTCACCATTAGAAAACTTACCATCCAAAGATAGTATACCAATCAGTTACACCTATGTATCCTAAATGGTTGAGCGCTCCAGTTTTCCAATTACAGGACAACGCATATAAGAGGATATCATTACTCCTAAAGAGGAGCTATGGATTCCATATCTATGAATAACAAGTCTACGCTATCAAGAGTCATGCCTCCAACGTACCGGCATGCATGCCACTATAGAAATGTGGGAGTCACCCATTGGTACATCAAAAGACACAAGTCAAGACAACGGGCCCATTATTCATCTCAGGATTAAGATACAATACAAATGATTGTCTAAAGTGAATCGATTTGCCAAGACAGAATTATTAATCCAAATCAATTCACTTTATGTCCCGATCCAACACATTGTCAACTATGACAACGCGCCAATGTTTCTATTCACGGAGTCCAACTCCGATGGCCAAGACAAACCATCTCCCAAAAGGGATATAGACAACATAACAATCTTTACATGAATAAAGCGCCCAACTTTATTCCCTCGATTGCGGATCATATGTTTTAGACTGTCACCCTAAGAATTGTGTCTTCCGCATAATCATCCTATCATATGCCCAATTCTTAGGGTTTAGACTGACAGTCTCAGACTACTGTTTGCTTATCATACATTCAACAAATATGAACGTAAAGGGGATAATATTTGGTATATATAAATGAATAAATTCTTTATTGATAAAAATGTCTCCAAAATCGTATTACATTTTTACTCCATAGAGCATACATGTCTAACAATCTCCCACTTGCACTAAGTGAGTAAATACTGCAAATTTCGCATCCCCATAGCTTCCACATGCCTCTCAAAGACTCTCCCAGTAAGTGTCTTCGTGAATGGATCAGCTAAATTGTCCTCTGACGTGATCTTGCACACCGTGACATGCCCGCTCTCAACAAAGTCCTTTATCACATGATACTTCCGATCAATATGCTTACTCTTCTTGTGAAATCTTGGTTCCTTAGCATTAGCTACCGCTGCACTGTTATCATAGTACAGTGATACCGCCTTATCCATACCAGGAACTACCTCAAGATCCCCAAGGAACTTACGGAGCCACACTGCTTCTTTCGAAGCATCACTAGCCGCCACATACTCGGCCTCCATCATTGAATCCGAAGTGCAATCTTGCTTCGCACTTCTCCAACTGATGGCACCGCCACCTAGAGTAAACACAAACCCCGAAGTCGATTTCCTAAAATCCAGGTAGGATTGAAAATCCAAATCAGTGTATCCTAGAGGAGTTAAATCCTCACCCGAATACACAAGCATATACCCTCGAGTCCTTCTCAGGTACTTGAAAATATGCTTTACCACAACCCAATGGTTCGGTCCTGGATCCGCCTGAAATCGACTCACAATCCCGACCGCATAGCTAATATCCGGTTGAGTGCAAAGCATGGCATACATGAGACTACCCACTGCAGAAGCATAAGGTACCTTCTTCATGTATTCTCTTTCTTCATAAGACTTTGGAGAGTCTTTCTTAGAAAGAGTAATTCCAGACCTAGATGGTTGCCCACCTTTCTTGGAATCCTGCATTGCAAACCTCCAGAGAATTTTATCTATGTAGCCGGCCTATGACAAAGCTATCATTTTGTTCTTCCTATCCCGAAAGATCTGGATACCGATAACAAAATTAGCCTCACCTAAGTCCTTCATGTCAAACTACTTGGTCAACCACAATTTGACCGATGACAATGCCCCAACGTCATTGCCAATTAGCAGAATGTCATCTACATAGAGTAGTAAAAAAACCACCTTCCCATTCTTAATGTGTTTGTAAACACATGGTTCATCCACATTTTGTGAGAACCCATAAGTCTTCATCACTTGATCAAATCTTATGTTCCAAGAACGAGAAGCCTGCTTAAGTCCATAAATTGACTTTAGCAGCTTACTAACCTTACCCTTTTGATCCGCGACCTTGAACCTGTCTGGTTGTTCCATATAAATGGACTCATCAAGATAGCCTTTCAGAAAAGCCGTCTTGACATCCATCTGCCAAATCTCGTAGTCGAGAGCGGCAGCTATGGATAAGAGAATCCAGATGGACTTAAGCATGGCTACTAGCGAAAAGGTTTCCTCATAATCGATTCCTTCCTTTTGTGTATAACCCTTAGCTACTAGTCTAGCCTTAAAGGTTTCGACCTTTCCATCCACTCCTCTTTTCCTCTTGTAGATCCATTTACACCCAATGGGTTTTACCCCTTCGGGAAGATCCACAAGCTCCCAGACCCGATTAGTCTCCATAGACTTCATCTCTATGTTCATGGCCTCTGTCTAGAGTCTTGAATCAACATCCTCCATAGCTTCTGCGTAAGTATAAGGATCCCTATCATGTTCATCCGGTTCAGCCAAGAAGACCTCCCCATTGAACATATACCTTTCAGGTTGACGCCCGATCCTCCCACTACGCCGAAGCCCCTGAGGTTGTTGTTCAGGTTTGTTTGGTTTTTCTACACCGATTGGAATGGTTTCGTTCAGAACCTCCGGAGTGAACGAATCACCCCTTAACTCCTCAAGCACCACTTTGCTTCGAGGTTTAAAGTCGTCCATGTAACTCTCCTCAAGAAAAGTTGCATTAGTTGAAACCACGACTTTATTTTCCTTTGGGTTATAAAAATAACCCCCTTTAGTCCCTTTTGGATATCCTACAAGCACGCAAACTTCCGAACGTGCTTCCAACTTATTTGAATCCTTAAACAGGACATGAACCGGACATCCCCATATGCGAATATGGTTTAAGGATGTCTTCCTTTTTGTCCACAACTCGTGAGAAGCTTTAGGGACCGATTTTGAAGGCACATTGTTCAAAAGATAACATGCAGTTTGTAGTGCATATCCCCAAAAGGATAAAGGCAATTATGAATAACTCATCATGGACCTAATCATGTCCAACAAAGTCCTATTTCTTCTCTCCGCTACGCCATTCTGCTGAGGAGTGCCCGGCGCAGTCAAATGGGATAAAATCTCATTCTCTAACAAGTGTCCCAAGAACTCATCAAAAAGGTATTCCCCACCTTGTTCGGATCGAAGTGCCTTTATGGATCTACCTAATTGCTTTTCCACTTCAGGCTGAAACTCCCTGAACTTATCATAAGTTTCGCTTTTGTGGTGCATCAGGTACACATACCCATATCTTGAGTAATCGTCAATAAAAGTGACGAAGTACTCATACCCTCCTCGTGCCTGAATGTTCATCGGTCCGCAAACATCACTATGGACAAGTTCTAGAACCCCTTCGGCCCTATTGCCCTTAGACCCGTATGGTGTTTTGGTCATTTTACCCTCCAAACAAGATTCACGTTGAGGTATAGATTCCACCTTTAAGTGACTTAAAGGTCCATCCCTTACCAACCTTTGAATCCTATTCAGGTTAATGTGACCAAGGCGCAAATGCCAAAGATAAGTCTTATTAGAGTGAGAAGTTTTAAGTCTTTTTGAGTCATTATCATTTATCTCAGCATTAAGCAATAAGTCCATCTTAGGTTTGATAAAATATAGATTATTTTGCATCCATCCAGAACAGATAAAAGATTTGTTTTACGAATCACCACTTTTTCATTAAAAGATACCACGTAGGAGTCTTTAAATAAAGAAGATACAGAAATTAAATTCCTTTTAAATTTAGGAACATAAAAACAATCTCGCAAAATTAAACTCCTATAATTATCAAAATAAAGATGAACATCTCCCACTGCTTCCGCTGAGACCAAGGATCCAACGCCCATCCGAAGCGTTAAGTCTTCACGAAGTAGACTTCTCGTTTCTTTGAATCCCTGCAGAGAAACACAAACATGATTAGTTGCACCGGAATCTATGACCCAGATGTCACTGGATTCCTCAACCAAACAAGTTTCTAAATATAGATAATCACACCTACCTCCCTTGGAAAGGAAGTCCTTGCAATGCTTCTTTATATGCCTGACCTTACCACAGAAGAAGCACTTAAGCTTCTTTGGGTTCTTCTTCTTCTTCTTCTTGCTCTTGGTAGCAACAGGAATAGAAGACTTACCACTCTTGGCCCGTTGCTTCTTTCCATTCCCTGAGTTAGGATTGGAACCAGAAGCAGCTACCATATTGGCCTCTCCACCAGCAGGAGACTCCCTGATCAGCAGTTCAAACTCCTGTAAATGTTTCATTAGTTCTGTCAAGGTCATATCCAGTCTATTGCTCAAATTAAAAGTAGCTCTAAACGGAATAAATTCCTTAGACAGAGTCTCAAAGACCATAGTCATCTGAGTTTCAGCATCGATGTCAGCTCCATTGGTTTGAGCCTCAGCGAGGTAACCCATGACCAACATCATATGCTCCTTTACAGATGTCCCCGGTCTCTGTCTACAGTTTAAGAGTTTCTGAAGCGCCCCTTGCCGCTTTGTTATGGCTTGGCCTCCAAACATGTCTTCAAGATTATCCAAGATCTGCTTCGCAGTCTCATAATCCTGATGTTGAGCCTGTAGCACATTGTTCATGCTAGCCATAACATAGCAGCGGGCCTGATCATTAGCATCTTTCCAGCGGTCGTAAGCTTGGAATTACTCATTACTTGAGTCTCCCGTAGGCTCAGGAGGACAAGGAGTTGTCAGAACATATTTCAGTTTCTCAAAGGAAAGGACGATGTCTAGGTTCCGTTTCCAATCGTTATAGTTCTCACCGGTTAATTGGTTTTTGTCAAGTATCGATGATAAAGCGTTTTTAGACATTTTCAATCTACAATAAAGAATCATATACCAAACATAAGCAAACATATATAATAATTTAGTAAGATAACACAATCATGTAAAATTATACAAATGTGTTTATGTGTCAAAACCTTGAAAATATCACAACCTTACAACGATAATTCCCAACTCAGAATTCAACAAGCTCCTAGGGGAGTCATGCCAAATTCAATTAGGAACACGGATCCCCTCCTGATTAATATATGCCATCCAGGATCCGTATGATCCAGCATATACTAATAATCGTTTCTTTGGCCATTAATTTTATTAACAGAGCTCCTAGGGGAGGTTAATAATAAAATTAACGTGAGTGTATAACCACCGTTTCAATATTTTATCCATGATTTATAATCACCACCTAGGGGTGTGCAACCTATAAATCATACTAAAATACCTTATCCTTTCAGAGATCCAATCTTGTACATGATAGAAATCCCTTCCTAGGGGTCAGGACCACCATGTTCTTCCTATGGACCAACGATGGAGGCCTTAGGTTCTCTCTTCGAAAACCTTCTCCCACTCAATCTTTTGAAGTCAAGGTTTTATTTTAAAATTATGCATGAACAAATTTAATATGAGCGGCACTCCCTATTCTATATGACATGTTATCAATATACATGGTAAATCATATTATAATGCAGACAAGCAAAGTAATCAAGCAAAGCTACAAGCATAATAATAATAATAACCGTAATATTATGGTTCCACCCTAGAGAATAGAAAACTAAGATTACAAGAGAATAATCGAGACATTTATCGATTCTTCATCCTTGAATCCTCAAGCTGTATCCTTCTTCATGTAATATCCATCTTCAAGTCCTCAATCCTGTATGAATCGAACACTTTATATTTCCAGTCATATCCAAATTTAATGTTTCTCAGAATTGTCCCAAAAATAAAATTAAAACTGCAATGGAAAAATTGCACCTTTTCTGGACACCTGGCAGCTCTCGGTCGGCAGTCCGATCTGGGTGATCGGTCTGCCAATCATGGTGGTTCGGCCTGCCGAACATGAAGGTTCGGCCTGCCGACAGAGCACCAAAATTTCTACCCCACTGTCGGCTTGCCGGACCATACGTTCGGCCTACCGATTTGTGACCTTCGGCCTGCCGAACTGTGAGGTCCGGCATGCCGACCGAGCAGAAGAAACCTTAATCCAGAAAATACAATTTTAATGCAATTCATCAATTTTATTTTCAACAATTCAAAAACATAAAATTAGAGACTCAGGAAATACCTGGAGGCGCCATCATCAATCTTTAAGATCCGACTTCTCGTTCCGTCTTCTCCGAATAATTATTTAATTACAAAATTCTTACAAATCAAAAATTAAATAATAATTCCTAGACGGAGATGATAGTCTGCCATCTAATTACATGAAAAACCTAGATACATAATCTAACCTCTAAGGAACCATAATCGGTATTAATTAATTAATAAATAATTAAACAACAATTTAATCAATCATAATTAATTAATAAATATTCACCACATAATCCATGACAACATTTATATATTATATAGAAACCTAGAGTGCCATCTCTCTATAAAATTCAATTCAAGCATAGGAGAGACTAAGATCACAAAATTTATGCATATAACATGATCACAAACTTGCAAATTTATGTAAAAACCTTGGCTCTGATACCAGTTGTTGGAAAAAAAGTGCGCAGCGGAATTTTAAAAATTTTCATCAGAGTATTTTCCAAAACACAAGTTTGACATGTTATATGTATAAATTAAACAGATCTTACTAACCTCAGTGTGCCGAAGAACCTCCACGACTTGTGTAGAGAAGTAACGTTCCAAAAGAGCCTCAACCAACTGGTCTTCTTTGCTATTCTCTATCCACAACCGGAGTGAGTGTGGGCTCACACGTATAGCTTTTCCACCGGTGACTCTCCTTCCAACCAATAGAGAGAACCCAAAGCTAGTGTTCGTGATTTGTGAACAAAAGCTTTCAGGGAGTTTTCAGATGCTCACTCGAAGAGTATCACTCTTAATGTCTCAAATTGATATGAGTAAATCATTAGACTCACTCCCTTTTTTATACCTATTGGTCCTAGGGTCAGTCCATATCAGATTAGGTCTCAAAAAATCGAAACAGAATCAAGTTCGGATCAATATCTGATAAGATCCACGTGAAAACGCGTAATCTTAACTGTCGTTGGTCGGCAATCCGAACTTTCTGATAGGCAAGCCGAACAGGCCAGTTCGGTAGGCCGAACTGCTGAGAAAAAATCTCCGCGAATCTTTTATTTTCCACCCGAGATTCTAAAGGATAAAGTCTCAGTTTTGATTCAAATAGCCCAATAGAAAAGATATCTGATCAAAACAAACTTTATCAAGATAATCTCTAAGAAAATAAATTAATTCACAATAATTCTACAAGTTTATCTTGTTCTAATTGTCCAAAATTAAAACAACCGATAAACAGACAAGAATTACCCAAACGCAATAATTCAACAAGTTCATCTTGAACTAATTTTCTTACATAATTAATTCAACCGATAAACAGACATGAATTATTTGATTCTTATAAATTTTAAACCAATCTGATAAATCTGACATAAGTCACCAATTATTGAAAAAGCACGCCGTGTCGTTACAGGATTTTGTGAGCCAGCAAAGGGGACCAAAATGGACCTATAAAGTTCAAGCTCATGATAATTATGAAACCCAATATCCCAGATATACATTTCACAATTATCAACTCCAACGCTACTCCACTAAAAGCTTGGAGCTGCACTCTTGAACTTTATAGAATTACGAAGCTCGTGTAGCTAAGTCTCTATGACATATCATAGTGTATCGCATCCCCATATGATCATCCATAATCGGCTTAAGGACAAATTCTGTCTTACCTTCCCGATTATTTTTATCTTACGTTCCATTGTCTCACCATTAGAAAACTTACCATCCAAAGATAGTATACCATTCGGTTACACCTATGTATCCAAATGGTTGAGCGCTCCAGTTTTCCAATTACAGGACAACGCATATAAGAGGATATCATTACTCCTAAAGAGGAGCTATGGATTCCATATCTATGAATAACAAGTCTACGCTATCAAGAGTCATGCCTCCAACGTACCGGCATGCATGCCACTATAGAAATGTGGGAGTCACCCATTGGTACATCAAAAGACACAAGTCAAGACAACGGGCCCATTATTCATCTCAGGATTAAGATACAATACAAATGATTGTCTAAAGTGAATCGATTTGCCAAGACAGAATTATTAATCCAAATCAATTCACTTTATGTCCCGATCCAACACATTGTCAACTATGACAACGCGCCAATGTTTCTATTCACGGAGTCCAACTCCGATGGCCAAGACAAACCATCTCCCAAAAGGGATATAGACAACATAACAATCTTTACATGAATAAAGCGCCCAACTTTATTCCCTCGATTGCGGATCATATGTTTTAGACCGTCACCCTAAGAATTGTGTCTTTCGCATAATCATCCCATCATATGCCCAATTCTTAGGGTTTAGACTGACAGTCTCAGACTACTGTTTGCTTATCATACATTCAACAAATATGAACGTAAAGAGGACAATATTTGGTATATATAAACGAATAAATTCTTTATTGATAAAAATGTCTCCAAAAACGTATTACATTTTTACTCCTTAGAGCATACATGTCTAACACAGTCAGGCTCAGCAGAGTTCTTAAGGAAACCAATTGCGTACGGTTCAAGTTCAGGTACAAATTGAAGGCCCTAGTGTCAGTCAAGGGCGACTAGAAGCTCTGGAACCAAGTGGGTGAATTTATGCCTACATGAAGAAGGAAAAAGATGCAGGAACCTCATCGGTGGTGACAGGTTAGTCTTCTGTTGCCAGTACTGAAGTATATATTTTATTTGATTCTAGAGCAACACATTCGTTTATATTACTTAAGTTTGTGAAACGAATAGGAAGCAAAAAAATATAGGATAGAGTAAACTTTTAGAATTGCACTACCCTCTGGGGAGGTATTAAGTGTTGATTATTGGTTACGTCATGTACCGATAGTTATATGTGAAAGGGAAATGTATATTGATTTGATAATAATCGATATACAAGATTATGACGTCATCCTAGGAACGGATTTCCTAGGGAAATACACTGCTAAGATTAGTCGTCGACACCGCAAGGTTAGGTTTCGACCTTCTGGAAGTGAGAAGTTTGTGTATTCAGGGAAAGTTTCCCCAAAGCTCCCAAGGCGTTGACTTCAACATTAAAGGCAATGAAGATGTTGGAAAATGGATGTACCGGTTACCTGGTGAATTTAATAAGGAAAGATAAAGAAGCTCATTAGGACCAGAGAAAGTCCCCATAGTAAAGGAATTTATTGATGTATTTCCGGACGAGTTCCCAAGCTTGCTGCCGGAACGAAAAATTTTGTTTGAAATCGAATTGATGCCCAAAACAGCCACGATTTTTAAGGCACCATATCAAATGACTCCAGGGAAACTCAAGGAACTTCAGGTGCAACTAAAGGAAATATTAGACAAGGGGTTCATCCGACCAAGTTATTCCCAATGGGGAGCACCTGTTCTATTTGTTAAGAAGAAGGATGGAATGTTACAAATGTGTATTGACTACTGGGAACTAAACAAGGTCATGATTAAGAACAAGTATCCACTTCCAAGGATTGATGATTTGTTTAATTAATTGAAAGGAGCATCAGTATTCTCAAAGCTTGATCTACGCTCAGGATATCATCAACTTCGAATTAAAGAAGAAGATATACCAAGAACAGCGTTCTGAACACGTTATGGGCATTATAAGTTCTGCATCATGCCTTTTAGACTGACCAATGCCTTAGTAGCTTTCATGGATCTCATGAATCGAAGAATATCTCGATAAGTTTGTTATTGTCTTCATCGACGATATTTTCATATACTTAAGAATGCCAGAGGAACATGAAAAGCACTTGAGGATTGCACTATAATTATTGAGAAGGCATCAATTGTACACCAAGTTCTCAAAATGTGAGGTTTAGCTGGAGAAGGTTCAATTCCACGGAGACGTGGTGACACGAGAAGGAGCATCTGTCGATCCTTTGAAGTTGAGCAGTGAATAAGTGGCCTACATAGAAAAGTGTGTCAAAAATTAGAAGTTTCCTCGGTTTAGTAGGCTACTATCGATGTTCTGTAGAAGGATTTTCCTGACTTGCAGCACCATTCATTGCACTTACGTGAAAAGCAACAAAGTATGAATAGATTAAGAAATGTGAAGAAAGTTTCTAAGGATTAAAAAGGGTGACTTACAAGTACACTAGTTGTTAGACATGTATGCCCTAAGGAGTAAAAATGTAATACGTTTTTGTAGACATTTTTATCAATATTTCATTTATATATACCAAATCTTGTGCTCTTTACGTTCATATTTGTTGAATGTATGATAAGCAAACAGTAGTCTGAGACTGTCAGCCTAAACCTTAAGAATTGGGCATATGATGGGATGATTATGACGGTCTAAAACATATGATCCGCAATCGAGGGAATAAAGTTGGGTGCTTTATTTATGTAAAGATTGTTATGTTGTCTATATCCCTTATGGGAGATGGTTTGTCTTGACCATCGGAGTTGGACTCCGTGAATAGAAACATTGGCACGTTCTCATAGGTGACGATGTGTTGGATCGGGACATAAAGTGAAATGATTTGGATTAATAATTCTGTCTTGGCAAATCGATTTACTTTAGACAATCATTTGTATTGTATCTTAATCCTGAGATGAATAGTGTCTTGACTTGTGTCTTTTGATGTAACAATGGGTGACTCCCACATCTCAATAGTGGTATACATGCCGGTACGTTGGAGGCATGATTCTTGATGGCGTAGACTTGTTATTCATAGATATGGAATCCATAGCTCATCTTTAGGAGTAATGATATCCTCTTATATGCGTTGTCCTGTAATTGGAAAACTGGAGCGCTCTACCATTTGGATACATAGGTGTAACCGAATGGTATACTATCTCTAGATGGTAAGTTTTCTAATGGTGAGACAATGGAACGTAAGATAAAAATAATCAGGAAGGCAAGACAGAACTTGTCCTTAAGCTGATTATGGATTACCATATGGGGATACGATACACTATGATACGTCATGGAGACTTAGCTATACGAGCTTCGTAATTCTATAAAGTTTGAGAGTGCAGCTCCAGGCTTTTAGTGGAGTAGCACTGGAGTTGATAATTGTGAAATGTATATCTGGGATATTGGGTTTTGTAATTATCATGAGCTTGAACTTTGTAGGTCCATGTTGGTCCCCTTTGCTAGCTCACAGAATCCTGTAACGACACGGCGTGCTTTCCCAATAAATGGTGACTTATGTCAGATTTATCGGATTAGTTTAAAATTTGTAAGAATCAAATAATTCATGTCTGTTTATTGGTTGAATTAATTTTGTAATGAAATTAATTTAAGATAAACTTGTTGAATTATTGGATCAGATAATTCTTGTCTGTTTATCGGTTGATTTAATTTTGGATAAATTAGATCAAGATAAACTTATAGAATTATTGTGAATTGATTTATTTTCTTAGAGATTATCTTGATAAAGTTTGTTTTTGATCAGATATCTTCTCTATTGGGATATTTGAATCAAAACTGAGACTTTATCCTTTAGAATATCGGGTTGAAAATAAAAGATTCACGGAGATTTTTTCTCGAGAATTCGGCCTGCCAAATGACGTGGTAGGCCTGCCGAACTGGTTTGTTCGGCCTGCCGATCAGAATGTTTGGCCTGCCGATCAGCGGGAGATAAGATTACGCATTTTTACGCAGATCTTATCAGATATTGATCCGAACTTGATTCTGTTTCAAGTTTTTGAGACCTAATCTGATAAGGACTGACCCCAGGACCAAGGGCTATATAAAGGGAGTGAGTCTAATGATTTACTCAGATCACTAAAGATCAGTTGAGAGATTAAGAGTGATACTCTTCTAGTGAGCATCTAAAAACTCCCTGAGAGCTTTTGTTCACAAATTACGAACGCTAGCTTTGGGTTCTCTCTATTGGTTGGAATGAGAGTCACCGGTGGAAGTGCTGTACGTGTGAGCTCACACTCACTCTGATTGTGGATAGAGAATAGCAAAGAAGACCAGTTGGTTGAGGCTCTTCTGGAACGTTACTTCTCTACACAGGCTGCAGAGGTTCTTCACATAAAGGTTAGTAAGATCTGTGTAATTTATACATATAGCATGTCAAACTTGTGTTTTGGAAATTACCCTAATGGAAAAATTTTTAAAATTCCGCTGCGCATCGTGTTTTTAATAATTGGTATCAGAGCCGAGGTTTTACAAAAATTTACAAGTTTGTGATCATGTTATATGCATAAATTTTGTGACCTTAATCTCTCCTATGCTTGAATTGAATTTTATAGAGAGATGACACTCTAGGTTTCTATATAATATATGTTGTCATGGATTATGTGGTGAATGTTTATTAATTAATTATGGTTGATTAAATCGTTGTTTAATTATTTATTGATTAATTAATACCGGTTATGGTTCCTTAGAGCTTAGAATGTGTATCTAGGTTTTTCATATAATTAGATGGCGGACTATCATCTCCGTCTAGGAATTATTATTTATTTTAAATTTGTAAAATTTTGTAATTAAATAATTATTCCGAGAAGACGGACGTAGAAGAATGATGATGGCGCCCCTAGGTATTTCCTGAGTCTCTAATTTTATGTTTTTGAATTGTTGAAAAAAAAATTGATGAATTGCATTAAAATTGTATTTTCTGGAATGAGGGATTTTTGCTCGATCGACATGCCGGACATCACAGTTCGGCAGGCCGATGGTCACAGATCGGTAGGCCGGACGTGTAGTTCGGCAGGCCGACAGTGGGACGAAAATTGGCTGGCTCTGCCGGCAGGCCAAACTTTCATGGTTCGGCAGGCCGATCTTTGGGATCGGCAGGCCGATGAAGCATGACTGGTAGGCCGATCCCCCAGATCGGCCTGCCGACCAAGAGCTGGAAAATTTCCAGAAAAGGTGCAATGTTTGCAGTACAGTTTTAATTTTATTTTTGAGACAATTCTGAGAAACATTTAATTTGGATATGACCGGAAATATGAAGTATTTGATTCATACAGGATTGAAGACTTAAAGATGGGTATTGCATGAAGAAGGATACCGCTTGAGGATTCAAGGATGAAGAATCGATATATGTCTTGATTGTTCTCTTGTAATATTAGTTTACTATTCTCTAGGGTGGAACCATTAATTACAGTTATTATTATTTTGCTTGTAGTTTGCTTGATTGCTTTGCTTGTCTGCATTATAATATGATTTGCCATGTATATTGATAACATGTCATATAGAATAGGGAGTGCCGCTCATATTAAAATTGTTCATGCATAATTTTAAAATAAAACCTTGACTTCAATAGATTGAGTGAGAGAAGGTTTTCGAAGAGAGGACCTAAGGCCTCCATCGTTGGTCCATAGGCAGAACATGGTGGTCCCAACCCCTAGGAAGGGATTTCTATCATGTACCAGATTGGATCTCTGAAAGGATAAGGTATTTTAGTATGATTTATGGTTGTACACCCCTAGGTGGTGATTATAAATCATGGATAAAATATTAAAACGATGGTTATACACTCACGTTAATTTTATTATTAACCTCCCTTAGGAGCTCTGTTAATAAAATTGATGGCCAAAGAAACGATTATTAATATATGCTGGATCAGACGGGTCCTGGATGACATATATTAATCAGGAGAGGATCTGTGTTTCTGATTGAATTTGGCATGACTCCCCTAGGAGCTTGTTGAATTCTGAGTTGGGAATTATCATTGTAAGGTTGTGATATTTTCAAGTTTTTGACACATAAACACATTTGTATGATTTTACATGATTGTGTTATCTTACTAAATTATTATATGTTTACTTATGTTTGGTATATGATTCTTAATTGTAGATTGAAAATGTCTAAATACGCTTTATCTTCGATACTTGACAAAAACCAATTAACCGGTGAGAATTATAACGATTGGAAACAGAACCTAGGCATCGTCCTATCCTTTGAGAAACTGAAATATGTACTGACAACTCCTTGTCCTCCCGAGCCTACAGGAGACTCATCTAATGAGCAATTCCAAGCGTACGATCGCTGGAAAGATGCTAATGATCAGGCCCGCTGCTATGTTATGGCTAGCATGAACAACGTGCTGCAGGCTCAACATCAGGATTATGAGACTGCGAAAAAGATCTTGGATAATCTTGAGGATATGTTTGGAGGCCAAGCCATAACAAAGCGGCAAGGGGCGCTTCGGAAACTCTTAAACTGTAGACAGAGACCGGGGACATCTGTAAAGGAGCATATGATGTTGGTCATGGGTTACCTCGCTGAGGCTCAAACCAATGGAGCCGACATCGATGCTGAAACTCAGATGACTATGGTCTTTGAGACTCTGTCTAAGGAATTTATTCCATTTAGAGCTACTTTTAATTTGAGCAATAGACGGGATATGACCTTGACGGAACTGATGAAACTGTTACAGGAGTTCGAACTGTTGATCAAGGAGTCTCCTGTGGGTGGTGAGGCCAACATGGTAGCTGCTTCTGGTTCCAATCCTAACTCAGGGAATGGAAAGAAGCAACGGGCCAAGAACGGGAAGTCTTCTATTCCTGCTGCTACCAAGAGCAAGAAGAAGAAGAAGAAGAACCCAAAGAAGCTTAAGTGCTTCTTCTGTGGAAAGGTCGGACATAATAAGAAGCATTGCAAGGACTTCCTTTCCAAAGGAGGTAGGTGTGATCTTCTGTATTTAGAAACTTGTTTGGTTGAGGAATCCAGTGACATCTGGGTCATAGATTCCGGTGCAACTAATCATGTTTGTGTTTCTCTGCAGGGGTTCAAAGAAACGAGAAGTCTGCTGTGTGAAGACTTAACGCTTTGGATGGGCGATGGATCCTTGGTCTCAGCGGAAGCAGTGGGAGATGTCCATCTTTACTTTGATAATTATAGGAATTTAATTTTGCGAGATTGTTTTTATGTTCCTAATTTTAAAAGGAATTTAATTTCTGTATCTTCTTTATTTAAAGACTCCTACGTGGTATCTTTTAATGAAAAAGTGGTGATTCGTAAAACAAATCTTTTATCTGTTCTGGATGGATGCAAAATAATCTATATTTTATCAAACCTAAGATGGACTTATTGCTTAATGCTAAGATAAATGATAATGACTCAAAAAGACTTAAAACTTCTCACTCTAATAAGACTTATCTTTGGCATTTGCGCCTTGGTCACATTAACCTGAATAGGATTCAAAGGTTGGTAAGGGATGGACCTTTAAGTCACTTAAAGGTGGAATCTATACCTCAACGTGAATCTTGTTTGGAGGGTAAAATGACCAAAACACCATACGGGTCTAAGGCCAATAGGGCCGAAGGGGTTCTAGAACTTGTCCATAGTGATGTTTGCGGACCGATGAACATTCGGGCACGAGGAGGGTATGAGTACTTCGTCACTTTTATTGACGATTACTCAAGATATGGGTATGTGTACCTGATGCACCACAAAAGCGAAACTTATGATAAGTTCAGGGAGTTTCAGCCTGAAGTGGAAAAGCAATTAGGTAGACCCATAAAGGCTCTTCGATCCGATCGAGGTAGGTTATACCTTTCTGATGAGTTCTTGGGACACTTGTTAGAGAATGAGATTTTATCCCATTTGACTACGCCGGGCACTCCGCAGCAGAATGGCGCAGCGGAGAGAAGAAATAGGACTTTGTTGGACATGATTAGGTCCATGATGAGTTATTCATCATTGCCTTTATCCTTTTGGGGATATGCACTACAAACTGCATGTTATCTTTTGAACAATGTGCCTTCAAAATCGGTCCCTAAAGCTTCTCACGAGTTGTGGACAAAAAGGAAGACATCCTTAAACCATATTCGCATATGGGGATGTCCGGTTCATGTCCTGTTTAAGGATTCAAATAAGTTGGAAGCACGTTCGGAAGTTTGCGTGCTTGTAGGATATCCAAAAGGGACTAAAGGGGGTTATTTTTATAACCCAAAGGAAAATAAAGTCGTGGTTTCAACTAATGCAACTTTTCTTGAGGAGAGTTACATGGACGACTTTAAACCTCGAAGCAAAGTGGTGCTTGAGGAGTTAAGGGGTGATTCGTTCACTCCGGAGGTTCTGAACGAAACCATTCCAATCGGTGTAGAAAAACCAAACAAACCTGAACAACAACCTCAGGGGCTTCGGCGTAGTGGGAGGATCGGGCGTCAACCTGAAAGGTATATGTTCAATGGAGAGGTCTTCTTGGCTGAACCGGATGAACATGACAGGGATCCTTATACTTACACAGAAGCTATGGAGGATGTTGATTCAAGACTCTAGACAGAGGCCATGAACATAGAGATGAAGTCTATGGAGACTAATCGGGTCTGGGAGCTTGTGGATCTTCCCGATGGGGTAAAACCCATAGGGTGTAAGTGGATCTACAAGAGGAAAAGGGGAGTGGATGGAAAGGTCGAAACCTTTAAGGCTAGACTAGTAGCTAAGGGTTATACGCAAAAGGAAGGAATCGATTATGAGGAAACCTTTTCACCTGTAGCCATGCTTAAGTCCATCCGGATTCTCTTATCCATAGCTGCTGCTCTCGACTACGAGATTTGGCAGATGGATTTCAAGACGGCTTTTCTGAATGGTTATCTTGATGAGTCCATTTATATGGTACAACCAGACGGGTTCAAGGTCGCGGGTCAAGAGGGTAAGGTTTTTAAGCTACTAAAGTCAATTTATGGACTTAAGCAGGCATCCCGTTCTTGGAACATAAGATTTGATCAAGTGATCAAGACTTATGGGTTCTCACAAAATGTGGATGAACCATGTGTTTACAAAAACATTAAGGATGGGAAGGTGATTTTTCTACTGTTCTATGTAGATGACATTCTGCTAATTGGCAATGACGTTGGGGCGTTGTCATCGGTCAAATTATGGTTGACCAAGCAGTTTGACATGAAGGACTTGGGTGAGGCTAATTTTGTTCTCGGTATCCAGATCTTTCGGGATAGGAAGAACAAAATGATAGCTTTGTCTCAGGCTGGCTACATAGATAAAATTCTCAGGAGGTTTGCAATGCAGGATTTCAAGAAAGGTGGGCAACCATCTAGGTCTGGAATTACTCTTTCTAAGAAAGACTCTCCAAAGTCTGATGAAGAAAGAGAATACATGAAGAAGGTGCCTTATGCTTCGGCAGTGGATAGTCTCACGTATGCCATGCTTTGCAGACGACCGGATATTAGCTATGCGGTCGGGATTGTAAGTCGATTTTAGGCGGATCCAGGACCAAACCATTGGGTTGCGGTAAAGCATATTTTCAAGTACCTGAGAAGGACTCGAGGGTATATGCTTGTGTATTCGGGTGAGGATTTAACTCCTCTAGGATACACTGACTCAGATTTTCAATCCTGTCTGGATTCTAGGAAATCAACTTTGGGGTTTGTGTTTACTCTAGGTGGCGGTGCCATCAGTTGGAGAAGTGCAAAGCAAGATTGCACTTCGGATTCAACGATGGAGGCCGAGTATGTGGCGGCTAGTGATGCTTCGAAAGAAGCAGTGTGGCTCCGCAAGTTCCTTGGGGATCTTGAGGTAGTTCCGGGTATGGATAAAGCGGTATCACTGTACTGTGATAACAGTGCGGCGGTAGCTAATGCTAAGGAACCAAGATTTCACAAGAAGAGTAAGCATATTGATTGGAAGTATCATGTGATAAAGGACTTCATTGAGGGCGGGCATGTCATGGTATGCAAGATTGCGTCAGATGACAATTTAGCTGATCCATTTATGAAGACGCTTAGTGGGAGAGTCTTCGAGAGGCATGTGGAAGCTATGAGGATGCAAAATTTATTGTATTTACTCACTTAGGGGGCGTTTGGTATGTAGTAATCCTGAGGTGGGAATAGGAATCTTACAGATTCTTATGTTTAGTATATCTAAGTTTTGGATTCCTAGGAAACTCATTCCTATGGGATTCAGATTACCTCATTTTGAGGTAATCTGAATCCCACCCAACAAGGTGATATTCATATTCCTGGGAATCTCAAAACTATGAAAATCTCACCTTTTTTCCCATAATGATGATGATAGTAATTATATTATTATTAAATAATAATAATAATATAAATTAATATTTCTATACAATATAAATATAAAAATTATATCAAATAAAATAAAAGATAATAATAACATTAACAATGATAATAAGAATATATAATATATTACATATACAATATCTAAATATAATATATATTATTATTAATTAATATTAGAATATAATATATATAAATACTATAATAATAAAATAAAATAATTTCGTACTACTATTATAAATTAATACTAATATATGATATAGATATAAATATTATATCAATATAAAATTATAATTTAATAACAAGAATAATAATAACATTAATAATAAAAACATAATAATGGAACATCAATATTCATAGTAATATCAATATTAAATTATATAAATGCTATTATAATAATTATAAATATAAAATATAACTAAATATGTTTAATAATTTTTATAAAAATATTTTTATTTAAAGTTAATATTAATATAAATACTAATATATTATTAAGAATTATATTTTTATTATTATTATATTCATATCAATATATTATATATTATGTACAACATTTTAATATTAATATATTGTCAAATAATAATTCTATGATTATTACAAAATAATATTTTTATATAATATAAAGAAAGTATTATATTAATATAAAATAATTATTATTTAATAATAATGATAATAATAACATTAATATTCACATTAATATTAATGTTAAATTATATATAATATTATTTTATTATTTATATTTATATTATTATTATTTAATATTAGTACTAATATATTATATTGATACATTTAATGTTAATACTATAAATTATTTTGTCAATTATAAAAGATTTTTATGTACAATGAAACACAGTAATGTATTATTCTTAGAAATCTAATAGAAGATTCTTATATGCAACCAAACGTGATAATCTTGGTTCTTGGGAATCATATTCCCTATAATCATTTTTCTAGGAATATGATTTCTACTGATTACTACATACCAAACGCCCCATTAGTGCAAGTGGGAGATTGTTAGACATGTATGCCCTAAGGAGTAAAAATGCAATACGTTTTTGTAGACATTTTTATCAATAAAGAATTTATTCATTTATATATACCAAATCTTGTAATCTTTACGTTCATATTTGTTGAATGTATGATAAGCAAACAGTAGTCTGAGACTGTCAGTCTAAACCTTAAGAATTGGGCATATGATGGGATGATTATGCGAAAGACACGATTCTTAAGATGATGGTCTAAAACATATGATCCACAATCGAGGGAATAAAGTTGGGTGCTTTATTTATGTAAAGATTGTTATGTTGTCTATATCCCTTATGAGAGATGGTTTGTCTTGACCATCGGAGTTAGACTCCGTGAATAGAAACATTGGCACGTTGTCATAGGTGACGATGTGTTGGATCGGGACATAAAGTGAATTGATTTGGATTAATAATTCTGTCTTGGCAAATCGATTCAATTTAGACAATCATTTGTATTGTATCTTAATCCTGAGATGAATAGTGGACCCGTTGTCTTGACTTGTGTCTTTTGATGTATCAATGGGTGACTCCCACATCTCAATAGTGGTATGTATGTCGGTACGTTGGAGGCATGACTCTTGATGGCGTAGACTTGTTATTCATAGATATGGAATCCATAGCTCCTCTTTAGGAGTAATGATATCCTCTTATATGCGTTGTCCTGTAATTGGAAAACTGGAGCGCTCAACCATTTAGATACATAGGTGTAACCGAATGGTATACTATCGTTAGATAGTAAGTTTTCTAATGGTGAGACAATGGAACGTAAGATAAAAATAATCAGGAAGGTAAGACAGAACTTATCCTTAAGCTGATTATGGATTATCATATGGGGATACGATACACTATGATATGTCATGGAGACTTAGCTATACGAGCTTCGTAATTCTATAAAGTTTGAGAGTGCAGCTCCAGGCTTTTAGTGGAGTAGCGCTGGAGTTGATAATTGTGAAATGTATATCTGGGATATTGGGTTTCATAATTATCATGAGCTTGAACTTTGTAGGTCCATTTTGGTCCCCTTTGCTAGCTCACAGAATCTTGTAACGACACGGCGTGCTTTTCCAATAATTGGTGACTTATGTCGGATTTATCGGATTGGTTTAAAATTTGTAAGAATCAAATAATTCATGTCTGTTTATTGGTTGAATTAATTTTGGAATGAAATTAATTTAAGATAAACTTGTTGAATTATTGGATCAGATAATTCTTGTCTGTTTATCGGTTGATTTAATTTTGGAAAAATTAGATCAAGATAAACTTGTAGAATTATTGTGAATTGATTTATTTTCTTAGAGATTATCTTGATAAAGTTTGTTTTTGATCAGATATCTTCTCTATTGGGATATTTGAATCAAAACTGAGACTTTATCCTTTAGAATCTCGAGTTGAAAATAAAAGATTCAAAGAGATTTTTTCTCGGGAGTTCGGCCTGCCGAATGACGTGGTCGGCCTGCCGAATTGGTCTGTTCGGCCTGCCGATTAGTGGGAGATAAGATTACTCATTTTTACGCAGATCTTATCAGATATTGATCCAAACTTGATTCTGTTTCGAGTTTTTGAGACCTAATATGATAAAGACTGACCCCAGGACCAAGGGCTATATAAAGGGAGTGAGTCTAATGATTTACTTAGATCAATAGAGATCAGGTGAGAGATTAAGAGTGATACTCTTCTAGTGAGCATCTAAAAACTCCCTGAGAGCTTTTGTTCACGAATTACGAACACTAGCTTTGGGTTCTCTCTATTGGTTGGAAGGAGAGTCACCGGTGGAAGAGCTGTACGTGTGAGCCCACATTCACTCCAGTTGTGGATAGAGAATAGCAAAAAAGGCTAGTTGGTTGAGGCTCTTCTGGAACGTTACTTCTCTACACAGGCTGCAGAGGTTCTTCACATAAAGGTTAGTAAGATCTGTGTAATTTATACATATAGCATGTCAAACTTGTGTTTTAGAAATTACTCTGATGGAAAAATTTTAAAAATTTCGCTGCGCATCGCGTTTCCAACACTAGTACTGACAATACCAGATCCGAACCATGGAACGTTCGTGATCTATAGTGATGCATAAAAAAAAAACAGGATTAGGAGCTGTATTGATGCAAAATAGAAAAGTGATTGCTTACGCATCCCAACAGTTAAAGGATTATGAAAGGAATTATCCGACGTATGACTTAGAGTTAGCGGCAGTTGTATTTGTGTTGAAGATATAGTGTCACTACCTGTATGGAGCAAGATGTGAGATTTACACAGACCATCAAAGTCCAAAGTATATCTTCACGCAGAAAAAGCTCAACATGAGACAGCGAAGGTGGCTTGAGTTGGTCAAAGACTACGACTGTGAGATTTTGTATCACTCGGGAAAGGCTAATCGAGTAGCCAATGCCCATAGTCGTAGAACAATGTCCTTGCTAGTAACGGTACAGATGTTACCAAAACCTCTCCAAAAGGACTTGATGGAAGCAAAAATATAGCTAATCACTGGAAGATTGGCCCATTTGTCGTTCCGACCAGTTATCTTAGAGAACTTAAAAGAGTGACAAGAAGCAGATCCATCGCTACTTAAAGCTAAGAACAAGGTTCTTGAGAACAAAGAAACCAAATTTGGCATCTTAGAAGATGGCATTCTCCCTTATAAGGGCAAAATCTACATCCCCAATGATGAAGAATTAAAGAAGCAAGTATTAGAAGAAACTCATGAAGGACCATATGTGGCTCATTCAGGAGCTACTAAAATGTACCAAGATTTGAAAGAACACTATTGGTGGAATGGAATGAAGAACGATATCGCATAGTGTGTTGGCAAATGCCTTACATGCCAGAAGGTGAAAGTTGAGCATCAACGACCAACAGGCGAACTACAAAAGATTGAAATCCCAGAGTGAAAATAGGATCAGATAACTATGGACCTGATAACTGGGCTACCCAGAACTACGGGTGGACATAACGTTATATGGGTAATTGTTGATAGATTGACTAAATCAACTTATATCTTACCCATTAAACTCAGCAGTTCTATAGAACGACTAGCTGAACTATACGTAACCCAAATAGTTAGATACCATGGAGTCCTAAAGTCTATCATTTCTGATTGTGATGGTAGATTCCCTTCCAAGTTTTGGAGAAGTGTTCATCAAGTGATGGGAACAAAGCTGACGTTCAGCACAGCCTTCCACCCATAAACAGACAGTCAATCAGACAGGACCATCCAGACTTTAGAGGATATGTTAAGAGCATGTGTGCTAGATTTCAAGGGAGGGTGGGATAAAAAGCTTCCTCTGATCAAATTTTTATACAACAATAGTTATCGAAGCTCCATTGGTATGGCTCCATATGAAGCTCTATATGGAAGGAGATGTAGACCACCTTTACATTGGTACGAAACCCAAGAAAAGGCATTGTCGACCATAGATTTTGTTCATAGAACAACGGAAGATGTAAAGTTAATTCGTCAACGAATGAAAATGGATTTTAGTCGGCAAAAGAGTTATGCTAATCGACGACGGAGACCTTTGAAGTTTCAAGTAGGAGACTTGGTCTTTTGAAGATAATGCCCATGAAAGGAAATTGTAAGATTTGGGAAGAAAGGAAAGATTAGTCCAAGGTATGTTGGGCCATTTGAGATCTTAAAACAGGTAGATAATGTAGTTTATAAGTTAGCCTTACCCTCTAATCTAGCATCGGCACACAACGTATTCCATGTGTCCATGCTAAAGAAGTATGTGCCAGACCATTCATATGTTCTTTAGCTCGAAGAAATTGACATACATGAGAATGTCTTATGAAGAAAAAACCAGTTCAAATTATGGCACGGGAAGAAAAGTAATTAAGGAACAAGAAGATACCTCTCGCCAAAGTTTAATGGCGCAACCAACTAGTAGAAGAGGCAACGTGGGAACGAGAGGATGAAATGAGGAAAGACTACCCTAAATTATTCTGATTTTCGAGGACGAAAATTCTTAAAGGGGGTAGATTGTAATGACCGAGGAAATGTCATCAATAAAACCTAATATTTAATTGGGTTTAATTAATGAATTTATTCTTAAAAATGTAAATTTTTGTGAAAATTACAATAAAATATGAATGAGCGGCATTGATTGCAAATTTTATGGCATATGTAATGCAATGGTGGATATTGTAAAATACAAATTTTATGAGTTTGACGACTTAGAGATTTGTACATAATATCCATAAAATGAATTTCATGTCACAATTAATTGTGAAATTATGATATAAACAAATGGATGATTAGAATGTAAATAGGACATAGAGGTTGTCCAAACCCTAACCGGGGGTAGAAAGGAGGCCAGAGCAGTATAAGAATACTGCTAAATGAAAACGCAGATACGAAAAATGTTATGATTGGCCTCCAAAAGTAAACGAAAAGTAAGTCAAATATTTTTATACAGTATAAGGATAGAAAGTACACTGATTTGACTATGATAGTATAGGAAAAATACTGTGTGATGAAAAATTACACAGTATAAATTTTTAGCTCCACAAAGTCGACACTTCTTGGTTTTCTATTGGGCCACATGTCTAGAAAAGTGGCCCAATCACCTTGTGACACCTAGTGGTATACTCATGGGTTACCATGAGTCACCAAATGGATAAGGAAGCATTAATTACAAAGTTATCACAACTTTTCTTTTCCTTTCTTTTGCTTCAAGCTCCGGCAGCCATAACCAAGACTTCTAAAAAAATTTCTCAGCCCCCAAACTTTGCAAAAATACCACAAACTAGTTTTATAAGCAAGTACAAGGATTTTCTACAAGTTTTAAGGTAAAATCCTAAACTTTTTAATGAGTTTTCAAGGGATTTTTCATGGGTTGAAGAGAGAAATTAATCCATGGTATTTTTGTATGGAAAGAAAGCTTAGGAGGGAGTTCAAAGGGATTTTGAAGGCTTGAAACCAAAAGGATGTTATTTTGGTAAGTTTAAAGTTTTAAAGTTTTGAAATTTTATGGATTTTATTTTGATTTCTATTCTTTCAAACCCATGTGGGTTCTTAAGTATGTATTTGCTGAAATTTCATGCATATGTGAAGTATGACATGTTTGAGTTGTGAAATTTTGATTTATGGTGCAAAATCGTAATTATTGCAAAAAGTATTATTTTTGAAAATTTAATGTCAGTTTTAGTAAAAGTGATGTTTGAGCATGAGAATGTTTTGATTAAGGCATGGAATGGTTTCTGCAGGGGTAGAATTGCAAGTTTGAAATGGATTTTTGTAAAAATGCCATAGGGACTAAATTGAAAGAAAAAGATTTCTCTCGGCAGAATTAAAAAATGGTCAAAACACCCTTGTATAGTGAGATTTTGGAAAAAGTTAAAATATGAAAGTTGTAGATCTCGATGAAACCGTTAAGCAATGTAGACGGTTCGTCGAAAAACTTAGTCGTTAATGAGATTTTGATTTTTCAAAGAATTTACAAAAATTGTGAAAAATTTTTAAAAGGGCAAAAACGTCATTTCCTAAAGGATTTTGAATATGGTACTTTGAGTAAAAATGATCCTTGAGAAAAATAGGAAATTTTGATGCAAAGAAGTAAATTTTAGTCCCAGGGATAAAATCGTCAAAATTTTCAGTTCAGGGGCTAAATCGCAAAGTTTTATGAAAATGGGGCATAATTGAAAAATAAAGAGATTTGACCCACTAAGGTGTTATTTTGAAATTAGTATGTGGTTATTTTCATAAGAATAATGAAATCGAGCTCGGATAGGTTAGTGGACCCACGAAGGGCAAAATCGTCAATTTTGTCCAAATAACCCGAACCGCTTTGAAATGTTTCCAATGGGATAAGAAAATGACTAGAAAGGGTCCCACCCTTCGTTAGAAACGATAGGGTAAAGTTAGATAGAAATAAGAAAAACCAGTGGTTTTTAGAGTTGTACATAGTAATGCAACTCAATTTATTAACTAACGGATGTTTCGTATCGAAACATAGTGAAATTTGGCTAATGGCTTTGTAATTGGCCAACAGGATCCTAGGAGTCTAGGAGAAGGGAAATCGAGGTTAAATTGCCCGATATTCGCATCAAGTAAGTACCCTTCCCACCTACAGTATGAAATGTAGGTTTAGAAAGAAATGTATGTATATGTATACCTGTACATATAATTAAGTGTAAACTTGTATGTTTGCCATGATATGAATACCTAGGGGTATAGTCATGTATGAATAACTGTGAGTATACAAAGGGATACCTGTGTATATTTTATGTTAAGTACCTGTGAGTACATTATGCTATATACCTGTGCGTATATTAATGTGTACCAGTGTGTATATAAAGTATGTACCTGTATGTCTAATAATGAAAATGAGCATGTGTACCATGATTTCGTACCTATGTGTACAATGATAAATACTTGAGTATGTATAAAGTAGGTATCCGTGTGTACTATGCTATGCAAGAGAATTTATGTTTCAAGGATAATATGTGATTATCACTTCATGCATGGTATGTCAACCATAATAAATGGACTGGTAAATGTAACACCAGAAAGTAAAAAAAAGAATGTCGTACCGACTCCTGACTCAAGGGGAGTTTAAAGGATATGTTATGGTCACGGTGTTACGTAGACCTAAATGAAATTGTACAATGGTACGAACACTCGGGCTCTAGTAAAAATAAGAAATGATGAGGATAAGGAAAGTTTATAAGAAAGCATAATTGATTCATGCATTTAATTGATTATCCATGTGGGATTTATGGGACATACTGGGCGTTAGCTCATTAAGTATTTCATGCTGTAGGTATTCCGACGAGAAGGTCAGAATAAGTTCAAATGGTGAGCTGGCGGAGGGGTGGATGATGTGCAGATTGGGTATGAAGTCCGCTGCTGTAATGTTTTCCGCTATGTATGTTTAAAGTTATTTTGATATGAAATGTTTAAAAGAAAGATGTTATAAAAGTAAAAGTATTAATTATGTAAATACAAGTATGTGAAAGTATTTTGAGAGTTACCAAAGTTAATGTAAGTAAATTATTTATTTCCGTTTTAAAAAAAAAATCTTCCAAAATTTTTGCCCTTAAGAACGTAAGAAAGAGTTTTATCACAGCCTAAAAAGGCGGGTTGTGACACCTCATCCTACTCCAATTCGACTTTGCTTGTCTTTCGTCCAACTAACGTACTCCGAGCCTTCAATCAACGAACAACTCCTCCTTGGACTTCTTAAACTGGAACAATTACACTAAGGCAAAACAAGGTTGAGAGCAATAAGTTGACGTTTAAAAACTCTTAAGGTTTTTACTCTAATTTTCTCCCACTTGGAAGCTTTAACTTAGAAGTCACAAGTCGACCTCCTTAAATAAGGAAAGCCTAGGCACAAGAAGGTCTCAATCCCTCCACCAAATCCTAGGGTCAGATCTAATTAATCCAACGTAAAAGTAGAACTTAGTTGTAGAAAATATACAAGATTTGCGCTTAACTTAAATTCTAAAATGGTCATGCGAATAGTGGGCAATCTTCTCGAGTGTTGCCACATGGGTGATCTTCATGGACTGTATGTATGCAATACCAAAAAACTTTAATTTAAAAAATTTAAAATTGTAGACAATATTTGTTAGTTTTTCCTTTTAAATATTAAATGGAATTTGATCTTATCAGGGAATATCTCTACAAAGTTAAGCCAATTAATTAATAAACTTAGAACTCATTTACGTGCACAATTAGCTTAAGCAAAATTCAAATTTAAAAGATAAGAAAATCTCAAACTTAAATTTGAATTAAAACTCACAAATTCCAACCAACCACAACTTCAGATATGCATATAATGCTCCATGTTTAAATTAAACCATAAAATCCAAAATACCACATAAATTTTGAACTACCTTGCCACCCAAATAACCAAACTGGATTAACATAAATTCAAAATTTTAACTTCACAAATTTGGTAGATCACAAGATAACCTAGTCATCATGTCATCAATAAATCCAGATAAGCAGATTTAATATTTAAACTTAGCAAATTCGAGTTATCCACTAATCCACGCATATCCTGATAATTCAATTGAAATTTAAATAAAAACATTTGGATTCATAATAAGTTGTAGGGAAAAACAAGCAGGGGCATTTGATATACAGTAATCAGTAGGAATTATATTCTTGAAAAAATGATAGTAGGCAATATGATTCCCAAGAAATTAATATTATCACGTTTGGTTCTATACATGAATATTCTATCAGATTCCTATGAATAATTTATTATTGTATTTAGTTGTAATAAGAATCTCCTTAATTGTCAAAAAATAAGTTGTGGTATTAACATTAAATATATCAATATATTATGTTAGTACTAATATTAAATAATGATAACAATATAAATATGAATAATAAAATAATATTATATATAATTTAACATTAATATTGCTATGAATATTAATAATACTATTCATATTGATATATACTATTAAATTGTTATTATTGTTAATGTTATTATTATCATTATTATTAAATAATAACTATTCTATATTAATAAAATATTTATATTTATATTTATATTATATAAAAATATTAATCTATAATAATCATAGGATTAACATTTAACAATATATTAATATTAAAATATAGTATATAGTATATAAAATATTGATATGAATATAAATAATAATTAAAATATAATTTTATTAATATATTTATTTATATTAATATTACTATTAAATAAAAATATTGTTATAGAAAATATTATACATAGTTAATTATATTTTATATTTATTATTATAAATGTATTAATATAATTTAACATTGATATTATCATGAATATTACAATTATACTATTTATATTGATATTATACTATTATATTTTTTTATTATTGTAAATGTTATCATTATCCTTATTATTAAATAATTATTATTTTCTATTAATATAATATTTATTTTTATATTATACAGTAAATAGTACTAAATTATTTTTATTTTATTTATATTATAATATTTATTATATTATATACTAGTATTAATTAATGATAATATATTACTTAAATATTGTATATGTAATATATTATATATATTTTCTTATTATTGTTAATGTTATTATTATCCTTGATATCAAATTATTATTTTAATAATAATATAATTATGCTAAAATATAATATATAATATATAATATTTTTTATGAAAAATATATGTTCATTGTTAGATTTAGTTAAAATCGCAAGCTACTACAACATAAGGAATAAGTTTAATAGACAATGGATTTCTTTGACATTGTTGTTTTTGAAAGTTTCGATCTACCACGAGTAATTTCTTAAATTTCTATAATAAAAATAGAGGATGGGTTTTATACAAACCATTCTTTATTTTTGTGGACAAATTTGGCCTCAATGTGAAAAACAAAAACCAAAAACAAAAGAGTAAAAAAAAAAAGACCTATAAGGAAAAAATATGTTTCTAAACCATAATTATGATAAGTCATCAAAATTAAAAATACAAATATTTTTAATCTTAATCCATATATATCTTAATATCTTTCTTATGCTCAAACTCACTGTCAGATATGCCAATAAAACAAATGAAGTAAAAGCTTTTGAAGTGCCATGTGTATGGCATATAAACATGGTTGAATTGTATGGCCTTTCTTAGCCAAAAGCCAACTGCATGTACAAAGGTCAAATGACCTTTTGAGGTAGTGAAAAGGCCTTTTGGCTAGAGACCCATTGAAGAGTTAAAGGTTACCTGACCTTTGGAAAAGAAAAAGGTATTTTGGCCTTTAGTATACTTCAAAGGCCATGCATATATAACGACCTTACTTACGCGGCCGTTGCTTAACTACATAATTTTTATATTTAAAACATATTTTAACATAAGACACTTAAATTTGTGAAATAATTTTTTAAACAATTTTTTTTATTTTGGTTGAATTTAAAACATAATAATATTTTCTTCAAACTTATTCTTCTAAAACTAATGTAATAATAACTTGTTAAATCTTATTCTTATAAAGCTAGCGTAATAATTTCTTGAAAATTCTTTTAATACCTATCTTAATTTAAAGTAAAACTTTATAATCATTTGTAAAACTAAATATCGTTATAATTTCTTACTAAAAAATTTACGCATATTTGTTGCATTTTTTGTTACAACATTTTTTAAAAATCTTAAACCATTTTAAACTGAGGTTGCATAACTACGATCTTGGTCTCTAGACCATACTTTCATAATACTACTTAATTATTCATAGATACATAATTTATAAAAACATATTGTGGAAAATACATTTTTGCATAAGCGGTATCCATTCCCCATCTCCATCATTCATCCACTGCTTGCCGTTGCCAATCAAGTGTTGCTGATAAGTTTCTTACTTATAGCATATACATACTTAAATGAGCTTTTGTTAAGTAAGTAGGAAGTTAAACTCGCAAAACAAACTTGAAAATTATTTAATAAGATATGTATAATTTTTTTATGCTTGTTTATCGACTCCTTTTATGCTTAATTATGTAAGTCTTATCTTATCTGACTGATTGGGCTTGGGTGATTGCACCGACTGTGTGCGATCCTCAGGAAGGTAGGGTTTATGAGGTCCCCAATGACATCGAGATCATAACTATACCAAACGATATTGAAGCCTCCCTGTAGGTTGAGAGGTTGGTACAACATCCTTAACTTGTCTTATTAGTTTCACTTATCTTATTCTGTGTATGCAGTATGGCATGTTACTACATAGCACCACATGTCATATAATATAAGCATGCTTATTTGAAATTAAGTAAGCAATATATTTTAATATAGCATACATCACAAACCACATATGACATAATCATACATAACATGATATAGACATAGCATAACTTAAGTAAGTAAATTATAATGTGACATTGCATGACATAACAATGTAACATGACATGGTATAACCCAGAACGTGCATTTCATAATTTTAGAATTCATGCAAAAACATTTTATTTAGAAACAATTCATATTATAGGCGAGATTCCTATCTATTTGTTTTCCTGAAGTAAGATTCTCTACTCGCCCATACTTTCCTATCCTATATGGACAAATTCTATGTAGAAACAACCATTGAGAGTGTAAGAATAACTTATCATATGTCATTTAAATTTTTAGCATGAACACAAGGATTTTAATCTTTTCTTTAAATCGCATGATCAAATGATTGTAAAATCATTATTTCAATTACGAGGATTAATTAATTAAATCCTCATAATTTTAGTTTTCTTTAATTGCCTTTAATAATTTGTGCTAAAATTGATAATTAATTAATTTCAATAATTAATTGATTATCTTGTTGTTAACTATGTCTATATAACTTCAATTAACTAACTTAATAATTACATAACTTTATAGTTTATGGACTAAATTCTAAATAACTATTTTCTTAATCTATTTATTGGGCTCGTAATTGGTTCAAAGTCCATTAAGCCCAAAAATGTTCCTAAAGTGTTTCATATACTATCTCGTTCAAACTTTGGCCCGAGAGGACTCTTGAAGTATTACGGATATTGGACCTGTGTCTAACATTGTGTTACAAAGAGTAGACCATATTGGGTTTTTGTAATTCCCTTCCAATTTTTATTTTGAAACTAATAAAGTTTGTGAAAACTATATCCACATAATTTTAATGTTTCGTATTAAAAATCATATTTTAAAATAGTGCCTGAATTTGGTAAAACAGTACATTGTAGACTTGTATAGTTTTTCGAGTACTACAATTTCTCTACTAGTTGTAAAATAGAATCCTATCACTAAACGGACGTTTGTTTGTAATACTAGTACCAAGAGGTACTTTCTAGTTAGTTTTAAAAGTTACTATAAAAATATATCTTAAAGATAGTTTTTCTTTTAAAATTTTCTTCATGAAAGTTTCTTGTTTGTTTGACAAAGATTAAAACTTTTATTTTTATAAAAATCCATTTTGTTGTCTTTAGCATGTCCTTTTTTGGCGATTTTTGCAAACTTTATCGATTAAAATATTTTGACAGTTTTAATTAATCCAATTTAAAGTCCAATTTAGTGACATATTCTTACAAAACTTTCTTCACGAAAGTTCTTCATTTCATTGAAATCTAAAACTTTGTGTTTTGCAAAAATTGCAATTCAGACTTTTTGGAGGTCGTTTTCCTCAAAAACAAAAATTGTTTTTTACCCATTAAAACCTGTAGCCAGTTTTAACTACCCATAACTTTATTATAGAGGTGGAATTTAATTTTTTTTCCAAGGAAAATTTTTTTCTTTGAGATCTAAAACTTTTAGCTTTTGTAAAAATTATAATTCAATCTCGAAACGGCTCGAAAACTTTGAAAAACGTTACAACCCACAAATATAGTTTTTAGACAGTTTTTATAACTATATTTTAGAGGTAGATTTTGAAAAGAAAAATTTCTTCATAAAATTTGTCTATCTTGTCGAAATCTAAAAGCTTTTTGTTTGGCAAAAATTGTCATTCGGACCCAAAATGGTCCGAGTTAGCCAAAACAGAGGCAGCTATGTAGAAACAATTTTTTGGACAGCCACTAAAAACAGTTTTGGTAGCTTTGGATAGTTTTGAAAAACTGCTCATAAATCTGACTTCGAGTCAAATCTGTGTTTTTTCACAGTCACGAAGTTTTGTTCAAAACGTCAAAAATCTAAAAGTTCCATGTTTAAAAAATGTTTGAAATTGGATTTTAAAAGGCTTTCTTTTTTTGTGATTAAAGTTTGTGAAATTTTTTTCCGCAACACCAAACATGCAAAAACCCAAACTAAATATACAAATCCTCAACTTTTTACAACAACCTACATGCAAAACCATACTAACCAATGCACTTAGGAATTATTACAAACCATTTCCTCATCAAAAAACATAAACTAACTCATAAAAATAAAAACTTTAAATTAACTAAGAGATTGAAGAGTAAAAAGTTTAGAGCTTTTACCCTTGATGAACTACTCTTGAAAATTCTCTAGAAAACTAGTTTCTCCTCCTCCTTCTTCTTGGTTTGTTCTCTAAAACATAAACTTAACTTACTAAAAACATAGACTTTGTTGTATCTAAGAAAATGAAGAGGAAGAAAGGTGTAGAAATTATAATTGATGACCTTTCTTAGATTTTTAAATTCTCCTCTTTCTTCTTCTTAATTTGGCTAGGGATCTATGGTGAAAATGGAATGAAATTTTTTTGGAGAGATCCTCTTGAGTAGAGCCGGTTTTGGAGAAAGGAAGAAGAGAAGAAATGAAGCAAAATTGTGGTTTAATGAAGGTACAACAATATATATAGACTTATCACTAATTAAACTTCCCACCTAACCTAGTTCTAATTAGACTTTAAATCAAGCTTACTTGGAAAAAATTTTGGGTTAAAACCCTTAAGCATTGACATCATTTATTAAGCCAAGGGTGAAAAGATTAGCATCCCATAATGATACTAAGGACATCATCACATCAAGTCTTAAGTTATGGTCAAATCTAGGCCTTTGATTTTATCTTCAAAGATTCCTTCTAAATAGATATGATTTGTACTACCAGGGATGACAAACTTATCTGACATGAAATCTTGGTTTTCGATGGGTCCTTTCTCATTGCTCAAATACAATTAGACACCAAACACTATACAAACCGATGCCATATACATTTTAATCGTGTAACAATATTAGATTGTTTTTAGTCTTAGTATTATTTCTTAACTTAAAAAAATCTAAACTTTATTTTTTTGCTTTTAGATTTGGTAATGACATGGTTTTTTGACAATGTCAATTTTCGAGCTCAGGTAGCATTTTTCTATGAAATTGCTACTTGCATAACTCTGCTTTTAATTAATTGGTAATTACGGACTTGTTGAGCATTAGAGTGTTTCTCAGTATAATGCTAATATTGTAATACACTTGAAAATTCTTGTAACTAAAATTCTCATGTTATTTATGGATTGAAATTTCTTTCGCCTTAAATTACGGTAAGAATTTATCAACTAAATTATTTAATCATGAAAGTTAATAAATTTTTTAAAATTTTCTATAGAATTTTGAAATACTCATATTAATTCTATAAATCTTTTAGGCATAAAAATCAAACATGATATTATCCAGAAAAATCGTTGACTTAAATATGCAAGTTGTATTATTTAATTCAAGGATTTTCTCGACCCTTACTAATTTGAACTCAGTTCTTAGTGCTTGCAATTTTAGTTCCTTGATTTTACTAATAATAAACTCTTTACATTAAATAAGAGCTTACTACTTTTATTTAACTGCATTAAAGTGTCTATTTATATACCTTTAATGTAGTACTCATTCTCGAAATTCTAATACATTAAATTTATGGTTCCTAGCGGATGAACTCCATGCATCTTTAACTTTAAGACAAAAGGTCTCCTGATCTCAAACTATTTCCTAATAATATCATTGTGATGCTTAACGATATTGAACATTATCGAATTCATTCTAATTATAGAATCGTGGAAATTAAAATTGAATTTCTATGTTAAGTGTTTGGGTTTTTCGAGAAAACCCTTGACTTAAATTCTTGAATCTTACAAAACATAGTTAATCTAATACTTAGCCATCGAACTAAAATTTTACTCCAACTGTTAAATATTACTGACTTGTCTAAGGTCAATTATTTTCGTAGATTTTCATGCTCTCTTGTGAACATTTCTCATAATTCTTACGAAAACAAGAACTTATAAGCTCTAAATTTATATTTTTCTATGAACTTAGTGGCATATCTATGAAAAAATTGTTAATTAATTTCTGGATTATTTTGGTTATTGTAGTATAGATGGCTATTTAAAGACCTCTTTGGAGCATTTGGAAGCATGGCCAAGTGAAGCAATCATATCAGAAGTTGAGAGAAATGCATAATCCAAAGTTTGAGTGACATACCATTGCAAAGAGTAAGGAATTTTGGGTGCAATAGGATTTCGGGTAAAAAGTGTTCTTGGTGTAATTGGGCTTTTGGGTTGTGAGTGGTATTTACAAGTGGCATTATAATAAGCTTCTTTTATATAGTAGAAATTTTCTCGCTGCTTTTTGACAATGGAGGTAGGCTTATAGCCGAACCAAAATAAATCTCTAATGTCCTTTTTTGTGTCTATTTTAAATCATTTTATTTTATTATCTATTTATTTTCTCCACATCGGCATTCCGCTCCAACAAACTGGTATTAGAGCTATGGCTATTGCAAAATTTGATGTGAAGAATCTTAATGGGGAAACTGATTCTAGTCTATGGTGAGTTAAGATGCAGGCTCTGTTGGTGCATCAAGGTTTGGCAAAAGCCTTGAAAGGTAGTGATGCTCTACCAAAGTCTCTATTAGAAAAAAAAAGGATGAGATTATGGAAAAAGTACACAGTGCTATCTTGTTGATCTCGGGAGATGAGGTTCTGCATGAATTCTTTAACGAGGATTCAGTGACAAAGCTATGGTTGAAGCTGGAAAGCCAAGACATGACAAAGTGACTTATTAACTAGCTATATTTGAAGAAGAAATTATACACTCTTCAAATGCATGAAGGTAAACCCATAAAAGAGCGCTTGGATGATTTTAACAAAATTATTCTTAACTTAAAAAATATTGATGTAAAAATTGATAATGAATACCAGGCCAATATTTTGTTATGTTCTTTTCCTAATTCTTATGAGTATCTCATTGATACAAGAATGTGTGGTTCAGATACTCTTACAATGGAAGAGGCTAAAGTGGCCTTGAATTTTGAGGAGTTGAAAAGAAGAGTGTTTGCAAATAGAAATAAGGTCTCTAGGGAGAGTTTGGTGGCAAGAGGAAAAACAGAAAAAAAGGTTCTTGTGGAGGTTGAAGCAAGTCTAGATGAAAACGCAGGTCTAGTAAGAAGAGTGTTTTCTTTGTCACAAAGAAGGATATTTTAAAAAGGACTATCCAGAACGCAAAGGCAAAGGAAAAGAAAAGTTTTCTGATTTTAGAGACACGACTATAGCAATGGCTAAGACAATGTTGACGTTCTTTTAGTTTCTATTAGCAAATCAAGTGATGAGTGGATTCTTGATTCCGGTTGCTTGTATCACATGTTGGAAAACAATACACAATAGAATTTTAAAAATTTTAAATCAAAGTCTTTTTCCAAAATAAAGTTTGGCATACTAAGTACATAAATTAATAACAAATCTTACATACCTTTTTGTATACTAAAGTCTATAGTAAACCAAGAAGAGAAGAACGTTCTAGAAGAGCTTCAACCAATTGATCTTCTTTGCTATTCTCTATCTACGATCAAAGTGCATTGGTCGCACATCGTACAGCCTTCCTTCGGTGGTTGTCCTTCCAACCACTTAAGAAAACCAAGAGATAAGGTTCCAGATATTGAACAATAGCTCTTTAGGAGTTTCAGAGTTTCTCTCACTAGAGTACTCACTCTTTGCTTCTCCAATGATCTGAATAACAATGAAAAATAGCTCTTCTTTAATAGTGGTTGGATCTAGGGTTAAACCTTATCAGATTAGACTTCAAAATTCAAGTTTGGATCAACTTTTGATAAAAAACAAGTAAAAAATGCGTAATCTGATTATCGAATGTTCAGCATGCCAATCTAGAAAATCAGTCTGCTGAACCGGCTCCATCGGCCTATCGAACTTAGCCATCGGCCTGCCAACTGTGTGATAATCTAAAGATCTCTAAATATCTTTTTTCATACAAGAATCTTAGATAGAGCCTCAGTTTTAATTCAAATAACCCAATAAAGAAGTTATCTGATTAAAACGATCATATATAGATAATCCCATACAAATAAATATATCAAAATAATTCAACATGTTTATCTTGAATTAATTTACAAAATTAATTCACCCAATAAATTAACATAAATTATTAAATCCGCCCTAATCTAATTTCAGCCAATCTAATAATTAACATAAGTCACTAATATGTAGGAAAAACATGCTGTATTGTTACAAGAATTATTATAAGCTAGCAAAAGGGACCCGATGGATATATATAGATCAAGCTGCTATAATTATAAAATAACATATCTCAAATACATATTTTATAATTATCAACTCTAACGCTACTCCACTAAAAGCTTAGAGCTGTACTCTCGAACTATATAAAATTACAAAACTCCAACAACCTCATCGTCCATGATATATTATAATGTGCAACATCCTCATAGGATATTCATAATCGGCTTAAGGATAAATTCTTATTTTACCTTCTCGATTATTTTTATCTTATATTTTATTATTTCACCATTGGTACACTTGCTATTCTTAAATAGTATACCATCCGATTATACCTATGTATCCAAATGGTTGAGCGCTCTAGTCTTCCAATTGCAGTATAATGCCTATAAGAGAATGTCATTAACTCTACAATAGAGTTATGGATTCCATATCTATGAACAATGAGTCTACATCAATCAAGAATTATGCCTCTAATGTACCAACATGCATACCATCATGAAATCAGGATGTCATCTTTTGGTACATCAAAAGATACAAGTCAAGTATACGGGCCCATTGTTCATTTTAGGATTAAACACATATGATTGCCCAAAAGTAAGTTGATTAAACAAATGGAATTATTAATTAAATCAATTCAACTTTTGTCCCGATCCAATATATCATCACCTATGACAATATACCAATGTTTCTACTCGTGAAGTCCTACTTTGATGACCAAAACAAGTCATCTCCTGTTAGGGATGTAGACTAGATAATAATTTTAACATGAATAAAGCATCTAACTTTATTCCCTCGATTGTGGATCTTATCATTTAGACTATCACCTTTAAGATTTATGTCTCCACATAATTTATCCATCATATGCATGATCTTAAAGGTTCAAACTAACGGTCTCTGACTTTTGTTTGCTTATCATGTATTCAACAATAATGAAAATAAAGTGGATAACATTTGGTATATGAATAATATATAAACTTTGTATTGATTAAATGTCTCTAAAAACTTATTACATCATTTAATCCTAAGGGCACTATGTCTAACAATCTCCCACTTGCTCTAAGTGAGTAAATAGAGATGTCTCATATCCCTATAGCCTTTACATGCTTCTTAAAAGTCCTCATTGGTAGTTTCTTCATGAAAGGATTAGCTATATTATCCTTGGGCATGATCTTGCATACTGCAACATGGCCCCCCTCAACGAAGTCCTTTATCATACGATACTTTCGATGTATATGCTTACTCCTCTTGTGAAATTTTGGTTTCTTAGCATTAGCTACCACTACAGTGTTATCACAACACAACGATACTGCCTTATCCTTACCAATAACTATCTCAAGATCTCTAAGGAACTTACAGAGCCATATAGCTTCTTTCGAAGCTTCACTAGCTGCCATATAATCGGCCTCCATCGTTGAATTTGAAGTACAATCTTACTTGATACTTCTCCAAACAATTGTGTCTCCACCTATAGTACACACTGAACCTGAAGTCGATCTTCTTAAATCCAGACAGGATTGGAAATCTGAATCAGTGTATCCAAGTGGTGTTAGATCCTCACCAGAGTACTCTAACATTTAACCTCTAGTCCTTCTCAAGTACTTAAAAATATGCTTGACCACAACCCAATGGTTTGGTCTTGGATCTGACTAAAATCAAGTTACTATCCCTACCACCTACTACCGAAGCATAAGGCACATTCTTCATGTATTCTTTTCTTCATTAGACTTTGGAGAGTCTTTCTTAGAAAGAGTAATTTCAGACTTAGATGGCTGTCCACTTTTCTTAGAATTCTACATTGCTTACTTCTTGAGAATTTTATCTATGTAGGTGGCTTGGAATAAAGCTATCATTTTGTTCTTCTTATCTTTAAAGATTTGAACACCCAGAACATAATTAGCTTCACTCAAGTCCTTACGTGAAACTACTTGGTCAACCATAATTTGACCAATGACAACACTCCAACATTATTGCTAATAAGAAGAATGTCATCTACATGGAGTAGTAGCAAAACCACCTTCCCATCCTTTATGTGTTTGTAAACATATGGTTCGTCTATGTTTTGTTCAAACCCATAAGTCTTGATTACTTGATCAAATCTTATGTTCAAAGAATAGGAAGCTTGGTCAAGTCCATAAATAGACTTTAGCAACTTACAAACCTTACCCTCTTAACCCTTAGCTTAGCTCTGAACCTGTTTGGCAATACCATATACATGGTCTTATCAAGATAGCTATTCAAAAAGGCTGTTTTGACATCCATTTGCAAAATCTTGTAGATGAGAGTAACAACTATGGACAAGAGAATGCAGATGGACTTAAGCATGGCTACAGGCGAAAAGGTTTCCTCGTAATCAGTTCCTTTTTTTGCATGTATCCCCTTGCTACCGGTCTAGCCTTATAGGTTTCGAATTTCCCATCTGCTTCTCTTTTTTTCTTGTAGATCCACTTATACCAGACTTGATTAGTCTTTATAGAATTCATCTTAGTGTTCATAGCCTTTGTCCAGAGCTTTGAATCAACATCCTCTATAGCCTCTTTGTAAGTGTAAGGATCCTTGTCATGTTCATCCGATTCTGCCAAGTAGGCCTTACCATTGAACATATACCTCTTGGGTTAATGCTCGATCCTTCCACTATGTCAAAGCTCCCTAGGTTGTTGTTTGGTTGATTTTTCAACATTGATTGGATTAGTTTCAATCGAATCCCCTGGAGTGATCGAATCACGTGCTAACTCCACTGAGTACCACTTTACTACAAGGCTTAAAGTCATTCATGTAATTTTCCTCAAGGAAAGTTGCATTCATTAAAAGCATTTTATTTTCTTTAGGGGTTATAAAAATAACACCTTTTTTCCCTTTTCGATATCCTACCAACAACAAACTTCCGAATGCGCTTCCAACTTGTTCGCTTCCTTATACCAGACATGAGTTGGACATCCTCACATACAATATGGTTTAAGGATGTCTTCCTACCTGTCCACAGCTCATTAGGAGTTTTAGGAACTGATTTTGAGGGCATATTGCTTAAAAGATAACATGCAGTTTGTAATACACATCCCCAACAGGATAAAGGTAACATTAAATAACTCATCATGGATCTAACCATGTCCAACAAAGTCCTATTCCTACTTTCAATCATTCCATTCTACTGTGGAGTGTCTGGCACAGTCAAATGGGATAAAATCTCATTCTCTAATAAGTGTCCTACGAACTCATTAGAGAGGTATTCTCCACCTCGATCGGATCAAAGTAGCTTTATGGGTTTACTTAATTACTTCTCCGCTTCAGCTCGAAACTCTCTGAACTTGTCAAAAGTTTTGCTCTTATGATGCATTAGGTAGACATACCCATACCTCAAGGATTAATCAATAAAAATGACAAAATACTTATACCCTTCTCGTGCCTTAATGTTTATAGAACTGCAAACATCACTATGCATAAGTTCTAGGACCTCTTCGGCTCAATTGCCCTTAGACCCAAATGGTCTTTTGGTCATTTTTTCCTCTAAACAAGATTCACATTGTGATATAGATTGTACCTCTAAGTGACTGAAAGGTCCATCCCGTACCTATATTTGAATCCTATTCAGGCTAATATGACTTCATCGCAAGTGCCAAAGATAAGTCTTACTAGAGTGAGAAGTTTTTAAGTCATTTAGAGTTATTATTAACCTCAGTATTCAGCAGTGAGTCCATCTTAAGTTTGATAAAACATAGCTTGTTAGGCATCCATCCATTACAGATGAAATTTTTGTTTTTCTGAATCACAACTTTATTATTAAAAGAAACTGAATAAGAGTCTTTAAATAAACAAACGACATAAATTAAATTCCTTTTAAGTTTAGGAATATAAAAACAATCTCTAAAACTTAACTCCTATAATTATTAAAATAAAGAAGGACGTCTTCTACTGCTTAGGCCAATACCAAGGATGCATCACCCATCCATAACGTGAAGTGCTCATACAACAGACTTTTCATTTCTTGAAAGCCTATTGAGAAACATAAGCATAATTAGTTGCTCTAGAATCTATGAGCTAAGTATCATTTGATTCCTCAACTAAGCAAGTTTCAATAACCAGAAGTTTGCATTTATCTCCTCTTGATAGAAAGTCCTTGCAATTCTTCTTGATGTGCCCAACCTTTTTACAAAAAAAGCACTTCCGCTTCTTCGTGTTCCTCTTTTTCTTCTTCTTGTCCTTGCTTTTTGTCAGGAAAGAAGATTTCCCATTCTTAGCCCTCTACTTCTTTCCATTCAATGAGTTATGATTGGAACTAGATGTAGCCTCCAAGTTCACCTCCACACCAACATGAGCTACCCTGATTAGATTTTTGAACTCCTACAACTACTTCATCAGCTCAGTCAATGTAATAGCATGTCTATTTGTCAAGTTATATGAAGCTCTAAACGGGATAAACTCTTTAGATAGTCTTAATGACCATAATTATTTATGACTCAGCATCTATGTTGGCTCCATAGATTTGAGCCTCTGCGAGGAAATCCATGACTAACATTATATACTCCTTTATAGGAGTCCCTAGTCTTTGTTTGAAGTTGAGGAGCTTCCAAAGAGCCCCTTGTTGTTTCGTTAGGGCCTGACCTCTAAACATGTCTTCCATATTATCCAAGATCTACTTAGCAGTCTCATAATCCTTATGTTGAGCCTGCAGCACATTATTCATGCTAGCCATAACATAATAGTGAGCCTAATCATTAGCATCCTTCTAGCAATCATACATTTAGATTTTCAGTGGATTCCCTAGTAGGTTGGGAGGACACAATGTTGTCAGCATGAATTTTAGTTTCTCAAAGGAAAAGACGATATTCAAGTTCCTTTTCTAGTCATTGTAATTCTCACCAGTTAATGTATTTTTATCAACTATCAATGATAAAGCATTTTTAGACATTTTGATCTATAATAGAAACTCATATACCAAATATAAGCAAACATTCCACAATAGTTTAGTAAGATAACACAAATAAGTAAACCATACATTGTGTTTATGTGTCAAACCTTGAAAAATCACAATCTTACAATAATAATCCCTAACTTAGAATTTAACAAACCACCTAGGGGAGACTTACCAAAATCAATTAGGAACACAAATTTCCTCCAATTAATATATGCCATCCAAGACCCATCTAATCTAGTATATACTAATAATCATTTTGTTTGGCCATTAATTTTATTAACAGAGCTCCTGGAGAGGTTAATAATAAAATTAATCTTGAATGCATAACTATCAGTTTCAACTCTTTTATCCATGATTTATAATCGCCACCTAGTAGTGTAAAATGATAAATCATGTTAAAATAAATTATACCTTTGAAGATTTAACCCGATACATGATGAAAACCCTTCTTAGGGTCGAAACTACCATGTACTACCTATGGACCAACAATAGAGGCCTTAGGTCCTCTGTTCGAAAACTTTCTCCACTCAATATTTTATAAGTCAAGGTTTTATGCTAACATGCATGCATAATTTGTAATGAGCAGCACTCCCTATTCTACATGGCATGTTATCAACATATGTGGTAAAACATATTATAATGCAGACAAGCAAAGCAACATGCAATATAATAAAACAACCGTAATATCATGGTTCCATCCTATAGAAAAGAAAATAAAGATTACAAAAGATCAATAAAAAAATATTATCAATTCTTTATTTTGTATCTTCTTGTTGTATCCTTCTTCATGTAGCATCCATCTTCAATTCTTCAATCCCATATGGATGAATTTATTTTTCTAGTTATCATAAAATTTTATGTTTCTCAGAATTTTCTCTCAAAGGCAAAATAAAAACTACACCAAAAAGTGCATATTTTTAGAAAACAACTCTGCCTTGTTGCCGCCCTACAGATCTAGGAGATTAGCTTGCCGGTCTGCTACCATCGGCCTACCGACCGACGCTGAATCAACATTTTTGTAGATATTTGTGAAAAAAAATTATTTTAGGAAGTTTTTAAGTTTAATTTTCAACAATTTAAAAATATTAAAATTTATAAACGTAGAAATGCATAGAGAACTCTAATCAACTCCATCTTCTAAATCCGTCCTCACTTTGAATAATTATTTTAAAGCAAATTTTACAAATCAAAATTAAAATAATAAATCCTAGATGGTGATGATAGATTGCCATCTAATCACATGAAAAACTTAGATACATATTCTAACCTCTAAGGAATCATAACCGACAAAATTAATTAATTAAAATAATTAATAAAAAATGTAATTAACTATAATTAATTAATAAACATTTACCATATAATCTCATTACAACATTTAATTATATAGAAACCCTAAAATGCGAACTTTCTAAAAATTAAATTCAACCATAGGAGAGATATTAAGATCACATGATTTGTACACATAGCATGATCATAAACCCGTAAAATCAACATAAAACCATGTCTCTGAAATCAATTGTTGGAAAACGATATGCAATAGAATTTTAAAAATTTTAAATCAGTCTTTTTTCTAAAACACAAGTTGGACATGCTAAGTACATAAATTAATAATAGATCTTACGTACCTCTTTTGTATACCGAAGTCTATAGTGAATCGAGAAGAGATGAACATTCCAAAAGAGCCTCAACCAACTAGTTTTCTTTGTTATTCTCTATCCACAATCGGAGTCTGGGTGGTCGCACATTGTACAGCCTTTCTTTGGTGACTCTTCTTCCAACCACTTGAGAAAACTTAGAGCTAAGGTTCCAGATGTTGAACAATAGCTCTCTGAGAATTTTAGTGTTCTCTCCTTGGAGTACTCATTCTTTGCTTCTCAAATGTTTTGGACAACAATGAAAAATAGCTCCCCTTTTACAGTGGTCAGAATTGAGGCTAAACCTTATCAGATGAGGCTTCAAAATTTGAGTCTGGGTCAACTTCTAAAGAAAAGCACGTAAAAAATGCATAATCTAATTATCGCATGTTAGGCGTGCCAATTTGGGAGATCGGCCTGCCGAACTAGCTTCATCGGCCTACCGAAGTTAGCCATCGACCTGCAGACCATGCGATAATCTAAAGATCTTAGAATATCTTATTTTCATATAAGAATCTTAAATAGAGCCTCAGTTTTAATTTAAATAACCTAATAGATAAGTTATCTGATTAAAAAAGTCATATACAGATAATCCTATACAAATAAAATAGATCCAAATAATTCAACATTTTATCTTGAATTAATCCACAAAATTAATTCAACTAATAAACAAATATAAATTATTAAATCCATTTTAATCAAATTTTAGCCAATCTAGTAATTAACATAAGTCACCAATATATAAGAAAAACATGCCGCATTATTACAAGAATTATTATGAGCTAGCAAAGGGGACCCGATAGAGATATATAGATCAAGCACCTAGAATTATAAAATAACATATCCTGGATACGTATTTTATAATTATCAACTCTAACGCTACTCCACTAAAAGCTTAGAATTGCACTCTCGAACTATATAAAATTACAAAGCTCCAATAAGTTCATCGTCCAAGACATATCATAATGTATAACATTCCCATAGGATATTCATAATTGGCTTAAGGATAAATTTCATTTTACCTTCCTAATTATTTTTATCTTATGTTCCATTATCTCACCATTACAATACTTACTATTCTTAAACAGTATACCATCCGATTACACCTATGTATCTGAATGGTCTAGTGCTTCAATCCTCCAATTACAAGATAATGCTTACAAGAGAATATCATTTACTGTACAAAAGAGCTATGGATTCTATATCTATGAACAATGGGTCTATGTCAATGAAGAGTCTTGCCTCCAATATACTAGTATGGGCAACATCATCAAATTAGGTTCTCTTTCTTTGGTACATTAAAAGACACAAGTCAAGAACATGGGAGCATTGTTCATTTCAGGATTAAGACATCACACATATAATTGTCTAAAAGTGAATTAATTAAACAAACGAAATTACTAATTAAATCAATTCAACTTTTGTCCCAATCCAATATATCATCACCTATGACAATATACCAATGTTTCTACTCATGGAGTCCCACTCTGATGACCAAGACTAGTCATCTCCTGTTAGGGATATAGACAACATAACAATCTTAACATGAATAAAGCACCCAATTTTATTCCCCCAATTGCGGATCTTATCATTTGACTATCACCTTTAAGACTCATGTCTTCAGCATAATCTGTCTATCATATGCACAATCTTAAAGGTTTAGACTGACAGTCTTAGACTTTTTTTGCTTATCTTACATTAATGAACATATAGAGGGCAATATTTAGCATATGAATAATAAACAAACTCTTTATTGATTAAATGTCTCTAAAAACTTATTACATCATTTAATTCTTAGGGCACCATGTCTAACATCACATGTCACAATGACGATTGGTTCAGTTTTTACCAAACCATGGATGGGGGCAAGGTCCTCATGGTTGGTGTGGGCACAATAAAAATCAAAAAGTTCAATGGGATTGTTAGAATGCTGATTGATGTCTAGCATGTTCTAGAATTGAGGAAGAACTTGATTTCCTTGAGTACGCTCAACTCCGTAGGTTGTAACTTTAGAGCTAAAGATAGAGCTATGTGGGTCTTGAAAGGTGCAAATGTTGTGATGAAAGGTAAGAAAACCAATGGCCTTTATACATTGTACAAAAGCATAGTTATAGGTGCAGTTATGGTATCTTCAGTATCTAACTTTGACATCACAAGGCTATGGCATATGTGCAATTAGGGCATATCAGTGAGAGGGGTTTATCTAAATTAAGTAAGCAGGGACTACTTTGTGGTCAAAGAACCAGAAAATTAAACTTTCATGAATACTGTGTATTTGGAAAACAATATCAGGTAAAGTTTAATAGTGCATGTCATACCACCAAAAGTACAGTCGATTATATCCATTCTAACTTATGGGTAACCTCTTGAGTTGCTTCACATAGTGGCAATAGGTACATGCTAACCTTCATTGACGACTATTCGAGGAAGGTTTGGATATTCATTTTGAAAAAAGAAGGATGAAGTGTTTGTCAAGTTCTAATAGTGGGAAGCCTTGATTGAAAGCAAACTAGAATGTAGATAAAGCAACTAAGAACTGACAATGGCTTGGAGTACTATGAGAATGTTTGACAAGTTCTGCAAGCATATGGTATTGTTAGACATCGCGCAGTGAGATACACTCTGCAACAAAACGAGCTTGTAGAATGGATGAATAGAATTATGCTAGAGAGCAAGGTGAATGCTCTCGAAGGCTGGTCTACCAAAAGGGTTCTGTTAAGAAGCTATCAACATAACTTATTACTTGGTCAATAGATGTCCATCTTTTGTTGTTGGTTTTAAGACTCCTGAAAAGTTTGGTCAGATACCCTTGCCAACTATGACAATTTAAGAATCTTTGGTTGTCTTGCTTATGCTCATGTAAATGAAGGCAAACTTGAGCCAAAGGTAAAGAAATGTATTTTCCTCAAATACTTAAAAGGGGTAAAAGGGCATAAGTTATGGTGCCAAGATGGAAAATTGTCAAAGTGTCTCATTAGTAGGGATATGACCTTCAACAAAGATGAAATGTTGGGTTCTATAAAGGAGGTAGTGCCAAAAGAAGATGGAGTCATGGAAATGGTAGAGCTTGAGGTAAAGCCTTCAAAAGAAACCTTAGAAAATGTAGAGCAACATTTGGGTGAGGAAAATGGTACACAAAAGTTACAGGATTACAGATTGGTAGAGGTACGGAAAGAAGGAAAATAAGGCCTCCTGAAAGATATGGCTATGCAGATCTTATTTCCTATGCACTCAGCATAACTGATGATAACAATGAGCCATAGTTATATCAAGAAATTATGACTAGTCAAGAATCTAGTCAATGGATTGCGGTAATGAGTGAAGAGATTGAGTCACTTCACAAGAATCATACTTGGGAAGAGATTGTTGGAAGCAAATGGGACTTCAAAGGAAAAAAGGAATTCCAAAAGCTGAGAATGTAAGGTTTAAAGTATGGCTTATGGTAAAAGGCTTTACATGAAGAGAAGGTATTGACTTCAACATAGTTTTCTCTCCAGTGGTGAATCATAACTCTATTTGAGCTTTGCTTGCCATCATACCTCATTTTGATTTAGAACTTGAGCAGTTGGATTTTAAGACATTGTTTTGCATGGTAAACTAGAGGAAAAAATCTATATAAAATAGCTAGAGGGGTTTAAAGTCCAAGGAAAGGAAGACCATGTGTACTTGTTAAAGAAATCTTAGTATGGCCTCAAACAGTCTCCTAGACAGTGGTACAAGTAGTTTGATACTTTTATGCTTAGTAGTGGCTGCTATAGGAGTAAGTATGATAGTTGTGTATTACAAGAAACTCATGGATGGTGTTAGATATGTATGCCCTAAGGAGTAAAAATGTAATACGTTTTTGGAGACATTTTTATCAATAAAGAATTTATTCATTTATATATACCAAATCTTGTCCTCTTTACATTCATATTTGTTGAATGTGTGTTAAGCAAATAGTAGTCTAAGACTGTTGGTCTAAACCTTTAAGAATTGGGCATATGATAGACTGATTATGCGGAAGACATGATTCTTAAGGTGACGGTCTAAAACATATGATCCGCAATTGAGGGAATAAAGTTGGGCGCTTTTCTCATGCAAAGATTGTTATGTTGTCTATATCCCTATAGGGAGATGGTTTGTCTTGACCATTGGAGTTGGACTCCGTGAATATAAACATTGGCACGTTGTCATAGGTGACGATGTGTTGGATCGGGACACAAAGTGAATTGATTTGGATTAATAATTCTGTCTTGGCAAATCGATTCACTTTAGACAATCATTTGTATTGTATCTTAATCTTGAGATGGATAGTGGGCCCGTTGTCTCGACTTGTGTCTTTTGATGTACCAAAGGGTGACTCCCACATCTCAATAGTGGTATGTATGCCGGTATATTTGAGGCATGACTCTTGATAGCGTAGACTTGTTATTCATAGATATGGAATCCATAGCTCCTCTTTAGGAGTAATGATATCCTCTTATATGCGTTATCCTGTAATTGGAAAACTGGAGCGCTCAACTATTTGGATACATAGGTGTAACCGAATGGTATACTATCTTTGGATGGTAAGTTTTCTAGTGGTGAGATAATGGAACGTAAGATAAAAATAATTGGGAATGTAAGACAGAACTTGTCCTTAAGCTGATTATGGATTATCATATGGGGATACGATACACTTTGATATGTCATGGAGACTTAGCTATATGGGGTTCTTAATTCTATAAAGTTCGAGAGTGCAGCTCCAAGCTTTTAGTGGAGTAGCGTTGGAGTTGATAATTGTGAAATGTATATCTGGGATATTGGGTTTCATGATTATCGAGAGCTTGTACTTTATAGGTCCATTTTGGTCCCCTTTGCTAGCTCACAAAATCCTGTAAAGATATGGCATGCTTTTCCAATAATTGGTGACTTATGTTGGATTTATCGGATTGGTTTAAAATTTGAAAGAATCAAATAATTCATGTCTGTTTATTGCTTGAATTAATTTTGTAATAAAATTAATTTAAGATAAACTTGTTGAATTATTAGGATCGAATAATTCTTGCCTGTTTATAGGTTGATTTAATTAGATAAATTAAATCAAGATAAATTTGTAAAATTATTGTGAATTGATTTATTTTCTTAGAGATTATCTTGATAAAGTTTGTTTTGATCAGAGAACTTCTCTATTGCGTTATTTGAATCAAAACTGAGACTTTATCCTATAGAATCTAGGGTGGAAAATAAAAGATTCACAGAGATATTTACACGGCAATTCAGCCTATCGATCGACATGTTCGGCCTGCCGATGGGTCTTGTTCGGCCTACCGATCAGCGAGAGATAAGATTACGCATTTTCATGTAGATCTTATTAGATATTGATCCAAACTTGATTTTGTTTCGAGTTTTTGAGACCTAATCTGATAAGGACTGACCCCAAGACCAATTGCTATATAAAGGGAGTAAGTCTCATGAGGTACTCAGATCAATTGAGAGATTAAGAGTGATACTCTTCTAGTGAGCATCTAAAAACTCCCTGAGAGCTTTTGTTCACAAATTATGAACACTAGTTTTGGGTTCTCTTGATTGGTTGGAAGAAGAGTCTTCGGCGGAAGAGCTGTACGTGTGAGCCCACACTCACTCCGATCGTGAATAGAGAATAGCAAAAAAGACCAGTTGGTTGAGGCTCTTTTAGAACGTTACTTCTCTTCACGGGTTGCGGAGGTTCTTCGACACACAAAGGTTAGTAAGATCTGTTTAATTTATACATATAGAATGTCAAACTTGTGTTTTGAAAAAATACTCTGATGTTAAAATTTTAAAATTCCCGCTGCGCACCTCACATTGTCTTTCCAAACAATTGGTATCAGAGCCAGGTTTTTTACATAAATTTACAAGTTTGTGATCATACTATATGTATAAATTTGTGATCTTAATCTCTCCTATGCTTGAATTTAATTTTATAGAGAGTTGGCACTCTAAGTTTCTATATAATTATATGTTGTCACGGATTATGTGGTGAATGTTCATTAATTAATTATGGTTGATTAAATTTTTATTTAATTATTTAATTAATTTATGCCTGTTATGGTTCTTTAGAGGTTAGAATGTGTATCTAAGTTTTTTCATATAATTAGATGGCGGACTATCATCTCCGTCTTAAAATTGTTATTTAATTTTTAAATTTGTAAGAATTTTGTAATTAAATAATTATTCGCAAAAAATGGATCTAAAAGACGCTCTAGAAGATGGATGATGGCACACCCAGGTATTTCCTGTGTCTCTAATTTTATGTTTTTGAATTGTTGAAAATAAAATTGATAAATTGCATTAAAATTGTATTTTCTGGAATAGAGATTTCTGCTCGGTCGGCATGCCGAACCTTTAGTTCGGCAGGCCGATGGTCACAGATCGGCAGGCCAGACGTGTGGTTCGGTAGGCCGTCAGTGGGGCAAAAATAGGCTGGCTTTGTCACCAGGCTAAACTTCCAGTTTGGCATGCCGAACTTTCATGGGTCGGCAGGCCGATCTTTTCGATTGGCAGACCGATCGCCTAGATTGGCCTGCCGACCGAGAGCTACAAATTTTTCAGAAAAGGTGCAATTTTTGTGATGCAGTTTTAATTTTATTTTTGAGACGATTCTGAGAAACATTAAATTTTGATATGACTAGAAATATGAACTATTTGATTCATATGGGATTGAAGACTTGAAGATGGGAATTACGTGAAGAAGAATACAACTTGAGGATTCAAGGATGAAGAAGCGATATATGTCTCGATTATTCTCTTGTAATCTTAGTTTTCTATTCTCTAGGGTAGAGCCATAATATTACTGTTATTATTATTTTGCTTGTAGCTTTGCTTGATTGCTTTGTTTGTCTGCATTATAATATGATTTGCCATGTATATTGATAACATGTCATATAGAATAGAAAGTGCCGCTCATATTAAAATTGTTCATGCATAATTTTAAAATAAAACCTTGAATTCAAAAGATTGAGTGGGAGAAGGTTTTCGAAGAGAGAACCTAAGGCCTCTATCATTAGTCCATAGGAAGAACATGGTGGTCTCGACCCCTTGTAAAGGATTTCTATCATGTACCAGATTGATCTCTGAGAGGACAAGGTATTTTAGCATGATTTATGGTTGCACACCCCTAGGTGGTGATTATAAATCATGGATAAAATATTGAAATGATGGTTATACACTCATGCTAATTTTATTATTAACCTCCCTTAGAAGCTCTGTTAATAAAATTAATGGCCAAAGAAATGATTATTAATATATGCTGGATCATACAGGTCCTAGATGACATATATTAATCAGGAGGGGATCCGTGTTCCTAATTGAATTTGGCATGACTCCCCTAGGAGCTTGTTGAATTCTGAGTTGGGAATTATCGTTGTAAGGTTGTGATATTTTTAAGGTTTTGACACATAAACACATTTGTATGATTTTACATAATTGTGTTATCTTACTAAATTATTATGATATGTTTGCTTATGTTTGGTATATGATTCTTTATTGTAGATTAAAAATGTCTAAAAACACTTTATCATCGATACTTGGCAAAAACCAATTAACTAATGAGAATTACAATGATTGAAAATGGAACCTGGATATCGTCCTGTCCTTTGAGAAACTGAAATATGTTCTGACAAACCCTTGTCCTCCCGAGCCTACGAGAGACTCATCTAATGAGCAATTCCAAGCATATGACCGCTGGAAAGATGCCAATGATTAGGCCCGCTACTATGTCATGGCCAGCATGAATAATGTGCTGCAGGCTCAACATCAAGATTATGAAACTACGAAGCATATCTTGGATAATCTTGAGGACATGTTTGGAGGCTAGGCCATAACAAAGCGGCAAGGGGCGCTTCAGAAACTCTTAAACTATAGACAGAGACCGGGGACATCTGTAAAGGAACATATGATGTTGGTCATGGGTTACCTAGCTGAGGCTCAAACTAATGGAGCCGACATCGATGCTGAAACTCAGATGAGTATGGTCTTTAAGACTCTGTCTAAGGAATTTATTCCGTTTAGAGCTACATTTAATTTGAGCAATAGACAGGATATAACCTTGATAGAACTGATGAAATAGTTGCAGGAGTTCGAACTGCTGATCAGGGAGTCTCCTACGGGTGGTGAGGCCAACATGGTAGTTGCTTCTGGTTCCAATTCTAACTCTAGGAATGGAAAGAAGCAACGGGCTAGGAACAGGAAGTCTTCTGTTCTTGCTAATACCAAAAGCAAGAAGAAGAAGAAGAAGAAGAAGAACCCAAAGAAGCTTAAGTGCTTCTTCTATGGAAAGGTCGGGCATATTAAGAAGCATTGCAAGGACTTCTTTTCCAAAGGAGGGGTTCAAAGAAACGAGAAGTCTGCTGCATGAAGACTCCATGCTTCGGATGGGCGATGGATCCTTGGTCTCAGTGGAAGCAGTGGGATACGTCCATCTTTACTTTGATAACTATAGGAATTTATTTTTGCAAGATTGTTTTTATGTTCCTAAATTTAAAAGGAATTTAATTTCTATATCTTGTTTATTTAAAGACTCCTACGTAGTATCTTTTAATGAAAAAGTGGTGATTCGTAAAAACAAATCTTTTATCTGTTCTGGATGGATGCAAAATAATCTATATTTTATCAAACCTAAGATGGACTTATTACTTAATGCTGAGATGAATGATAATAACTCTAAAAGGCTTAAAACTTCTCACTCTAATAAGACTTATCTTTGGCATTTGCGCCTTGGTCACATTAACCTGAATAGGATTCAAAGGTTGGTAAGGGATGGACCTTTAAGTCACTTAAAGGTGGAATCTATACCTCAACGTGAATCTTGTTTAGAGGGTAAAATGACCAAAAGACCATAAGGGTCTAAAGGCAATAGGGCCGAAGGGGTTCTAGAACTTGTGCATAGTGATGTTTGCGGAACGATGAACATTTGGGCACGAGGAGGGTATGAGTACTTTGTCACTTTTATTGACGATTACTCAAAATATGGGTATGTGTGCTTGATGCACCACAAAAGTTAAACTTTTGACAAGTTCAGGAAGTTTCGAGCTGAAGTGGAAAAACAATTGGGTAGACCCATAAAGGCACTTCGATCCGATCGAGGTGGGGAATACCTTTCTAATGAGTTCTTGGGACACTTGTTAGAGAATGGGATTTTATCCCATTTGACTGCGCTGGGCACTCCGCAGCAGAATGGCGTAGCAGAGAGAAGAAATAGGACTTTGTTGGACATGGTCAGGTCCATGATGAGTTATTCATCATTACCTTTTTCCTTTTGGGGATATGCACTACAAATTGCATGTTATCTTTTGAACAATGTGCCTTCAAAATCGGTCCCTAAAACTCCTCACGAGTTGTGGACAAGAAGAAAGACATCCTTAAACCATATTCGCATATGGGGATGTCCGGCTCATGTCCTGTTTAAGGATCCGAATAAGTTGGAAGCACAGTTCGGAAGTTTGCGTGTTTGTAGGATATCCAAAAGGGACTAAAGGGGGTTATTTTTATAACCTGAAGAAAAATAAAGTCAGTGGTTTCTGCTAATGCAACTTTCCTTGAGGAGAGTTACATGGACGACTTTAAACCTCGAAGCAAAGTGGTGCTTGAGGAGTTAAGGAGTGATCAAATTACTCCGTAGGTTCCTGAATGAAACCGTTCCGATCAGTGTAGAAAGACCAAACAAACTTGAACAATAATCTCAGGGGCTTCGGCGTAGTAGAAAGATCGGGCATCAACTCGAGAGGCATATATTCAATGGTAAGGCCTTCTTTGATGAACCGGATGAACATAATACGGATCCTTATACTTATGTAGAGGCTATGGAGGATGTTGATTCAAAACTATGGACAGAGGCCATGAACATAGAGATGAAGTCTATGGAGACTAATCAGGTCTAGGAGCTTGTGGATCTTCCTGAAGGGGTAAAACCCATAGGGTGTAAGTGGATCTACAAGAGGAAAAGAGGAGTGGATGGAAAGGTCAAAACCTTTAAGGCTAGACTGGTAGCTAAGGGTTATATGCAAAAGGAAGGAATCGATTATGAGGAAACCTTTTCGCCTGTAGCCATGCTTAAGTCCATCCGGATTCTCTTATCCATAGCTTGCCGCTCTTGACTACTGAGATTTGGCAGATGGATGTCAAGACGGCTTTTCTAAATAGCTATCTTGATGAGTCCATTTATATGGAATAGCCAGACGGGTTTAAGGTCACGGGTCAAGAGGGTAAGGTTTGTAAGCTGCTAAAGTCAATTTATGGACTTAAGCAGGCTTCATGTTCTTGGAACATAAGATTTGATCAGGTGATCAAGACTTATGGGTTCTCACAAAATATGGATGAATCATGTGTTTACAAACACATTAAGGATGGGAAGGTGGTTTTTCTACTGCTCTATATAGATGACATTCTGCTAATTGGCAATGACGTTGGGGCACTGTCATCGGTCAAATTATGGTTGACCAAGCAATTTGACATGAAGGACTTGGTTGAGGTTAATTTTGTTCTTGGTATCCAGATCTTTCGGGATAGGAAGAGCAAAATGATAGCTTTGTCATAGGCTAGCTACATAGACAAAATTCTCAGGAGGTTTGCAATGTAGGATTCCAAGAAAGGTGGACAACCATCTAGGTCTGGAATTACTCTTTCTAAGAAAGACTCTCCAAAGTCTTATGAAGAAAGAGAATACATGAAGAAGGTGCCTTATGCTTCAGCAATGGGTAGTCTCATGTATGCCATGGTTTGCACGCGACCGGATATTAGCTATGCGGTTGGGATTGTAAGTCGATTTTAGGCGGATCCAAGACCGAACCACTGGGTTGTGGTAAAGCATATTTTCAAGTACCTGTGAAGGACTCGAGGGTATATGCTTGTATATTTGGGTGAGAACCTGACTCCTCTAGGATATACTGATTCAGATTTTCAATCTTATTCAGATTCTAAGAAATTGACTTCGGGGTTTGTGTTTACTTTGGGCGGCGGTGCCATCAGTTGGAGAAGTGCGAAGCAAGATTGCACTTCGGATTCAATGATGGAGGGCGAGTATGTGGCAGCTAGTGATGCTTCGAAAGAAGCAGTGTGGCTCTGCAAGTTCCTTGGGGATCTTGAGGTTGTTCCTGGTATGGATAAGGCGGTATCACTGTACTGTGATAACAATGTGGCGGTAGCTAATGCTAAGGAATCAAGATTTCATAAGAAGAGTAAACATATTGATCGAAAGTATCATGTAATAAAGGACTTCGTTGAGGGTGGGCATGTGACGGTGTGCAAGATCGCATCAGAGGACAATTTAGCTGATCCATTTAAGAAGACACTTACAGGGAGAGTCTTTGAGAAACATGTGGAAGCTATGGGAATGCGAGATTTGCTGTATTTACTCACTTAGTGCAAGTGGGAGATTGTTAGAGATGTATGCCCTAAGGAGTAAAAATGTAATACGTTTTTGGAGGCATTTTTATCAATACTTTATTCATTTATATATACCAAATCTTGTCCTCTTTACGTTCATATTTGTTGAATGTATGTTAAGGAAACATTAGTCTGAGACTGTCGGTCTAAACCTTTAAGAATTGGGCATATGATGGACTGATTATGCGGAGGACACGATTTTTAAGGTGACAGTCTAAAACATATGATCCGCAATCGAGGGAATAAAGTTGGGTGCTTTATTCATGCAAAGATTGTTATGTTGTCTATATCCCTATAGGGAGATGGTTTGTCTTGACCATCGGAGTTGGACTCCGTGAATAGAAACATTGGCAGGTTGAAATAGGTGATGATGTGTTGGATCGGGACACAAAGTGAATTGATTTGGATTAATAATTTTGTCTTGGCAAATCGATTCACTTTAGACAATCATTTGTATTGTATCTTAATCCTAAGATGGATAGTCGGGCCCATTGTCTCGACTTGTGTCTTTTGATGTACCAAAGGGTGACTCCCCATCTCAATAGTGGTATGCATGTCGGTACGTTGGAGGCATGACTCTTGATAGCATAGACTTTTTATTCATAGATATGGCATCCATAGCTCCTCTTTAGGAGTAATGATATCCTCTTATATGCGTTATCCTATAATTGAAAACTGGAGTGCTCAACCATTTGGATACATAGGTGTAACCGAATGGTATACTATCTTTGGATGGTAAGTTTTCTACTGGTGTGATAATGAACGTAAGATAAAAATAATCGGGAAGGTAAGACAGAACTTGTCCTTAAGCTGATTATGGATGATCATATGGGGATACGATATACTTTGATATGTCATGGAGACTTAGCTATACGGGGTTTGTAATTCTATAAAGTTTGAGAGTGCAGCTCCAAGCTTTTAGTGGAGTAGCGTTGGAGTTGATAATTGTGAAATGTATATCTGGGATATTATGTTTCATGATTATCGAGAGCTTGAACTTTATAGGTCTATTTTGGTCCCCTTTGCTAGCTCACAAAATCCTATAACGATACGGCGTGTTTTTTCAATAATTGGTGACTTATGTCAGGATTTATCGGATTGGTTTAAAATTTGAAAGAATCAAATAATTCGTGTCTGTTTATTGGTTGAATTAATTTTGTAATAAAATTAATTTAAGATAAACTTGTTGAATTATTGGGATCGAATAATTCTTGTCTATTTATCGGTTGATTTAATTGAATAAATTAAATCAAGATAAACTTGTAGAATTATTGTGAATTGATTTATTTTCCTAGAGATTATCTTGATAAAGTTTGTTTTGATCAGATAACTTCTCTATTGGGTATTTGAATCAAAACTGAGACTTTATCCTATAGAACCTCAGGTGGAAAATAAAAGATTCGCGGAGATATTTACGCTACAGTTCGACCTATCGATCTACGTGTTCAGCCTGCTGATGGGGCCTGTTCGGCCTGCCGATCTGCGAGAGATAAGATTACGCATTTTCATATGGATCTTATTAGATATTGATCCAAACTTGATTCTGTTTTGAGTTTTTGAGACCTAATATGATAAGGACTGACCCCAGGACCAATCGCTATATAAAGGGAGTAAGTCTTATGAGTTACTCAGATCAATTGAGAGATTAAGAGTGATAATCTTTTGGTAAGCATCTAAAAACTCCCTGAGAGCTTTTGTTCACAAATCACGAACACTAGCTTTGGGTTCTCTCGATTGGTTGGAAGGAGAGTCACTGGTGGAAGAGCTGTACGTGTGAGCCCACACTCACTCCGATCATGAATAGAGAATAGCAAAGAAGACCAGTTGGTTGAGGCTCTTCTGGAACGTTACTTCTCTTCACGGGTTGCGGAGGTTCTTCGGCACACAAAGGTTAGTAAGATCTGTTTAATTTATACATATAGCATGTCAAACTTGTGTTTTGGAAAAATACTCTGATGTTAAAATTTTAAAATTCCCACTGCGCAGCTCACATTGTCTTTTCCAACAGATGGGTCATTCATTTATTTGCTCTTGTATGTTGATGACATGTTGCTTGCCTGTAAGAACATGTCAGAGATCAACAGCTTAAATGCTCAATTGATTGGAGAGTTTAAAATGAAAGATTTAGGAATGGCAAAGAAAATTTTAAGGGTGAAGATCTATAGGGATAGAAAAGTGGGCACACTTTTCTGTCACAAAAGGAATAGATAGTGAAGGTGATGGAATGCTTTAGAATGGAAAATTCAAAGCCTGTTAGTACTTAGTTGGCAGATCACTTCAAAATCTCAATAGCCAGGTCATTGCAGATTGAGGAGAATGTTGAACACATGTCACGTGTTCCCTATGCTAGTGCAGTTGGTAGCATCATGTATGCCATGGTTTTTAGTATGGTAGAGATTGCACATATTGTTAGTGTAGTTAGCAAATACATGGGAAATTTAGGAAAAGTTCACTAGCATGCAATGAAGTGGATTTTGCAATATCTGAAAGGTACTACTGATGTTGGCTTGGTTTATGGGAAATCCAAGGACACCACTAAAAGTGTGTTCGGACATGTGGATTCGGATTATGCTGGAGACTTAGACATGAGAAAGTCCTTGACAGGATATATTCGTGCTTTGTGGATGTACTATTAGTTGGAAGGCATGATGGAAAAGTTTGTTCGATGATAGTGAAATATTAAAAATTTTTATGAGACATCTAGGAAACTAACTTATGATATGATAAACAATAAATTAAATATAATTTAACGTACTAGTTGGAGATCAAAACAACACTTTTGACTAAACAATTCTTCAAGAACGAATCTTTACCATCAGATCATCAATGCTATTCTATTTCTTTAGATCATTATGTGCTTAGACATAACTCAGCAAAACTCTACCATAGCTCCACTCTTTCCAACTATTAAAGTGCTTATGAACTAGGATCATTAATGATGAATAATCTAAGGTCTCCTCTTTAATTTACACTTAGGCAGTCTTAGAATAAATGAAGACCCCAGGTCCCTATTTATAGAAATAACAGGAAGAGTTAGAAGTCTATCAATATTAAGAGATAATTTTCTCTATCTTTTATATGTAGTAGGTGCCACCCCTTAGGAGAATTATCTCCTAATTTCAACCAAACACAGCGTAGGGATTTGTGATTATCTGCATCATCTAGGATAATTTTCATTCAAATAATTTTATTTAAATTAGAATTCAATTATCCAAGATAATTATCTAAATTAAATAATTATGAATAATTATCTTTAATGCAAATTCAACTAGGATTTAAATTAATTTTTCAAATATAAATTTAAATAATTAATTATTTGAAATCCTAATTACCAATTTGAAAAATTATTTTTTAGAATTAATTAAATAATTAATTCTTCCAGATATTGCAGATGTGGTACCATTCCCTATTAGGCCTACAACTACTAATAATCTAACCAGATTGAGGTCCACGTGTCCTATCAGGCCTAGTGGCCTGACTCGCATATACTTTTGTATTACCTGTGGTAATCCAAACTTGCACAATCTGTCATAAAGGAATTCGTGAGCTAGAATTGGGATCCGAAGGACATATATTATCAAGCTCTAATAATAACAAATAAATTAATCCCTGATTAATTATCCATTTAATTATAAACTTTAGTGTCTCTCAACTTTAGACCCAAAGTTGCACTATTGATAATATAACATATTACAAGACTCCTATATTATAAGTCTTGTCCAGGATCTCTCATATTATGTGTATCCTTATAGGTTATCCATAATCGGATGAATTATTTTTTCTCAAAGTTTTATTATTTCATGATTAGAAAATTCATTCCTTTTATAACACATACAAAAGGAATATCATTTGGTTACCTTATGTATCCAGATAACTAAGGATATATTTTCATATACTCGAATAATACCTTTAAAAGGATAATATTGACTCTTTGTTAGAGAGCAATGGATTCCATGGCTATGGATTATGCTCTCATCGAATATAGGTTACATCTCTAACATAAAGACAATGGAGCCTTCATTCATCGAAACTCTTGCCTTTGGCATATCAAAAGATACAAGCTACAAACATAGAGTTATGAGTCTACTTTAGGATTAAGACTACACGTAAATGATTATTAAAGAGAATTGATTTAACTTAGAAAAAATTACCATTAATTCAGTTCAATTTAGGTCCAGTCTAGCGTGTGACCACCATTCAGTCTACCACAACAATGCACCTACCTTGGAGTCAATCTACTCCGACGACCAAGATAAGTCGTCTCTCTAATTGGACGTAGATCCCTGTTACAGCCTTACCGTGTTTAAAGTGCCTAGCTCTATACATAGATTGTGGACTATATAATTTAGATTATTAATCTCCAAATTAGATCTTTTCCACACATAAACTTTAGATATGCCCAATTTCAATATTTGGTTCTAATAGCCACGAATCACATGTTTGCCAATATACAATTATTAATATAATAGTAACATAACGACCATTATTAATACATGTAATATTTGCATTATTATTTATTTGACCAAAAAATGTCATAAATATACCTAAAGTATTTATTCCTTAGGCACCGATTCTGACAATCTCCCACTTGCCTTAAGCAAGTAATTGTGACATATTGCACATTCCTATGCCTTTTTATATAACCTTTGACCACGAAGGTCATAGTTAATAGAATATACAAGGTTGGCCTCAGACACTAATTAGCAAAACCATTACATTACCACTCTACAAGGCTTGTAATAATATGATACATCTTGTTAATACGTTTACTCCTATTGTGTTATCTTGAATTATTGGTATTATCTATAGTTACTGTATTTTGCAATACAAAACTATACATTTATTCATACTATAGATTACCTCAAGATCTCCAAGAAAATATCCTTAGCCACATAATTTCCTTGGATGCCTTGGTAGCAACCATAAATTCAGCCTCTATAGTAAAATTATCATGACAAAATTGATAATACTCCCACCATTAATCCAAACCTTTCAGAATAAAATAGACCGCAAAGTCGATTTCCTCGAATCCTTATCCAATTGAAAGTTGAAATCTATATATCCTAAAGATATTTAGTCCTTTCCGGAATACATTAATATATAATCCCTCATTCTCCTAAGATACTTGAGTTATATGCTTGACTGCCTATCAATGTTTTGGCTTAGGATTCGATTGATATCAACTTACTATCCTGACTGCATAACTAATATCCAGTTTCATGCAAAACATAACAAACATGAGACTCCTATTGTCATAAGCAAAAGAAAAGCTTTCCATGTATTTTGTTTTCTCTGATGTCTTAAAACACTCATCCCTAGAAAGAGTGATTCCTCATTGAATGGGTTAAGAACCTTTATTGGAATCCAACATTGGAAACCTCTCTAGAGCTTTTTCTATATACAAGGTTTTGGGATAAAGCTATCTTTTTGTTTTTACTATTGCTTTTCTCAAAGAACACAATTAGCTTTTCTCAAATCCTGTAAGTCAATCTATTTGAATAACCAAGCTTTGACCAATGACATTGTGCCTACATCATTCTCAATGAGTAGAATTTCCTCTACATAGAGTACTAGAAAAACTATCTTCCCACCCTTAATGTATATATCATGCATGGTTCATTAAGATTTTTGATTAAACGTATATGATTTGACCACTTTATCAAATCTTATGTTCCAGGATTAAGAAGCTTGCATTAGTCCAACATTTGACTTAAGCGACTTGTAGATCTTGATCCTTTGCTTTGAACCTACCTGGCTATATCATACTTGCTATCCTCAAGATTGTTATTCAAAAACGCAATCTAGACATCCATTTGCCTTATCTTATGGTTGAGATATTCAACAATGAATAAGAGTTTGCAAATAGACTTTAGCATCACTACAAGTAAGAAAGTTTCATCGTAGTTGATGTCCACTTTCTTCTTGTATCCCTTTATTACAAGTCTAGCCTTAAAGGTTTTCACCTTTTAATCTGCTTCTCTTTTCATCTTGTAGACTCATACACTCAAAGACGTAATCCCTTCAAGTGCTTCTATAAGCTTCAAGACTTCATTGAAAACTATAGATTCCAATTTAATGTTCATGGCCCTTTCCTAGAGTTCTGCATCAACATCCTCTATAGATTTGCCTTTTTAAGTGAGATCATAGTTTGGTTCAACGACCTCAACCTAAAGGCTTTGTATTGACACCTAGGGGTTGATAAACAATTCTTCCACTACAACGAAGCTCTTTAGGTTGTTGATTTATTTTGGTTTCTCTACTATGATTAAAATTCCTTCCTCATCCACGACCTCTAAATTGATTCAATCAATCCATAACTCCTCGAGTAGCATATTGCTTCGAGATTTAAAATCTTGCATGCAAGTTTTTACAAGGAATGTTACATGTGTGGAAACCAAGACTTTATTTTCTTTTGGGTTATGGCATAATCTGTTAGACATGTATGCCCTAAGGAGTAAAAATGTAATAAGTTTTTGGAGACATTTTTATCAATAAAGAATTTATTTATTGTTTATATACCAAATCTTGTCCTCTTTACGTTCATATTTGTTGAATGTATGTTAAGCAAACAATAGTCTGAGACTGTCGGTCTAAACCTTTAAGAATTGGGAATATGATGGAAAGATTATGCTGAAGACACGATTCTTAAGGTGACGGTCTAAATTATAAGATCTGCAATTGAGGGAATAAAGTTGGTTGCTTTATTCATGTAAAGATTGCTATGTTGTCTATATCCCTATTGGGGATAGTTTGTCTTGACCATCAGAGGTGGACTCCATTAATAGAAACATTGGCACACTGTCATAGGTGACGATGTGTTGGATCGGAACATAAAGTGAATTGATTTGGATTAATAATTCTGTCTAGGAAAATCAATTCACTTTAGACAATCATTTGTATTGTATCTTAATCCTGAGATGAATGATGGGCCCGCTATCTTATTTGTGTCTTTTGATGTACTAAAGGGTAACACCCACATCTTAATAATGGTATGCATGCCGGTACGTTGGAGGCATGACTCTTGGTAGCATAGACCTATTATTCATATATATGGAATCCATGGCTCCTCTTTAGGAGTAGTGATATCCTCTTATATGCGTTATCCTGTAATTGAAAAACTGGAGCGCTCAACCATTTGGATACATAGGTGTAACCGAATGGTATACTGTCCTTGGATGGTAAGTTTTCTAATGGTGAGATGATGGAACGTAAGATAAAAATAATCGAGAAGGTAAGACAGAACTTGTCGTTAAGCCGATTATGGATAATCCTGTGGGGATACGATACACTATGATATGTCATGGTGACTTAGCTATACGGGCTTCGTAATTCTATGTAGTTCGAGAGTGTAGCTCCAAGCTTTTAGTGGAGAAGCGTTGGAGTTGATAATTATGAAATGTATATCTGGGATATTGGGTTTCGTAATTATCGGGAGCTTGAACTATATACGTCCATTTGGTCCCCTTTTGCTAGCTCACAACATCCTGTAATGATACGGCATGCTTTTCCAATAATTGGTAACTTATGTCAGATTTATTAGATTGGTTAAAGTTTGGAAGAATCAGATAATTCATGTCTATTTATCGGTTGAATTAATTTTGTAACAAAATTAATTCAAGATAAACTTGTTGAATTTTTGAAATCGGATAATTCTTGTTTGTTTATCGGTTGATTTAATTTTGAATAAATTAAATTAAGATAAACTTGTAGAATTATTGGGAATTCATTTATTTTCTTGGAGATTATCTCGATAGAGTTTTTTTTAATTAGATAACTTTTCTATTAGGTTATTTGAATTAAAACTGAGACTTTACCCTATAGAATCTCGGGTGGAAAATAAAAGATTTGCTAAGATATTTTTTCGGCAGTTTAGCCTGCCGATGGGCAAGTTCGGCCTATCGATTAGGTAGTTCGGCCTGCTGATGAGCGAAGCATAAGATCATGCGTTTTTATGTAGATTTTATCAGATATTGATCCGAACTTGATTCTGATTCGAATTTTTGAGACCTAATCTGATAAGGACTGACCCCAGACCTAACCTCTATAAATAGGGAAAAAGTCGTAAGAGTTATTTAGATCAGTTGAGAGATTAAGAATGATACTCTATTGGTGAGCATTTGAAAACTCCATGAGAGCTCTTGTTCACAAATCACGAACACTAGCTTTGGGTTCTATCGATTGGTTGGAAGGAGAGTCTATTGGTAAAATAGAATGCAACAGAATTTTAAAAATTTTATATCAGAGTATTTTCCAAAACACAAGTTTGACATGCTATATGCATAAATTAACCAGATCTTACTAACCTTTGAATGCCGAAGAGCTCCTGTAATTCATGAAGAGAAGTAACATTCCAAAAGAGCCTAAACCAACTGGTATTCTTTGTTATTCTCTATCCACGATCGGAGTGAGTGTGGGCTCACACGTACAGCTCTTCCATCAGGTGACTCTCCTTCCAACCAATTGAGAGAACCCAAAGCAAGTGTCCGTGATTTGTGAACAAGAGCTCTCAGGGAGTTTCTAGATTCTCACCAGCAGAGTATCACTCTTAATCTCTTAATTGATCTGATTAACTCTTAAGACTTATTTCCTATTTTTATAGAGGTTGGGTCTAGGGTCAATCCTTATCAGATTAGGTCTCAAAAATTCGAATCAAAATCAAGTTTGGATCAATATCTAATAAAATCCATGTGAAAATGTGTAATCTTATCCTTCGCACATTGGTAGGCCGAACTTGCCCATCAGTAGGCCGAACTTGAGGATCGGCATGCCGAACTATCAAAAAAATATCTCAGCGAATCTTTTATTTTTCACCCGAGATTCTATAGGATAAAGTCTCAGTTTTAATTCAAATAACCCAATAGAGAAGTTATCTAATCAAAACAACTTTATCTAGATAATCTATAGGAAAATAAATGAATTCCTAATAATTCTACAAGTTTATCTTGATTTAATTTATTCAAAATTAAATCAACCGATAAACAGACAAGAATTATCTGATCCCAATAATTCAACAAGTTTATCTTGAATTAATTTTATCACAAAATTAATTCAACCGATAAACAGACATGAAATATCTAATTCTTCTAAATTTTAACCAATCTAATAAATCTGACATAAGTTACCAATTATTGGAAAAGCACGTCGTATCGTTACAGGATGTTGTTAGCTAGCAAAGGGGGCCAAATGGACCTATATAGTTCAAGCTCCTGATAATTACGAAACCCAATATCCCAGATATACATTTCATAATTATCAACTCCAACGCTACTCCAGTAAAAGCTTGGAACTGCACTCTCGAACTACATAGAATTACGAAGCCCGTTAGCTAAGTCTCTATGACATATCATAGTGTGTCGTATCCCCATAGGATTATCCATAATCGGCTTAAGGACAAGTTCTATCTTACCTTCTTGATTATTTTTATCTTACGTTCCACTATCTCACCATCGGAAAACTTACCATCCAAGGATAGTGTACCATTCGGTTACACCTATGTATCCAAATGGTTGAGTGCTCTAGTCTTTCCAATTACATGATAACACATATAAGAGGATATCACTACTCTGAAAGAGGAGCTATGAATTCCATATATATGAATAACAGGTCTACGCTATCAAGAGTCATGCCTCCATCATACCGGCATGCATACCACTATTAAGATGTGGGTATCACCCTTTGGTACATCAAAAGACACAAGTCAAGACAATGGGCCCACTATTCATCTCAGGATTAAGATACAACATAAATGATTGTCTAAAGTGAATCGATTTGTTGAGAGAGAATTATTAATCCAAATCAACTCACTTTATGTTCTGATCCAACACATCCTCACCTATGACAACGTGCCAATGTTTCTATTCATGGAGTCCACCTTCGATGGTCAAGACAAACTATCTCCCAATAGGGATATAGACAACATAACAATCTTTACATGAATAAAGTGCCCAACTTTATTCCCTCGATTGCAATCTTATGATTTAGACCGTCATCTTAAGAATCATGTTTTTCGCATAATCTGTCCATCATATGCCCAATTCTTAAAGGTTTAGACTGACAATCTTAGACTATTGTTTGCTTAACATACATTCAACAAATATGAACGTAAAGAGGACAAGATTTGGTATATAACAATAAATAAATTCTTTATTGATAAAAATATCTCCAAAAACTTATTACATTTTTACTCCTTAGGGCATACATGTCTCACAATCTCCCACTTGCACTAAGTGAGTAAATATGACAAATCTCGCATCCCTATATCTTCCACAGGCCTCTTGAAGACTCTCCCAGTAAGTGTCTTCGTAAATGGATTAGCTAAATTGTCATTTGAAGCGATCTTGCACACTGTGACATGCCCGCCCTCAACGAAGTCCTTTATCGCATGATACTTTCGATCAATATGCTTACTCTTCTTGTGAAATCTTGGTTCCTTAGCATTAGCTACCGCCGCACAGTTATGACAGTATAGTGATACTGCCTTATCCATAACAGGAACTACCTCAAGATCCCCAAAGAACTTGCAGAGCCACACTGCTTCTTTCAAAGCATCACTAGCTGCCACATACTTGGCTTCCATCATTGAATTCGAAGTGCAATCTTGCTTCACAGTTCTCCAACTAATGGCACCGCCGACCAGAGTAAACACAAAACCCAAAGTTAATTTCCTAGAATCCAGACAGGATTGAAAATCGGAGTCAGTATATCCTAAAGAAGTCAAGTCCTCACTCGATTATACAAGCATATACCCTTGAGTCCTTCTTAGGTACTTGAAAATATGCTTAACCGCAACCCAATGGTTCGGTCCTAGATCTGCCTGAAATCGACTTATAATCTCGACCGCATAACTAATATCTGGTCATGTGCAAAGCATGGTATACATGAGACTACCCACTACCAAAGCATAAGGCACCTTCTTCATGTATTCTCTTTCTTCATAAGACTTTGGAGAGTCTTTCTTAGAAAGAGTAATTCCAGACCTTGATGGTTGCCCACCTTTCTTGGAATCTTGCATTGCAAAGCTCCTAGGAATTTTATCTATGTAGCTGGCCTAGGACAAAGCTATCATTTTGTTCTTCCTATCCTAAAAGATCTGGATATCGAGAACAAAATTAGCCTTCCTCAAGTCCTTCATGTCAAACTGCTTGGTCAACCATAATTTGATAGATGACAATGCCCCAATGTCATTGCCAATTAGCAGAATGTCATCCATATAGAGCAATAGAAAAACCACCTTTCCATCTTTAATGTGCTTATAAATGCATGGCTTATCTACATTTTGTGAGAACCCATAAGTCTTGATCACTTGATCAAATCTTATGTTCCAAGAACGGGAAGCCTGCTTAAGTCCATAAATTGACTTTAGCAGCTTCCAAACCTTACCCTCTTGACCCTTGACCTTGAACCTGTCCGGTTGTGCCATATAAATGGACTTATCAAGATAGCCATTTAGAAGAGCCATCTTGACATCCATTTGCCAAATCTCGTAGTCGAAAGAGGCAGCTATGGATAAGAGAATCCGGATAGACTTAAGCATGGCTACAGGCAAAAAGGTTTCCTCATAATCGATTCCTTCCTTTTGCATATAACCCTTAGCTACCAGTCTAGCCTTAAAGGTTCTGACCTTTTTATCCACTTCTCTTTTCTGCGTGTAGATCCACTTATACCTTATGGGTTTTACCCCTTCGGGAAGATCGACAAGCTCCCAAACTTGATTAGTCTCCATAGACTTCATCTCTATGTTCATGGCCTCTGTCCAAAGTTTTGAATCAACATCCTCTATAGCCTTTGCATAAGTATAAGGATCCCTGTCATATTCATCAAGTTTAGCCAAGAAGACCTCTTCATTGAACATATACCTCTTAGGTTGACGCCCAATCCTCCCACTACGCCCAAGCCCCTTAGGTTGTTGTTCAGGTTCGTTTGGTTTTTTTACACCGATCGAAATGGTTTCATTCGGAACCTTCGGAGTGATCGGATCACTCCTTAACTCCTCAAGCACCACTTTGCTTCAAATTTTAAAGTCGTCCATGTAACTCTCCTCAAGGAAAGTTGCATTAGTTGAAACCATGACTTTATTTTCATTTGGGTTATAGAAATAACCCCCTTTGGTCCTTTTTGGATATCCTACAAACATGCAAACTTCTGAACGTGCTTCCAACTTATTCGGATCCTTAAACAGAACATGAGTCAGACATTCCCATATGCAAATACGGTTTAAGGATGTCTTCTTGCCCTTCCACAACTCGTGAGGAGTTTTAGGAACCGATTTTGAAGGCACATTGTTCAAAAGATAACATGCAGTTTCTAGTGCATATCCCTAAAAAGATAAAGGCAATGATGAATAACTCATCATGGACCTTATCATGTCCAATAAAGTCCTATTCCTTTTCTCTGCTATGCCATTCTGCTACAGAGTGCCCGGCACAGTCAAATGGGATAAAATCCTATTCTCTAATAAGTGTCCCAAGAACTCATTAGAAAGGTATTCTCCACCTCGATCGGATCGAAGTGCCTTTATGGGTCTACCCAATTGCTTTTCCACTTTAGCCCGAAACTCCCTGAACTTGTCAAAAGTTTTGCTTTTGTGGTGCATCAGGTACACATACCCATATCTTGAATAATCGTCAATAAAAGTGACGAAGTACTCATACTCTCCTCGTGCCCATATGTTTATCGGTCCGTAAACATCACTATGTAGAAGTTTTAGAACCCCTTCAGCCCTATTGCCTTTAGACCCGAATGGTCTCTTGGTCATTTTACGCTCCAAATAAGATTCACATTGAGGTATAGATTCCACCTTTAAGTGACTTAAAGGTCCATCCCTTATCAACTTTTGAATCCTATTCAGGTTAATATGACCAAGGCGCAAATGCCAAAGATAAGTCTTTTTAGAGGAAGAAGTTTTAAGTCTTTTAGAGTTATTATCATTCATCTCAGCATTAAGCAGTAAGTCCATCTTAGGTTTGATAAAATATAGAATATTTTGCATCCATGTAGAATAGATAAAAGATTTGTTTTTTCGAAGCCCCACTTTATCATTAAAAGAAACCAAGTAGGAGTATTTAAATAAACAAGCTACAAAAATTAAATTCCATTTAAATCTAGGAACATAAAAACAATCTTGTAAAATTAAATTCCTATAATTATCAAAATAAAGATGGACGTCTCCCACTGCTTCCGCTAAGACCAAGGATCCACTACCCAACCGAAGTGTGAAGTCTTCATGTAGCAGACTTCTCGTTTCTTTAAACCCTTGTAGAGAAACACAAACATGATTAGTTGCATCGGAATTTATGACCTAAATGTCACTGGAAGTCCTTGCAATGCTTCTTGTTGTGCTTGACCTTCCCACAGAAGAAGCATTTAAGCTTCTTTGGGTTCTTCTTCTTCTTCTTCTTGCTCTTGGTACTAGCAGAAATAGAAGACTTCCTGTTCTTGGCCCGTTGCTTCTTTCCATTCCCAGGATTGAGATTGGAACTAGAGCAACCACCAAATTGGCCTCACCACCCGCAAGAGATTCCGTAATCAGCAGTTCAAACTCCTGCAACTGTTTCATTAATTCTATCAAGGTCATATCCCGTCTATTACTTAAATTAAATGTAGCTCTAAATGGAATAAATTCCTTTGATAGAGTCTCAAAGATCATAGTCATCTGAGTTTCAGCATCGATATCGGCTCCATTGGTTTATGCCTCAATGAGGTAACCCATGACCAACATCATGTGCTCCTTTACCGACGTTTCTGGTCTCTCTTACAGTTAAGAAATTTTCAAAGTACCCCTTGCCGCTTTGTTATGGCCTAGCCTCCAAACATATCCTCAAGATTATCCAAGATCTGCTTTGCAGTCTCATAATCTTGATGTTGAGCCTATAGCATGTTATTCATGCTAGCCATAACATAGCAGCGGGCCTGATCATTTGCATCTTTCCAGCTATCGTACGCTTGGAATTGCTCATTAGTGGAGTCTCTCGTAGGCTCGGGAAGACAAGGGGTTGTTAGCACATATTTCAATTTCTCAAAGGAGAGGACGATATCCAGGTTTTGTTTTCAATCATTATAATTCTCTCCAGTTAATAGGTTTTTGTCAAGTATTGAAGATAAAGTATTTTTAGACATTTTTAATCTACAATAAAGAATCATATACCAAACGTAAGCAAACATATTATAATAATTTAGTAAGATAACACAATTATGTAAAAAAAATATACAAATGTGTTTATGTGTCAAAACTTTGAAAATAGTACAACCTTACAATGATAATTCCCAACTCAGAATTTAACAAGCTCCTAGGGGAGTCATGCCAAATTCAATCAGGAACATGGATCCCCTCTTGATTAATATATGCCATCTAGGACCCGTATGATCCAGCATATATTTATAATAGTTTCTTTGGCCATTAATTTTATTAACAAATCTCCTAGGGGAGGTTAATAATAAAATTAACGTGAGTGTATAACCATCGTTTCAATATTTTATTCATGATTTATAATCACCACCTAGGGATGTGCAACCATAAATCATGCTAAAATACTTTATCCTCTCAAAGATCTAATCTGGTACATGATAGATATCCTTTCCTAGGGGTTGGGACCACCATGTTCTTCCTATGGACCAACGATGGAGGCCGTAGGTTCTCTCTTCGAAAACCTTCTCCTACTCAATCTTTTGAAATCAAGGTTTTATTTTAAAAAGACATGCATGAACAATTTTAATATAAGCAGAACTCCTTATTCTATATGACATGTTATCAATATACATGGCAAATCATATTATAATGCAGACAAGTAATGCAATCAAGCAAAGCTACAAGCAAAATAATAATAACCGTAATATTATGGTTCCACCCTAGAGAATAGAAAATGAAGATTATAAGAGAATAACCGAAACATATTATCAATTCTTCATCCTTGAATTCTCAAGTTGTATCTTTCATCATGTAATGTCCATCTTCAAGTCTTCAATCTCGTATGAATTGAATACTTCATATTTCTGGTCATATCCAAATTTAATGTTTCTCAAAATTGTCCCAAAAATAAAATTAAAGCTGCATTGAAAAACTGCACTGTTTCTGGAAAAATTTCCAGCTTTCGGTCGATAAGCCGATCTAAGTGATCGGCCTACCGATGCATGACAGTTTGGTCTGCCGCCAGAGCCACTTGATTTCTGCCCCATTGTCGGCCTGTCGAACCTCACGTTTGGCTTGTCGATATGCTACCATCGGCCTACTGAACTGGAAGGTTCGGCATGCCAACTGAGCAGAAATCACCCATTTCAGAAAATATAATTTTTAATGCAATTCATCAATTTTATTTTCAACAATTTAAAAACATAAAATTAGGGACTCAAGAAATACCTGGGAACGCCATCATCAATCTTCTAGATTCGCCTACTAGATCCGTCTTCTCTGAATGATTATTTAATTACAAAAATTCTTACAAATTTAAAAAATTAAACAGTAATTCCTAGATAGAAATGATAGTCCACCATCTAATTATATGAAAAACCTAAATACACATTCTAACCTCTAAGGAACCATAACCGGTTTAAATTAATTAATTAATTAATAATTAAATGATAGTTTAATCAACCATAATTAATTAATAAACATTCACCATAAAATCCATGACAACATATAAAATATATAGAAACCTAGAGTGTCAACTCTCTATAAAATTAAATTCAAGCATAGGAGAGATTAAGATCACAAAATTTATACATATAGTATGATCACAAACTTATAAATTTATGTAAAAACCATGGCTCTGATACCAATTGTTGGAAAAATAGAATGCAGCGGAATTTTAAAATTTTTTTATCAGAGTATTTTTCAAAACACAAGTTTGACATGCTATATGCATAAATTAACCAGATCTTACTAACTTTTGAATGTCGAAGAGCTCCTGTAATCCGTGAAGAGAAGTAAGGTTCCAGAAGAGCCTTAACTAACTGGTCTTCTTTGCTATTCTCTATCCACGATTGGAGTGAGTATGGGCTGTCACGTACAGCTCTTCCACCAGGTGACTCTCCTTCCAACCAATTGAGAGAACCCAAAGCAAGTGTTCCTGATTTGTGAACAAGAGCTCTTAGGGAGTTTCCAGATTCTCACCAGTAAAGTATCACTCTTAATCTCTTAATTGATCTGATTAACTCTTAAGACTTGTTTCCTATTTTTATAGAGGTTGGGTCTAGGGTCAGTCCTCATCTGATTAGGTCTCAAAAATTTGAATCATAATCAAGTTCAGATCAATATCTGATAAATCTGCATGAAAATGCATAATCTTATCCTTCGTATATCAGCAGGCTAAACTTGCCCATCGGCAGGCCGAACTTGAGGATCGGTATGCTGAACTACCAAAAAAATATCTCAGCGAATCTTTTATTTTTCACCCGAGATTCTATAGGATAAAGTCTCAATTTTAATTCAAATAACCCAATAAAGAAGTTATCTAATGAAAACAACTTTATCTAGATAATCTCTAGGAAAACTAATAATTTTACAAGTTTATCTTGTTTTAATTTATTTAAAATTAAATCAACCGATAAATAGATAAGAATTATCCGATCCTAATAATTCAACAAGTTTATCTTGAATTAATTTTGTCAATAAACAAACATGAATTATCTGATTTTTTCAAATTTTAACTAATCTAATAAATCTGACATAAGTCACCAATTATTAGAAAAGCATGCCGTATCGTTATAGGATGTTGTGAGCTAGCAAAGGGGACCAAATGGACCTATATAGTTCAAGCTCTTGATAATTACAAAACCCAATATCCCAGATAAACATTTCATAACTATCAACTCCAACGCTACTCCACTAAAAGCTTGGAGCTGCACTCTCGAACTACATAGAACTACGAAGCCCGTATAGCTAAGTCTCCATGACATATCATAGTGTATCATATCCCCATAAGATTATCCATAATTGGCTTAAGGATAAGTTTTGTCTTACCTTCCTGACTATTTTTATCTTACGTTCCATTATCTCACAATCGAAAAACTTACCATCCAAGGATAATATACCATTTAGTTACACCTACGTATCCAAATAGTTGAGTGCTCTAGTTTTCCAATTACAGGATAACGTATATAAGAGGATATCACTACTCTTAAAGAGGAGCTATGGATTCCATATCTATGAATAATAGGTCTACGCTATCAAGAGTCATGCCTCTAACGTACCGGCATGCATACCACTATTAAGATATGGGTGTCACCCTTTGATACATCAAAAGACACAAGTCAAGACAACGAGCCCACTATTCATCTCAAGATTAAGATACAATATAAATGATTGTCTAAAGTGAATCGATTTGCCAAAATAGAATTATTAATCTAAATCAACTCACTTTATGTCCCGATCCAACACATCGTCACCTATGACAACTTGCCAATGTTTATATTCATGAAGTCCACCTCTGATGGTCAAAACAAACCATCTTCCAATAGGGATATAGACAACATAGCAATCTTTACATGAATAAAGTGCCCAATTTTATTCCCTCGATTGCAGATATAGAAAAAATTCTTGAATTCACCAACGAAACAAAACTTTTTCTCAAAAATTTTTATGGGAGAGAAAAAAATTTCGTGAAGAAGAAAAGAAGAGGAAGATTAGAAAGTCAGAAAATGTCTCAGACTTTTTAGAGAGAGAGAGAAAATAATAAAAAGAAGAAACGTTAATTAATTTTCTTTTAACGTAATAAACATAATGAGCATTCATGGCCTTCATTAAGTCAGAAAATTCTGACTGTTGAAAGCGTGACATGAGGCGTGGGAAGAGGAAGAAAAATAATGAGAGAACGTCTCAGAACAGAGAGAAATTATCTGAAGGAAGAGCGTTAAAATTTTCTAATGTAATATGTATAATAAAGAATCATTACTCTTCATTAAGTCAGAAATTTCTGACTGTTAAGAAAGTGATTGGCGTGGAGAAGGAGGAAAAGAAAGGAATGTCAAACATTATAAATCTTACCTTAAATTTACCTTCTAAAAATAGGAAACCTCTTTAAATAATACAAATCAAATCCTTAATTTTCCTTAACTGATAAAAACATTCCATTATTATGCCAATTATCACATTAATTCACCCAATTAATGTAATTAACTCAGCCATAATTTTTGAGAAATTTCTGCTGACTGCTTGTCAGCCATGTTCGGCCTTGCCGGTTTTCCACTTTCGGCCTGCCGATTCCGCAAGTTCGGTCTGTCGGGGGGGTTCTTCGGCATGCGTTTCGGGCAAGCCGTTCGGCCGCCGAACTTAAAAGTTCAGCCTGCCGATCTGTCATTAAATGTCATAAACATAAACATCATACATCGTTGCATCATAATAATCATATATTGTATCATAAATTAATATAGCTTAGAATTTCACATGAACACTAGAGCACAACGATCCATGCGGTCGTCACCTGTCACAAAACTTGACATAAAAAGTTAGTAACATGCACATCACATATCATATCATATAACGTTATTTATTAATAACATTTCTCAATAACGTTACTAACTTAACGTGGTCCGTTACATAAAATAGGCGGGTGTTACATACTCGGCCTCCATCATTGAATCTGAAGTGCAATCTTGCTTCACACTTCTCCAATTGATGGCACCGCCACCCAGAGTAAACACAAAACCCAAAGTCAATTTCCTAGAATCCAGACAGGATTGAAAATCCAAGTTAGTATATCCTAGAAGAGTTAAGTCCTCACCCGAATACACAAGCATATACCCTTTAGTCCTTCTCAGGTACATGAAAATATGCTTTACCGCAACCCAGTGGTTCGGTCCTAGATCCACCTAAAATCGACTTACACTCCCAACCGCATAATAGATATTCGATCATGTGCAAGCATGGCATACATGAGACTACCCACTGCCGAAGCATAAGGCACATTCTTCATGTATTCTCTTTCTTCATCAGACTTTGGAGAGTCTTTCTTAGAAAGAGTAATTCCAAACCTAGATGGTTGCCCACCTTTCTTGGAATCCTACATTGTAAACTTTTTGAGAATTTTGTCTATGTAGCCAACCGGGATAAAGCTATTATTTTGTTCTTCCTATCCCGAAAGATCTGGATACCAAGAACAAAATTTTCCTCACCCAAGTCCTTCATGTCAAACTACTTGTTCAACCATAATTTGACCGATGACAATGCCCGAGTGTCATTGCCAATTAGTAGAATGTCATCTACATAGAGTAGTAGAAAAACCACCTTCCCATCCTTGATATCCTTAATATGTTTGTAAATACATGGCCTCATCCACATTTCGTGAGAACCCATAAGTCTTGATCACCTGATCAAATCTTATGTTCAAGACCGAGAAGCTTGCTTAAGTCCATAAATTGACTTTAGCAGTTTACAAACCTTACCCTCTTAACCCTTGACCTTGAACCTGTCAGGTGTTTCATATAAATGGACTCATCAAGATAGCCATTTAGAAAAGCGTCTTGACATCCATCTATTAAATCTCGTAGTCGAGAGCGAAAGCTATGGACAAGAGAATCTTGATGGACTTAAGCATGACTACAGGCGAAAAGGTTTCCTCATAATCCATTCCTTCCTTTTGCGTATAACCTTTAGCTACCAGTCTAGTTAAAGGTTCGACCTTTCCATCAACTCATCTTTTCCTCTTGTAGATCCACTTACACCCTATCGGTTTTTAACCCCTTCGAGAAGATTTACAAGCTCCCAAACCTGATTAGTCCGCCATAGACTGATCTCTATGTTCATGGCCTCTGTCCAAAGTTTCGAATCAACATCCTCCATAGCCTCTGCGTAAGTATAAGGATCCCTGTCATGTTATCCGGTTCAGCCAAAAAGACTTCCCCATTGAACAATCTACCTTCAAGTTGACGCCCGATCCTCCCACTACGCTAAAAGCCCCTTAGGTTGTTGTTCAAGTTTGTTTGGTTTTTCTACACTGATCGGAATGGTTCATTTGGAATCTCTAGAGTGATCGGATCACTCCTTAACTCCTCAACACCACTTTGCTTCAAGGCTTAAAGTCGTCCATGTAACTCTCCTCTAGGAAAGCTGCATTAGTTGAAACAACGAATTTATTTTCCTTTGGGTTATAGAAATAACCCCCTTTAGTCCCTTTTGGATATTCTATAAACACGCAAACTTTCGAACGTACTTCCAACTTATTCACATCCTTAAATAGGACATGAGCTGGACATCCCCAAATGCGAATATGGTTTAAGGATGTCTTCCTGCCAGTCCACAACTCATGAGGAGTTTTAGGGACCAATTTTGAAGGCACATTGTTCAAAAGATAACATGCGGTTTGTAGTGCATATCCCCAAAATGATAAAGGCAATGATGAATAACTCATCATGGACCTGACCATGTCCAATAAAGTCCTATTTCTTCTCTCCACTATGCCATTTTGCTACGTAGTGCCCGGCGCAGTCAAATGGGATAAAATCCCTTTCTCTAATAAGTGTCCCAAGAACTCATTAGAAAGGTATTCTCCACCTTGATCGAATTGAAGTGCCATTATGGGTTTACCTAATTGCTTTTCCACTTCAGCCTGAAACTCCCTAAACTTGTCAAAAGTTTCACTTTTGTGGAGCATCAGGTATACATACCCATACCTTAAGTAATCGTCAATAAAAGTGACAAAGTACTCATACCCTCCTCGTGCCCGGATGTTCGTCGGTCTGCAAACATCACTATGCACAAGTCCTAGAACCCGTTCGGCCCTATTGCCTTTAGACTCGAATGGTCTGTTGGGCATTTTACCCTCCAAACAAGATTCACATCGAGGTATAGATTCCACCTTTAAGTGAATTAAAGATCCATCCCTTTCCAACCTTTGAATCATATTCGGGTTAATATGACCAAGGCGCAAATGCCAAAGATAAGTCTTATTAGAGTGAGAAGTTTTAAGCTTTTAGAGTTATTATCATTCATCTCAGTATTAAACAATAACTCTATCTTAGGTTTGATAAAATATAGATTATTTTGCATCCATCCAAAACAAATAAAAAATTTGTTTTTACAAATCACTACTTTATCATTCAAAGAAACCAAATAGGAGTCTTTAAATAAACAAGCTACGGAAATTAAATTCCTTTTAAATTTAGGAACAAAAAAACAATCTTGCAAAATTAAATTCCTATAATTATCAAAATAAAGATGGACGTCTCCCACTGGTTCCACTAAGACCAAGGATCCATCGCCCATCTGAAGCATGAAGTTTTCAAGTAGTAGACTTTTTGTTTCTTTAAACCCCTACAAAGAAACATAAACATGATTAATTGCACGAGAATCTATGACCCAAATGTCACTAGATTCCTCAACCAAACAAGTTTCTAAATACAGAAGATCACACCTACCTCCTTTAGAAAGGAAGTTCTTGTAATGCTTCTTTATGTGCCCGACCTTCCCACAAAAGAAGCACTTAAGCTTCTTTGGGTTCTTCTTCTTCTTCTTTTTGCTCTTGGTGCTAGCAAGAATAGAAGACTTCCCGTTCTGGGCCCGTTGCTTCATTCTGTTCCTAGAGTTGGATTGGAACCAAATACAGCTACCATGTTGGCCTCTCCACCCGCAAGAGACTCCCTGATCAACAGTTCAAACTCCTGTAACTGTTTTATCAATTCTGTTAAGGTCATATCCCACCTATTGCTCAAATTAAAAGTAGCTCTAAACGGAATAAATTCCTTTGACAAAGTCTCAAAGACCATAATCATCTTAGTTTTAGCATCGATGTTCGCTCCATTGGTTTGAGCTCAGTGAGATAACCCATGACCAACATCATGTGATCCTTTACAGATGTCCCCGGCCTCTGCTTACAGTTAAGAAGTTTCGAAGCGTCCCTTGTTGCTTTGTTATGGCCTAGCCTCTAAACATGTCTTTAAGATTATCCAAGATCTGCTTTGCAGTCTCATAATCTTCATGTTGAGCCTGCAGCATGTTATTCATGCTGGCCATAACATAGCAGCGGGCCTAATTGTTTACATCTTTCCAGCAATCGTACGCTTGGAATTGCTCATTAGTGGAGTCTCCCGTAGGCTCGGGAGGACAAGGGGTTGTCAGGACAAATTTTAGTTTCTCAAAGGAGAGGACGATATCCAGGTTCCGTTTTCAATCATTATAATTCTCTCTGGTTAATAGGTTTTTGTCAAGTATCGAAGATAAAGCGTTTTTAGACATTTTTAATCTACAATAAAGAATCATATACCAAACATAAGCAAACATATAATAATAATTTAGTAAGATAACTCAATCATGTAAAAACATACAAATGTGTTTATGTGTCAAAACCTTGAAAATTTCCCAACCTTACAACAATAATTCCCAATTCATAATTCAACAAGCTTCTAGGGGAGTCATGCCAAAAATCAGGAACACGAATCCCCTCCTAATTAATATATGCCATCCAGGACCCGTATGATCCAACATATATTAATAATTGTTTCTTTGGCCATTAATTTTATTAACAGAGCTCCTAGGGGAGGTTAATAATGAAATTAACTGAGTGTATAACCATCATTTCAATATTTTATCCACGATTTATAATCACCACCTAGGGGTGTGCAATCATAAATTATGCTAAAATACCTTATCCTTTTAGAGATCCAATCTAGTACATGATAGAAATCCCTTTCTAGGGGTTGGGACCACCATGTTCTTCCTATGGACCAACGATAGAGGCCGTAGGTCCTCTCTTCAAAAATCTTCTCCCACTCAATTTTTTGAAATCAAGGTTTTATTTTAAGAAGACATGCACAAATAATTTTAATATAAGCGGCACTCCCTATTCTATATGACATGTTATCAACATACATAGCAAATCATATTATAATGTAGACAAGCAAAGCAATCAAGCTAAGCTATAAGCAAAATAATAATAACCGTAATATTATGGTTCCACCCTAAAGAGTAGAAAACAAAGATTACAAGAGAATAATCGAGACATATTATCGATTCTTCATCCTTGAATGTCCAAGCAGTATCCTTCTTCACGTAATGCCCATCTTCAAGTCTTCAA